>CP141137.1:2402608-4805217 GCA_035236585.1 Warburgia ugandensis | reverse complement strand
TCCTTGAAGTAAAAGGGCATAGAGCTCTTGTGTTTGTAGGGTTTAAGAAAAAGGCGGACCACAAAAGTTAATAGTATGCAACTTTACCTTGCATTTTATAATAGGTTGTTTTTATGGCTCGAACCTATGACCTTAATATCCCATGTACCTTTATCCGAAATTGACACACGTGGGTAGGTAAAGAATACCTAAGGGGCACAAGACAACTCTCTCTAAGAAACTCGACAAAATAGTCCTATAACTTCGGGAGAAGGGGTGCCTCTCACAAAGGGGTTGCAGCAACCAAGTCCGGGCAATTGTTTACCAAAAACACAAGTCTCGGCAAAGTTGCAAGACCATGTATCATGTGTGTCTTTGAAGTAAGGCCACAAATCCAAAATCTTATAGATCTGGATATCTAACCACTCACTTGATGGATTTTGATACGTGAGGCGCCCAGAACCCACCAGATTTTCACTCATGGAGAATCAACGGACGCGGACAACCGATCACATCAATTTGCTCCTAATACTAGGAACCGACCATGTAGATTTTGTTTCACACACTGACCATGCAAGTGCCCCCATCGGGCTCTTGCACCACGATGCTAGAAGGCATCTGCTCTTTTAACAATAATATTTGTTTTGTAGTAATCCTGAAAACCTCGCTTGCCTACCAAAAACCAGAAGAACAAAGAAGAGAACAATGCAATTTAGAAGGAGAAGAGGGTAACTTTGTAAATAAGATTTTCTTAACGCAGTAGTAAAGTTGTCATCGCGTGACCTAGATGTCACATGTTCAAGGCGTGAAAGCAGTTTTTTGCAAAAATGAAAAGTAAAATTGTGTATTATAGACGTTTGTGGTCTGTCCCTTCCCCGGACTCTGCATTGACTAGAGCTTCGTACAACAGGGCTGCCCTTTTTTTTAAGATTTCCATGACATAAGCTATGCTCTTGGATTTTGCTATAAATTATTCACATTTTAAGAGACATGGAATAGGAAGGAGAAAGATAATTATCTATGGATAAGGTTATACGCAATCAGCTATTCCCATTCCAAACAGCCATGGAATAGAGCGACGAAGGTTGTCCTCTTTCTTTTAGACTTAGCATTATCAGGTCTTTCGATGCACCAAGTCCTAATGATGGGCTATTCCCAATGGAAGGTTCAAGTAAGGCGCTTTGAATGAGTTAGAATAGATAAAAGATTGGAATGAGAACTCTGAGAATGCGCTTCTAAACTTTAAAAACATAAATAAAAAAGAGAAGCGCCAAATGCACATAGCTGTCAGCTTACAATCATTTTTCCAGTAATTCGAACTTGTTTAACATGTATCCACCGGAATTGAAACTGCACTGCAGAATTCAATCTTCCATGCAAAAGAAAGATGAGACAATAGGAGGAGAAGTTCTAAGTGTTAGATGGGCCTGGCCTCTTAGGGAATGGGTTGGAGGCAGTCATAGGTTATGGATGTATAAAACCCATCTTGCCCACCCAAAATAAAAGTTGATAAAGTTGGCAGAAAACTGCCCTTCAATCTCTTTGCATTGGCCAAACGACAAGCCTTGCCACATTTGTTCCTGCAACTGGGAGCCGTTTCCCAAATAACAGGTCCATACATGGGTGCATGCACTCTTCAAAGCTTGTCGCTTGAGCCACTTCAGTACAGACCAGAAATACCAGCATGAAAACCAGGAGAATCAAAGAAACCAACTTGCCAGCCATCTCTTGTCAGCCACGGGACTCTCTCTCTCTCTCTCTCTCTCTCTCTACTCCAGTGTTCGATCTTTCAATAACGTTTTTGACCTTCAGAAGTGATAGTAGAAAGGAGAGGTGGACACTTTACAGGAATAAGGACCTGCTAATTTTGGAAATTCTCTAGTCGGCTTCTTATTGACTTGCAGCTACATTTCAAGGGAAAGGCTGTTTTTAACGTCTAAATACCCAAGAACAGTTGTACACTGCCAGTTGTGACTGCCACCAATATGGTTGCATTTGGTTGAATAATGGATTGCATGGGCTCCATAAGTATTGATGATATTTGGGAAATCCGGATCAGTCACCAAATGCAGCAGTTAGATCAATGCTTTTTCTGGGTGTATGTGTGGACCAAGGCTTTTCGGACGACCCATTATGTAAAAGCAGAGAGCCTTCCAGTAACTACCAAGGGGGTCTTGCCCTACTGGAGCACTACTTGGATTTATAAATAATTAGCGCTTTCTCTTGTCTACTTAAATAATAAAGGCTATTACAATTTCCAAAGGTAGCTATCTGCAGCCAAATCAAGAGCATTGTTGATTGAGCAATGCTATTATCAAAACAAAGGGAGCGAGGATCACATTTCCCAAAAATTATAGAATCTGCAAAATCGTAATCTTGATTATTTTTAGGGTCTGAGTGGCAAGTCCTGTAATCCACTTTAGTGATTATGCTGCATTATTGTTATTATCAAAACAAGGGGAGTTTGGATGTTATTTCCGAGATATTATATAATTGAAAAATGATCAGGGAAAGCACACTTGCTGCTAAGGAAGAAGTAGTCAGACTCCTTGTAATCTAGGGTTTCTTAGGTGGTACTTGTATGTCAAGAGTTTGAGGTAGGGGTGGCAATTCGGGTTGGCGGGTCGTGTTTGCGACGACACGAACACGACACGATTAGAGTTATGGGTCAACACAAACACGACACGATTAATAGTCGTGTCAAAAACCTATGACTGCATTACCCACCCGATTCTTAAAAAAATAACACGACATGACCTATGTAACACGATTAATTGACTGAGTTGTGTTGGATATACGGCACGACATGAAACGACTCGATTTCCCTATTACGACTTAGTAAAAAAACTGCTCCCAAGTGAATGGAGCCAACCAACCATTAAACATAGACGGTGCTATTTCACAACCGGCCCTCTATATGTTATGGGTTTTATAGGACGGTTGTGAAATAATCGTCACATATGTTAGGTTTTATAGACGTTAAATCTGTAACCGTCCCTATATGTTATGGGTTTTATAGACGGCTGAAATAACCGTCCCATATGTTATGTATAGGACGGTTATATCGTAACCGTCTCATATGTTATGGGTTTTATAAGACTTGTGAAATAACCGTCCTATATGTTAGAAGTATAGGACTAAGTTATGTCATAACCGTCCTATATGCTATGTTTTATAGGACGGTTAACGACTAACCGTCCTATTTTACACATATGGATATGGTTTATTAGTACTTTACCAATCTATGAGCGTGACCGTGATGTGTCGTACTTCCAAAGGGACCCCATGTGCCGGCAAACGGCCTAGCGCCGCCGCCGCTCGACAGGATGTATAGTTTTCTTTCCTCCAATTCCAAACTGGCAAGTGGCAACTAGAGTTAATGAAACTTACACTTCAATCATTTGTCAAATATTTTGAGTCCTTAATGTTAGATCCGACGTGTGGGCCCCCCTTGTAGTGGCGGGAAAACAAAATAAAAACTGAAAACATAAAGTTTTAACTAATTAATAATTATCTAGGTCTACAAAGTCAATATAGTCTAAGACAATTGTTTTGTCTTTTTGTATGTAAGCAAGCCCAATTCCCATATCCAATTATCCAATTAAATTTGAAGTCTTATGCTAAAGATAAGTCACTAAAGCACCCTAGCCTAGCTGGTTGTTTGCTATAAGCCTATAACTATAAGTTATAACCTAAGACTTAGCTAACGTATACACTGTCTCTAATTTTCTTATCAAACATTTTAAGATTAGCTACACATTGTCAGTTACAAACTTACAAGTTACACTTAGTACAAAATTAGTTAACCAAGTTTTGTAACTTGTACAAGTACAAGTGAAGTGAGAGACTAACTAACTATCATATATTGTATAAATTTATAAATACTAATGATTTTCTTATGTTAATTTCACATGTCATCACCAATTGATCTAATATATCTCTTTTTCATCAAATTCATGAATATCATGTATCTAACTTATATAACTCAATATTTGTTTCTCTTTTTCCAACTCCTAATTGATGATAATAGATTAGAATAACTCATTCATCCATGATCCATCATTCATGCAGAGTAAAATTTAGTAACTCCCTTAGTAATATCATTTAACATGTGTTTTTTTCTCTCATGATTATTATTCATTTTACCATCAATGCCACTTCTTTTCAATTTTCACTATAGAGTATAGGCCACAATCCATAATTAATTTTAGTTTCACCAAAGTTATCATATCAATATCCTTCTAATTCTCTCTCTTGATAAGCTTTTATGTTAATTCAATACATAACTCATATTCTCTCGATCTCATTCTCACCTCAAATAATGAATTAATTACATAGCTAATAACTATTCCCTTCATATACTCATTATCCACCAATGAGATAATTACATAACTCTTTATATACAATTCTCAAGGCAATTGTTTTGTCTTTTGTATGTAAGTAAGTAAGCTCAATCCAATTATCCAATTGAATTAGAAGTCTTAAGCAAAAGCCCCCGCTCGGTCGGTTGTTTGCTATAACTATAAGTTATAACCCAAGACTTAGCTACATCTATACACCTGCCTCTAATTTTCTTATCAAACATTTTAAGATTAGTTACACATTATCAATTACAAACTTACAAGTCACACTTAGTACAAAATTAGTTAACTAAGTTTTGTAACTTGTACAAGGACAAGTGAAGTGAGAGACTAACTGCCAAATATTGTATAAAATTATAAATGCTAATTATTTTCTTATGTTAATTTCACATGTCATCACCAATTGATCTAATATATCTCTTTTTAATCAAATTCATGAATATCATGTATCCAACTCATATAAGTCAATATTTGTTTCTCATTTCTAGCTCCCAATTGATGATAATATATTAGGAATAACTCATTCATCCATAATCCATTGATCCATCATTCATGTAGAGTAAAATTTAGTAACTCCCTTAGTAATATCATTCAACATTTGTGTTAATTCAACACATAACTCCTATTCTCTCGATCTCATTCTTACCTCACCTAATGAGTTAATTACATAACTAATAATTATTCCCTTCAGACCTTCATATACTCATTATCCACCAATGAGATAATTACATAACTCTTTCTATACTCATTCTCAACTCTCAAGCTACTAAGTTAATTACATAATTGTTTCTATTCTCATTCACTATTCTTACCTAATGAGTTAATTACATGACTCTTTCTTTACTTTTCTCAACAACTTTTGAATTGAGTATGAGTTACTTACATAACTTTGCTTTTTTAAGTGATCCTCAATCGAGATCGATGAGTTAAATACATAACACTTACTTTACTCATCCTCAACCTCAACAACTATTGAATTGAGTATGACAAAGATGAGTTATTTACATAACTTTGTTTTTAAGTTGATACTCAATCGAGATGAGTTAATTACATATATGCTCTATCTTTTGAAGCTCATCCTTCAAAATTAAGATGAGTTAATTACATAACTCTTTCTTTACTCTATACTTAATAATTATTTTTATTTAAATACATCCTCAACTAAGATTAATTAAATACATAACTCTTATAGTTTATATGACGGTTATGCAACAACATGTTAACAACTGTCTTATAACTTTATAATAATAAAATAACCATCCTATATATTATATAGGATGGTTATAAAAAATCATCATATATTTCATTATATATATTATAGGACTCGCTATTTAAAAACCGTCCTATATTGTTCTATATATCATTTTTCACCTTGATCAACCCTAATTTCAAATTTTCAATCTTCCAGCGGTCCAAACTACTGAGAAAGTGAAAATGACCATTCCTCTTCGATGTTTCACAGATCTAAGCAAAATAAGGTATATATTTACGAATTTTACAATCAGATACGCTTCTATAAAAAACATAAAAGCCAAGACTTTTTTTTCAATTTTTTTGTTTTTTGTTAACTATTTTCCATGTAGATCTTGATGGGTTTTAGTCTGAGAAGGTGAAAACGACCATTCCTCTTCGATCTTTCATAGATTTAAGCAAAAAAAGGTATGTATTTACAAATTTTATAATCTGATTTATTTTTTGGTTTTTCGTTAACTATTTTTCATAGATCTTGATGGGTTTTAGTTCTATGTGTATGAGAAGCATTCCATTTGAGTTTTATATTTCTTTGCTCTAGATTTGAGTTTGTTTTTAGTGTTTCTACTGCTTTTTCGAAAAATCAAGCATTTAAAATTTTAAAAAAGTCGTAGTTTTTTCATATTTCTTCATTGAAAAGTATTTCTATCCACATATAGAGCTTTCCCATGTTGTGTATTCATGTGTGATAATGTTTTCATCTCTTCTTTTTTGTAATTTAGTTTTATTTAATTTTTCCAAAAAAATAAGTTACGAAAATTAGGAAAATTTTGTTATTTTTTATATTTATTAGTTAATACCTATTCTTATCCACATATATAGCTTACTCATGCTTGAATCTTCATGTATTAATGATTTTTAGCTAATTTTTAGCATTTAGTCTAATTTTTAGTAGAATATAGACTCTTCAAAGAACCTGCCCCATATAATCCGCAATATAGGACTCGCTATTCCGAACCGGCCCTATATAACTTCGCAATATAGGACGGTTCTTCAAGAACCGTCCTATATAACTAGAAATATAGGACGTTATTCGAACCGCCCTATATAACTGTAATATAGGACGGTTATTCTCGGGAACCGTCCTATATAACTGCAATATAGACGGTCTATTCAAAGAACCGGCCCTATATTACATGAGTAATATAAGACTCGGTTCCTCAAGAACCGTCCCTATATTTTCAACCATTCCATAGGTTAGAATCATGTCAAGGTGATGAGTAAATAGGTCGCGTGTCAAACAGGTCGACACGACGGGTCAAATTGATTGACTCGAACACGACACGATTTTTGGCGTGTCATTTTTGGGTAACCCGAAAATGACACGAACACGATAAGACTCAACCCGAACCCGCTAAATTCGTGTCGGGTTCGTGTCGTGTTATCGTGTCGTGTCATATTTTGCCGCCCCTAGTTTGAGGTGCTCATAAATGTGAGTAAAAAAAAAAAAAAACAATTGTGTTCCACTAATTGAACCCTTTACACACTCTACCATAGATAGCAAGAAATTACATACTCTAGGGCTGCCAATAGATCTTATTCAGTTTGGATGCTATCGTTTTGTATCAATTTTAATAAATTCCATTGATTTGGATACGAATTCTTTGGTTTGGTTTGGATAACACATTATCCATTTCATTTAGTTTTGACATTCACCCTGTATAATAGGACAGCCCAAGATCTTTTCTGTTGAATGAATTCTAAGTCCATATCAATTAAGATTTCTTCCTTTTATCACCTTTGGTGGCAAGTATATTCAAGATGCATTGGGTTTCTAAAATAAGTCATTATGATTAATAAATTGGCATTTTTGGCCCCATATATTGAAAAATAGTTAGCTATCCTACATCTGAAAGATTGAAGAATTTTTATGAAGTTCATGCAATGATTCAGTTCAGCAAGCCATGCAATTGTCCCATATGATCTCAATTATTTTAATGAGCTATGCGAAATCTAGTCAATTATTTTCATAATCTAGTCAGTTGTCAAGCCCCAAAAAGTTTGAAGTTAATTCAAAGAATTCCATGAAGGATTCTAACTAAAGGAAAATTCAATTATTTCTAATGACTTCAACTATTTTGAGAATTCAATACATTGTTCAAGAATCTAGTCAACTAATTTTTAAGCAACTTTCAACATTTTGCATCAAATTTATTGGATTGCAACAAGTTATGTATCAAGTCAACTAGTTTGAAAAGAGTCATCAATTATTGTTCTAGCTCAATGTGTGAGGTAGCGTAGTTTGAAGCTATTCTTGCTATTGGATTGAACCTAGTTGACAATCTATGCAAGGAAATTTAACTACATGTTACTGAAGAGGGTTTAAATTCTAGGTTTAAGAACAATCCATAGAACAATTGGCACTCATAAATAACAATCAACATTTGAGGATAGACATCAATAATATTTTACTATATTTAGAAAATAACTGACTATCAAGTAAAAATAGTCAACTATTTCAATATATAGGTTATTGAGATGTCATTTTTAAATTTGAAATCTTATCTTCTGATGGGCTATATTTGTTTCAAACAGTTGTAATTTCATCTCCAACAGATTATTTGGCCACCACACACTACAACTTGGAGACTATAGAAGCCCTAAAGCAACTTTTGAAAGAAATTGATTTTTAAGTTTTGAAGCTCTCAAGCCTACTCTCAAGCAAGCAAGTTCAAGTTATTTCATTCTAATTCTTTTCATCTCTTGCATGAAAAATTGTTAAGTGTTAAATTTTGGTCAAAATATCTCTAATTTACCATTTAATTAGATCATCTAACTAATCAAATTTGTAATTTTTAGCTTAATTTTGATTTTAGATCAAATTAATCATCTAACTATTAATTTGTAAAATTTAATGGTCAAATGATCATCAGAGCTCATCAAAGGTGTAATGTACTATTTAGATGACTCTGGTCTTTTATTTTGCAGATCAACCAAAAAAGGCTTGGATGACTTGGATTGAGATTCAATGGTGCATATCACCCGTCAAGGCTTAACAGGCAAGATGGAATGGTTTCTTGAAAGAAAAGGAATTGTAATTAGAGAAGGAAATCCAAAGAAAAAAGGAAACAATTAGAAAAGAAAATTAATGAGAGAAGAAAATAAGTAGAATTTAGAAGGTGGAGAAGTTTATAAAAGAAAAGAGTCAACCATCTTTAATCTCTCCCCCCTAGGCTGAGCTGGAAGTAGGAAACCGTGTTCCCCCCACCCTCTTACCGTTCTCTCTTCTTCCCTCTCCTCTCCACTCTCTCATCCATCTCCCTCTTTCTCTCCTACTACACCCATCTTCCACTTGTTCTCCTTCTCCTCATCTCTCTCTCGTGTTTCCTTGTTCCTTCCCTCTTTCTTAATCTCTCTATTGTTCTTCTCTTTCCATTGAACCCTCTGTTTTTGCCTTCTTTGCTCACCCCTCTCTCTCTCTCTCTCTCTCTCTCTCTCTCTCTCTCTCTCTCTCTCTCTCTCTCTCTCTCTCTCTCTCTCTCTCTCTCTCTCGGTTAGTTTCCCTACTTTCACCTACACCAGAGACCCATATGCTCCTCGACGTTTGCTCCTCCATTCTCTATTTCTCCTTGTCTCTGTGTCAGCCTAGCAAAACCACCCAACTTCTCCTCTATTGCTTTGCCCCCTTTAACACATCGTACCAGCTCCACTAGACCGTTTGCACCACATCTCCCTCCTCCTATACCCAGTTCATTCCACATAATACTAGCATCTTCGTCTGCCACCGGTTCTCTGTTCTTCTTTGTCATCGACTAGCCCAGAGATTGAAACCCAATTCGGGTTCCCTTTTTCCTCCCCCCCTTCTCCTCCTCCCCTTCTTCTTCTCCTTTCTCCCCCATTTCCTCTTCTTCCTCATCGGGTTTCCCTCTTCCCTGTTTCCCTTTTTGTTTTAATCAAATCTTTTTTTTTGTTTAATTCCCATTCTGCCCTTTGCCCATTAATTCGAATTGCTTATGTGTCCCCTTTTTAATTCCTTATGTATCCTACTTCTGTTCTAGTTTTACTTTATCTTCATTCTACTTATCTAGGAATTGCTCAATTCAAGTCAGATTAATTAAGGCTTAACCTAATCAACGAGTTAGCCTTAACCAAAAAGACTTCTTTGTTTCTTATTAGATTTTCAATTAAATGTTAGATTTCATTCTTAGGGCATCCTTTAGCTTAATTAACATTTCTAATCTTTAATTTGAACTCCAGAAATTAATTTAAATCGTCCAAAATCCAAAATCATCATTTAGTCCAGATCTTTATATTTTTTATGAATATATTTAATCCATCCATTGGATCATTAATCAAGGACATCCTGAAAACATTGATGAAGAATGATTGACTCCAAGAAGATCAGATTTGAAGAAATTGACAATGGTTAAGCTAGGGAAGTAGATTTTTCTTGTTATTCAGTTTAATTTTCTTTCTTCTTGAACTAAAAATTCTATGATCTTTAGTAGTTGAATAGATCTAAACTTTGATTTCATTTCCAACAATTTATGTTATATTTTTTAATTTTTATCAATTAATTTTTATTTAAATTCCCACTTTTTAAGTCGAGTCCCTATAGGATCGACCGTACTTGCATGAGCTAACACTACAATAGCCCGTGCACTTGTTGTAAACAGATTAACAAAAATTCCCTCTCTAATCTTTGTATCTGTACTTTTCATCATGTAAAGCATTTTCTTTCTTAAAACCTTCTATGTATTTGAGAGAGTTGTAAAGATCTCTTGTTTGTGGAAAGTTTTTCAAGTATTTACAAAAAGATTGAGCTTCTATCATTGCTCTAGTCCTTTGTTTGTGAGCCAACAAATGTCAATTGGTGTATAAAATCATGGTAGAGAATTTGTCAAACTCAAGGCAGGTAATATTTTGAGAGAGTCGAAGTAGGCTCCTTGGTTGGCTTGCCAAACTACTATAAAAATATTGTGTCTAACGTCTGTGTGGCATGCTTTTTTATTTTTAAAATTGTTCTTGTTATTGAACTCTTTGTACAAAAGTTTTTTACAATTTTATGGTCCCAATTCACCCTTCCTATTGGGACCTCACAGTTTGAACAATTTTGTTCATGTTTTAGGGCTCCCAATACTAAAGAATAAGATCACTATGAGGACTATGATTATCCATGTTTTGTTATCTCTACAGGGTGTTAGCAATGCTTGAGATAGAGTGAACTATATTGAGATCAAATATGCCATATCACTGTTAGTGGTGCTTGAGATGAAATGAATCTATATCTCCTCACCTCATTGTTACTGGTGCTTGAGATGAGTTGAGATGAAAATGTGATGACCCAGGTTTTCACATGCATTTTTAAATGCAAAACTAATTGCTAGGGCGTGATCGATCCCTATTTGAAAACACTTTTAGAAAAACAATGCAATGCAGTGAAATTTTTTATTTTTTAAATTCATTTTGAGAACCCCGAGTGTCATTGACTTTCAAGATGAATAGGAAATTTTGAAAATAAAGAAAAATCATAAATGTTTCCCAAGTCTATCCAATCACAGCTCACAGTCCTACTGTAGAAAGTATGGATACATGTCCAAATGGGTAAATTGTATACTTACATTTACACGTGTCTTCTCTTCATTCACTTGATCGAAGTACTGACATTTTTTTATGCTTTTTCTAATTCTTTTGGAGTTAATATATAAAAATAATATATTTGGGTGAATACTCTTCATACCCAGTAGGTGATCTGATACTACTATTTTGAAAACATGGCAGGCAACATGCATAATTCAAAGAGCTTTTTATGCAAAATATAAGTGATTCCTTTTCTTTGTGTAAACATGCATGCTTATGCATAAAACATAAGCTTATTGATGCAAATTTAACCATGGAACCCTTTACTGAAATCTAGTATTCAATGATATAAATATGACTAAAATCATAAGGTAGAAATCAATAAATCTAAGTAATAAGATCTCGGCAACACATCAAACCAACGAGTAAAATATAATAATCATTAAACTCTTAAAATAGTCATCATTCAAAGCAGATACTGGCATCAATATAAGTATCATATACATGTTCTTTCGGCAAACACATCACGCCAACTGGTCATGAGTACTCGTATACGACCATCCCAATGTTATATGCATATCAACAAAACTGAAACCATAGGGCCAACTATGCTCCTTCGCAGGCTGCCTCATTCGGCAATCTGGCCACTTGGGACTAAAGGTTTTGTTCTCACCACAGGTTGTCTCATTTGGCGATCTACCAACTTAGAACTCAATGTTTTGTTCCCACCGCAAGCTACCTCATTCAACGATCTGCCCACTTAGAACTCAAGGTTTCTTTACGCAGGTTGCCTCATTTGGCAATCTACCCACTTAGCATAGTGCCCACCAGGCTCATTAGCTCGAAAAATATAGGTATATGTAATCAAAATCTCAATCATCGTAAATCATGCAATTCATGCAATGCGTTTCAAAGCATGCGAGCAATGTATTCATAAAATCAGTTCAATGCAAGTAATTGCATTCAAGATCATAAGGAAAATTTGCATATACATTATGCGAATATCATATCTCAATAAACATACTAAATACAGTCATCAGGGTTTAATAAATAAATCAATTAGATATGAAAATGCATTTAAAAACTTAGTAGAATCAGACTACCTATCTCAATGTTCCTTGAATAGCATTCTTCATTACTCAACCCTGACTTACTTTTGTGAAACCTTGAATATCAATTAATAACGATGATTCAAGTATTATTTTCCAACCTTTATGGATCATTACTTAGACTTATAGATTAACGGCTAGATCTGTTTTTTAAGATCTATAGATCCTTGCTTAGCGCGCTTCCAAGCTAGATCTCACACATATATCTAATATTTAATGGTTGATCTCATAGATCGCCTGTCCCAATGCTCAGAATAGGTATGTATTTGATTTGAATGGCCAGATATCTCATTCAAGGGTTGATACATGTGCTTTGGGGTTAATCATAAGCTATTAATCCCCTAACACCTCTAATGGATCAATCAATGAGATTTGATCATCTTTGATCTTGCCGATTTTATGATATTTTTTATGGTTTTGGGCTATAGTAATGTAAAATAGTCCCCTGATCCTAACTTTTATGATATCATTAGGTTCGTGTTGTCAATACGCTTGCAACGGTCCTTTCGGATCGTTGATCGGAGTCATATAGCCTCCTTAATCGTAGTTTTAGTGTTGTTAACCTATGGACAAACTAGATTCGTCCATATTGGGCCCGCACGTCACTATTCCCAGGACGTGTGTGCTTCCCGGTCGAACCTAGACCGCGTTCGTACTCCCAAATAGCGCTAGGGTGCACGTCATGGATGGCGTCGTGCAGACACTTCTTCGGCGCGGGTGTGCGCATGTCTCGGCTCCTAGGACCCTCGCGCGCCCTACTTAAACCAGGACCCGTGCCCACACACTGCACGCACCCGAAGGCTGCTCCAGGGACCACGTCCCAAGCGCATGTCGCTCGCCACATCCCTAGGACGGTCAAGTCGAGGGTTCTTGAACAAACCCGTCTTCCTTGACTTGTTCTCCGGCCGAGAAATGCCAGATCCGGCCAAATTTTGCGGGAGAAACGAGGGTGAGGAAGAGAGGGAAAAAGAGGAGAGAAAGATCCTACCTGGGTATCCTAAGAGGGTGCCCATCGCCGGTGTATGTGGTTCCTCCATGCTAAAACCCTAGCTGCCGGATTTTGGGTGAAGGCAATCGGAGAAAGACATAAGGAGAAGGAGAAGGAGAAAATGGATGATCGGGGAAGAGGGAGACGGGCTTTTTAAAGTCTGTGAAGGCAGTGTTGGAAGTCGACGGGAGGTAGGGGACGACCAGGGGTGTCGTTATCCCCTGCGGTTTTGGCCCCTTTTTGTTTTTACAGTTAAATTACAGATACGCCCTTCATCTTTCAATGCTTATAACTTCTTCATTCGAACTCTATTTTCAGTGTTCTTTGAAGCGTTGGATTCTATTTCGAGTATAGAATCTAATGATGCTAATTTTCCTCACAAATTCCTTTATTCTATATTTTAATTAAAATAGAATATTTAATATAGTTAATTATATATATAATTTTACAATTTAATCAATTTAGTAAAAGTGATGCAAAAATAGCATGAAATGTTTGGGTCATTACAGAAAATTGTCTCATCTTGCCTCACTGTCAAGCTGAATATCAATCTAGCTCAAGTGAAGGTGAAGTTTGGGTGCTGTTGTAGAAGGAAAAAACATCTCATTACAAATAAAAACTATTATTGAAATTAACCTATGCTTAGTGAAGGTGAAGTTTGGGGATAGAATAATTCCTTTAGCAATTCCAAAAAAAACATACTTTTATGTCAAAAAAGCTTATTTGCAAAAATATTTGGAAGAGAAAAGGATATTGGGATGCAGTAAAAGCTTTATCTTAAATGAAATAAATGTAATAAAAGGGGGTGGGGGGTGTGCAAATATCTAGCTGATTGTCAAATGATTGAATAACTGGGATCAATTGACTCATGATACTTACTTGACATTCATAAAAAGTTTCTACTGAATTATGAGTTACCAGAAGTAATAACAAGGAATGAAGCCAAAGATAGATAAAGCAGCAAAACTATAAGACAATTAAGCCTTTTCAGACCATTCAAATGCTCACATTCTTTGATCAGCTTGGACTCATTGGCTGAGATAGATTTCACTACCTTTCTCTTACCATTCTCCGATCTCCTCATCTTCTTCTTAATATTATGATTACTTCTACTTTGTATTTATACCATCTCGGTCTCATTTTATGATTAGTCAATAATGAATGCACCCTTCTCTTTGAAACTAATGTCTTACAAAAAGCAAGCCTTTTCAACTCTATTAAGTACCATTTTGGTATACAAGTACGTATATAGAAGGAATCCTTAAGACCCCTGCAAACTGGTGGCAAGAGGACCACAGCCTAATAAAAAAGGAAGCTAGCAACTTGAAGATAATATTGTGAACTATAGCCGGCCTTAAAAAACTTTTAACAAAGAGAAAATGTGGCCTCCTATATGTTCATTAGAAACAAGTCATTGGAGCCAAGGTTTACTGGAGCAGTAGTGCAATGAGCCTCTCTCCTGGCTCCTAGGTGACTGGGCCAGTTCGAGGCTGCTCATGGCTGCGTGTTTGCAGTATTCTACAAAAACGAAAAACAACCTACAGACACTGCATTTCGGATTTCCTGAGTCCACAGTCTAAGCAGTTGATATCTTCTGCCCGGGTCATCAAGATCTACTCCACAGACATCTCCCCGAAATTCAACCAATGACTTTACAGATAAAAATATATATAACCAATAGTTCATCGACCAGATGGTTTGGAATCTTGGGTAGAGAAGATTGTTGGGACATCCCGCTGCCCCTTCTTAATTTTATTTAATCTAATGTACTTTAAGTGCACATGGGTCACACCTAAACAAGGAAATTAATTAAGAGATCATATCCATGCTTGCCTTGTTTTGATAGTGAATTCCTAATTTTTATTAAACACCGTTTCTAGTGGTTGCTGGTCATCTTTAGGAATCATAACAACCTTTAACAGCTAATGAGAACAAGGAAACTATCTTCACTACTAAACACTTGAAACATCTTGTTTCTTAACTTAATTGAAAGTTTCTGTTTCCTGCCTAACAAATAAATAAAACAAATGGTGCAAAGCTGCAAATGATAAAAGAGGCTATTTCTCAAGGTTAAATTTTCAGACAATGTTTTCTCTATAGTTTTGTAATCAGTCTGCTTGTTAAGACCAATATATTAATAATAGTATGGTATCAAAGGCCAATTTAGTCAACCAAAGGCGTCCATCAAGGTGCACCAAATTTGTCAACAACCTCTATTTTTCTTGAGATTCAAAAAAATAATCCTGGACTAGGCACTTACATTTCTTATTTTTTGTTTCAAAGGGCAATTGGGCATTTTTCATATGGAGTAGTAATTTCAACAAAGAGCTGCAGGTGTAAAGACCAGGTGACATTTGATTGGCTGGGAAAAAGTTTCTAACTACACTTTCCTTTAACTTTTCTATTTTCTACTTTTATATATATATATATATATATATATATATATATATATATATATAAATAAGAGTTGGAGACTCTTCCATGCAAAGTGTCATCCCCCCACTAATATCATGGATGGCTATAGGCCCAGTTTTGTGAAGATCCGAGTAGTATAAAATGTTGCTCTTGACTTAGATGGGCTATGATCCAAAATTCTCATCAACTACATGATCCTAGCCATTGCTATTTTTAGTTATAAAATAGATAATAAAACTTTTGACCTTCATTTTACAACTAAAGAAAACAATGTTTAAGATTATCTAATGCATGAATATTTTGGACCATAGACATCTAAGTCAAATACAACATTCTGAACAACTTGGATCTTCATAAAACTGAGTTATAGCCATCCAAAATATTAATAAGCAAGAGGCTAAAAGAGAGGCCAATTATATTACTTTCCTTGTCCTATCTAACACACTTTCAGCACTTTTATTGTTCTCTTGAGGAAGCTCGACCTCCTAAATATTATACATGTACATTTGGTGGAAGGGTTTGACTACCAAGTACTTGCTTGTTTATGGGAGATGTACAAATCAATTATTGCCACGTGGCACTTCTTTGGTTTGAACTTGTATTTTCCTCTTACGGTTTTTCTTGGAATCAGTTGAAAAAACAAGCAAATGCCTTGCTTGGTCCCTATTCAGAAAGCAAATGGCTTTCCTTTTTCTTTCTTTTTTATATCATAATACTAGTTTCAGTATGGCATTCGGAATCTTGAAGATTGTCTTCTTGTCATAAAGAAGCTCTCCCAGTTCATTTTTATGGAGAAAGCCCCTCGAACATTCCTTGAAAACATCCCATACTTTGAACGTGCACCCGAACATATGCTTGACATGCACTTAAAACATACAAATGTGTGGCACAGTTTAGCATGCATAGAGCACAAAATCTTTTGTATATATACGAGCATCAACCTTTTCAAGAACGCATCATTTAATTTTAGACCAATTTCGATAGTAATGCTGACAATCCCAGCAGGCTCTAGCCCGAGGCTCAAAGTTCTCTAAGCCCTCATGAGGAAATCTATGCTTCTGACACTACAACTACATGAGAGAATTTCCAATCGACAAAATAAAGGTCCAAGATCGTCCGATGTAGAGTAAACTAGCAGACTTGTACGGGCTTATCGTCATCAGTTAATTAATTCTGTTTTTGCCAATCTTCCAGTCGTGTTTCCTCTCTATTTTTAAGATCCCCGTTTCTATGAGAAAGCAGATGGCAAGTCTACAGAAAGCAGTTTCTGTGGGATGACAGGGTTGAAGGGAGAAAATTGCACCTTCTCGGCTGGGAGAAGGTGTTCAAACTCAAAGCCAATGGTGGACTTGGAATCAGAAGGATTGGGGGAGTACTTAACCAATGCTTTACTTGGTAACTAGAGTTGAAGATATGGACTGGACAGAGGGAGATCGGAAAGAGGTAGTTGATACTAAACATGGGTGTGATAGAAACCTTGGCTCCCACAAAATGCTCAAGTTTTATGAACGTCAACAACCTGGAATGACATTTGTTCCCCGTCACAGAAGGTTAATTAAAAAAATTTCTAGAATCCTGGTGAGAAATAAAACTGGGACACAAATCTGCAAGGACAAGTGGTGTCATGAAAGACCTTTAGCTGAAGTTTTCCCTTCTAGATTCAGAATTGCAGAAAATCAACAAGCTAAGGTCAATCACTGTTGGCCTTAAATGGGCAACTTTTGTGGCGCTCCCCTGACCTATTTACTTTGTAGTTTGTACATTTAAGACGCAGATGCCAAACTAAGTTCATTGTCTGTCAAGGTCAGTTGGCAAGGTTATAGTAATGTGCAAGCAATCGATCAGAACTACGACAACAAGAAGGAACAACATCTATATATATGGTGACAGTGTGGAAATGAAAGGAAGAGAGCTGGAAATTTTCTAATTGAATCATTTCAATTATGGCGAATCTCGAAGTGTATATTTGTATGGACTGATCTTATCTTATTTAGAGACCGTTCATAACTTGATTGCAGTTGATAGACGAAGCTTCCCATGAAGTTTTGGCAGGTTTCTCTTCCTCAGAATGCAAGAAATTCCAAGCATGCAAAAGGAGCAAGCAGCCAAAACACTACCATGCAATAACATAAAGGGGAATAGATGTCCTTCAGATAGTGCCACACCTTGCAATGAGGCACACCGACTTTGCCCATATTGAGCCCTCTTTAGAGTTGATTTGAACTGTTCATCTGATACTGAGCTTCCCATGCTTCCAGTCAATTTGAAGAAAGATAGCTGCCCAAGTAAGATCTCAGAGGCTTTCATATCATCCCAGTCGGACAACCCTACCTCCATATGTTTGTGGCCCTAATGTAAATCGCTGCTTAATTATGCCTAGTTTCTTAATGTCCATATTCTCTCTCTCTCTCTCTCTCTCTCTCTCTCTCTCTCTCTCTCTCTCTCTCTAGAGAGCTTATATCACCTTACTTCTTTTGGAGTTTTATAGTAAAAGTACATTTGTGGTTCACTTTTTAGTAATCAAATATTCATATCAATCATCTTGCCATAGATGGATTATGTATCAAAATCATATATTTTAAATGGTCTAAAGATTGATTTTTTAGCTGTTTTTAATAGCAATAACTTTTTTACCATTGATTTTAGAAATAAATAAAACAGTAGTGCAATAAATCCAATATATGTGATTTTTGGGTTAGACCTCATCTATTATAAAATAGCTAAAATGAACGTTTGAGATTATCATGAAATGGGACTCATTAAGACAAAAGTATTATAGAACTCCAAAAGTAGGTGTGGCATTAGTACAAAGGGGTAAGGGAATATCAGCTTTGTGTGTATATAGAGATTGAAGGGCAATGTGTGGCACAGCTGGTTGCATACAACTCAACCATCTTCCTTGGACTATGCTTGATTGCAGGTTTGAGGTTCAGGAGTAGATTAGATTTAGGAGTCTATATGAGTGATTTAGTTTGTAATTATTTGATTGAATGCAACAAGAATAAAAAGCAAAATACAAAACCAAAGCATAGTTATATACAAAGACTCTTGATTTTTCTTATGAACCCCTCGCTAAGTGGTAAGAGACTATTATAACTTTGAGTGGACCCATATTTCTAAAGATCTAAACCATTCATAATATTGCAAATGAATTAGATGGGCGATACTTTGAAGTTGTCATCCAGTGGATGATTCGAGCAAATTTTACTTGTAGTTGTAAAATAAATGGTGAGACTCTTTGACCCTCCATGTTACAACTCATGAAAGTAGTAGTCAAGATCATCCAATTGACATGACTTTCGAACGTGACCCATCTAAATTAAGGATAATAATATGAGCATTTTAGATTTTTAGAAATCTGGGCCCAACTAGAGATATGGCATTTCTTACCATTTGAGAGACTCACGAGGAAAATTAAGGGGCATATATCTGTACCAAACCAAAACTCTATCCCCTAGAAGTTGTGGTTTCCTCTTAGTGCCTATGTGGTTGGTAGGAAAGTGATGAAAATTAATTTTCATGGAAAAATAAAATAAAAAATTCTCTATTGAAAGTGTCTTAATCCTTGAAATTAAATAATGCCACTTAGGTTAATTTAATTTAAAGGTGTAAAACGCTTTTCTTCTAGATTTCTATTTTTTTTTTCATGAAAATTAATTTTCAACACTTTCCTACTAACCCAACAAGCCATGACAGAGTTAGATCCAGAAATCTCATGTAACCAAAAAGAAAATAACATTAAAAAAAAGTCTAGATATAATATTTTGAGTAATTAAAGGATTAGGCTTATCTAAGCATGTTCCACATAACCAGCCTTAAGGTGGAACTTGTTCATGCTCCAAAGTAAAATTGTAATTCCTGGTTTGCCATGTCTAGAAACTTTTATTTTACAGGTTGGTTTGAAAAGAATCCTTAGCCAGCAAAGTCTAGCACAGTTGGCCACAAACTATTCGATATCTCCCCTTCTCCCCCGAAGCTATTTGACGTCTTCTCTCAAATACATTTGGTTACAAGTTTGAGTGGCCGCTTTCTTCTTTAGCCCAAGGGCTAGCTTTTGTTTAGGAGAGAGTAAGTAATTTGTTTTCCATATCTTCCATTGTAAGGACAAAAAAAAAAGGACTCCTTAGAATTATTTCTTGTATTATGCTGAAAATATTCCCTTGGGAGATCTCAAGCAAGCCAACCAAGTGGTTATCTTCTTCTATCGCTTTGCTATCTTTCCTTCTATGATGGGTTGAGGTCCAAAATGTCCACATTATGACGAGTAAAAATGGCCTTTTCTTAATGGGAAGTTGAAGGTACCCTTTTCCTGCTACCATCGTCTGAAGAAACAGAAAAGTTGACTGATACATGTGACCACCAGCCGCCATCTCTGAGCTCTTATTCGAAGACAAGAAAATGAAGCTCCAAAGAGACTTCCAATTTACCGGAGAAATTGCATGGTGGTTTGCCTATAGATCATATATATTATCATCAAGACCTTATTCCAATTAGGGGTCGGGCACATGAATCTTATTCCTCCATTCCACTCTATTAAATATCATGGCTTCATTTAGTTCCAATGTTTTTAAATATTTTTTTACCACTTCTATCCACGTTATCGTGAGCCTTTCCCTTACCCTTTTAGAACCTTCTACTTGTATTGCCTCGCTTCTTCTAACCTGTGACGTTATTGGTCTCCTTTGAACATGTTCAAACTATCTAAGTCTAATCTCCCTCATCTTGTTACCTATTGGTACTATCCCTAAATTTCTTCAAATATTTTCATTTCTAATTCTATCCTTTCTTGTTTTACCACTCATCCATCTCAACATCCTCATTTCTGCGATGCTCATCCCATAAATAATCTACCTAATTTATCTAATTCCTTTAGCTTTTGATATTTTCTAGTCTAAAATTCATATAGATAGGGTAATTTTAACATATCAAGAAATTTTCTTTTCATGGACGGCTAGAAACTTTTAAACAACAATTTATATTTAAAACAAAAAATATGATCCTTCAATACATCAATATGCATGATTTTTGGAGATTTGTTGATATATGAGCTTCATTAGACCCCACAGAGCTTAAGTACAAACCCTTACCTTACTTTTTGAAAGATGCTATTTTCACTGCCTCCAAGTGGCACGATGACAACTCAACCAAATGGCCAAGGAACACATACAGAGGGGTGATAATTACCGCAGATATCTGCAGCTGCCTTCTCATTGGTCCAGCGAAATTAAATATTATTTTAATATTCTCGTCCGTCTGCCTCTTACGGCAAGCTCTTTCTCGATCTGGTTTTACCGCAACCGTTACGGAGCCGTAAGGGCGCCGTTGAAAGCTCCCGTTAGGGTCTTACATTTTGAAAGCATATGAAATATATTCGTTTTTTCTTTCTCCCCTTCCTCCCTGCGATTTCATTTTACCCCAGTGGCAATCTGGAAACCTTGCAGCCAATCTTTCCCATCATAGGCAGTGCATGGTCTCTGTGTTTGCAAGGCCTCTAACTCTCCTCTTGCAGGCTGAATCCATCTGATACCAACACAATGAAGGAACAAGTGAGCTCGCCTCCTTCGTCCTTCTCTATCTTTACAAGCGCTCTAACTCTCTCTGTCTCCTTCGTTTCTAAGGTAACATCTTACAGGTCAAATAAGTTGTGATAGTGGGGACATTCTTTGGGATTTCGCCGACGAGGAGTCGTCTTTGTTGGATATCCCATGTCTGTTAGCATTTTCCACATTTTGCTTCAAATTGATTACAATGTAGGGTTTTTCCAAGAGCACATCTTTCACAATAGTTCAGGGTGCTATTATACATATTTAACCAGATGAAGATGGTGGGTTCAGTAGCTTGCGGGTTGTTTTTGTTTTTGTTTCAGTAGTAGCTCAGCATCTGGCATCCTTTCCTCTTTCTATGTTGGCTATTTAGATGTAAGCATTTCTATGTTGTTTAGATTTTGCTCCCTTGTTAGATTTTCCTCTTGATCATTCTTCAGATAGCTTTGCTATTTACATTTTGCTTATGATATGTTTGTGAGAAGTCCCAAGTCGTAAATGTGCTTGAATTAATTGTGATTTTTCTCACCAGTGCTGTGTTATTCTTCCCCAGACCCTGCATATGCGGGAGCATCGTGCACAGTGGATACTGCATATAGTTCTATTCATCTTCTTTGTTTCATTTATCTACATCTTGTTTTCTTTTGGACCCGCTTGTCGTTAGTTCCACTTTCGATCCTGGTGAAATGGCCAGTTTCTACCAATTCAAGACCAAGATATTCTCAGCCTTTTTTCTTTTAGTTCTCTATGCCATTTTTTTCTATGTAAATCTGTTTATTTTACTTTCACCTTTGCATGTCTCATGCTCTTGCTAATTTTTCAGTGCATTAGTCTTTGCAACAATTTAAGGAACCTAATACACACTTGAATATTTTTCAGAAAATGCTCTACTATGAAATTCTTCAGGTGTACTGCAACAAACTGAATGCACTCATACTCGCTTATGATTTTTATATAGAGAAATCTACAAGAATGACTTGTTTTGGAAATAAAACAGCTTCTTGTTGTTTTGCTTTGATAATGCCATATATTAGTAACCCAATCGAAGATCCTGAGCCTTCATTTCATAAATCTACATTCTCTAACAAATCCAAAGTTAAAAACGTTGAATCCTTAAATGATTTTCTAAGCCTTGACGCGTATATGTTTGTTCTTTTCTTTTTGACCATCATTCTGAAACAATTGGGAGGCTGATAAAATTGTGAAAGGGGTCTGACTTTTTGTGTAGTCGGCAAATTCGGACAGCACAAATAAAGTGCTCCACTAAAACAAGGAATGTCTGTTATTATCTAACCATACAAACGTTAACTGGATGCTCCAACCAAGCACACACTACTCAAAGCACTTTTCGGAGTTCATGGAGACAGAAAGACAGTATTTGCGTAGAACCTTTTCCCTAAAACAATGAAGGTAAAATGCTTAGTTTGGCTATATATATATATATATATATATATATATATATAGAGAGAGAGAGAGAGAGAGAGAGAGAGAGAGAGAGAGAGAGAGAGAGAGAGAGAGAGAGAGAGAGAGAGAGAGAGAAATTTCATAAGTTATAACACAGAGATGCATAACATTGGACATCGGCACACCAATAAAATTCTGAATCTTAATGTTATATGCAACAAAATACCATATCATTCAACTGAAAAACAAGCTATAAGACTAAAAAGACTAACCATAAAGAAGGGCCAACAGTGACAAGGATTACAAGTAGTATGGTCAGAGTAAGGCTATTTACATCTAAGCAGTTGTGTTGTGTAGATTTTCCTTTTGTTCAATCGTCAAAGAATGTTGTTAGTTAGATTTTGCTTATGATGAATTATACCTAGTACTCAAATACACTACTGACATAAGCCCATGACAAAGGAATTTGTATTAATTTGTCCGTGTGTTTTGCTCATAGTGTTCCTAGTGATTTGATTTTCAGATGGCCTACGGATATAGATTTCCCATCTTATACTGCCCATATGGATGTGGAAAGTTAATCATACGCACTTCAAATACTATGGATAATCCTAATCGACCCTTTTATAAGTGTCCAGATTGGGAAGTAATTGTTGTACATTTGGTAATCGAAAAACATAGGCTGTTAATTGTACGTTAATTAACACTTCTCTGTGTGTACATGGCGAACATGGATGTGGTTACTTTTTATGGGTTGATCATGTTTATGGAAAAGATTTGTATCAGCAAGAAGCAACCTTATCAATGAGCAGAAGGTTTATGCCCAAGAGAGAACCATCGACAAACACCCCCACACTACTAAGACTGGAATCGCAACTAATGCCTCACTAAGATCACGTCAATGGATATCTAATGAGTGTCATATATTTATTTTTCATTCAGTGCAGTTTACTTGTATTGCAACTTTTCAAATAAGTATAGAGGGAGAGAAATTGGAACTTGTTATGGCCAATGTTACTAAATTGCTATACAAGAGGCTTGTTCCTGTAAATTTTGTTTGGTGAAGTTGAATATGCTAACTCTGACCGAGCTCGAATGTGCTTTTTCATTTTCATTTTAATGACAACAATCGTTTGTTAAGACAGTATGTGATTGTAAAAGGAGGCATGGCTCGCCCAGTATCACTTGTATAATTTGCTTTCCCTCAGAATTAACTGAAAGAGAATCTCATTAAACACTAAGTTTCAAAGCTTGTTAGCGTATTCAGCAGTGGTCTCGAGGGCAAACCATCACTGTAGCCGAGTGAGCACCTCAAGCACCACTTTTCTAGATGATGTTTACCTTTTAAAGTTTTTTTGTTTCCTAAATATGAAATGAGAAGTGATTGGGCTACTCTGTAATGAACAAAGAAACCTTAAAGCATGTATTCAGTTTGTTAAGATTCAATAAAATTTCATTCATTCCTAGAAGTGATTTGTCTGCTGTTAGGAATACATGAACAATGTGCTTATCCCCAACTTAGATGCAACTCGGTTCTTTCTCTTTTCATTTTTTTGTTCTTCAACTTTCCCTGATTTGCTCTGTTCATGTTCTGCTGCATGCATATTTGACAAAACCAAGTAATTGCTGTGATTTTCTGGATTCAGTTCGAGAATCTGGGTAGCACCAAATTGCGATAGCTCGAGAATGCCACAAAGCCTACTCGTATTAAGAACTAGCCAAACTCGAACAATCCTTTTCATATGCATCTTTCTGATGAATTGAAGACCTTGATACAAGCACCTACTTTGGCATAGAAGATAACCATACCAGCATACTTCTCTGGTACAGCCATAAACGTAACCTCATCAGGACAACCATTCAACTCTTTCATACGTTCAAATATCTGCAATGCCTCTTTGACATGCTCATGTTTTCCAAATGTAGAGATCACGAGTTAAGAAAAAAATTCGGATGAATCAAAATTTTTTATTGATATTGCAACCAAATAAATGAATCCTTTACTTAAGAATCCTTTACAAAAAAATGTTTACAGGCATTAGTATGCCTCTTTGACATACTAATGAATCTTTTACAGAAGGGTTCTGAATTTCTAATATTGCAACCAATAAAATGAAGAAATAGCCAAACAAAAAGTAAATGGTGCATTGGTGCATCGTGAGAAATGGATTCTTTGATGGAATGGTGCATTGGTGCATTGGTACAGAAGGTCTCCTGCTGGGTTGCCTCTCTCATGTCTCTGGCCTTTGCATTAGTGCATCGTGAGAAATGGACTGCATACATTGGACGTAGAAATGAGACACTCATTTGTTGGATCAGGTGTGGACATTGCTGAATAAATAATGGGGGCTACTCAGTGCCTCCATAAACAAGTAGTCCTGGAAATGTCTACTAGGGAATCCTGGACTCAAATAAGTCACCGAGATCCATGGCTCTTAGATCTTCCTCTTCCAGGCTAGCTACATAACAGGCAAATTTTGCAAAAAATTAGCAAAGCAGATGGAGAATAATGGCAAGGAATCAATGGAAACTGGTTTAATGCTCTTCCAGGCTAACTGCTAAACAGGCAAATTTTGCAAAAACTTTGCAAACCATGTGGAGAATAATGGTAAGGAACCAATGGAACTGGTTTCATGCTCTTCCAGGCTAACCACACGATAGGCAACAATTGCAAAAAATTAGCAAAGCAGATGGAGAATAATGGCAAGGAAGCAATGGAAACTGGTTTAATGCTCTTCCTGCCTAACTACTAAACATCCAAATTTTGCAAAAACTTTGCAAACCATATGGAGAATAATCGTAAGGAACCAATGGAATTGGTTTCATGGTCTTTCAGGCTAACTGCAAAAAATGGAGAATAATGGCAAGGGACCAAATTTGCAAAAATGTTAGCAAAGCAGATGGAGAATAGTGGCAAGGAACCAATGGAACTGGTGCAATGCTCTTCCAAGCTAACTGTACAACAGTCAAATTTCACAAAAAAAATTAGCAAAGCAAATGGAGAATAATTTCAAGGAACCAATTTTGCAAAAAATTTAGCAAATCAGATGGAGAATAATGGCAATAAACCAATGGAACTGCTTTAATGCTCTTTGGAGCGAACTGCATTAATGCTCTTTGGAGCTAACTGCACAATAGGAAAATGAAAATGGGAACATTAGTATCCACTGTATACAAAAAAATGAAAATGGAAACCAATGAAACTGAATTGCAGTTTACAAAACATAAATAGAAAATACTGAACTGCAGTTTACAAAACATTTTATACCTATCTTGTGTAGAATCCAGCGTATATTATTAAACATGCAATTGAGTACTGCTCTTCCACCTCTATTGAGTCTCACCCACACCTTCATAGCTCTCTACCAAGTTATCCTTCTGAAACAATTAAGCAATTAAAGAATTATCATCAAAACATATCATATCTTTTGTGGCCATGTCCTACTGTTATGTCCCAAATTGCCACAATTACCATACTGTCGCAGCTTCTTATTCTGTCCATCTATGGAATCTTGCATTACTTGTTGTTCTGCCACTTCAACTTGGTATGTAGATAACACCTCCATTGCATGTGGTCGATGCGGCCTCCTTGCTGCATGATCTAAGGTTATGCCCTCATTTGCCACAAGCACCACGCATGCGTTGTTGCCTTTTACATGTCTCTAATGGGCCTTTAAACCTCTTACAATGATTTTCTTTTGTGGAAACTAACAAAGGGTCCCACAATACAACAGGGTGGACATCTAGACTTTTACCTTGATCTACGTCTAAAGGATCCTCTCTATACATCATATCACCTATGTTGGAGTTCTATGCTACCTCTTGAGGACGAGCTGCTACACCTACCACAGATCTCAAACACTCTCCCTCACTTGTTGCATCCTCAACAGCCTCTACTATCAATCCTCCTACGTGATCATCTAATTTCTACTCAATGACATCCAATGCCTCGCATAACAATCTCACTCCTTCCTTAGACAATGTGGCTTTGCCAAATATAGGAAGGGCTCTATAGTAAAGAAAGTTTAGGCTATCCGTTGGATTATCGAACACGCTCTCTTTCTCCTTGTTCATACGATTCAAACTATGTCTCATTTCAACTCCTTTGACCAACGCTTCAGGACATACTTAGATGGGATAGACGAACAATTATTAAGTTGGAGAACAAACATTGCATGGCCACAAAGGTATCCTTTAAACTCAAAGCATCGACATATACATGAGACTTCATTTGTAGTTACATCCCATGTAACTTTAAAAATCTTCCATGGTTCCCTTACCTTATCCTTATCATGCACAAATTCTTTCACTGCGTATGTTTTGAGTAGCCCATTGCCACGTACATCATTTACCAAACACCCACCCATCCTAGCAACTTCATTTTGAAACTTCCAAAACATGTTCCTTGTAAATACTTCATGCACTTGAAACTCTAATGGGCTACTTGTCTTGAGGGGTTGCATCTCATTGAAGCATCTAAAGTTTTCTTGACTCCCTACATAGTATCTACTCTCGAGTGCCAAGTCATATTGCTTTACAAACTCCATTAGTGTTGATTTCTTATGCACATACTTGTCAACGAATGAATTTATACTTTCACTTCTTTGACTAGTGTTCATGCCTACAAAGAATTCTTTAAGAAAACAGGATCCCATTGTTTACGTTCCTCATAAATGCTATTAATCCACCCATTACTTGATAGTTCATACTCCATTACTAATCGTTGCCATTTCTCTTCAAACTCTTCAATTGTAAATGGAGAGTAGATACAAGACTTGAACTTACTTAGAAATTGTTCGTCTGAACCTGAATGTGAAAGCCTAACTACAAACTTTTGTAAAATATGCCAAAGACAAAATCGATGGGTGGTATTGGGAAAGACTTCCCTGATTGCTGCCTTCATAGCTAGATCTTGGTCTGTTATAATTGCAGCAAGGGCCTTTGAGCCCATACACATCAACCATGTCCTAAACAACCAAACATGAGATTCTTGTTTCTCATCTGAAATTAATCTACATCCTAGGAGACACGTTTGACCATGGTGATTTACCCCAACAAAAGGGGCAAAAAGCAAGTGATATGTGTTAGTCACATAAGTACCATCAAATGAGATTACATCTCCAAAGTATGCATAGTCAATCCTACTCTTTGAGTCACCCCAAAAAATAGACCTAAGCCTTTGTTCACTGTCATAGTCAATGAAGAAGAAGAATTGAGAGTCTTTCTTCTGCATCTCCATAAAGTGGCAATACATAGCACTTGCATCTCCTAATCCCATTTTTGCTAGTCTTCTTTCTCGGTTGATGTCATTACGACATGCTTGTATTGTGTATGGCACATTTACTACCCCTTGGCTTTCAACTACTCTTATTTGATGAATTTGTTGAGCACTAAGGCCACAGTGAGACAATTGCAAGTTTCTTTGTCTCTCAACTTCTGATATACATCTATGATATCTAAAAAAAATGAGATGATTCGGGTTGTAGATTATGATTGTGGCCCAAATGCAACTCATGTATAAACCACATTTGGGTGGTTAAGTCTCTCCTCAATTTCATGAAGGCACGACAACCACACTTTGTTTTTCCCCCTTGGGTTTCTAACTGATGCAGACGTCCTACTTTTTCTGTGCTTAGAACATCTAATTATGCATGTCATGGGTTTTCTATCTGTCTTAGCCTTATATAATAAATCTTTGGGGTGTGAAAAATCCTTCTAACTTAGCATACGAATTGTAGAATGCATAACCAGCATCTAAGCTTGAAAATTGCATACTCACCTTTGGTACTAACTCTACAGGTATAGTCGGATCTACTCCAACTTCATCTAAAGGCATATTATGATCTGCTCCAACTCCATCTAAAGGCATAGAAAAATCTACTTCAGCTTCATGTAAAGGTATACTAGAATCTAATCCTACATTTTCAATTGTAGTACCTTCCACTTCAGACCTTACAATTTCTATTTCATACAAATCCATGTCAATGCTTCAATTCCTGTAATGGTAAGGAAAGAGGAAAATCAAGTATATTCATCAATGTCAAGTTAATAATTTCAAAAGGAAAAAGCACACATGTTAGATCAACAAAGTTGATATACTATTCCATACAAGTTTAATGAGAGTCATTCAATGATTCACGGTTGGAGTGATTAAGCGAGCATTAGATTAGAGTGACTACAACTTGTTATTGGGAAAAATACATGCATATACACATTCTTTGCCAAGAAATACTATTTTTTTAATTGTTTTTCTGACGGTTGTGTGATTTCTAAGCTGAAATTTTGTTGCATCTAGGTTCTGGTTATTTACGGTTGAAATCTTTTTAGGTTTCTTGTGCACGTTTAGTATTTAGGTTTTTATATGGAGATTTCCAATGAATATTTGTTGTTTACATGAAGCTTAATCCCGTCTTAGCTCATATTATATCAATTCAGTTGTGGAATTTTATTGCCAGTACATAGCTTCTCTTTTTTATACAGTATAAAAATGCTTATTTGTAAGTGATGTCTTTGAATAAATTCCTATTCTTTTCTTGCTTTACTTCTGGAATAATTACTAAATCCATATTCTGCCTGCTTCAGTCATCCAATTGGTGCAAAGAATCTAGTGGAATAAGGTCAACTTGCTAACTACGAAATTAAGTTGAGAGAGATAGAGAGAGCTATCATACCCGAGAACTTTCTGTTGCCGATCAAAATGTGGGAAAACCTGCTGCGTCCTCTTGCCTTCGGAGAGAAATTAGTGACAAATAGAGATCAACAACGAAGATCCTTGCAAAATGAGGGAAACCCTCTATCAGGAAGATATTTAAGGGAAAAAATCCTCGTTTGCGTTGATCAACAACCGAGAAGGGAGATCCTGTTATTGTCAAGCAAAATGAGGGAAACAATGCGATTGCTTGCAGAGAGCTACAACCAGGGAAATCCTATGTTAGACAAAAGGAAAACTCCTTTGCTAATCGTTTCCTTCTGAGAGAAATGAGCGAACTTGAGAGAGAGAGATACTGGAGAGAATGAGATATACTTGCAAAATGTAAGACCCTCCGTAAGGGCTGCGGTAAAACTAGATTGAGAAAGAGCCTGCCGTAAGAGGCTTGAGAGAGATAGAGACTAGAGAAGATGAGAATGGTTGTTGGCCGCACCGGCAGAAGGGGAAAATGAGAACCGCAGAGAGCAAGGGGGGAAAAAAAACCCCGCTGAAAACCCCCTTTGCTAATCGTTGCCTTGAGAGAGAGAGAGAGACTGGAAGAACCTGGGGTGGCGCCAAAAGGGGAAAGGAGAACCACAGAGACAATGGTAGCTGAAGCACCGGAAGAAAACGGGACAAAGAAAAAACGGAAAATTTTCAAATGCAAGACCCTCTAAATGCAGCTTTCAACGGCGCCGTAAGGGCTCCGTAACGGTTGTAGTGGTAGCTGGACGAGAATATTAAAATAATATTTAATTTCGCTGGACCAATGAGAAGGCAGCGGTTTATAACCGCAGATATCTGCGCCGCTGCTTATTTAACTGTCTATATATATATATATAAAAGTGGCGGATACCTTTAACATTCTAGAAATGCTCCAGGGATTGAGTTCCTATACTAATACCAAAACCCCTCCTAGTTAAGTTCCACTTTGTAGATGATCTAGCCTGTCCATCTTGTTCGGCCTTTCTTAGATTGGCTAGATATTAAAATTCTTAGATGTTATCTATTCATTTTTAGTGCTAGAATCGTAACTTTAATTTTTCAAGAATAAAAACTAGTAGCTAGAAGCATCCAATGGGTGTGATTTTTTATCTAGAGAGACTAAATAGGATACTCTTTGTAGGTTGATTATTTTCACGCCTTGAACCCGTAACCTCTTAGGAAGAATGATTTGACTTGGACATTCTTATATTGGAAGCCTTTTGATGAATGGTTATTTGCCTCTACTTAGAGAAACCTAAAATAATCAATCAATGTACAAGATTTTTGGGTAGAGGCCATTAATGTGTAAGCCAATATTGTAAATGGTTTATATCTTCTAAAAAATAGACGGTCAGAAATATTATTTAGAGAACAATCTACAAGAAGCATATATTTTAGATATAAAATTAATCATCAATTCATTTTAATATTATAATTTTTTGAAGCCAAGGAAATCAGATAGATGGGCGAGATGGAACAAAAGATGCCGCCTATCATACAAAAATGAGTCATTGTACTGCAACTTACTATAGTGTCGAACAATATGCTACAGTTCCTTTAATACACTTAGGAAAATGATATTACTGTCCCATTGATTGACAGTCTCCCTACTCTCTCCTGATTTTTGAGCATGTAGGCATTGAAGTGTTTGAGTTTTACATTGTAAAACCATAAAAATGACATTAAATGCACACACACAAAAAATCATTAAAAATAACATTAAGCTTAAAAAAAAAAATCTAAAAAGACAATTTTTATTGAAAAGGATTGGTCTTTTTGAAAAAACATATGCAAATTTTTTTTAATAGATTTTTTTTGTAATTATGATGCTAAGTGGAGATGCCATCATTTAATGGACAAAATTTACTCTTATGGATAGAAGGGGAGCCTTGGCGCAACAGTATAGTTATCGTCGTGAAATCATGAGGATGCGAGTTTAAGGCATGGAAATAACCTATTGCAAAATACAATGTAAGGCTGCTTACTATTAAATATTGTGGTCCACCCCTTTCCTGAACCCCACATACATGGGAACTTCATGCATGAGGGCTGCCCTTTTAAGTTACTTTATGGATAGGGGGCTAATTTTCCCCAAGAGTCTATATTAATGGGAAAATTTGGCACCTCATGTCGATGACAACCATCCTTTCCCAATATAATTAGAGACAATAATATTTGCTTATAACTGGCAGTCTCTTTTCAAATAAAATTGTCATTTCTATAATTACCGAATAAGTGTTTGTTCATTACAAAAATATGTGTTTAGAAGAGAAGGCTCCCTCATAATGTTTCCTTTGACAATGTTTGGGCAAATTGGCTTCCACTGCATCTATGCCTGGTTCTACTTGACTGATGATATACCCATTCATCTTCTTCAACCTTAACAATTTTTCTAAACAACTCTCTCTCAAAAGTCTACCTGTTTTATTTTATTTTTATGGGGATGACTAACTAGTCGTTGAATCAGTCAATGCTGCAATTAATGTAGGAATAGCTATCATCATCATCAAGACCTTATCCCAATTAGGGGTCGGCCACATAATGTAGGAATAGCTACAGAGAGGACAATATTGTTGCTAACCTCAGCTAAGAAGAAGCAGTTTGGACTCAGACTTCAAACAAGTGAATTCCCAATCCACCATCCACTCTAAATAAGTGAATTCCTATTCACCTTCCACTGTCTTAAAGCTCTAGCGAGAGGGCATTAATTTATGGGTATTTTTTTTTTTCAATAAAGCTGGGGAATGTATTGGTTGTTCTGATCAGTTGCACTCCCTTCCACACTGGAACAAAAATAAAATATAAAAATGGGGATATTCATGTATTGGATTGAAGTGCGATGTTACGTGAAGATGAAGCCAACAGATGAAGAATGCAAGTGATCCAACGGTTGCCAACTCAAGATTATTGCCCCAGGTTTAATTAGCATGTCAAACTCTGGAGCCCATCGACATGGACCAGACTCATTTTGACCACCTTGATTTCCGATAACGTCGAGGATGCTTATCCCAAGTTATCTAAATTTGATTATATTAATGCCACGCCAAATGAATTTATCATATGATACATTAATTAATAGATAATATCTTCTACCAAATGGAGTACTTTTTTTTATTATCTTAATGATGCTTCCTCTAGAGCGTTCAGTCCAGACAATAAAATAGGGTTCCAGAAAGTTTCGTATCCTGAATTTAATCTTGACTTTGGAAATCAGGCGTTCAGAATTTTGGTTTGTTTGGTGGTGGGCTTTGCACATAGATGATGTAGTGAATGAGAGTTTAGACATAAAAATTTTAGAATAAGCTAAGAATGTGTGATCCTACGGCCTTTCAAGATTGGCTTTTCCCATTTTTGGAAGGAACCCATCTGATAGTTATCAAATTGAAGGAACCGATGATCGTTGGTCTACTAATCTTGTGGCCTTAATCATCATATATAATACAATTCATCTGTAGAAATCCAAAGGGGAGTGCCTACTTTTGAGTGGTAGAACCCTCCTTAACTTATCTCAACCATCCACTTGGTAGGCCTGGAGAGGATTTCTTGTGGCTCAAAAACCGTGTTCTTTAGGCAATCTTAACAAAACATATTGGATGTTGCTCGTGGATGGTCTTTGGCTGTCCATTCATAGTCTGCCGAAAGGACTGTAGCATGATCCTACCAGTTGAGCAGTTGAGACTGGTTAAACGAAGGTGGACCTGTTTGTGTATTTGTAGGCTTGCCTTGAATATATGCTCCGTGACAAGGTTGCCTTTCTGTGAAGGCAAAGCCTCAATTTTCTATGTCTCCTGTTGAAGTGCACCTCTTTCGTGTTAATTTGACACAGATTTTCAGACTAGTACGGTGCCTGAGTTGGTAAGCAAGGGCAACCTCTACGAGTGGTTTAGCTCCATTGCCCTCAACTCGACGATATCGTAATCAATCATTCACTATTTCTTAGGCAACGGTGGATTGTAGTCCATCATTTTGACAGGAAGGGAGCTTACGGTACAGCATCTAGTTTTACACGGTGAATTCTACCTTTGGTTGATTAGACCTGTTTATCCAATTTACTTCACTTTGTTATATATTTTGTATCTTAAAAGGCACAATAATTCCAAAAGCTATGTCTTTCGCTGTTTTTAATCGGCATTTGTCTCAATATAAGAGAAGTGCACTTTTCATAGTCCATGACTCATCCAATCCACATTGTTTTAGGACTGATAATCATTCAGAATTATGTGAATTCCTTGCATTCCGGCCAGAATTCTTGGTACTTTCTTGATCATCATTCGGTAGCCAAAATAGAATAGCCACCGGAACGAAATTGCCAACTATGATCTAGAGTCAGAGAAAGCAGATGAATAGAGCTGATCAACCAAACGTGAGACCCACCATATAAAAGTACAGTCTTTCATGGCAATCTCTGGTCCTTTCAGGCAGCATGACGGCATTCCTCTTAATTAATAACATAAAAGCATAGATCACTGATGCTGGCACTCAAAGGCAGTTCACTTTTTGCAGTTTGCTCAAGTAACTTTATGGAGCAGCTACATCCTTAATCTTTAGCAGCAGATATTCCAGCCGATTAAAAATTAGATAACTAAAAGAGCCTTTTGGTTCAGTTCGCCATACCCACTTGGGACAGGAGATCAAATTCTACTAACGATACTGGTCGTAACAATTCAGCTGCATGCCTAAACCACTGAAAGTGAGGGGAAAGAGAAGAGAAAAGTTATTTTAGTGCAAGAAAATGCATTATTATAGGATTAGTATTGGACAAGAAATAGTAGATTTGGGTAAGATAAAGTGGCTAATAGGATCCGAAAAGGGGTAGCTCACAGAGGGTCTATAGTACGTAGCCTCATAGGCTGTTTTCATGGCTCGGACGTATAAGTTTAGGTCACACAATAACTCAACCGTTATGCCAAGGTAATGAATAGTTTAATTGGAGCAAGCTGGCTTTAGCTCTACCAGTTCTGTAGAGTTGAGGGTCGTAATAAGACTAAACACTAGGCTCGTCTTTGTCCGGCGTATTAATTCTCCAAATGCAGTACGAGTAGTTGTTGACTGTATGCATGTGAGCGGATACGCTGAGGTCACAGCCTAAGCCCCGGTGCAATCTAAGCTTCAGCCGAAAACATTGAAACGAAACTCTTTGATTACATGGGCACAAAGCTGTAACTCATACTAGCCATGCTCATCCAAAACCTGTTGGTGATCCGGACGGATCACAGAAGCTTCTTAAATAGGCCATTTCTCCAACAGACTTTCTACTGATGAACCTAACCGCTATTTTGTTGTAGTCAAAAGTAAAGGGCAGTTTTGGTGCACAAAGCCCCCCAGGGTCTAGGAAAAGGGGTGGACCACAATGGTTAATAGTATATAGTCTTACTTTGTATTTTGCAAGAGCCTATTTATACACTATGAACCCATGACCTCAAAGTCACACAACGACAACTCTTCTGTTGTGTCAAGGCTCTCCTTTTGTTGTAATCAAAAGTGATTGCTCAAAAATAAAAAATAAAAATATTGAGCCCTCCACAGCTTATAACATCCGTAAAAGAGCCCATTTTATTTGTATTTGGGTATAATATAATTCATGATTCCCACAAAAATAAATAAATTGGATTTGTTTCTTGTTCCATCTATCTGGTTTAAGATTTAACTTTTTGGAATAGGAAAATGGATTTCTTATGTCAAGGTAGATAATTCTTGAAACCAATTTTCTATTACTCCTTGTAGACTTGTTGGTTTAGGGTTATCCTTGAAAGTCCACTTACCTGAGAAAAAAGGTAGTGGAAGTGGGAGGTATTTCCTATCTAAGACCTGCCTTGGTGAGTGATTTAGATGACCAACCACTTGAACCCAGCATATATTTTACATCGTATACTTCTGTATTATTATGACTTTTAAATATTATATGGTGCTTGGCCGACCATAAGTACAAGGTTTACGGAGGGGTCTAAAATGTTTGACCCCATTTTTATTAACTAGGATCGTTCGTATTGTAATCAACTCTAAGGCCATCCTACCCATTTGATTGCTCAAGGATTTTGTACTACTTACTCTTAATTGATCATCCTCAAATCCATCTTTTTTGCCCATCAAATACCAAAAGTAGCGAACAAATGTCTAGCATAGTTGATCAGTAGCATTTCCTACAGTATATGATTGGTTACAAGCTCGAGTTGTTGCTTTTTTCTTTTCTTTTTTCCCTTTTGTCTCGAGATTATATTTAGGACTGTATAAGTAATTTGCTGTGTAATTCTTGGCTTGTACTAAATAAATAAAAAAAGCTAAAAGAAAAAGACATGGGAGAGCAACATATTAAGATGCAAAATAATCTCGTCTTGTGCACTCTGTACAACACTTAAGAGTGTTGTGCCCTTAGTTTATCATGATGGGCTTTACCTTTGGTTGATCATAGTCATTGATCTGATTTCTCTAACACATGAATCATAAAAAAGGGTTACCCGGAGCATGAAGTTCTTGCTTAGCAGAGGTTTTAGGAAGGGACAGATTCTAGAGGGTCTATAATACGTAGTCTTATTTTGCATTTTTATAAGAAACTATTTTTATGATCACATGACAATAACTCTACTATTACAGCGGTCCATATATTTATATCACTAAAAATACCGATCAGCACTATTTAGGATAAATAGCCAGCCACATAAAGAAAAATCAGATAAATAGCTCTGATCAACCAAACGTGGGTAAAGTCTGAAGCACAGCACCCCTCGTGGGGCCGCTGTCCTGACCCGTTGGACCTACAACACATTGAATGGCGGCTCCAATTGAACCACAACCTCCCCTTGATAACTGTAGTTCTCACGGAGTGAGCAGGAAATAAGAAATAATGAAAGAGGTGATGTTATATATATATATATAAGCAAAGAATTACAAAGTAAATTACTTGCATATGTTAAAACAGCTTAAATCTGCAATAAGTATATTTCAAGGAAATGTTGAGTTTTTTGCGACCAATTGCTGCTACGTTATGATTCTTCAATTACAAACCGATGGTCTAATTTCAATTTGTTGACAAAAGAGGCTGCTTATATGGTTTTCATTCCAAAAGTAAATAAATATTAAAATTTAGTTTAGTTGAAGGTAAATAACCCTTTGAACTGAAATGTTAGAGCAGTAACATACCCTGATATGTTTATTAAATGTAATTTAATGAAGATAAAATAGTCTTTTTATTTTCTCAATTTGGGGGGAAAGCAAAACCTATCAAATCATTTTGCTAAATTTTTCCAATGAAAAAATCTATCATTTTAGACTTAAAAACTCAAAACAGCATAGATAAAATTATCCAACAACAATAAATTTTAGCGTAGCCAATCTGAGCTACACTCAACAAGAGGAATGGGTCCCACTGGCATTTCTCCTGTTCAAATCAAGTCCCACTGTAGAGAGAGAGAGAGAGAGAGCAGGCGATTTATCGGCCGATGTATCGAGTTAGTGAAACGGCCGATACAATGTTTTGGCCGATATATCAGACGATATACCCGCTGTTTCCGATAAAACCATCCGATACGGCCGAGTTGGAAAATGGAATGGCGTGTGGACGTGGGCGTAAGGTGGCACTCTTCGTCGCTCGACGCGAGTCGTTCACCTAACGTGGTAAACAACGCGCCTGGTCCACAGCGCCAGCTTGCCTATAAGAACTCGCTCCCAGTGACCTTTTCGGCATCATTTTTCCAATTCGAAAGCCTAACCCCTTGTCTTAATGAATCCGTCGTTAGAAGCCCAGTCCAGTCCGTGTACAAGTCACTGCACTGGGCGTGTAAGGAAACCCTCGTAGAAGCTTCTACTCGTGGTGGTGGTGTTGACCGAAAAAGGCCCGCGAGCGAGGAAGTCTTTCGTTTTTCAAAGAGATTTGGAGGAGTTGAGGTCCGGATCGGCTCTCCGCTTCTCTCGCCATCCGTACTCTGTGCCAAATCGAATCGAAAAACGGTTTCGAGCGGGAAACGAATCACCGGAAACCGTCACCGGGAGAGGGAGAACGGGAAGTTTTCCGTTACTCCTCTCCCTTGCTAATCCTTTCCTTCATTTCTTATGTTTGATTCTCAAATCCGGCATTTCTAGTGACAAAACACTGGGAAAGTGGTCGTGATTTGGTTGAGAGCTGCAAAAAATGGGATCGGGAGGGGAAGGAGAGCGTCCGACCGGCGGCAATGTCAACGGCGACGGGATAGGAGCTTCAGTCGCTGGAATTCAGATCGAGGTCCAGCCGAGCCGGCGATTACCGGACTTTTTACAGAGCGTGAAGCTGAAATACGTGAAACTTGGCTACCACTACCTGATCACGCATCTGTTGACTGTATTATTAATCCCTCTCATTGTAATGATTCTCTTGGAAGCCGGAAGAACAAATCCCGACGATCTCCGTCAGCTTTGGTTCCATCTCCAGTACAATCTCGTGAGCGTTCTTGTTGGCTCTGCATTTCTCGTGTTTGCATCCACAGTATACATCATGACTCGTCCACGCCCGGTTTACCTCGTGGACTACGCCTGTTACCGTTCTCCGACACATCTGAAAGTCCGTTTCCAGCAGTTCATGGAACACTCCAAGCTCTCCGGCAACTTCAATGACTCTTCTCTGGAATTCCAGCGCAGGATTCTCGAGCGTTCCGGTCTCGGAGAGGAAACTTACGTTCCTGACGCCATGCATTACCTTCCTCCTCGCCCTTCCATGGCTGCGGCAAGAGAAGAAGCTGAACAGGTCATGTTTGGTTCTCTTGATGCGCTTTTCGCCAACAATCCGACTGTGAAACCTAAAGATATAGGAATCCTCGTTGTCAATTGCAGCCTGTTTAATCCGACCCCATCGCTTTCTGCTATGATTGTTAACAAGTACAAACTCAGGGGAAATATCCGGAGTTTCAATCTCGGAGGTATGGGATGTAGTGCCGGCGTAATCGCCATCGATCTTGCCAAAGATATGCTGCAGGTGCATCGGAGTACTTATGCTGTTGTTGTTAGCACGGAGAATATCACGCAGAACTGGTATTTTGGTAATAAGAAGTCCATGCTTATACCTAATTGCCTCTTCCGCGTTGGTGGAGCAGCGGTACTTCTTTCGAATAAATCTTCCGATCGCCGGCGATCGAAATACAAGCTTGTTCATGTAGTCAGGACGCATCGCGGCGCTGACGAGAAGGCCTTCCGGTGTGTTTATCAAGAACAAGATGATTCTGGTATGGTTGGAGTTTCGCTTTCAAAAGATCTCATGGCAATCGCTGGAGGAGCTCTTAAAACGAACATTACCACGCTTGGACCCCTTGTACTTCCCATCAGTGAGCAGCTTCTGTTCTTTGCCACTCTCGTGGCGAAAAAATTGTTCAATGCAAAGATTAAGCCCTATATCCCTGACTTCAAGCTTGCTTTTGAGCATTTCTGCATCCACGCTGGTGGAAGAGCTGTTATTGATGAGCTTGAGAAGAATCTCCAGCTATTGCCAGTACATGTCGAGGCTTCGAGAATGACTCTGCACCGATTTGGAAACACTTCTTCTAGCTCGATCTGGTATGAATTGGCTTATATTGAGGCCAAGGGGAGGATGCGTAAGGGAAACCGTGTGTGGCAGATTGCGTTTGGAAGTGGATTCAAATGTAACAGTGCTGTCTGGCAGGCGCTTCGAACTGTGAAGCCAAATTCTAATAGCCCGTGGCATGATTGTATTGATAAATATCCTGTGGAGATCATTGACGGATTTGTTCATCAACAGCCGCAGCAGAAGTAGGTATTGATGATTCAGTTATTTATCAAGCATGATTGGATCTGCCTATTTATGTTGCAGAGATTACGTATTGCAGTTCCCACGATGGATCTACGAGGTGTCCCTCTGTCATTCTTATCATGAAAGTCATAATGTTGTCTCTCTCTCTCTCTCTTATGTAGTATGTGTGCAAGTAATCTAATTTCTTCAATTGCCATTCTTGTACCTCATATCTCTCAAAATTTCAAGCTGCGTGTTTATTATGTGCTCCCAAGAGCTCCTGTATGTTCAGTTAAAGGGCAGCACCGGTGCATGAAGCTCCTGTATGTTCAGTTATGACATAAAAATTGAGGAGTACATTTCATTGCTTTTTGCAGTTTTGTTCTATCTTTATGTACAAATTCTCATATGAGGGTGGGTATTGTCCACTTACTGTAACTTGAATATGCATGATGTGCATTTGTCATGCGATGTACAGGCTAATAAATACTGATTTGATGGTTTATGCATTATTTTGAGGAAAGGTTTGGCTGTTTTGTTGGATCCACCACTTCAAGGATTTCCATTAATTAATCATTTGAAGTGAACTATGAGTAATCCGACTATAGTTCATTTTTGTAGGAGAATGGCTACTTCAGAATGCATGCTTCGTGTATGTTGGTAGATGGGATCTAACATGTGTCAAAATTCATGGCATACTGAATACATTTCTGCTTTAAACTTGTGTGAATGTGGAGAAGTACTGCATTCTCTCCTGAAGTGCTAATTTCTCCGTCTTATTTTATTTGAGAAGCAAATGAATTACTCTGCCTTCTTGATCAGATTTGTCCTATCAGGTCTGTCCCTTTCGCTTTGCTACATATGACTTACCCACACTGGTACTTGATGTGTGTTTTTGAATCAGTGAAACACATCAGATGGTCGAGGAGCCGAAACTGCAGCCGTTATTTAGATTTGTATAAAGTGCGAAGAATGGATTTCTGTATGGCTATGACTTGTAAATGACATATCTGATCTTGCTTCTTAGACAAGCTTCCAGAGCTGCCTTGTCTAGGAGTCGTATAGCATGACATGGTTTTAGACGTCGATGAGTCTACTAGAAGCCTAGGCTGCGTAATAATGCATTAAATTCTCTAGGATCACCATTCTTTGTTTTCTCATCCTCAGTTAGGTCCATTATTATTGGTTGATGCTGATAACATAGTTTGGGAAAAGGTATTTTACCCTCCTTTTCAAATGATGGCACTCCTCACTTTGTCAAGTACTTCTAGTTGTCTGTTGACTAATGTGGGAACTGTCACAAGCTTGTTGATTCTGAAAGCACAAAACAAAGAGACGAGTGCCATTCTGAAATAATGGAGAGCAGATATGATTTCCCTTATGTTGTTATGTTTGAGGATCCATTGCTGTAGGTGATATTCTCTTGATATGCTCTTTTTTGGTTAAGGAGAAGGGCCATTGTTGATGACTTTTGAAAATGAAAGATTTCCTGCTCTCCTTGAGGTGTCATTCTTATAGAGCAGAGCACGTTATGGACGTACTTTCTTACACTATCATGAATGAAGAACACATTGTGGGAGGTTTCATCCATTTTTAACTAGTCTTTTGAAATGATCAATATGCTAACATCTATCTGCTGGTCAGTGCAGTAAAAAAGGCAACCCTGGTGCACAAAGCTCCCATGTATGCAGGGTTTGGGGAAGGAGCAGACCACAAGGGTCAATAGTATGCAGCCTTACCTTGCATTTTGCAAGAGGCTGTTTCCACACCTTGAACCTGTGACCTCAAGGTCACACGACGACAACTCTACCATTGGCCAGTGCAGCCAACTTTATATTAATTCTCAATACGGACTAACTCCTGTACCTACTCGAGTTGACCTTATTATGACTTGGACCGATATTAGTCTTGTTTGTATTAGTAACCATTAGCATTGTTTTATTGATCATTCAATTTTGTGCATCAGATTGCCTTTCTGAAAAAAGGAAAAAAGAAAAATAAAATTCTTCTGCATCATATTCGCTGGGTAGATGCATTGTGTTCTTTTCATCTTTTATGGAGGTGATGTTGGTAGTAGGTCTGCTGCCTATTCTTGCATTTTCACATCTCTACTTTATATATAAAAAATGCAGATTTGGCATGTGGCTATTGTTGCGGCACTAATTTTCTATCCTTTTTTTGTGCAATTGTAGGTTAAAGCAAACCGTTTCCAGCTGGTTTTTGTGCAATTGTGAATTACTTCTGGGTTGCATTTATCAGCTCATTGTATATCATATCAGTTATGAAGTCTCACTCTTATGGTTGGCATTAACTCGCCAGATTTTTATCAAGTATGTTGAGTAGATTACTTCAAGTTCTTACCTCATGCTGTGGTGATACTGATGGCAGGTCTGATGCCTACTTTTGCACTTCCACATCTCTGGTGCATATTGAAATTACGCATTGGTGCATGTATGCACTGTCCATTAAAAAATTTGCTATTTCCTTGTTGCAGAATTCTCTGTAAAATACAAACCCTTTTCCTGTTGATCTCAACTCTCAACTAATGGTAGTCAACAATTTAGGGTTTGTGTTCTACCTGAATCTGTTTCCATTTTAAGTAGATGAACTTCAATTTTACAAAAATTCAAGTCCTGATATTTTCAGACTTCACCTTTTTCATTTTTTGCCTAGATCTACGACGTTCATCTTGTTTGGCCTTCCATATTTAGCCTAACTATGAAAAGTCATGGAAATCTGATGATTTTAATGACTGCTTCATTCATTTTCAAATATTAATGACCATGATTTAAAGTGTGAAAGAAACATAGGCTAGGAGCATATAATCGAGTTATTTTTTATGTGTAGGTAATCCGGGGGAGTGGGAACAAGATTAATTGGTTGGATCTTCCCAGAATCATGCCTAAAATTATACAATGGTATTTCTGAAAATATCAGATGCTATTAGGTGTGTGAAAATATCGGACTCAATTTCTATTATGGTAGAAATCAGCTTTACAGGCATTCTTCACTAGCAGGCCGCTTATATAATCTTGAATCTGACCTTCATTGTCTAGCAAATTGCAGAATGCCGCCTAACTGGTGCCATTCCTCATCTTATTAAGTGTTTTTTATGATGAGGATAATCAGTACCTCTAGGCATTTCTGCAACTTTTAATGCTGTTGGTTGCATTTTTTGTTTCGGTGATAGTAAATAAAACAGTAGCCTGGTAAAAGCCATATTCAACCAGTATATCAATCCTTTCTACCTATCAATTGATTACCCTGTTTCTTTTTTTTTTCCTAAAAGATTACCCTGGTTTGTTTGATGTTGGGTGAAATGGTAAAAGACTTAAGCAGGTGTGCATAGGTCCACGGCAGTGACTAGAAAGTTTCTGGTGAAATTGCTATCAACATTAGGAGCTCAGACAAGCAAAGAGTATGGATATATTTGTAGGTTTCAAGGTGACTAGATCTCCTCCCATTGGTTATAAGAGTCTGAGCATCTTTATTGTGCTGGTTTAAATTTATGGGTTTAGATTGGGGTGACTAATGTAGAGGATTAGTAATTGAAGTTTTTTCCAAATAAATACATGGGATGCAAGGTAGAACATTCTTGTAATTATGCATCAAGGCTTCTTCGAGGCATTTCACTCCATAGTGCAGTGAGTTTGATGACTACAGAAATGGAAAAGGAGTTAGTCTGTTTTTATCAGGGATATGCATCAATAGATGAGAAGGCATTAGTCATAAGCGCCTCTCATTTGTTGTTCTGTTGTGTGTCTATGTTCAAACTCCTATTTTCAATTGAATGAAGAGGCTCTTAAGAGATTTCCCATTGCAAACTTAAGCAAGAAAAATCTTAAGGAGCTTTCAAAGGGATGTGGATTCAGGTGCATGACAGTCCAGGACCTGTGGCTTTAATATGGGAGGAGGTTTAGATTGGGTGTGATGGGGCTTTTAGGTTATATGGTGATTGATCATTATCCTATGGTAGGCCTTAGGATAGTTAGTCATAAGGAAGAAAAAGCAGTAAGAGTTTTAAAACGGGGGTGTGAGGTGCCTGGCTGGGTTCCAGCTGGAACCTTAAGAGCCATGAAGTTGCCCCTTGGTTCACTTGAGTCAGTTTCTGTTTCTTGACTGTGTTGATAGAAGGATATAGGTTTGTGATACCCAAGTTCTTTCCCAAATTGAAACTTTCCATATTTTTAATAAGTGATATTGTAGGATTTGACAGGATCGAGGTGTTCTTTGATACACTGATGTCAAGAAGCCCAAACGAATACAATATCTAAAGAAACAGGAACATAATTTGTAAACATGTGTTTACTCTATGTATAGGTAGTACGAGGCCTTTAGAGGATCTTTCATGGACTGCAAGGTGGCACTAGGTTTTGGCATCTCCATGAACTTGCTTCTGATCTCATCTAGTTTCTCCTCCATCTAAAATAGCAATGAGCAGTAAGGCTATTCATTATCAGCTGGGCCCTTGTTTGGTAGAAATTTTCTAGGATTTTAGCTGCAAATGATTTCCTAAATGGTAAGAATCCATCTGGCACACAGAGCACGCAAAATAATTATTCATTTCTGCTAACACTCTGTAGTTGGATTTTGAAGGAAATCAGGTTCTTCTGGAGTCAGAGGTGCTTCAAGGGATGAAATGCGTAGATTGTGAATAGGTTTTGCTGTTCTATTACTATTCAGTGGGAACTTAAAGATTCAAATTGAGTGGAAAATCATGAGATCTTATACTTTGTGGGATCTTATAGTTTGTAATTGGATATAGGTGGATTCACATTTTCTCTTGCAAGACTTGTGGTCGTAATAGTGTCTTGCCGAAGGTGAACAAACTTTGTATTATAGCTGTGGGTATTGGGGGGCAAGTTGATTCCTTTTATGAAAACAAATTCCTCAAAGCACTAATGTAGTGGCAGATTGGAATCATTGCATTACTTCGCTGCAGAAGTTACAGTTGAAAAGATGATTTGCACTTCTGGGGAAGGTTTGTCTCTTCTAACTTGCACTGTGGCTCCTCTTATTCACTTATTTATTTACTGTTTCATTCTCCTTTTTGGTAGTAATCTTCTCCTCTTTTTTCCTTGTTGGTCTTCCCACCCCCCATATTAGAAAAATAAAGAAGACATCAGCAGGTTGAGTAAAAGAGAGAGAGGTCTTACTTTCCCGTAAATTATCTTCATGAAAGATAAACTGGTCCTCAGCTTCAAGTATGCTTCGATTTCTTGGCTCACTTGTTTGCATAGTGTATGTTTTTTCTATTATCTGAACAAAGTATCCCCTGTTACATCAACACAGTAGCTTGCTTGGGATTTAATTTCATTAATGTTAGTATTGTGGCTTCTTTTGGGCTATAACAAGCTGTTCAAGCATATTCTTGTAGTTCTTGTTCATCCTTTCCACTTCTTTTCTGTTTGTGTTTAATGTTGTGAGAGAAAATGATTGTTCCATTCTCATAGTGAGAAAAATTCTGATGTGTTCGTTCTATTTACAGCCTTTTTAAATCATTTATTGATACTCTTTTGGAGATAGGCAAACATACCAGAAGAAAATTCTATCTGAATCCCTGCTTTTCCATTTCTTTTCAATGTTCTTTGTCTATTTACCTCCATACTCAAAGATGGAAAGCTTTAATATTTTTGCTACTGATTCCTCTTCAGGAGTCATTGAGGTCAGATGATTCGTGTATCTTGTCATAGAAGAGCATTTTGTGATTCCACTCCATGTATGAGAAACCACCTGACTTATCTCAAAAGTTTATGATGTTAGCTATTGGTATAAGTCCACACTGTCCAGAGAGAATTCCATGCTTTAGGCCGGTCACAAGTGCAACTAGAGTATTTTTCCAGGCATCATTCTCCAATTTGAAAGTCTCATGAGCCTCTTCTTTCTTCACACTGAGTGCCTGCTTTGAAATCTTAGAAGGAGGATGTGATGAGTGCCTTCCTAACATTCTGTCTGGGTCCATCATCATGGTTCTGCAAGAGCTCTCAATGATCAATCCTCCCCGTTTGTAAGAATAGTTGTATAATGGAAGTCATATCTTGTTGCTTCTGACCATTCCAGCTGTTTCTGTATTATACTTCACAATGTACTATAACATGTACAAGTGCTAGATGAAACTTGGCATTAGGTTTTAAATTTTGGTGGTTTCATGATGTCTTACTTCATGAAGCATTTAGAGATGGTAGTTGGTGTATTGGTGGAAAGCCCTTGAAGGTTTTGTCAAGCCTTGCTCGAGGAACTCAAAGAAAGGTGGGTTGTTCTTGACATGCATGCTTTGAGTACTAATATGTTCTACAATGTCGATGCACGAGTATGGCTAGGCCGCAGTGATTTGGGATGGTATTTTCATCTAAGTCATGGGCAATGTCTTTGATGTTTGGTACTTGTCACTAACATGGTTACATGAAATTGACTAATATTTTCTAGTTAACCCTTGCAATCAACTGTCTAGATAATATGTACTTGTACTGAAATATGAACATTAAAGCCTTCTCAGCATTTTATATTTGGAAATGCGCTAACTAGTGCATGCAGAGCAAGAAAAGGCTTTAAAGGCTAACGCGCCAACTAAACTCTAAAAAGCTCTTGAGTGCTAGCTAACACGCGCTAGGCGCCTCTAATAGGGGGCTTCTTCGCTCATCCCTTGCTTGTTTAGATCAGCTGGGGTGCCTTTATCTTTTTAATAAGGTGCCTCTTTGATCGAAGATCAGGGGAGCGACCTTAGAATGGTTTGCCTCTTTGGATCAGGTCTTCCCTTGTTTTATAGAATTTTGTTATTAGAAGGGGAGCCTTGACGCAATGGTAGAATTGTCATTGTGTGACCTTCAGGTCACGGGTTTGCGGCTTGGAAATGGTCTCTTGTAAAGATGATAGGTAAGGCTGTATACTATAGACCCTTGTAGTCTGCCCCTTCCATGGACCCCGCATGCGTGAGAGCATCGTACACCGGGCTGCCCAGTTTTTTTTTTTCAAAGCAATAAAAATTTCTTCCTTACCTTGATTGGTGGTTTAGGTTATTTGATTAATTTTTGTATGGGTAATCCAATTCTAGTTCCTTTTTAAGTAGGGCTATCAATTGGATAGAACGATCAGAAAATCTCTCTGGATTGGATCATAATTTGGATTTTAAATCCTATCCATCGGATCTCTTTTGTGTCTACTTTTCATGATCTGGTTTTAATTTCGATCACATCTGGCTTCATGATAAGCAGATCCTAAGGGAATTTCCTATAAGATTGATTTCAAGTAACTGCTTTGCTGTATGCTATGATCATGGATGATATTAAGATTTTGACTAGCCATAACCATTGATGAAAATCTTGTAAATGTTTAGGTCTTGCTGCATCCACTTAGGTTGTCATTGGCATCTCTCTCTCTCTCTCTCTCTCTCTCTCTCTCTCTCTCTCTCTCTCTCTCTCTCTCTCTCTCTCTCTCTCTCTCTCTCTCTCTCTTGTTAGATCCTAGATATCTCAGAAATCCAAATGGATAGGATCTTGATAGTAAGGATAAAATCCAAGGGAAAATCAGACCTGGATCTGAACTGTGTGAGATCTGTATGGTTTGAATTATGAAAGGGGTGGATCCAGCCCATTCACGGCCATACTTGTAGGTGCATTTTATTCTCTTGGTAGGTGAAACTAGCTTACAAGATATGAATTTATGAAACACATGCGGCTGCTTCCTTAAATGTCACTATGAAGCAAGTTAACATGTATAAATGTTTAACAGAGCATTATTTTTGTCTAGTATGCTTGTTTGCATAGGAAGGTAGAGAAGATCATGGACCATCCTTCTGTTGAAGGTGAAGTATTTCGTCTTTGGGTACTTTGGGGCTCATGCTGGATCTCTTGGGGGTGGTCAGAAGGCCTTCCTGCAATAAGGACAAATACTTTGGGAAGTAATGCCATTTGTTGTTCCATGGATTGTGCAGGATGAAAGAAGTAAAATGATCTCTGATGGTTCGTTCAACTCCTGGTAAAAGTAAATATAGAGATATGTTTCTCTATCATATTAAATATCAGTGATATTTTTGAGGAAGGAATTTAGAGGTGTTATCATTTGACAACTGGAGATTGAGCACCGAACTTTTGTCAAAAAGAACTGCAGCTCGGTGAAACCTCTCTCCTGTTAATTTTAATATACTAAACTCGATATAATCCTGAAGATAGATTGGGTTCCATGAAGATTGGATGTTCTCAGAAACCAGTTAGGGAACTTGTTCTTGGTGTACTCTGTCCTGTTGATGACAAATTGTGGACTATTCTTACACATCTTTGCATCTTTAGGGATGAAATTTTAGGAACTTTGTTGGTTAGGTTTGACTCTTCAAGTGATCTTTTAAGAATCATGCTCCAAACTATATGACGTCTAGCTAACATGATATTGCAAAACTTGACCTCAGTAGGAAATTTTTCCCAGTTGTGCAATAAATTGAGGGTGCTAACTACATAAGATATACTATAGTGTGGGCTAATGAGGCATGGAGATCCTGTTGGAATTGGGATCTCAAGGAAACTTGAGAATTTATTCCTTGGACCATATATGCTATAAGAAATAAACTGTTGCAAGATATGCATTCAGTAATTGTGCCTTCAATGGAATCTTGATTCAAAAATCAAGAGTAGTACTGAAGGCTATGCCCGAGTATTTCTCTTACATTTGTCACTATTTTATTTGGACCATCTTGTGTGTTTTTTCTTGTAAATCTTCCATCTTTGAATACATTCTTTTCTATTTGTTGTTGGTCAAAATGGAAAAATGCTTGTGAAATCTGCATGTTTGACAACCACATTCTGGTGGATGTTATGTGTTCCATTTTCTGTTGGATACTTGGACTGTTTTAATGTATTCCATGCAGAAATGAATAATAATGATTGAATAAGTACTGAATAAAGGAAATATCATTTAGGTACAAGTATACTGAGTTGGTTAACTTAGCCAATGCCGGTCCCAAGCCCGGATGAAAAAGGAGGAGGGTGTAGCGTTAGGTGCCAACCGGCAAGGGAGAAGTTGAAGATGATTTTGTTATTTCTTTCTTACAAAAGAATATGCATTTGTATATTAGTTTGTGAGGAAGAAATGAAAATCATCTCCAACTTCTTAAAATATGGCAACCCTTGCGTCAGGTGCCAGCTGGTAAGGGTGAAGCTGAAGATGATTTTGTTATTTCTTTTATGTTTGTAAGGATTGTAAGGTGATTCCCGGTGAGAGTTTAACCTCACAACATAGGTTAATGGTTATGGATATCCATATCAAAAGATGGAAGAAAGGAAATAAACTTAATAGGTATCCAAAAATTAAGTGGTGGAACTTAAAAGGAGAGAAAATAACCTCATTCACAAATAAGTTGATGGTAGAAGGAAATTGGAACTATGAAACAGAAGTAAATATCATGTGGATTAATATTGTTGAGTCCATTAAGAAAGTGGCGAAAGATGTCTTAGGAGTATCTAAAGATAAAAGGCAATTAGTAAAGGAAACATGGTGGTGGAGTGAAACAGTGCAAAAGTTATTAAAGAAAAACGGATGTGTTTTAAAGCATGATAGAACACTAGAAATAATGAAAACTATGAATAATATAAGAATGCTAAAATGGTTGCTAAGAGAATAGTAGGTGAGGCTAAACTTAAAGCATATGATGAGCTCTATAATAGACTAGGAACAAGAGAAGGTGAGAAAGATATGTTTAAACTTGTAAAAGTAAGAGAACAGAAGGGTAAGGACTTAGATTATGTTAGGTGCATTAGATATAATGATCAAAGGGTATTAGTCAAAGATGATGAGATCAAACAAAGGTGGGAAACATATTTTCAAAAATTGTTAAATGACGATGGCTCTAAGAATATAGGGATTGAAAATACTATAAATCTAAATAACATTGAATATTATAGATATGAATGTAGGATTAGAATACCTGAAGTGAAAGAGACCTTGAAAAAGATGAAATCAGGAAAAGCCATGGGGCCCAATGGTATACCAATAGAGGTTTGGAAGCATATGGGAGATATTGGGGTAGTTTGGTTGACCAAGTTGTTTAACAAGATTATAAAATCAAAGAAAATATTTGATGAGTAGAGGAAAATCTCTACTGTATCAATTTATAAGAATAAAGGAGACATATAGAGCTACACTAATTATCGAGGGATCAAACTTATGAGCCACACTATGAAACTTTTTGAAAGAGTGATGGAGAAGAGGCTACGACATGAAACAAGTGCATCAGAGAATCAGTTTGGTTTCATGCTTGGGAGACTTATCATGAAAGCTATTTTCTTACTGAGACAATTAGTAGAGAAATATAGGCAGAGGAGGAAAGACTTCCACATGATCTTTATCGACTTAGAGAAAGCTTATGATAGAGTCCCTAGAGAGTTAATATGGAGGGTGTTGGGTGATAGAGGGGCAAAGGTATATAGACATTATTAAAGATATGTATGAGGGAGCGGTAACAAATGTTAAGACTACTAGTGGCGAGACTGGTGATTTTCCTGTCACTGTAGGATTGCACTAAGGATCGGCATTGAGCCCATACCTTTTCACATTGGGTATGGATGAGTTAACAAAACATCTGTATGAGGAGATTCCCTGGTGTATGCTATTTGCAGATGATATAGTCTTATTTGATTAGACAATGGAGGGTGTAAACATAAAGCTAGAGTTATATAGAGAAGCATTAGAATCTAAAGGATTTAAAATTAGCCGAACTAAGATAGAATATATGGAATGCAATTTTAGCAAAGAGAGGAGTATGAATGGAACACTAGTCAAGAATGACAACAAAGATTTCCCTTTAAAAGACCACTTTCGGTACTTAAGATCAATGATTCATGAGAGTGGAGAGATTGAGAGTGAGGTTACCCAGAGAATCCAAGTGAGTTGGAACAAATGGAGATGTGCATATGGAGTTTTGTGTGATCGGCGGGTGCCACTCAAATTAAAAGGAAAATTCTATAAGATGGCCATAAGGCCGGCCATGCTTTATGGATCAGAGTATTGTGCAGTTAAGGAACATCGTGTTCATAGGATGAGCATCACAGAAATGAGGATGTTGAGATGGATGAGTGGTAAGACAAGAAAGGATAGAATTAGAAATAAAAATATTAGAGGAAATTTAGGAGTAACACCAATAGGTAGCAAGATGAGAGAGATTAGACTTAGATGGTTTAAACACGTTCAAAGGAGACCAACAACGGCACCGGTTAGGAGTGAGGCAATACAAGTAGAAGGTTCTAAAAGGGCAAGGCCCAAAAGAACGTGGATAGAAGTGGTGAGGAAAGATTTAAAAACTTTAGGACTAAATGAAGCCATGGTACTTAATAGAGAGGAATGGAGGAATAGGATTCATGTGGCCAACCCTTAATTGGGATAAGGTCTTGATGATGATGATGATATTGAGTTGGTTCTTGGCTATGAAAGCATATCTTAGGATCAAGTTTCAGGCTTGGGTTCTTCGCTAGGAAATTAGGTTTTCAGAAAAGTGGAGGTGAAATACATGATGGAATGAAACCACACTTTCTGATAGTTTAACAACTGAAATATGCTGGATAAGCATGAGATATGCGGACAATCCAGACTGGATAAGCATGGATACCGAAAACATTCTCAACAATGTTGAGGATTCTTATGCATCGGCAATGGTCATCTTCATGATGGCTACACTTGCCAAGATGAGGAAGTGGGTGATGAGGGAAATACCTATCTGAGGACAAAGTTAAATAAAAGGCAGCCCCGGTGCATGAAGCTCTCGCCTATGCGGGGTCCGAGAAAGAGGCGGATCACAAGGGCCAATAGTAGGCAGCCTTACCTTGTATTTTGCGAGAGGCTGATTCCACGCCTTGAACCCGTGACCTCAAGGTCACATGACGACAAATTTTACCGTTGCGCCAAGGCTCCCCTTATGAGGACAAAGTTAAATGCTGAGCATTATTGTTGCAGAATAGTGGTTCCTAGTGGTTTCAGCAACTTCTCTCAAATAATATCATCATCATCATCATCAAGACCTTATCCCAATTAGGGGTCGGCCACATGAATCTTATTCCTCCATTCCACTCTATTAAATACCATGGCTTCATTTAGTCCCAAAGTTTTTAAATCTTTCCTCACCACTTCTATCCACGTTCTTTTGGGCCTTCCCCTTGCCCTTTTAGAACCTTCAACTTGTATTGCCTCACTCCTTCTAGCGGTGCTTGGTTGTTGGCCTCCTTTGAACATGTCCAAACCATCTAAGTCTAATCTCCCTCATCTTGTTACCTATTGGTGCTATCCCTAAATTTCGTCTAATATTTTCATTTCTAATTCTATCCTTTCTTGTCTTACCACTCATCCATCTCAACATCCTCATTTCTACGCAACACTCATGACCTATGAGTATGATGTTCCTTAACCGCGACACTCGATCCATAGAGCATGGCCGGCCTTATAGCCATCACATAGAATTTTCCCCTTTAGTTTGAGTGGCACCAGCCGATCACATAAAACCCCGATGCACATCTCCATTTGTTCCAACCCGCTTGGATTCTCTGGTAACCTCCCTCTCCAATCTCTCCACTCTCATGGATCAATGATCCTAAGTATCGGAAGTGGTCTCTCATGGGGACCTCTTGGTTATCAATCTTACGGTGCTCCACTCCTACTCTCCTTGCTAAAATTACATTCCATATATTGTCTTAGTTCGGCTAATTTTAAATCCTTTCGATTCTCTGCTTTCTCTCCACAAATTTCCAGCTTTATGTTGACACCTTCCCTTGTCTCATCAAGTAGGACTATATCGTCTGCAAATAGCATGCACCGGGGAATCTCCTCATGCGGATGTTTTGTTAACTCATCCATAACTAATGTGAAAAGGTATGGACTTAATGCCCATCCTTGGTGCAATCCGACACGATGTTGACAGGAAAATCACCGGTCACCATACGTTAGTGGTCTTAACATTTGTTACTCGCTCCCTCATACATATCTTTAATTATGTCTATATACCCCGAGAAACCCCTTTAACACCTAACACCCTCCATATTAACTCTCTAGGGACTACATCATAAGCCTTCTCTAAGTCAATAAAGACCATGTGTAGGTCTTTTCTCCTCTCCCTATATTTCTACTAATTGTCTTAGTAAGAAAATAGCTTCCATGGTAGACCTCCCAGGCATGAAACCAAACTGATTCTCCGATACACTTGTTTCATATCGTAGCCTCTTCTCAATGACTCTTTCAAAAAGTTTCATGGTGTGGCTCATATAAGTTTGATCCCTCGATAATTAGTGCAGCTACGAATGTCTCCCTTTATTCTTATAGATTGGTACAATAGATCTTTTCCTCCACTCATCAGGCATTTTCTTTGATTTTATAATCTTGTTAAACAACTTGGTCAACCAAACTACTCCAATATCTCCCATATGCTTCCAAACCTCTATTGGTATACCATCGTGCCCCATGGCCTTTCCCCGATTTCATCTTTCTCAAGGCCTCTTTTACTTCAAGCATTTTAATCCTACGTTCATATCTATAATATCAGGTGTTATTTAGATTTATAGTATTTTCAATTCCTCTATTCTCAGGGCCATTGTCATTTAGCAATTTTTGGAAGTAGATTTCCCACCTTTGTTTGATCTGGCGTCTTTTGACTAATACCCTTTGATCATCGCTTCTAATGCACCTAACATGCTCTAAGTCCTTACTCTTTCCGTTTCTCTTACTTTTGCAAGTTTAAACACATCTTTCTCACCTTCTCTTGTTCTTAGTCTATTATAGAGCTCATCATATGCTTTAAGTTTAGCCTCACTTACTATTCTCTTAGCAACGTTTTTAGCATTCTTATATTGTTCATAGTTTTCATTATTTCTAATCTTCTGCCATGCTTTAAAATGCATTCGTTTTTCTTTAATAGCTTTTTGCACTGTTTCATTCCACCACCATGTTTCCTTTGTTAATAGCCTTTTACCTTTAGATACTCCTAAGACATCTTTTGCCACTTTCTTAATGGACTCAGCCATATTAGTCCACATGGTATTTACTTCTGTTTCATAATTCCAATTTCCTTCTACCATCAACTTATTTTTGAAGAAAATAATATACAATGTGAAGAAAATATTTTAACCTTATTAAAGATAAAGCGGTTTGTTACTTTTATATGATTTGATCATCGAAGATAGACATGCAGGTGCTTGTCTTCTGCAGACTCGTCCACGAGGCTGGCACCAACAAATACAACCTTGTTGATTAATTTTGTTTAGGAACACAGTCTAGTAATCTTACATTCAAAAGTTGGGGGAGTCTTCCACTAGGAAAAGAAAGCATGGGTGGTCATACACTCTTGCTTCTTCTTAAGAGTCCTCACTAGTGCTAACCCTCACAAAGGAAGAGCACTCAAAAGGACAGAATCTACAACTAACTTTTTGTACTAATTTTGCCAATACAAATATTGACAAATTGATGTGATTTATTCTGCGTTATGTATTCCTTTTGACTTGGGCAGCATCAAATCCCATTTGACTTGGCAGCATCAAATCGTATCACGATAATTCAGGTGTGCTCTTCATTAAATAAGCCTTCCTCATAAAGAAAATTCATGTCCTGATAAGGCAGAAAATATACTCTTTGCGAATATTGTTGCAGTCAGCGAGAAATGTTACATGGGTTGCAGCAGTTATGAACGAGAAGATAAACTGAATGAGAAGAACAACTTGAAGTGGCTCAATCATTAGTATTTAGCATGAATATTCTGAAACCATATCGAATGGTGCAATATTCATTACTTGTTACATGACTTGTCTGATACCAGCTTCTAGTCCTCATGAGATTTTCCATATTCTTTTTATCACATATTTTCTTGACTTCTCCACGTGTTTGCATCAGTTGTTTTGTTAACCATGTAAGTCACAATTTGTGTGGACTTTATCCTCAAGCACGTAAACATGTTTTTGGTTATCTTGCACTTACAGATGTTGCAATCCAACCTTATGAGACCAACTTGTGTGTCCGAGCATTACTTTATCTGAACATACACCATATGTTTTGTCTTCTTCTTCGGTTCATCTACTCTCTTTTAGTTATACAAACCTTTTGCCCTAAGACGGGTATTACTGATACTGATCTCTGGAATACTCCAAATGCTTCTCCAAACTGCATGTCAGATTGACCCAACTGATATCTGTTGTTGGTTCCTCTTTACATCTTCCTATTGCCTATGGATAAGTATGCTTTGTCTTGTACAATTTACCCTCCCTGTTTAGATCACTTCATTTTTCTGATCTCTTCTATTTCTCACATGTTTGCTCTATCTGTTCTTTGGTTTGTCTTCCTGCCAAGCAATGCAAAAAGTGATACATGCAGTGTATGCTAATGACACATGGCAGTGTGAAATTGTGTGTTGGAAAATTAGTTGTTATTTTGTAGTGAGTGCTCACAGTACAGTATCTGACAGCTCAATGATTGCTTTGAAGTGCAGAGATATGCTTGATTTTGTGGAGATGCTCTAACCCGTGCAAAGCTTAATGAGGTTCCCATCATTATTTCCATTGGTTGATAATATCATTGACATCTCGTTCAAGTGGAAGTTAATAATGCTCTTCTTCATGGATAGTGCAAGAGCTGGTTTTTATCGAGCAAACATTTGGTTTCATTGCCTGGGAGTGTACAATGAAGTGAAATGTCGCAAACCCTTCAGTTCCTGCAATAGGAGCGTGCAAGTTTGTATCTTTCTTCCTACTTCCATGCTAAAATATGATACTTCCCATAGGGGTAGCCCCGGTGCACGAAGCTTTCGCTTATGCAGGGTCCAGGGAAGGGGCGGACCACAAGGGTTTATAGTAGGCAGCCTTACCTTGTATTTTGCAAGAGGCTGATTCCATGCCTTATACCCGTGACCTCAAGGTCATACGACGACAACTTTTACCGTTGTGCCAAGGTCACATGATACTTCCCATTAAAAAAAATTATAAAATGGCTGTAACTGCTCTCTTCTTAGAAGCGGAAGATGTCAGATAAGATAAAAGCATAGTGTATGTGGAAATGTGCCGACAATTTACTGCAGGTAATGGGACTTCTTGATCAGAACCTGTGACTCCTATGTGATCCATGGTAACTTGCATTTTGAGGCTGGAGTCATTTGTGAATCCTGGAAGGCAGCTTTTGTGGATTTTTCGCTAAGGTAGTCTACTAGCATTGCAGACAATCCATCCTTTTCCAGCCTTTTCTGAGACTTCAACATAACAAGATCTGTTGTCTCTTATGCAAAACAAAGTGATTATGTGGGACATTTCTGTTCCATTTGATTGGTCTTAGTATCTGCTGGCTGGTATTTTTGCATGAATTCATTCTGAATTTCATCTGATCGGAATTTCTTCCCTTAAGGTGCCATTCACGATAGGTGAATTGGAGCATAAGAAATCCTCTCCTCTTCTTTTGCTGTTGCTCATGAAATTGGAAACAGAGAACTGAACAATACCTTCTTTCAAGAAAAGAATCGAAGAGTACCCAAGAACTTCCTTGCACATGAATAAAAGTTTCAATCCTTCCTACTTAAGCTCTATTCCCTGCAAATCGTTCTCAAAATAAGTTAACCCTAATTGCAATATAGGGAATTCAAAGTAGAAGTAATCCACCTGGTTTACGAGACAACAACAGCTCACTCGTTTAGTGTACAATGTAAAGTGCAGCCCTGTGCACAAAGCTCCTGCGTATGCAGGATCTGGTGAACAGGTGGACCACAAAAGGTTTAAGGTACTTAGCCTTACTTTGTATTTTGCAAGAGGTTATTTCCACGTCTTGAATCCGTGAACTCCAGGTCACACAGTGGCAACTCAAATTTTGCGCCAAAGCTCTCCTTCACTACAATGCATAGATTATGGGCTTGGATGGGTTGGCTTCTGGGCCCATTCTTCAGTGGTGATGATATATAATTTATAGCTTGGCAGTAATGAACGGAATTCATTTTTCACCCAGCAGCCCATCAATTGCAGATTATGCTAGATATATCATTTCCTCGCTGCTTAGTGAATTTTGTTCAGGGAACTTGTCATCTGTTAACTTAGCATATCCACACCTGCATCATAATTACTTTATGTGAAATAGAACTCATTAATCTCAGTGATGGTTGATTCTTTTACAGACGTGCCCTTGCCGACTTGGTATCTTGGGGTTCCTTGATGTTTTGGGCCTAACAGCTTCTTTTCTACCTTTCTTTGGTGATATCTTCCTGCTGCTTTTTGTCAACTTGGGGATTACTCTAGGGCGATCAAGAGCAAAACTGGAAAGTGCTTTCTGCTGCCTTGGATCATAGCGGTAATGGCCCACAAGAGAGGAGCTAATAGGCCATAGCAATCATTAAATATGATTGCCATTCCTCCCTTTATGGAATGCATCTTCTATGGCAAGGTTAACCATTTCTTGAGGATACTAAAGAACATGTTACTTCCAAGTCACCAAGAATTGGGCCCTCCCCTGCTAAAGACAGTAGCAGCTTGCACCTTTTCGTCCAATGTCTCGGTCTAAGAAACCATGTCACAGTCTAGAGCAGCTGTTTTATGATTCTTCTTAGTAAGTCTTTGCTTTTAAAACTTTCAGAATTTTATTTACTCACCAAAACCTCCAACAAATGAGACAATGTCATTGTCCCCGAGAGATTCGATGAGGTTGTAAGTGGCAATTTAAAACCCTTCAACTTGTCTCAGGAGAAGAACTCTGTTGTTTGGTTAAGTTCGGAAAGAAAGTTCAGAGAGATCAGAAGCTGTTTCCCTGGTGGGCCTTTTTCCATTAGTGCCCAAGGAGCTTTACTTCTGTGTTGCAGACAATTGCTGGTCTTCTTATACAGTAAAAAGAGCGGGTAAAATTCGTGCATTTGAGGATCGGCAAATTGGATATAAGCATTTCCTAAAGGTTTCATTCCCCATCAAAATTAAAAAGAAGCACAGCCAGTGAAAAAGCGAAAGCAACCTAGGGACAAATCTACTCTAGGCTTTGCTTTTCATCTGAGACTTTCCCTTTAACATGTATGTTCCTGTGGAAGCGATAGAGGAAATCATCCTTATTGTCTCATTGAATTGATAGGTGTTACACTTTCTGTGGGCAGTCTAAGGTTGAGGACTTCTTTGGATGGTCAAGAAGATTCATTGAGTACAAGGCTGATTAAGACATCTCAAGACAAATTAGGAATCTAGCAAAAAAGCCAACAAATGTAGTAGACAAAAGGGTGATAGATCATGAACTGGCATCTGGCACTATCCAGTGTCACCTTCTGTTATTTGAACCATTAGATGAAGCGACTCGACAATGCAAAATGAGTCAGAACAGTGGTAATATTACAGAGAATCGAAAGGAATCTTAGCAATAAACAACATGAATGTGCAGTTCTGATACAGAAGCTGTAGTCTTGGGCTAATTACAAGATCATGGAAAGACCATCATCCGTCAGTAAGGCTTTCTATAATACAGAGTTATGATACAGAGTGCATTGGTGTTGTTACAGGGTTCACACCGGCACAAACTGTTCGACTGAGGTTAACTACCCATGGATAAGCATTTTTGTTTGTGTCCCATACCACAAGTTGGCCCTGCCTTGGTTTGTAGTTAGCTTCATACTTCCGTAGCCAACGTCTGTCACTCTGGGCAATCACACTCTAGGCCAGGTAACCTTTTCATAGTTTGTGCCATCTGTGTTTCAAACTCATGGTGGTTGCTCTGATACCAAATGTTAAGAACTAACAAAATATCTCAAAACCAATGATGTAACACATCAATCCAAATTCCTTGGACCATTGTCCATGACTACTGGTTGTAGGCCTTGTGTCCCATACCGCAAACTAGACTCACCTAAGGATCATAAGACGGGCAGAGATCCACTAAAAGGCATTCACTTCACGTGAGCCAGAGGTGAATACACAAAACTGATGTCCGTACCCAAAACCAGTTCGTTATTCGCATGATTAACATTGGTGACAGATATGAGATCACTATGTTAGACTTGCTGAGCATTGTGCTTTTGGCTGTTTGCAATAGCTCTTTGGGATTGAATGTTTCTTTATGATATAGGATCAATCTCTCTGAACTTGGAGAATCCAATGAGGAATGGATGAAACAGATTCAAGATTTCTTTCGGATTCTAATGGTCACTCAAAAGCTGAAATGGAAGGATTAAAAAGGTCAGGGAGTGAGCAAATAAAATACAGTATTTACCAAAATAGGTGGATTGCCTGCTTGATTTGTTTGGTTATGTAGGTGCCTTAGAGGAGACAATATGAATGTATGAGAGGCTACATGTCTCACAGGGTTGAGAGCACGGCCCTTCCTCGGATGCTTGCCTTTTGAATTTGAAGTCCCCAGAAGGAAAGGATAGGAAGAAGATCCTTCAAATCTTTGATTTGTTGCTTTTGAGAAATCTATTCAACACAGTCTCTTATACCATGCAAGCTGTACCAAACGTGTGTTATTGGTGCATGAGAGAGAGAGAGAGAGAGAGAGAGAGAGAGAGAGAGGGCACATGAAATGGAGATAAACCCAACATATTATCATCATTAGTGATGTGACCATCTAGTGTTATTTATAAAGGAAAGGTGGGGTGTAGGAATCAATCATCCACATTTAGATTCTTCAATCCCATTTCCATTTCTTTATTCATTTGTAGGCAAAACATATACGTTTTGGGTTCAGTTCGGTCGTAGATTGTGTTTCACAAAGCCAAAGGAAGAACAGCATCTTTTGGAAAGCGTAGGAGTTTGTAAATACCAAATTCAGGGTTTCCAACGTTCACCGATCTCGAGTAAGGGTTTGGATCTGATTCTTAAACTACGTATTATGGTGGGCCATTTTCCCTTTTGTTGTTCTCCTCTTTTCTTTTCGTTGCCTGGGCTGCGTTTTATGTTTTTGGAGTTCCCAAAATGCAAAGATTCAAGAGAGAGTCATGATATAGGAGGGGTGGAGATGTCGCTTTGATGATTGTGGCTTGCTTTTGTCTTTAATCAAGATTCCTTTTGGCTTCTGGCAAAGGATCTTCGACCGGTCAATAGACCAGCCTGGGTCTCTCTCCATTTATGATGAGGAAATCGGACTTTGGTTGAGGTGGCAATCGTGACCAGCATCACCACCAATGAGAACTCTAGCGTGGGGCTTAGAAATTAGGCTTTCTTCTGTATGGTAGTCGACCGACCAGAAGGAATTGAGTTTCTTTGCTTGCTAAAAGTACAAGTAGGCCTTGGATTTTTGGTGATTGAGACCGTTCATTCATCTGCTGGGTCCCATTGGTGGATAACCCTAGGCTCTAATTGTCATGGGCCTCTGCATGCTGGGATCAAATGATTAGTAATCCAGTTTATTCATATTTTGAGGCACATTTTAGATACTTACAACTCCAAAAAGCCTCTCAATTGGATGAGGTCGAGTCCTCTAATTAGCTAAGACTTTTCTGTATATTAAATATAATCTTTTTGTGGGATTTCTAAGGGTGTGTTTGGAACTTTATTTCTGATGTTTCTCTCATTTCTACTCCTAAGAAACAATCAAAATGCATTTGAAAGTTTTTGTTTTTAATTCTTTTGGGAGAGTTATTCTTGTATATCACCCAACATTGTAGAGAACACAAGAAGTCCTTCTTTTAGGCTCTAGAAACATAAATGAAAAAATAATTGCCAAGCTCACCATTGAGTGATCTGTTTTCTTACTGAATGTGTGTATGTTTGGGGCATGGCTTGCTTAAAATGTAGCCTACGAGGTGAGCAGTTTAAATAACCAAAAAATCTTAGCTTGACCTTTAGCTTTCAATTTGCATGTACTATTTTACATTGACACCGTAAGTAGCAGCTCTTTTATAGCTAGCAAACATAAAGATTGGGATTATCTAAATGGAGAAGGATTTTTGAAGATAGCCCGTCATATAGAACAAAATGACGATAAAGTTATCATAGCAGCTGGAGCCAAAACCTTCATAAATTGGTTATAGGGGATTATATTGGTTGTAGTGGGTATATGTGATCGTCCTGTTCAACTTTCCTGATATATATAGGTTATGAAGCCGATATTTTGTTTCCTGGGGGATAACACAGCCCTCATAAATTTCATCAACAAATGGTCTGGGCCCAACTTGTACTTGCAACAGCAGAATAAACTCATACTCGGTGGTGGACCGACTACCATGTAAAAAATTGATAATCTGATTGATTCTCGTCGTATAATGTTTCAGGGCAGAGTCACGTGACAAGAAGGTACAGTTTAGAGAATGGTACGAGAGAGATTTGACTAGGTGGACGAACTAACTCAGAGAAAGAGAGAGACAGAGAGAGAGGGGTGGCAAGTGGAAAGGGTGGAGGGAGGGGAAGGGACATTGAGATCCCCATTTAGGCTTTCCTTGGAGGTTGGCCCTCTTTTTGTCTGCAGGCCCTGAGATACGGATACGGACAGAGGTTTGATGTCTTCTTGGCCTCGTGATCGCTGAAGGCAGATCCATGGAAGACTGTTCCGCGTGTCACGTGGGTTCTTTTGACTGCCCAATGACCAATCCTTCTGCCTCTCTCTCTGACTGCCCAGCATTGTTAGGTGAGCCCCCTCACCCTGGCTCTCTCTCTCTCTCTCTCTCTCTAGACCTTTACAATTTACATTGCTCGTCTTCAGTCACATTAACAATCATCTATGAGTATAAGAAAGCACAGCAACACAACGCCTCTCCATCTCTAATCGCCCAAACTAGCTACTTCCTCACGCTCTGACTCAACCTATAGCATGCGTTCCTGGTATTCTCAATGCTGACTGTTTTCTCTCTCTATTACCACCCCTTACAACTAGTAGTATTATCCCCTTTCTTTTCCAAAACAACGCTAGGGGACATATCCGATTCCCCCCGTACAACTCTCACCTTCTCCTTCTCCAAAGTCTTTTCCAAGATTTTACTATAAATTGTCTTCCTACACTACAGCTAGCACTACTACTACTACTACTTATATTACCATCTACTTAGAGCTGCTACTTGGAACTAGACCTTCCGTCACGTACTCTTAAAATGCCGTAATCACCCTTCCCCTACCTCCGATCTAGATTTCTCTCCTTGTCAGTCAGTCTGTTTAAAGCTTGTTCAGAATGCATCGGTGCAGTAGCACTTCTCACGGGTCTTGCTCGTGTGGCTTGTTTCACCCCCCCTCCAGCTCTTTCTCAATCTTTTTTGCCATGCCCAATGGTGATGAAACAGATGGTATGAACCAGTTGGGCCATTCTTCCTCTTCTGTGGATTGTACCCTCTCTTTGGGCACACCATCCACTCGCCGCACTGAAGATTATTCCTCGGCTGTTCACCACCAACGTTCTTCCTGCACGTCTAACTCGTGCTGGGATATTTTCCAAAAGCAGCAGCATCAGCAGCAAGCATCTGGTTCACACAAATGTGGGCGAGGAGGTAGTAACAGCAACAGTGGAATGATTAACAACAACTTGGGCGGTGATGCTCTACTTTCTCGGAGATGCGCCAACTGTGACACCACTTCAACACCTCTATGGAGGAATGGACCAAGAGGACCTAAGGTAGTCTCACATGATCCACTCTTTCAAATTTCCACTTATTTGGTTTGGCAATCCCAATCAATGCCGCATTTAGTCCATTTCTAAGTTTAATTGGGCCCTACGAACCCACTAGTATTCTGTGCGAACTTGACCTACTTAGACCTAATTCGGCCTCTTTTGGCTAGAGCCACTTTTTGGTTCGTACGTAAGATTTACCCTACTGAATCAGCCAGCTTTAGTTATGAAATTGACCAAGTCAGACCACTACTTTCTTGTTTGTGGAGGTGTTTTGCTTTACTGAATTCGCCGGCAATTATTTATGATTGAATGAGTCAGAGTCGAGTCAGCTCCGCTTGCTCAGTGCTGGCTTTTGGGTCTATGTCCGAGTTATTCCTTCTGAATTCATTACATTGTTAACCAAAGGCCGAATTGGATCGAGTTTTCTAGTTTGGTCTATATTCACGACCAGTTGCCACGCATTGTCTTTGAACAGACTGAGTCAGACTCAACTCAACTCATTTTTGTTCCCTCCCCAATTTGTTCTGCATCTCTTTTTAAAACATGGGTTTAGACAAATGGTTATGACATGGCTTTTTGTGCAGTCACTTTGTAATGCATGCGGCATTCGTTACAAGAAAGAAGAGAGACGCGCCACCAGTGCTAGTTCCTCTAACACAGGCGTCATGGATCATTCTCAGCATAACATGATCAGACATCACAATCCATGGAGCTACACATCAGCACAGACCCAGGGAGCCAATTCTTCCATCAACAATGAATTCAGGTTCATCGAAGATGAAGAAGCAGAGCCCTCAGAAGTTCCTTTCCTTTCATGGCGTCTCAACGTCTGTGAGAGGCCAGGCCTCCTTCACGACCTCACATGAATCAAAGCCTCTGAAGCTAACAACTCTCCTTACAAACGACATGCTTCTCAAGTAAACTTGCTTTTTCAGTAGATTTTTTACCTCTTTGCCGTGTCGGACAATATAAAAGAACAAAAGAAAAAAAATGAAAATTCGAGTCTACATAAATTCCATGCTGAGATATCCTTTTTCTTTCTTCTTTAAGACTGCAACCTTTACCTACTTTCCAGATTGTAGTAGTAATATATACGTGATTCTGATGTGAATAGTAGGATATGTCGACGCTGATCTGATATCTGATGTACTCCGCAGTAGGAAAATGTTGGGGTACGAATTTACGATGGCACTGTAGCTTATTTAGTCTGGACGATACATGACGTGTGTGGTGCAGTCAGTTCACCTGGAGCTACTCGCTTTGTTTCTTTCTTACGAGCAGTGCCGAGATCCCAATGTTGCCTCATCCGAGGAGAAAAATCCAAACAAGAAAGAAAAAAAAGGGAACCGTAATGCGCATTTTGAGAGAGAGAGTGTGTACGATACAATGTAGAGTTCCTTTCCGAGTCTATGGTACTGACTTTAAAGCACAAGCAGGGGGCACATTTCGGTTGGTTTCAACCATTCATCTGGATGAGGCCAATCTTAATTGGGCCATATACCAAAGAACTTATCAATTGGATTATCCTAATAGTTCATTTCTTAAGCTGAAAATTGAAATTGAAAATATTTACTGTGAAGATGAATTGCAATGACATACCCTTGTCTGGCCCTGATAGTTCCTTGTTCTATTAGCCATATACAATGGTTCAGATGTTCACTAAAGAATGCTACCACCGTTCTTGCTAGTAACCATACTGTAATAGTGTGATCTGGCAAAGAGGATTTAGTATTTGTGCTGTGGATCATCGGGAGACTTTTCATGGTACTCCCCGATCGAGGGGACTGTCAATTAATTAGTGTGGGCTTGATTGTGCCCAGACAAGATTTCGCTCGCTGGTCACAAAATTTTCCAAATAATTGATCATTTAAAAAAATCTTTAATTTTTTAACTTGTTTTTTTCCTTTTAAGAAAAAAGTATTTTATTAATTAGGGGAAGAACGTCACTTCCTGTTACCTTACATTTCAATGAAATGATCAAACTAAGAAAGAAACAGAGATCAATATACAAAAACAAAAAATATCAAATGGAAATTGAGATACGATCCAATCTTTGTTTGATCGTGGAATCCGGCCCATTGCATCCAAGTTTGCTCCTTAACAAGATTGTCCTCTAGATCATTTGCCAAATTGAAGAGTGGATTAAACTAACATTTGAATCTCCAATCGTCATCTTGATGATTTTGTCATACATATACCAAAACCGAAAAGGATGAGAGCTGGCATCCTTCAATAATTAATGAGTTTAGTGGGTCATCATCAAGACCTTATCCCAATTAGGGATCAGTCACATGAATCTTGTTTCTCCATTCCTCTCTATTAAGTATCATAGCTTCATTTAGTTTTTAAATCTTTTCTCATCACTTCTATCCACATTATTTTGGACATTCCCGTTGCCCTTTTAGAACCTCTTACTTGTATTGCCTCACTCTTTTTAACTGGTGTAGTTTTTGGTCTTTCCTAGACATGTCCAAACTATCTAAGTTTGATCTACCTCATCTTGTTACATATTAGTACTATCCCTAAGTTTCCTCTAATGTTTTCATTCCTAATTCTATATTTTCTTGTTTTGTCACTCATTGATCTCAATATATTTATTTTTGCTACGCTTAGCCTATAAATATGATGTTCTTTAATTGCTCAACACTCTAATCCACAGAGCATGACTGGCCTTATAGCCATCCCATAAAATTTTCCTTTTAGTTTGAGCATGGCTGACAACCCTAACATGACATGAATGAGTTTAGGGGGTTAGACTTCCAAATTGACAATTATATTAGAATTTCTTTGATTTCTATTGAATTTGAGTTCAACACTCCGATTGGTGCTGCAAATCAAATGTTATCTCCTCATAACAGTTTCCTAGGGTGCCTTTAACGCCCAATAGGCCAGGATTACCGAACTTGCACCATCAAATTTTAGCTTACAGTGACGCGGTTGAGGAGGGGACCAAGATGGCGAAAACTTTTCTTTCTTTCACCGGATCTTACTGTCTCCTCCCATTTTCCATGGATCCCTGTTACAGGACAGTCTTTAAAGTTCGACTGAATGACAGCCCAAATATGTGATCAAACCAAACTCGCATGCCAATCATGCTCTTTCTAGTTTCCGAATTCCTTCCAACCTCTTACTTTTCAGCTGAAATTCCAACGAAAACGAAATTTCACGTTCTTATTGACAAAGGCTGTTGGGGTGCCCATTTCTCACCCGGAAATGATCAAACAGCTCAGCTCATAACTGTTCACAACAACTCCGCCTCATTACTTCTCATGGGACCAAAGCCATGTCGGTTGCCTATTGATAGTGCAAATTTTTTTACGATGTAGATCAACATAGACTTTTAATTTGGTCAGAAAATAATACTTTTCCGCAGATCATGACAGAGCCTTTCTTCATTTGAGCCTCTTCTCAGATTCACTGATCACTTGCCTTGCAAATTTATTCCAGATCCGGAGTAACTGTGATTAGACCTAGAGGACTCCATGCCATGCATTATGGACCAAGTGCACGATGAGAAGGATCCTCCATCCGAACGACCGAGCTTACCGTTTCTCACCACTATCTCTTTTCAGCCTCGCTCATATTAACCCTTTCCAGATAATCTATCATTGCTAATAGTGCAGATGAAAAAAATAGTATAGATTCGAAATTAGGGCGATCCATATTAATATATTTCAATCAACTTAAAAATCAGTCCTTTATTAATAGTATAGATTATTAATTAGTGTAGATATGATACAAGCAAAGCTTAAAGAGCTTTGTATGGTGTGTCCGTGTGCATACAATCTAATATATGTAAAGCAAACACCTTAAAAAAAACCCTCAGCCAGATTTGCAAGCACAAGGGGTGTTTGCTTTATATAGTTAGTATAGTATTATAAATATAACAACTTACAAAATATTATACGTCCGTCTACACTATCTTTTTTCGTGAAAGAAGCAGATAAGACAATACACTGAAGGATCTTTTGAAAAACAGTTGGGAGGGCATTTTAAGAATAGGCGAAAGGGTATTCGGCGGAATAAGAAGTAAGTAGAAAGATGACTTTTTTACTGAAATATTACTTCCAGAAAATGCGTCTTCCTAAATTCTAATGAACTTCTATCGCTGAAGATCTGCCGCTAAAGTAAAACTATTAAATATATTATCCAAATCTCTCTCACATGCATGATATGCTCGAGTTTGTGACTAGTCAATATAATAGAAGAACCTAAAGACTGGTATACATTTGCATGGAAGTTATGGTCTTTCAAAATTGACAAAAAAGAGCATACACCTAATTTTTAGCAATAGCAATGCGTTAGGAATACTTGAAAAATTGATTAATAACAATTATGGAGTAATTATATATTTCTATATTAACAATTTGCAACTTATGTAAACAAATAATATTTCTACTAAAGAGAAAGGAGCATTAGATCCATACCATAATAGGATATTTTTAATTATCAAAATGCCCTTGTATTTATAGTTTTAGAAAAATATGTACAAGGGCATTTAATATTTTCTTTTGAAAAGGTATAATAGCATTTTAGATAACATATAAAAGCATAAAAAATTGGTTGAAGCCTTTTATATTTTCATCACTGACACTAGCTCCCTAATCCAAAGAGGAATTTAGGTCATAAATTTTGACCTTAGCCAACCCTAACTTGACCTTTACAAATCAATTGTGATCGGGTTTGTAATCGGCCCAACCCTTTACCATGCATTCCTACTAATATCTTCTTATTCTTATTCTTTTGGGTTTTTTGCAAAAATGCCATTACATTTTGGAATTTTTGTAAAAAAAAAAAAAAAAAAGTCTACTATTTTTTTAGTTTTGCAAATTTGCCATTAAGTTTTCATGAGCTTTGCAAAATAATCATTCTATTAGTTTTCCATCCTCTGTTCTTCTTCTTCTTATTATTATTTTAAATTTGATATTACCCTTTTCTATTTCTCTGTTAATACTTTCTAACAAAACTTTTCATGTGATTTCCCACTTTGTTAATCAACAAAAATCTCTAAAGTTGATCATGCTAGATAGAAGAAGTTGAGAAGAAGAAGACAGTCCTAAATTTTTAATTTTCATTAAAAAAACATTGACTTAAGAGCTTAAAATTTGCTAATCGACATTGTTTGCATGAATAGCAACAGTATTTTGCTTACATTTTAAACTTAAAATTTTCTTTAACTTTTTATGTTTTTTTAGTGAACCTAAGTATTTATTATATTTGAATTTATGTTAGGAAAAGTTTCATATTAGTCTTTAGTGAGAAATCAAAGTTTATATTGGTGAATTTTATTGAAGAAGCTTAACATGTATTGTTGTGTAGGTTGGTGAACATAGTATGTTTGTGATTGAATATCTCACCATTGGTTGATTTTTCTTGATATATAATCATACCATTAGATTCCTTGTTATTGATTTGTGATATATACCAAGTTTCACTAAAATTTTCAATTAGAAAGTCATTGAACTTAGTGGCCAAATTATGCAACTTAATCAAGTTGGCCATATAGAAAGGTAATATTGGAATTTTGGAAAAACTAAGAGCAAAGGAGGATGGAACACTAACAAACTGACAATTTTGCAAAGTCCACACAAATTTAATGAAAAATTTGCAATACTAAAACAATGTTAACTTCTTCTCTTTTTTTTTTTCAAAAATACCAAAAATGTAATAGCATTTTTGAAAAAAAAAAACTTTTTTTTTTGCGTAGGCAAGCAGGGTTTTTTTATAGGTAACACTAAACCCATGGGCGACTGAACACATGTGACCTGGATCGGAGAGCCCCTTCTTGCACGGTACAAGGCACTATTGTTCTTTTGTAACACATTGTTGGCCAAAAACTGGAGAATACAACAATAGTAATCAATACGGTTAAGATTCTGTGTCCAGATGTGGCCAAGTAAATGCATCCGACCTTCAACCCATCTAGGTCCAATTGTACTTTTACCTTACAGTTTCTCACTAGTAATATACAACTGTGAAGTCTAGCTACCCCCTAGGAATTTGCGTTTGAATGGCTATAACAATTCAAATGATCCAAAGCATTCATCTTCAATGCTTTGTTCCTGTTGGGCTTTTGCCTAGACTAAACATCAAAACCACCGGATGATCCTATCCCCTTATTTATTTATTTATTGTCGTGGCTGTTACCTGTAGGTTACTGTTCAAAGATACACCACCTATTATTATATGATAGCAAAGCCTTATCAAGAACAAAGCTGCTTGTGTTTGTCCACTGAAGTACCACAAAAGCTGACTTTGTGCATACGACGGCCGGCTAAGTTTCAGGTCTAGAAGACATGCTGTTATGATCAAAATTCTGAGAATCAGTGCTGAGAAAGCTAATAAGCTCCTTTTAATTGCTCATTGATGCTTGGTGGCATGGATTTATACTCTCATCGGAAGTAGAAGCTGCAGAGCTGAATTTTCACGCTTCCCACTAGCTTTGACTGGAATTTCATTAGGCTTCTCTCTTTGATCTCGGCCTCCCAAACAGCAACAGAAACAACATTTGACAACTGGATAAAAGCGTACCCTTGCAGAAGTCGTACAAAAAGCAAGAAGCCATTTGCATGTCTTTTTACGAATAAAAGTAAGAACCCACGAACATATTACTGGCTTCCGTAATGCTTGTATGGTCACTGAGACTCCCCATGCTTTCATCTACGAGGACAGACTTGCTTTGCACATCCTGCTGCCGAATTCAGTAAAGTAAATCAGAACTAATCATTCTTCTTCTTTTCTTTTCCTCGATTTGAATGGTAAATCTGCAGCCATCATATCCACCGTCAGAATGTCAAAATTTTCGCCGGTTACCAAGAAACAGTGATTGAGAGATGAAGTATGGATTTCAATTGGTCTCTTTCCATCTCGAAAGTTGTGGCTCATTTCTTCAACAAATTAACTTTGCCTTAGGACTTCTAGTGACCTAATTAAACGCCACGCTATAAATGGAACACAGCAGAGGACATTGATTTGTGTCAGAAAACTAACTTGATATGTGAAATTTAACCCAGATGGCATTTGCCTGGTGAAGGAAGAAGGGTACTTTTGGGGACTCACATGTGCCACATCAGCATGATTAATCTGTTAATATAGTTGACAATGACGAGGCCAACCCATCGTCATTGCTTGTCTTCATTGGACATTTCTAGAACTTGGTGAAAATAATCTTGCTGCTATTGCTAATAACAAATTATAATAACACCACCAACAGTATTGCTCAATTAAAAAGTTAATAACAAATAGCTCATTTCAAATAATAAAGGAAATAACTCATAAGTCTAAGGCTTAAGGCCGAACTTGCTTGTCTACAGACTTCTCCCCAGCCTTGCTAGCGTTTACAGGTCTCGACTTTGAAGTTGTTACAAACACTGGTTAGGTTAGCAAATTGTGACCCGAATTTAAATTATACTCGGATTAGGATCAGTTTTAGGAATCACCAAAAGTGACTTCTTGTTGTATTGATTAATTTGCTTCGACAAATAACCCTTTTTCTACACATGTAATTACTTGCACCTATGTCGAGATACTGAAGATTTTGTTCTTCTCTGCAATCTCTAATTCGAACTAGAAACACACGAGATAGAACCCCTTAATCTCCTCCTATATGTGGGCGAGCTCTTCTATACTACCATTTCTATTATTTCTGCAGGCATAACTTAAATCCCTAAATCTGTTGCATTTATAGCACTGGTTTCTATTCTTTCTCGGCCTCTGGAACTTTTTCCTTGATAAGTTGTTCCTTCACCATGACCTCTTTGCCTACTTTGAGTTCATAATCACTCTTGTTAGTGGAACCACGGTGGCTAGTTTTGCAGATGCAGCGACTGCTTCAATTATCACTTGTTATAGCGCTTGGTTATTCTTGTTGATATCAAGCTTGCCTTAAAAAGCTCGATCTACCAATTCACCCGCACTTTTTTTCATTCTTTGTTCATGGAGTTGTAATAAGCTCACCAATAGGAGTCGTGGATAAATGCTTTCATTCTTCGATTGCCACAACTATATCCTCAAAAAGGAAAATTGAAGTTAATGTCTTAAGTTCTTTTTCATGATTCTTATATCATCAATAATTTCTCCAACGCGTTTCATGTCATTAACAATAACTAGAACTTTTGAAATATCTGCTGTTGATCCTTTTTATTCATCGATATCATCTCAAAACTAGCTCTTAATGCGTATAGGAGAACCTTTTGGACCTTTTCAACCCTATGAATGAAGTCTGCAATATATCTCATGCTTGTTTGGATGTTTTGCATTTGAGATCTTCTCGAATGTTACTTCATGCACGCCCTTTTTCTTTGTTCAGAAAAAAGTTGTCAAGTTTTATTATGTTAGCATGAGAAATGAGAAAGGTGAAAATACAAAAAAGGAACCAGCATGAGGGGGCTGACCATGAAAACAGCCTCTTATCATACAAAAGATAACAGATTATCCAATAGCCAACTGGCTGAAAGCATTGATCCAAATTTGATCCAGGGTAAGACTTTACTCGGCTTTTGATGCACAAGAAGTTAGTCATTCTTGGCTTTGCCCCCTGAACCTCTAGTTTGCAGTGTAACATAATTCGATACAGACATAACATGATCGAGCCAATTATGCTTCATGCTCATAACACTGTCGACATTCATAGGTTGAGATAATGTTTCCAAGGACATCCAAACGGGCCAAGAAGTTTTTCCATTATAAATGTATTCTTAATCATTTTCTTGTTGACAGTTTTCTTTTCTTTTTTATTTTTTTCTTTCTCGAAAGTTGTTGACTGTGAATGTTTGGCAACTAATAAAACGATTAAAAGCTACTTGATTGAAAGACGAGGGACGATGATATCGTGCAACAGGACTGGAGCTTTGCAATTAAGCTCCCTGCTTTCACATGTTGGGCCTTACCTTTAGTTGATCGGGCCTGTCCATTTCATTTATCTATGTCCGTCCATTTTATTTATCTGATACTGGATCACTCCTATACCGTGAGTTGCTCTCTAAACACTGCTTCAGAGTTCTGACCGTCCATGTCTCTATTACATAAGTACATTATTTTTCAGAAAAAAGAAAAGAAAAAAGACATAAATTAATCTCGTTATTTCAGATTATGGATTCAATGAATTCGCACTGTTTTAGGACTAATAGTCGTCTAGATGAACGAGGCTTACCAACCTAAGGTAGATCCACGTAAAAATAAAGGAGTTAATGGCGAGTTCCTGACTTATCGCGCACAACAGCATCATTCCTCCTAAAACATGGCCTTTTTTTATTGTTTTTATTCATTTTTATAGAATCTCGGATGGGATGAAGAACCATAATTCCACTTCTTTTGCGAGGAATGATGATAGCATAGTGCGCTCGCTGTAGCTATTTGCTGCAGTGAACCCACTTTTGGATGATGCGCCCACAAAAGGTTGATCAGACCCGTCCGTCTGAAATTTCCTCCTCTGGATAACCGCTACTCTAAAATAGCAAAGACTGCATGGTTTTAAAATGAGAAAGAACTACATTATTGATCACAGCATGCATATAGATGTTGGGAAATACTTTTTAAAGAATGGTCTATATTCATCGAGTAAGAGGCACAATTTTACTATTATAATTATCCTATCGCCTTGATGGTTAGCATATTAGATATATGGAGCCAAAGAACTTAGGTGAACAGGTTTCATCAACCTTTGGTAGGGCCATCATGCAAAATTGGGGTGCAAGTAGACTATATGCATTTTTACATTTTCTTTTTTTTTCTTTGGTCAAGATGGAAAATTTTATCTTCATTTCCTGGGAGGTCAGCAAGTAGACATCGTCAAAAGCTTTGCCACTGCAAATGCGGCATGTTGGCGATGGTTCTACTGTCTTTCGTCAGTGGCTTAGCGTGCCGGAAGTAGGCCACAACTCCATGCCAAGTGACCGTGAATCACCCACTATCATATAATAGGCAGAACTTCAGGTGATCCGCCCATTCTTGGTAATCAACCCAAAAATCTTGCCAACGTGAGTCACCGACGAGTCACTCCAATTAAATCCACTGATAATCCCACTTTCGATTCTATTCCAGTTTCCGAGGTTTTAAATTATGCTATTGATGGTCGGTGATGCCGTTTAACTACATAAAGAAAGAAGTGAACTTCTTGAAGAGTTAAGCGTAGAGGAAGCTGCTTAACCTTCTCGTAACTTCTGTTCTAGAGAAAGCAGTGAAATTTGTTCTACCGCATGCATTGCAGAAGATCCTTCTGCTATGGGGTGAGAATGACAAGCTTTTCAGTATAGAGATGCCAAGAAGATGCAGGAGTAAGTCTTGTTTTTCATTTAAATTTGGTTATTAAGAGGAACTTGTTTTTATGAAACTTGTTTTCATCCAAGTCCTGCAAGAATGAACAGAAGTTTCTGAACAGCATCCGTTTATCATGGTGCGCAAGATCAACCCTGTTCATCTGATTTTCTTGACTCTCAATACTTGTATTCTAAACCTTACCATGATTACACGATTCTAACACCCAAAAACTCTGTCGTTGTTTAAACAATGTTTCTTGCTGCCCACGTCTCTCTGATTGAAAGCATTTTTATTTTTATTTTGGTTCATTCCAGACCATTCAATTGCACAGTTTTAGGATAAGATCAGGTCGTCATCTAAAGGTAGGTCCTACCACAGAAAAGAAGAGCTGTACGGACTTCCGACACATATCTTAGGCCTCTAGCATTCCTCTTCATCTAGTGAACCGACAAAAATCTTTTCAAGTTTACACAGTTCATTCATCTTGTCGCATGCAAATCTCGCAGTTTTCAAAGCAAATGGGACCCAAATGTTGGATTATTTAAATCACTCATCCTGTACGCCAGGCCATATCGTAGTTGCCTCTAAACTCAGGTCCATTAATTCTTCCAGTTAGTAGCTACTCATGATTTTAAAACTCAAAATAGCAGGGACATAGGCCACTTGATGTATTTTCGGAGGAAAATGCTTTTCACTTAAGGAAGAGGATATTATCTACTTAGGGGCTCACTTTTGGATTATTGGATGCATTGATCATGTTCGTGACGAGAATATTCGTACGGAAGTAGTGTTCCTGTTGTCGCTACTAGGACTAAGAGGATCCTTTTCTGCCCAATCTTCCTAATTTGCCTTTTTTTGTTTTTAAATAGTATATGATGAAATTTTAGCTAAAAAAGTTATTAGCTAGAAGTCTCTAATGGGCATGTTTTTTAGCCTATATTCTAAATTAGACAGGACAAACGTGATTGATGATTCAAGTCACCCAAATCAGGGCTTTTTAGGCTGCATCCTTTAAGTGTTAGGTTTGAAGAACTCATTTTTGAAACAGATAAGTAGTTCACAAAAAAAATTCGATGTAGATTTTTTAGGACTTGCGTAAGGGATTGTAATATCACGATTTCTTCTTCTTCTTTGCTTTTTTTTAAAGGCAATTTATTAATTGCAAGAAAAGAACTCTTACAATGCAAAACAAGAGCAACAAAAATCGTCCCATCAAAGTCCAAGAGCATTTCCGAACCAGCAATCTTGGAATCAAATTCAATGGCTGACTTGTGCTTTCTTGTTGATTTTATTCATATCGTTGTCATCTCTCTTGTAAAGAAAGCGCAAGAATATGTTCTACTTTCCATTTAATAGGTGACCGGACAGCTAGACTTGCCTTTAGTATACTGGTTCTGCATTTTCTTCTAAAAATTCACTTCTACAACCATCAACTTTGCTTTAAGATTACTAGTAACTACTTTTGTCCGCTGCGTGGGTGCAACTCTGGTTGTTCCTTCTTATCCGGGAACCAAGGCATGAATCGAATCTCTAGAAGTCGTGAACTGTTAAATGCTCAAGTTTATCATTTTTTCCTTTATTAAGGCGGGCTTGGGTAAGGACTCATGGCCATGGGCCAACTGGTCCAAAGAGAAGTGCAGAAGACCTTTTCAACGTCTCTACTTTTAAAGAAGGCTCGTCTATATAACAAGGGAATGGATATGAATAGTTTAGATTATCGAAAATTTGGGGCCCTCAGGTGAAGATACTACAAAACCCAAATAAGGATGGGCAACAGTCCTAGAGGATCCCAGAAATATCACTTCCCCTGATTTTTGGTTAACACATGTATAATTTTCAGTAAAAGACTTGTGCTTTGATAGTATACGTATATGTAAGCTGTAACCACTAGTTATAGGCCTGTTATCTTGCAGGGTGATAGCACCGTCAATCTTACAAATATAATCCTTTTTTTTTTTTGTTGGTATAAGCTAAGAATTACAAAGCAAATTACTTACACACTCTCCTAAATTTAATCTCCGGACCAAAGCGTGAAAACAACAACTTGAACTTGAGTCCAAGTATTTTTCAGGAAAGATGCTGAATTGTCTGCAAGTAACTTGTGCGCTAGACATTGTTAGCTTATAGTCTGTGGTGGAGGTTAAATGCTTAACCAAGTCATTAAGATCATCCAACCAGTTATCGGGTTGATACTATCCTGGATTACAATTCGTGCTGTAGTTTATGATCGAAGTTCCACGTTCAATCTTTGTAAAGTAGTTAAATTCCTTGATGTGTGGTGTTACATAGAAGGGGACCTTGGCCACGGGGCTGCCCTTCTATGTATGGTGTCACTTGTCTGGTGCTTTGTCAGATGTGGCAGATGCAACGAATGTCCCGTTAGCAAACTAAAATCAATGGTTGACATTTAGCTACCGGAACCCCAAACAAGTAACAAAGATAAAGGCTAGGCTCATCCAATAGATCTTCCCAAAATGAGAAAATACCCAGTTATCATTTTCAATCAAATACTAGGATGATGGAAATTTCAGAAAGAGGGTGAAAACTGTATAGTGAAATCATTTTATTTCTTTAATTGTAATTTGTGAAAGGAGAAATGACATCTCCAATCCTACTGTTTTCTTGCATATTTAATTTTGATATTCCTGGTCTTCATATCATTCCTGAAAAATGGCAAAACAATGGGGTAGGGAGTATAATTTGCATACCGATAACTAGTTGGTGTTTCTGTAACTTTTATGGCTGCACATGTTTATAGAGTCTTAATCTACGACTTTGAATCGGTCAGTTGAAGCTTTGGGCGGGTGATGAGTGAGTGATGCTATTGAAGGTAATGTTCACACACAGAAAGGAAAGAGCTGAACTACTATAAGGCTCGACTTTCCCCAGGTGCGACTCAGACTAGTTGATAATCCTAGCTTTTCTGTTCGAAAGTTTAATCTTTCTGGACAGAATATACTTCTCCTGTGGGACCAGAACGACCGGATATTCAATTTGGAGCTTGCTAAGAACATGAGGGAGTAAGAAACTATGGACCCTTGCCGATAGACATTTTCAGAGTTTTATACAGAAATATGGCGATGGTGATGTTGTTACAAGAAAAGCCATCCCCTCTCAACTTTTGTTTGCACAACAATAATGTTATTGATCTTCAATTAATACATCCATTAATTCTTTTCCCTCTCTCTACTGGTCAGCAAAGCCCAATGACAAACTCAGATGCACCCATATTTCAGTTTGGTAAAGGCTCAATTAAGTCAGTAACCATGTATTCAAAAACGTAGTAACCTACTTCCTGGTTACTTCATCACGTTGCCTATGTCATGGTCTTGGTTCATAACCAATTTTATCCATTAAGCTTTCCAGTTACCCGTGTTCCCAGCAAAATTAGAGTATCCGAAACTGGCAAATGAGCTCTAGTTGCAATCTGTGAGTGCTACCCCAGATTTGTCAACTTTAAGAGTCGAAGAAAAGAGGGCATATGCTGCATGTAAAATAAAACTATTTATCGGAGGTGTCATAGTATTGGTAAGTAGGACTGATTTATTGTTCAGGTCTAATTGAGTGTATGGAAGGGGAGCCTTAGTGCAATGGTAAAGTTGTCATCGTGTGATCTTGAGGTCATAGATTTGAGGGGTCTCTAGCAAAAATGTAAAATAAAGCTGCAGACTATTGATCCTTGTGGTCCACGCCTTCCCAGAACCTTGCATACTTGGGAGCTTGGTACACCCGGGGCTGCCTTTTTTTCTTATTGACTGTATGGTATTTCGAGTTAAATTGCTGAGTTCCATAGCTATGAATGAAATGTCCCATTAAATGCATAAATATTCATCACAAACTTTTGAGTATGAATCAGATTAGAAATCAAGAAAATGTAGGACATTTCCATGGGGAGATTAGAGGTGACGAAGCTTCGACAGAGCATGGATAGAAGAAGAGAAAGAAGGACCCGTGGGGTCAGGCACCCAATTGGAATTTCATTTCCATTCCCGATTATAGAAATGACCGGTCAACAGTGGCAAAAGCCCGAATGTGAATTTTTCAGAAATTTATAAATCTACATTGGGAGCAGCAGTGATGAACGATTCCGATGATTCAATGATGGGCTCCACAAAACATGGTGATAGGCAGCACCCATGGGCGGTCAGTTTTCCGGTCCTCCCAAATGATATCTCCTGGACTTAATGAAAAAGGTTTATTACAGATTTTTCTATGTTCTTGCATAAAGCATTAAGCTCCCGCGTATGTGAGCCTTACCTTCTATTTGTAAGAGGCTGTTTTCACGCTTTGAACCCTTGACCTCAAGGTCATGACGATAATTCTACCAACGTGCCAAGGCTCCCCTTCTTCTTGCATATATGTGCACAGCTAAAAGTGCAAGCAAAGCATTCAGGTCCTGCCATCCAATAAAACTTGCGGGCCACATCCAGATAGGCGATGCACCAAAGACCTTCTCCAGTGGATCGTCAACACTGCTAGAATTCTGAAGTGAAAAGATAGACGGTTCAAAAAGTCCCAGTAGCTCAATCTTAAACCATTGGGTCCCAGTAAGAGTCAGAACTCCAAGTTGTTTGTTCTGGAAAATCTAAGTTGTTTGCTCTGCTTGGAAAGGCTGAGATAGGCCGGAGAAGAGCAACCTCTCGTTCATGCGAAAGTCCCCTAACTCCTAAGCAATTTCTTTGCCGCTTTTTCTCAAGCCCAAAAGTTTACATCCAAGTTGGGCTGGGAATGGACCGAGTAGAGTTTGAATACCATCGTTACATATTTATTCCAATGTTTTTCAATCAATATTATTATTATTATTATGTAAGTAACATTTTCTACAATTTTTGTCTTCTCCCTTATTGGTTTGTTTCAATTTTATGTTCACCATAAGCGACGAACTGGCACTGTATATTTAATATAGTTGAGCCCAATTACAGTAATCAAACCGGTTCTAAGTTATATATTCTGAACCAATTCACGTAACTAATTGTTACATCCACGAGGGCTTGAAATAAGCATAAACGTTCTTTACACACATATTTTATGTATCCTTCTTTTTCAATAGTTGAAGAGGAGCCAACCTCTTGCAAAATGTAAGGTAAAGCTGTGTACTAGGGTCCGTCCCTTCTCCAACCCCACATGCACGAGAGCTTCAAGTACCGGGGCTGCCCTTTTTCTTCTTTTTCAATAGTTAACTGAAAAATAGAAAGCTCACCTTTATATTCAAATCCAATTACCTACTTTAAGCTTAAATTTTCATTGATGCAGCAACTTAGCAAGCAGCTCCAAGAGGCGTAATCACATAGAAGTTGCTATGCATTTAGATTCTTGAAAAATTGCCAAGCGTCATCAATAACCCTAATTGAGAAGAAAGGAAAAGTAGATGATAAAGTTAAAACTTGTAATAATTTCCTCAAAATATTTTATTTACAAATTTTCTTATTTTTATAATATAAACCCTTATTAATAATATGATTTAATAAATATTTTTGAGTTATTTGAATCTAATAAAAACTGTATTTGGTTCGAATAATCTGCAAATAAAAGCGTATTGTGTATCCATTCCAAACAGACGAGGATATTCAAATCAATTCCATATCTGTCTACAGATTGAATTTTTCATTCCATATTCTATCTGCTGGGATCGGTTTGTTTGATTCAAGTAGTGGATGGTCCGTTTTGATTGGCAGGGGCGTTTGTTGTGGTTTTGTTTTGTGGTTTGTTGTTCGCTTCTTGTCCAGTGGTGGAACTATTAGTGCCAGCTTGAACTGGCTAATTAGCTCACTAATAAGCCCGAATGGAATGGACAAACGCCCACAAGCAAAGCTCCCAAAATAGTTGTCACACAAGAGAGGCCATGTAGCGAAAGCCAAACTGTTGGCTCCTAATATTTTGCATGTCATAATGTTAGCTTAAATTGCACAAGCATGTTCAAATGATCAAACAAAGGCCTTCTGGAGAACCTTTAAAAGAGTTTCTGGCGGACTTCAGGATTCAATCTGAGTTATTTCCCATTTTATCTGTCTAAACCAGGAGAACAATCTAGGTTTTCGTGATGATGACTTAATCAACCTCTAACATGCTACTGAGTTCATAATTACAATAAGCTCATTTCACTGCCAAGAAATCCACCCATGGTTTATAAGTAACAAACTTGGCTAGCACGAATATGATGGATGTTTACGTCTGCGGCCTGGAATGCAGAAGCTTACGTAGAAGCTTTCTTTGTTGAATCAAAAAAGTACACACTGAGACAACGGACTCGTCGACAAGGTACATGTGAAGAAGACAAAAGGGTACAAGAAGATTCCACAATCGATGGGAAATCTACAAGCAGACGATACTGCTTCTATATCACAAAACAATTACAAAATACTGACCAGATTCTCGTTGCCTTCTGGATCTGGCATGTAGCACGGCTAGTATCCCAATCCAACCAACAAGCTTCTCGGAAAAAGATCGATGAGCTATTCATGAATCTATCTGAAAGACCATTGGATTTGCTCCAAAGTTCTCCCCTTTGTCTCAGGAACCCACAACACCACGAAGAGCAGTGTGAAAGCACTCACAATTGTGTAAATTAGAAAGGTACCTGCATAGGAGTCAGTAGTTTTTTAGATATAAGGATGTGAATAGAAGTGATGAGAAAAGATTGAAAAAACTTTTGGACTAAATGAAGCGTTGACAATTGATAGAGGGAAATGGAGGAACAAGATTCGTATAGCCAATCCCGAATTGGGATAAGGGTTTGACGATGATAATGAGCTAGAGAGAGAGAGAGATGCTTAGTTTCAACACAAATGGAGAATTTCCTCAGGCTGACTCTTGTTAGATACACATAATCATTACACAGCAAATAGTATCCATACGGGAGAGATGGACTGAAGCGGAACAGTGTAGAAATATAGCACACGTAGAAACACCAGCAAATTGGATGCAGAAAAATTGGCCTACCTGCACTACTCCAAGTTAAAAGCAAATTTGCAGTCATTGTAATCACCCAGGACATTAACCAGTTGAAAAGGGTTGCTGTGCTACCAGCAAGACTCTTGATACTTACTGGAAGTACCTGCCACACCGAAAGAGCATCTTAAAAATCATGATTTCAAGAACCCTGAATCAATTCTTAAAATACATATTTGATAGCAGACATGGTCAAGTAAAAAATCTTATCACCAGAAATCACATTGTCCAAATTGCCAAGAAATTCTAATCAGCAACTTCAAACTTCAATCCTAACTCCTTTGTTCTTTTGGTAAGTCCTTGTGCACGTATCAAGAACTTGCATGGAGAGATAAATATATAGCTACAAATGGCATAATTTCATATGGCACAAATGGCATTTATAGTTCTCAAATCTCGAGTATGTCCATGCTGTTAACATGTTGGACACATTGAGGCAAATGGCATTTATAGTTCTCAAATCTCGAGTATGTCCTCATTGTTAGCATGTTGGATATATTGAGCATGACCAACCACTAGTAATCTCTTATATCAAACTGCACCAATCCTATTACACCAATACTAATAAAGTGTCTTTTGTCCTTTCCAAACTCCCGAAATTGCTCAATACTACAGCAAATTCATTGGACTAGTAAAAGCCCTATGAATTTTGTCTTTTCCTGGTCTTAGTTTCCCACACTTCTCACCCATAGTAATACTTTATGGCTCGGTAACTCAAACCACATATCAGAGAATCGACTAAGCAAGAGATCAGGATTCAGAATGAACCCATTCTGCAAAACAGGAGAATGCCATTGCTAGCCTAAAATTAAATATACACCAGTCCTCTCACCTGGCCATGAAGCTCAACAAAGAAATATCATTGCTATAATAATATAGAGTCTGAATTTGCAGGACTCAGAAAACCACATACTTCAGATATTTGGATATGAATATGATTCTTAATTGACAAAATATGCCATGCATTTTGACATCCACTACAAGAGCTGCTTTCCCTCCAAGGGCCTAGAAGAATATAAAACTGGAGAAATATAACACTGGAGATTTTGTTTCGTCAATACAAAAAAGTAAGATGGAATCATGTACCTCGGACATTATAAGCCAAGGAATGGCACCCATTCCAAGAGAAAAAGCAATGATATAAACCTGAAGAAAAACATACCACTCAGTCAAACTATGAATAAAGTAAACACTAGATAAGAAACAAATAATCTAAACAAGGACATACCACAAGGCCAGCGAGTGATAATATGGTCAATATCTCATAGAACCGAGAATCTGCCGATGCAGTACCCTGATCTCATAGAAATCAAAACCATTAGAAAATAGGAGCTCCGTCTTCTTATCAAGTTTAATGAACTCTCAACAAATGGAGAACATAGTGAACAGCAATACACCAAAAAGGTCCACAATCTGCATTTTTGACCAACCTTTAAGAAAAATGCGACCGAGACGAGAAGAAGGCTAGCTGCCATTCCCGCACTGGAGATCTGCAGCATTAAACCAGAAGTTTTTTGTTTAGAATAAATAAGATGCTTGTACAAAGAAAGCAGTGTGCAAAAAGTCAAGCTTAAATAACAACTAGCCTGATGGTAAAATGGATAGACTCAGGTGAGTTACAGGCTGCTGAAAGGTGAGGATGAGTTTTTATCAAGTCAATAGTGTGAAACGAGTCACAGAAGAACTTAATTAAACTGAAGAACTCGGGCAATTTGATTATCCATTCAGGGTATTTTAAGCAGTGAACAAAGGAAACTTTCACTTATACTCACAATAAGAAGAAGCCTACGACCAGCTTTGTCTAGCAGCCAAGCAGAAACCCCAGTTGCAACGACCTAGGAGAAATACAATTTTCTAGTTAGAGTACAATCACAATTTACTTGATGTAACAAGTGTACACATTTTGAGATCAAGAAATAACCTGAACTGCCCCAATTGCAACTGATGCACCATCACTTGATGAAATCCCTATTAAAATTTGACACATCTAAAAGGAATTATTTAAAGTAAATCACCAATCCACAGCTGATTAGATGCTAGAAGTAAACAATGTGCACAATAATCCATGTATAAGGAACAATATTAGAATAATGATGATATCTAAAAGTAAACAAGACCAATACCACATCTGGAAAACATGACAGGGGAGGCAAAATCCATACCATTCCTGGCACTTAAGTACTGGTAATATGGTCAATAAATATATCAAACAAAAAGTGAAAGATGGTGTATACTTATTGAACCCTTCTGAACAGGAATTTTTTTTACATGCATAAGAGATATTAACTTAAGAACAATCAGGAAGGAATTCAGATTACAATAGCATACTTGTATGGTGGCAAAGTAATTTCTCTAACGTAAACTGATACTTTCAGTAACTTGGGACTTATTTAGTGGTGAAAAATATATCTTCAGTAACTTGGAATAATAGAAGCAACAAGAAACAATTGCAACACAATGAGCATATGAAAACCAGAAAACCACTAACATTTGTCTAGGATTAGTATTTTCTTTTCTCAAATTCATTTTCTGCAGTGAACAGAGGCCATTTTAGCTTCATATAAAATGCAAATACATATGACAGCGCTGGAAAGAAAAATAATTTCATCTTTGTGGAACATAATAGAGATCAGGCCTGAGAATAAAAGGTCTTGATATGAATGGTTATATACACAACGGAACAAGCAGTTTTCCAGTGTCTGACAGGTGGAGGCATGTTACATACAGTTTAATCTATGATTTAAACAGGATAAACAACAAAGGTACTACAAGGAACTGTCCTGAACGACTCTGTCACATGGTTTGACTAGAGTAGCCAGCAGTTATGGCCTTTTGGCACAAGCAATTCCTTGAGCATTTCTCAATTTTGACCTAATATGAAAGATACTGCCATTTGTTTTATGAAAGATACTGCCATTTGATCAAATGAATGCTCCAGAGCCTTCTCAATTTGGTCATGATATTCACAAGTGATGAGAAGGCCTTGATGCATCAAGATTCTTCCCCAAGCATATAGCCTCTTCCTTGTAAGTTGGTCTATGCAAAAGGTTCATCATAAGATAAAAGTGCACTAGCAGCAGTTTGAATTATCTTCAGCGAAGGAGCCTCTCCTGGGTGACCAGGGTTTCAGGCTGCTCATGGGTGTTTGCATTCAATAGTGCAGGCCGGTGCACGAAGCTCCCGCTTATACAAGGTCTGGAGAAGGGCGCACTATAAAGGGTCTATAGTACGCAGCCTTACCTAGCATTTTTGCAAGAGGCTGTTTCACACCTTGAACCCATGACCTCCAGGTCACACTGCAACAACTCAACCGTTTTGCCAAGGCTCCCCTTCTAGGGTATTTGTGTTCAATATAAGCAATATATAACCAAATAACAGTTGCATATTTTCAAATTATTTCACTCTAAGTTGAGTAATGACATGTGGCATCTACTGGTCCTTCATAGCTTTTAATTATATGCACAGAGGACCTTTAACATAACCAACCATTCCATCCACCACCTTGGATAGGCTGGAAAATTAGAAGGAAGACATACATCAACAATTTTCTGAGATTTGCTTCTCTTTGCATCATTCACAGATAATGAAATGCATTCACAAGTATTGACTAAGGGCTGCCTACAGATGCAATTATAGAGGTTCAGCATTACCCAGATTCTTTCAACTGATCTGGATCTCTTTTCAACCAGATGCAGAGATTGCCACAGTTTGTTTCTTTTCTTTTTTCCTTTTTTGATTAGAGAAACAATGACAATCAGGGTAGAGAATTCCAGAAGTTTAGCAAGATGGATCCACTTTTAGCTAGGGAATTCACTAAACCAGTAATAATTGGGATATGCACAAAGATATTATCAGAAAGCTCTCCAATTTCATCATATTATATCATAAAAAGTACCATGAACCAGAAGCCTCTTCCTCTGCTCTGAAGTAACTTCTGCTGGATCTCCCACAACCCTTACAGAAAATGTGTAAACCAACATAGTTGAACCCAGCTTCACTAGAATCCCTCCAGCTAATAGGGCCAGAAAAAACAATGAACCATCTCCCTGCTCCAGAAGAGAGGCCCTATCAAGTTTCAACTTCAAGAGTGCTCTACACCAGGGGAGACCAAGCACCAACTTTCTTAGATTTATGATCCCTATGAACAACAATCATTCGACTCCTCTTCACATCCACATCTCTGACTTCCACCTCTCTACACTTTTCAAATCATCTCCACTTTCTATAACACCATAACTCTTAAATACTCAAACTTCAACTGATAAAACTCAGATAAATTTGTGCCATATCCATGTGTTCCATCAAAGTTTATCAAACCCATTGCCCCATTTTCCAAGGGAGCATGAAATTGTTCTCACTGGGGCCTTCCCATTGAAGTCTTTCAGACACTTTGAAAGGGATTAATGTTGATGAAACTTCTTCTGGAGTTTGTTGAGAAGGTGCCAAAAAAAATTCAGTTCAAATGTGTGATAATGAGAGAAACTTAAGAATCTGGTGAAGACCCGGTAAGGGTTTATGAATGAAAAAGTGAATGAGAGAGAGGGATTATCATTTTGAGCTTGATTTTCTTAATGGGTACTTGTATGGTGTATCCACAGAAGAGCCTTTGGAGCTTCTGCAATGGCCCCAGATGGAGATCCGGAGATGGCACCGGCCCCGCTATATGCTTTTTGAAAGTGGGCTCTGACAATCATGGTCATTGGTGACTGCAGTTTGGGTTTAATACACAGAGACAGCGAGAGGGAGCACGGCAGTGGCTGAAGGCAGATAAGGAAGAAAGTTTATGCATTTTTAAGTTTTCCAAGGATAAAATGGTAATTTCCTTTTGCAAGGCATGTCATTGTAATAATTTGGGGTGGGAATAACATTTGACAAACTTTAATGTTTGAAATTGTTTTCTAGATTAAAGAACCAAGTGGGGTTCAAATCTCAATGGGAAAATCTAAAGCATTAAGATAGACTAAATTTGTTCAAGAGAAGTTTCAAGCACTTAGATAAGTTGATTAAGGGCTTTGTCTCACAACCAAAAAGTGTGGGTTCAAATCTACTCACAGCTTAAATAATTAAAAAATAAAATAAAAATGTAAAAGTAAGTTGTTCTAGAAAGTTTCAGGCATAAAGATACCAACTCCATATTTAAACTCAAAAGACCAATTTGCAGAATATTCTCCAAAGCTCCATGCATGGATGAAATTTGCTTCCAACTAGGGGTATAAAACACATATACACACATAACATTGAACCCCGAACCCTAATCATCATCATCAAGACCTTATCTGATTAGGGGTCGGCCACATGAATCTTGTTCCTCCATTCCCCTCTATTAGGTACGGTAGTTTTATTTAATCACAAAGTTTCTAAATCTTTTCTTATCACTTCTATCCACGTTCTTTTGGGCCTTCCCCTTGCCTTTTAGAACCTTCTACTTGCATTGCCTCACTCCTAACTGGCGCCGTTTTTGGTCTTCGTTGGACATGTCCAAACCATCTAAGTCTAATCTCCCTCATCTTGTTACCTATTGGTGCTACTCTTAAGTTTCCTCTAATGTTTTCATTCCTAATTCTATCCTTTCTTGTCTTGCCACTCATCCATCTCAACATCCTCATTTACGCTACACATCCTATGAACATGATGTTCCTTAACTGCTCAACACTCTAATCCATAGAGCATGGCTACCCTTGTAGCCATCCCATAGAATTTCTCTTAGTCTAAGCAGTACCCGCCTCTCACACAAAACGCTAGATACACATCCCCATTTGTTCCAACCCACTAAGATTCTCTGGTGATCTCCCTCTCAATCTCTCCATTCTCATGAATCATTGATCCTAAGCACCGAAAGTGGTCTTTTATGGGGACTTCTTGGTTATCAATTTTTACTGGTGCTCCACTCCCGCTCCTCTCCTTGCTAAAATTACATTCTATATACTCTATCTTAGTTCGGCTGATTTTAAATCTTTTAGGCTCTAATGCTTCTCTCCATGACTCTAGGTTTGTGTTTACGTCTTCCCTTGTCTCATCAATTAAGACTTTATCATCTACAAATAGCATGCACCATGAAATCTCCTCATGCAGATGTTTTGTTAACTCATCCATAACCAACATGAAAATGTATGGGCTCAATGCCAACGCTTGGTGCAATCCCACAGTGACAGGAAAATCACCAGTCTCATTGCTAGTGGTCTTAACATTTGTTACCATTGCCTCATACAAATCTTTAATTATGTCTATATACCCCCACGAAACCCCTTTCTCACTCAAAACCCCCTATATTAACTCTTTAAGGACTCTATCATAAGCTTTCTCTAAGTCGATAAAGACCATGTAGAGATGCCTTCTCCTCTCCCCATATTTTTCTATCAATTGTCTTAGTAAGAAAATAACTTCCACAGTAGACTTCCCAGACATGAAACCAAACTGGTTCTCCTATATTGTCTCATATCATAGCCTCTTCTCAATCATTCTTTTAAAAGGTTTCATAATGTGGCTCATAAGTTTGATCCTTCGATAATTAGTGCAACTCTATATGTTTATTCTTATAAATTGGTACAATAGAGCTCTTCCTCTATTCATTCAGTATTTTCTTTGATTTTATAATCTTGTCAAATAACTTTGTCAGTCAAACTACTCAAGTATCTCCCATATTTTTCCAAACCTTTATTAGTATACCATCGTGCTTCAGGGTCTTTCCTGATTTCATCGTTTTTCAAAAGTCTCTTTCACTTCAAGTATTCTAATCCTATAGTCATATTTATAACGTCCAATGTTATTTAGGTTTACAATATTTCCAATTCCTATATTCCTAGCAATTTTTTATCTCCTCATCTTTGACTAGTATTCTTTAATCATCACTTCTAATGTACTTAACGTGGTCTGAGTCCTTAACCTTCTATTTTCTTATTTTTGCAAGTTTAAACACATCTTTCTCACCTTCTCTTTATCCTAATCTATTATAGAAATCATCACATACCTTGAGTTTAGCCTCACTATTCTCAACAACCTTTTTAACATTCTTATACTGTTCATTATTTCTAGTCTTCTGTCATGCTTTAAAACCCACCCGTTTTTCTTCAATAACTTTTTGCACTATTTCACTCCACCACCAAGTTTCATTTACTAGTTGCCTTTTACATTTAGATACTCTTAGGACATCTTTTACCACTTTCTTAATGGACTCGGTCATATTAATCCACATGATGGATAAAATAAAAATGTAAAAGTAAGTTGTTCAATAGAAAGTTTCAGGCATAAAGATATCTACTCCATATTTTAACTCAAAGGACCAGTGTGCAAAGTATTCTCCAAAGCTCTATACATGGGTGAGATTTGCTTCCAACTTGGGGCGTAAAACGCACACACACAAAGCTCTACATATTGGTGAAATTTGCTTCAAACTTGGGGTGTAAAGAGAGAGAGAGAGAGAGAGAGAGAGAGAGAGAGAGAGAGAGAGAGAGAGAGAGAGAGAGAGAGAGAGAGAGAGTGCTGGGGAGGAGGCAAATAGGGATGAAAGTTGATGTATCTTTAAGTTTTCCAAGGATAAATGGTAATTTCCTTTTTGAATGGTGTGTGGTTATACCGACTTGGAGTGGGAATATCATTTGCAAAACTTTAATGTTTCAAATATTTTCTACATTAAAGAACCAAGCTATTCAGTACTCCATGGGAAAAACTAAGGCATTAAGATACACTAAATTTGTTCAAGAGAAGTTTCAAGCACTTAGCTAAGTTGGTTTCCCACAACCAAAAGGTGAGGGTTAGAATAAATAAATAAATAAGGAAAGTGTTTAAGAGAAAGTTTCAGGGATACAGATATCTACTCCATATTTGAACCCAAAGACCAGTATGCAGAACATTCTCCAAAGCTCTTGGTAGTGAACTGCTCAAAAAGGATCCATCCCAAGAGGAGCATAGTTGCACTCTTGAGACATGAGACTTAAAGTTGGGCATGTTCTAGTGCCTCTTGACACCTAGTTCCTTCTATGCTTTCTTTTTCTTCTTTTTGTTCTTTCACTTTTCTAGCTATAGTGCAGTTGCTTTGCTAGCAAATACCTTCATCAGATGCAAGACCGAAGTTCAGTAGATCCAGGGCCTTCATGATCAGGAGCTGTAACTAAAGCAGAAGTTACTCAAATTCACACCCAATATAGATCGGATATGGAAATGTTGTCCATCATTGTGGCATAGCTCCATGTTCCATGAGCCTAAAATATACTCAAATAGTATCTAACAATTCACTATCAAGTGGACTCTAAAAACAAAAAACTCACCTGCTGCTTTAAAAATACTGTCAGAATAAAATAGGATCCCATTGATCCCACTTGCCTGCTGCAGTACAAGTAATCCAATTCCAATCTGCAGAAAGTTAATGCACATTAGATACGATGTTTAGATACATCTAATAAGCAGAAGCACATAAAATAAATGAGAGCTGCAATACCATCAGAGGAAACCAATATCTTCTCTGCTTGAGATCGGCAAATCTGATAGTAGTTCTTCTGCTTGACGATGCTACTGCTCTCTGCAAAAGAAATTTAAGCAAGGCAATTGAAATTTGATGCCACTGACCACAGAAAAAGAATATCTTAGGGAAAGCAATTGAAATTTACCATACATTTGATATATTAAATTATCCTAGATAGGCTTTCTAATAGATGCAAATTACAGAAGTATATGCATTCGAGAAACATGCACACGCGCAAACACAGACAGACACATGAGATCTTGCGTGCATGAACACACAGACACGCACACATTTAAGCATGCACGCAGACAGTGGACAATGCATATGTGTAATGCATTTCTAATGCCCTACAAATCCAATACTTCACACACACACAGTATATGATGCATATGCATAATGCATTTGTAATCTTCTAGAAACCCAATATTTCAACAGTTTGTGCGAAAGAGTAGATGAAATCAACCACGCAATGAAATGGGATTGCAATCAACCCAATACCTTGATTTCATTCACTTCCACAGAAATGTCAGCATCATATCCTCGTAGAACTTGCAAGGAGGTTTCAAAGTCTTCCATCATACCCATTTTTGCCTGGATGTAAAAAATAAATTAAGTCAGAGACTATCTCTAGGTCATTGGAGAAAGTGATTTACTTCATAAGCCTTACCAGCCATCGGGGAGATTCAGGGATGAAAAACAGTGCAGGTATCAAAATTAGACAAGGCAACATTCCTGCAGACACAACTTCAATGGATATCAAACATGCTCAAATTCAACTTTGTTGGAAAACTTCTTCCAACAAAATAGGAAGTTACTGAAAGGGATCATTGGTTCTTCTAAAACCTGAATAAACACAAAAGTGATCAAAAGCTTCATGAACTAAAATAAAGTTGACAACTAATTACAGAAACTCAATACAGTAAAAGAAACAGCAAATCATATTATAAGGGAACTTGGGAACCCAGAGCAAATTTGGAAGCTCAGAATTTAATTCATTACTTTCCTAAGATTAAGGTGAATCAAATTCGAGCATCTAAACCGATCCAATGTACAGCCACACAAAACAAAAATAACTTTGCCTTACAAGGCAGAAGTTAGAGGCCCATTTCTTTTAGCTTGCTTTAATGAAATTCCCATCCGTCACAAATAAAAGTATTTCTACAAACTGAGGTTAAGTGAAAGAAGGAGAAAGCTAGTTTGATTACTCTGAATCAACTCTGTATCTTCCTTAAGAAACTTCTTCTGATGGGTATTAAGCCTAAATCAATTACTCTGTCGATTACTGAAAGAAAGGATGACATCCACCCCCCTTTTACATAACCGGTAATTAGTTTCTCTTTTGTTGATTCCTAAGTTCCCCGACAATTGAAAGAAAAGGATCTCATCAGCTCCCCTTTTACATGACCAGCCATTAGTTTATCCTGTTGATTCCTACGAGCCTAGAATAGATATCATACATAAAACTTGCATTCTGTCTGTGTTATTGAATCCAAAATACTTACCTTATTTTTTGGATGGTAAAAGCTCTTACCTAGTACTGCAAGTAGTCTCCATGATAGAAGCATCCCCAAGAGATATGCCAGCAATATCCCAATAGTGACAGAAAGCTACACAAAAAAACAGAAGGTCATTCATTTAATGTGATCAAATCAGAATAATATGAGCAAGAACAATATTTCCAAATGCTAACTGGGGATTGAAGTAACAAACTAGAGTAAAAAGCAGTAAGGCTAATGAACCAACCTGATTGACAGCTCCAAGCCGTCCTCTCAAGTTTTGAGGAGCTATTTCCGCTATATACACGGGCACCTACCAAATACCAACGAGAAGAACACAGTGAACTTCTCCAAAACACTGAAAACCATTACATTACAGTCTAAGAAGGAAATAGGAGCAATGATTACCGTATAAGAAATGATTCCGACTCCGAATCCTTCTAATAAACGACCCATATACAGAAATGACGAATCCTACACCCGAACAAAGGAACAAATTGGAAAGATAGGATACCACAAAATCAACAAAATGCTGGAAGAGGTAACAAAGACAGCAAAAAGAAAAATACTCACTTTCGCGAAAGATATGGCAAGCCATCCGATGATATTGGGAATTGAAGCAATCATCAACGACTACATACACTCAGCAACAAAAACTCTATTCATTATTCAACTTTTAACCCTAAACGACAGAATCCATCGGCATGCAGACACCAAGAAAACAGATTACAGCATCAAGCCAATTCCTACCCCTTTTCGCCCAATATACTCTGCGATCTGACCGCTAGATACCGCCCCAACCATGGCCCCCACGTTCGACAACGAACCAAAGGTCGAAAACTACTCCTCCAGCAGGATCAATACGTCAAATTAGAAAAAGAAACAGAACAATTCGCAGATTCAATTGTTGCTTTCAAGAATTCAGAAGAATTCAAAAAATATTTAGAAATTCTAAAATATTGACCTCGGAAAGGGTAAGGCTGAGATCACTGATCATTTCCGATTGGGTTGGAGAAGAATAACCGCACTGAAAACAAGAAATCGATTAAGCAAAACAAGAACAGGATGAAGAAATGGAAACCAGAGAGAGAGAGAGAGAGAGAGAGAGAGAGAGAGAGAGAGAGAGAGAGAGAGAGAGAGAGAGAGTACTGTAAAGCCGAATTGAATTGGTCCCAAGGCAACGATTAGTGTACAGAGGACGACGGATACAGATCTATCTCTAATAACCTGAGCAGAGGAACTGAACTTTTCCATCAGGCTGGATTGCCTCGACCCCATTCTATACCAGCTTCCAGTGTGCAGGAAGGGCTTCCTGAGATCGGATTTTTCTTCTTCGTCATCGTCTCTGTAACTCATGGCGACGGTCGCAAATCGAAAACCAGGAGAATGAGGGGCAGTAGACTGGCTTTGGGTTGGATTTTGAGAAATCGTCGTCTGCCAATGCACAAAGATAATAGATTTGTCTGCTTGCTTTTTCTAGAGAGACCGCTTGCGGTGCAACGCGTCGGGACCAGAACAGACCGACTGTTAAGGGAGTCTGGTAATTTCCATGGGATGTCCAACGTGGACGCTCGGTTTGAGGGCGTCCATCGACCAGCCTTTCTCAAACCCTATGGGATGTCTAAACTAGACGCTCCATTTGAGAGCGTCCATGGACCAACCTTTCTTAAATCATGCATTTGATCCAGCTTTGGCTCTCTGATAGATAATAACACCTCGTGGATTGATTAACTTTAGACCCTTCGTTCTTCATCAAAGTTTCCGAACCGTCCATTTTTCTCAGATGCTAGAATCATTACACCCATATGAATTTTTAGTCATCCAAAGAGCTGAAAAGGTGTGCTCAAGAAATGAAGTCTCTTGACGCAATTGTATGGAGCGTCTTCTTAGACTTACTCAATTGAATCCTCCGTTGTCAATTTACCCGAACCTCATTCGAAACAGACCCCACTCGGCAACATGCACGATCGGCTATCGTACATGTGGGACCCAGCTGCCTGTCAATCTCACACCTACTTTATAAGAATACGCCCATAGTACCATAAGTTGAAAAATAGGCTAATAGGAATAGTCAATGACTGCATGGGTGGGAGGAAAACATTGAAGTAACTATTTTATCATATAATAAAAAGGATATTTTGGTTCGATAAAATATAAAAAATGAAATTATCATGATAAAGATTTACAAGGATAGCCTTCTTAAAATGGTTGAGTTATCGTTGTGTAACTTAAAGTTCACGAGTTTGAGATATGAAAACAGCCTCTTACAAAGATATGATTATGTACTATAAACCTTTGTCAAAAAAAGGTTTTAGAATATCTGACCCAATTGAGAGCTTAACAATAGATCTAGCCTAGCGACCATACATTTATTGGAGCTTAACTATAAATAATTAGATTACTTCATCTTATGGATTTAGATATGAATATTATAAACTTAAAAACATATGATTTGGACGACACTGTCATCTAAAAAGCATTGACAAATTGTGCTTAGAAACGAATAATTTAAAAACTTTATAATCAAGATACAGTTTCTTCTAAGCTAAATTATCAAGACCATGTGATTTTTAATTTTCAAGTCCTCTAAATATAAAGTAATGACATCATTCGACTAAAAAAATCGTATCCGCTAGATCGGATTAGCGTTCCTCAATTCCTTACTATCAGGCATCTCTTGGTTGTCACTGTTGGTCTATCGGAGCAAGTGCACCACCACGATTGGGGTCGCTGATTAAGGCCCTACCATGCGATGTGTACTTGCAGCCAAAACATTCACCTGCCAGTCAAGTACGAAAGCTGGACTCCCGCTCCCACCCCTGGTCACTCAATTCCACTTGGCTGGAAATTTCCAAATGAGACTCGCGGCTACCATTAGTAGGTGTACTGGTGATCCTACTGAAGAAAAAAAAAGTAGGAGTGTCAATATCAGAGAATGAAAAGAGTTTTGCCAAATTTAGTGAATAATTAATTGTTCATGGTGTTTACGCTTGGGGGTGTTTGGGAACAATGCCATGCATTGATATTTGATAATGATTTATATACATTTATGGATTTTTAATGACAGAAAAATCCACAGTTTCCATTTTTATACTCTCTTCTCTCTCTCTTAAGTTTCGGTCTCACCACGTTTAGTGCAGTGATAATTTAGGCTAAGAAAAATGATGAGGAGAAGTGCACTTGCTTGTTCAAGATTCTACTACATCGGCAATGATCTAATTTGTTAATTTGATAGATAATGATAAATCTACCGCTCTACGTTGATTTTGTCTTGGTTAGACATTTTCAGATCCTTCGTCCAAAAATTTCCGTTCTTTAGCGAGAAAATGCAAATCATTGGTTTTTTAAGAATCACATTGTGCCGATAAAATATCTATTTGGCATAGGACCAAAGCTAACACTTTTAATAATGTAAAAGTTATGGTACCCACAAAGTTTGTCTACTTCTTCCTATATAATGATCTGCTAGTATTAGAATTTTCTTTTCTTCTTATTGTATCAAAGACTCTCTCTGAGCCACTATGCTAGAAGGCTTTGGTCGTCATTATCCGACTTAGATTATTAATCTTTTGGGCAATAACTAGAATCTAAGTGATCTGACCTTGGGTTCAAATTCCTTTTTTTTTTCTTTTCTTTTTTTCTTCTTCTTTTTTTTTTCATGTTCAGCCCATCCACCATATAAAATAGTGAACCCAGTTGGCCTAGACGCGAAGGCTACTTTGTTTGTAGCTCATTTCTTAGCGTGGTCCTCTTTAATAGATCTTGTATAAAAAGAAAAAAACAAAAAAAGGATTGCAGTCAAATGGGTCCCACAAATGGATATGATACAATCAAGAAACATTCAGATGATCCTAGTCGCTCATTTTGTAGCTATTATTAACGTTCAAGAGGGGAAGTCATTGGATAAGGTGTATAATTAGTCACTGATACTGCTACTAAAATAGATTTATTCTGATAGACAAATAAGAAGACTGCCAAATTTTATAAGCCATCGGCTGTTAGTCCAAAGATCGTCACGAAGATCACGTGGTCATCAACTTTGATAATGTCCAGCTAACCACCAACTCCATGTGACAATTTACCACATGTGGATCCAATTAAATGCTAAGCACATGCTGGATGTCTTGTTATAAAACCAAATATTTTGTCTAAATAAAAAAATGCTAACAGGGCGCTTGTTTGTTAAAATAAGGTAAAGGCTTTAGCGTACATTTTTCTATAGATGAGGTGCGAAGTTTGTCGCCTTGCGGGGTAGGAAACTGGCAGCTCTTAAAGATCAAGCCTTGGCATCATGTATGGTTGGATGGGCAAAATGATGCCCTTTTTTTCCAATCTTGGCGGTTAGATCAAATTTCAAGCTCTAGGATGGCTTAGCAATAATTGTACGACAGGTTTAGGTTAAAACGATGAGCAAGGTGGCAAAAATTAGGCATCTCCTTGAAAATATGCTTGGTCGCAAGTTTGAGTCATCACTTTTTCCTTTGGCATTAGATTTTAAAGAGAGTATCTCTGATTTGCTTCGTAATTAATCATAACCAATGGAAAGATTATGTCATGTAATGAGGAGTTGCATTGGGACATGATTCTCTCTTATGTGAACCAGTAGATAAATGTTCCCATCACTAATGATCTAGGCCATGCACTGTTCTAAAAATGGATTTTTTTATGCTAAGACTCCAAAATTTTGACACCAAATCTCCCCCCACGGGCAAAAGTATTATCGTCGAGAAAGCCCAACCCAGCCCAACCATAAATACTGTCTTGTGACTTTAAGATTATGGGTTTCAGGTGTGAAAATATCCTCCTGCAAAAATACAAGGTAAGGCTGCCGAACTTTATAATATAAAAAGTGAATAATGTATAACCGTAAATGACTAAAAAACCATTATAAACAAGACTAAGGTCAATTCAAGATCGGGAAATGTCAATTTCTAAAAAATAAATAGCAAACCGTGCACCATTATCATCCGAATCATATGTTTAGATCACCATTGAATAAAGATCCCATGCGACTATGTTTTGGAAGCTAGAACCGGCTATCCAAAGAAGGAACGATGAGATGAACGGACTTGATCAAGCAAAGGTGGGGTACTTCAGGGAAAAGGTCGGCTCTGCATGGTAATTAGCCAGGTGGTCGCACTCTATACTAGCATTCCTCGTTATTAAGCTCAATTATTGAGTAGCTTGGGTCAATTGATTACCACGTTACAGCTAGACATGGAAAAAGTGTGGCTGCGGAAGTGAGAGACAAATGTTTCAAGAGGGAAAGTCACGAATACAGGCTCCAAATGAAACAAGTTTGAACTTTGACAGCTGCCAATAAAATCTAGTGCAGTTGGTCGCAGACTACTTTATCATCTTCCCATAACATGCTTGGTCCTAGTTTTGAGTAACTGCTTTTTTCTTTAGCTAGGACTAGATTTAAGAGATTGAGTGAGTGAATGACTAATTTGCTTTATAGTTCTTTGTTTGTAACCAAAAAGGAATATTGAAACTGTTTGTATCGTGTGATCCATGAATGAAAGATGTTGTGCGAGTATTTACAGGACCTAAATTATCAACAGGCTCTCCAAGAACGTTGAAAATTCGTCCCAGAGTTGCCCCACAGATGAGGATCAACTTTCTATTTTTTTATTCTTGATTATTACTTCCTACTGGAACTTGTTTTCAGTAGTACACTTCAAAATAAGCTTCCAAACATCCAATGCAAATCTATATGTTGCATGCAAAGTCAAAAACCATCTCCGCTAGGAGGTGGAAGGAGACTGAGAATTTATACTAGGATTTATCTTTCATTAACTTTCTTTTACCCTTTTTTAATTCCTGGGTTGAAGGGGAGCCTTGGTGCAACGGTAAAAGTTGTCGTCGTGTGACCTTGAGGTCATGGGTTCAAGATGTGGAAACAGCCTCTTACAAAATGCAAAGGTAAGGCTGCGTACTTTAAGCCCATGTGGTCCACCCCTTCCATGAACCCTGCATAGGCGGGAGCTTTGTGCACCAGGGCTGCCCTTTTTAATTCCCGGGTTATGTATATGTTGTAAGTTACTTGTTAACCACCAACAGAAACACTTGTCACCATTAAGGCTATCATGTGGTTTATACATAGCAACAAACTGCCTTTTGTTGGTATGGATGGTGGCCTCATTTTGATGTTCTATAAGTGTTGGGAGGCAAAGAAGTACCATATTATCCTATCATAAAAATATGCTAAATACAAGAGTTGTTTCTAATGAGTTGAGACTTGGTATGGGACATAGACCATCAAAGTAGGGGTTAACATATCAACAAGGGATTGAATGTGTTAGAATGTCCATAATTGGTCAAAGATTTGATGGTTAGAATGTTTAAAGCCCTTATGATCAAACTTGTGTACTAGAAAAGGCAACAAACATATGTATGTCTATGTGATTCGGAGGGGAACCGAAGCCGGAGGAAGGTGCTAAGATAGTTTTATGAGGACAGAAATTAGGAGGATAGTTATTAGAGAAGATTAAAGAATGATTGCTATTTTGTTCCTTAATAAAACATTTTTTTAGGCTTTGTCTAACTTTAATTTTTCTTTTTACTCATAGTATCCCTCCAATTTTCATGTTTAAATTTTTTTCATCACAAATTTTGTAATATTTTTATTTGAACTTATAGTATAATGACACTATGGTCGTCCTTTTATAACTCCCTTTTAGAGTTCTCTTATAAGATAACTAGAGAAAACAAACGTGCTTTACATGACTAAGCTAGAGCTAGTACAAGAGAAAAAAGAGAAATGGGTAGGTGAAAACATAGAGATTAGTGGAATTGAAATTATAAAACCTGATTTTTAGGAGCCAAAATTCGAAAAATGAGAGAGATGTTTGTTTATATTTAAATATAAAATCAAAAGTGTGAGAAAAAATAAAAGAAGATAAAACAAAGTTATTGGAGATCATGGAATTGTGGCAAGTGATATTTATTACAAAACTATTAACTAGAGTAGTTTTAAAAGATTGGTGATCTAAATAAACTGTAGTACAAATATATACTTTGGCTAGACATCCATACAAAATATTTGCCAAAACTGTAGATGATACCATTTCTTAGGACCATTTTTTAGGATTGAAAACCTTCATTTCCTTCCTTTAAGGACTACCATTGAGATCATTTAAATCTATAAATCAAAAGAATAAACCACCGATTGTAATTGAAAATTCAGATCTAGTATGCAAAGAGGAAATTGGTCTACTTAACCAAACATATTGTTTTCCCATGTTGTCTATTAATTCTAGATTGCTTAAGAAGTACCAATGTTGAAATTACATATCTTTTTAAACCCTAAGCTTTCATTTGTATAGGTAAAAAACCTATTTATTAGCTTAGTTTGTTTCTTTCTGCATAAAGTTAGTTGTAATAGTATTTAGGAGAAAATAGTGCTGCAAGTCACTAATGGAAAGATAATAGACATGGAGAAAGAAGAAGCTATTTGCAACGACGTAGAAAGAGAACATACAACAAACAACAAACATATCTATTGAAGAACACATAATGAATCATTGCCATAGGATGACAACATACATTACCCAAGCTAAATAAACTTCTTTAGAAAAGAGATTGAAAAGAAAGGAAGGAAGATAGTAGATAAATAGCTACAAGCATTAATATATAAATGAAGTTGATCATCAAAACTTGCAAATTTTAGAAAAAACAATGAACAATTATGCTTCCTCTAGGGAGCTCTCTTTAAATACAATAGAGATAAATGAAAAAAATAAACAGCCATGTCTTGTGTAATAAAGTTGCAAATATACGGTACTTGAGTCTGTAATTGTTAATCTAATAAGAATTTTAAAAATGCTAAAAAATCTCTCTTTAAAAATAATAAAGATAAAATAAAAAATAAACAGTTATGTCTAATGCAATAAAGTTGCAAATATATGGTACTTGAGTCTGTAATTGTTAATCAGATAAGAATTTGAAACATGCTAAAAAATCTATCTTTAAATATAATAAAGATAAATTAAAAAAATAAACAACTATGTCTAATGTAATAAAGTTGCAAATATATGATACTTGAATCTGTAATTGTTAATCTAATAATAATCTTAAATATTCTAAAAAAGATATGTTAGGCCATGGCTTTTGATAATCCAAGCTCCTACCATAGGTGCACTTTAGATTGGATATGCAACAAAAACTTGGGTGATCCAAAGTCTCTTTTCTTATATCTACTCATGGATGAATTGTGCCCACTAGTACTTTGTAAGGGAATTTGGATGGCCTAGGAAGTTTTAGAAATAAAAGGAGTGAGGATAGAAAAATAACATTGAAATACTAAAACAGCATTCCTTAATTTTCTTAAAGAAAAAAACCATCATTCCTTAATCTTCTAAGCTATAAATGAATGGCTTGAAAAAGTAGAAAAATAACATTGAAATACTTAAACAACATTCCTTAATTTTCTCAAAGAAAAAAACCATCATTCCTTAATCTTCTAAGCTATAAATGAATGGCTTAAAAAAGAAAGATCTTAACAATTTAGAGACTGGGTTATTTGTTTTAAAAATTGTTGATTCATATAAAGTTCCATATCAATCTGCACAATGATTCTATCCTTATATAGTAAATCACTCATTTAGAAGCTTAAATGAGAAAATAGTCTTATGCTTGAGAACTCTTTTGAATAAGAGACAAGAAAGAAAGGTTTTTTTATTGTGATGATTGCAAAGTTCCTAGACAAGATGGCTTTAGGCTCAAATTTTACCTTGCACATGGTGGCAATTTGTGGGGGGGAAAAAAGACATTACAAAGGATTGACAAGGATATTAGAGCTTCATTTGTGCTGTTAGAGCTAAAGAAGCAAGGAGCTTTGAAAGTTTTTGACTTTAGACCCAATAGTCTATCGATTAGTGTGTAAAAAAATCTTGTTAAATCCCTTGCTACTAAAATGAGAAGGGTCATTGAGAAAGTGATTTCTACTACATGGATATGATTCTTTCTTAGAAAACAAATTGGAGATGGTATTATGATTGCAAACGAGATACTTTTGTCATTTATAAATTAGATATGATAAAAGCTTTTGACAAAGTGGAGTGATAGGTTTTGGACTTTAACCTTTTTGAAATGGGTTTTAGGCTAAAGTAGGGAACCTATATTAGATAGTGATTTTCTTTTCTATGGTACTCAATCATCATCAATGGAACCCCCTATGGGTTCTTCAAAGGTTCTAAAGGATTGATGCAAGGTGATCCTCCATGTCATTTTCTCTTTGCCTTTATTGTAGAAAGATTTAGCTTTATTAATGGAGAAAGTTGCTGCTACAAACTTCATCTCAAATTTCAGATTTAGTTATTAAGGACCAATTGTTCCCATTTGGAATATGCATATGAGACATTAGTCATTTGCAAAGCTAATCAAGAGGAATGTGCAAATTTAAAGGCTATTTTAGATATTATAAAACTTCATGTGTCAGTGAATAAAGCTTGTGAAGTCTTCTTTTATTGGATTAGGGGTTATGATCATGCTCACTTGCCATCTTCTTTTGTATGCTCCGTGAATTGGGTTTTCTTCCTTTGTATTATTACAGTGGGGTTTATAATCATGCTTTATCCTAGTGATCAACCTGTATACACTGGTAGACCAAGTCATCTCTTGATTTTCATCTAAACTTGCAATTGCATTCTCTCTCTCTTTCTCTCTCTCTCTCCTTGCCCTAAAAATGTCATTGCTACAATTGAAGGCATCTAGAGATATATTTTTAAGAATAGAAGTGAAAATAAAATGGGAATTCACTTGTTAATGGAAAGAAGTTTGTCTTAGCAAGAAAGGTAGTAGCTAGGTATCAGAAATCTAGTAGTTTTCAATAAAGCTTTACTTGATAAGTAGCTTTAGAGATTTAATAATGAACCTTGCAGCCATGAAGAATGGCTATGCAAGCTAAGTATGGGAATCAGTGGGACAACTGGCTTCCAGTGAAAGAGTTCATAGAGTTGGATTCAACGTCTTGAAAAACATTATAAGGTTCTACTTCTAATCTCAAATGCAAAATACTTTTACTGTTGAATTTTCTTCTATAACTCGTGAAGCTATCATATATAATATGGGTATTCTCAAAATAGTATGATTTTAAGCTCCAAGATTGGGAGAATTTCAGTGGAACCATTAGCAAGGTCTTCATTCAACAATAAAAATCATATAAATGGGTTTTGGAAATGGTACACAAATGTATATTCAGGGAAGAAGAGCTATGATAGAAATTTTGAAACCTAAGGTGAAGAACCACTTTCTTTTGACTGCTCAAGTCTTTGGTCTCTTGATGCTCCTCCGAGAACAATAGCTTCCACTTGAAGGGCTATAAAAGAAATTCTTAACCTAAGACAATTTGAAGAGAAGAGGGTCGCTTGGGCTTCTATTTGCAGTTTTAAATAGAGATATTGAAACAACAAACTACATTATACTTTTGTGTAACCTAGGCTATGCAGTGACAAGCATTTAAACTCTTTGTTGATTGTTTAACCGCAAGTGCACGGGCTATTGTAGTATAGCTATGCAAATACGGGTCGATCCCACGAGGACTTGATTTAAAATTATGGAGTTTTAAATAAAATTCAACTAAAAGAATAAAAACTAACAAAAAAATAAAATCCAGATTTATTCAATTGTTCCAATGTTCACAAATATTTATTCCAAGGAAAACAGAAAATAAAAATAAAATGTGTCTTGGATAAGCTTGTCCTTCGATGACTGCCTCTCGATTAGTCCGTCTTGAATACCGTCTCGAATAGTCCGTCCTGGATTGCACCGTCTCACTGAATAGTCGAATGAAGATAAGTTAAAACCGTAATAGCATAGGGACACAGCTTGGAATTTCTGAAATAGGACAGAATTGTAATTTCTCGAGATCCGCAGGTGCAGATTTGTAATTTCCGAGATCTTCAGTGCAGATTTGTAATTTCTTTTCGTGTTCTGGTTTTTCACGAAAAAACCGTAAAAACACGTTTTTTGGGAGAAATCTGGAAGAGGGAGAAGAAGGAGAAGAATAGAGGAAGGAGGAGAAGAGGGAAGGAGAGAAGGAAGAGGGGAGAAAACCCAACTCGGGTTTTCTCTCCCAGGGTGTCCTATGAAGACAAGATCGAGGAAAACCCAATCTGGGTTTTTCCTCACTGGGTTGTCCGGTGAAGAACTGGGCAGTGCAGAGCAATGGGGGTGCTGGAAAGAGATGAGCTTGGGCAGAGCAAGAGAGGGAGATAGAGGAGCTAGGTAGATGTGAAGCAGCTGGCTAGGTGTGTCACGCACCTATGGCCGAGAATGTATAGACAACGCAAAGACCGATGTTGGTGTTAGGTTGGTTGTGATGGAGGTCCAACTGGTTTGTGTTGGGCTGAGGATTTGGTGGAGCAGTGAAGAGACAAAATAAGACGACGCGTGATCTCGTTCTCAAAGACAAATGTTGAAGAACTATTGGGCAAAGGGGAAGAGGTGCGAACAAAGGAGTTGGCTCAAGTGAATGGAAATAGAAGCAGAGGGAAATAGAGAGAAAAATAGAAATGGGAAGGTGGTTGGGAGGTGCTAGTGAATACGTATGATGATGGAGGCTATTGGAGGTGGGGGGAATGGAGCAGTAGCGTGGGTCGAGCCATGCGGTGAGCAGTTGATGATGAAGAGAAGCCGTAAAGACCCTGGGCGTCGTCTGTGATGGAGCTTGACCGGTGATGGGACTGGGATAGTGACGATGAAGAGAAGTAGGGATTGGTGCGATGTGGGGTGAGCAGATCGTACCGTAATGGGTGGTGGAGATAATCGCATCCGGGCTTAAGCCTGGCCTAGGTGAAGACAACAACTCGGTGAATCAAAAGCCGGTGTTGTAAAGAGTGGCCAAGTAGAGGGTGAGTGCCGATGGGGAGAAGGAGAAAACAAGAGATAAGGTGCGGACAGGGCATCAACTGGGGAAACCACTTCGTAGTGTGACACCGTTGATCCGGGCTTGTGACCAAGGAGAGAGAGAGAGAGAGAGAGAGAGAGAGAGAGAGAGAGAGAGAGAGAGAGAGAGAGAGAGAGAGAGCCACCTCAACCCAAATTACTTTACAAGAGGAAAAAAACGTCCTTTTCGGAGAGAGAATAAGGGGAATAAAAAGGAGAGGGAGAGAGAAACGTGAAAGAGAAGGGAGAAAAGAGATAGAAAAGAGAGAGAAAAGAAAGGAGAGGGATAAGAGAAAAAGAGAGAAGAGAGGAGAAAGAGAAGGAAGAGGAGATAGGTGGGGTCCACTAGCTTTCCTAGTTTTGCTAGAACTCGCAAGTCTTCAAAGTCTTCGCCTCTTTCCATGATTCAACTGGAGCGTCCATGCTCGAGTTGGATCTGACCTCAAATGCACAGTGACTCAATTAGCGAAATCTAAACCATCCATTAGCTTTAATAGTCATTTAACCACTAAATTTTATAATTCAACGGTTGGATGGCCAATTAAAGCTAAAATAAAATATTTGATTTAAAATCTTAAAATTAATGGTCTAGATGCTCTAATTCAATACTAAATTAGGGGTATTTTGACCAAAATTGAACACTTAACACACCCCCAACCAAAGATTTTGCTAGTCCCTAAAGAAAAGAGGCGTAGAAATCAACTCAAATTTTTTTTTTTCGTGTCATCTCCATTTTTTTTCTCAAATAATTATCTTCAATAAATCTATCAACTTTAGCAATCTAATAAAGATGACTGAATAATTCAAAAAACCCTACCCATATGCTAAAAATATTCCACTTAAGCTCAGATCTCAGATTGAGTATGTGCATATGCAGTCTACACATAGAATAATCTTTATCTCTAAGTAGACTTCTAACTTTTGAACTCCATCCGAAATATGTTTTTGACCTCAATCCTTACTAATGGCATACGCCGAAATAAAGTCTCTCGTATAGAGGGTTTAAATCATATCTCTTTTAATTATGTGAGAAGAATCAATGAAAACAAATATATCTTACATATACTCATGAAGAACGGGAGTTACTAAGGAATTTCTTTTGATCCCTTTGGAATAGATGCGATTACCTTTGCATATTTAGAAATACCACTCTTTAATCCTATCCATTCATTTCCTCATCAAGACTATATTCATCCTAGAATCAATAGGTCTTTAATTGGGACGAAACATAGGCTTAGGACAGGGTACCAAAGAAAGGGTATAAGGGTATTCAAAGTTTCTTCAAGAAAATAAGTAGAGGTCTTCTACTAAAGTTGACAATTCTTCTTTTCTTTGCTTTTTTCTAAAGTGAATATTTTTGTTTCCATTTCTTTGCATTCTTCAAACTCTTTTTTTTTTTTTTTCTTTTTTCACTTTTCTTTCTCTTCATATTTTTGACTCACTTTGAAGAATATTTCTTTTCTTGATATCCACTTTTTTATTTTTGTCAGAACTAAAAGATATTTTTTTCCTCTTCTTCTCTAACTTATTTTTCAAAGAAAAATGGGTAATGGATAATTTATACTGGGTTAATATGGGTAAATGGTAATTTGGGTGACAAAAGAAAATGACTTTATATTCAAGGCTCAACTTGGCTAACTAGTGGTAAAAATACTTCTGGGTAGGCTTTATGTCTTTAGGTTAATAACAAGGATGGCCTAAATCATTTTCTAGGTTTCATATAATCTATCAAATTCAATGAACCTTCTAATTTTAAAGGTAGTATTCTAATTATTCAGGTATTTAGCCAAAGAGTTTGGGATCAATTTTCTTTAAGCACGCTGAAGAAATTTTGAACATTTATAACCTCTCAAAAAAGGATGAATGACTCTAAAACTCACTTGGGTAATAGATCTCCACTAAATTTCTTCGTGATATCTAAGTTATAGTCCACTTATCAATCTAGACTATCTATATGCAATCAAGTGTACATGATGTGATCCGAGACTTTGCTTTTATGGAATGCTTTAGAAAATGAGTAAAATGATGAATTAATCATATACAATTCTATTAATAAGCTAAAGGTATCCAGATTATACTTTAGACAATCCAATTCTCTATAGGAAATGACCTAAAAATTTTTCTTCTTCTTCTTTTTTTTTTTTTTTTTGAAAAAAAAACCAAGGAAAACACCTAAAACTAAAAGAAAACTAGAATTTGCTAGAATTCTATACCCCCCAACCGACGTAAACATTGTCCTCAATGTTTAAAAAGTATGATGATGATAATGCATTGAGAAACACACAAAAATATTGAGAGATATAGAAAAATCTGAAAGAAAAATAAGAAAGTAAAAACTACGCTACATACTTTATTTTCAAACGAAAATTTTCAGAGGAAAAAGATTACCGAGTTCGAAACTTCCTCGATCCCATACGAAATAAGCCGACGGGCCTCTCGAAAAATGAATGATGGATAAATTTATCTTGCAATTTAAAATTTTTCATTTTATCACAAGGCAAGATAAATTTATCTTTCGTGTCGCTTCTCATAATTAGAGACAACTGTGGAGTTCGATGCAGCCTTTTTGGAAATGGAGCAAGGATGTCATATTGCTCATTGGGCGTGACATTTTCCCGATCAATAAATTCATCTCTTTTTCCGACCGCTTTAGATACTATTTCAAATTTTTAGGACCAAATTGCTCACTATGTTACCATTATGAATAATGGTAGTTGCATTTGTTTGTTCCATGTCTGTAAATGAAGAATTAATCTCATCTCCTACATCCATATCATCAAGATATCCATTTGGTGGAATAGGACATTCTCTTTATCAATGGTCCGTAACATTTGAGACATCATGTCCTTCAATTCACCATGGAATTTGTATTCTCTTTTAATTGAGCTTTAATTCGAGCAATTTTCTTCTCTGGGTATTGCATGACTAGATGAAAATCATCCTCCACTTTCCTCTTATGTGGAGGAAGGTAAGGTCCAGGAACAAGTGGTCCTTGTTTTTCGTAATAAGGTGTCAAGCCTTCTACGGCTAATCGTATTCATTTGTGATAAGAGAATGATTACTCCAAGTAGTAACTATATGTCTCACAAGGAGAAAAATGTTGCTCATAAGAATGTGTGTCGATTCATCATCAATGGGACATTCTGAGTGAGGTGTGTATTACTTTCACAAATATTACACACTGCTCAACTTTCTTAGAGAGACATTTCTCCATTTCCATGGCCTCAACTATTCTATCTAGTGATGCTATTTTTATATCATCTTTTTCACCATACAAGATATATTTCTCCCTGTGAGGATGTGGTGGTGGTCTTGTGCTCACTTGAAAAACCTACTTTTTCCGAATCAGCCCAAGTTTGTGCACTCTACAACCATTCCAAATACTCTTGTGCTTCTTCGTGTTGTTTATTTAAGAAATTACCATTGCACATCATTTCAACAAATTGACGCATATTAGATTTAAGTCCTTCATAAAAGAAACTAATGATATGCCAAAGTTTGTATCCATGATGTGGACAAGTCAACAATAATTCCTTAAATCTTTCCCACATTGATAGAAAGTTTCATTATTCGTCCGGGTAAAATTCGCTATATTTCGACGAAGAGCACTGTCTTATGTCTGTGAAAAGAACTTATTCAAGAACTTCTACCATTTCTTCCCATGATTGTATGGAACCCGGTGGCATTGAATGAAACCACATCTTAGCTTTTTCTTTCAAGGAAAAAGAAAATAGTTTGAGTCTTACCATATCTAATTCAATGTTTTGTGTATGTTGAGTCATGCACACTTCATCGAATTCTTTTAAATGCATGTAAGGACTCTCACTATCCAACCCATTGAATTTGGGAAGTAAATGAATTACTCCCACCTTTAAGTCAATCATACCAAAGACTTGGAGGTAAAAGTATACATGAAAGTGCTACTGTATAATTAGGTCAGAATAGTCTTTAGTGTTTTCCCACAAGAATTTTGGTTATTCTCATGTGTTTTATGTTGGTCCTTTCTCCTATTTCCATGTGATTGAGAATGATTCCTCCATTGACGATATCATCATGAAATAGAGGTGGAGGATCATCAACATTAAAGAGAGGATTGCTCGTCCATGAGGAAACATCATAAGTATCAAAGATGAAAGGTGGTTCATCATCATTAAAGAGTGGATTGTTTCTCCATGGGGAAATATCTTCTCTATTACTGCTAGGGTGTAAATCACCCTTTGGATCCGCAGATTTAAATTATTCATTAAGTGCAACTGATCATGTCTTCTTCTCTTTCTTTTTTTTTTTTTTTTTCTAAATGATGCAACCTAAATGCCTAGAATGATGCATAATCAAGGACACAATCAAGCAATCCCCTTAGGCTAAAGAAGCAAGGCATATATTTTGATTTTCTTGATTTTCTGTGGGGACAATGCTTTTAATTAACCTACTCTAACGCTCCTACTCTCTTTAGAGTTGATCATCGCTACCGCTAGGTTCTAACCAAAGCTAAGTTAATACAACCCTCGTGTAAGGAGGCTTTTAGACCTCAACAAACGTCCGACAGAGGTAGGGAAAGAGCGAGGCTCTATTAGACAACCCCCAATAACCACGTTGATTAAAAGCAACCAGTAGTAACAAGAATTCTGCGTCCTATTAAGAGGGTCCTACGAGCATGTGATAACCCTATAGGTCTCTTCTGATTGATTTTAAATTAATGTGAAAAGAGAGGTTGCGCGCTTGAGATGATTATCCTAGGTGGGCCAAGGAGTGGTGATGAAATCCACCCTTGATTCATGGGGTAGTGGTGCCCTACTAATTAAATTTCACACACCATGGCAATTGATCAACATATAATCCACCTTTAAAGCGTTAGACGTGTCCTAAAATGCAATTGAAAGCAATAAACTAATGCAAAACCCTAAGATGCAACAATTATAACATATGCTTTCTATATGCAATTAAATACCAAACAATGCAAATTATTCTAAATGCAAACCCTAATCTAGAAAATAAATGAGTGAGAAGACTTACAGTGAGGTTTCTGATGAAGATTAAGTGTGGCCCACCGTGTCCCACACTTGCCCTGTATTATTACAACCCTTTAAAAATTGAAATTGAAAATGCAAATTACAAGGGGCCTCACTACAAGATTCACTCAAAAATAAAATTTCTAATCTAGGTAAGCAAGAAAAATCTATCAATTGATAATGCTCCACTCCAATTTCCTGAAAAAGAAAAATAACAATTAGTACCAAATTCAGGAAATAAAGTGATTATGCACTAAAAATGCCTAAAGATGCACCTAAGAATGCCTAAAATGCAATTCCTAATTTTTTTGTATTTTTTTTTTATTTTTTTTTTCTGAAATTTTTTTTTGAATTTTTTTGGATTTTTAATTAAATTTTATAAAAACTCCATTTCAAGTCCAAGAATCCGCCCAAAAACTGCTGATTGCTTTAACCGCAAGTGCACGGGCTATTGTAGTATAGCTATGCAAATACGGGTCGATCCCACGAGGACTTGATTTAAAATTATGGAGTTTTAAATAAAATTCAACTAAAAGAATAAAAACTAACAAAAAAATAAAATCCAGATTTATTCAATTGTTCCAATGTTCACAAATATTTATTCCAAGGAAAACAGAAAATAAAATAAAATAAAATGTGTCTTGATAAGCTTGTCCCTTGGACAGACCGTCTCTCCGGATACTGTCTCGAATAGTCCGTCTGATTGCACCGGCCCCCGATTAGACAGAATGAAGATAAGTTAAAACCAGAATAGCATAGGGACACAGTTGGAATTTCTGAAATAGGACAGAATTGTAATTTCTGAGATCTGTAGGTGCAGATTTGTAATTTCTGAGATCTTCAGGTGCAGATTTGTAATTTCTGAGATCTGCAGGTGCAGATTTGTAATTTCTTCAGGTTCTGGTTTTTCACGAAAAACCAGAAAACACGTTTTGGGAGAAATCTGGAAGAGGGAGAAGAAGGAGAAGAATAGAGGAAGGAGGAGAAGAGGGAAGGAGAGAAGGAAGAGGGGAGAAAACCCGAGTTGGGTTTTCTCTCCTGCATGCCCTATGAAGACAAGATCGAGGAAAACCCAATCTCGGGTTTTTCCTCACCGGGTTGTCCTGAAGAACTCGGGCAGTGCAGAGCAATGGGGGTGCTGGAAAGAGATGAGCTTGGGCAGAGCAAGAGAGGGAGATAGAGGAGCTAGTAGATGTGAAGTACCGGCTAGGTGTGTCACGCACCTATGGGCCGGAGAACGTGTGAGACAACGCAAAGACCGATGTTGGTGTTAGGTTGGTTGTGATGGAGGTCCAACTGGTTTGTGTTGGGCTGAGGATTTGGTGGAGCAAAGGAAGAGACAAAAATAAGACGACGCCAAGTGATCCGTTCAAAGCACAAGGAAGAACTATTCGGCAAAGGGAAAGAGGTGCGAACAAAGGAGTTGGTCGGTGAATGGAAATAGAAGCAGAGGGAAATAGAGAGAAAAATAGAAATGGGAAGGTGGTTGGGAGGTGCTAGTGAATACAGATGATGATGGAGGCTATTGGAGGTAGGGGGAATGGAGTAGAGCGTGGGTCGAGCTATGCGGTGGAGCAAAGGACGATGAAGAGAAGCCGTAAAGACCTGGGGCGTCGTCTAGTGTGATGGAGCTTGGACTGGTGATGGGATCAAGTGGATAGTGACGATGAAGAGAAGTAGGGGATTGGTGCGATGTGGGGTGAGCAGATCGTACCGTAATGGGTGGTGGAGATAATCAGATCTGGGCTTAAGCCTGGCCGGTGAAGACAACAACCGGTGAATCAAAAGCCGGGTGTTGTAAAGAGAGACCGAGTAGAGGGTGAGGGCCGATGGGGAGAAGGGAGAAAACAAGAGAGAAGGTGCGATGTGGCATCAATCGGGGAAACCACGTAGTGTGACGCCGTTGATCCGGCCGTGACCAAGGAGAGAGAGAGAGAGAGAGCCCAACCCAAATTTTTTACAAGAGGAAAAAACGTCCTTTTGGAGAGAGAATAAGGGGAATAAAAGGAGAGGGAGAGAGAAACGTGAAAGAGAAGGAGAAAAAGAGATAGAAAAGAGAGAGAAAAGAAAGGAGAGGGATAAGAGAAAAAGAGAGAAGAGAGGAGAAAGAGAAGGAAGAGGAGATAGGTGGGGTCCACTAGCTTTCCTAGTTTTGCTAGAACTCTGCAAGTCTTCAAAGTCTTCAGTCTCTTTCCATGATTCAATCTGGAGCGTCCATGCCTGAGTTGACTGATCTGCAATGCACAGGACTCAATTAGCGAAATCTAAACCATCCATTAGCTTTAATAGTCATTTAACCACTAAATTTTATAATTCAACGGTTGGATGGCCAATTAAAGCTAAAATGAAATATTTGATTTAAAATCTTAAAATTAATGGTCTAGATGCTCTAATCCAATACTAAATTAGGGGTATTTTGACCAAAATTGAACACTTAACACTCTTCTATATAAATTGGGTTTGCTAGAGTTCAATCTCAATCCTTAATGGCATATTAGAAAATTTCAGCAAGAGGGAAGCACATGCGATGTCTTCTTCCCTGAAGTAATTTGACTTGTTTGGAGGGAACACAATGACATTCTTCAATGTCTTTGTGAAGTCTAAGACTACTCTATAGAACAAACTTCCAGGATGGTGTATCTATGGTTACCATGTTCAAAGTTTTTCAACAATATTTTACTCTAGAGGATCTCCGTCACATTGAAAGTGCTACATAAGCATTGTTATACTAGAGCAAAGATCAATCTAGTTTGAATATGGGACCCTCCTAATTCCTTTAGAAGAAACTTTGATGGGTTATTAAGGGGCAATCGGGATGTTGGGACCCCAATCCCTAAGGTCACTATTTAATGTAATCAAACAATAACAACATATATGTATGTATGTACGTATGTATGTACGTATATCGCAACAGAAGTATTGAGAGAGCTAAACGCTCTTGTCCTATGCAAGTCATGGTTTAAATGATGAAAATTTTAATTGCTTAATTCTACCAAAATTTCAGCAGTCTCCTCTGTTTTTTAGACTTACACATTTAACATATACGATGCGATTGACCTGATAGATTGTATGATAATTCTAAAACATTTATAGGAGATTTAATCTCCACACAATTCATCACTGTAAAGTACTAAAATCTTTGTTTGCTAAGTCAAAGTTTAATTGAATCCCATACACACATTATCAACATAAAATGTACAAAATGCAAAGGGTTACTCATCAGATAATAAGACATAGCTCATACTCATCACCAACATACATACACAATACAACATGTGACATCATCACTTAGTCAAGCTTCATTCAATTCTATTAAGGGCCTTCCCCTTATTAGCTTGACTGGTACCTGAAAAATAATAAGGTGAGCTGTGAAGTCTAGTAAGGAACAAGAATTAAACTCATGCATATCCTACCATTCTTGTTGAGCTTAGCTCAATTGTACATTCCTATCCAACTATGGAATATTTACTTTCATTTTTAACCAGCAATTAACAAAGCAAGTAGCATGTATTATCAGTATAATATACTGGAATTAGAACATAAATATAGTTTATTCCAATTTCAAACTCTAAAGCAATAATCACAGCATGCAAACAAACCCATGCAATATCAACTCCCCATTCATGTCCAACCACAGTACAAATCAGAGCATGCAAATAAGCCTACGCAATACTATCTCCCCATTCATGTCAAACCACAGGATAAATCAGAGCATGCAAATAAACTCATGCAATGCCAACTCCCCATTCATATCCAACCACAGGATATTCATTTCCATTTCAACAGATGAGTAACAAAGTTATGAACTTTACTCCAAATTCAAACTGTAAAACTATAAGCATAGCATTTAGATAAAACTGTGCATAAATGTATTTCATTTGATTATTTTCTCTGCAATAATAAACAAGTATGTCATCATTACAATGATCAAGTAGTCATTTCCCTCGAGGTTTACCATCTTGGGCGGCTCACTATGAGTATCATACATAAGTCAACCAAACACTTAGGGTTTACCATCTTGGGTGGCTCCACCATGATTCTAAAGAACTAGGTAGCCCTTTTCCTTAGAGTTTACCATCTTGGGCGGCTCCAATGTCAAGTTCCCTCAAGATTTACTATCTTGGGCAGCTCTACCATAGTTGTAATCAACTAGGCAACCCTTTTCCTCAGGATTTACTATTTGGGGAGACTTAAGTATGCCAACTTATCTCTCAGGATTTACCATCTTAGTCGGCTCCACCATAATCCCAAAAGATTGGGTAGCCCTTTTTTCAAGGTTTACCATCTTAGGAGGCTCTATACCTGACAACTCATCCCTTAGAGTTTACCATCTTCAGCAGCTCCACCATGGTTCCAAAGAACCAGGTAGCCCTTTCCCTCAAGGTTTACCATCTTGCAATTTATATCATCCATTTAACCAATATGATAATCTATTTATTCTACACATTTATAGTGTTAATTTTAAGTGAATAGATTAATAAGAATTTAAGGATAAAGAAAGGTTTAGGGTCCTTATATGCATTAGCGGTACAATTCATAATTTAATTACTAATATCATTCAAATTGCATTCAAAACCTGTGTTAAGAATACAAGTTCGAAGTAGATTTTAGAATCCTATGCAATTTACTATAATTACTTTAAGATCTCTTGACATAATGTCATTGATTTAAAATCGGACCTCTAGATTGACGATCATGACACTAATTGGGCGCTATGTACTAAGATCAGTACCATTGGTCTCTAATCGATAATCTACATTGAGCGCGTATATCTAGAGGTTTTATTTCCCATAAGTAAAGGTCAGTTATTCAGTAATTCAATGATTTTAACCATAATTTATGGTATGATCACCTTTCCTAACCTTCGATTATCATCGATCAAGTTTTGGACAGTTAGATCAGATCTTCCGTCAACTAATACATAATTGGTCTATCATTTCTGTTACAATTAATTACGGATGTGTAATTGAAGTCACATTTTTACAGATCTACTTTCCGATCGTGTTATTTATTGCTAGACGTTAAGATCTTAGTTTTTTCCTATGAATTACTAAGTTTTCAATAAAAAATTTCACGCATTAATTGATTTTTGATCAATGATCTGTCTTGATAGATGAAAAGATGAGGTGTGACTTATCTAAATTACAAAAAGTACATTTTTGTCCAAAATTTAGGGTTTGCTGAAAATGTTCACCATCGTCGAAGAAGGTGACTAGATTTCGGTTGTTGCCAGTGACATACATAACATGAAAACTACACCAAATTGTACATATTTGGTTAGAATTCATGAATTTTAGTCCTATCTAGTTTTTCTCTGGAAATTCTACCAAAATCTTGTGTTTTTTGAGAATTTTATCTAACTTTTTAAAGTCGTTGATTTTACTATTTTTCTCAATTTTCGTTGTCGTTACTTGATGAATACTCGTAATCACTTAAGGAACACAGTGAATAGTTCTGATCATTGATCAACAATTGGTTCTACCATATGCTTTTCTTTCAATCACTAACGACATCGTGTTATTGCCAGTGAGAAAGTAACAAAGATAGAGGGGATAACTGAGGAGAGGGGGGTTGTGGTTAGCATACCTAGTGTTAGCCAACCTATTCCAAGTGGGAGGAGCTGCCATCGCTGGAGATGCGGGGTTCCAATAGAGGGACACGATAGCTGGAGGAGAGGGAGAGGGTTTTATGGGGTGAGAGATGGAGGGAATGATCTAAGGAGAAAGGTGTTGTTGTCAGGTCTTGCCGGAGAAAAAGGGCACTGGTTTTTCTTCCAATCGGTTGATGCGAGTGGGGGAGAAGGAGAAGTGTAGGTGGGGAAAGTCATCGGATGATGGCCTGCTCCTGATTCTCCTGTTACAGATGCGTGGGGGGAGGCATTGAGTCCACGTGGCGAGTCTGACTCCCACATGTCGACTCCTTCCCTGTGACAATCCAGAAGAGATGGCGCAGGGCGTGCCATTATCAATTTGGGATCCACCTTTCATTTATAAATTTTTTGAAATTTTAGGTTTTGGTCTTCATTTCATATGTTCTTAGTGTCGTTTGAAAGCTCTCATCGAGTACAATCTAATAATTGACTTTTCATCATCAAATTACAATATTTTTAATTTATTTTATAATTACTTGATTTATGATAAAATTTTCATTTTAAAGCAAAATTTCTCAATTTTTTTCCATGAATTGAAAGTGGAGTTTCAAATCATTAAATTTCTAGCAGGATACATAATTCAACAAGTTTAGGGCTTTCAATTCACTTGAATTCAAGCCCGATGGAGACCTTGACTCATGCAAGCCCACTACTCAATCCAACCTTACTTGCCCTATTTCACAATTTTTTTAGGGAATCAATGAGTCAATTACCCTTTTACTCAAATCTCAAGACACGGGTGTGACACAAGATCCCTCAAGTATTGGGTGTTTGGTCATAAACTCTTTGGGTGAAGCTGTTGGTTCTAATCAAGTAGAAAAAAAGATAATTTTGGAAGGCATTTAGATTTGGAAACAATTTCAATAGAATAAATATAAGTAGATCAGTAGGACTGAAGCACATCCACGATGATTTGATGGTCAAATCTTCATAATTTTACATTTGTTGCAAGAGGCACAGATGCAATTTAAACAACATATTCTCAGGCTATATTGGAGCTAATAACAATTCATACAAGAGCATGTCTAGTTTGATTTGTAAAGATGCTTCCCATCTTACATCAATCTCACATGCTTCCCATACATTTTTACTTCAATCTTTTTAGAGGTAGAAAAATGTGAAGTCTATGATAAGATTCTCTAATCTTGGAGTCATATAATAAAGATTGTCTACTTCATGACACAATAATTCAGCTTTATGGTAATGAAAGTGGTTCTAACAATTGTAGTCTTTTCATCATGATTCTCAAAGAATAAACTTCCTGCCTAGCTCACTCCTTCCCTTGTTAGTAAACATGTTAGTTGAGTAAGATCTCTCTTTTTTGCATGATTGTCTTTAGTTAGGACATACTACTCATCCATTGGGGTTAGTCTGAAGAGCTACTTCAGTTTATGATCCATGTATATCTTTTCCCATGTTTGCTACCTTAGTTTCAATGATCTATGTATCCTTACCCTCATTTGGGCTGTTTGACACAGGAATAACAATTTATTAACTAAGAAAATTCATGGACAGTGAGTTTCCCCCCTATTATTTGGACTTAGTAGCCTTAAACATAGATAAATTATTGAAAAATGCTTTGGAGAAGTGAACTTGCTCGAGGAAAAAGTACACATTTTTTGGGGCTCACATGTGCCATGTTGGCATGGTCCAATCCTTTAAGCTATATATATATTTACAACAAAGAATTATGAAGCAAACAACCAAGAACCTACTATCCTGATTCTTGAATCTACTTAAAGTCTCATCGATAATGGGAAAAGTGCCTGCTTGAGCCTCCAACCAAGCATAAAGAGGATAGGTGCCTAAGAAACTATAAATTGTTGGTTTTTTTATAAATTAGTGTACTAAGAAAAATCTATTTGGCACGATACCATAGCCATATTGTTCAGCTGTTAACAGTGTGCAAGTTTAATGGTGAATCTGCATATAAATCTCTACATGTGGGTCCAAAAATGTACTTTTCCCTTGATTAGGATTTAAGAATAAATAGCCCAAGCTTAAGGTGCTTTTATCTATATTTGAATGATGTCGTCTGTGCAATGAGTGTTGCAAATACCAAGAAAGAAATCACGAAATATAATTAACTTAATCCATGGTTTGTTGTGCCCAAGATAAAACAGCCTCATTGAGTATGTTTATTCAATTAATCAACATCAGCCTATACATCTTTCAGGATCGTTGATGTTGTCAATTTCTCAATTAATTTTTGTCTTAGACACCGACTAATCAGTTTGCATCTGCTGTTGATAAGTGCTGATAAAGATGGGGTTTAGTTGCCAGTGTAAGCTTCCTTGTTGTACATGTACATATGGTAAACATATCAATTGATGCATTCTTGAATTGCTAATTTATCACTACGGTGCTATGGCCAAACTGAGTAGGTGGGCAGGCAAGGAGTCTCTCCAAGAAGTTGCCCTCTTCCCCAGCAAATTCTGAGAAACATTTTAAACGAAGATGACATGCTTCAATTCTAACTTTCATCCAAGATAAACATGGATTCACTAACTGAACTGGTCTAGGATATTCTTTGAGAATCTCTTGAAGTGTTCTAAGGATGAGGGGATTCCTCAAATTGTACTTCAAACAGGATGCACTTGGTTGGTTCAGGTGCAATTAGGTGGGTAAACTAAGGCTTATGAAATGCAACCCAAGTTTCAATCCAACCTCCAAACCCTTACATAAGCACACGAATCCCATAGCAAAGCTTTCTTATGGCAATTTTTACTGAACACAAAAGGAACAAACAAGCAACAAGCGAAGGCAGCGTTACATTCTGTTAGCTACTTATAGCATACCTTAGAGAACACCTATTTAGGCAACCCTGTTGGTCTCTTGTTTTGATAAGGGTTGGTGCTCTAATATTAATTACTATTGCAGCTCTTGGGTCATGAGTGGAAGTACGGTACACGTTTTCAAAGATTTTCTCATTTCTACTTTTTCAAACGTACTTTGGTGCACCAAGCTCTTGCGTATGCATGATCTGGAGAAGGGGTGGACTACAAGGGTCAATAGTATGCAGCCTTACCATGCATTTTACAAGAGGATATTTTCATGCCTTGAACCTATGACCTCAAGGTCACTCACAACAACTCTACCCCAAATGAGATGGGGCATTAGTCACCTGTTTCCCTTCTTTTTTCTGAATTGAGGCAATCTCGTTTGAATCAAGAAAGTAGGAATAAACAAATAACTCATGATCCCTAGGCGATGGAGCTACTTGCAACAAACTTCTTTTCTACAGCATTGCTTTTATGATCTTAGGAGCATTGGCCACCGTGGCCCAAACGAATAAGGTGGGATCCCTAGATGTAGTGATTGGTGAATCCCTGATCCACAAAGCTACCCCTTGGCCCTACAGAAGCGAAGATAGAGAAGGGGATGATTCACGCATTTTTGCTTTCTTGGAACTAATTCAAAGGGGGTTCATAAACGTCATCCTTAAATCATAAACAAATGTAACCATGGTTTTTCTACTTTCATTAGATGCTCTCTTGGCTTTAGCAGAATAACAGTAGTTGGGCTTACCATGTTCCATCAATAGCACCTAACCTATGCCGATTTTGGAAGATCATCCCTGAGTTCCAAAGATATCCTCAACTCATCATAGATGCTTAGAAGCGATGGATCTTCTTCAGATGGGCAAGTATGTCATATATGTATGACCAAGCTGCTGTTTGTCTCTTTTTGGAATTAGTTGAGAGTGGTAAGTGGAGAATGGGTCTATTTGGTGGATTTGTGGCTGAAACTGGTTGAGGATATTCATAATGTGAGAAATGATAGACTAAGGCATGCTACAATGGGAAGTCATCAATCTAAGCATGTTTTCTAGAAGATATAAGTCATCCATCTTGTTGTCTCTTCTTTGTTTAGTCTACTTATGAAAAATCTTGCCAATCAAATAATTGGGACTTCTTTTCTTTTTTTTTTCTTGTTTATACAATCAATAGTTGTGATTTCTCATCCAAAGTAATATAGGTTATGATCATCCAAAGGGTATGGTTTTTTTTGAGGTAGCCTATCTAAAGGAGGGTTATGATCAAGATGAATGACATGGATCTTTTAGAAAACATGCCCAGATGCCTCTCGTTAATGCATTCCTTTGTTTATGATTTCTGATATAGTGTTACAACATGGGTAAGTGGAAAGATAGAGCTAATCAATCAAAGTCTCCTGTGTAGAGTGATGCTAAGGGCAAGTGGAGAAGTAGAAGTTCATATGTTTTCATGCATGGTGATCTTTTTTGAAGATTTGAGCCATTCATCTTGTTCGGAATACAATAATAAGGGAGACCAAAAGAAATCCAAATGGTTCAAACTGCTTACTTTTAATCTTTGAAAAAATTAGTTAAATCAGTGGTGTGATTTTCAACTGAAAGAAACAATGGCTCAGAGTATCCAATGGGCATGAAATTATGTTCCTAGCCTATCTAAGCCATTTTGAATATGATTAATGACTTAGATCTACAAAAAAAATAAAATAAAAATCACACCATACATGAAGAAACTGGGGATCAATTCCTCCACAGGCCTCTATGCGTCACCAATCGATGAACAATTTCATAAAGTGCATATCAGATCAAGTGGTTGGCGAAAGAAATGTTCATTTCTTTATCCTCATATTTAGATAGGAGATAACCACAAAATCTACTCTCCTGGATGATCTCAACCCTTCATCTTGGTAAGATTTCATTACCTTTGTTCCCAAGCCATCTATTTATGCTTCTGAATAATAGTGGTGAGTATTACCTAGAGGAGAGGAAAAGGCAATATGTCGCATAGATAAACAGCTTGGATTGCAAGCATCGAAGCTGCACTTACACCTTCATCTCCATGTTAATCCTTGCACTTGACTGTCACATATAGACACCATAAATTGCTGTGAATCATGAGCCACTATGTAATGCGTGATAATATCTCCACCTGGAAATATGAGAGGGTAAAGTACAGAACAGCCAGCTCCTTATAGTGATGAAAAAAGAAATCTATGAATGAGCCATGCACTAAAATTCATATGCATCTAACAACTCTAAATTAGATCAAAGCCTCACAATTGCCCAACAATGGATCATTCTGCACGTAGACTTCTGTTCATACATAATTTATGACTCCAAAATATAGTGATCAGAAGTAGATCTTGTGCAGGTTGAATCATCCAATCCACACAGTTGTTAGGCTACTAGATGTCAGACTTGGGAGATCAAAGGAATATGGGTCCCGTCGCGTACAAGGGGGGCCAATTGGAGCCTTCCTCTAGAGACCAAACAAGACTCCATTCAGATGATGGTCTGTGGATAATATACGTAGAAGCGTCTGCGCCTCCGACTCCGCCTCCGCCTCCGCCAGCAATCAACGTTTTCCATTCTTCATCGGACCCTTCCCAGTCAGTAACTCATCTCATCTCTTTCTCGTTGGCCTTTGAGCAAACGGTGGATTCGCGTAGCACCTATTCTTCTTTCCCGTCCCACTTTCTTTATAGTTTTTTTGGACCGCAAAGCGGGGGTAGACGAAGTTGTAGATAGATGAATGGATAGATCGATGTTCCTTTCACTATGCTTGTTATGACCCAAAACCACCAATCCCCTCCTCGTCCACTCCCTTCTTCCAACTCCTCCCTCATGGGCGAGCATTCCCAAATCCAGAGTCAATCCCAAATCCAAATCCAGACCCTGAATCAGACACAAATCCAACCCCAACCCCAAACCCCAACTCAAATTCAAACTCAAACTGAAAATCAAAATCCAGCAGAATCTCTTCCAAGTCCGGCAAATTCCTCCAAAATCCCCTTCCGCCCCAGAAAGATTCGCAAAATCTCGAACCCTGAGAACTCCCAAACAGACGCCAGGAAATCCATCACGGTCCGTAGGCCTCCACCGCTTCCAATCGTTGCCCGAACGCTGTCTCAAGAAGACGAAATCGCCGTCGCCCTCCGGCACCTCAGAGCGGTCGATCCCCATCTCGCCCGCGTGATTGACGTCCACGATCCCCCCGTCTTCCAAAATCTCCACCCACCGTTCCACTCCCTCGTCCGCAGCATTCTCTACCAGCAACTCGCCTTCAAAGCCGCCGCCTCCATCTACTCCCGATTCCTCGCCCTCTGCAGCGGCGAGTCCGGCGTAGTCCCCGATGTCGTCCTCGCCTTGACCCCTCATCAACTCCGCCAGATCGGCGTTTCCGGCCGCAAAGCCAGTTATCTCCATGACCTGGCATCAAAGTATCGCCGGGGAATTCTCTCTGATTCATCGATTGTCGACATGGACGATAAATCCCTGTCTGCGATGCTTACAATGGTGAAAGGCATCGGCGCTTGGTCCGTACACATGTTCATGATCTTCTCTTTGCACCGACCAGATGTTCTTCCGGTTGGAGATATTGGTGTACGGAAAGGAGTACAGATTTTGTACGGATTGGAGGAATTGCCGAGGCCGTCGCAGATGGAGCAGTTGTGTGAAAGGTGGAGACCGTATAGGTCGGTTGGGTCTTGGTACATGTGGCGGCTTGTGGAGGCCAGGGGGGCGCCAGTCACCGGGGCAGCTGCGGCTGGTTTGTCTAGTCAACAGCAGCAGCAGCAGCAAGTGCCATTGCAGGTTATTGATCCAATGAACGGCATTGCGAATCTCGGGTGAATTTATGTGCTTCTACTTGTATTTGGTTACTAAGGAGAGTTCAATTGTTCTTCAAAGTCCTTGTTTATTGGGGTTTCGAATTTGTTTACGACAATGTCCCTTGCGTTCCTGTCGACTTCTGTTTGTGGTAATTGTTGTCAATGTTGATCCTATGTTGGATGTTGAAACGCTGATGCTACTAAAACTTGCAAATGCTGGTTATGGGACTGTTACATTTGCAAATATTGCTTCTTGAGTAGTTATATGGCTTCATTCTGTTTCTTCTGGGGAGTTTCTTTAACAGCAAAGCTTAAATAGGATCTCCAAGGTAAGAAATAAATTTACCAGACACAGTAAAATGGAATTCAACTCAAAATTATTTGTAATTTGTCATCATGACTGTATAATCTTGTTCATGCAATTGATTGACTAAGATTTCTGTGGCACATAGGTAGGCTTTGACTTTGCAACATTAGTGCCATGACAAATTTTCAAGTATTTTCCTGTTATGTTAACACTAATTGTGAATCAAGAAGAACTGGCTCATTGAAAATCATGAGATTTGTCTAATTAGTGTTCTTATCTAAATCAGTTTGTGATAGAAGGGGAGCCTTGGCGCAATGGCAAAAGAGCTTCGTGGCATATAGGTAGAGTATAAATGACTGTGTGTGTTGACTATTTCTGAGCATCAGCTAGATGCTAAAAGTGGATACATAACTCTAGTTGAACTGTTTGGCTGGAACTCATGAGAACTACAACCATAAAACTGTACTGCTTGTGGGTACCAAGGGCACACCACCATGGAATATGACTTGTATTTGTGTCCAGTGACAGTGGCTGAAGTGGCATGATTCAATTATATATCGAGGCTGAAATCTGCATTGCTCTGCAGAAGTGGAAGGTGGAAGGCAAGATTCTGTTTTGAACTTGAATAAGAGGACAGTAAGGCTAGCAACATTTGTATAATCCTTTCAGGTTCTACTGATTGTTAAGCTTTTATTCACACCACCTGACTACTATAACATCCATAAAAATTCTGTTCCATATTGCTGTCAGATTACTTCTAACAATAACTTACTTCACCACTTGAAATTGTATTGAAGATCATCTATGGTTGCATGGTAATAGCCCAGTACCGTCAGGTAGATGGATCATAAAGTGGTGTCCCGTGTGTAATACAATGTTTTTATGTATGTCTTTGTCTTTTTTTTCCATCATATACTTCATGATGTGAATGAGGCAGTGGTTTCTCTGGTAGAGCCCCTATGGTAGAGCCCCTAGAACTTCTGCAAACATTCTGAGTGACTTTGGTCTGATTTCTTAGTGTGGTGCACTGTCCTCATTTTCTCGTCAGTTGCTTCTCTGTTTTATTATCTTCTTTCTCTCCGATGGATGCGTTATCTAGACACAGGAATCTGTGATCTGTTTGTATACTGGTTTGTCAAGAAGTCTGATCTGTATGCAGAATAGAAACTCCTAACGGGTCCATATCTATGACTGGGTTGTAATCTCATCTTATTCTACTGTATTCATTTAATGGAACAATCAGAAAAAATTGGACTCGACAATGCTACAAGAGTCCCATTCAACAAGAAAAGGGGATGAGAATCACCCTAAGCTCTGCATATAGAACACAGACTGTATCTACAAATGCATGACTGCAAACCTAGGATATCTATGTAAACCCCGATCTGGGATTGGGTGGGTGGCTTGGTACTTTTATCTTGTTATGCCTGCCTAATGTATCCATATTAGCCAATATTTCCAAACATGCATCTAGCATTACCTTATGTTATCCTTCTTGATAGTTCAAGATAAATTTGGAGATCAATAGTTAGTCAGAAATCCTTTGAATTTGTTTATTTGGGTCACACTTTGATCATTTATTGAAGTTATTGCTCTTGACTCCTTTAAGCTGGGACCCTCTATTGAGTGGTGATATTTTCCAAGATGTTAACTGTGTGATGTAAGACAATCTCCTCACATAACAAGGTGTATATTCCATACTTATATAAAAGGGCAGCACCGGTGCACAAAGCTCCCACTTATGTGGGATCCGAGGAGGGGGTGGACCACAAGGGTCTATAGTACTCAGCCTTACCTTGCATTTTTGCAAGAGGCTGTTTCTGTGCCTTGAACCCGTGACCTCAAGGTCACATGACGACAACTTTACCATTGCACCAACGCTCCCCTTCATATTCCATACTTAGATATGGAAGGTAAACTGAGGTGAGTGTATGGAATGGAACATGTTTAGTAAGCTGAGTCCTTAAAAAAGAGCAGCCTAGTGCATGAAGCTCCCACGTATGCGGGATCTGGGGAAGTCGTGGACCACAAAGGGTCTATAGTAAGCTGAGTCCCCAAATGTGTATTCTGATGGTATCTGCTTTTGGAGGGCTTGTGTATTCTCTACATTGCTTTCTGAGGTATAGGTCATGCCATCCTACCAAATATTGAAGGAGGTGATATCTCAGCCAAGGAAAAGGCGAAAAAAGAGGGGGGTCAGACTTCACTTCTATTTGCTGTTATGATGATGTCACCTTCGCAGCACCTTGTTGATTCAGCATGGGGTTTATTCTTTGTTTCTATCTGAATCTCAGGTGGGTTCTGTGTAGGCTATGGGGAATCTCAGTTTGAGACATTTTGATGGATAGTTTTAGACTTAAAAGTTTTCTGTTTTATTGTCTACTTAGGATCTGCATTGAAAGATGAGTCTTTAAGTCTGGTGTATAACTGGAAACAAGGATTAGAATGCCTAATTTGAAAGGTTTTACAGTCATAAAACAATGAAAATAGTTTGATGTAATTCGATATTATTATGACATTGCAAGTTTTGTTCAAGTAGTTCTACTACTCGTTTGCTGTTTACTTTTTGAAGCACCAGCATATCTTGCTCTCAAAACTTCATCAAAGTGTGTTCTTAGTTTTCTTTTTCACTGAATTTAAATTCAAAACATTTTACTGTTGCTTTTCTTCTGATGCATCATGATCGGATTAGAAGAAGTTTGATTCTAGGGATTGTATCTAGCACAAATGGCTTTGATGAATCGGGTCAATAAAATGTTGCTAATTCATGTGTGATAAAGCAAGTGAATGTTTTAGTGGGATACATGGATCAAGTTATGTGATGAGGATTTTTCCGGTGCTACATCAAGGGAGGTGACAATCCTTCAAAGAATTCTAACAATCAACTGGAAGTTGCATTCTGGAACTCAAGCTCCAATCCAACGAGCATGTGAAAATGGAGTTTGACTTGGTAGAAATCAGCATGAAGGAATTTTAAAAAAACCAAGCTCATCATGTCCGAGGGGATGATCTTGCTATTGATGATTAGTTTCGATGTGTGATGGATTATAAGATCAGTCCTTCAGGGATGTAGGATACAGGGGAATTAAGCCTAATGTGGCTGATTTCCATTGGAAGCTGCATTTTGAACTTCCCTTGATTGGCTATGAATGTGAAGAATCTCTGTGTGATATAACTGAAGATAAAAGGTCAACTTTGCCAAACCCAGACTTAAGGAAGCTATATCAGTTGTTGGCAATATTAGAAGGAAAGTGTGGAATTGATGAAAGAGAAGCTTAGAAGAAGGTTTTGACTGCTCCACTATGCCTGTTTTTATTTAGTTGTTATCATTGTTTATGTGAATGAGAGATGAGTGTGGAAGAATATGTAGATGAGTTCTTTAAGTAATGATGACTTTAGGTCTAGTTGGAATAGAATAATCACTTGATCCTTTTTGTTGGTGGCCTTTGCGTCTAGGCTCAAGATGAGCTAGATCAGTTTGTTGGCAATATTAGAAGAAGAGTGTAGAATTGATGAAAGAGAAGCTTAGAAGAAGGTTTTGACTGCCTCACTATGCCTGTGTTTATTTTGTTGTTATCACAATTTATGTGAATGAGAGATGAGTGTGGAAGAATATGTAGACGAGTACTTAAAGTAATGATGACTTTAGGTCTAGTTGGAATAGAATAATTACTTGATCCATTTGTTTGGTGCCCTTTGCATCCAGGTTCAAGATGAGCTTGTGGTCCAATGAATTTGGAAATTGAAGAAGTTACTGGTTCGCCTTAAAGTTGAAGAGATTCGAGCAACTGAACAGTAAGGTGCATGGATCGGACATCGATAACGAAGGAAAGACTCTTTTTGCATTTTGAAGCACTAAAATTTATCGATTTCTACTCCACATCTAGAGTATTTGGTCAAACCATTCAATCAATCATCATAGATCAGAGGATTTAGGGTTCAATTCTTTCAGTTGAAAGCTATATACTGAACAACAAAATGCTAGTTAGCTCATTTGATAGTCGAATTTCGTTCCTTAAAAGCTTTGCAGTTCGAATCTGTTGTAATACATGGTACGTGCAAAGAGGTGCTTTCTCATATTAGATGAAAGCTGTATGTGAATGCTGAAGAATTGGGATCTTCTATACTACCTCCAGGGAACTACGTAGTTGGTTTTGGATGGGTTTACAGTTAATTTCTTGGTGAAACTGTTGAGTGCTTAAAGGCTTGATTGGTTGATACGCATTCAAAGAGACCTGTGGCAATGGCTACTTAATGACCTTTGCTCTTGTAGCGAAGCTCAATCTAGTCGGACTAGTTATTTCTATTTCTGCCAACAAAAAACTGTTGTGGAATTATGTCAACTTGTGTGCAGAAATCTTGTCAATGTTTTCTGTTACCTGAGGCAGTATGTTAGGCTAAAGGACAGCTGATACTCCTATGGATCCTAATTTGACACTGTTGAAGGACAAAAGATGTCTTAATGTGTTTTTGAGAAGAATAACTAGTCGAGACTTGAGAGTAGATGTGTTTTTCATGCAAGCAGGGCAATTGATAGTCCAGTGTGGCGTATTGTACCACTTTATTGTAACGGCTGGGGCTCTAACGGTGTGATATTGTCGCTTTGTCCAAAACTGCATAGTTTTAAAACACGTTGACCATATGTATCAAAGTGTACAGCAGAACGATATTATCCACTTTATTTGTCAAGGCTTTGTTTCCTACTCAAGTCCCTCACTCCCTTTGGAATGCGTTGACTGTGTGTATTAGAGTGCACATCGGAGTGATATAGTCCTATTAGGGCTCCCGGGTATCCCTCAAAGCTTTGTTTCTTACGTGTCCTTTGACCTTCTTGGGCTTCACTCCTTTGGAAACGTGTTGACACTATTAGAGTTACCTGAACTCTTATAACTAGCCCAACTCTCTCTCCCTGAGCGATATAAGACTAACTCTTAGGATTTGTTTCCCATCTATGATCAGCTTATCTAGGGCTGCCTCTAGAACTTGGCCTTGTATCCTCCCTTAGGGAACATGTGTCCTTGCATGACCACTTTGGCCATCGTCAATGCGGATAGGCCACACCACGAGAGGAATTGGCACCCCAAGGATCCAATGGTTACAATGTTGTCCGCTCTAGCTGAAGCCTCATGGTTTACTCTTCCCTACCAGGAACGCCATTAACAAATTGATGAAAACAATAATCGGAATGTTGTTGCCTACTATAAAAATAGCTGTGTAATTGGTTTATGCTAATTGCAAGTTGATGTGGTTTCAACCGTAATGGAAGAGATGTATTTTGAGGTTGGCATTCAAATGATGATGTGCCAAGACCATCACATAGTCACTCATATTACTAGTAATTTGCCATTCCGTGAGTGGGTTATGCTTTTCTCACTAAATCATAATTTTGTTGGTTAGGACATTAGCAAATTGAGATGTACACTTTATATGAGGTCCACACATCAGTTGGCAGACGCATTAGCGAAAACACTTGGTCGCAGTCAGTTTGGAACTAAGCATCAGTAATGTTGAAGGATAGTCATGAAGAGTCACAAGTTTCTTGTTATTTGATTACTTTATTATGAACTCTATTTTCTTCTGTCTAATCCATCAACTATTTGCATTAGTGTAATTAGAATTAACCAACATACATACGCATAGTCCATCTAACAACCAGCGAGTTTCATTCTTTCCATCCCTCCCTGTACCTCTTTTTCTTCGCATTTATCTTCATCATCATGACTTCCGGTGGTTCCAATGTGGATGGATTTCATCAAATAAAGTTCGTACAAGGAAAAAGTTTCGATGGAGAACTGTTACTTGAGCATTCATAAATGATAGGGTCTAACTTACCATTGCAGACCATTGAAAGTACTTCGTTCGAAACCTTAGGTGGGAGTCCTATCTCCACCTGTCTGTTGCTGGTCAACAAGGCCAATCGAAGCTCATGGTATAAAGTGGCAACTGCTGCCAGGAGCTTTCACAGGAGCTTAATTTCTCCAACTGAGCATCATTTCTTCGTGCAGACTAGGTATACTGTCATTTTTATATGACCTCTTTGATTCTGGTTTATGTGGTTTTGTTACTCGTGCTGTTACGGTGTTGATATGACATCTTAATAAGTTAAAGCAACTAAAACTCATGGAAATGCTACGGTTGCAACTCAATGTTTGCAAAGTTGACCCGAGTGGAACTGGTGGTGCGGGATGGTAGTTCACGCTTTTGACTGAAGATGGAATTCACAAGCGTAACTATAAAGACTGGCTGGTTGGTGAATACCAGACATGTTGCTGAAATATTATGGGATCTCAAATAAGCACTGATGTATCGTTTCTTGGTATTGCCAAAGAAATATGGGAAACAATGCATGCAACATATTCTTCAGATGATAATATTTTCACTAGTCTATGAACTGTTTGAGAATATATTTTTGGTTTAATAGGGATGCTCGGAGTCTGCGAGTATTGCAACCCCCAATGTGATTTGCTGTAAATGTTAAATATGTACCAGCCGTTGACGTCTGATCTTGAATTTTCAGAGAAACATAAGAGGCTGCAACTTGCGGTTGTTCCTCTTTAACTCATCTTGGATTACCATTAAGTTGTGACAAGAACCTAGCTACTAATGAGCTTCCTTCTCTACGCTATGTATAATATCATCTTTGAAGCATTGGTATCTTAATGCTGGCCTTGGGCTGAGTGTTGGATGTGTCTCCCTTGGCTTCTTGGGTCCAGGTGATGGCAGTGTAGGACCTGGTAGTGGATAGTGTTGTCACGATTTTGTCGAGGAGGCAATAGTAATGGTGGTTATGAATACAGAACATATAGACATTTCCGAACTAATCACAGACCGCGTGTTATTAGTATATAATAGCAAATCATTTTCCACCATAGATGCAGTCTCTTATATCTTTTTCTAGATGCACCTCCTTTTGCAACTCATTGCATGTTAAGTCGTCTGTATTCTTTTCATTCGTTCAGTCACTTCAGAGTTATGATGCACCCCGGAAGGTTTGTGGAAGATGTTCGTTTGTGCTGATCAACATTCTTTATATTTATGATACAAGCTCTTTACTCGTCTTTCTCAGGATAGCTATTGCCCTCATGCTCAGTGGCTTCGAGTCTCTTTTAGAGAATTGGGTAAAGGTATTTCACGATCAACAACCACGCTGGCCAAGCAGTGTTGTTATCCTGAGATACGGTGCCTGTTTCTACCTAATTACGCTATTCTAGTGCCTGTTTCAACATAACCAAACTGTTGCAGTTAGAGAAAACCAGCCCCCTGCTTGGGGGAGGATTTGCCCTTTATGATTCATTGCCCTAGTTGCACCTATTTTTGGGAGAAATGGCAACTATCCATCTAGTCCCATGGACGCAACAGTTCGCGTTTTGTCTCATTTGGGCATTCAATTTGATCTGACTGTGGAGTGACTCGGTCTTTCATGTCTTTTATGTTGCACCCGGCCAAATGGTAGTTTATGTAGCAGAATTGTTTATACGGCCATGGTTAAGTAAGTCACCATTCAGACACAGGAAATCGAAGAGCCAACTTGATCTGAACTTGGCATCTCCAATGACATGATTCAGTTCCTAGTGCATAGAAATAACATAAAATGAGTGCTTTTGGGCTAGTTGATTGGATAGGATGTTAGACCTTTTAGAACACCTTTACTGAGAACCGTGTTATGATCAAAATACAACCTTGTTTTTAATTATCTAGGCGATGATCAATAACCAAGTGTCGATGGATATACGGAGACGATAGTGAGATAATCATTTATTGATCTCTTTGACATCTACTGCCTAGTTTGAACAAGCTCTAGAGCTGCTGAAGCCATCCGCCATCAGCATTTTAACTGGAGGGCATACACGATGTTCGCATCACTAGGTTGTCACCATAAGTAAAACCGTGTTTCATTAGCTGATCTATGATTGATGTTTTCCCATCGTTACAGTTTTAACTTGAACTCTTGATGAGACCCAGAGATGGAAGAAGGGCCTATGGACAGCTTGCTTTCCACCAATGAGTCCATAAGATAGATTGGCGTTCGGGATATGATTGATGAAGCAAAGTATCTTGTAGCTAATCACTAGATTACTTTCCAATATGTGAAGAGATCAGCAAATTCTTTTATACATGGGCTTGCTAAGGGATGAGTTTTTAAGAATGATTTTCTTGTCGCATGTTGAAAATTAGATATATACACACCCGTGCACTGCCTCGAATCCTGGTTACCCAACTGAGAGAATTGTTTTACCTTCTGACATGTAATCAGACCCTCTCAATCTGAGCTTTCCTTAGTAATAAAATGGTCACCGTTAAAAAACAGCCATGGCCGATTATCTAGAAACCTATATGAGGAACTACCCTTTGCTCTTCGAATCAAGTCTCTTTAGATCAAGGCAGAAAGAAAGGTCTACAGACTCTAGACAGTTCTTTATCCACTGGACCGCAAAACAAATCATCAGGATTATTCACTTACGGGCCATTAAAAATCCAAGTGGTGTCAAGTGAAACAGTTCCTTAATTTCTTAGATTTGTCAGGTGCTCATGCGGGGGACTGTAAAGACAGAGATGTTTAGGTTCTCCTGGCCGAAACCTTGGTCTTATCGCTTGGAATTATGTCCTGCCACCTGGAAAAATTCTCCAATTGCTAGTGCCAGCTTTATATAGAAAAATGAGAAGGATATACTCTCAGAATATTTGATGATGCTTTTCATCCTTTCGCATCATCTGGACTGGTCTTTTTCCCTTCTAGCTATTATACACAAATATTTAGCTATATATACGCTACCATAATGTGATCATAAGCTTTATATAGAAAAATGAGAAGGATATACTCTCAGAATATTTGATGATGCTTTTCATCCTTTCGCATCATCTGGACTGGTCTTTTTCCCTTCTAGCTATTATACACAAATATTTAGCTATATATACGCTACCATAATGTGATCATATTCATAGGATTGGATCTGAGCTTGCTGACAATCTATCTCCATTACAGTTATGGGTAGCAGGAGTGCCGTATCCAGACATATTCATAAAAGAGAAAATGTTTCCTATGAGAATTACGATCCTTGTTTTCCTGATCGACCTGTTGTTGATCTCTACCTACAATTATGGGCCACTCAACAACCTTTTCGAGCCAAACCCGCCTTCGTGTGGGCCGAAGAAGGTGGTTCCAGAAGCTCAATCACGTATGCCCAGCTCGACTCGTCCGTAACTTCCATCTCTATTCAGCTCCTCGTACCATGCCAGAGAGGTGACATTGTTCTAATCCTTTGTTCACCCGGCCTTGAGCTTGTCAAGATCCTCTTCGGCTGTCAGAGAGCGGGCCTTCTGACCGTGCCAATCTCTCCACCTGACCCTTCCTTCAAACCTATCAGAGAAGATTACCACCAGCTCATCAGAGTCCTGGTCCAAACAAAGCCAAAAGCTGCAATTGCCAGTAGAAGTTACATTACTAGCGTTCGCCAATACATATCTTCTTCGTCTAACAACCCTCGACTCTCTCAATTGTTACAGAAGCTTGTCTGGGTTTGTGTTGATGATTTTGAAGATAATCATAGCTCAACCATGACTTCTCAATATGCAGGTTGTAAAGCCGAAGAGGTTTATCTGATTCAATACACCTCGGGTGCGACCGGAATCCCAAAGCCGGTTCTTGTGACAGCTGGTTCAGCTGCTCATAATGTTCGAACCGCAAGAAAGGCTTACGATCTTCAACCTAGCAGCGTTATTGTCTCATGGTTGCCTCAGTACCATGACTGTGGTCTAATGTTTCTGCTGCTGACCATTGTCTCTGGTGCCACTTGCGTTATTACCTCACCAACGGCCTTTGTCAACCGACCAAGACTCTGGTTAGAGCTCATAAGCGAGTTCAAGGCCACTTGTACCCCTGTCCCATCTTTCGCTTTGCCTCTTGTTGTTAAAAGAGGTCGTATTGATCATGGTGACATTCCTCTAACGCTACACAGCTTGAGAAACTTGGTGCTCATCAATGAGCCCATCTATACAGCTTCTGTAAAAGAATTCGTCAATGAGTTTGCTTATGTTGGGCTTCAACCTTCTTCTATCTCTCCATCTTATGGACTAGCAGAAAATTGCACCTTTGTTTCAACTGCTTGGAGAAATATCGGCGAGTCAGGTAGTTTCCCCAACATTCCAACCTACAATAAGCTTCTACCTAGTGCAAAGCTAAGTTCAACTTCAGAAGGAGAACAACTAGACGATATAGAGATTGTGGTTGTAAATGAAGAAACATCTGAGCTAGTTGAAGATGGGGTCGAAGGAGAGATATGGGTTTCTTCTCCGAGCAATGCCTCAGGTTACCTTGGTTACCCATCTTTAACTATCGAGGTTTTTGGGGGGAGAATTGGAAGAAAAATCGGTGGGAATTTTGTGAGGACGGCTGATAGAGGAGTTGTTAGAGATGCAGAGAGGTACCTTTATGTGACGGGTCGAGGGCCGGACATGATCAAATCAAGTGATGGGTCACAAATCCACCCTCATTACTTGGAGACAACTGCCTATAACAGCTGTACCAAGTATTTAAGGGGTGGATGTATTGCTGCATTGGATATTTCGACAATGGTTATCGTGGTTGCTGAGCTGCAAAGAGGCGAAGGTGATGTTAAGCTTTATATGAGTATATCAGAAGGGGTCAAAGAGGCTGTTCTTAAGCATGATAAAATTCGAGTTGGGTTGGTAGTGCTGGTTAAGAGTGGGAGCATTCCTAAGGCCACCTCTGGAAAGATTCAGAGGTGGTTAACGAAGGAAAAGCTATTGAGAGGTGAGTTGCAAGTGATCAATAAGACCTGGTTCGGTGATGTGGTGACTCCGGCTCTGCTCATGCTGTTAGAAAATGTGAAAGAAGGCAAGAGACAGGGAGAGGAAGGAGTCATGGACCCCATCCTCTACTTCCGAAAGAACCATCATCAAGTCTCCTTACAATCATTTCTATGAGAGTTAGTGATCTGCACTATTAATTTGAGTGTATAGGGTGTACCTTTAATTTGATTAGAATTATTGCAAACTACAGCTTATTTATATCCGTTGGTACATGTAAGTGTTTGAATTTGCTCTTCTATTTTAGGTTTAGTGGCAGGGAACAAGAATGGCACTAACCAAAGGAAAAATAATAAAAAAGGGTCTATTCACATGCATTTATAGTCCAAATTCATGTATAAAAGCACACATTATAATAACCGATTAGCTACGATGTTTATGAGGCATATCGGCCATACTTCGTGATTGAAACCACTACTCGACATAACATGGTGTAGGGTGGTGTGGAGTCACTAACTTTAGTTATCTGATCCACGCCAACAAATGAAGGGATTGATACATAAGAAAAGTCCATTTACAAGTTGTTGATTTAATGGTTAGGATTTCTTTCTTTCTTTCTTTTTTATTTTGGAGCTGGTAACTCGCACAGCATATAGGTATTTCAGATGGTTGCAATCCTCTTGAACATGGTTCATGTCTAGGTATACAATTAGCATGCCGTAAAGACCAGCCACAGTTTGGCCCGTTCCATGGGCCTCAAAGATATGTACATGGCTAGTTATTTTGGGGGCATCAGATGGGCTAGTTACTTCGATGCATGTTTTAAAGTCACAATCACGACAAACAAAGCATCCTTGTCCAAATCGCACCACGCTCATTCCAGTAAGTCCATTACATTGGCTGATGTGATGAGGAAACTAGTAGAAGGAATATGATGCCACGCCGTCTTCTGCTAATGGAGTTTAGAAGCCAAGACCATCGAATACGACCAATTCCACGGAGAATATTCTCACTTTCGGGTGGAGAATATGTTCGAACTTCTAGTGTAAAATAGTAAAGGCAACTATATAAAATCATGACCGTAAGCTAGAACTGTTTAATTGATTCTTTCATTAATATATGGAAGATATATCTCCAAGATATTATCTTCATCTCTTGTACTTATCTATTGATAGTCTATATAAATACATCACTAAACAAAGACTTGGGCAGGTACACCTACAATTATTTGTGTTGGTGCAACTCCTTTACGGAAGATAGAAGGGGATCATCAGGTTGGGCTTACTAGATTCTCAATTGATTTTTTGCCCTATTTAACTATTTTTGGTCAGTGGTTGTAACAGCTCGAAGGCCCACCCACTAAAGATACTGTCCACTTTGGCACAGAGTACCGCATGGCTTTAAAATGCGTCCTTACTGGAAGAGTCTACGGCGACTCTTATCAACAGCCCAGTTACTTTCTCCTTAGCAATGTGGGACTAACTCTCAATCCCTTCCCGCCTTCATCCCCTCAGACTATCTTGGGCTATTGCCACAGACTATCTTGGGGCCTCCCCCTCAAGCCATCTTGGCAGACAATAACGGGTTCACCTCTCCCCTTTAGGGGACACGAGTCTACGCGTGCGGTTAGCCATCTACCACCAGGTCAGGGGTTGGCTCTGATACCACTGTAACATCCCGAAAGCCCACCCAGTAAAGATACTGTCCGCTTTGGCATAGAGTGCCACACGGCTTTAAAACGCATCCTTATTGGAAGAGTCTACTGCGACTCTTATCAACAGTCCAGTTACTTTCCCCTTAGCGATGTGGGACTAACTCTCAATTCCTCCCCGCCTTCATCCCCTCAGACCATCTTGGGTTATTACCTCAGACTATCTTGGGGCCTCCCCCTCAAGCCATCTTGGCTCACCGCATGCGCGGACGTGTGTCCACTAAGACGGCGCTTGCGGTTAGCCAAGATGGCCTGATGGTGAGCCAAGATGGCTTGAGGGGGAGGCCTCAAGATACTCTGAGGCAATAGCACAAGATGGTCTGAGGGGATGAAGGCGGGGAGGGATTAAGAGTTAATCTCACATCACTAAGGGAAAAGTAACTGGACTGTTGATAATAGTCGTGGTAAACTCTTCTAGTAAGGACGCCTTTTAAAGCTGTGCGGCACTTTGTGCCAAAGCGAAGAGTATCTTTACTGGGTGGGCCTTCGGGCTATTACAGTGGTATCAGAGCCAACCCCTTACCTGGTGGTGGATGGCTAACTGTACGCGTGAACGCGTGTCCCCTAAAGGGGAGAGGTGAACCCGTTGCCATTTGCCAAGATGGCTTGAGGAGGAGGCCCCAAGATAGTCTAAGGCAATAACCCAAGATGGTCTGAGGGGATGAAGGTGGGGAGGGACTGAGAGTTAGTCCCATATCGCTAAGGGGAAAGTAACTGGGCTGTTGATAAGAGTTGTAGTAGACTCTTCCAGTAAGGACCCGTTTTAAAGCCGTGCAACACTCTTTGCTAAATCGGACAGTATCTTTACTGGGTGGGCCTTCGGGCTGTTATAGAGGTATCAGAGCCAACCCCTGACCTTGTGGTGGATGGCTAACCACAAGCAGGACGCGTGTCCCATAAGGGAGAGAGGTGAACCCGTTGCCGTCTACCAAGATGGCCTGAGGGTGAGCCAAGATGGCTTGATGGGGACGCCCCAAGATAGTCTGAGGCAATAACCCAAGATGGTCTGAAGGGATGAAGGCGGGAAGGAACTGAGTTAGTCCCACATCGCTAAGGGGAAAGTAACTAGGCTGTTGATAAGAGTCGCAGTAGACTCTTCCAATAAGGACGCGTTTTAAAGCCGTGCGGCACTTTGTGCCAAAGCGGACAATATCTTTACTGGGTGAGCCTTCGGGCTGTTACAGTGGTATTAGAGCTAACCCCTGACCCAGTGGTGGATGGCTAACCACACGCGCGAATGCGTGTCCCCTAAGGGGAAGAGGTGAACCTGTTCTTGTCTGCCAAGATGGCCTGAGAGTGAGCCAAGATGGCCTGAGGGTGAGGCCCCAAGATAGCCCAAGATGGTCTAAGGGGATGAAGGCGGGGAGGGACTGAGAGTTAATCCCACATAGCTAAGGGGAAAGTAACTGGGCTGTTGATAAGAGTCGCGGTAGACTCTTCTAGTAACGATGCATTTTAAAGCCGTGCAACACTTTGTGCCAAAGCAGAGGGTATCTTTACTAGGTGGGCCTTCGGGTTATTACAGTGGTATCAGAGCCAACCCCTAATTTGGTGGTGGATGGCTAACCGCACGCGTGGATGTGTGTCCCCTAAGGGGGAGAGGTGAACCCGTTGCCGTCTGCCAAGATGGCTTGAAGGTGAGCCAAGATGGGTTGAGGGGGAGGCCCCAAGATAGTTTAAGGCAATAGCCCAAGATGGTATGAGGAGATGAAGGTGGGGAGGGACTGAGAGTTAGTCCCACATCGCTAAGGGGAAAGTAATTGGGTTGTTGATAAGAGTCGCGGTAGACTCTTCCAATAAGGACGCGTTTTAAAGCCGTGCGACACTCTGTGCCAAAGCGGATAGTATCTTTACTTCTACAAATGGAGGAATTCAAATCTATTTTTGATTATTTCTCTGAATTTTTTGCCATTGTCAACAAAATGAAGAGAAATGAAGAAAGCTTAAATGATATGAGGGTAATAGAGAAAATTCTCTGTTCATTGACATCAAGCGTTGAGTATTTTATTTTTGCCATAGAGGAGTCTAAAGACATAAACTCTATCTATTGATCAACTCATAGGTTTAGTACCAAGTCCATGAAGAAAGGTTAAAAAAGTAGAAGACCCAAGAGCAATTGAACAAGCACTTTATTCAAAACTCTTTTTCAAAGAAAGAAAAGAAAAGTTTGAAAATGACAAAAATCAAGGACATGGTCATGGTTATGTTTAGGTCGAGGTAGAGGTTGAGGTTAAGGAAGAGGTGGTAGAAGCAGCTACAATCAACCCAACAATGAAGAAAAGATCTAAAGCTCACAACCTTTAAAAGGTTGTGAAAGAGGAAACAACAATTAAAGGTATGAAAAGTCTTAAATTAGATGTCAAAATTGTCATAAATTTAGGCATTACGCTTATGAATGTAGAAGCACTAACCATGTAATTAGAAATCCAACCTCATGGAGATGAAAGATGAAGTGGAGCTCACCTTGCTAATGGCCAAGCACAAAGAAGAATTAGAGGAGAAAAGTAAGTAGTACTTAGACACCAACGTAAGTAATTATATGAGTGGAGATAAGAATATATTCGTGGAGACGGATCAAGTGAATGGGCATGTCACCTTTGGAGATCAATCTAAGGTACCAGTGAAGAGGAAAGATAAAATACTAATACTCTCTAAAGATGGAAGCCACCAATTTATTTTTTATGTATATTATGTGTCAAATCTAAAAAATAATATTTTAAGTTTCAGACAACTTCTTGAGAAAGATTACAAAGTTCACTTAAAAAATCGTAATCTTTCTTTGAAAAATCATGAAGGAAAATTAATTGCAAAAGTCCCACTGGTAAGAAATAGAATGTTGTTGCTAGAAATCAAACATGATAAATCTAGGTGTCTAACAGCATGCTTAAAAGATGACTCTTGACTTTGGCACTTAAGTTTTGGACACTTAATTTATTGTAGCTTAAAATTAATGTCTACAAAGGGCATGGTGAATGGACTGCCTCCCATTAATCATCCGAATCAACTGTGTGAATGATGTCTTCTAAGAAAGCATTCTGGAAAGGCTTTTCTAAAAGAGTCAGCATCAAGAGCTAAGGAACCCTTACAACTTGTCTATACCAACTTATGTAGACCCATTACTCCAAAATCTCATCGTAAGAATAATTATTTCCTACTCTTTATTGATGATTTTTCTCAAAAGTCTTGGGGATATTTTTTTAAAGAAAAATGGGAAGTATTTGGTGCCTTTAAAAAATTTAAGGCCATGGTTGAAAAAGAAAGCTGGTATGAAATTAAAGCCATGAGATCTAATAAAAGAGGCGAATTCACATCAAAAGAATTTAATGATTTGTGAAGCAAATAGGATTCAATCACCCTCTAACGGTTCCTTACCACAATAAAATGGAGTGGCAAAAAGCAAGAATAGAACCATTCTAAATATGGTTCATAGCATGTTGAAATGCAAGAAGATGCTTAAAGAATTTTGGACTGAAGTGGTAGATTGTGCCGTTTACCTTTCAAATCATTATCCCACCAAAAGTGTTGATGACAAGACGCCACAAGAACTATAGAACAGGAGAAAACCAACCATCACTCACTTGTGGGTGTTCGGGAGCATTGCCTATGTCCATACACTGTATCAAAAGAAAATAAAACTTGATGATAAGAGTCTGAAGTATTCCTTCATTGGCTATGACAAGCATTCAAAAGGCTACAAGCTTTACAACCCAAGCATTGAGAAGATTGTCATTAGCACAGATGTGGAGTTTGATGAAGAAGGCACATCAGATTAGAACATGAAGAATAATGAAGACTATAACTTCTTACCAATAATTGAAGATGAAGAAGGAGCACAAAGAAGAGATGAAGTTTAAGAACCTACAAGCCCAAGTTCAAGTGAAAAAACATCGTAGACTAGAAGCCTACAAGAGACTTATGAGGTAACTAAAAATTTAAATAAGCTAACTCTCTTTTATGTATTTGTTAATTGTGAACCTATAGGCTTCAAGGAAGCTATACAAAGCAAGAAATAGATAGAAGCTATGCTTAAAGAAATCAAGTCTATTCAAAAAAATGATACATGGTAGCTAACAACTCTTTTGAAAGGCCAAAAGGCTATTGAGTGAAGTGGGTTTCCAAAACAAAGAAGAATGTGAAAGGAGAAGTTGAAAGGTACAAAGCAAGATTAGTAGCTAAAGGTATAAGCAAAGGTATGGAATATATTATGAAGAGGTATTTGTTCCTGTTGCTCACTTAGAAACTATAGTATTAATAATTTTTTAGATGCAAAAAATAATTATAAAATACATCAAATAGATGTAAAGTATGCATTCTTGAATGGCCTCCTAGAAGAAGAAGTTTAAATGAGCAACACATAGGGCATATGGTTAAAGACAAGAAGATAAAGTTTTAATATTAAAAAAGGTTTTATATGACTTAAAACAAGCTTTAAGAGCATGGAATAGTAGAATTGACAAATATTTTATGAAAAATGACTTTGTAAAATGTCCAAGTAATCATACTCTCTATGTAAAGACCTATAAAAATAAAGGCATCTTGCTTATGTGCCCGTATATAAATGATCTCATTTTTATATAAAATAATCTAAGTATATTTAAAGACTTTAAGAAGGCAATAAGTCAAGAATTTGAAATGAATGATATTAACCTCATGTCCTACTATCTCAGAATAGAGGTGAAGCAAATGGATGATAAAATCTTCATCTCTCAAGAAGTCTATTCGAAGAAAGTTTTCAAGAAATTTGGCCTCAAGTGATGCAAGCCTATAAGCACTCCCATGAAATGTGGAGCAAAGCTTTCCAAGCATGATGAAGGAAAAAGAGTCAACCCCATTCAATTCAAGAGTCTTGTTGGAACCCTAAGGTATTTAACATGCACAAGACTGGATATCTTATTTTCTGTGGTTTTGGTTAGTGGTTTGGTGGAGGCACCTACAACAACCTACTTGAAGACGGTTAAGAGAATTCTTTGATACATCAAGGGAACTACCATCTATGGTCTCTTTTACTCTTCATGTGAAGACTTTAAGCTTCTTAGATATAGTGACAACGATTGGGTTAGATATTTAGATAATTGAAAAAGTACAATTAAATTTCTTTTCTTCATAAGAGACACTACTTTCATTTGGACTTCAAAAAAGCAATCTATTGTTACACTATCTACTTGTGAAGCCGAATATGTTGCTGCTACCTCTTGCGTGTGAAATGCAATTTGACTTTGAAACTTGAAGGTATTGCACATTGCACAAGAAGATGCAACAAAAATTTATGTTGATAACAAATTGGCTCTTGCTTTTGCAAAGAATCTGGTCTACCATGATTCAAGTAAGTACATCGACACACGTTATCACTTTATAAGAGATTGTGTAGCAAGAAAGGATTTTCATTGAAGTATGTATGATCCTAAGATCAAATTGTCGATATCCTCACCAAGCCGCTCAAGTAAGAAGTCTTTGAGAAATTAAGAGTGATGCTTTGAGCTACAAAATCAAGTTTAAAAGAGGGAGTTGAAGAATAAACTTGATTAGGCTCATTTTTGATAATGGGCTAGGAGGATCAATTTGATGGACCAAGCTCATATTCTAGAAAGCTCATGTTGATCATAAAAGCCATGTTCTAGAAAGTGTTGCTAGAAATATCTAGATATTTTTGAAGAAAGAGTTTAATATTTTTAGAGAGTTCTATAGAAAGTCGTTTGTAGCAATTGGATTAAAAGTGTATTGGCACAATTTTAGCCATTGGTTGAGATGTGCCACTAGTATAAATAGAGGCAGCCCCTCATACTTTTGTATCAAGCTAAAAAGCCAAATAATAGATTATAAGTTTCTTTCTCTTAACTTTAATCTCCTTTTCCTTTCCCTTTGAAATTCTTCACCAAAACCACTTCCTTATAAACCAAAACATCAAGCCACCTTTTTAACCTGTCAACTCTGTGATAATGCCGATCATACACGTCTACTATGTTTTGAATGCTTTAATCGAGCTTTCCTTGTGGATGGTCTGAGTGATTCACTTGCTACCTTGCCTGTTTCTGAAGCTGTTAATCGCAACCGTTGCCACTCATCACATGACTGCCTCAACATCTAATATGACAAATGCAACTCCATATGAAGGTACAGATTCAATTATTGTTGGAATTGGGTCCAAAGTAGCTATTTCTCATATCGGATCCTCAACCATCTCTTCTTACATGGTTTCCTAAAGTTGAATGATGTTTTATGCGTTCCAAAGATGACTAAAAACTTCTCATCTGTGCGAAGATTTTCTGATGATAATAACTGTTATTTTCAAATGGATGCGCATGAATGTTGCGTAAAGGATAGGATCAGTCACCAGGTTCTTTTGCGTGGTACTAGCCATGGGATCTTATGCTATCTTTTTCCTGAACGGGTGGAGTCAGCTAGGATTCATGCTAGAGAATTTCATGGTGGCCGCACTACGCAAAAGTGTGACACCCTCGCCTTGGACATCCGTCAAATGCTGGTTTTCATGAGCTTTTCATTAAATGTAATCTTTCGATTTCTGGAAATTTTGATATAAACAATTTTTGTAGCATTTGTCACTCTAGGGAAATCATGTCAAAAAGCTTTCAGCATCGAGCATATTCTGCCATTCATCCCCCGTCTCTGTCACATTCTGGATACCGCTTTTATTTATCTGTTGTGTTTTGGGAAAAGAACAAAAGAATATATAGAAAATAAAAGAACAGAGGCAAACTCATAAACAACATACACCAGATATTAGTGTGTGTTGATTAATTGAAAAAGTAAACTAAACATGCCTTTTATAGGCTTATAATAGGAATGGGTGTTGAGAAATAAAAAGATGTACAAGGCCACTAACTAAGCTAATAATCCACTAACATTTTCTTAATCCACTAACTCCACTAATCTGTTAATATTTTAACTTTATAGAAATAGGACCAGTCACGAACTACAACCCAATGACACGTCATCATTTTGAATCATTCTTCAATATTGTGGATGACTGCAAGAGATATACTTGGAATTTCCCACTGTTCCACAAATCTCATACTATTTATGTATTTTCTGATATTAAGAAACAAACTGTGAATCTGTTATCTCGGTCAATCAAAGTGATTAGGACGGATGGCGAAGGGGAGTTCAAAAGAAAACTGTTTCTTGATTTCTTGCGCACTTGGGATTTCACTTGGGATGTTTTCCCTACAAGGAAGTAGTGCTCGTGCAACTTCTTCGCAATCTAGCACGACTTCATCTCAGCCATTGGTCATTTATCCTGCAACTTCACTTCTATTACTAATGTTGTTCCTGTTCATCCATCAACGATCGCGTTTCTCACTCTTCGCCGTACTCTACAGTTTTCTCTCGCCTGACTCTCCTTCTTCCTCGGATGGAGGCCACTCAAATTCGCCTATCTCTGTCTAACCTATACTGTCTCTAGCTCAGCCCCTTACTTCTCCTGCTGTATCTGGCAACGATTCATCTCATATGAGTCCACCCAATTCATCTGTGTCTGTTCCTTCGCCTACACCAGTGGAATCTACTCCGGATTCTTCACCCCCCCGGCCAATCATGGAAATTGAAAAGCATTTACATGCTCATATATGGGGATTCACCTAATTTATTAGCAGTTAAAAATCCATTGCCTTATGCCTAAGCTGCTGCTTTGGATGATCCCCTATCTCATGAACCCAATTCTGATGCCGAGGCTTGTAAATTTTAAAATGGGGGGCTTCTAAGGACGAAGAATATTGGGCTTCCTTCAAAATTGCACGTGGACCCTTGTACCTGCTGAACCTCACATGAATATTGTCTAGTGTACATGGGTTTTTAAGATCAAACGGAAGGCTGATGGGACTATTCAGCGCTCTAAGGCCTGTTCGGTCCCTCAAGGTTTTAAACCTTGACTATGACGGGACATTCAGCCCAGCTGCCAAGCCGTCTACACTGCGCCTTATTCTCGCTCTTGCAACGTTCAGAAATGGCCTTTGAAGCAACTTGATGTTCGGAACGGTTTTCTGAACGGCCATTTACAAGAGGGATCTACAGCGACTGAGTTACGTTTCTAAGCTTAACAAATCATTCTATGGGCTTAAATAAGCGGTCCTTTCTCCAGCAAGATGATTTTCATAACAGCTCGGCTGATATCCTCTCTCTCTATATATTCTTCACAACTCTACATCGACCGTCTTATTACTCGTTTATGTTGATGATCTCATCATTACAGGTGACAACTCCAGCCATGTTCAAGCCTTCATTGATACTCTTTGCACCACATTTGATACTAGAGGTCTGGGTAATCTCAGTTTTATTTTTTCTTGGGATGAAAGTGGAATGACCGACAAGCTAGATATGTTACAGATCTTCTCACATAATTCTGTATGATTCATTGCAAATTATGCCCTACCCCATTATCTCCTGCTACATGGCTGTCCTCTTATGATGGTGGGCTTTTGTTTGATGTTACTACTCACCGGAGTATGATTGGACTCACCTTATCTCGGCCATCAACCAAGTCTGTTAGTACATAACAAATTCCACGAAGTACCCATCTTCAAGCTGTTAAAAGAATTTTGCGTTGTGTCAAAGGTTCCATTGAGCATGGCGTTACTTTTCAAGCATCTTCTGACCTCTCCCTTCGAGCATATTCAGATGGGCCGAAGATCCTGACAATCGTCGCCCTACCTCTGGTGCCTCTATTTTTCTTGGTCCTAATCTACTTCCTTGGATGGCCAAGGAGCAATCTACTGTGTGCAGATTCCGAATACTGTGGCTGCTACGCTTATGTGGTTTGGATAACTATTTCGGGAAATTGGCATTCCACTCTATCAACCTCCAACACTATTCTGTGATAATATCTCTACCAATTCACATGGCTGCCAATCCGGTATTGCATCCTCGAATCTGGCACATCAAAATTGACTATCATTTTTTTTCGAGGCCCAGTTACTGGCCGCGCTCTGCGTATTATTCATGTCTCCTCTGATGATCAGCTAGCTGATATATTCACCAAATGACTCCCTCGTGATCATTTTCGGCAATTGGTAATCAAGCTCAAACTTAGCCCCATACCGTTTCACTTGAAGGGGGGTGTAAAATAGCAAGACAACTATGCAAAAATCATATCGTAGGCTACAACTGCTTAATTCATTCTTTCACTAATTTGTGGAAGATATGTCTCCAAGGTATTATCTTCATATTTCCTGTACTTAATGTATTGATAGTGTATATAAATACATCACTAAACACAGATCCCAACAGGCCATTCTCATCTATTCTTTCTTTTCCTTACATCTGGAACCACAACAAGGAATTTATTTGTACTAAGAAATGATAATTTACTCCTTTCTTAGCTTCTTGGGAATTATGATAACATCGTTCAAGAACTGACCAAAGACAGAGAATGGCTAAGAAGAGAGGCAACGAGACCAACAATGACAATGCCGAGCCATACCCTCAATCCGTTTTTTTGTTTTTTTTTGCTTTGGACGTGTACCATGGAGGTTGAAACTTAGGTCAGGCACACTACAGAAATATGGATCTGTAGAGGCAGCTGAACTGCCTCTAAAAGCTCTAAAAACTGCCTCCATAAGCTAAGAGACGATTTTAGAGACTTTGGGGCAGTTTTACGTGCCTCGATTTCCTTTTCCCTTTTTCATAGTGAGTATATCTTAGTGGCATCTCTCCTAGCATCTAACTAGAAAACAAAGGTCGATGATAAGCTAGTAGGTCGGGACTACATGCAGGCCATGAGGATACTGAACTCTAGACAAAGCTCTTCGTGATAGACCGAAAGTCACCTTATCTCCTAATATTGACAGCTACAGCTACAAATATCATAGTTCTAAAACTTATGAGTTGAATGGATGAGAGGACAAAATTGTTTTGTTTGGATTGGTAATGTTATGCGTGGATAGTTATCTTATTTTCTATTATTAGCTGAATAAAAGATAAATAAAATAGCAGTAAACCAGTTGGCTGCTTGTTCTTAAAAAATGTATCTATTTTTTAGGACTGCCAATAGCAAGGGATAAAGCCACAGTCACAAAGTTCCCATTTGGGAATAAGGCAACAAGGCCTAAAATCGAAAAATTTTGGAATTGTTTAAGAAAAATTCGGGAAGAAGTCAGGAAAAAAAGTAGTGCAAGAATGTGGATTTACTATTTTAAGTTGAATTTGCAACTAGATTCACATATTATATTTGTGAATTTGACAAACTATTCGTAAAACTGAGTACAATTTCATAAATTCAAGCTTAATTTGGTAAATTTTCACTGAATAGAAATCTCTAAGAACTTTTGAATTATTCGGAAAAGATTTTGGTAAATAAAAAACTAGAGGCTTTTTCTTGAAAGTTTGGGAGACTTGTTACCATGGATAAAACAGGCATTCATTAATAATTTGTCCACTGTTTATGGTCTTCATGCAATACTTTATATCCGGGATCTTTAGCTAAGAATGCAAAAAAGTAGGACAACCTTAGTAACTTAAAGAGTGGGTTAACATCTCACGAAACATCGACAGAAATATCATATACTGTTACATATAGAAACCACGAGTGCCTTGTAGTATCCAATGAGGAATGGCTTGGCGAGTGCTATTTGATTACAATGGGCTATCACAGATGCTATGACGTATATCAATAGTGTCTTTTAGATAATCATATGTGTATATGAATATGTTACATACAATCGATGATCCAGAATGCGGGATATGGCAATATTAGAAATTCATGAATTAGAGATGGGAATTCCAGAGCAACTTCTGCCTCCTTTGTAGTTTCATTTCATCGTGGTGGGGCTATTGGAGAACATACGCCACACTTCAATTTTGTAAGAACCCATTCATTTCATCTGCAAAATTGGCATGGCAGGGGAAGTCAGCGACATAAGCTAGGCTTGGACAACGATCCTCCACGCTTTCAAGACCTCACAGGTGGGATGCCGCTCAAAGGTGAGTGTGCGCGGGTCTGAATATTTATCGAACAATAAGTCATGTTCTAAGAAATGCTAAAGATAATGCCGTCAAGTTGGCAGAAATGGCTAATGAATATTTCTAACAATTAGTCACAATAAGTCAACATCTCCCTTAGAATGTAGCTACTTTTTTCTTTTGGAGGGGGTTAAATTTAGGAGCCGGCATGAGCGAGAGCTAGGGAGTGGTTTACTTTATAACTCTTCGCTTGAAAAAAGAAAAAAAGTTTAGCATAAGTGAAAACAAATAAATAGAATTTATCACATCTCCAATTTGCTGCTTTGCAGCTGACCTACTCTTAATACGGAGGAACAATAGTACACTAACAGCAAGCTGTGGTGCAGCTCCTCACTTTTGTAGGATAGTTGTTACTTTTGGTTAATCAAACCCATCCATCTTATTGTTTTTTGGATGACTATTGCTCCAAAATATTGTTTAAAGAAACGTCCATAATCAATGAGTAGCAAGCATATATTTTTTATTTGAAAAAAGAAAAAGAAAAACGAACCACTGTTTTTTAATGTTAAAATCACAGAATGATCTTGATGTTTCGTGTACAAAATGTCCTCAGTAGTAAAATCAGATGAACGGATCTAATAAACAAAGGTAGAGCCCATCATGCAAAGTGGATGCTGCACCGTAATATCATTTCATTCCTCCTGCTCTTGATATGTAACTATTTTCTCTGCGTGAGTTGGGTTCTCAACGGGATGTATCAGCCTGGTTGTTATATATTATTACTTCTTCTTTTCTAATGAGGTAGTCAACTTTGAAAAGAACAATATCCGAAGTTCATTGTTAATCTCAATAATGGAACTTGTGTCCTTGTTTTAGGGAGTTTAATTATCTGTTAAAGGGTATTGCAATTCCCAAAGTTCCATCAGTACCAACAAAGTGAGGATCTCTAAACAAGCCACTGTTGACATCTATTTCCTTACTAAAAACAGAAAGAGAATTATTTAAGGCACTAGATTCAAGTTGCCAGGCATCTTGCTTCTTTCTGTCAAACTCTCTGTGTAAGCTTCTCAGCCGTTCCTTCTGCTGCTTGTTGGGCTGCTTGACTTGGCAATCTAGGTTTATATAAAACCTAACCTAATCCTTGATACTTTATTTACCATATATTGTAATGCCATGTTATTATAATATCTTCTCTACGTCTATATAAAAAATATATAGGAAGAAGAAGCGGATTATGGGGGAGTCCATATCGGAAAAGATAGGATTGTTTAAATCCAATCGAATTAGACCCTTTCATCATGTGGGCCAGTGGTATATAGGCCACCTAAAATATGCGACGATCCTTTTAACTACAGATTATGGTTGGTGTAAAGCCTATCGGATTTTAGACCTTTTTAGGAAGACATTATCTGACGTGGGAATGTACAAAATAATGGGCTTATAATGGGCTTAGTTTTCTGTTTGAAGGGGCCTCGGTGCAATGGTAGAGCAATGGTCACAGGTTCAGGATATGAAAACAGCCTCTTGCAAAATGTAAGATAAAGCGGCATACTATTAACCCTTGTGGTCCCCTTTCCTGGACTTTGCTTGCACCAGAACTATCTTTTAATCTTAGTCCTCGGTTTCATCAAGAATGCTACTCTTTTTTTGAAGTTTTTTAGCTGTCCATTTTACACCCCAAATAGTAGTGCTTAAGATCAATCAACAAGGAGATCTATTTTATGGGACAGTCCACGAAATGGCACCTAACCTAAGAGATAATAGATGCCCCACATTCACTTTTAAGTGCATCCGTACAAAAACTCTTTCTGAAGTGGTGGGTATTAGGTCTCTACCACCACATACAAGCTTGGCTACATGAGTGGATGGTTCAAGCCAGCCTTCTTGTGGGCTCCATCTGCACATGAAAGTCGAACAGATTGCACATTCTAAACATTCGATTAGTGGACTTTTGCTAACTGTTCATAGATCAATTGCTATTACCATATTATATCAACTTTTCAATGGCTGTCCCCAACTAGATGGCCAAAATGATGCTTTTTTCATCCCGACGACCGATTAATCCTAGAACCTATGAGATGGACGCTCCTGATAAACCAACCCATACCGTATGAGAAATTAACAGTACAGATGAGCCTCAGTTGACCCATGACCATGATTTAAGTATTATAAGGAAAAAAAATGTTTTAATTATTTCAATAGTCTACATAGCATTATAGTAGAGAGGACGAAGGAAAGCGTTAGGTAGGGGAACATGGAAAAAGCTGATCGAGAGGTTGATTTTCAGACGGAATCAACCTCCATGTCATCAAGTGCTGTATGAGATGGCCACGTTCCTTTGCGTCAGGATGTCATGACTTAACCTAGAATTGGAGTTTTATTTTTCTTTTTATTACTTGGATTTGTATTTTGTAAGGCAGTTTTAGATCTCTAGATGGATAGATAACATACACCACAATCTTATTATCTCCCTTTATTTATGTCTTCACGGTCATCGTGACCATACGCGTGGGACATAAGATGAGAATCCTACCTCATTTTTCAAAGCAAATCACTCACAAATTCTCCTAAATCTAATTTTAAACTTGATCTCCAATAAAGAGGTTAAAAGTGGCGACTCGATCTTGTCACTAAACATACTACAAGAGAGATAACCTACCTCATGTGTGACTCAGATCATTGATGTATGCCATTTAGCTTAAATCTTTGGTTGGTTAGCGAACTTTATTAGTAATGATCTTATCAACTCACAAGCTTCTTAATTGGGCAGGAAGTAAGTTTGGCATCTCCTCTAAATTTCCCCTTCGGTTTAGTTGTGGAAAGGGTAAATGGCAGGTAGCCTGCCCCACCATTCTAGATTGTGACGCTCTCTCAGTGAGCTCCAGCAGATGACACAGCCAAGAAGATGATCTTGCCCTCTTGCAGGCTTGAGCAATACTGCAAAGCTAAATTTGCAGCCATCGTCAGCAGGTCAAATTATGGTGCATTTTCCATTGCCGTTTACCTATGCTAGCAGATGCGTGAATGGCTGGCATCATCGGATAGCCCGTCGACATATGGTCGTAATCAGGTGACTGCTGGACATGTCCTCTTTAAGGAAACGAGAAATAATCTCTGTATTCTTTAGGGCTGTTTGGCATGGATAACCATCCACGGATTGGCTTAGCAGGATTATAATCTTAATACTACAAACCTTCACAGTTCTATCCGCGTTTTGGGACATCCAATAAGGCTAGGATAGGGAGCCCTGTAAACGCTTATCCAGAGATAGCTCCCAACCCTAACAGCCTCTATCTTTGTGTGCGCGTGTATACCCCTTTGAAGAATGGAAGGAATTCCGACGCCTAAGACCAAAAGTACCCAAACGGAAAGAGGGGATGTAAATGGAGGAGTTATATGGTTTGTGTGAACATTCTCAGCCAGTCAGCCTTCCAGTTTGCTTTGCAGAATGAATAATAATGGTTGGGACTGGGTCCATGGAAGATGTTTTTTTCGTGCATGGCTTACCAAATGTGCGAACCAATAAGTGAGCAGCTGGAATTTCTTCTCACTTATGCACACTGCTACTTGTTTTATTTCTTTTTGCAATTCTAAATTGTGGTAATATAAATTTGAATTAATATAACTAGTAGTTTGAAGCATCTAATGAACTTGAGTTTTTGTAGCTATCCTAAACAAGAGACGATTAGATAGGTCAAATCAATCATAAAAAGTTGTAAAGCCTAAATAAGAGACGCTTAGACTGGTTAAAATAATCATCAAAAATTTGAAACTGGTTTGTGGCTAGAAGCGTATAATGGGCATGAGCTCCATAAAACTTGCGTTACGTCCTCAAATTAATTTACCACAAAGACCCAATATCTTATATGAGTGTTTGACATAATTCAACATTTCCTGCCAACTGAACAGGCCCTAAAGTCAGTACATGTCACCTCTACAGAAAGCTAGTGAAAACCAAAATGATAGAATGAGAGAGGCCGCCTAGGTGCATGAGAACAGATGTTTGTGGCTTCTGGATGAAGCTGGCTTCTCAGTAAACCTGTAAAATGGATGCAACGAAACTTATGCTTAAGAAACCAGGTTTACATGTAGTGAGATAAGTCTATCCCTCTGTTGTATTAAGTACATATCTCTGCAGATTCAAGAGCACAAACTACGAACAACCTTAGAATATTCCACGAAAAAGACGGACCCTCAGAGAACCAACTAGTTGATTAGAACAATCTCAGAATTATTACATCTCATCCCTTGCCTCTCTCTTTTTGAGCAGTCTATGAGGTGGGCTACTGAATATCATATGATGTTATTGTAACTGAAGATCCTTGGTTTAAACTTTTACTAGGACTTTCATATTGTTTCCTGGGATTATTATTTGCATTACTTTATCAGGCGCAATTATTTAATTATAAGAGTCAGTAGTTTATATATTACCTAATGGTTTTGGCTTCTCTTATCAATTCCAACCTTATCCATCCCATTCCTTGAAAGGGAAAGGGAAAGGGAAAGTGGCTCTTATTTGATAACTTGAAAGCTTTATTCTAAGCGACGGAATATGACCAGACGGAGGTGGTATCTGGACTCTTCTTGTTCCCGAAATAGGCCATATGTTCCCAATATCTAGCCCAATGGGTGTTCTTAGCCACTGTGTAAAGAGAGTACTGCCTCTGGCTCCACAAATACATGTTACTTTATTTTCTTTTCAGAGTTACTGTACATGATAGTAGTGCTTTCATGATCTGTTTCATGTTGCTCTCAACTTTTGAAGCATAGTTTGACATGCTTCGGTGGCTGCTTTCAGTGACCATGGCAGAGAGGTTTCTTGATAAAGCAAAGTCTCTTGTGGCTAATCACTTGGTCACTTTTGCATTCGTGAAGAGATTATTTGATTCTTGTGCAGAGGTGATTGATAAAGGCAGAGCATCTAAAAATGAGTGTCATCGCTGACATTACTTCTCTTTGTTTTCTAGTTTTTATTTACCTTCTCGGTTTGACATGTTAATTATCAAATAAATAAAATAGTCTCCATTCAAAAAAAGGAAAAAAAATAAATAGAAGTGCTGTTCTCTACTTGCTTCTCTTAAGCTGGCTGCTTGGCCAGATGCATCATAGTGAACTCCCCACAGTTGTTGGTCTACTCCCCCAGAAACAATTATAGGAAGCAAGAAGTTGGCATGCCAGTCATGCAAAGACTAAAGTTGTCATGGAAGCCTCTTAGCACTCTTCCCTCAACCAACCTCTTCTGGGTTGCTTTTAATGGCGTCTTTGAAGTTAAGTTTGATTCAACCTGGTGATGATGGGATCCGGCTTAAGATTGAAAGGCAAGTGGAAATAAATGTGGGGTTGAGTGCTTCCATTTTCTCAACACATTGCATTCAGAATATTCTTTAGAGTAAAAGGCAAGTTTGTGTAACATGTTTCAGCATTTTTCTTTTAAGATAAGCTAGAAATGGGGGGTTTCGGAGTGCTAAACTTTGCCGCTTATAATTTTCCCCTAAAGAATATGGGCGGATATAAGTACAATGCGGGCAACATTCTGTACCAATTATCTCTTGGGGGAGAACTATGATGATCATTTTATTCTTATTGACGTTAATTTTCTTTTACAAGGAAAGAATTAGAAAGAAAATTGCTCACACATCTTCCTAGAACTATGTATTACCTAATGTGATGGATGATACCGACCTTGAGCCAGTAACCTACCATGAGCAGAAGACGCGTTTCTTTTTGCCAAACCACCGTGATGATAGACGGCAGCCGGGTGCACCCCATGCGAGTTTCTAGAAAAGGGAGAAAATGTCTATAATACACAACCTTACCTTATGTTTTTGTAAGAGGGCTTTTTCACTCTTTAACCCAAGACCTCTAAACCAAGGCTTATCTTCCCAACCACCATATAGTCCTGTTTGAGAAGTGTAAACTCCCTAATTTGTTTCTTCAAATGGTCAGTTGGATCGATAATAAAAGGCAACAATTCGCATTCTCCGACAAAGTTTTGCAAAACAAATCAGCAACTAAACATGAATTTTGGGGTTTGATCCATCCAAAAAAGTGCCTAAAATTTTACAAAACAATCATTTTGGTCGTTATATGAGCAGATAAATTTATCTGTGGATAGTGATTGCACCAAGGAACGGCTTTAAGCCCATGTCTTTTCATATTGATTATGAACAAGCTAACAAAATATCTTCACGAGGATATTTCAAGGTGGATGTTATTTGCAAATGATGTAGTTTAATTGGTAAGACAATAGAGAATGTAAATACAAAGTTAGAGTTATGAAGATATGCATTCAAATTTAAAGAATTTAAAATTATTCTGACTAAGACAGAGTATATGGAATATAATTTTAGCAAATGAGAGGAGCTGGAATGGAGCACCAATAAAAATTGATAACTAAGAAGTCCCCCTAAAAGAATACTTCCTATAAGTGGGGTCTATAATTCATGAGGGTGGAGAGATGTCACTTAGAGAATCGAAGTGGGTTAGAACAAATGGATATGTGTCTCTGGAGTTATGTGTGATCAACAGGTGTTACTCAAATTGAAAAGGAAAAGGCTAACCATGTTCTGTAAATTAGGGTGTTGGGCAGTTAAGGAACAACATGTACATAAGATGAGGTTCGTCAAAATGCAAACATTAATATGAATAAGTAGTAGGATAAGAAAGGATAGAATTATAAATGAAAATATTATAGAAAACTTAAAAATAACACCAATAGATAACAAGATGAGATAGATTAGACTTACATAGTTTAAACATATCCAATGAAGAAAAAAATTGGCACCAATTAGAAGAAGCAAGGCGATCTGAGTCCAAGATTCTAAAAGGGCAAGGGAAAAGTCTAAAAGAATGTGGATAAAAGTAATAAGCAAAGATTTAAAAAGTCTGATACTAAATAAAGCCATGACACTTGATAGAGGAAAATGGAGGAACAAGATTCACGTAACTAACTCCTAATCGAAATAAGGTCTTGACGATGATAATGATAACGATGATGACGAGGAGTGATCAGATCCCTTGCTAGTAATACCCCTCAAGCATTGACGTTCTTCTTCTTTTTTTTCTTTTCTTTTTTGTGGAATATAGTAGCTAAGACCCTTTTTCGGTGAAATATAATAGATTAGCCAGCAAGCAAACCACTTAAGTCTAAGCATAAATTTCGAGAGGTGGGAAAGACTTTCAGCTGTTTATTCTTTAAACAAAATTGCAAATAGAAGGAAATGATTACTACGAGTGGGTACATAATTCAGTCCACGCATTGTTATTTCTATGCCAACCATATAAAGGCTAAAGAAAGCAATTTCTATAATAAATCATTTATTAGGAAATTGATTTTCATTTTTGCCACTTTTCTACAAATTACTTCATTGTTTGCAACGAGAGCTTGGAATGAGAAAGGCATTTTCAGCATTAATTGATGATAATAAGATGAGGATAATTAGACTCAGATGGTTTGGACATTTTCAAAAGAGACTAACAACGATACCAATTAAAAGGAGTACGGCAATACAAGTAAAGGTTCTAAAAGAACAAGGAAAAAGTCTAAAAGAACGTTGAAAGAAGTGGTGAAGAAAAATTTTAAAACTTTAGGATTAAATGAAGCCATGGTGCTTAATAGAGAAAAATAGAAGAATACAATTCATGTGACCAAACCTAATTAAAATAAAGTCTTGATGAAGACGAGAGCCATAAAATTTCAACTGAGTTTGGCTTTACATGTCAAAGCAAACAAGGTAAACTAAATTCAGCTGGAATTGGATTTTATTGTTCGGAAGCCATTATTGTTTCCGTAGAAGTGGAACCCACGGGTCAAATAGACCACTTGGCATCATCATGCAAAGGGCCAATCTGGACAGTCTATGATCCGTACAGTCTTACCAATTTTCTGTCTGAACCGTTGATCATTTTAATTTCAACCAGCAAGGTTACCAGACTGTCTCCCCGTTTGCAACCTTGGTCTTGGTCCCACAGAAAGCACGGTTCTGATCACCGCACTACCACTCCCGAGGGAGCAGCATAAAAAACACATCACGTGGAAGCTTGAGCTGCACGTGCCTCAGCTCATATGTCTGCCTTCCCGTACTCAGCGGGGCCCTTAAACCACACACGTGCACGTGAAGCGTACGTTAGCCTTAGCTAGTAAGCGTCTGTCCAGCTGGCGCCTGCTAGTGTGTAGTGGTACCCGACGAACAGTCCTGTCTGTCTGAACAGGGGAATAAATGGAGTTCGATGAGAGATCCCGTGACAAGTCAGAGTGCGGGCCCCACTTTGGCTTGTAGTTCGGTCTTGACGAAAGGCTCGAAGACCGAGAGGTGATTCCACTTGTGGTTGATATTTTGCCACGTATAAGGACTGATCTGGAAATGGTCAGCATTTTCAGGGGATGAGAAACACGAAACCGTAGATTTCTCAGCAATCAGTTTGGTGTAATTTTATTGCTCGGGAATTGTAATGCCGAAGAATCGTCTCAGGTTCCCTACGTCTAGACGCTGCCTTTCTTCCTTGAGCCTGATAAGGTTTTTCAAATCTAAGCCATTGATCGTGTTTGGAATGCAGATCAAATACAAGCTTTTCTTCATCCACTTTTATAATGGATTTGTAAACCTAAGTCAGAAAATGCCTTCCACGGGCTAGAGATTAAATATTTTTAGCTTATATTTTTTTTGATAATCAATGCAAAGTCTCATCAAAATCGAGCCATAGGCACTTTATTAAGTAAAGAGCTTCTTCTCCGTTAGTGTTTAGAAATGTGAAAGCCTGTTTCTTCGATGCTAGAGATGACATTTTTGGAATAGCAAACATCAAACGGCATGAATTGATAGCATGTTGGCCTACCATACAAAAGTGAAGGAGCTTCGCAGCTACTAGGAGTATAGCATTTCTATTTGCAAAAACCTAAATCAAGTGGTTAAGATTATCCATATGCATTATTCTGTGCGACTTATCTAGTTTCTTTAGGCCCCAAACATGATGAACAACTTAGATATTCCAAAAAAGACTTTAGGGTTAGTGTCTGCTTTCTTGGAGGCTGAGGGTTGACTCTGCTGAGAGTACTTGAAAATGGATGGGAATATGCTAAAATATGTATGGTTGTATTATGTTTTTTCAACTGAAATGAATAGTTTAACAAATTCTCAAAAACATTATCTCTTTGAGAAAAATGATCCTACAATTTGGCTGCAAGGAAACGAAATTTGACAGCTATAAGCTTATAACCTATAGCAAAGAAAAAGTACAAAAAAAAAAAAAAAAAAAACAGAAGGGAAAAAAAGTCTTTATCTTATTTCCGATGATTCCAAATAGACTCTTGTGGTTCTCCCTTTTCTCAGAACTCGCATAGGCAGGAGTTTCGTGCACTGGGACTACTCCCTTCTAAATAGCAAGGGGCCAACAATATCTAGTTCAATTTGACGCAGACAATGGATGCATCTGTCGGAATAAGCTTAGGTCGCTGGTTTGAATCGGCATTTTCCCCTTTGAATGGGGATTAGATTTAGGAGGTAAAATTCTTAAGAAAGCAATTAGCATTCATGGATGCCTCAGTGCATGGAACTAGCCTTGTCAACCAGGAACAATCTAAAAGGACGCAGTGTTCATTTTCCGTTGCCTGGAGCAGATCATGTTTATAGAAAGAGGCTTACCTATGGTCAATTTAATCTGTTTATTTGATCTCCTTGATATTAGATATCAATTCGCCCAAAGACCTCCATTATCGAACAATTCTAGCATCTGATGCTCTTGATAAGTATTCTTGTCGTGGCTCGAAATAGTATAAGATAATCGGTGCACAAAGCTCCCACATATGAGGGATTCGGAGAAGGGGCTAACGTCAAAAGGTCTATAGTATATACAGCCTTACCTTGTATTTGCAAGAGGCTATTTTTATGCTTTAAACCCATGGTCTCAAAGTCACACAATAACAACTTTATTATTACGCCAAGGTTCCCCTTCTTGACATGCATGATATTTTATTTTATTTTTTCAAATATGCGAACCGCTAACCACGTTGGATTGTCTTAGATATGCTAGATATGAATTTTGTGCACATATTCACTTAGCCTATGTTTCTCTATGTTAAAATTCTAGACCACTAACTCTGTTTATTTTTTCAAAGAGTTAAAACAAGTGATTAGAATCATCTAAATGCATTGATTTCTCATTAGTTACATATTTTTTATACACACACATGGTTGATGGTTTATGTCTTTTTTAAAAATTCATCATGCATATCAAAATGGGCATCAACCATAGTTGTAAAACTCAAAGGTCAACTAGGAAAACTCGTTTGAGTTACTCGACTCAGTAGCAAATCAAGTCAAGTCTAAGTCCACTACACAATAAAGATATTTGGTCTAGTTAGAGATTTGAGAATGAGATATCCCAACAACAATATTCCATCGTCACTGACTAGCGTAACAACTATTTGTATATATTAAGTTTAAAAACTAGATATAATCATCAATCTAATAAACTTTTGTTCAAGATCACACTTATACATTTGCGAGCTAACAACAAGTCATATGGGTTAATTCATTTTTGTGTCTTTTGAGTCAAGTCAAGTTTTCGAGTTTTTAAACTATGGTGTGAACTTCTTATGTTCACAAACGTCTGAGTTCTACTATAACTCTTTTTCTATTTTATAATTTCTTCTTGCCCGAGCTAGGGTTCTTGTATGTGCTTCAATGTGTACATATACATATGTTGTGCCTAAGAAAAATTAACGAATTCAATTAACTCAATTTTCTACATAATTTTATGTGATTTTCTCTGTTTTTATGTTTCCCTTTACACAAGGAAAGAAAATACTGGCAAGACAAACGATGGTCTTTTGGTGCAGTAATGCAAGAAAGGTCTCTCCAATGGGATCGAATTGGTCAGAGGCTCGGGGTGGGATGAGCTTTTTGTAGTCGTGAAAGGTGTCTTAAGTTGGGGTCTGGCTCGTAGTACCTTGAGAAATCAGAAAATATGCCAGAAGCACATTTTTTATTTGCAACATGATGACAATTCTTCATGCAAATAAAGAGAACAATAACCAGCATATACTTGGCCCCATGTTGCTGATGGTTCAAGCAAGAAAGCAAAGCAATTACAATACAAGATTGGTATTGGAGGTAACAATAAAAACAAGAAAAGTGCAAAGCAATTACAATACAAGATTGGTATTGGAGACAACAATAAAAACAAGAAAAGTATCTGCGATGGCATTAGTGGTTCTTGAGATGAAATGAGGTGACATGAGACAAAATAATATGAGAAGACTTAGTTTGAGATGACTAAATTTGGCATGAGATGAAGTGAGATGATTGAAAATTCTACTTTAATTGTGAGTTAAGATAAGACGAGTTCCATCTAAACTCATCTCAAAAACCACTAACAATGAAATAAGGAGGTATTATTTCATTTCATCTCAGCTTAAGCATGAGAAGACACTGACTAGCACATATATTATGACTTGTTTACTTATACTTAAATCCCTATTAGACTAAAATAAAATGAAAGATGCATCTAGGGAGGTAGGGTACATCACCAACGCCTGCACAGTCATGGAAGGTTTGGAGCCCGAGCCTTTTGTGGACATCAGGGATCATATTGCTTCTAAGAGGAATGCTGGTCTAGAGTGCAACATGCAATAACCCAACGACTATGCAAGTCCTTCTCTTTTGCATGACGGGTCTCACGCACCATTTATCCATGTCCTTCATTTTAACTTTCTGAGATATAGTGGTCCAAAAATCATGCCAAAAAGGAGATATTAGCATCTAAGAAATGGAGTTTGGGTTTGTTTAATGTAGCCATTAGTTGCTAATTACTGTTCGTGTCTAACGCTATAAAAGCAACATTTTTTGGATGCTAGAGGTGCCCTTTTGGAATGACTTTTGTACCCATAGATAACTAAAGGTAAAAAAGTCAAAGTCAATGAACGACATGGATCAAGCGATTGTGAGCACCATCGTACCAAAGTGGAGTTGGACTGCTGTTGCGGTATTGTTGTGATCTACACCAGCAACCCTTTTTTATATTGTTATTATTTTTAGCAAACAATTATGAAACAAATTATTTAAAAGTATATCCCATTTCTTAAATCTACTTGAAAATCTCCCTACTGGGACAAGGTTGCAATCCCAAATCCCTGAACAAGTGTAACGAGGCAAGTCATAATGTATGTGACCATTGCGCTAGCTAGGTACAGCCCGGCACACCACCATCCTCTTTGCTTCCAATTTCTACTATCTTACTGAAATCTTTGGCTAATTAAAAGGAGAGTTCAAATCCTTTGGATAAAGAAAAAGGTTCATACGGGATTTTACTAGCAATATGTTAACCACAATAGCTAAGACAATTAAGCTCTATATAACTAGTAAAACAGAAGTGGATGGGAACTTGCCTCACAATACCTCAATTTTACATGGTGAGCTCCACCTTTAGTTGATCAAACCCCTTCATCTAATTCTCATGAATGTTGATTTCTTGTGACCAAACGATTCTAACATCCAAAACAATGCTTTTAGTTGTTGGTTAGGACTTTTCCTTAACAGCGTTTCTTGACTAAAAGTGTATTTTTTCAATTGTAACAAATAGATGAGGGCAGTGATTATTATCTACCAATCGTATAGTATCGTAAGAGATATTTTAATAAAATTTAATTATCTGCTATTGCTATTTTGGTAAATTATTATTTTTAAAATGGTATAATAAACTGTAAATCCATTTGCGACCGTATACTGGTTATGAACCATGGCCTGAAACATCACAGACATTAAGTAATGAAAAGACAGTTTGTCAATGTCGAGAGGACTCATCTGCTATGACACTCTAGTAGTAGCAGATAGATCATAGCAGATACCCTTATTTATGACAGTATTATAATTATTTGCAATGTATATAAAAGGTAGAAAAAAATTATGCAATAAAAGAGTCTAAATGTATCGTATTTGCAACAATATAGTCACTATCTACAATGACGAATTAGCTATAGTAGATAAGTCATTTTCTTGTAATGTCAAAGTGAGAGATTTAATCAATAAATCTGATGAACGAAAGATAGAATATTCATGTAACACCAGGGCACTGTTGCTACCTTCCATCTGATTGCCTAAGATAGCCTCATTCCTCATTTTTATCCACAGATGGTAGATTTCTAGATAGTATAAGACCTTTAATACTAAAAATAAGTGTATGTGCCGCGTCAATATACTAATGAATAAAATTGGAAAACATAAGTGGAGACTACCTAAAATAGGAAATTATCAACATTAAGGTACTTAAATTAGGGTAGTGATATATGCCCCTTGTTTTTTAGCCATGAGCCCATCAGTAAATGTTAAGAATGACCATAATTCTAGGTAGGCCTAGATTACGGAAGATCCAAATCATTTATATTGTTGCCTTTGATTTGGATGATCATGTTCTGCAATTCCCATCTGTTAGATGATTTTAGGTGCTATTTTTTTGAGTTGTAAAATAAACATTAAAGAGTTTAACTGTCCATTTTTACTACTAAAGTTACAAGTTACTAAGAATATCTATAAGTCAAGGGCAAGATTGTGAACAATTCGGATCTTTAGAAACCTATGCCTACAAAGAGTTAATACCCGTTTTACCAGTAGACGGTGAAGTCCATAAACTCGCATCTAAAGGTGGCCTAGACCTTTCTTCTCCGAAAATGTTAAGGCCTTGACTCTTGATGCAAAACAGCCCAGAAACACAACACACAATCGCCATACAGCACAAGCCATTTTATAGTGTGTTTGCCTTTTCTGGCTTGTTTGCCCATCATTAATCATACTATTGCTTCATTTGATCTTTGAGCTTCTCAAGCTGTATGTCTTTTTCTTCCCCTCATTTGTATATTAGCATGGGCAAGTCCCCTGACCTGAAGGTCCTGAACTGAAGTCGAAAAACTAAGTTCCAACTCTTAAGGGTTAAGGCAGCAACCAAATACTTACAATCCAGTTAAAATCATAGTGGCCCAGTTCCAGTTTTGGTGGGAACTACCGGAACCGGACCACTGACAGTCCTAATCTCACCCGGCCTCTACGTTGGCAGCCGAGTAGATATGGTCTTTTCTTGTCTATTTATCACATCGCTTCGCTGCACATGGAACCAATAGAAGTACAAATAAAGAGAACGATGCCAATGAAAATAATTATCATAGTCCTTCCGTTAATAATACCTGATTTGATAAACAGGATCACTGATTCCATCTTTATCTATCACATACCATATGTAAGATCATGGAATGCACATTTTGTCGCAAACGTCATTTCTTTCAGATCTTTGTGTGATATGCTACTAACTTAATGGGTTTATGACTTGTCAACGGAAATGGAGACTTTAAACATATAACAGTGAAGATCAATATACGCACTCTCTTGTTCTGATAGTACCACGCTTTGCTTTATTACTTTTGATTGCCTGCTGATCTTATTGTTTTGGGAATTGTAATTGCCTTAAATAAGCAAATAAGTTCTAGATGAAGAGAGAAGCGCCATTATTAAAACACTATAGTGAAGATATATTCCTGTGCTAGTATAATCAATTGCCTAGTTTCTGCAAATACTGTCGACAGACGGGTGGCGGTTGAAGCTTCTTTGTTCCTCCAATACCGATGGATAGCAGGGTTTTGGCTGGAAATAGAAGTGCTGTTTGGCATTTGATAACAAAACAGTAAACAAAGTTATCCATGGACAGCGATTTCATCTTCCGTTCTTGACCGCTTATGAGGACAGATCTAGCCCTTTAAACTAAGTTAAAACATCCCTAAAACGGTCGTGCTCAAAAAGTTCCTTGCCTGTGTTTAGGGCTACAAATGGCTAGGGATATGATCACTAGCCCTAGATATTTTGTCCAAGGTTTGTTGTCGGCGTGGCAAACAGCCAGTGTCCACAACATGGGTTCCGCAATTTAGAAGTTAATAGAAGATCTACTAAGAGATTTATTAATGGATTAATAATTAATTAGCAGTAATGCGTGGAAGTAAATGAAGGATCTTGGAAGCAAATCTGGTGTGTGCCGGTGGGCGTAGGTTACCTTAACCTTCATGAAAGAGGTATAAATTAATAGACAAATATTGGTCAATTAAGACTGACCAGATAAAGAAGGCTGGCAATCTTCTTCCCACCTCATGCCTCCCATTGGCTCAAGTGACACATTGCACTGCCACTACTAGCAAGTACCAAAGCAATTACAGACTGATTTTGAGAAAGCAATCGATTCCAAGCCAGAGAGAAGTCCTGTGGAGCTGAAGATAGGCAGAGAAAAACTTAGATAATAAAGAAAAAAAAGAAAAGAAAGGTTTGACAGAGAAAAGCTAATTTGTTACCCTGGAGTGGAATGCAGTGGCAGGCTCCAAGGGCCTCATAGGTAGTGCGAGAGCCTGACACAGCAACAAAACAAGTGGCGTGGGCCCTCTGCAGTTTTGGTTTTCTTCTTGTGTACTTGCTCTCTCTCTCTCTCTCTAGATTTTCTCTGTGTGCGCGTAATGTGTTCTTGTATGTTAATGTGATGAGATGAGAGAGGATAATTGCAGGAGTGCAGCAGGCACTAAGTGCTGGGAAGAGAGGCAGAGAGAAGGCTGAAAGGAAGCAGACGTCGCGTCAAACTTGAAAGAGCTCTCGAATACATACAAATACAATGCAATTATTAGGGATGGGACCATTTTGCAGGAGCGTGGGAGAAAAGAGGAACATCTCTCTGTCCCTGCTTTTCCTCTCCAACCCAGCTTAATCCAGCCCTCCTTCATTCTCATCTCTTTCTCTTGGCTTCCCTCTACACCAACCACCCATTGAATTGATTATTGCACCCCATCCCAACATGAAGAACATGAAGAGAACCAACAACGCGTTTTGTTAGATCTCAACAGATGTTTTGAAGTTCGAACGCAGCAAGGCCTTCCTCTCTCTTGATCTAAAAGCAAAGCAGACGGTAGTCTTAGGTTTTCCGTTGTGCACTTGCTGCCTTTTTGTGTCTTATTTATTTATTCCTTTTCATCCATATTAGTGCGGAAAGAGAAGAAGTAGGCCCCTTATTGCTTCTCTCTTCTCCTGTTTCAGGGTTTTCTTCAATTGGGCCTAATTTCTGCTTATTCGTCTCCAGCTTTGTATTACTGGGGTTTAGAAAGGGTGGAAATTAGAGACATGGGTTGGTGTTGTTAGCAGCTACAAGATAAGAGAACAGGAAATTTTCCTCAGTTGATTTTGTTGCTTGTCTCTCTCATGGATTAAGAGATGCATGAGATATATTACTGTGGAGTTAATGGACTTGAGAAGAAGCCAGCCGGAAGGACAAGCCATGCCAATCTCCTTGAGTTACAACCCTTCCATTACGGCAAAACCCTCTTCTTCTATACCAACAATAAGCAGAAGCCTAGCAGAAAAGGAAACCACTAGAAATGGAAATGCTGTTTTTTCTCCTCTCCAAACCCTAGATCATCAAAACCAGACCAAACCACCAGATTCCAATCCAGACCCCGATCCAATCTCTCCCGGTGCAACAGCTTCAGGTGGGTCGACTCCGAGACCTCCAGTAGCATCAATAAAACCAATCACCACGGTCTGTTATCGAGAATGCCTGAAAAACCACGCGGCAAGTATCGGCGGTCATGTTGTCGACGGATGCGGCGAATTCATGCCGGCCGGGGAGGAGGGCACCGCCGAAGCGCTCAAATGCGCAGCGTGTAACTGTCACCGGAACTTTCACAGGAAAGAAATCGACGGTGAAACTCCGGCGAACTGCTTCTACTGCTACAGTAACAAGAACAACAACAATGGAACTAGAATCACTCTCTCACCTCAACTTCTACCGGCCCCACTACAACAGCATCACAAATTCAACACTTCAGGGTTACCCACGAGCCCTCCAGGCGTAGTCCCACCGTTTCCATCAATGATCATGGCTTTCGGGGGCAGTGGTGGTGGGAGGCCAAGCGGAGCAACAGAATCATCGAGCGAAGATCTGAACGCGTTCCATTCTAATCCAATGGCTGGGACTCCTGGCCCGCCTCCGCCACCGCCTTTTGTGCTGTCGAAGAAGCGATTTCGGACGAAATTTACTCAGGAGCAGAAGGAGAAAATGTTGGATTTTGCTGAGAAAGTTGGGTGGAGAATACAGAAACAAGATGAGCCACTGGTTCAGCACTTCTGCAATGAGGTTGGAGTTAAGAGACAGGTGCTCAAAGTGTGGATGCACAATAACAAGCACGCTATGAAGAAGAAGGAAGTGTGAAATGGTTGCCATTTCACAAATCGTAGAGGAGAGGGAAAGGATGTACTGCAAGCTGAAACACCAACTATGATGTATAGGTTCTTAGGTTGGGTAATTGCAGTTCCCTCATCAGCACCAATTAACTGGTATTACATGTGGAGCTTTCAGTTCATTGACATGCACCAGTGTTGTTTCTTCCATTTTGCTGCAAGAGTCGTCTTCTCCTTCATCGGCACCAAATCCTGAAGTTATTGATATCAACTGGTAATATTTCACCTTTTTACGTTTCTCATTTCTCAAGAATGTTAATAATTTTAGTGCAACTTTCCATAAAGCCTTGCAAGTTCTCCATATTTAAATTGCCTATGGTGTTCACTTTGGGAGTCTTCTTCTGCTTGTTCTCTCTCTTCTTTACCCTCTTCACGTTTCCTCCTTTATCGCCAGCTAATCCAACTTTACTACTACTTTGGCCTTGGAAAGGAACTCATGATTCTTGTCATGCAATTCTACTATGATAAAGTGCCTTGGGATGTTTTCCTTGTCTCCTCCACTTTATCCTTCTTGCAAGCTTCCAGGATTCCTGTTAACATCAGATACGGCATCAACAACTATTCTGTTTCCTCTATGAGCTTTCAAGGAACTTCTCCGGGAAGTGCAGCTCGTTCATTTTCTTCGTTGAAGTTCTTCCACCGTTTATTAGGAAAAAGGTGCGTGGCTCTGATGGTGCAAGCTGTTGTGACTGAAAAAACTTGTCACGGCTGCCTGCTGCGTTTGGCCCTCGCATGTATCACTCTGTAACAGCTTAACAGCCCTTCCTTTCAAAGCTTTGGTGTGGTTGGTAGTGTTTAAGGTCCCCCCAAACCTACCAGTCCTTATTGTCCCTCTCCAACTGTGTCCACCTTTCAGGCATCACACGACACTGTTATTTAGCTGCTTGTTTGTTCCCAGATATAGATGTGTATTTATATTCGGGCATTTTACAGCCTATAAACCATCTTAAATATTATGTTATCATGGTAATATAGTTCTACTGTTATGGTTGCGTTGGAAATTGATTAATCTCATTCCACTTTCGTATTTTCCTTTCTCCTTCGTAATGTTTGATGCCTGTTTTTCTATCAATGTAAAGATAGGAAATCAGGTATTATAGTTCGATGCACAACTGTCTCGCGTACCTTTTCTTTACGAAGTAAAATTTGCCTTCGATAAATTTGTAGGAAATAAACACTTGGTACGAGCTAATGTCATATTGAATGACTACACTTGTAAATTGATCCTTAATATGATTCGTGATAATACACCAAAACTAGTGAATTATTGCACTAATACTCAAGGCAAGTGATTTTAGTCTTTGTTCCACATAAGTATTTCTCATTGCGGGCTCTTATTTTTAGGGGGATAAATGGTTAGCCCAGAACTGAAGAACCGATATGAACTAAACCAAAAAGTTAGGTATGGTTCTTCAATTGGAATCAGTACGGTACTGGCTCCTTTTCAAAGGAGAAGTCACGACCAGGGTTCCATTTTCATGCCCAAATAATCGGATCAAAATTGAAAATATGAATTATTTATTTACTTCAAATTAAAGTTTATATGAGAGTAAAATAATAATTTAAATTTATAGCTAGTTAGGGTATGAACATTGAATTAACATTCTTAATTTTATACTGTTTTGCATTGTAGTTATGGTATTAGATCACAGGTACATTTACAAAAATTCCCGTAAATGGGCGTTATATATGATACACTCTAATACCCTTCTCAAGTTGACGAGTCCCAAATTTGACTAGCAACTTGTCGCGTAATAAAGAAAACTGAACAGATGATAGCTGTTTGGCCATGATGTCCACTATTTGATCTTTAACTGAGATGAATCTAGCATTAAGCAAGAACCCTTAGGTATTAGATGTCTCTTATGAAGTGAAATTTGGCTTCGATATTTTTCATGTGAGTGTGAAAATTTTTGTTAATCATTAGTAGGTTGTGCCCGAATTATCGCAACAAAGGATGGAAGATCGAGTCCTTTGAATGCCAAGTTTAAGTAATTGTTGGAGCCAAATTACTTCTACTGTTGCATTTGCTAACGCTCTGTACTCAGACTAAATAGATGACTGGGCTATAATGAACTGGATTGTAGCAGACCAAGAGACCAAGTTGTAGTCAAAATATATTGCATAAACCTTGTACATGTTCGATCACCCGGGCAACCAGCCCGGTCAACATTCAAGAAACTTTCACTGTGAGAAATTTAGATATTGTGATTAAGAGATCGGGATGAATGACATGTTTAAGACACCTGAGTATCCTTTTATCTGATTACAGTGTTCATTCGTTAACTGGTGCATGTATTGATGCACTGAGCCTACAGCATAATTGATGGCTAGACAGGTAACAGTAATATATTGGAGAGCACCGACTACACTGTAATACTATTTTGAATAAGAAAGAGTCATGCCACTAGCGTTTGTAAGCTTGACAGTGGTAAACATTGGCATGATAAGGGCTCCCAGCTACACATAATTGAGCGGTCCAAAATCTCATAAATAAATTTAGGTTGTGCTAGCAACAAACCATCTATTGGTCTGTTCACTTTGACGCTAAGAAAGAACTGTAATACTCCCAAATTCTTAAGAGCAACGTAACCTTGGAGAGCTTGGATAAAACAAGCAATAGCCTTTGAATTGTTTTCAGTGTTTATTATATCATCAACATAAACCAGCAGATAAAGAACCAAACCTTTGCTCCTGTAAACAAATAATAAACTGGTGGTTTTGGATCTAATGAAATTGAATTGCTTGGGTTGGGTGATTAGCTTGGAATACCAAGCTCTAGGAGCTTGGTTCAGTCCATAAAGGGACTTATGAAGTTCGCATCCATAATTCGGACATGTTCATCAATGAAGTTTGGCAGTAGAAACATACAAACCTTGTTAGATAAATCATCATGCAGGAATGCGTCGGTCAGGTCAAGTGGATGGAGGAGTCATGTACCGAAAATTGTGATGGACAGAATTGACTGGATGGTTGTGGCCTTTACCACGGAATGAATGTTTTGCTGTAATCAGGATCCAGTTATTGATCATATCCTTTGGCTACCAAGCGTGCCTTATACTTGTCTATGGTGTCATCTGCAGTAAGAGGAATAGTTATTATCAACGTTAGAAAGTGCGTAAAGAACTAAAAAAAAAAATTCTTGTAAAGGATCTTCAGAAATTGCTAGAGCATTAAAAAGAGAGCATATCTTCTAAAGATAGTCAGTGAAGCTAGGGAGGCATTTCTGAATCTGTTGAAGTTCCCGTTGGATGTGAATGATCTAAGCCACAGATTGGGTGGAAAAGAGAGTTTTAAGAGAATCTTAAACTTCTCCAGATGTGGAGAGATTGCCCACTAGAGTTAACACGGGTTTAGTCAAGATAGAAATTAATATCTAGGAGGCAATGGTTTGATCTACACATTCCCATAGAATATAATCTTGAGAGGGTTGAAGAGGATCAATAGCTAGAACATATTTGATGGTGCATAGGTAATAACACTAATGAAACGAAGTAAACCATGACACGATGATAATCCATAGCATCAAACCATTCTAGAGACTATAATAATGACATCCAACTTTGTAGAAACGTAGTTTCCAATATAGGTGATGGCAAGAGGCAAGAAGGTGAGATTGCAATAATAGAAAACATAATAGAAAGTTAACAGGATACTATTTCAAGAAGTGGCCAAAAAAAAAGAAAAAAAAAAAAAGATGAAAAAAGCAACAAAAAATTCTGCAAAAAGATTTAGAAGCCAATTTGAGAACTAAAACGACTTTGAAATGCCATAGAGCTAGTGTTCACTAGCATCACTCCAGTGCATAGAGCAAAAGAGCTTTCGCTACTGCTACTTCAACGTGAAGAATAAGAGAAAAGCTTAACGAACTAAAAACCACCTTGATCCCACTTTGCATAAACAAGATACGATTGCCAAAATATAGAAAAGTCCAAGATAAGGTCTCAGCACTAAGAAAGAGGTTCAAAAAAGAAAATCACAGAGGGATAATTTTTATCCTCTAGAATTGTAGAGGTTTCAATGTAAAGAGAACAACAAGGGTTGCAAAATATTACAATATAGAAATCCTCCTTATACAAAAATAGGAGTTTTCCAATACAATGAATGGATGAAATAACTAAATGAGTAATTTAAAGTGAGAAACTTGAGTCTAAGTTTGGTTTTCAACCATTCATTTCATCACTGATGATTTAGGTGTCATGTAGATTAAAAGCATGTGATTTGGATGATTCCAGCATCTACAAAGCATATGATAAATAATGCTTAGAAACAGACAATTTAAAATTTTATAAATTTCTTACAAGGTAGAATCATTTATACATATGATTTTTTAGCTATAATAAAGCTAAAGTTGGAGAAATAAGATGAGAGATTCTGATTATGGAAAGGTGTGCTTTAAAATTTTGTTGTTAGACCACCACCTCATAGTGATGTTAGTTAGTATTCCTCTTCTCATTTTTAGATAGACGTGGCTTTGGTTCTAGAATGGGACTTATATATCATTCAACACCCTTTTTTTTCTTTGTTACAGTAAATTATTGTGAACCCACTACATAAATTTGACGATTAGCAATATATTCAACTAGCACAACTCAACATTAGACATCTAACATAACTACTATCATCATCAAATGGAGCAGTTCAAATCATGGCTGCCTGGATGGGAAACAGTATCGGAATCCGAAGCGGGGTACTTTCTAAAAGAACAGGAAGCAGGAAGTAGGAAGCACAAAACACAGAACTCAAAAATCCAAAAATTATTTTAAAAAATCTTAAAATTATTGAATTTTACACAAAAAAACAGAATATGTTATGTAGTACAGTTATTTTTATTTAAAATATAAAACAATAACAATTCAAGACAAATTGAATCATCGTATAATTCAATCAATCACATATAATTTAGAGATTCTATAGAAATGTACTGTCAACTATCAAGCATCAACAACAAGGTAAAGTAAAATGGTGAGGGAGGATAAAGAGACATACCTGCTTTTGTATGAGAGAGAGGAAGAGAGAGGAGAACTATAGATGACACTGAGGAAAAGCTGAATGGAGATGGTAAGAAGATTCATGTCTAACAAAATTTGACCAAACTCATTTCATTAGTCAACGATACATACATATCTTAAAAGTTGAAACATTTCAAAGTTCAATAGCCTAAATTTCATATTCATGTTTCTTAAGTTAAAAAAACTTCACTCATTGTTCTTGCCAATTAGCTTTCCTCTTTACACTGGTCCCTTTGTTAAGATCGCATGACCTATAAAAAAAACTTGATTAAAATATGATGTTTGTAGTAAAATTGCTGCGGTAGACATTTGTAGCCTCCTTTAGAAACGTGAATTGGATTCATCGTAATGTCGGCTATTCTATTCTTCATTATTGTCGTACAATCCTTGTGAAAATTGTGCAATAACAAAATATAATCTTTGATCCTTCCTTAATGAATTGCACGTACAATCTTTTCAAAACTTGGTAAAGAACAAATTTCATAAAAATCCAGCTTCATGTGCTTGATTTGCGAGAGCATGAAAAGATTATTTACAGCTAATTGGCGACTTACTGACACCGAAAAGAGCACGGTTAGGGGCTTATAAGGGTCTTGATGAAAGACACATTAAGGAGGAATTATAGCTAATGCGCAACATCAAGTTATTGTAGGCCCCACTTCTGATCAGGCCCGTTCATCTAGCCTCTCTAGCTGTAGATATCTCGTATCTACAGACATAAAGAAGATCGGATGATTATATCGAAAACTCTGATGTTTTTTCTTGCTAGGTGACGAGGAATCATAGTCTAGCGCGCAAGGATTGCACCAAGCTGCTGCTAGGGTCTTCCACTTCTAGATGATCGAGCCTACCTGTGGTCAGACCCATTCTTAGAATCTTATTATCCCGAACAAAAACCCGATTCGATGACTGGAACTTTCCAAATCTCTCCTTTTTACTAGTAGTGGACCCCCATTAACACGTTATATATCCAACCGTTTCAAATGCACATTTGTTCATGTTTTAGGCTCCATCAAATCCTCCTCCGTTTAATTGGTCATCCGAAATTGGAAAATTCACATGGATGGGTCTGATCAACCAAGGAGGGGCGTGGGGGGGCTTTGGGTAGGGCATGATGCAAAAGTGAGCAAAACTAGCTATAACTTGCTGTGGGGTGCGCACTACGCTGTCGTTTCTCAAGCAGTTTCCCACTAACATACAAACACAGCCAGATGAGTTTCGCCTTTGATATCCACAATAGATCCATATTGTGATTCCGTTGATGAACTTCCCAAGGTACGTTAGGTATGTTGCGAGATGTTACGGATAGGGAGGCTCTGCCTAAATATATAACAGTACCACAGAGTGGAATTCTGTGTATAAATTCAGCTTCGTAATTTCTTTCTAAAAAGAGAGATAAAGAGTACAAGTAAACACATATGAACATCTATAGACATCCAACTAGAAGGGTAGACAACCATAAGGTACACAGGAGGCCTCATGGTAAACACAACTGGATCAGGAAACGAAGAAGACAGAGACCACCAAAATGCCATATATACATTCCTTCATGCTTATAATTCGCTGTCGATAGCCTGTGTTGCTTTGTCTTTAGCCTTCGATGGCTTCTCTTTAGCAGCGTCATAGCTAGCCTTGGCCTTCTCCGTCATTGTATCTTTTGCCATTTGATACGCTTCGCCAACCTTCCGTTCGGCGTCTTCATAAGCCTCACCAGCAGTATCAGTCGCTCGATCCTTTGCCTGAGCTACTGCATCGGTTGCTTGATCTTTTTGCTGACCAGCGGATTCAGTGGCCCGATCTTTCCCACTCGAAATCCTTTCGGCCGTGTTGCTAGCCTTCTCCGAAGCTATGTTTGCTCCTCCTGGCATAAGAGCATCAGCTAAAAGCTTCATAATGAAAGCTTACAAGGAGAGTACTTCCAATCACATTGATCTTTTCGTTTGCTGCCTCATGGAATTCGAGTTGTTCCGAGGACTAAGTAATACATGTAGGGTCGGTTGGCGTTCTCAACTGCTCATTGTAGGACCCAGATGAGCTGGCAAACTCAGCAGTTCCATCTTCTGGGTCTTAACTTAGACACGCTACAATCACCTTAGACACCGCCAATGAATAGGAATGACTAGGACAATTAACGGAGAACGATATACGATGCCTAGCTCAGAGCCTAAGACCCAGAAGGGATGAGTGGTTGAGATCACCTAGTTCAGGCCTACATGTGATTTTAACGCAAGTATATGTGTCCCTATCTTCGGTTGCAAACATCATATGGGACCCCTTATTGAGAGAGCCAGATCAAAACCTCAAACAAGTTCCAAAATCTCCCAACATCGGTTGAGGATGCACCAAGGAAAACGTAGAGAGATAACATATTGGGTTTCCTGTATACAAATTTCACATATGTATCTTACTGACCTGATGCAGTCTCTGTAAGCTTGTCCTTTGTTGTCGTTGCAGCGTGTCCAGCCTTGCCCACCCCCCTGCATCAAATAAAGAAGAAAAGCGAAATCATAGCCTCCATCCCAGACCCTTCTACTAGAAAGATGAGAGAAAACTGAAAGGGTCGGCACATACTCTGAGATCATTTGTCCTGCCCAATCAGTCCACGATTGAGCTTCCTTCTCTACCTCTTTCAACTTCTCTGATGCTTTATGCTTCAAATCCTGTGTCTCCTGATTAGTGTTCTCTCCACCAGGAATCAGTTGTTCCTGAGCCTTGTCTATAGGGCTATCCAAACAAAGGACCACCGCCATAGATGACACTAGAACTGAAAAAACTAGAAAATACGCCTTTCTTGTCATTTTTCCTCTTTTAGTTTCAAATCCCTAATCAACAGTGAGCGAGTTCTCTATTTTTGCTCTTTGTGGAATTGCAGTTACAAGAAGAAAGTTCTGGCATTTTTATATAAAACCGGAAAGGAATGCAATCGGAGCAGTGCATGGAAGCAACGTGGTAAACAAGCGGGCCTAGTCATCACGACATGGCGCGTGTTACTTGTAGCTTTGACACGTTCTTGCAAACAAGTTTTCTCGGTTCTCTCGCCAGAGTTCAGGCAAGACGGTTGAAATATCAATTACCATTAACAACTAGTAAAAGAAGCCGAGTGTATTTACGCATGTAAATATTGTTTACTATGGTTTGGATATCAACCATTTGCAGCAAAGGTGGCATCACAAAATGTGATCATTTGCAGTTTAGCATCCATACTTTTTTATATGACCTCTCTTGAATTATAACCATTACTTATTGACAGACAAGATGTTACAGAACACAATTTTCTTCCTGCTTTTTTCCCATATGACCATGAATGAAAACGTAAATAATTTCTCTCTTAAATTGAATATGCAATTTCAGCATTTGAGGTTATAAATCAGCTTTGGTTTTATATGTTTTTAAGAAAGTGAATACTTATATATGAGGTTGTATTGGCAAAATTGTAATTCACATTTGGATCTAACCACAATTGATCCACTTGAAAACCAAAGTCAAACAAGCTAATGGTTTTAGTGGCACTCTATTTCGTTCCATTAAGCTGGATTTGAGCCGAGTTTGAGTGATTTTGAAAGTCTTGCTAGCTCTTGGTTACTCTAATAAGAGTTGACCCAATTATCTCCATATTCTTGCCACCTCTTTGTTAGTCCAGAAAGAATTTATACAATTATCTCTCTAGCTCCTTTTAGCTCTTTGCTAATGATATACAATTTAACAATATTTAGAGCATAATCTCCCTAGCTTTTTGTTAGTGGAGAATATCTTGAGGTAGGTCAATCAATTTAGCCTCATATTGGCATTGATGACCATTCTAGTGTAAAATGAAGTAGTATCCTTGCTCAGATTAAAAATAAAGGAGAGTTGTTTTCTATGTGATCTTGACAAAATAGAGACTAAGCATCATAAATTGATATTCATGTGAGAAAAGATTAGGCATTATAAATTGATATCCACATCTACTTTCAAATAAATGCACGTATATTAATATATATACTCATTTGCAAACAAGAAATTATTCAAAAGGTATGCCCTTCAAGCCATGCAAAATCGTATTTAAATAAAAAGATATCTATATGGTGGGCCCTATTTCAAAAAAAGGAGCTATTTCTGTTGTTGCCTTAGACGCCATCCACACCTAATTTCCCCCAGAGTCCTACTATTAAGATAAAAACCTTCCCAAATCTTGGAAGAAGTACACTTTATGTGCCTATAAGAAGAACTTATGTATGGATCCATTATTGTTAAACCTGCACACCTTGAACAACTAAACCACATGGCCCTAGTCCCACACAACATAGATATTTCATAGGCACACTAAACTTCACCCAAACCAATGGTTCACATTTTTCTGTCAAATTCTAGACACGGTTTATTGAATCAAGGGTCTAGGAATATCCAATCAAGATACAATTAGTGTTGATGGGTTGGGCTCATTATTATCTGCCAAATTGATAGATTGGGTCATGCCTTGGTGGCACATTGGGATCCCAAAATATGTACATATTCCTCTTATGAGAAAGTGCCTTTCTTGAAAGCATTTTTCTTTCAAACATGTTTAGTCATGGGAGGTCTCACAAACATGCTTTATGGTATACACAGGGGAATACAAATAATTTTCATAGTTTACATTAATTGGGGCCATAACCATGTGCTATGTAGAATTATTAATATTAAAATAATATAAAACTAAGATCATAAAAAATCACAATCAAAATCTTGAATATAGGCTATTAGAGAAATCCAAACTTGATATTACCTAATTGAGGTGCAAAATCATAGCAGATACAAGGTTTCACAATACAATAAGACAAGACTAACAAGTATGAAATCAATGATATGCAATGTTCCCTTATTTGAGATAATGATCTTCATTCTCAATAACTAAGCTCCCTCTCTTGTGAGTCTATATTCTTTTTAGTTCCAGGTCTATGAGTATGCCGCAAAGAAAATTGAAGATGGATAAGTGTTGCAAATTCAATGAGTATTTCATAAAAATACTAAAAAATCTCCATCAAGTTATGTTAGATTTTTAATCACCTTAGGGTCTCCTTCAATGACGAATGGCGCGTCTTTAAACTTATATGCCAATAAGATGCCCACTTTAGCCACAAGCTTCTACCTTTGTGGAGTCTTTGTTTTCATTAAGTGTTGCAAATTCAATGAGTATTTCACTTTTATGATCCCGAAGTACCCTCCAATATGTGCAATACTAGGATTTTGAAGGCTTGGACTATTCATGAGTGTGTTGATTATAGCTTTTACATCCAAAACAATATTGAGATTATCTGATCCTACATGACTAAAGAGGATTTGTAATATTCTATGCCTCGTATGAGAAATCAACATATGTTCCCTCTTGCAACATGATTTGGTCAGTTTACTAGTCCAACAAACCTATATGGCCTATAATTGGATATAGGCTTATAATTGGCCTAGATCGGCTCACTAGAAGAGTGTATATGGTGGACAAATTTTGGCTATAATAAGGAAAGATGGCAATGATAACATCTTCTCCATTGCTTATGCACTGAGTTAGAATGTAAAGATTTATAGAGGTGGTTCTTGTCACTCCTATTAGAGAATATTGGCCCTATTAAAGAGCATGGTAAGACCTTCATCACTATTAAGTTGTTTTACCGCAAGTGCACAGGCTATTGTATTGTAGCTAATGGAAGCACGGGTCACTCCCACAGGGACTCAATTTAAAAAGTGAGAATTTAAATAAAAATTAATTGATAAAAATTAAAAAAATAACAAAAAAATTACTGATATTATTATAATTAGAATCAGAGTTCAGATCTACTCAACTACTAAAAATTATAGAATTTTTAATTCACAAAGAAAGAGAATAAACCAAATAACATTAAAAAAAATACTTTCATAGCTTAATCACTGTCAATTTCTTCAAATTTGGTCTTCTGAAAGTTGATTAACGTTCATAGGCATCTTCATCATGTCCTTGATTAAAGATCGGAAAAACCCGTCTCGTGTTTCCTTCTCTAGGTCATCAATTACTGGTAGATGGCTAGTGAGATGAAGCTATGCAGTACCAATGCTGAACAGAGATGCTCCGGTGATGAACAGAGATGACGCTAGCACATTGAAGGGGCAAAGCAACATAGGAAGCCAAGGGAGAGATCTATTGGCTGGCGACTAAGTAGATGAAGGAGGGGTCGATCACAGGCACTGTGCTAAGCAGGAGGATTGGAGCAATCCAGCCTCTGGTGCGGTGCGGCAATGATCTTCTCCATTGCTTATGCACTGAGTTAGAATGTAAAGATTTATTGAGGTGGTTCTTGTCACTCTTATTAGAGAATATTGGCCCTATCAAAGAGTATGGTAAGACCTTCATCTCTATTAAATTGTTTTACCACAAGTGCACAGGCTATTGTAGTGTAGCTAATGCAAGCACGGGTCAATTCCATGAGGACTCGACTTAAAAAGTGAGAATTTAAATAAAATTAAATTGATAAAAATTTAAAAAAAAATAACAAAAAATTACTAACATTATTAGAATTAGAATCAGAGTTCAAATCTACTCAACTGCTAAAAATTACATAATTTTCAATTAAAAAAGAAAGAGAATAAACCAAATAACATTAAAAGAAAATACTTCCCTAGCTTAATCACTGTCAATTTCTTCAAATCTGGTCTTTTGAAAGTTGATCAACCTTCATAGACATCTTCAGCATGTCCTTGATTAAAGATCGGGAAAACTAGTCTCGGGTTTCCTTCTCTAGGCCATCAATTACCGGTAGATGGCTAGTGCGATGAAGCTATGCAGTACCAGTGCTGAACAGGGATGACTCCGATCATGAATAGAGATGACGCTAGCACATTGAAGGGGCAGTGCAACATAGGAAGCCAAGGGAGAGATCTACTGGGTGGCGACTGAGCAAATGAAGGGGAGGTCGATCATAGGCATTGTGCTAGGCCAAAGGATTGGAGCAATCCAGCCTCTGGTGCGGTGCGGCAACAAACTAGGTAGATGAGGCAGAGGGAAATAGAAGAAAGGACGGTTGGGGATCTGGGCAATCAGATGAGAGAGAGAGATAGGGGGTGGCGGCGGTGGAGGAGGAGGCATTGGCGAGATCGGGTTCTGTCTGGTGGTTTGTGTTGGTGCGGTCGATTTTGAAGGATTTGAAAGGGTGCGTAAGATAGAGATAGCAAAGAGAAGGGATACCTTAAGGCGAAGCTTTTTGATTCACTATACTACTAATAGAAGAAAGACAGAACTTTTCTTTATATAAGAAATTTTCAGTCTAGTTAGCTACAAGACATGCAAGCAAGGAAGCCAATTAGCTACTCTAGTCAAGTGGTAAAAAGAACTCAGCTCTCTGGGAAGCCAGTCCCCTTACATAGCCATAATAGTTAGTTTTTTCGAATTAAAGGGAGAAACAGATGTGGAAGAATGAGAGAAGAAGAAGAGGGAAGAAGAGAGAAGTGGGAGAAAGGGGTGTGGTCTGCCTCTAACGTTCAAGCCCAGGGAGGTTAAGAACGTGGAGAGGAGAGGGAAGAATATAACAGAGAGAGAGAGAGAGAGAGTAGGAACAACAAAGAAGGGGAAAGAGATGGGAGGAGAGGAGAGGAGAAAAGGAGGGGAAAATGGTTTCCTCCTTCCTATTCTACGGTCCAACCCAGGGTAGGAGGGAGAATTGATAGAGAAGGGTGGAGAGAAGAAGAAGGGAGGAGATGGGTGCCGGGTCTGCCTTTCCTAACCAGCCAAAGAAAGAGGTAGGTTGATGATCACGGTTGCCCCTTCTTATCATATCTTCACTTTCTTTTAAAGTGAAGAGTTTTAACTTGGAAACTTGTCCCCTTCTATTATGCAACTTTCCTTCTCATTTCTTTTGTTGTAAGTTTTCATTTTCCATCATATTATGCTTTCGTTTGTAGTTTAATTCCTAATTAGTAAACCATCTAGCTTTTTTTTATTGTCTTTTACAATAATCTGCATTGTTAACTTTTGATCTTAGCCATTCATACCTCTTTTGGTTAATCTGCAAAATAAAACACCAAATAGAGTCACATGAACCATACATTAATCATCTGATTAGCTTTAATTATTACCTGACTATTAATTTTGACAAATTACTGATTGGATGGTCAATTGGAGTTAAATTCAAAATTAAGCTAAAAATTACAAATTTGATCGGCTAAATGATCTAATTGATTTTTAAATTAGGAGTATTTTGACCAAAATTGAACACTTAACAATCACTAATCAACATAAAGTATGTAACTCTTGTATTTCTTGCTTTATGTCTTGTATATTATAACTTTCAAGAAAGGCACCTGTTGATATTGTTAACTAACTACATTCAATCCTATTGTAGAATAGCAAACTTTCAATGATTTAGCTCCAAAGGCGCATATAAGATGTTGTGTTAGACATCTATATGCCAACTTCTAGAAATAGTTTGGTGGTGCTGACTTGAAAGAGGTCTTCTGGAGTGCTGCTACGGCCACTACTCAAAAGGCAATTTGAGGCAGCTATGAAGGAATTAGGAGAGACGTGGGAGAGCTCCTCAATGGATATACAGCATTACAACCCTTGCACTTGGTCTAGACAAGTATTCAATACAAGGGTCAAATCTGATATGCTTCTCAATGACTTGCCGGAATCTTTTAATTCATTGATACTTGAGGCTGGAGATATACCCATTTTTATAATGTAGGAGACTATAAGGGCCATAATTATGAAAAGATTCCAGTTAAAGAGAGAGAGAGAGGGAATGGTAATGTTCGAAGGGGATATCTATCCAAGGATCCAGAACAAAGAGAAATCAAAATTTGGATCAACTGACTGTATATGTGAGTCTAGGAGATACGACTCATATGAGGTGCATCACTGTCAGGACCGAAGGAAGGAAGTCAACTTGTCGTCTAATTGTAGAAATTGGGACATGACAAGCATGCTATGCTCCCATGCAGTAGTAGCCATCTACTTGAAAATCAGAGATCTTCAGAGCCGTTTATTACTCCATGATATAGTAAGGCTTGCTTCGTGAGTACTAATGCGCCAGCTATCAACCTTATGCTAATGGTTGAAGAGCGGCCAAGAACACAAGCTGATCCCATTATGCCTCCCAATCTAGTCAGACAGCCAAGAAGGCCAAAGAAGAAAGAATTAGAGAAGTGGATGAACCTAGGGATCCTAATAAAATGAGGAAGGGTGGCATCCTTTATAAAATGTAGAATGTGTGGCCAAACAGGGCATAATGCAAGGACATGTAAGAGCAGGCAGCTCATCGACCCTAGAGGAGCAGCCACGTTGAACAAAAAAACAGATGAAGCCAAAGCTAGAAGAGCACATACAAGAGCATGGACAAATAGAATAGAAACAAGGTCAGCCACACAAGGAAGTCAGGTGGAGAAGAGTATACAGCTAAACGCAAGTGATGCTGCTACAGGTGGATACTACGCAGTGGTGTTGGATACTAGGAGTTGATGCACAAATTTTGTTTCATGGTAGATAGTAGTGGTTTGAGATGTCCGATGGTGTCATATTTTGCTAGATTTTAACATAGCATATTAGTATAGGGTAGAGTTCAGGTGTCAGATGGCAGGCGAAACAGTTGGATTTTGTAAAGAAACCTATAATGGTGTACTAAATGGTTGTATCTAGAATAATGAATGCAACGAATGGGGTAATGGATGTGATTATGGTTGTTTGCTACTGTCTGTGTAGAAGATGCAGATTCTAGTTTGCCGATTCGGATCCTTTATTCTTGTGTGTGAACTGTTGCTATTTTTCAATAGCCAATTATTTATTTATTATTATTTACTCTTACGTAATGTGAAGTCTGCATTTCTTGAGGTTCAGCCCCATTGCATAAAAAGAAGCTTGAATGCCAATCTAAGCTACTGCCATTCAGAGAATAAAACATAAGAAAAATAAGGCTACTACATTTGTTTCAGTCTGTTCATTTAGTATCAGGGCACTGATCTTGCATTTGTTTCCATTTGCTGTTAAAAAAACTTGATTATATTGAAGGTGCATGCCCTTCATGTACTTTGTGTATTGGATAATGGCCAATAATAGGGTACTCTGAAGTTCAAAATGGGCTGCTGCTTATCTTTTCTTCAAACCTTAGTCACTCTCAGAGATCGCATGATGGTGGCCAATATTTTCTTAGATTATACAGAAAACTGATCAAATGACAATTGAATTGACGAGGTCCCTGGGTAACAAAAATGTGGCGTATAATGGGAGCATATAGTGAAGAATCTAAGTACCCAGGATCATGTACTTCTCTGCTTTTAGAGATCAAACACTTTTGAGAATAGAGAGATCGAGCAGAACCAAATAAGGATGAATATAATCCTACTCCACTCAAACAATTCACTGTTTGAAGGTGTAATCTGATGGTCAAGTCGATATGATGATCAAAATCCATAATTATGCATTTGTTGTCAATTAGCTGTCATTCGGATAACAATTACTGTATTAGCTTAGCTATTTGTTTGGTATTCTGTTCCATTCTAGAGTTCATTTTTATTTTTACATTTCTTACCATCGCTATCAGTTCTTTGGAAAATTTTAAGGTTCCTCTGGAGTTAATTATGGACCTCTTGCAACCTTGGCCGCTAAGAGTTAGAAAACTAGGTTGAGTATGAGTGGCACAATATTCTTTTTCATTCTTGTGTGATGCAGAGATCAGGGGACTGCAATTCTCTCAAAGGTTTATGCAAGCATTCAGGACAATTGAATTGAAAACAAGGAGGCCATTTCTTGGATGAGCAATTACAGATCATTGCCTTTGATCTATTATAGCAGTGTCGATACAGGACCTTCAGTACATTTAATGCTTTTGATCTATTGTAGCAATGTGCTTGCGAGCATTCAGAACTAGAAGTTCATAATTGAATGCATTGTCCTCTTTTCCTCATGTTTATAAAGTGAGAAATCACCTTAATGCAGCTAAGAGTACTTAGTTCCTTTTATGGACAAATGTTTATGTCTGAATCACTTGGATATGAGGCTTAAGGCGAAGTTTCCATATTGATTTGTCTGCAGCATAGCTATTAATAAAATCTTAGTCTTACACTACTTTTCAACTGTATAGGAGAAGAAGCCAGCTGGATCAACTGAAGAAATAGCTCATTCTTAATAGCTACAAACTTAGCCAAAACAGCTCATTCTTCACTTAAAATTTAGCCATTACAGACGGATTATATGCCATACTTAATCCACTTATAGGAAACGCCAAGGCTTGGCATGCTTAATATGAATTACCAATACCTTGTGGGTTCAAACCCAGTCCCTTTTCCGCATATTACATATTTATGAGAACACAACATATAAACAAGAAGTAAAGTCATTAACGAAAACATCATTCATTCCAACGGAATACAGCTAAATTACATGCAAAACATCCATTACAAGTAGAATCCAGACATATATTACAAAGGCTCATCCCACTAGTTACATTCATTACAAGTAAAATCAAGACATTACAACACTGAAGATCCATGTTGCTGGTTATTGCACCAACAATATCAATAAAGCCACGCATGAAACAACAAAAAGAGCAGTTGTAGCCATGAATACAGCCCTCAGCAACCAATTGTTATCCCCATTGTCACCCCACCCCTACTGTTGGCATTTGAGCTTCTAAATTGTTGGCTCCAATGTGAATATCTATCTATAGGCACTCCCGGCATTTCACCTTCTTCCACTTAAGGCAGTGACAGAATAGTTTATTTCGATTTTCATCCCTTGTGGACAAGTACACCACCATCTCACCGTGTTCCTCATTGTAGAACCTCTGAGGCAAGTCGTAAACTACAACTGAAGCCATGATATTTCTGACACTCCATTCCATGTGAGTTGCAAAGAGAACGATGAGAAAGAAGCTACAACTAAGACAAAAGGGTTCTGATTTTCTGTCTACACGGAACAATGAAGAAAACAAGGAAAATAGTCATGAAGGGGTTATGAGAAGAAGGGTGCCAAGTGCTATTCCATGCGGGAAAGTTGGTAAAAGCTCTTCTGGGGCTTATACTAATAAATTTTTACAAATTTTTATTTTGGATTTGTAAAAATAAAATATAAGAAATGACTAAATAAACCATAAGTGGGACCAACTGCTCTGGCTAGCATTCTTGGAAGAGATGGTAACGGAAGGACCAGCCGCACTTAACCATGGAAGGTAGGGTACCATCTCTGCTATAAAATAAAACAAGGGTTCTCTCTGCAAGTGAGAAAAGAAAAAATAGTTCAAAAAGGGCATGGAATATCATTTCCCAGTAAGAAAACAAAAACATTTATTCCATAAGAGTTCTAATAAGAATTCACGCCCAAAAGTATGGAAGAAGACCATGCCGCTTCTTTCTTGTATGGTAAAACTTGTTTTATGGGTTTGGGTCATTCATCATGTTTGGAGTGGTTTATAGAGGTTAGAAATCAAATTTCTTGTCCATTGAATGCTTTTTAGCCTATGTTTCTTTCAATCCACTCTATTTTTGTTCATTGTTTCACGTACCCGAAATAAGTAGTTAAGATCATCCAAATGTATTGATTTCTTGTGAGCTAACTTTTATGGTACTACAAATATAATGAATGGCTTAGATTTACTAAAAAGTTTCACCATTTAGGAAAAAGTGTGGACTTCTTCCACATTGTTGGGCATGGGCTCTTATCTTGACTCATTTTATAATGAGAAATGCTATCTAAACTGAGTTCTAGAATTTACTCTATAACCCACCTAGAAAATCCCCATCTTTGGATGACTTCTTTCTCAAAATTTATTACCGTTGGATTATTTTAGCTTTTCCACTTTCAGTATTTAACAGTGACCATAGGATTTTTCAACTGAGAAAGCTAGTATCTAGAAGCATCTATTGAATGTGATTTATAAGTGAGAAACCAAATAAGGGATGCTAAAAAAAATTTGATTGGATCGGATCATCCAAAGATGGGTTTGAAGTCGGTCTCGAAACTTAATGTAGGTAGCATTTCTCGTTAGATAGTCTAATATATCTAATGAGCCAACGACTCATTAAATATAGAAACTCGAGTCCGGTAATAACATGCATGATGATAATATTTTATACATCTAAACTATTCATCATGTTCAGAATGGCTTAGATAGTCTAATATATCAAATTGTATAACCATTTGATTGTTTTAGCCTAATTTCTTTAGGTAAAAGCTAAAATCATCCCTTTTTTTTAGACCTAAAATATTTGGTTTAAATCATCCAAATGCATTATCTTTTATTGTATACCAAATTGCCGTACGCCGAAATAGGTCTCTAGGGCAGCACCTAGAAAAGTAGACACTCTACCGAGACTCCAAAAACTAGGGGTGGCAAAATATGACATGACACGATAACACGATACAAACCCGACACGAATTTAGTGGGTTCGGGTCGAGTCTTATCGTGTTGGTGTCATTTTTGGGTCGACTCAAAAACGACACACCAAAAATCGTGTCGTGTTTGGGTCAATCAACATGACCCATCGTGTTGACCTGTTTGACACGCGACCTATTTATTTATCGTGAACTAACAGTAATATAGATATGATATGTAATATAGGACGGTTCATCTAGAACTGTCCTATATGTAACATGCAATAGAGGACATCCTCCTATACAAGTACATTGTAACATGTAATATAGGACGGTTGCTTTGGAACCGTCCTATATTGTAGTGTCATAAGTAATACCTCCTATATGAGTATATGTTACAGTACAATATAGGACGGTTTATATTGTAGTGTAACATGTAATACCTCCTATATGAGTAATGAGTATATGGTAACATGTAATAGAGGACATCCTCCTATGTGCGTAATGAGTATATGGTAACATGTAATATATATTACAACCATCTTATATTATACCAACAAAAGGCAAGGACTTGGGGCTTGGTGATGGTGATTGGACGGGCTTGGAGCCTTTGCGCAGCCAACTAGATCTTCCAGTTCCTGCGATACTCTAGTTGCATTATGAACCTTTCCAGCTGATAGCAGTAATACAGCTATTAGTAGTACAGGCTGTGCGCCAAAAAGAACAAATGGGCAGTCAAATTCGCTGATATGATAGTAGTAGTACAGGCGGTGCTCCAACTACATTATGAACCTTTTCATATCCAAACAGCTACCGAATAGCAAAGGTTTTGAGTTGTTTAAGTGAGTTGACGGCGATTGGACGAGCTTGTGGCCTTTGCGCAGCCAACAAGATCTTCCGGTTCCTTCTCAATATCTTTTGTATGAAGTCAGTATACCTCCACCTAATCAAGTGTCCCTGCAATAATAGACCTGTGTTGTTTGAATTTATCTTTTGTCTCGCCATAATTTTTATATTAGAGCAGTAATATAGGACGGTTCTTCTGAAACCGTCCTATATTACTATATTATTTATTTAATCGTGTTATATGAGTCGTGTCGTGTCGACTTGTTTAGTAATCGTGTCGTATTCGGGTTACGGATTTTTGACACAATTATTATGCGGGTCGTGTTCGTGTCGACCTAAACTCGAAGCGTGTCGTGTTCGTGTGGACACAGACACGACCCGCCAACCCGAATTGCCAGGCCTACAAAAAACTGCTTACAACTAACAAAATCCAAAACATATATATTTCATAATGCAGAGTCCGAATGACTCACCAGATCCAGAAATTATTTCCGTTGCTTCTCCAACCACTGCGAGTGTAGTAAAAGATTGAGAACAATCCAACCCGAAAACAAATTAATCCCTACATCCAATCGAAGGAACAATCATCCCAGACTAAAATATCATCGTGGAGTGAAGACCCCATCGTAGGTGGCTGCATGCCCAACTTTTGCCTTAACAGCCCTACCTGCAGCTGATCTTGCCCGTTCGACTGATTTCTCAGAGAGATGAGGTCAGCATGTGAAAGAATGTACTTAGGAAAAATATGATCAGGGTGCTAGTACAAACTAGGCGTCCTTAATGCAGACACACTGTGGACTTCTCCGAAACAACTCAACTCGGGGTTAATAATGTGGGAAGTACTCATATAAGGTGGGGAGTGTTCTGCTGCAGTGGCGCAAGAAGGAGCTTTTCTGTGCTAAGTCGCTGATTCAATTTGTTCTTCAGTTTAATGTTATCCATAAAACCACATTTGCCTGCCTAAAAACAATTTGCCATCGAGCTTTTCTGCAGTAAAAGGTTCTTCCTTGACAAACAAAATTTGAAAAGAAATTTAAAACTGCACCAACTCAGACGAGTCCCGAGTCAACCGCACAGAAATCAGATGAAGGCGATCGGATCATCCAAAGGTGGGCCTCATGCACTATGAAATATATGTGTTTTGGGAGTGAATTCAGCCCATGCTGCTGTGAATGTCATAGCATTCCTCCAATAAAAGTAGGTGCTTACTGTGTGGGAGTGGATTCAGGCCATACTGCCTCTTGCTCTGCACTCGCAAATAACACGACCCACGACAATCCGAGTGAAAACAACAAAATTGCTAACGCTTTTGTCAATTTTCCACGTCTTTTGTCTCGAAGCTCTAAATCCACACCACAATTGGAACACAACTAGCTTTCCTTTACGTCAGAAAAGAGGAAGAAACAAGCTAGCTGATGAAGTAGGAGAAATATAAGGCTTTGCCGGGGTCATCTAACAAGTGCCAAATAAGGGTCCATCCTCGTAGCTTTCGTTTCCCAAAGAAGACGAGAATAATAAGGCTTTTTACTTGTTCAACGCAAGTTTTTCTGGTCCCTGTTTTGCTTAGTATTTCTCCCTGCCCAAGCTAGTTTATTGCAATGTTTTCGGAGAGAAGGAAACAGAGCCTTACTGCTTCAATCATTCATTTTTCATTTTTCATTTTTAGTTCTTTGTGAGAGTTAAAGTCACGCACCTACATGCAGTCGCGAATCCTGGTCACCCAGGTGACAGACTCCTTGAGCCACTAAGAGGTTTTCGTTCCCTTTTGCTTAAATCATTCTTGGGATTGATAAATGTACAGTCATTAAAAATATAATTTCGGTGTAATAGTAAAAGCAAAATTTGAAGCCTTTTATGAAGATCTCTATTCCCTCTTGGTTTCCTGCTTTCATACATCAACAAAAACATAGTAGCAAAGAACCAGCAGCAAAAAGTTCAAATAATCTATTATTTGGATCAAAATGGTGTAAGAATTTTGGTAGGTATACTAAGCTACACCTTCACAGGCAAGCTTGACACGTTGGTGGTGTTCTGCGACCTTATAATCAACAATTTCCATAAAGAGCTGCGAATCTAATTTGCAGTCTGGGTGACCATATACGGCTGCCTGGACACTTGCCATGAGCTTTGCAATCTCCCGACCGGAGAACCCTTCCGTTTTCTTGGCAGCTTCACGTAGTATTTCATCAGATACATCCTCCACGACAATCTTTTGTTGCTTTTTCTTGAACAAGGGGTTCCATGATGAACCAGCATTGTCTTCCCGGGAAATGTATCTATCCAAGTAAAGCCTTAATAGCTTGAAACGCTCCTCCTCCCCAGGAAGTGGGAACTCGATCACTTCGTCTATGCGGTCTGTAATGGCTGCATCAAGGTCTCCAGGTCTGTTTGTTGCAAGGACAAGAACGATATCCCTTGACTGATCTCCAGTTCGGTAAAGCAATGCATTCAGGGCGCTCCGTTGAGCTTCACTCATATGGGTGCTGTTCCTCCTGAGTTAGGCAGAGAATTGCAGGGGATAGAAAGTATTATGAAGAGAGCCCCGACGGGATAGTCACAAATTGATTTCAAGTAACGCATTCATTCCAAATACTGACGAAGAAGAAAATTGCAAAGACAACTATTACCACCAAAACAGTAGAAAAGGGGAAAAAAATATGTACTTCAGAGTAAAACTGAAAGTAGTTAGTTAATAAATTAATTTAGAAAAATAAAAGTAAATAAAGAAGAAGAGATATGAGGGTTGAGTTGACATGCAGGCTTCCAACATGTGATGTGTCAAACAACAGTTTGAGCAATGATGCATGGAATGAGAGAGAACTGCATATCAGGATTGACTAGAAAGCTATCAAGGCAAAAATAGAGAAAATCAATGACCAACTTCTTCTAGTGATAGGAATATACATCTCTACCAATATATACACGAGCACACATAACAAACATGAGCTCCTTTGAGACAGCCGTGCTTGTGTTTTCAACTGTCTCAACATCACTAAGAGATCTCATTCACAATCCCCTAAAGACTCCTCCCTGGCTATATTTCATTCAAGCGAAGTAGAGACCATGATGTCTTTCCAATTAAGACAACCAGAATCTTGCCATTGCATTGAAACTATTCCATTTAGCTAAAATCAAGACCATTGTCAAGATTTCGACCATCACATAAGTCATTAGAGACTAGCACGCACAGGGGAAAGAAAGTCATTGCATGACTGAAGTAAGAGATTATACAGCACCCTATCACTGGATAGAGAACCATTTCTAGAAACTATCTTTCAGTTTTCATGATCTTATAATATCTGATAAATCAATCCCCAAGCATATGAGTTCATGGGGTTGTACATTACTTCAACAACTAAAAGCCCAAAGTTGTATATAGGTCTTGCAACTATTGATAGTATAGTAGTTTAGAGAGTCGCTAGTAGAGGAGTTCACTCTTTTATCGAGTCCTTACTTCCCCAGAAAATGTTTCTTTTCACTTTAATGTGCAATGAATAAACTCAAAGCTTCAGAATTTTTCTCCCTGCTTGTGGAGACTCATGAGGCAAACCAGTAGAGTGAATCTGGTAGTGTCCTACAAGCAATTCAAACCCATTGGCTTTAAGGTGATCTGTGTGGACCCTATAGTTCCATCCTGCCTTTCTTTACCTCTCTTTATTATCTTATCATTTCAAAAAAGAATAGTTCCAGTTTCTTGTTGATTCTCCTTGTTTTTTGTCCCAAGTGCTAGTAATCCTTGATTTACTTTCTTTCTCCATCAAATTTATGATCTGGATTCTCCATCACATGGCACAGCCAATAGATATCGAAACTGAGAATCATATGAGATTCTCAACTGGCTGAACTTCGAAAACTATATTTTAAAAGGATAGAAGGTTGTCATGAAAGTACTAGCTCATTCAAGTAAGAATTTCAGAAAGAACATGTAAAGAAAGGGGTACATATATTAGCATTATATAATTGGTGACCACTGCCAGGCAGCTGCCTCCAACATAATGGTTTTTCAGAACAAAGGAATTGGGCATCAGTAATAAAGCCCTTCTCAGGAAATCACAATTCATCAGTAATAACCCATTAATGACAGGGATTCGGTTTTGTGAATTGCTGGCATTAGTTAAGGGAAAAACAAAAGTTATAGACACTAACAACAATAAATTAACTGAGAGAACATCTCTTCGTGCTGGCTATATTGCTACATTCTTCTCTGAATATAACCAGCTTCAAAGAGTGTCTCTGAAGATGGCAATCTGATTTTTAAGAGCCACCTGAAATCTCCATTTTGGAATGAACAAATGGGACCAAATTTAGCATTCAAAAACAAATGCAGCACATTAGACCATTGCAACAAGACATTGGATAAAGAACAGAATGATAACTTACTCGCATAGAAAAGCATCAGCCTCGTCAATGAAGAGCAGTAACCCTTTCCTAGACTTCTTAGCCCAATCAAATATCTCATGGATTTTGGTGACAGCTTGGGAACCCAAGGGTGCAACATCGCCCCCTGTCATCATGGCATAGTCCAGACCCTGAACACACAAAGTAGCTCAGAAGAAGTTAAAAATGTTCTACAACCAATATTTGTCTTCTTTACAAACAAGATTCCCACTAATCAGTCATAAACAACTAAATAGATTATAAACCAGCTTCAGTTAATTAAGAATGGCCAACTCATGTATTTCAGGCCAATATATTGTACATCAGCTAAATTTTGTCTATAGCAATTTGACAAGGGATAAATATTTCCTATATATTTCAGGCAATTTCAACTACATATCACAAATTCAGAAGCTTCGCTGAAATCTGAGTCTGTTAACTGACTCATTCATTTTGAAGCTCCTTGCTCAAAGAACATTCAGCAAACTACCCGATTGACTAAAACAGTTAATTGCTAAAGAAATGTCCATCTCAAAAGTAAACAGCAAGTTGCAGGAAACGCAGCCAAATAGACTGCTGGCACTTCATAATATTACCCACAATGCTATAAGGATGCTCCAAGTGTTAGAAACCGTTACATGGGATAAAACAATAATCTTTGTCAATCTCTCTCCTTATTTTAGACAATTAGCTCACCATGCATGCAGGTCTGATCTATTTCTATTTGGTCTAGATACAGTTTTTCCAATCCTTGGACATAGAGATTAACATGTATATGGTAAATTCATTGAAAGTTGAACTTTCTATTATTGTTTGAACTTATTCAGTGACTAAAGTTTCCAATGAGCTGGCTGAGATTTGAAAGGGGCTGTTGAAGAAGTTTGAAAGAGAAGAAGGTAGAAGGACCAAATGGGATATGCAATTGATATCTCAGTTCCCTATATTCACATCCTCTCTCAGTTGTAGGCTGTTTTGGTACAAGGACCAAATAGGATATGCAGTTGGTATCCACAAGCTATATTCGCATCCTCACAATTATAGATCACTTTGCAGCTTTTCTCCATTCCGCAAGCTCGAAGGATACTATTTAACCCAGACAAAAGAGGAAAGAAACAACAACCTACAACTCCAGCCAAACAACTCAAAGAGCAAACAACAAGCTCAGAACAGATCTACAACATGCAGTTTTCCACCTTGGCTTGGTAACCCTTGATCTCATGCTAGGATTAACTTTATTTCTCGCAGTTCATGCTTGAACCTTACATTTTGTCTTCCCTTCTTTACCCATCCATGTCACCCTTAGTTACTAGAGAACCACAGGTGGTTCTATAAAGTGATAGACACTTCCTTTTTGAGACCCAAAAGCATCAAATCTCTGAACTGCTCTATTATTGGCTTATCCACCAGGTTTGTTAATCTAAAATTGGAAGATCTTGTTTTTCATTTTGTTGTCTCCCTCCACTCAGTGTACAGGAACTCTAACTACACCTTTACTGGCTTGTTGCTTATACTTCACTCGCTCCTCCCCCTGCTTCACTTACCGAAGTAGAGTTCACCAACTCACTATATCATTAGTCTACTATCAATGGATTTTATAGGAGAATTTCAACACCAAAACCCAATTTCAACAAGATCCAGTGCTCCGTCTAGGGAGTAAAGCTTATTCCACTCGATTCTTGGAATAAGGGTAATTAGGAGACAAGGTGAACGAGAAAGAATGAAAGGAAGACAGAGAAAAACAAGGTTCAATTGAAAGAAAATGGGCTTGGAAGAATATGGTGACAACAAGGACAGCTTTATAGATGGCTCGCAAGAGAGAATTTCACCTTTGATAGCAGCTCCTGGTAAGGGTTCCTAGAATTATGAACATAGTTTAGGAGACAACAGGTCTCTTAAAGTTTGTACTTGTTCATCAGATGAAATCAAAGCTGCACATCAGGATCCAAAGATCCAAAGACTTGTTTGAGACCGGAAAACCTGAGTATTATATTTTTCATGTTATTTGTTTCCTTGTGTAGGGGCTTACTCCAACCAGGTGAAAACTAAATATCACATGTGTTTATCAAATAACGAGCTTGGGACCAGGCTTGGTGCTCTATTTCACTTCTAACAAAATTTTAATTATATCTTTTCTTTCCTTTTCCCTTCCATTTTTTTTCTCCCCTTCTTTCCTCTCTCCCTTTGTTCTTCTCCATAAAACATCAACGCAGGAAGACACACACACAGTATTGGGTAAGAGCTCTTTGGAGTGTCTCAAGGTAGTATAAAGGAAATCGTAAGCTGTTAGTTCATTTGTTTTTCTTGCTATCCCTATATCTATTTGTCTTTTAAGGTGTTTTAAGAAGTGCTGCTGCTATTACCACCCAATCTGTGATAGATATTGAGTATAAGGTGCACATATCAGACCCTTTCTTTATTCTTATTTTCACATCTATAGTGAAAAAAGCAACTTCCTCTTTTTCTCTCTTCAGCTATTCCCCTTGCTTCTATTATCCTTTATCACTGATGACATGTTGGTCAATGATATTGTAACGTTGGTTTTGAATTAGATAAAAGTCATGGTTTGTCACTTTGATAGTATGAACTATTGCAGAAGGAGATCAAACAGAATGCAATTCATTGGATGTGTGTTCACTGACATGACATTCAGTATTACTAGGCCAGAGATAAAGAAGATGTAGGTCATTCCTCTTGATGACAAGTAATGCAAAAAAGGAGGAAAAGATCACACTTGTTTGAATAACCCGGTGAACTATGAATAAGAATGATGAAAGTCAATGGGTAGAGTAAGAACTCAGATCTGACTTAATGGATAAAATAAAAAGGTGGTTGCTCATTTGTTTTTTTCTTTGTATCTTCAGAGACTTTGAATGAGACAAGAAGAAAGGTCACAGGTGGACTACAAGCGGAAGAACCCAGAACAACAGAACCATATAACTTTCCAAAGATAATTCTCTTTATTCAATCAAAAACATAATCCAATCCGGTCCATCCTTTTACATGCTCATATAGACCTTAAAGGAAAGACCTGCCGCAAGAGAATTTCTGAAAGACCAATCTCCTGGTTTAGTCTTTTTCTTCAGCAACAAATCATAGGAGCCTGGTTTATTGTTTTTCTTCAGCAACAAATCATAGGAGCCTGGTTTATTGTTTTTCTTCAGCAACAAATCATAGGAGCAGTCTTCTCCTCACTCTTACTTATGTTTTGAAAACCATGGATATGCTCTTCTCAAGGAATTGGTCTGATATGTGTTTTACACTGGTAGAACATTTCCTACATTACCAAGGGAAACAAAACAAGTGATTTTTGTGCATCCAAAGTCATGATAGAGAAGGGCGGTTTTCCAGTTTCCCAGCCAGAAAGGTTTTATGTGCTTCTAAATGGGCCAAAATGTGCAGTGAGATTATGGGAAGTGAATCTAGCAACTAGAGAAACCAAATAGGTACTTGAGCAAGACAAATTCTGAAGAGCCCTCACACAAGTTGGATCCCTCACAAGGTCAAGGGTACAGTTTTCTAAATTATGCTGAAGCTGATGCTGCATATGCAAAGCATGAACATGTCTGAGGAGGGAAATGATAAGAGGGTAAAGGCATATCCAGTATATCTGATAGTCGCCATTAGTTTCTATGTACCTAACAAGCAAGCAAGTAGTGGCGGGAATGGGTTCTTTGTGCCTATAGGTCTCAGATGGAATACAAGATATTTACAGCATATCAACCAATAAGCATACAATTTCCCTTTGTTTTTTCCAACCACATTGCTCAAATCCTACTGGCGTTTATTTTGGTACGCTTTATTTGGTTTAGGAAGCAACATCTAATTTTTAAAGTTTCCACTATGCTACGAAGACTATCATACCTCTGCAATTAGCTTCTCTGCCAGTAGTATTAGAAGATATATCCATAATACTACAGCATATCTGTAATAATTAAGAAAGACATAGGATATAGGTGAAAGTAAGTTCTTTTCCTGACAATAGCTCTACTCTTTCCCTGCAGAAAACATTTCAACCCTGCTCACCAGCTTTTTCACTCTTATATGAGAGGAGGAACGAAACCTATCATCCTATGAACTCCACTAACTTACCAGAGTTAAGTGCCCAGACTAACATGCATATAACTTTTCTGTTTGACCTGAAACAGCTTAGTATTAGCAGTAACTCCCTACAAACTCTATCTTGACAATGTCCATGACTGACCAAGTATAGTAATGAACGGTTATATCTCAACTGCAGTGGCTGGTAAAACAGTTAGACAACCATGGACCAATACCATTTGGTTGGGCACTAATCAATTTTTCTCATTCACACGAACAAATTGGTCTTTTGTAATATAAATAGTTATGCTGGTCAAATATTCCACCTAATGAATGTTTTGGTGCATGCATTACTCAATTATTGCCTATCATTATCACATTCCCAATCTTGAAATATTCATAAGCAATTATTAAGTCCAACCTAACAAAAAAGAACACATATAAGTGTAATCATATGGGAACATACCGACTTTCTGGCCATCTCCTTTGCTACCATGGTTTTACCCGTACCAGGAGGTCCATAAAAGAGCATGTTACGAAAGGGTGCTTGATGAGATTTGGTGTTTTCTGTGGCTCGAGCAAGTTGCCCTATCCTCCTCTTTAATGAAGGATGAAGAATGATATCATCAAAACTAGTTCCATTTTCTGAAGCTGTATTTCTAGCAGCTGTTGCCCCAGACGTGAACACTTTATTTATGCTGCGAGAAACTACTCCAAACCCTGGAAAGCGGGCTATTGATGACTCCCGAATCAGTGAAGGCTGGCCCAATATCCGGTTGATATAGCCCCACATTACTCGAGCACCTTCTCTATAAATGCAATAAGGAATGGTTGTGTACCATTTGTCAAACCATGTGAACTCAAAAGCACTACAATGAAACCTAACTACCTAAGCTATCAAATGGTCGGTTGAGAAACTGAAACTCAAAGCAATAAAATCACTAAAAACTATCGCTTGTATACCTAGTCGTGTAAACTCCAGCAGCAAGTGCAGTTGCTCCTCCAACAGCCATGATCAATTTGCTTCGATCAGTTAGTAGCATCTTAAAACCCCCTGCAGATACATATATAGTACACAGGCAATGTTAAATTCCAGAAGATAACAGGTTTCTTCTGATTGGAGCAACTAATAATTTAAAACATGTGTAACATGCAGGAACGCATTTAAAAAAGGGGCAGCCCCGGTGCACAAAGCTCCCTCCTATGCAGGGGGAGGGGAAGGGGAGGACCACAAGGGCTTATAGTAGGCAGCCTTACCTTGTATTTTTACAAGAGGCTGTTTCCATGCCTTGAACCCATGACCTCAAGGTCACACAACGACAACTTTTATGCTTGCGCCAAGGCTCCCCTTCACAGGAGTGCATTTAGTAAAGTATTAAATTCCAAAAGATAATAGGTCTCTTTTAATTGGTGAAATTTATAAAAGTACAAGGTACATGTGTATTACGTGTTCTCCTTTGCAAGACATTGTAAAATAAGCACTTCCCATTCAATAGCAAGAAAAGGCTAATATTTAGATACTTTTGTAAGGTTGGGCAATTACTGCTGTAAGGTAAGAGCATATCTCATAGTAGCATGAATAGCACAGCAATCATGAAAAAGAAGAACATAAGGGGGTTTAATCGTAGCATGAGTTGCACAACTTCCATCCAGATGCACCTCAGTTATTGCAAAAAAAATTCAGAGAAACAAAAATAGGTTACCCACTTAGCTTAGCACAATATTATACCTTCAATGTGACTAAAAGTTGTGTTAATTGCAGCAAGCCACTTCTCTCTTTCACCATTCATTTTCTCTAAAAGCATTCGCCTCTTCTGATCTTCAGTCAGTTTTGCCTCATGTGCCCGACCTTCAGCTTCAGCCATAGCCTTTACTCTAATTGTTTCACGTTCTATCTCCGCCCTTTCTTTTTCGGTTTGGCGTTGTTGAGCTTGAAGTTGCTCTTCTGTAGCAACTCTTGCTTGTTCTTTCCTTATGTTAGACTCTTCCTGCATCTTTGCTAGTTCAGCATTACGAAGTCTCTGGGCTTCATGTTCCGTCTACAAACAATAACATAATAATGAATTATAATCTTGAATACTGCTCAATGAAAAAACTGAAGAAGAACAGCATGAGAATATGACTTTGTACAAGAAACCCATTCATAGAAGCAATGGAATGTAAAATGGTTACTCCTGGTACCTGCATCCTTTTTCTAGCCAACTCATCTTCATAACGTGCCATTTGTGCCTTTGCTTGCGCCTGCTGATGTACTAAATTTCTTTGCTCTTCAGCCATTTTTCGTTGCTTCTCCTGCCATCATAAAGCAACTCATTGCAAAGAGCAAAAAAGAAGTCCATATGAAGATATTCATCTGGTCTTACAGCAGCAAGAATTTGATTAACAGGAGTTTCTAAGATAAACTGCACAAATGTCCAGTAGAAAATTGGAATCAGATCACAGCATCACAAAGTATCTCGTCTTTATGGAAGCATCTAAGGCATAAACTAAGAATCGACAAGTAAATTCTGTTGATTAAGAACAATCCAGCATGAAACTGACAGATAGGATATTGAAAATATCCAAGTTAAGAAGTAGAAGCCCTAAAATTAGGAGATCCACGCAGTTAACGGACTAAACAATAAAGGGAGATAGGACAAACACTGGCTAATATAAATCACCACAAGAAACTGAAATGCAAGTTATAGCTCTAAGCCTAGAGCTGTATTCGACAAAGAGGAAAAGAATGTGCACGAAGAGATTTTGGCACTTCTACTCTTGCATAGCAACAAGTGTGATACCATGGAGAATCAGTGCAACACTGAATGCCTGAAGCCCGTTGTGTACAGTCCCAATCAGTAGCTATTTATTCTGAACTTCAAATGCTGCAAAAATGACAACAGCAATGCACTTTGGTTCTTGGGATTCCTGGTCCACATTAACGCCAACATTTTTGCTTAGTGAAATTCATTTTAGTTTTAACAGACTACCCCTAATCCTTATGTAAATTCCTGCTGAAATCAGGTACTAGTCATTGTTTTCTCAACCTTCTTCATTAACAGTTTAGAGTTTCGAGTGAATTGCCTTGCTACTTAAGTCATTTAAGTGGTAAAATTGTGGATGCTTCACAGTCCAACCTCTTCTGTTTTATCCTTTGACCCTGCAGTTTAGTTACCTTCCATTTCCTGAGATAAAATAAGCCTCTTGTTTCTCATTGCATCCTTCTCATTTTTGAACTGTTGAAGTATTCCTTGTTTCATAATATCATTTTCAAAGCTTCCATACTCAAAATCTGTTTTGTAAAGGTTCTTTAAATACTAAATGAGTTAGTAAAAGAGAAGTCCTACTAAATCAACCATAGAGTACAAGAAGAGTAAACTTCCACAGAATTCTTTCACATGGACTATATTGCTCAATGAAATGAAACCCAACTAAGTGAAGCACAAACCCCTATCTCATAGATCAATGGTTACTGTCCATTGGCATTCATACCTCTTGGATTCCATCAAGAACCAGAGTGCTAATCACGCACAAAGACCAAACCAAAGGAACAGATTCTTTCTTTTGGAGTAGAAATTGCTCCAGTACTAGTTGCGAAGGCACTGATCCACAGAGGAGGGATCTTCGACTATTTACTTCAGAAAAACATGAGATACAGAAAGACTCGCAGATAGAGGGGGGAAAAAACCATATTATAGATCTCCTCCAAATGGTTCATTAGTTGCGATTGTACAGAACATGGTTTAGATTTGGATGGAAGGGGCCAGTAATATGAAAGGAGTTGGGTTTTTTTGTGGGTACAATAGTCAGGATCCTCACCCCCAACCCCCCAAAAACCCAAGTCAGAGAGCCCCAATTCAATCATCATTTGATGAGGGCTCAGAACTCACTAACCTGATGAAGGCTCACTCCAACAAAATTCAGAACTCACTAAGTACTTGATAGAATTGAAGTTTCACATAGAACTCAAAACCCAAAAAAACCCTCAAAATATGCAGTTTGATTCTTTGTCCAAGCATGACAATAACTTGAACCAAAATGCACTGGGAAGAAATAACTCACGATGTCTGCTTGAGCTTGCAGTGCTTGAAATTCAGATTTCTCGACATCTAACATGGCCAACCGATTCTCTTCCTGCTTCCTCATCACTTCAAAAACCTATAATTAATCACAGAAAAGAAAGCAAGATAACGCAACAGAAAGAACCCCACACCCAGCGACTTCTGCCCAAAGCCATATCAAAAAAATTTCAAAGAAACGAATATAAGCACCTGTTTGGAATACGGAGAACTATTGATTTCTCTCAGGGCCTTAGCGCCTCTTTCTAAAGACTCAGGATCAAAACCCGAGGAACGGCCCTTCGGCTCTTCGCGGGCGGGCTTTGCATTTTCTGCCGGGGTTGGGGGAACATTACTGGCGGGAGGAGAAGAGAAAGGCGGGAAACGGAATGGGCTGTCGGCGTAAGCGTGCTCGGCGAACGCGTATAGGGAAGCCACGCCGGCAGCGGCACCTGCACAGTAGAGCCGAAAGGGTGCCATCGTGCCGGGATACGATATACCTGTGGCGGCACTCTATCAGACTCCGCTACTGTGGGGAGATGAGGATTTGGTAGAAAGGAGAGGCTTCGCCATTTGCCGTCGTTGAGATGGAAGAAACTGGTTCAGTTGTCTAATTTTAAACTTTTAGTTCGAGTTTTGAGACGCAGAGTGCTCCGAAGTAACAAAAACCCCGACGCTAGGGTTTAAGGAGAGCGACGACGCGTGGGCGCCCTTGGATCGCGGGTCGCTGTTCGCAAGGATCGCAAGACGCATAGACTCGCTTCGGTTGAAACGAAAACTCGAACGAGTTGTTGAGTTGCTAGAGTTGGTAGACCTATTATGAAGTAAAAGAGGAGGAATGCTAAACTGAAACCATGAACCCACAGTGGCGATTTAGCGACCATATTTTCTAGAGTTTATCTTTGAATGATCCAATATATTTATTTTGTTTAGATGATTGTAGCTTTAAAATGTACCTGACAAAGTTTTCTTAGAAATGGCCAATGTAAAACTTCATAAACAATAGATAAGTTTTTTAGAAGCTAAAATCATTCATATTATATAATTTTTTATCTATTAAAAATTAAAGTAAGAGTAGGGAGATGAACAATTTCGATCATGCAAATGTGAGCCTCGTAAAATATGATTGCTAATCAGATTTGGATGATTCTAGATTCTAAAAGGTATTTGACAAAGTGTTCTTAGAAGTAGACTGTTTAAAACTTTATAAACAAGAAACAGTTTCTTAGAAGCTAAAATTATCTTATATAATTTTTTGTCTATCAAAAAAATTAAAGTGGAAGCAGGGAGATGAGGCTCAGATGTCGCTTGGGCAGTGCGTCCATCTAAAGCGCCTTCTCATGGACATCTTTCTAGCGGCCCAGAAATCATTCCCTAAACGAAAACATCTATCGTATAAAAGAGTACCTTTGTTTCGTTGCCTCTGTATCCCATTATACCATCTATTTCGAGCAACCAAAAAGCACTTCGGTTTGGATGGTAGAGTTTTTATTTGGGCATAATTTGGTGGTCCACTACTTATATAGAGATAGGGGTTTCAAATGAAAGGCGTAGATCAAGTTATGTAGGTCCTACATGCTCTCTCTCTCTCTCTCTCTCTCTCTCTCTCTCTCTCTCTCTCTCTCTCTCTCTCTCTCTCTCTCTCTCTCTCTGACCTTGTTTGTTGTGAATATACCTCCATACATTATGTGTGCCTGTCAATAACAAGCCACTGTTATGATAATGGTTCCTACACCTACTTTAACAAAAATAATGGTTAGACTAACTTGTGGTGCTATGATTGTCAAGTCATCGCCCATTAATGGATGAGTTGGTTGTGGTGGTCCATACAAGTTTGTATAAGATTGCTCAAAATTAGTAATTACTACCATTAATCTAGTGAGAACTTCAACCTTCGAACAGAAGAAAAAAGCTAATGCAGCAACATCTCAAAATTTGAACACTCTAAAGGAATGAGTGTAAATGCCAAGGAAGAAACTAGGGTTGGTTGGCCCCTGAAATGCGAACAACTCTAAAGGATAAGCGTGCATTGCTGAGGAAGAACTAAGGTGTTTTGTTGCTCAAACCTTCAAACCTTGAACTTTGAGTGATAGAGTGTAAATGTAGGGGAAGAACTCTTAGTTTAGCTAGGGATTTTTTTTATATAAAATTGAGTATTATGTAGCAATTTTCATATTCTGATTTACCCTTTTGCTTTGGTTTGAAATCAAGTAAGGGGATTTAGGATCCTTTTACCCAACATCTTCAATGTTGCTCTACGTAATGCCTTAGATAAAATGGATATGAACATTGGAGAAGTACCCCTTGAAAGGGCTCCCATTGCAAAAAACATAGACTTGAGTTGCTAGATGAAAGATCTATAATCTCAATCAAGAAACAACTAAAATTTTGATTAATTTCTGGAGACTGGCCTATATGATGGGACCTAGACGATAAATGGTCTTCCAAGCATCGAGCCATGGGTCAAACTTCATGTAAATTACAATGGCTCAAGTATCTTCTCAGTGACTTGGGTATTCTTTACCATGAGTAAGTGATACTATTTTACGACAACCAAGCAGCATTAGTGTCTGCAGCATATCCTATATTTTTTAAGCACACTAAACATGTTGAGATCGACTGTCATTTTGATCGAGAGAGTTTCAACAGGCCTTAATCAAAGTGGCTTCCATATGTACATTCATCACAATCAGCAGATATCTTGTCAAAATCACTTAAAAGGATCAATTTCATCTTCTTGCTCGAAAGATAGGTGTTCTTGGCATTTGCACACCCATTTGAGGTTTGCATTGTGATTGTAGTTACCATTGCATTGATTGCGCGTGAATCGTTGCTAATTACAAGTAGCATCGAATATGAACTACCATCATGTCTCCTACATGCCACATGTGTGAGTGGTTAATTTGTATACCTTGTCTCATTATTTACCATTTTTATCTTTTTATGTTGTGTCTTGGCATAAAAGTTGTTGTCGTGTAACCATGAAGTCATAAGTTCAAAGCATGGAAACAGCCTCTTGCAAAATGTAAGGCAAGGTTGCATATTATTGACCTTTGTAGTCCATCCCTTCTCTAGACCCTATATATGCAGGAGCTTTGCATGTTGGGGCTCCCCCTTTTGTGTTGTGCATAAGTACATATACATTTAAGATAACAAACGAATAGCAAATCAAGCTTGAACTCATTTCAGTTCTTTTAAGCACTTGTGCTTTTGTAGCTTGAATTATTCATTTCATAGAGCTAAGCTTCCATGCTCTTTTTATCTTAGTGTAACACCCCAGGTTTTTATAACATTTTTTTTTTACAATAATAATAATTATAATAGTTAGGATCCCAATGTCAAAAGATTATATTAATTATTTTATTAGAATATTTACTGAAAAACCTCCAAGTATTATCTCTTCTTCTTTTTTTTCAAAAACATCACGACTACGATTAAAAGATAAATATAAGTACGTAGAAATAAATTTAAGACAACACTAGTATCAAATCCAAGGTCTTAACGTCATTCCCCATGGAAAAGCCCGGACCGATAGTGTAGACTATTCATGTTACCAAACCTCTACTGAAAGCCATTTATAGGCAGGTGTCTATCATATCATAAATCATATCACAATTTCGGAGAGTGGGTGGCCAACCTTACTCTCTCCCAGCATGATATCTACCGAGCAAGAACATCCATTATAAATCACAAAACACGAAACTCGCATATCTTGAAAAATCAAAACACTCATGACTCACAATCCCCAAGGCACACCCCTCTTCCTGGGGTTAGCCTCTCAAAGGACTAGCCACTAAGCCTCCACCATCAATGTTATGAAAACCAATCAATCTCAATGATGCAATAAGGAAAGATAATTATTAATCATACATAAGATACGCGGTATCAATCTCATAAAACATTTGATCATGAAAACCCATTCAATATACTATCGAAATCTAATATTGATCATAGCATAAAATGTTGAAACTCAGAAAATCTCAAAATACATAAGCGAATGGCAATCAATCACAATCAACCATGAATGCTATGATAATGCAAAGTTTTAGAAATCAAAACATAACATTAAATGTCGTTACCTACTTTAATGAGAGAGAACCCAAATCAAGCATGTAATTCTCTTACTCGCACGCTGTAATGTACCTGTCAGTATCACGATACAATTTTATGTTATTTATTTCATCTCAATTGAATCTATGGCGATCCAATTGTTAGATTGTTCTCTAAGATCTCTATTTATGATTTGGTCTTTAATCTCAACGTCACTTGTTATTAATCAATCATATCTTATGTTCATCTACTCATTTTTGTGTGTATCTAAAGTTTACACCTTAATCTGATGGTCAAATCATCCCTAGATCAACAATTTCCCAAGATCTAAGTTAGATCAATGGTCTAGATTAATTACTAAAGTAATTACACATAATCTAATCCTTATGACCCTCAGTTAGTATAATATATTATCTAGTTGTTCAAGTCCTGTGGCCTAATTACCCTTTGCCCGATCGTATCTAAGTGATTTTGTACTATTTTATGAATTTGACCTGACTAGATGTAATTAGATCAAGATTCTAATGCTAAAATCATGTTCGTATTGTCAACATGGTTCTAATGGACCTTTCTGATAGAAGATCGGGCTTTTATAGCCTCTAGAATTTTAGAAAAATCATTCCAGATCGAAAATCACATTAAAAAAATCAATTTTACACTAGTTTGCACCAGTGGAAAAGGCATTTACACTTACGAAAAAAGGGTTTTACACTGGCGGAAAGGAGGGTACACCGGCGTAACCCGGTGTCTCAAAGCATACGGATGCCAGAATGCGCGACACGTTCTGGTCGTTCGAGACAACTCGCGTGAGTGTGATGGGGCTCCCCGCGTGTGCCGTTTGCCCCTGTGCATCCCAGTGGATGTCTTGGGGGCACCATCAATCAGGGGTGATGAACCCGAGCTGTCCACCTTCTTTTGGCTTGATCAAAACCCCAGATGCTCCAATTTTTTATCTGTTTTCGCCGTTTCTAGGGTTTTTGAGTCCAAAGATCACAATGAACGGCTAAGATCTACCATCTGAGGTGTCCTTAACATGGGTCTAACCATGCTCTACGGTTTTGACTTGCTAGGCCATCCAATGACCGTTTGACCTAGATCCAGCCTGGATCTGAGAGGGAAAAGTTGAAAGATGATGTGAAAAACAAGTTAGAGTGTGTGACTTACCTAATTATAGCTTGAGAGTGGAGATCAAGGTCTTCATGTGCGTACAAAGTTTCATTCGTTTTAGCAACGTGCAAAGGGAAAAGAGGGGGTTTTTCTCTGGTTGTTTGGCATGGAAATGAAAGGGGAAACTCATTTTTGTAGGGTTAGATCCGATCTCCTCGCATGGAAAGGCAAATCACCGCCTTCCTCCATTAGAGCTGGAATGGGAATGGAAAGGGGTGTCGTTATCAAAATGGCTCCCTCTAATTCATGTCTCTTGCAATTTACCAATTTATCTATGTAACTTAAAATGGTCACATCTCACTCATCTAAACTCCGTTTTCGACGTTCTTTATAGCGTTCAATTCTTATCGATAAGTACTTTTTAAATTTAGTAGTTTCAAAATCAGATTTTATGCATAAATTTGTTAATTAATTAATTTTATTTTGTTACTAATTTAGGGTTAAAAATTGAGGTTATTACACTTGGCTTACTATTTTATCATGGTATCAGAGTGTTAACTGTGGGCGCAAGTTAGTAGGTGATGGCATCTTCAGATTATGTGAAGCCATGGTCATGGACGAGGGTTTTTGCACCACAAAAATTTAACAAAAAGACAATGGTTGGATTTACTCGTAATGCTATGATTCTCAAATCTTCAAGCATCAACGGATGAGGTGGCTGCGGTGGTCTATACACGTGCGTATGAGATCCAACAGAGCTTATTTTGGAGCTTATTTAAAACGGCTTTCTTGCATATGTAATCACAACTAGCAACAAAACTGTTTGGAAGTGATTAATTTCATCTTCATACTAGTAAGTTGGGTGTTCTTGACATTTACATTAAAGAACATCATGTTCATATGATTAGCATCGTAAAAATAAAAATTTTGAGATGGATGAGTGATAAAATAAGAAAGGATAAAATTTGAAATGAAAACATTAGAAGAAACTTAAGGGTATCACAAGTAGGTAACAAGATGAATGAGATTAGACTTAGATGGTTTGTACATATTAAAAGAAGACCCAAAATGGCACCAGTTAAAAAGAGTGAGGCAATGAAAGTAGAAGGCTTTAAAAGGGCAAGGGAAAGGCCCAAAAGAACATTGATAGAAGTAGTGAGAAAAGATTTAAAAACTTTGAGACTAAATAAAGTCATAGTACTTAATAGAGGAAAAATGGAGAAACAAGATTCATATGCCCGACCCTTAATTAGGATAAGGTCTTGATGATGATGACGATGATAATGAATCCAATTGATCAAGTTGGTGCTTTATGGCGTTCTAGTTTATTTTTTCTCACTCTTGGAAATGCCCCATGTTAGTGGTCCATATTCTTGAGTCCAAGCACTCTTATTATTTGGTGGCTTGGGAACAAGTTTGTCTCCTTAGGATGCTGGATGGATAGGGATAAAAAATCTGCACCTCTTTAAGAGGGCATTATTACAATCAATAAGTCTTTGGATAATAGTTATCCGATTTAAATATAGGCACAACAGGGTGATTGGATCATGGATAAAAGAAAGAGTTTGAATGGGTCTAATGTATGGAAGAATATTTTCAAAGGAAAGGACAGTTTCTCTCGAGCAGTTAGATTCCAGGCATGCAGTGGTAAGCAGATTTTGTTTTAGTTTGATACTAGGTGCTCCTATATTCCACTAAAAGATTTGTTTCCTAGACTGGTTCGAAAACCCAGGGGTACCAACTAACAGTTGAGTCCTCTCCGAACTGCAGGAAATATCGCTTCACAAATCAAGTATGGGGTGGTTGCTCAATGTTTTAGGCCGAATCAACTATAGGGTGGCTGGATCATTGCCTTGAACCCACAGCTGAGTCAGTAAGAGGTGCAGTGCTGGACCCAGCTTTGTTCTATCTTCAACATGGTGTTCCTCGACTTCTCTAATGAGGATCACTGGATCTAGACTCTGGAATTTCGTGGCGTGCTTACCGCTAAGCCTTGTTTACGCTAAATCATCTCCATCGGGCATGTTAATGCCCCTTTTCGGCCTCAAGGTTATGGTCTTTCCCGACTCTGCCTCGTACGATTGCTTTTACTTAGATGACAATTAAGGGGGTCATATTCTCATTCAAGATAATATGAAGAAACGTTGGTGGAGCCTCCCTAATGTGTGCCTCTTTTGTTTCAAGTTTTGTTGGGGTGGACTTACGGTTGATCTATACCTAATGTGTGCCTCTTTTGTTTCAAGTTTTGTTGGGGTAGACTTACGGCTAATCTATACCTATGTGAGTGAGAATCCTATATATATATATATGTATATAATATTAGGGTTGGCGTGAGTGAGTGATAGTTTGTACATAAAGAAATAGAGGAGGGTTGGAGGAGGCTCTCAACCTTCTCCACTTCTATTGTATTTGATCAAATAGTTAAACTTCCTCTCCTATTTACATAGGCTGAGTTTGGCCAAACTACATGAATCTCCTCTCTTTTATTGTGTGAGACTGAATTGATTCTAAAAGTTTGAAGAGAACATTGACTATCCCTTCGAGCTATATAATGCCTTGTGTATTAGAAAGTGTCTCCACTGTATGCAAAATTATGTGGGAAATTGTGCCTCCCTGCCATCATCTAGGCTATTTGGAGGGAACGAAACGAGCGTATCATTAATAACAGGCTTGAGTGGATGTTAGGGTGTGGAATTTTTTCTTTTCTAATCTTTATACCTGGGTATCGAACAACAAGAATTTCCCAGGTATACCGGCTAGCTAACTGAGTAAGGAATTGGGGGTGCTATCTTAGGATCTTCCCCCACAAACCTAAAATTGTGCAAACTTGGAAACCACCTAGTCAGGGGGTTATCAAGTTTAATTTTGATGGGTAATCGCTGGGTAATCCGGGACTGTCGGGGATGGGTGGGGTCTGTAGGAATCATGTTGGTGAGATCATTACTGTCTTCCCTAGCCCCATCAGGATATTGGATTCTAACGTGGATGAGTTTGACGCCATTTTGGAAGGGACCAGAGATGATCACCAGGTCGGTTGGAGATTTTACTCTCAAGTGGCACAAATCCGGGCCTGGGTTCATCACAAAGACGTGCAATTCTATCATGTTTACCGATCTACTAACTCAATTGCCGATGAGTTAGCTAAACAGGCGGTTCATCATTCGTCACTGTTTATTGCTGATCATCTGCCACCCACGATGACAACAGCTCGAGCCTGGATGTTGTGTAATTGTCGTTCTGCATGATTTCAGCTCGGATATCTGGTTCTTCCTTGTAGGTGACTTTTGTTTCTCCCTTTTCCCAACAAGACTACCTTAGTCTTCTGGGTAACTTTTCTTTATCAATAAAGGTTTTACCCTTATAAAAAATATAAAACAATGGAGCTAGCATATACTGACATCCTCAAAGCTTAGTTTCTATAGTTTATATGCATCCAAAGTCGAAGACTTGACCTTCGCAAAGCTAAAATTATACCGCGTGGTATATTTTCAAGCTGTTCATCTTTTGGGCCAAGTCTTAGATAGCCATGCACCAAAAGTTTCATCATCTTATGATTCAAACCATCTAGAGGTCATAAGTTCAAGACGTGAAAACAACTTCTTACAGAAATACAAGCAAAGACTACGTACTATATATCTTTTGTGGTCAGCCCCTTTTCTGAACCTCGCATGCCTGGAAGCTTCGTATACCCGGTTGTCTCTTTTTTAAGAAATCCGAATATATAAAGAGAAAATTTTGATTATTCCAAAATTTCGCCTGATTCTCTTTCGTGTGTGATAGAATAGGATCATGATCCTCTTTTCCCACTCACTTATCAGGATCAATGTCTTTAGGTAGAGATAAGTCCGCTAGAAAGCATCCTTACCTAGCATCTAGTGCGCACCACCATATCAACTGCCTTAGCGTTCCTACACAAGGATCTTGCTGTTGTCTGCTAATTCCTAAAGTTCCGACATTATTCCCCAATTAGTAGGCATAATTATCGGATGTAAAGGGGATTACAGCATTGACTATGCCTAACGCTTCGGGTTCTTTGCCAAGATGTGAGGTTGTAGCATGTCTTGCCTGCTATTTAGTAACCAAACGGCTGAGCATCTATGTTTGACCTTTCACTTTTGCTACTTGACTTGTAAGAATATAGTGTATTAAATATAATTCAATTATCTAATGGGAATCATCATTTAGCAAAATTTAACTTTTAGAGAAAAAAAGAGGACACAAAGTATTATCCATTTCGACATTGAGAATAAGAAGTTTAACTATTCAAAGAATATTTGTCGTCAATTTTTTGTTTCTTTTGGGTAAGAACTAATGGCCCTTTCTTTAATATGAAAAGGCTATTTACTTTTGAAAAGCAGTAGCATCGTAAACAAAAGTCTAGTGTAGCATTCACTATTATTAGGACTCTGCAACGTCCAAAGCACTATTTCTTAAAAGAGGAATGCTAAACCTATACCTACCCAACTACAAGTGCTGTCCAGCGACTCCATCTATGTGTGATCCAATTACACTATACTCAGATGTCTTTGGATGACTCTAGCATGTAAAAAGCACATAAAATGTTGTGCTTAGAAATGAACAACTTAAAGACTTCATAAAAAATATGGGTTTTGAGCAACTAGAATCATTCAAATCATATGCTTTTCTTCTTCTTTTTTAATCTATATGATATCTCAATCTATAGATAAAAAAAGTATGTGATTTGAATGATTTTAAAAGGGCAAGTAAAGGGACCAAAAGAACGTACATAGAAGTAGTGATAAAAGATTTAAAAAATTTGAGACTAAATGAAGCCATGATTCTTAATAGAGAAGAATGGAGGAACAAGATTCATGTGCCAGACCCCTAATTGGAATAAAGTCTTCATGACGACGACGACGATGATATCTCAATCTAAAGTAATGAGATGAACAAGTTGGATCACATATAGGTAGGCCTTATAAAATGTAATTACTAGACCATACTTCTTAGTGAGGTTAGTTTAGCATTCCTCTCTTGAAAATTATGGTCTCATGCAAAGTAACCTTTCTTATTGATCACGAGAAGCCTTTCTCTTCAAAATCCGCTATGAGCTTTGTCGGTGTCGATCCCCTCCACACCACACCACCCACACTACTTTGTTTTGGTTTTCTTTTCATTATTACCATGCAATCTCATGCTTGCATTCATGAATTTGCTTGAATTGAAGAAGGACCTTTGGTATTGTTCTTTATTTTCTTTTAACAAGACCAAAAGGGTATAAAAGTATTTTGATTGATCCATGAATCTATCATGTGAACATTTGTTCGAGAAATGAGAGTCCTAGCAAGGCCTTGTGAGAAAAGGGACTTCCCCTAGAACATTTTTTTAGAAAAATTTAGCTATTAACAATGCTTGGTGCATACAAATTAGGCAATATGCTTGAGGTGAGTGCATTTGGATGATTCTAACAACTTGTGTTGGGTTCTTGAGAAAATTAATAAAATCATGGTTGTTTGATTTTTTAACTCAAAGAAACATTAAGCATCCAATAGGCATGGTATATAGCCCATCTAAGCCTTTTCAAACATAATGAATGGATTAAATAAATAAATAAATAAATGTATATATATGGGGTGTGTTAATTTTAGCTATTTTATATAGGTACAAAAAGCAGATGACATGTGATTGGCTAAAAAAAAGTAAAAAATAAAAAAGTTAGATGAAATGACAGCTAAAAACTTTTTCCTAGCTAATTAAATGTCACTTACACTTTATACTTGCAACTCTTTATTGAAATTACCGCTTTAATATAAATAATATATATATATATATATACTTTACTTCTCTGCTTAGGTTAGAGACGTTATAGACTTCTTGCATAGCTGCTTTACAAGGCTTTGGTGGCACGGCATGCTTTTTGATGTAATAATCCTAACTTTTAAATGATTATAAAATTTATTTTGATAAAATATAAATTTAAAATTTTATATCTTAAATTTCATAAATTAATCTTCTGAAAGATACTTAATTATTTAAAATAATATTTAAAAATTAGGTGGCCCCATCTTACATCGCTTGTGGGTCAAGGAGCATCCTCATTGATAGTAAAATAGCAGCATGGTCATGCACCAATTCTTAGTGTGTCTAGTGTCTGGCATTCACAAAATAACAAATAAACAGTAGGATCACTGAAATGTCCATATCCAACGACTAAAATCTTTGTCCGAGGTTCAGATCATTGTAGGTGGGCCCATTTTTGTAAAAGTGGGTGCGTGTAAGGCGAAGAAGTTGGCGCCCTACTCAAAGCATTTCTCCTCGTTTTGTTCGTCGGTGACAAGGATTGCATAAGATGTGGTCGAAGCGAGGTAAACAGGTTGACGACGTACGGACAGGTAATTTTCGTAATTTGGGGAAACTTAAACTGTGTTTTAAAACAACGTCAGAAAATGGTGTGTATTTTCAAACGTATATTTTCCCGCCTCTCCAGATCTGTGTCGGTAAGCTTCATCGGAGCGTTCCAAATCCAAACTTGTTCCCATCTGCCTTCTTCCTCTTTTTGCAGTTTGGACTTTGATCATTTTTCGATGGATATTTCGTGCAATTTCACGTGTGATTTCCTTCAATCTCTTTAGATTCTTCTACACACATCATTCCCGGCTTTCGATTCTGGAGAATTCAAGGCTTCATGAATTGAATTCTGAAATCTCGTCAGTTTCCGGTATCTTCACCGGTTTTATATCCAATCTAGCAGGGATCCAGAGCTTTCTGGAGTGATTTCACTAGATCTGGTTAGTTTTTCCGCAATCTCTGTTGTTTTCGCATCTTCATTATTCATCGGACGGAAGATTCGAGATTTGTAAGGTCAGCTATCTTCTAACCCTAATTATCTGCATGTTCTAGTTTATCTGTTAATGATTCGGCCATTTCTGCTCTGCTTTGTAGATTTCCGTTTTGTATCCTTGTTGGAATGATGTTAGAGGAGCAAAACTCACTTGATTAGACTGAACAATAATACATCCTTAAAATAAGAACTTTCATTACAGTAGGAACATAGAACAAGAAAGAGCTGAAGATTTAACTTCTCTAATGAGATACATTACAGGGAGAAAGGAGAACTGATACTATTCACTCGGAAAAGGAACAGTAGAAAGGAAAAGAGGAGTTGAATCCCTACTGGTGATTCAATTTTACATATTCCTGCATCTGATTCGTCTTTTTTCCCCTTTTTATCTGCAGTATATAGTGATGCATTTACTTAATATATTGCTGAATCTTCCACTTCACTGGAGCTTTAGATACTTCAGAAGCCTGTAGAAAGAGAAAAAAGAATTGTTGTATTAGCTGACAGAAACCTCAAAAGATGCTTAAAATACTCTTATGAACTGCCAATTCTGCTGAAAGTCTCGGGAAAGGATAAAACATTTGCAGAGGTCGGGTTTGTGAAAGGCAGAAGTTAAGTATTCTACTACTGAACTTCTGGAGCTCGGGATTTATGATCTTAGTGAGGTTCATGACAACTTTTGAAGCAAAGAAGTCAGAATATAAAACAAGGAACCAAATTACGAGGCAATGGGAGCAGTAATATGCAAATATCCATATGTGTCTGATAGAACCCGGCCAGTGGGTTGATATGCTTATAAAAACTGGAAGAGTTCATAAGATTGCCTTTTCAGATAGGACAATTAGAGTTCGGAGAGTATGGCCAAGTGCATGTGATATCAAGAATTATTAGCTCTCATGTGGGCTGGTATTTGAGTTTGGGACAGGATAATAAGTTGAGGGACGTGTGGATAGAATTTTGTCAGAAAGTCCTAGTTGGGTGTTTGTGGATTGGTTTTTGTCCAAACCGACTTGAACTGATAACCATGATTCAGAGTCAGAGAGTTCCTCTCGCTTTAGCCCTGGCCGGAGCCTCTGATTGTCTTGCTTGGTATATGCTTAGTTTCAAGAAGCAGGAGGTAAGTCGCCTCGAAAAGTACGGACTAGGATATTTGATGGACCAAGCATTTAGAGATTCTGAAGAGGAAGGGTTCCTTGAGAAGAAGATTCGTGCAGCTATACTCCACTGTCTGTGGCCAAAGGAATATGGGCCCAGAAGGAAAAAGGGGTAGATCTCATGAAGCCGTCCACTACAGCTTTTGTTAGAGCACTGTGGATTCTGTATATTTGCTGAATTTTAATTTTACTATGGTGAAATATTGGAGGATGAATAGAACAGTGAATATACTAGAAAACAGAAAGGGGAACCCACCAGAAGGTGCTTTCTAGGTAGTATGTCTAGGTTTTAGGGGAACAGAGGAAATGGACAGTTAAGAACTAGTACCTCTGCTCGTCGGTGAGAGAACTGCTTCCTCCATTGGACTTGTATGGGAAGGGTACTTGACCTGATTCTATATACTTGAGATCCTCTATCAGGATCTCGTAGTGTCTTTTCACTTCCTCGGCAGATTTCCCGCCGACCGCCTTGGCTACATTCTGCCAGCGGTCTGGGGTATCCTTGTCATATATGGCCAAGGCCTTCTCGAACAATTTGTTCTGCTTGGGGGTCCAAGACGAGTTAGAGCGCAGAGAGCTTGAAGCCATTGCTAGTGAAGACTGAAGGGGAAGTATAACTAAAATCGGTCAGGAAGCAGGGAAAGACTCAACTACGTAAAAGAAGAGTCGTGGTGGAGGATGCCAAGGCCGTTGAAAGGTGAGTTCTGGGAGGGTGGATACAGAGGATGAAAGCAACTGATTTTTAGGGTCTTTGGGTTGGAAATGGGCGAGAAAAGGAGAGGCCAATAATAGTGAAATGGAGAAACGGGAGCAAGGAAAGAGGTACTGAAGTCAAGGAATGGACTTCAGTCAAGGAATGCTATGATAAAAGATTGCCATGCGTGCTCCTTATAAACAGGAGGAGAAGGTGGTGGGGTGGAGCCAGTTGGCGAATATATTTGCAAAAAGGCAGAATAATAAATGACCCGTTTCGTTCGGAACCACGCGATGTAGCAGGACAAGGAACCCCAAGCTGGTGAGAATCAGGATCACAGGACTTTCTCTCTCTCTCTCTGTCTCCAGTCTTTATGCTTGTATGTTTCCTTCACTACGGATAAATCTACCTGTATATATGTGTGGTATAATGCATAACGGTATCTCAAAGAAAAACTTAGTTAATGTGACTGGAAGCAACCGAGACATAAAACAGATGGACAAGAATAGATATCTCCCTCCTAAAAGCAAAGGGAAGATAAGAAAAAGAAAGTTCAAATTGCGTCTCACTTTTGATGGGTTTGGAGATAAAGCTTGGAACGTCAACATTGGGTTTTCTTGGTCAGCTGTTGCCGTCAACTCTAACCTGCTCACATTGGAGTAACTGGGTTACCATTTAGGGAATAAGGTTGTGATTAAACGATAAACAAGCCACGTGAGTGAGAACCAAGAGAGGAAAAAAAATTCCTGCTGGCCCTTTTCCTTCTTAGAAGAAAATAATTTGTTCCTTCTACCCCATATGAAAGATTCGATGATTTATTCCCCATTTGTTCTCTTCTTTCGTATCTATTGGCTTGTCCCTTGCGGTGGATTTGAGCCCGATTAACCCAAAGGCCGTACTCGGCGCTCACGAGCGGGCCACGTCCTTTTCCCCACCGTGGTGCTGACATCTCCCAGGGCAGTCGAGGTGCAGCCATGAAAGTACCTAGGCTTTGAGTAGGGCTTTGCCTTATCATGCTCTCAACTCGTAAGTAGAGCCGCGAGTTTGATAATATATGAACAATATTCCAAAGGCACTAGCTGGCTTCAGGCAGATCCGTACAATGATGAATCACCTGTTTCCATTGAGAATCGGTCAGAACACGGTAGTTTGCTCTGTTTGTGCGTCTGTCAGTTCATGGGCCCTGTTCTTATCCTTCATGAAGTACCTCTACTGCTAGTATACCATTTCCGCTATTAACAAACGGAGAAATAAAAACGCCTTCATGTCAAGCTCAGGAGCTGCAACTGCAAGATGGCGTTAGCTCTCACTGTACAGGGTTGGTGGTCTTTCTTGTCCCATTGTCGCGGATGAACAGATTAGGAGGCCGTGTCAGCTTTAGCTCCTCGGGAATGAAGTTAAACAGCATGTGGCTTGCGGTTCGAGCCTTATTTTATCAAGAAAATGATTTCTGCTGAAGGTGTATTTAGTATGATGCGTAGATTCTGGAAGGTAATTGATGGTATTTGCTTACCTAACTTGTATTATATTACTACCCATGGACTGGGGTTCCCCAACAGTTCCGTACAGTTGACTGATATAATATCAAAGTAAATATTATAAAGTGAAAAACCAAGCAAAAATCCGGCCGACATACATGACAAAAAGGTCAGTGGCATGCATAGATTTTTTTTTTCCTACTTGAATTTAGAGCTAATTCACGTTTGTTAAACTCAGTTAACACTTGCGTCCAACTTCTTTGCAAAGTACAAGTTAATCTTTAACTTTTACTTTGCTAGGCCTACACTCCCTCACCTATTAAAATAGGGAGAGTAACGCAGAAATTAGACTTATTCAAAGTTAACCTATTATCTCATAAACTCAATTGAGTTATTTACAATAAGCTTGTTTGTTTATAATTGAGGAACTACATCTTATTTATGCATGCTCTCCTCCATCTACCTCTTGAATGGATGGCTAAGATTATTTTATGTGTCTATACGTCAATAGTCTAGATTATTTTTTGAAATTGTCCTCTTTTTTCTAGACTATTCTATAATTCTCTTAGAGTATTCTAAACTACTGTTACAGAAGATCTAAGATATTTATTAAGAATTCTCTAAAAAACAAGTTTTTTGGAATCAAGCTTTTTTTTCACAGGAACATGGACCTAAGTCCTTCAGGCCATATTCATGAGTTGAGCATACTATTCTTAGAGCCTACGGGCCTTAGTCACTGCCTTGCAAAGCAAGTTTATGACACATCTCCCATGTTGCCTCATGATCTTTGGAAAATGCCCTATCTCGTTCCTCCCCTTACACGGTGGCATTTAACCACGATTGTACTCCGTGGGGACCTTCTTTATCTTCTTCAATGTATGGGTGTCCTTAGCCCCATGTGTCCCCTTATACAATTGTGAGTTTCGTGCCTTTTGAGCCCATCTGCTACTACCCTTTTATGTTGGGTCTCCTGCATATTAGTGTAGTAGCTACCAGTCATTGTATTCCTTGTACGTCTTTGCTTGATCTTGTTCCTCTTGGAGCTCTCCTATTGTGGCACACCCTTTTCAACCACTAGTTTCTTCTTGGACCATTTAGACTATAGCACTTTAATGACACTTAGACGACGTAAGCCTAGTTGTGTCTATTTTGCACTTATTGTGGATCCCTCTACTAACTGCAAGGCAAATACCATCTTCCCTTGCCTCTTGCCATCCTTTAATTATGAGACTGCACAAGGAATCTTTTCAATGAAGAAGCTTAATATCCTAAGGTAAGACATATGGATGGCCTTAGTCGAAGTGAGGAAATCCATTTCAAGGGTAACCTCATAATCGTCCAAAGGTACTATAGTCAAAGTGATGGGGCCTTACCACTCTCCAACCTTAATAGGTGCATCTTTTGCAACTCCAAGTATTGGCTTTGCTTCAGAGTTTAATGCTTTTATCCTATTCTCTTGCTTCATCTTGAGGCCTAATCTCTTAGCCTCCCTCTCTAAGATGAAGTTGTGAGTGGTTCTCGTGTCCATGGCTTGTTTGCCTTTGCCATTGAGGCACACATCTATATACATCAATTCCCCATTATGGCATTGAGGAGCTTAAGTAGCCCATCTTAGGCTTCTCTCTTTCATCCTCATCTCTTACCTTATGGTTCTCCCTTTCAACCATCAAGGCATTGAGGGTCTTCTTCTTTGGACACTATTGCTTAATGATCCCCATCATATATGAAACAACCAAAACAATGAGGAATGAACTTACCTTTTCCCTTGGAGTCATGTTGACCATTCCTGTCTTCTTCCTTATAACCCTTAGGTTTATCTTCCCCGTTGTTGCCTCCATTAGCCTTACTTTTCTTCTCCTCACTAGTGCCTTTAGCTCTCTTGTTGAACTCCACTAATTTCTTTACAGTTGAGAGTGCAGTGGCTAGGTCTTGCATTCTCTTCCTTTGTAATTCTTGTTTCGTCTAAGGTTGTAACCCATCCGTGAAGAAGAATAATTTGTCCTTCTCATTCATATTCAAGATATTCAGGAGCAAAGCTGTGAATTGATTGACATAGTCACGGATAGATCTTGCATGCTTTAGCTACTTTAGATCTTTTAGGGCGAAATACTCTACATTCTCTAAAAAGAATTGGGCTTTGATCTTTTTCTTAAAGTCTTTCCAAGTAGCTATAGTGCAATGACCATCAGCTATATTACCATACCTTCATCTCTATCATAGCATTGCATCATTGATAAGATACATCGTTGCCACATCTACCTTCATGGTCTCTTTAGAAATTTTGGTACCATTAAAGTATTGCTCTATCTGCAATAGGAAATTCTGCAAGTCCTTAGTATCATAGGTTCCCTTATAGCTTGTAGGTTTGAGGATCTTGACTTTAGGAGCAAGCTCCTTTGATCTGACACTCTCCGACTAGCTACAACCTTCTCTAATAGGCCAACGAATTTTCACATCCTCTACATTGACTACCTCTTTATATAGCTTAGCTACCTCACCTTCCATTGTCTCAAGGTAATCAAACATGCACTCTATCCTCTCGATGGTCTTGGCATCCATATATATAAAAACCTCAACGTGCTTTGCATGTCGACCTTAAGACTATGCAAGGTGTCTATGAAAGCATTAAACATTTTCAAATATTCAGAAAGGTTTATTCTAACTTACCAAACCTTTTCTCCAACTTAGTAATGAGAGCATAAAAAACCAACTCCATTGATGGATCTCTGGACTTCTCTCTCCTAGTCTTTTATTGAACCTCCAGGGGCATGTTTATTACTCCTGACTTACTTGACATGACGTTATCGCGAGATTCACACAATCCTCATTAATAGCTTCCATCTTGAACTGCTCTCCTAACTTCGCCTAATCTCAGCGCTTATACCAACTCCTACTACCAACCTTGCTCTGATAATAACTGTCACAGGGTCTCAATTTGCCCATGCTAAACCTATGCCATACTTGTGCGCAACTCCTTTGCAAAGCACGAATCAAACTTTAACTTTCACTCTTACTTTCTAGGGCTATAATCACTCAACTACTAAAGCAATAAGAGGAATTTAGAAATGAGACTTATTCAAAGAAAACCTATTATCCCTTGAACTCAATTGAGTTGTCTACAACTTACAACTAAGGAGCTATCTCCTATTTATACTTGCTCTCCTCCATTCATCTCCTCAATGGATGGCTAGGATGATTCTGTGTCTATATATCAATGGTCCAGATCATATTCTAAAATCCTCTTGCTCTTTCTAGACTACTCTAATGTTCTCTTAGAGTATTCTAGAATATTGTAGAAGATCTAAGATATTTACAAAGAATTGTCTAGAAACAGCCCTTCTAGAATCAGGCATTGTTCCACAGATCTAGGAACATGGACTTAAGTCCTTCAGGCCACATCCATGAGTTGAGCAAACCTCCCTTAGAGCTTGTGGGCTTTAGTTATGAGCCTTGCAAAGCAAGTCCATGTCACTCTCCCACCTAATAATTTCGACGCCCTCATTGATATATCTCCATTGATGTTGCAAGCTTCTCCCTTTGACATATCCCATACTGCCTCATGTTCCTTGGAAAATGCCTTGCATCGTTCCTCTTACACATTGGCATTCAGCCATGTTTGTGCTCCGCAGGGACTTTCTTTATCTTCTTCAATGTATGGGGTTCCTTGCTCCCATGTGCAGCCTTGTACAATTGTGAGTTGACATGCCTCTTGCATCCTTTAGTTGATCCATTTTGGTGAAAGTGCTAAACAACAGATAATTATAATTTGGATCACTGTCTAATAAGCTCCACCAGTAGTCCAACTTAATTTTTCTTCTCTCTTTTTTAATGGAGCTTAATTTTTCTTTGCAAAATAAGTTTCTTATATTATTCTTTTCTGTTTTTGAAATATTTCTTATGCTATTCTTTTCAAGCCCAAGTTACCTCAGTTTGTAGATTTGTGAAGTTTTTTCCAAGAGAGAGGAGCTCTCAACATGAAAAGATGGAGGTGAAACAAGTGTAACTGAGGGGAACTAAGGACGAGGGGAGAAGGCTCTTTTTGAAGAAAAAGGAAGTTCAAAAAGCATTTTCTCTCTTAATCAGATCTTTAAGTTCAACAATTAGAGAAAGAAAAAGATTATATGATGCTCTCATGAGCAAACCAAAATATATGATACGAGCAAGCCAGCTAAGGCTGCGTTTGGATACAGTCTTTTTTAGAAAAATTTCCGGCATCCAATATCTAAGCACAGCCAACAAATTGTACCTTCTCAAAATATGTTGTTTAAATAGGTATTTGAAAAGAGAAACTATGTATTCAAATGCATTTTACCAAACATTCATTACTTTTCTTGTAAAGAACTGTAGAAACAATATCCAAAACACACCCTAAAAAGGGAAAAAGGGGGCGAGTATTTTGTTGATTCAAAACCATTCTTCTTCAGTTCTTCTAGATGGTGTCTTAGTTAAGCTATGCCCCAAGAGAGTGAGAGGTATCTGGGCAAGAATATAGGTGAGGACCATCCTTGTAATTGATCCAAAATGGTCATCGTCTAGGTTTTATCATGGGACCATACTGGATTCTCCCTAGTTAGATGATACTAACCTTTGGATTCTTGGGGATTTTCGATTTCCTCTTTTTATGGATTGCATTGTCACACGTTCAAGTTAGAGATGAATTCAATGCATAGGTTATTTGAAAAGAAATGACATTATTGTGGTTGTGTTACAGTCAAAGCTCATCAACCGTCGGTTCTGGAGACCTCCATACACTGAATGGACAACTAAACGTTCTTTTTTCAACCACCGGTTTGTACGCTGATGAGCATGTGGCTGTCATAGTTACCAGGAAATTGTTTTAGGTCATTGGATTCATTTCCTGAAGAAGAAAAACATATCCAAGTCGTTTTCCATTTCTTGGAAAGCATACCTAAACTCGTCTCCAACCTTGAATTATTGAATGCACTAAAGAAGCACGTCTCTGAAGGTCTAGACTTTCGCAACCTCAAGGTTGTCAGTTCAAGTTTGATCACTATGCAGATCAGAAAAAACAAAGTTGTTATTTTGGACAGCCATTTATTATTGTGACCTACAAATATTCGAAAAGTCAAATTTTATGTCTTTCCTTTCACTTCTCTTTATTTTTTCCTGTCATTTCTTAATCCATCGAGTCATATACAGGTCAAAAGTGATAATAACAACATTATTTCATTATTATAGTAAGATAACAGTTGAGTAAGATAATGGATTCATAAACCTTTCAGAAGACCTAAACAAGAAGAAAGTTGTTTTTGTTTTTTTGGCAAGTGGAAAATTCTATAGTGGTGCAAATTGGAGATGGTTCTTCTTGATCTGCAGTAGGTAATACGTAAGCTCTCATGCTAGACCGAAGACATTTATCTCCTACCCCATGCACCATGATTAAGAGTTTATGACTTTATAGGAACTAAAATGAAATGCTTTAAGAGCTTCGTCATACAGAACATTGTTCATAAAAGCTAACAAAAACAGTCAAGCTAGAAAGAAGTACCGAAGATTGATAATTGAAATATATGGCTGCAATACTACTTGGAAGGTTCGGATAATTGCACCATTGGCAAGAACATGGGCTTGAGTATCAAGAAATATATGGCTGCAATACTTATGGAGAATCGAAGATTTTGTCCTGGTAGGTTTGTAATTCTAGGAAAGAAAAAGAGTCCTTCTGAAACATGAATTTGATCCATCACAAGAAAAGATAAAAAAATGGAGGACGTCGTCCCTCGAGTTGGTAAATTTCTGAAACTTACTTATTTTCCTTCATGAAGGAGCCAACCATAACTACGAAGTTGTCATGGTGCTAGAAAAGCCAGCTCTGAATACTACTAACCGTGCTACGTCCGTATGGATGTTACCTTCCACTTATAAACGGAAACGCAATCTCTTCTATGAACCATATGCCACTTAGTGTGTATTACCCAGATGCAAGTAGGTTTCTCCATAAACAAGAAGTTATCCGGTACTTGTTCAGTAGATTGCTTAACGTGTGAGATTGGCACTCGAAAAATGTTAATCCAGTTCCTGATAGTGGCAAATACACTGTCTGCTAATTTGGGATTTTTATAACTTCTACTAACAGTGGCAACAGGTCCAACACTTGAATCATAATGGCCCACATGCATTTGCATTACTTATTCAAAGATTAGGAGTTATTGTCGTGTAACCTGGAAGTCATAGGATTGAGGCATGGAAACAGCCTCTCGTAAAAATCAACATAAAGCGGCATACTGTAAATCCTTTGTGATGTGTCCCTTCTCAGGACAACTCATACATGGAAGCTTTGTGCACAGGCTGTCCTTTTGTTCAAAGATCAGAATCTAGCAGAAGAGAGTTGCATAGAGGCAATATTGGGTTTGGCGCAATGGAAATCTTACCCATGTCGTGGTAATATGCCGGTTTGTTCCTTCCACGTAAATTTTAATAAAAACGTTAATCAAATTCCATCAGGCAAGCACTTCTCTCGGATTGATATCATGGATGATCTCCTTGGGGCAGCTTGTGCTCTCTGTACCATTTCTTATTCCGCTTTGTGATGAGAAAAACCGACCAGAAGTTTTATGTATATTTTCTGGTAGAAGAACATAAGTTATAAAAGAAACCACTCACACACTCTCCTAAAGTTAATACACATTCTCAAATAGGATGTAGGGCCTGATCTTCAACCACAATCTACTGTCAACGGGAGAGGTGATACAAGCTTTTAGCCAGTCTTCATGCCCTTCAGCCATTTGGTGCAAGTGTAAGGCTCATGTGATATTTAATTGGTTAGAAAAAAGTAGAAGACAGAAAAAGGAAAGTGTTAGAAACTTTCTAATGCTTTTCTTAGCCAATCAAATGTTACTTGTTCTTTACACATGTATCTCTTTGCTGAAATTATACATACATACATACATACATACATACATACATACATACATACATACATACATACATACATGTGTGTGTCTATATATAAAAGTAAAGAAATATTGTAGAATATTTGATTCTATTTCTTCCTTTGATAAGGATTAGTTGGCGAACCAGCCCATTAGATACCCAACCATGTGCACCCTCAAACCCGTAACCTTACTCAGAAGAGGCCTTGCACCACTGCCCTAGAAGGCCTTCATGTTAGACACACTATTTCATGAGTTGTTTCAACTCTAGACTGAGTATTACGATAAACATTGATCTATTTTCCTATTTTTGCAATTCATGTATTATTGGTATATATTATACGTATTTTCCTATGCAACTGAATACATCGTTATATACACATGTAATACCGGGCCCTTCTTTATTACGACATAAATGGTGTGACGGTTTTGATGTCTAAGTCATCCAAGTAATTTCGAGTGAACGTTCATATAGATGATTTGCTTCTGATTACAAAGCTTAGATCCAATGATTGGTTTCCTAGAAGCTAGGAATAAGACAACATGCAATATACCCCGCCAATTCACATTGCTGTAAGGAGATCTATGAATAGCATTTAAAATATCTACATTGGATTCCTAAGAGTATCCTGGATTGAGCTAAATACCGGCTTCACTTGATTGTCCTTCTGCAGCTCATTTCTCAGCAAGTTGGATTGGATTCTTTGACAAACTTTATCAAGGAACCATGCTGGCATGGTTATCACTTCCGCTCGTAGTAACTGGTGTAGCCTATCCTCACATCTAAATCCCTCAAAACAGCAAGTAAAATTCGGGCTTAAAACACCGAAATCTTAGTAGATCAACATTTAGCGACTACAATGGTTTTCGGAGTCCCAGTTAATGTTTGCACAAAGTCCATAATTTGGTCAACTGTCATGGTCAGACTCAGCTCTTTTATATCTAATTTTTTTGGTAGGCAAGCTGATTTTTTATGGATAACCCATAACCCTCGAGGGCCTCAAAGCGCGCACAGGAGAGGCCCTTCAAGCGGCATTGAGGTAAGAGGCATTCCCTCAAACTTTTTAGACCAATTTACCACTGCTATCTTTTGAGAGTAATCAGGTGCTCAGCACCTAATCTGGGGAGAGTTTTTGGGTTTGCGTTAACTGCACCTTTTAGTTTATCAACATTGGATCTCCTTTATTTTCTGAGTGCTTTTCAGTCATTATTATATCTGGGTCATAAAAAGAAAGCCTTCTGGAACCAGTTGATACTAAACAAGAAATGGACCCCTACGAGGCTCTCATGTAAAGTCAATTCTTTGAGTCATTTCACTGTCCATCCTAAAGATCTCGGATATTCACGATAACAATTACTTCTGCATCATGCGACACTACAACATTTAGAACTTGTTGTTAGAAGGCGTGGCTGGTTGACAACCCTGTATAGAAATGGCCCTCCTTGAGCAAGTTGATAAGGCCACTGCCTTTGAAAACCGACCAAAACCAAGGTCCGGTGATCATTTGATGAAAAGGACTCCTGCAAATTTTCTAGAAATTTGTACTGGAAAGTGGTCCTTGAGATTCACCATCCTGTCGATGGCAGGAATCTTTATCGTTTTACGCCAATCCTTGAGAACGAAATGTTTATGGGTTCCTCCCCTTTTCCTCTTTCGAAAGGTTAGAATGTTTTCCTTTAGTGGTCCTTCCCTCCAAGTTGGAGGAATTGCGTCGTGGAAACTTCTTGTTCTTTTCATATCTAGCCATTTTACTGAGATGTGTAGATTCTCTAACCACAAGATTCATTTCATGCACAGGCAATGCCTGTTGTGGGACAATCGGGATGGAATACTGAGCCTAGGTACTAGGCCATTTCAGCTGAGATTGGTCCCTCAAAGAGAATATATACACTCCAATTTACAAGGAAGGTGAACCTCTAAACATCAGTTTTTGCAGTGGGGAGCAAAGCGCCGCCCATATCCAAGTGCGCAGTCAAAGCATGAGAACCAACTTTCAAGGGAATCTTGGAACAAAGGGAAAGATCATCATGGATCTATTGGCAGAAAGGAGTGATCTTTCTATGATATAAGTAGAGCGACGTATGAGCTTCATGTACCAATCAATAAGGAATCATAACCCCGCCCCCCACCCAACACCCCCCCCCCCGGGCCAACGTAGACGACAGAGATATTTGTTCTGCAAGAAGGTAGTGGACGCATATTCAATCATTTGTGATGAGAAAAGGTCCAGAGCTATATGAAAAAGCAATGCTTTGTTGATAATAGATCTGTGGCTTACATCGGTTTGATAAGATATGATCCAATAATAGACTGCAGTAGGGACTGTCATAGGAGATGCACTTAAAACTGTTTGAAAGCACAACATACAACTTCTGTCCCAGTCAATGAACCTTAGCTTTCAAGGGGTACGTAGCACTGCCTATTGGTTTGAAGAAACAAGGGCGGATAATATTTGGTATTCCAGGCTGTATTTGAAGTTTTAGATTACCACACGCTTGCTTTTGTTGATAAGCGTCTCTGAAGGTTTGGTTGGCTCATATGGATGCTGTTGGGTTGGGTTCGGCTCATGATAAGGTGGTTCCATGAATCCGCTGTTCTGGTAACATGTCGCTTTCCTTAAAAGTGCATATCAAAACCTTTGAACTTATGGTGTACCTCAACCTGCAATCATAAGCGAAAGGGGAGATAAGATGTCTTCTGCCTGTTATAATTGTACTTTATTCCACTTAATGGAGTGTTGTTAGAGGCACAATATAACTCTAGGACCTGGTTTACAACAAGGAGTCCCAACACATCACACCTTGCCTAATTGGTAAAGCAAGGTATCCCCGAGTAATGCTAAACGGACACTCCAACAAGCGTCCAAGTCGCCCACTTCTGCGAAAGCCCACCTTTGCTCGATCCAATTTTTTCATTTGATTTCCCAGCTGTATGGATGTCTAGTAGGTCAAAAAGCGTGTGAATGAGATTTGTTGGAGATAGAATTTCTATCATTGTTCCATTTCCTTCTCTTGTTCTGGTACTAGAGCAAATTCGTAAGAGGATTTTAAGATCATCTTCCATGCTTCAGAATTGCCATCTCTACTTTTCAATTTCTTAATTTTCTTGTATGTTGTGAACATTTGTACGTACAATCACATCGTCAATCATATGTTTCAGTAGACTCTACATGTTCTTCCACCAAAATCTTACTGGGAAGCAAGCAAATTTTGATTTTGGGTGGCTTTTCGTTTTTAACTACCCATTTAGTCCTCAGGTTGGTGAGGAAAGAAAAGTATATCCCTCGTAAAGTTCTGTGCTCTGCTCTCTTGTTTCGTTACATCATATGGTGGGGGCAGAAGGTTCACTCATGTGCTAGTGCATGCGCAAGTGAGACTTCAGACTTTGCAGAATGTATACTCACTTTTTTAAAATTTGGTTGATGGTTGATTGAACCTGATTGGACTAGGTAATGAACTGCACCCGTTGGCTGTCATTGACTGCAAGCTAGAGCAGGTGTAGTCTTGGTGGGCCGTGACTTTGGTTCTGGATCTTTGTCGTGGCCATGCTTGGTGGGCTTGACCACCAGGTCCCTTTGGGGCCTAGTGACAACAGGTGCTGCTAGGGTGCTGGCTTCCTCGCTTCTTGTGTGCAGACGGTTGGCGGCCCTCTTCCTGAGCTGCTAAAAGGAGTGCCCTTTGGGCCAAGTGCCACTCTGACAGTATTTTCCGCATCCTGCTCTAGAGGAAACCGAATCCTGCTCTAGATCAAGAGGTGTCTAATAGAACCAAACGCCTGCAGAGAAGGCCCACGTCACGTTGTAAGACAGAAAATAAGTGCACAAGTACTGCAACAGGAACTAGTTTCACTTTTCCGGTGATAGGGACTATTAGCCAGGGAATTCATTCCAAAATTGAAGTATTACAGCGAAGACATATTAATCAGCTAGCTAAATAGAGATCAAAGAAAGAATAGAAACCTAGATTCTTCTTCACTACTTCCTATTTTTCTTCATCATACAAGCATTTAACTAGGAGAAATGAAGAATGAGTTCTCCTTTCTCCTAGAATTTCTCTTTAAAAGAAATAGTCAATGGAGTGCTCATGGTGTAAAGAGACTGTTTATAACAGTCGTAAAATTTTATATCTACTAATTCATCTAATCAACTCGCTGAAAGTTGACTGCGTTTTGATCTAAACCTATTTGTCTGTTTATACATAGACCAAACGGACTTGATTGTAGATACTACATTATCTATATACAGGTTGAAGTGATACTGTCATCGTTTTATTAGAAAGCACAGCTGACTGATTTTTGGTGGAGACTCTTTGGTCCTCGCTTAAAAATCAATTGAGAATTTCATTAGATTGAATGTTGATGGTATTTTGAAGGGGACAAGCGAAAATTTTAACTAGTAGTTCAAACTATTCAAGGAAAGATCGACTCTAACTTGGTTGAATCTTAGAGATAGTGTTGCCTAACATCCTTGCAAAGCCGTGGGGTTCCAACTATCATAGCAGGCCTCAAACCTAGGTTCCTGGAATTCCAATTACAAGTGCGAGGACTATTCAGCATCAATGTTGAGTGTACAGATTTGGTCTGAAGGAGGCATTTTGAGGGTTTTCTGGGAGGCGATGGTTAGATATTTAGAATTTCTTTACAGCCAATTTTTAGGGTATTTATACATGTGCCCCTACTTTTCCTCATGAGCCCTTAATAAATGATACAAATGGTTATAACTTTGAGTAGACCTAATTTTTTGATGAACCATTAACAATGTTTTCCTTTGATTAGATGGCCTCTACTTTGAAATTCTCATCCACTAAATGATCTTAACTCTTATTATTCTTGAGTTAAAAAATGAATCGTAGAATATTTCACCATCCATTTTATAATTGAAAGCATCAATTGCTAGGATAATTCAGTGGATGAGAACTTTGATTAATGACTGATCTAACTCAAGGGAAATGTTGTGAATAGTTCATATCTTCAAAGAAAATAGAAAAAAGAAGAAGAAGAGAGGTGCATACATGGCAACCCCATTTTTATATCTTCTATTTTGAATGTTTCTTTTGATAGGATATATAAGATTTATTGATAAGCTTAAAAGTTTGTAAAAGTGAAAGAAAGATTGGTTGGGCTTGAGCACTTAGCATAGTTGGTTAAGTGCCTTGTCACACAAACAAGAGGTTGTCGGTTCAAGTTCATTTACATACCAAAAATGAAAAGTTACAAAAGATAGATGGGGATGGCAACAAATCGGATTTGCCAAAAATTTAGCTTTGGCACTCAAAGATGCTAATTTTCTAGTCTTATCATAGGGAAAATCCATGACAACCAATCAATTAATTTGAATGATATGGATTTGATATGATATTTGGAACTAAAATGTTTGTTGATAGAAGCTTGGTAATGTTACTGGTTCAAATAATATCTCCTTAGTTGAGTGATCCAAAATGTGGAGATTGAGGGTCCAATAAAATAATGCGAAAGAGAGTTTCCAAGCATGATATGAGCAAGAATATGAACTATTATCCTCTATCAAATATATGTAGGATATCACACTTCAGATGTGATATTGCTTGCACTCACTTGAATTGCCTTGAATGTGGTGAGATGCATAAATCATGAAATGGGAGGATGAGATAGCTTGAATTGGGGTGAGATGAGATCACTTAGTCATTTTTCCATCCCAATCTAAATACTCATCCCCCCACTCCAATATGCCAAACTCAAGTTATTATTATTATTATTATTATTTTTGTTTACTTTTTGAATGATCCCTAGCCACCTTAAATCCTAAAATCTTGAGATTGCTTGAGATGAGCATGACTAATGGTGATGTGCTTGAGATGGCAATGACAAACATGAAATTCCTTGAGATGGCATCATAAGCTTCTCATCTCAAAGCTAGACTAACAATGAGATGAAATGAAAATGTGGCATATCATGCATCCTCAAGCTAGGCTAATCTTGAGATTATCAATATCAAGCAAATTTAAAACAACTAAGCTAGACTTACTTCTTGTAACATGGGAAGAGAACAAAATAATCTTCAAGTAATTGGGTTTGGACATAATAATGAATTAAACACAAGCATGTGATTTTATGTACTTAACACTTACATCCCTTAGTGGCATGTGTATATTCTTTAGTTTGATAAGCATTGCTACTCTAGTAAGAAAGTAGATATTGATGGACTCTTAAGTGATTTTGGGAGAATAAAGGGTGGAATTTTCTTGTAATGGGGATTGCAGAAATCAAGGTATGCTAAAATACAAAATGGCATTATTGCATAGGAACAACTATCCTACAGTAGCCGCTAATTCATCAATTTATCCCATTGTATTAAAATGCATTGCATTAGCTATTCCATATGTTCAATGCTTGCTTTGGAAGGTGATACCTTCCTCTTACATAACGTTTAGCTTACAAGACTCCTAACAAAATCATTGGTAAGGAAAACATTAGTTTTCCCAAATTCCCTTAAGTTGTCTTACACCTAGTCATTTCTCTAGAGATCTACTTTCTATATTTAAGTTCAGTGAATTCTAGAATGTAGGGTAGTGTTCCTTTCTGTCATTATTTGTTAGAGCAAACAAGTAGGTAGATTACGGGTGGAGTAGAGCTGCATAAAATTTTAGACTTTAAGGTCCAAACATCTCTTCAACTTTACTAGGCCAAAGCAAAGATAATATTCATAAGTGGTATTTAGATAGGTTATCCATCTCTTTCTCACTTAATGTATAGATTTTTTGTTTTGTTTTTTTTTTCAAAGTTCACACTCATATGTTGGCAAAATATCTTTATTCTAAAATTTAGAATATAATTGATTGCTCTAATTCAATTAATTTATTCATATGCTTGGTGACCAAACATGTTGTTTCTAATGTTAATTTTTATATATTATTATGTAGCTTTTATTGATGACTCTAAGCATACAACTTGGATTAGTCTCTCATAAATGTTTTAAAAATAATATAATAACAGTATCAAAATGGTACATTTAATCCTACTTTGTTAGCTTGGCAAACTTATTAATTGGATAACAATTGATCCTTTTTTTTTTTTTTTCTCTTTCTTAAAGAGTGTTGTAGTTTATCCTCTATCAGAGATTAGTGGATTGAGAGAAATAAGAATTTTTCAAAAGCCTAGATTTATGAATATCTATTGAAATTTTGAATATTTGCCCCAAATTTTGTTAAGATTTTTAAATATCTAATATTTTATGGAATTTAAAATTTGAGTATTTTTTGAAGATTATGACATCTTAATGACTCATTTCTTAGTATAAAACATTATTAATTAATTGGGCCTAGTTTATAGTAAGACATATAGTATATGAGTTCTTATTGAAATTACAAACATAAAATTCTGCTCTTGTAGACTACTTAATACACCTACTAATTAGATTCTACAATTAAACATGCAACTCTCTCGATGCTAGTCCTAAGCCCGGATAAAAAAGAATGAGGGTTTAGCGTCAAGTACCGTCTGCAAGTAAAACCTTTTAGAAGAAGTTGAAGATGATTTTATTATTTTCTCTTCTTACTTGCAAATGAATATACATATGTATATTAGTTTGTAAGTAAGAAAAAAGATAATGAAAATCATCTTTAGCTTCTTCAAAGTATGGCAACCCTAACATGGCATTAATCGATGACTAACATTCCCTCAAGTTAGGGCATCCCCCATAAGCAACGTACTACATCAGATCCCGAGTGCAGTGAAAAATGGGTAAGGGTTGCTAGGGTGTTCCCCCCAGAAGCAACGCACTACATCAGATCCTCATTATAGTAAAAAATGAGCAAGGGCTGCTAGAGCATCCCCTCGAAAGTGACGCGCTGCATTAGAACCTAAGTATAGTGGAAAGTAAACATTGCTTCATGTCATGGGGGGTCAAGAAGTGCATAGGTAAATAGGCTATTTAAAGAGCATAAGATTCGCATCACCATATGGAATATAGGTACATTGATAGGTAAGGGTCTAAAAGCTAGTAAATATGATAAAACGTAGGAAAGTCATCCAAGAAACTAAGTGGAAAGGGGCTAAAATTAGAGAAATAGATGGGTATAAGCTTTGGTGTGTAGAAAAGGATAACAATATAAATGACTTAGGAATAGTGGTGGATAACAAATTAGAGGATAAAGTTGTAGACATTAAAAGAAACATCTATAGAATTATAATAATAAAACTTATTATAGGAGAGCAGATCATAAATGTTATAAGTACATATGACCACAAGTAGGGTTAGAAGATATAATTAAGAGATAGTTTTGGGAAGATATAGAGGAAGTCATGCAAGAATTTTCCAATATTGAGGGGATATTTATAGGAGTAGATTTAAATGACCATATGGAAAAAGAAAAGGAAGGATATGATAGAGTACATAAAGGTATGGTATTGGAGAATGAAATGAGATGGGGAAAGTTATTTTTTATTTTACTTTGACATATAACTTGGCCCTTGCAAACACATTCTTTAAGAAGAGGGATGAAATTTAATAACCTTCAAAAGTGGACTTCATAGAAGCCAAATAGACTTTTTGTTACTTAGGAATACCGAAAGATCAATACTTAATATCACAACATAAGTTAATGGTTATGGATATCTACATTAAAAGATGGAAGAAAGGCAATGAACTTAATATGTATTCAAAAACTAAGTGATTAAACTTCAAAAGGGAGAAAATAACCTCACTCATAAATAAGTTGATAGTAGAAAGAAACTGGAATAATACAACAAAAGTAAACACCAAGTGGATTAATATAGCTGAGTTCATTAAGAAAGCGACAAAAGATGTCCTAGGAGTATCTAAAAGTAAAAGACAATTAGTAAAGAAAACTTGGTAGTAGAGTACAACACTGCAAAAAGTTATTAAAAAAAATGGGTGTGTTTTAAAGCATGATAGAAGACTAGAAATAATGAAAACTATGAACAGTATAAGAAAGCTAAAAATGTTACTAGGAGAATAGTAAGTGAGGCTAAACTTAAGGCACATGATGATCTCTATAATAAACTAGTATCAAGAGAAGGTGAAAAAGATATGCTTAAACTTAAAAAAATAAGACAATAGAAAGGTAAGGACTTAGACTACATTAAGTTCATTAGAAGTGATGATCAAAGGGTATTAATCAAATATGATGAGATCAAACAAATGTGGGAAAGTTACTTTCAAAAAATGGTAAATGACAATTGCCCCTAGAATATAGGGATTGAAAGTTCTTTAAACCTAAATAACATTAGACATTATAGATATGACCGTAAAATTAGAATTCCTTAAGTGAAAGAGGCCTTGAAAAAGATAAAATCTGGAAAGGCCTTAGGGCCCAATGGTATACCAATAGAAGTTTGGAAGTATATGAGAGATACTTGAGTAGTTTGGTTGACCAAGTTGTTTAACAAGGTTATAAAATTAAAAAAATGTCGGATAAATGGAGAAAGAGCTTAAAAAAATTGAAGATTTCACTTAGTACTTTTGATTAAAAAATTAATCTGATTTATTTTGTACCCTTTGCTCGTTACTTATGAAATGATGGAAGGGAATAAAAAAAAAAAAAAAGAGGAAAAGAAAATAAAAAATAAAAATAAATAAGGATTCCAAATGAAGAAATTCAAACTTGAAATGAATTTTCTGATTCTTGAAGAATGAGTGGCAAAGGGATTGATCGAGAGAGATCATTAGATAAGTAGTTAGCTTTCGCACATGTCCTAGAACACAAACAAACTACTATCATTGGCCGATCTTACCTATCGCTTTATATCTTCTAAAGGATTCAATTTGCGGGCTAATATCAAATTCTATCAAACAAAAGAAATTACCTTTATTCTATTTATAAGATTGAGACTACCGGAGGGAAAGAAAAATCAATTATAGAGCTACACTAATTATTGGGTAATCAAACTTATAGGCTACACTGTGAAACTTTTTGAAAAAGTGATTAAGAAGAAGCTACGGCATGAGACAAGTGTATCTAATAACTAGTTTAGTTTCATGCCTAAGAGGTCTTTCATGGAAGCTATTTTCTTATGAAGACAATTTATAGAGAGGATGAACTTCCATTTGGTCTTTATTGACTTAGAGAAAGCTTATAATAGAGTCCATAGAGAGTTAATATGGAATGTGTTTGATGAGAAAGGGGTTTCCAAGGGTATATAGACATAATAAAAGATATGTATAGGGAGTAGTAATAAATGTTAAGACCACTAGCGGAGAGACTGACGATTTTTCTATTGCTGTAAGATTGCACCAAGGATTGGCATTAAACCTATACCTTTTTACGTTGGTTATGGATGAGTTAACAAAAGATCTGCACAAGGGTATTCCATGGTGCATGCTATTTGTAAATGATATATTTTTAATTAATGAGACAAAGGAGGGCGTAAACACAAAGCTAGAGTTATGGAGAGAAGCATTAGAACCTAAAGGATTTAAAATTAGCCGAACTAAGACGGAGTATATGGAATACAATTTAGTAAGGAGAGGAGTAGAGGTGGAGCACCAATAAAGATTGATAACCAAGAAGTCCCCGTAAAAGACTACTTTTAGTACTTAGGATCGATGATTCATAATAGTAGAAAGATTAAGAGGGAGGTTACCTAGAGAATCCAAGCAAGTTGGAATAAATGGAAATGTGCATCTAGAGTTTTGTGTGATCGATGGGTGCCACTCAAACTAAAAGAAAAATTCTACAGGATGGCTATAAGGTTGGCCAGGCTTTATGGATTAGTCTTGGGCAGGTAAAGAACATTATGTTTATAAGTTGAGCATAGCAGAAATGATGACGTTGAGATAGATTAGTGGCATATAATAAATGATAGAATTAGGAATGAAAACATTAGAGGAAACTTAGGGGTAACACTAATAGGTGCAATATGAGGGAAATTAGATTTAGATGGTTTAGACATGTCCAATAAAGATAAAAAACGGCACTAGTTAGAAAGAGTGAGGTACTACAAATAGAAGGTTTTAAAAGGGCAAGGACAAGGCCCAAAAGAATGTGGATAGAAGTGGGGAGAAAAGATTTTAAAACTTTGGGACTAAATAAAGCCATAATACTTAATAGAGGGGAGTGGAGGGACAAGATTCATGTGACTGACCCTTAATTGAGATAAGGTCTTCATGATGACGATGATGATGATTCATTAAACAAATTATTTATGTCATAAAGTGGGCCACACATTTTAATAATCTAAACCATTCAAATAATATGTTACGTAAAACATGGACACATATTTTAGAACATCTAAACCACTTAATTGTAGGCCACGTAAGATCTTGGCCCACATTTTAGAATATCTAAATCATTAAAAGATGTGGGTGCAAGTCTTTTATGGCTTATGATTTGAATGGTTTTAAATATTCTAAAATGCAAGCCCAAGTATAAACATATGATTTGAATGGTTTATATGTTCCTAAGCGTGAGTCTAAGTTTTATATTGGCTATTATTTGAATGATTTAGATATTCTAAATGTGAACCCAAGTCTTAAATGGATATTATTTGAATGGTTTTAATCTTTTAAAATATATAAGCCCAAATATCACACAACTAATGAGTGAACAATTTAAATCTTCTAAGATGTAAGCTCAACTCTCATATGGCTAATGATGTAAATGATTTAAAGTCACTAAAATGTAGTCTCAATTCTCATATTACCAATGATGTGAATGACTTAGAGCTCCTAAAATATAGGCCCAACTACGTTACATGATTATAATAGTTTAATAGCCTAAAATGCGAGTCTAAGTTTCACATGACTAACGATGTAATGCTTCGGACTTCCTAAAAGTATAAGCCCAACTGAATGAATTAAACATTTTAAAATATAGGTCCGTTCCTCACATGATTAATGATGTTCATGGTTTAGATCTTCTTAAATTTAGTCTTATTATAACCTATGGTGTGTGGTTGATATTTTTCGCAAGTGCACGGGCTATTATAGTATAGCTATGCAAATATGGGTTGATCCCACAGGGACTCGCTTTAGAATTTTAGAATTTTTAATAAATTTTAATTATTTAAAATTCACTTCAGTAGACATAATTTAACAAAAAAAATTCAGACTTTAGATATAATTTATCAATGAGAATTACAGAAGTTCAACACAAGAATAAAGGAAATTAACTAAAGAAACAAGAAAATTTCACTTTTCTTAAACTGGTTATTGTCAATTTCTTCATATTTGACCGTATAAACTTTGATCAAACTTCATCAAAATCTTTCTGATACTCCTGATTGATGATCCATGGGATGGATTAGGTAGATTTCAGAAATTCTAAGAGATATGGCCTAAATAAGAATTTTGGGCATTGGAAGGTTTATACCACTTTTTGGGGTTCAGATTAAAGATCAGAGACATTAATCACTACAATGGATGTCCTCAAAATAAATCTGTAAAATTAATTTGAAATAAGAAGAGAAACAGATGAGGAATTGAAGATTTTGATTGGTTAAGTCTAACCCATTAATTGGGTTAGACCTTAATTGATCTGTTTCTGGATAAGCAGAATAAGGATAAACCAGAACTGGAATAGTCAGGGACACATATGTAATTACAAAGAAGGACAGACATGGAATTAAAGGTAAAAGTAGGAGGGCAAAATCGAAAATAACTAAAAAAAAGCTGGTTTTTAAGAAAAACCAGACCAAACCTGATGAAGAAGAGGGATTTGGAGAAGGGAGAAGAGGGAAAGTGAAGAGACGTGGGAGGAAAACTTGTGTTGGGTTTCCGTCTCCTAACTATCCAATGAAGAGAACAACGCTGGAGTGGGGCTGCCGGAGAAGATGTTGCGTGAAAAAAAAATGACGCCCTTTTTGCGGTGTTGAAGTACAGCAAAGGTGGAATACATGATGATGCTGGGCTGGCTGCTTCGGATGTTGATAGGAATCTGGGCAGACTCCGGTGCTGTGCGACGATTGGGAACTCGAGCTCGCTTATGAACGTGAAATGGAGAGGGTAAGAGGCAGAGAAGAGGAAGAGGGCTGATGCGGTGAATGTAGACTGGGTAGATGTTAGATAGAGTGCTGGGAAAAAGAAGTAACGTGAGATATCGGTGGAAGATGCGATGAATGTAACTAGAGAACTGGAGATTAAGAGAAAAGCATAGCAAAGGACTTGGGAAAGCAAGAGAGAAAAAAACTGAACAAAGAAGAACAAAACCCAAACAACTCCAAGAACAACCTTCCTCCTCTCCCATATGGTTTCCTCTTTATAGTCTTTGCACTTCCTTATTTTTCTCCCCCTCCTTCCTTGAAGAGATAACTTCCTATGAGGAAACTTTATCCTCTCCCAAATTAGGACTCTTCTCATTAGGAATCCTCTTCCAATTAGGATTCTTGCCTTATTGATCTTCACTTGATTTGTACCGTTGAACATAGATATGAGCCATCCAACCCTCTTTTAGTTGATCTGCAAAATAAAAGACTAAATTCAAATCATCTAAACCTCACATTAGCCATCTAATAAGCTCCAATGATCATCTGACTGTTGATTTTGAAATTTTAAAGTTTGGAGCCAAATTAAAAATCAAGCTAAATGTTGCACTTTTGAACGATTAGATGATCTAATTGAATGCTTAACTAGGGGTCTTTTAGTTAAAATTAAACACTTAAACACGCCTCCAACTAGCATTTTGCTAGTCTCGAGCAAAATATGCAGACAATTATTTTACACAAAACTGGTACAGAGTGCCACTTTTGTAGGTACACACGATTGCATTTAGCACATGCAATAAGCCCTTAAACCGCTAAGTTACCCCTAGTGGATGAGTTAGGCCTAGTGAGGGTTTGCAGTGAATATACCCACAAAATTAAAAAAAAATCTAGTTCCTTATTTTATCTTAGAGAATCCTCATTCATTAGCAACTTTACTAATTTTTCACAACTTAATGAAGAGAATTTGACACTTTTACACACCATACACACATTAAAGACATCTTATTTGAGCTATTCCCCAGAGTGCATATGTGTGTGTACAGCCACATAAATCTTGACTTCTAACTAAATATGCTTACATTCCATTGAAAATATACCTTGACCTCAAATCCTCACAGGTATACGCTGAGAATTAAAACTCTCAGATAAGGGGTTAAACATATTTCTCTCATTATGTGATCGAATCTAACAAGCTGATGGTTCACGTAATTCTTTTCAACGCTTATGAGATAAAGGAAAGTGATCCCTAAGAGTGGATGTTAACACCAAGAATATTAGGGGTCTTTTACCTTAATTTTTTCTTTTTATCTCCTCTTTAATTCTATGTCCACCTAAGATCAATAGGTCTTTAACTAGGATGAAATGTAAGCTTAAGACAGCTTTAGAAAAGAAAGGTATAAATATTTCAAAGGTTCAAAATTGAGTAGATGTCTTCAATGAACATCTGCTAGGACAACTTTTCTTTTTGGTTTGTACTTGAAGTGAATTTCTCTTTTCAAAATTTGGTCTTTCTTTTTCTTTTTCTTTTCTTTTCACTTTTTCTTTTTCTTCTTTGGATGAAAGACAACTAATTTTTCTCACTTCTTTGACTTTTTGTCCTATTTTTGAACTTTTTCTACTCTACTCATTTTGAAGATGGGTAATGGTTAGTTATTTTGGTTTATTCTGGGTTAAGGTGAATGGAGTTAAGAAAGAAAAGGCTTACTAACGGCTCAAAAGGCTAACTAATGGTATACTATATTGGGTATGCTTTATGTCTCTAGGCTGAGTGAGGATGGCCTATATCATTTCCTAGGTTTCCTAAAGCCTATTAGATTCAATAACTTTCTGGAATTAAAGTTATTACTCCTATTTATCTTGATAGTTAACCAAAATAAGGATAACAGGATCACACTAATGTATGTACGTTGAAGATATTATGGAATTACTTATAACTCTCCAAAAGAAGATAGTCTCAAACTCTCACTGGGTTATAGGTCTCCACTGGTTTTTCTCACGGTCTTTAAGTCATACCTCTATATTAGTCTTGATTATGTGTTGTGTGTAAATGGTTTTCGAGAATTAACTTTCATAAAATGTTCAACACATGAATGACATGCAAAAGTAATCATATGCATTCCCATTAAGAGGTGAAAACAATATATTTACCACAGTTTGAACATCTAGTTCTCATCATAGTAAGGGAACTCTACTTTAAAAACTTTTTTTTTTTTTTTTTTAACTCAAGAAAATTCAAAATCTCTATGTGCATCTACACCCCCCAACCAGAATGAAACATTGTCCTTAATGTTTGAAAACATAGGATTTTATATGAAAGTTGAGAGATGTAGACTCTAAACCCTTGGGTTGCCTCCCAATAAGCACTAAGTTTAACGTCTTCAGCCAGACATAATAATGAGTGCAATGATGATATATTGCAAGGCTCCTGGAGTGGTAATCTAAGGTGGATCATGATACTCATATGTCTCTAAAAGGGTCTCATCAATTTCAAGGTCAGGTAATTCTAAGAAAGGTTTTAACCTTTGACCATTGACCTTTTGAATTTCTCCATTCTTTTAAATATCGACGGCCCCATGAGGATAGATTGTGCGTACTATATAAGGTCCAGTTCTTCTAGATCTAAGTTTTTCAGAGAATAGATGCAGTTTAGAATTATACAATAAGACTTTTTGACCTGGCGTGAAGGATTTTCTTAGAATATGTTGATCATGTACAACTTTCATTCGGTCTTTGTACACTCATGTAGACTTATATACATCTTTCCTCAATTCCTCCAACCCATTAAGTTGGACTTTTCTGTGGGTTCTAATAGAATCTAAGTCAAAATTTAGCTTTTTGATAGCCCAATATGCCTTGTGCTCTAACTCTACTGGTAAATGGCAGGCCTTTCCATAGACCAAGCGGTAGGGTGACATTCCTATAAGGGTTTTCTATGCTGTATGATAAGCCCATAAAGCACTAATAAGTCTCAAAGACCAGTCTTTCCTATTTAGATTGACTGTCTTTTCTAGAATTTACTTTATTTTCCTATTGGATACCTCTACTTGACCACTAGTCTGAGGGTGGTATGAGGTAGCTATCCTATGGTTGACACCATAATTTTTCATTAAATTCTCAAACACCTTATTACAAAAGTATTTTCCTCCATCACTTATTATGGTTCTTAGAGTACCAAACCTTGCAAAAATATTTTCTTTTAAAAACTTTACCACAACCTTGTGGTCATTGGTTTTGCATGGTGTAACCTCCACCCACTTGGACACATAGTCCACTCCCACTAGGATGTATAGATTTCCAAAAGAATTAAGAAAAGGTCCCATAAAATCTATGCCTTAAACATCAAAAGGTTCTATGACAAGGATTGAGTTTAAAGGCATTATATGTCATCTTCCTAAACTTCCTAACCTTTGACATCATACACATGCTTTGCGGTAAGCATGGACATCCTTAAAATGGCAGGCCAATAAAATCCACACTACAAAATTTTTGCAGCTGTCTTTCTAAAGCTAAAATGGCCCCCACATACATGATCGTGACAAAAGGAGATGATTTGATTATGTTCACTGTCAGGTATGCATCTCCTAATTACTTGGTCAGGACAATACTTGAATAAGTACAGGTTATCCTAAGTAAAATATCTAACCTCAGTTAAAAATATCTTTTTATCTTGTTTGGTCCAATGATTAGGCATTTGTCCTATAATAAGATAATTAATAATATCTCCATACCAAGGTAACTGGGAAACATACAATAACTGTTCATCTGAGAATGACTCAGTTATAGGCCCTTGAATGCTAGTGTGCTCCACCGCTAATCTGGATAAGTGATCTGCTACTACATTTTCTGAACCTTTCTTGTCCATAATTTCTAAGTCAAACTCTTGTAGTAGTAGTAGTATCCAGCAGATCAACCGAGGTTTTGCATCCTTTTTAGAAAGGAGGTACTTTAAAGCTGCATGATCCAAGTATACTATAACTTTAGACCCTAACAGAAAAGATCTAAACTTATCCAGAGCAAATACTACAGCTAATAACTCTTTCTCAGTAGTGGAATAGTTAAGTTGAGCATCATTTAGTATTTTACTAGCGTAATATATCACATGGGAAAGTTTATCAATGTGCTGCCCCAAAACAGCTCCAATGGCATAATCCGATGCATCACACATTATTTCGAATGGTGTGTTCCAATCTGGTGGTCGAATAATAGGTGCAAAAGTCAATTCAACCTTAAGTCGCTCAAATGCTTTCTTACAGTCCTCATCAAACTCAAAAGTGGCCTCCTTTGTAAGTAAATTACATAGGGGTTTGGCAATTTTGCTAAAATCTTTGATGAATTGTCTGTAAAAGCCAACATGTCCTAAAAGGAGCGAATTTCTTTAACCGTCCTTGGTGGAGGAAGGTTGGCTATTAAATCCACTTTTGCTTTATCAACTTCTATCCCATTGGGTGATATTATGTGGCCTAATACTATTCCACTTCGTACCACAAAATGACACTTTTCCTAATTTAAGACAAGACTCTTCTCTTGATACCTTAAAAGGATTAACTTCAAGTGGTGCAGGCACTCATCAAATGATGACCAAAATACTGAGAAGTTATCCATAAACACCTCAAGAAATCTTTCTACCATGTCTGAGAAAATGCTCAACATACACCTTTGAAATGTAGCTGGAGTGTTACAAAGCCCAAAAGGCATACGTCTGTAGGTGAATGTTCCAAAAGGGCAGGTGAAAGTGGTCCTCTCCTGATCCTCTGGTGCTATAGTTATTTGGTTATAACTGGAATATCCATCCAAAAAACAGTACTACTCTTTCTCAGTAGTGGAATAGTTAAGTTGAGCATCATTTAGTATTTTATTAGCGTAATATATCACATGGGGAAGTTTATCAATGTGCTGCCCCAAAACAGCTCCAATGGCATAATCCGACGCATCACACATTATTTCGAATGGTGTGTTTCAATCTGGTGGTCGAATAATAGGTGCAAAAGTCAATTCAACCTTAAGTCGCTCAAATGCTTTCTTACAATCCTCGTCAAACTCAAAAGTGGCCTCCTTTGTACGTAAATTACATAGGGGTTTGGCAATTTTGCTAAAATCTTTGATGAATCGTCTGTAAAAGCCAACATGTCCTAAAAGGACCGATTTTCTTTAACCGTCCTTGGTGGAGGAAGGTTGGCTATTAAATCCACTTTTGCTTTATCAACTTCTATCCCATTGGGTGATATTATGTGGCCTAATACTATTCCACTTCGTACCACAAAATGACACTTTTCCTAATTTAAGACCAGACTCTTCTCTTGACACCTTAAAAGGATTAACTTCAAGTGGTGCAGGCACTCATCAAATGATGACCAAAATACTGAGAAGTTATCCATAAATACCTCAAGAAATCTTTCTACCATGTCTGAGAAAATGCTCAACATACACCTTTGAAATGTAGCTGGAGTGTTACAAAGCCCAAAAGGCATACATCTGTAGGCGAATGTTCCAAAAGGGCAGGTGAAAGTGGTCCTCTCCTAATCCTCTGGTGCTATAGTTATTTGGTTATAACTGGAATATCCATCCAAAAAACAGTACTAGCTATGTCTGGCTAACCTCTCTAGCATTTGGTCAATGAAAGGTAGAGGAAAATAATCTTTCCTGAGGGGGAAAGGTGAACCCGTGCTAAGATGGCTTGAGGGTGCAACTAAGATGGCCTGTGGGGGATGCCCCAAGATAGTCTGAGGTGAAGCCCAAGATGGTCTGAGGGTATCGCAGGGAGGTACTGAGAGTTAGTCCCACATCACTTGAGGAGGGGAAACTGGGCTATTGATAACAGTGTTGAGGTCTTCCCTTGCAACGACGCATTTTACCCTTCGAGGTGAGAACAAAACTCGGGCAAGCCAGGACAATATCGTTGTAGATGGGGCCCTTGAGCTGTTACAAATAGTATCAAAGTTGGAACCCGACACGGCGAACCGTGCCAAGATGGCTTGAGGGTTGGCCTTGTGAGGGGACCCAAGATAGTCTAAGGAGGAACACGGGAGGTACCGCTAGGGGGAAGGTGATGGGCTAGGAGAGTGCCCAAGACTTCGGTCTCTCACGGTATACACGCTTTTTCCCTTGGGAAGCTAGGGGAGAAACAAAGTCGTGCGGGCCCTAGCCCAAAGCAGACAATATGAATACTGTGGACCCCATGGTGGGTGGGGTGTGTCAAATGGTATCAGAGCCAGTTCCCTCGTGATGGGAGAGGCTAAACGCACGTGGGCTCATGCATGGCAACACGCGGGGACGTGTGTCTCCTAAGGGGGAAAGGTGAACCCGTGCCAAGATGGCTTGAGGGTGCATCCAAGATGGTCTGAGGTGAAGCCCAAGATGGTCTGAGGGTATCGCAGGGAGGTACTGAGAGTTAGTCCCACATCGCCTGGGGAGGAAAAACTGGGATGTTGATAACAGTGCTGAGGACTTCCCTTGCAATGACGCGTTTTACCCTTTGGGGTGAGAACAAAACCTAGGCAAGCCGGGATAATATCGTTGCAGATGGGGCCCTCGGGCTGTTACAAATGGTATCAGGGCTGGAACTCGACACGACGAACCGTGCCAAGATGGCTTGAGGGTTGGCCTTGTGAGGGGACCCAAGATAGTCTGAGGAGGAACACGGGAGGTACCGCTAGGGGGAAGGTGATGGGCCAGGAGAGTGCCCGAGACTTCGGTCTCTCACAGTATACACTCGTTTTCCCCTGTGAAGCTGGGGTAGAAACAAAGCCGTGCGGGCCCCAGCCCAAAGCGGACAATATGTATATTGTGGACCCCACGGTGGGTGGGGTGTGTCAAATGGTATCAGAGCCAGTTCCCTCGTGATGGGGGAGGCTAACCACACGTGGGTTTGCGAGTGGCAACACGCGGGGACACATGTCTCCTAAGGGGAAAGGTGAACCCATGCTAAGATGGCCTGAGGGTGTAGCCAAGATGGCTTGAGGGGGATGCCCCAAGATAGTCTGAGGGGGATGCCCCAAGATGGTTTGATTTGAAGCCCAAGATGGTCTAAGGGTAACGCGAGGAGGTACTGAGAGTTAGTCCCACATCACCTGGGGAAGGAAAACTGAGCTGTTGATAACAGTGCTGAGGATTTCCCTTGCAACGACGCGTTTTACCCTTCGGGGTGAGAACAAAACCCGGGCAAGCCGAGACAATATCGTTGCGGATGGGGCTCTCGGGCTGTTATAAATGGTATCAGAGCCAGTTCCCTTATGATGGGGGAGGCTAACCGCACGTGGGCTCGCGCGTGTCTCCTAAGGAGGAAAGGTGAACCCGTGCCAAGATGGCCTGAGGGTGTAGCCAAGATGGCCTGTGGGGGATGCCCCAAGATGGTTTGAGGTGGAGCCCAAGATGGTCTAAGGGTAACGTGGGGAGGTACTGAGAGTTAGTCCCACATCGCCTGGGGAGGGAAAATTGGGCTGTTGATAACAGTGCTGAGGACTTCCCTTGCAATGATGGGTTTTACCCTTCGGGTGATAACAAAACCCGGGCAAGCTAGGACAATATTGTTGCGGATGGGGCCCTTGGGTTGTTACAATTTTAATATCAATTCTAATTTATTTTAATCCACTAATTCATGTATCATAGTTCATTTGCTGTCTCTGAGGAACATGATTCAAAGGTCTCTTGTACATTTGCCACTCATAGGTGAAACAAGTGACTTAGAGACTGATTGACAAGGTTTATACATGTTAGACTTTGTATTTAAAGTTAAAGGGACATCAGCCCCATATCGCTTATTTGAAAGGAAAGAGACTATAAACAACTATATATAAAGCCTTTATATGTTTACCTATATGTGTAAATGTTTACCTATATGTGTGAAAAAATAAATTTTTTGTGTGAGTGGGCCTTGGTTGGGTGATATATGTGTGTGGTGCGCTTATTGTATGTGGTCTATGTGCACAAGCTCATCACTGCTGAGACGGTCTAGTGCTTCAAGATCAGCTCTCTAGTGGGGACCCACAAGTGTTAAAGAAAGTACTAGGGTTGTTTTGAGAAGATTGAGAGCCAAGTTAAGAGTCTTGTCCACCAAGCAAGGCTATTTGATGCCCAAGCAAGACTCCTCTCTATAAGTGGGTGATCCCTCTGTCTTTTCTTGCTTCATCTTTTCTCTCAATTCTCATAACTCTTTAGTTTCTAGCTTTCTAGAGTTTGTCTAGTTGATGCATTCTCTATTTTCTCTCCTCTTAAAAATTAGCTAGCTAGTACATTAGGACGTAGTTTGTCCAATTAAGGTATTCTCTATTCTCCCTTTTCTCTTTAAAGTTAGCTAGCCATTACATTGGTATGTTCTCCTCTACTTTTGTTTGTTCTAGAGTTTATCATTTTGGCATGCTTGTTAGGGTTTCTTTTACTTGCTAAAATCTCTAGTTCTAGAGTCTAAGTTATAAAGAAGAGACCTAAGAATATCTCTTTCTTGCACTCTTGTTTGAGAGTTTCTGAACTTGTGAAGTTTTTCTTGCCTTTTAGTTTTTCTTTTGAAGCTTTAGATTCTTGATCTATTTTGATCTCATCTTTGAAGTGAATTGAGTTTCTAATAGTGTCTCCTTTGGACGAGTTATTTGTTATTTGAGTATAGATTTTGAAAACTTTGTTTTACGGCGTTCATCTTGAAGGCAAAAGTATGGATTGATTTCTATCATGCAAATTAGTTGAGGTGCAATTTGAGTTTGGCTTAGTTGAATTACAAAGATAGAGCTGTTATATTCCTTGTACAATTTGAGAGCCTTTTATTATCTTTAAGAAGTGCATTTTGACACATGCCTAAGTTAAAGTTGATAAAATTCAGTGTTTATGCAAGATTTTAACAATATAAACCGGCTTATTGAATTATGACTAATTATTCCACATAATTTTATATGGAACAATCCATGATAATGAAATAAATATATAAAATAATTCAATATAATTCAACAAACAGGTTTATATAAGCTTGTCAATCGGCCCCTTAGGATACATGTGAAATGCACTTTGTTCACATTCTCCGGATTTGGTTCTTTTCTTCTTATTATCTCTTCTATGTTCCATCTTCATTCATTGATGCGACCTACAGCATAATCTGTCTAAATCATATGCCTTGTGCAAAAGAGATTGAGGACGTTACTTCCAGCTTAGATACATGGATGGTTTTATTTTTGGGCCGTTTCTTGCATTTGTCTGCGATAGCTTTTGGTTATGTGCATCAAACAAAGGTTGTTTCAAAGTTTGAAACTTAACTAATGTGCATGCCTGCTTGGTGTTTGCCTTGATGTTTTGGTCTCCTCTCATTATATGGAGCATCTTCTCCATATTGTTTTTTGGGGGATTCCATTTACTTCGGCAGAATGTGGTTTTGCATATTGAAAGCATCAGCTACGTAACGTACCTTTCAAATGCAAGCCAATTAAGCCGGGTGTTACTTTCAGATGAAAGAATTGAAGCTGATTGAGTGATGGAGGCTGTTGATGAAAATATTAGTTTCATGGTGAGCTCAGGTAATGCCAATAAGAGAAATGTTAGCTGGCTGCATTGGTTAGAGGATGAAACTAACTTAGCGCGAGAAGTGGATCCTTTTGATATCAGCAGAGACTTCACTTTCACTAGAAGGAAGTTGTAGAAGTTCCATTGATGGTACCATCTGCTTTTCTCACCCTTCTGGAATGATTCCGATCAAGGTGATCCATGAAGAACATTAGTAAGTCCTGTTGTTATATGAGATAGGTGGAAGAAAGCACAGCAGAGTTTTAAGTCTACCTATCATTAATTGACATAACAGGCATCATAGTTCTTACCCAAACAGGTTGTGCCGATTTGGCTGCCGTCGTGGGTTTGTTCCCATACCCAAGTTCAAATCCCACTCCCTGACTTACCCTGATTGGCGTGTTTGTGGAGGACTGCCCTGCATGCGCAGGGATTAGTCCCAACGTAAGTGGGTGACTTATTGTCAAGGTAAAGGAGCAGCATAACTTCTATTCGTCCATGAATAATGGTTTGGCAGTCAAGGCTCGCGATTGGAATGAGCTAATCAGGGCTGTTGGCATGTACCAATCGTGAACACTTGCTGGTTCAGTTGAGTTACGCGTTTCTGCTAGAGGTTGTTGACTTGACCTAGTCGTCAGGAACCCTTTTATACCATTGGGACGCTTTACATCATTTTCTTTTCTGGAGGAGAGTTTTACATCTCTCTTTATTCCCCAGACTTCGATTCTTGGTTGGATGACGCTGACGAGTGGAGTTTCTTCTAAGCACATAACTTCTGCTCATCATATTCATTCCTTAATGGGCAACAATCGAAAAATATCCATCCACCCACTTTGGTTCCCTTTACAATTCATTATAGTCTAGTGTGGGTTATCTAGTCAAATCATTCCCAAACCCTGGTTGAATCCGTAAGCGGTTTGATTTCTAGGTCTGAGCCCGGAAGAAAATCCGTTTTCGCAACAGTTGATGGGTATAACTGTGGGGTGTTTATTGAATGGGAAATTATATCTTTTCGTGTATTATCATTTTATTCATTAGCCTTTTTTTTATATAATAAATATAACGAAGAGTTATAAGGCAAACCACTTAGTGTATTAGACAAACTACGCTCAGTAAGAGGAAAGTGCCACTTCTTCCGACCAAGCGTAACAAGGAGAGATATTTTGTTATTTGCAACCAACTGCAATGGATGGCTTTTGACTATTCATCATGTCTTTACTATTATTATAAATGGAAACAAATTTCAGGAGGTCCAAAAATTTTGAAAATCCAAATTGTTCACAATGTTGTCCTCAACTTACCTTGTTTTCTTGAGTTGTTAAACAGACAGTTAAAAGTTTCATTGTTCATTTGATAACTGAAAACAACAATGGTTAGATTTGTTCAATGGATGCAACTTTGGAAGTGTGATTATCTAAGTCAAGGGCGACATTATGAACAATTCAGATATTCATAAATTTGGCACTTCATGCGCTTATGTCAGATGTTTAGACGCAGATAGGTTATGGGTTATCCCTAAAAACCAACCTACCAACCTAAAAATAAAAAATGGGGTGAATATTTTATCTCCCTTATTAAATATGTAGAAGCAAAGTTATCGTATCCCATGCCTCTTTAGGACTATTGTCATATCCTCATTTGAGGTATCGTGGTAAAAATACAAGTATCATCTGCCTGTTTGAATAATTGGACTGGTCATCTGAGCATCTTCACGCGGGTGAACAATGTCCCAACGATCACATATTATGGATGTTCGTCCATTGATTTTTATGAGCCGTTTTGAGTACCATCAATTTTACAATCATCCATTGAGAACTCTACGTCGATGAAGAAAACCAATAGTTTGTCAAAGTATGTGATTTTTGGTGCAAAGTTCGCCTTTGAGAAGAGCATTAAAATGAACAGTTCAACACAAAACCCCAAGTAACAGTGTGGCATTGGTGTTAAAGGGGCTTCAGAATATCACTTACTGTGAAACCAATTGTTTGTATTTTTTGGGGTAAATGAGCAGTGTCGGAGTAACTATTATCTTACTTAGCGAGAGGGTCGTAGGTTTGGGATATCCTAGATGATGCCTTTCTTTAAATGACATAGAACAAACTATTGAAAAATCATTTATCCTCAAATAAATATGAAATTAACGAATAGTCAATGCATTATTTGTAGCAGACATATTTGATGATTAGGATTGTTGATCTAACTGGAGATCATTACGCGATGCACTGCGTGTAGGTCTTAAGACCAGATACAGACCTCACCTGCTCGATTGGGAAGAAATGTTCTAAATGGATCCAACCACCCTTATTCAAGAGTTGGGGATTACTTGGTGTAAATGGATCTGCACAATACAATGAACCTGTCAAAGTTGTCCACGCCCAGGTTTCTGTACATTTGAAGGTGTTACGGTGGGCTAAGCCATTACCAAAATATTCCATATTTTTTTCCACAAGGTGGGGCTGTTGTGAGCTATTCCATCAAAGTTATGGGGAAAGGCAGATTCGTTAAAGATTTTGTGGATGGACAACAACCTGCCTTAATATTTATTATTTTTTACTTGTTTAAGTTTGAAAGAACTATTCTTAAGAGTTTATTGTTTTGTCTTAGTCTTTAGGGATTTATTTATTTGGAAGATAGTAGTTTGAGTAGCTTTGAAAGTTGGTTTTATTGTTCTGTTTTGTAGTGGCTGTTTTATAAGAGTTAGTGGGTAAGATTTGATTGTTATTTTTCTACCATTATAATGCCTATTTGTAGCTTTTATTAATTAACAGGCTAGAGTACTTTACATTTCGCTCTTCATTTTGTTATTTTGCCTTATATTATTCCTCTAGTTTGTATCAACGTGAACCTAATACATTCCAAACAATCAGTTTTAGCCCTTCTGCTTGTCTTTTTGCTTATGTTTGAAGTGAAAGATCTTAGCAGAGCAGTGGTCTTATTCCCTAATAAGACGGCTTAGCTTAAGGTCTAAAGCCTTCCGTCCTAATAAATATATTTTCCGGTTCTATCCACTGAATTTTGTTCCACCTACGTAGATGGATAGTTGGCTGTATGCTCTTATTTAGAAGCCAGATACTAGTCCTCATTGTGTCATATGGATATATTGGCTTCTTTGGTACAACGTGGCAGCACGATTATGTCCCGTTTCCACCAGTAATAGCTCATCTGATTATTGTTGGACTTGAGTCTATTGTTACGATGTCTCTTGGAGCTTGTAGTCTACGATATTACTGGCCTAGATAACATAGACATGCGCCCATATGGACCTGCAGAGTTGATCATTTTCTCCCCCTAATTTTTTGAGATAGAGAAGCACGTAAATTTGGCATCCTTGGAGCATGGAGACGTGGCCTCAGAACCACCACCAATTCAAAGCCTGGAAAATCATCCACCTACAGCTCATCTTATTATTATTATTATTATTATTATTATTATTATTATTATTATTATTATTATTATGAGTAGAGAGAAGAATTACAAACAAATTATTGCCACTCTTAAATTTTATCCCAAATCTAATGATTGAGGATAATCAAATGCAAGAAATTTACAAAGCTGAGCCCCATGCAAACCTGTTGAGGTAACCATGAAGAATCCCAATAACCAATTACTCGCTGTAGTGAAAAAAAGAAGAAGCTAAACCAAAGCGCCCATAAAGCACATTATTGACCAAGTGCCCCATGTTTTTGTATGAAAGGCTCGCCTGTGGATGATTGACCATTCATCTGATTGCTTTGCCTTTGAATTTCTTGTAAAAATAAAGTTTTTTTTTAGAATGTTGAACTAAGATCGACGAAATGTTTCTTAAATCTTTTTTTTTATACCAAAAATATAAATTTTTAGATGCTATTATCATTCAATTTACAGGTTTTTTGAAATACAAGATATCCTATACTGGGGGATCATCTAAAGTGGAGCCCTTCGTACAAAAAGCGGAGCACTTCACAACCACACGCCTTAAGGGGAGCTGTTGTTTAGCATTCCTCTTGAAACGAAACAAATGGGAAAATGAAAAGAAAACGATCCCCATGGCATTCATTTTGATGCATTTCCATTACTTCCCTAATTGGGAATCAATGATAGACTTCAATCTCCAACATGAAAGAAGTCTTGGCACAATGGTAAAATTGTTATCGTATGATCTTGAGGTCATGGGTTTAAGACGTGGAAATAGCCTCTTGCAAAATGCAAGGTAAAGCTGCATACTATTGACTCTTGTGGTCCACCGCTTCCCCAGACCCTGCATACGTAGGAGCTTCATGCACCAAGACTGCCCTTTACTTCAATCTCTGACATGACACTGCAGTCTTGGTTATCATCTGAGGGAAATGAATATGGACCCTATTAACTGGCTATTCTGCCAAAGATTACTGTTGGTTAGCTCAATCGACATTTGCGAGCAAGGGAACGTTACTTCTTTTCTTCTTCTAAGTCAAGCTAGGTTTCAATCATCGGAAGTGAATTCTGAATTGTCTGAGACCAAGATAATTTACAAGCCATTGATACATACAAGGTGGAGGAATGCTGAAGTAGTGCTGCCTTCACTTTTGAACAGTGGACCTACATATTATTGATCTAAGTCGCTCATGTAAAGTGCCTTCCCGTGTTATCCAGTGACTCAATAATCTGGCCAAAAGGAATTCTATTAGCCCGGAACAGTTCTCATTTGCTAGAAACCGATGGTCAGGAAGCTCTATAAGAGTAACCAAAACTTCTTCTTTTCAATGCAAGGTGTTCTCTTTTGGCATGATTTTTGAGCCATTACACATACAGAGGCAGCCGCTGTGTAACTTCGTTGGGGCCTGCCATACAAAGTTGGGCTACTCTACAGGTACTATGACTTTGTTGCCTCTCTAACTATTGTAGCAACCTAACTTGAGACGAGTTGGGCCTTACCGTTGCTAGAGGTGTCTGAGAAGGAGTGAGCTAACTTGAGATGTGATGGGACTTATCATTGTTAGTAGTGCTTGGGTTAAGTTCAGATGAAGTAATACATCCACATCTTGGTGTTAGTGGTGTTTGAGATGCTTTGAGATGAAAATCGTCTCACTTTATCTCATATGCCAAATTCGGGCCGTCTCAACCTAGCTTAAGTCATATTTCATCTGATGCGAGCTCAATCTATCTCAAGCAACACTAACTCCATATCAGGTATAACTCGAAATTTTAAAAAATGACAAACTGAATTGTGTACTTGGAAGAAGAGGGATGCTCAAATGGAGCTTCCTTGGACTTTATCATTCTTCTGTGTCTGCTATGGTGGTGACTTGTTGGCTGCGAAGAATAGCAGTACCTGAAAAGGAAATTGATATAAGAAAACCTTTTCAACAAGTGCCCAATAACCACCAGCCACTTATCGTCTCGTTTTTCGTCTTTAGGAGCTCTTACATTGTAGGCGCAGGTCTGTTTAATAGAAGGAAACCTCCAAACCTATTATTGTTAGATAAACAAAAAATTAGACCCAAATACTTAAGAATTGATAAGCTATCATGATAAAGAAGGTAGAAGCATCTACATTTCATGACACACAGGAGATACAACGAAGGAGTTTTTCATGTGATGCTTGCTCTATTTTTCTTTGCTTAAGGATTAATACGTTGAGAGGGCACTCTTGAATGGTTCAAACCATCATTCAGATTCATTTATTTGACGTGGGTGAGGCACGCCCTCATAAGTATCCGCTTCAGATCGTCTTAATATATGTCGTTCTGAAGACTTTCTCACTGAACACGTTTTTCCTTCTTCTTCTGATACAGATGATGAATAATGGTGAATGCATTACTTATTAAAGAGTGTCCCACTAAGAGTCTAGAGTGGAGGAGGGTAATGAGTAGAGGCTCCTTTTTCTATGCATGATTAATTAATATTTTGTCAATCCCATCGCTTCGTCAAGTTAGGAATGACTTAGATGGTTTGAAGAACAAGTTTCCTGCCCAAAGAATGTCTTTATCCTATGTTTTTTTTCTTCAAAATTATGATTATCAACTTTTTACTATTTTTTCAAAGACCTAAAAACAGTGGTTAAGATTGTCTAAATGCATTTGCATTGATCTCTCGTGTGTTATCTTTATTTTGATATTCTAAACGTGATAAATGACTTATATCTAGAAAAAGGTTTTACATGCATGAAGAATTCCAATAGCAGAAGTCTATGCATTAATGGACCGGGAAGCAGTCTCAAATATGAAAAGTCCTCCCTAAGACCCGGGTTAGTTACAAATTACATAGACGAGCTCCTCCCACTGTTGAATGTATCAATGGGGCATTGCTGGGTCAGTGAACTCCCTTGTACTTACGAAGGAAAAACATGCCACTCTTCTACTAGAAGAGCTTCTTAAAATCCAAAGCAAATCAAGGACCCATTTGTTGGATTAAACAAACCATTTGTCCATCGATCTCTTTCTAGTTTGGGACCTACAAAATCTTGATCATTTGGAGGTCTAAGATTGAATCGATGAATGACCATTATTGTATTTAGAGCTGGTAAAACGGATCAAAATCTGCATATATTCATTTGTCCATTTAAAATATGTGAATATGGATCGGCTAAATTCGAGCCAAGAACGAAAACGGATTGAACCAATCTAATCTGTTCAGCCTCTGACTTACATGGATATATTTGTGGATACCTGTTTAGAAGGGCATTTGAGAAATTAAATAAAAAATAATATAAACAATAGACATGGACTTTTAAAAAAATAAAATCTAAATGATTAATCTTGTTAAGCATCCCAAAACAGGTTATTAGTGAGAAATTATTGCATTTGGACGGTGGTAGTTGCTTGTTTCATTTCTCTGAAAAATTAATGGCTCTAATTTTTAGCTTTTATACTTAAACTGTAAAAACCTACTATTAAAATTTGGCATGTAGTCTTGACATAACATAATGGCAAAGTTGTCGTAGTGTGACTTTGGGATCTTAAGTTTGAGGGGTAAAAACCACCTCTTGCAAAAACACAGGGCTGGGTATTATAAATCTTTTATGGTCTGCTCCTTCCCCAGACCCTGCATATGGGGAGCTTTGTGCACGGGCTGCCTTTTTTTAAGCTGTCTAAGACATTTTAAACAAAATTAATGGTTTGGATATTTCAGTCATTCGTCATCTACAGTTCTACTTGGTGGCATACACGGACAATCCGTTAAACTGTAATCCACCCTTCGATCGGATGCGGACGGGGATTTTTTGTCCCTGATTTTCATATACCAATAACCCTGCGGAACGGATGGGATTTGCTATGCTTATCCTTTTTTCTAGTGCAGCCAATTTCGAGTCGACCATTGAATACGTTTGCGGGTGGTTTTGGTTGACAAGCTATTTAAAATCAACGGAGGCTGCTGGTGGGCTCTTCGTTGCGGGACGTTTGGGAAGGGACTTTCTTCTTTTGGCTCTGTTGCCGCAGAATTTCAGGACGCCTGGTACTTTCCTTTCGCTTTCGCCGGCCCCGGTCTTTCTACCTGTTGTTACTTACTGGTTTCCCAGGTGCCCACGTTGTTTCCCAAGGACCCACTCCACTCTTTTCAAACTCCTTACTTGCGAGTGCCTTCGCCGCGTTATGCTTCCATTTTTAGAGACTTTCTCGTCGTCGCTATACTCATCTGTAACGGAAGCTCCGAATACTTCTGGGGAAAAAGGGAATTCTGGACTGTTTGAGGTAAGCTTGTTTTAGTGCAGGGTACTTTGTAGCAGAGTTCTTGGCTTCGAAGAGATTGTCGTTTTGGGATTTGGATGATAACCTCTGTATAATTCTGGGTTTTGGGCTATTCTCTTTTGGGTTCTGCCGTTGAGGTTTGCTTTTGGAAGTACTTCTTCTGGATTTTTCATGAAAGAGCTCTGAAAATACTAAAAAACTGAAACTTGAAGGCTAAAAGTGTTTGTTGGGAGAATCTTATGGTGTTTATATATGGACGTTATTCCCTTTGTCTGCTTCCCTTAGAGGATTTGGCTTTTGGAGCAGTTTCATGTTGGCTTTGTTTCCTTGTTCTGCTTGTGCTCTATTTGATTATCTTTGACAGAACTAAGAAGCACTGGGGAGAGCTGGAAATTCTGAAGCGGAAGGTTCATTTTGAGAAAATCTGTAGTTTTCGACTTTGAATGTCTTCTTATGTTAGAAATTTGGATTCTGGGTTTGCTTCTTCTTCTGGGGTTTCTGTGGGTATCTTTGCTTGTCCACTCTTACTTCATCCAGAAGGGGACACCGATGAGAGTAGCCAGATAACTGAAGATTGAGGCATAAGTATTCGGCTTGGCTGGTTTTATGGTTCTGTAATTTCGAATGGTTTGCTAGTTTGGTTTCTTTATAAAGTTTCTTGACCGTCTGATATTAAGAAACAATCTTGTGCAACGGGTGTGACGAAGCAGCCGTTTAGGAAGTATTCTTTTCCTCTTTTTGTGGTTGGTAAGTCTTCTTATTGATCCTTCTCCTCCTTGGATGATGTACTTCAATAATTTGGTCCTAGTTGTACTAGCCTCTTTTTTTCAGCTGAAAAATCAAGACATCTGATTATTCCAGAAAAAGAATTTAGCATTTTTTACAGCTTGTATGCTTCATGTAAGGAGCTTATATTGGTTGAGAATCCCAAATTCTCTAGTTATGCATGTGATTGTTAGAGAGCCACAACCAAATTCATGTAGTCCTTGTAGTCGCAAATGTTGAAGGACTATAGCATTTTTCCTTTACAGGGTCTCTTTCTTCTGGTTGTATCAAAGTGGAATTTTCTCTGTTTTGCAGCCAGGATATCTCTCCTTGGTTGAATTGCTTTTGGTTCATAGTATTGCAGCAAGAAGCTGCTGCCATTATTGCACTATTCAATTCAATCAGATGTTTTGTTCATAGGATTAGATTAACTATGCTGGCCTAAATTTTGTATGTAGTTGATATCTGACACTTGCATTTGTTGAATTTGGAAATAAGTTTGCGTGCATTTAGCGATACAGATCCACTCATAAACCATTGCTCTTATGGAACCTATCTCAGATAGGTGATACACCAAGTCTCGCAAGTCTGGCTATTGCAACCTTTGCCTTCTAACAACCTTGATGCACAACTTATGAGCCATCCATTTTACATACTGCGATAGTACAGGCTGGGTCATCTCATGGGAAGAGCTTTTCTGCATGGCATGTCTAAATAGGCCTGCAGATGAATGGTTTAATCACTCAAAGGCTAGCTCCTCGGGTTCTTTTACTTCCATCTATAAATCCTTGGATTGAAGTGCTCAGGGTTGCATGCAGAACCACATAGAACTTCCGCTGTAACATGCTCATCAGGGTGTTTTCTGTCTTTGATTTTCCTTCAGGGCTTGACTCTTATGTCGCAGGAAAACTTACTAGCAGTGCTTCTTCAAGGTTTTAGATCAAATTCTGAGTATTGAACTCTTGATGTCTTTGCTGTAAGGACTGAAATGAATTCTTAAATCAGAAAATTGCAAGCAAGTAGCTTTGCACTGTTGAGAAGTTAGTCCTTTACCACCACATTGGAATAGCTTCACCTTCTTCTCATCTGAATGTTGGTGGTGGTTGGCTTTGATAACATCTGTGGTTAGAGGTGATGGAGATAGATGACATGGAGGTCATGGAATCCCGTGTATACACCTTGTGATTGTGCTAACTAACTCAGACAAGTACAGGGATGAGTATCATAGCCTTTGTACTGATTAGGTTTCTTAAACAACAAGGAATGAAGTTGGACTAAGTATCTTGATTTAAACTAAGCAACATATTAATGGCATCTCAGTCTGCTTCCACGTGATCAGTACAAGAAACTCATGAAGACTCCTTAACCACAAGTTACTCATCCTAACACATTAACTGCTAATTATATCAACTCAAGTAAGATTGCCCTTGGCATCAAACAAATATCTAACATAAAATGAAATGAGCCACAAATGTCTATATAACAAACATATACGACTGTAGTATGCTCCGATGAAAAATTCAATCTAACTTATGAAGAACTTATATTGACTTCTTTTATTGCTCAATCTACAAGTATTTGATATTATGCATTACCATAGCATTGACCTTTGAGGATTCTGCTAGTTTATATTAATGGACATTCATCTGAAAGTTGATGGTTGAGGCCCTTTAAAACCTCTTCCTTTGATGTCCAGATCAAGGTTACTTTCATATTTTATGGGGAAGGATGTTGCCAAGGTTGAGGAAGCACTACAATATCCTTGTGATATAAAGGTAACCAGCAAAATTTGCGTCTGTTAAATTGGCTCTGAGGACATTTTAGTTCTTCCGAGTCTGAAGTATTGTGTTGCTTTTCTTTTAACTTGGAGTTCTGTCATCACCGTTATGTTTTCTCATGACTTTGCCTGATTATATACTATCTTTAGACTATAGAGACATATTTTGGTCTAGGAGTTAAAAATAATTTTTTGTTTTTCATTTTGAATGGTTTGCATGAAATTCTTTGTCAAGTTATTTCCTTTCTAATTTATTGCCAGGATTGAGGTCTATTTACTGAATGGATATTGAATGCAGTCTCTGAATAAACAAATGGGATCAAGTATAGTAGGTGTTTTCTGTCTTGTTTGAATTTTCCTGTTCTAAAGTTGGAAATCCTTGATTCTTCTATAGAACTGATTTTTGTTATCAGTCAATCTGTCAGGTCATGCACTAGTTGTCTAACTTTCTAGAATAAGAGGAAATCTCTCTCCTCTCCACTGCAACAAAAAGCAGCCATAGAGGTGCCACATGATATTTTAGGAAAGAGCTGGAGTTTTTGCATTTTGTTGAAAAATGAAACCAAGGGCCCTGGCAATGATAACTCATAGAATGGCTGCATGTCTGATATGTGGAGGCTCTTCAGTTTCTTTAAATGAGAAAATGTAGAAATACGTGAAAGAAATATAGGATGGTAGGGCTGCTTCTTGGCAAGGAGTATGTCAAGGAAACTAAGAGAAGTGAGTTTAACTTCACTCTGTTTCAACTGGTAAGATCCAGTGCATGGTTTAGTTGAGGTTCAGAAAATGTGCAAAAAATATGTGTTGTTTAGTGAAATCTATCTGTGGAGGAAAAGTGAAAACTATATCCATATTTCAGCCAAGATGAGATCTTAGGGCTGGTTTCTTTGAGCTACAAGCTGATCGCTTTGAAATGTCTATCTTGATGTTTGGAAAATTGGCAGTTTACTTTTCTCACCATTTTCCAAGATAACTGTGTTTTGAATGTGTAATTTGTAGTCTGTCCTGGTGGATTTTCACTCATATAGAACCTTTTCTTGTCCACCGAATTCTATATAAAAATGTGTATTGAAATTCAATCTAAATGATGTGTGAAATTCTGCCAGTGAATAACCAAAACTATAATCCGAGAAAGAAACATCTATTCCTCTGCTTCAGATATTATTATTTACAGTACAGTATCCAGAGCTTCTTGATGTACATATACCTTCAACAGGCCATAATATTATCAAACCCTGTGCGCATAAGGAGGCTACTGAAATTCTGGTAAGTGAGAGCTGATTGCTGATCTATATGATATGAACCTGAAACCTACTGATCAGCACCATGTTGCATGTAATCCAACCTTGTCATTATTTCGTGAAATTAGGTTTTTCTTTGGTTCATAAATAAGGGCATCCCAGTGCACAAAGCTCCCACATATGTGGGGTCCAGGGAAGGGGCAGACCACAAAAGGTCTATAATATGCAGCCTTACCTTGCATTTTTGCGAGAGGCTGTTTCCACGCCTCAAATCTATGACCTCCAGGTCACACGGTGACAACTCAACCATTGCGCCAAGGCTCCCCTTCATGTCTCTTGATAATAGTGGCAAATCTTTGCTGATTCATGTAATGAGATTTGGTAATTGTTGGAGGCCTAAATAGCCGGCCATGTACTCCCTGGAAAACCCAGACACCTGTAAACAAGTTGATGAGTCAGATAAAATATGGATTTGGAAGTCGCTTCAATAAGTTAGACTATTTTACAGATTCATTAATTAAGTTTATATGTCCTTTGCTTTCTAATAACAGAAATTTAAGCTTTGGGTTCTTGATCTTTATAGTTGTTCTTAATGTTGGTAAATATGGTCTGTGTGTGTATGTAAATATATATAGACATCCATGCTTACTGGACTGCTATAAAGAAGTCTACATATGGTAATACAGTTCTCTTCCTCTCTCTCTCTGTGGTGGGTGCTTGCATGTGCAGGTGTACATGTGCGTGTGTTGGGGGCGGGGGTGGGGTGTGTGTGTGTGGGCTGCTACAAAGATGTGATAGATGTTACAGTTCTCTTACTAGAATTCCCTGTAGCTTTTGTTTCAGTTAGTGTGCTTTGGGCGGTTCTAAAGTTCACACCACAGAAATTTGCTCAGAAATTTCCCGAGTTTAGTTGCTGAATCCATTATTTATCATTGTTTTTAGGCTGCTATTTTTTTCCATACAATTTAGTAAGTTTTATGTCTGCTTGTAATTATTATTGTTTGTTTTGTTAAAGTACATTTTCTCTGATCACCTTTCTCTATGGCAGGTACATAGTTTGATGTGTGGTGATCTTAAAAAATTTGTTGATAAGATCACATGTGTTTTCCCAGCCATAGAATCAGCTAGACCAGGATGCAAGTCAGGCATACAGGCTTTATGTTCTTTGAATGTTGCAATCGACAAGGCCAAGTTACTTCTTCGGCACTGTGCTGAGGCTAGCAAGCTCTACTTGGTGTGTTCTCTTTCTTCTTTCGTCATGATTATTTGAGCTCTTTCTAAGAAACAGGACTCTTGCAAATGATAGATATTGAATTATCAATTTCTCTTCCTCAAGCTGCAAACATGCCTTTAAAACTGTAATATGAGAACTTCAAATAAAAAAGAACATTTATAGCAGGCAACAGACAGTCATTGAAAAGTAAGAATGAGATTTTTTTTTTACACATATTTTAGTAAAAGATGCATCCTTAGAGCTGCTCTAGGACTTGATGATGCCTTTAGCCAATGTATTGAAGCTGGTCTACATTCCATCATGTTCTCAATAAAAACCTTACTTTATAGTAACAATAACTTGCTCCCTGGATAAGAATTGTCTTCTTTGGTCTTCAACATTTTGATAACTTTGTATCAGTGTCTTAACTAAGAATGCTTGTGTAAGGAGATCATTTATATATGCAATCCATGCACCATTCATCATAAATGTCCATGGCTATTCATTGCTGGAAACAAAGAAGTGCAGGTAACAGTTTCTGAAGCTAATCGTATTCTCTTCTTCATAATGACCAACAAAATAAAGCCAACTGAAACTGGAAAACTTGCTTTCAACATCAGAAGTATTCAGAAAAATGTGAAACAATAAAGTAAGAGGCTAGGATGCTAAATTCATCCAAAAGAAAGTAGAAACCACACTTTTCTATTGATGAGCAGTAACTGAATAGTGACCTCATACATCATCCATAGACCTTCTAGATCCTTTAGAACACCAATATAAACTGCGTCTTCTTGGTCTGGGGCCAAGATGCGAAAAAGGAATCCACTGACATACTTGAATACAATCAAACATTAGCAACTGGACTGACTCTTTTTCCTATAATAAGACCTCAGGTAGTGAATGACTGGAAGGAATAAACCCTTCTAGAGAAGAAATTGTGTTAGGAAATCTTCATGTTAAGATTCAGTATATCAAATTCAGAGGAGAAGCTAAGAATAAGAAGAAGAAATCTAAGAAAGTATGGAGCATATGGATAGGAATTTGGAGGGTGATAAAAGTGCGTCCAGAATATAGGAGAAGACAAGAAAACTCTCTGACTGCACCAGGAAGGGAGGATGAAGGGAGAGGACATCAATTTCTTAGAATTTAGTGGAAATGGAGTAATTCTTTGAGATATGGGTTTTTGTATATGAGGTTGTTTACACGCATCTGCATGGAAGTTGTTTTCTAAATACGCCAACTTAAGTTAAAGAGGTTTTTTTCCCTGTTCGGTTGTTAGAATAAAAGAGGCTTAAGTGGAACATGCACCTAAACATAGGTTTATTTTAGCAGGTCTTAAGAAAGAAGGGATGAAATGCAGAACTTGAAGGTAAAATGATTAGGAGAAGTGGAATATGGATTTTGGAGTGAATCATTAGGATTTCTATTAGAAGAGGATGGTGATAGATTGGAGAGGAATAAGTATGAATCCTAGAGGAGGAGATAGGATTTTGAGAATTCAAAAGAAAGATTAGATTTCCACAGAAAATTGGTGATTGTCGTTTTTAATTTTTTGTGGTAGAAAAAGGGCTATCAATGATGCCATAAAGAAAAGCTAAGACCAAGGATTTGCAATGTGAGAAAGAATTGATTGTAAACCTACTAAAAGAAAAAGATGGATGGCAAAGAAGTTGTGATCAGTGAGGAGAGAGAGAGAGGGGAAAAACTAGATGAGGAAATTGTGAAAAGATAATCAAAAGAAGAGAAGAATGGGATGCACCTTTTAGGATGAAGACCTTGGATGTTGATTGTCCTGCTATTGTATCATGTAAAGTCCATTGCCCAGAAGAGAGGGAGAGAGGGTAGGAGAAAGAGAGAGGCAGGTCATGTCACACCAGAAAAGAGATGCCATTCAAAAATCCCACTAGAAGATAGAGCATCACATAAAGAGGAAAACCAAAAATCCTGGTAGAAGATAGAGCACTTCGTAAAGAGGAAAACCAGGGGAAGCATGGAGTTATTTTGGCTCTTAACATAGTTCCTTCATCTTTAGATAGCTAAAAAAAAAAGTACAAGAGAGATACTACATAAAATGGTCCAAAGGCCCAAATATGTTATGAACCATGAGGACACTTTCGAAAGAGAGATATACATAAAATAGTACAAGAGAGATATTAAATAAAATTATCCAAAGGCCCAAAATTTGTTATGAACCATAAGGGCACTTCCAACACTGATACTCTCTTACCTTAATAGGCATAACATATCTTTTCCAGCAAAATCGTGGAAACAGCCTCTTGCAAAAATCTGAGGTAAGGTTGCGTACTATAGACCCGAATTAGCAACTATCATACTTTTAAGTATAGGTACTTCTGCACAATTACTATGATAATGTCTGCTATATGGGGCCACAAGGAGATTAAATAGGCTTCACATTGTTTGGGCCCCCCAAAATGGACCTCTTCTTTGATTGGATTTGTAATGTACTAACTCTAACCAAATAATCCATATATTTCTGTTCTACCCTAGCTTTACTTTTTCAATCTATGAAGAAAGACTTGTTTTGTTGCAGAAATGTTAGTGCAATCCTGACAATCAATAGATCCTCTGGTTAGATTCATTAGAATACATATTGAAATGCGACATTGTTTGCAATTCAATCTTAGATCTAGCATTTATCTGCTTGATGCTTGGTTCTTTGTGAGTTCTGAAAGGATATATTTTTTATTGTTGAACACATTCATCCATGAGCACCTCGAATCTATGGCCTACTATGTACCACAGGAGAGGACCTCCACCACTGTGCTAGAAGGCACTTGAGTTCTGAAGGGAGTTTTTGTGTAGCTGAGCCACTTGTCTTGTTATAATATTGATGTAATTTTTTTTTTCCCGAGTATTTTTAGTTTCTTGGCAAAAAACTGTGCTCTATGTATGATCATCATCATCATCAACTCAAGTGAATATACTCCATTGGTACTATTGTGTCTTTCTTACCCTCGTTCCTCCCATAATTCTCAGGCAATAACAGGTGAATCAATTCTGCTAAGATGTGAAAGATCACAGAAGGCTCTGGGTCTATATTTAAGTGAAATTCAGAATATGGTTCCACAACCATTGTCTTCTCAGGTTTGCCAGTCAGTCTTTTCTTCTAAGCATGATTCATAATCTTATATTGGGGAAAAAGTTCAAAATTGTAAAGTAGGAAAAACCCCTAGTTTGTCAACTTCTTTTGTAGTTGGTTCTGCAGAGAAACTATGTTGCTTTCAGTATAAGAAATATCTTTAGCGACTGACTTTTAGGTCAATCAATTTAGGATGTGATCTTTCTCTTCAAATATTTTTTTCATCTTATACTAGCAATTTCTGTTATGATGCGATAGGAGTACAATACACAATATCCTAGAACTTGAAGTAGTCATGGACTTGTATACTTTTATCCTCCATTTGATGAGTGTTTCTTTCCTTGTTGCATCTATGCTGTCTTTATTATCACTTAAAGTTAGTTGGTCGTGTCAAAATTCTTAGCTATAAATTACTTCGCATTTTTAACATGAAAGGGACCTGATGGGCCTATTTTAAATTACAATAATGTAGTTATGACTTTATAGACAGAGCGTGATATACTTATGCACTATGCCATCCACATTTTGTTAACATTTATTGTACTTTTCCAATATAATTAATGTGTGTGTATGTATTTATGTGTCCATGTCTCTATCTTCCTATGGCTTCCACTGCAGTCACAGACTTGTCCTTTTTTGCCATCTTCTCAAATTTAGTGACAGCTGAATCCTGAGAGCAACTGTTGGATCTAAGGACTACTCAGTTGTGATGCTCGAACAAGTTGCACTCACTTTGATGGGATTTTGTGCTGCTTGTTCAACATGTGATGGCCCTGTCAGAGGCCAAATGTGTAGCATTGCTAGTGTGGCTGCTGTTGAGGATGCACGTGCTGGCAGGCATATGTGGCTAGCAGGTGCTATGCGCCCAAAGTATATGACGCTCCTTTCATCACAATAATAAGTTTATGTTTACATTTTTTATAATTGCAACCTGCTGCTGGAATTAATGCTGCCGAAGCCAGCATCAAATGAACAGCCATTGTTTGAAAACTGCCACAAGTTAACTTGATTCCTAGATCAACTCCATTTGCTCACAACTTTTTGGTCGGTGTCGCAGTTTTGACTACAAACTCATACCTCATTTAGGGACTGACCAGAAGTCCTCCAAGTCCTTGGTTGAGTTGAGCCAAGTTGACATCCTCTACACATGGCTGCATTTTGGAACAATGAAATGGATTTACTGGCAGTGGTGAAAATAATGTATGTATATGTTACATGTAACTGCATATGTTATATGTAGAAACAGTTGCAGTGACTATATGCAGGTAAAGAATACATATATTGTACTTCTTGCATGGTTTTATCTTCTACGCACAAGGAGCCTGGTCAGTTATTAGTCTTCTGGCATCTATTATTTTTTGCTGTTATATCTCTATGACATAAGCGGTTGATAACCAATTTTCATTTGCAGATCTCTGAAATTGTCAATGATCTTAGAAATGCAAAATTTGCTTTGGATTCTTCAGAGCAGGAGGCTGGAAGAACATTACTAGCATTGCTCAAGACAGATACATCTGCTACTGATTCAGCTGAAGTTTCAGAATTTGAAGCTTTCCAAACTGCAGCTCTGCAATTGAATCTTTTATCTCCTAAGGCTCTTTTAATAGAGCAAAGATCTATCAAGAAGCTACTTAATAAGGTCAGTGACACCGATCAGAGAAGGGAGAGGGTCCTGAAGTACCTCCTATATCTTCTGAGGAAGTATGGAAAATTAGTTGGACATAAAAGCACTGAAAAAGTTGATGATCCCTTTAGACATACCCTTCCAATCACAGATCCTGCATCCAATAACGGTGTATGTCAAACTTCTGTTGAATCTTCTGGCCCAAGAGTAAGTACAAGCTCTAGCTGTCTCAATGCTCAAACTGATATGTATAGTACACTTATTCCTCCAGAGGAATTCAGATGTCCTATTTCCTCAAAATTGATGTTTGATCCGGTGGTCATAGCTTCAGGCCAAACTTATGAAAGGATGTGGATAGAAAAGTGGTTCAGTGAGGGCCATGATACATGTCCTAGGACACAGAAAAAGTTACCACATCAATTTATGATGCCAAACTCTTGCTTGAAGGACCTCATTTCCAACTGGTGCAAATTGCATGGTGTCACTGCACAAGATCCATGTTCAGGACCAATTCCTACAGTGTTTTGCTCCTGGAGCATTTCATCTGGTTCGATTTCTAGTTGTGGCAGTTCTTTAAATGATGTGCCTGCTCTCACATCCAATAGAGAAACTGCATATTACACAAATCAAAGTGACATCAGTAACATATCGATCAGCTCCTCTGATGCAAGCTACTGCATGGATTCATCACAAAATAGTATGAAGGATAGTCACTTCAAAATATTCTCCTTCGGTTATGATTCTCACAGATCTCAGTCATCTATGGACTTTAGGGATGAAATTTATCCAGACTTCCTCTATAAACTCTCTATGCTTCCATTGAACTCCCGACTCAAAGCAGTGGAAGATGTGAGGAAGTTCACGAAAGACAATGATGAAGCTTGTCATATGTTGCTATCCAATGGTTTTCTGGAAGCAGTTATGAAGTTCTTAAAGACTGCATGTGAAGATTCAAATACAGACGCACAGAAAACTGGCACTCAGATGCTGTTAGCATTTTTTAGTAGCCGCAGGTAATTGTGTTAGTTTGCTGATCAGTCATTTAATTCTTTATGGAGTTATTTGACAAAAGACAATCTATTTCTGAAATAAATGTGGGTTTGGGCAGTGGAAATGTGTGTTTTGTGTTTTTTTTTTTAAAGTGACCATCTGGGTTGGTACTCAATTTAAAACTTATTATTGTATGCTTGTATGATCCTTATCTTAGGGTGTCACCTCTACTTGGGGTTTCACTTTTCCCAGACACTTGGGATCTTACATTAGCTGTTATTTCTAGTGATCTTACATTAGGTGTTATTTCCTAGCTTCTGTTGTTTTACTTAATTTTGCTGCTCTTGCTGTTGTACTTGCTCCTACTTTTGTTTATGGTGATTAAGGTCTTACTGATGCTACGCTTATTAGCCATATTTTCTTATCAAGTATATCCTTTCTCCTTTCTCCCTCAGCTAACTCTCTCTTTGTTTCATGTAGAATTGAAATATCTTCCCTGGATGAAGATACATTACTCCTATTGATGTCTTTTCTCAATTCCGAAATATCTGAAGAAGCTATGTCATTACTGCAAATGTTGTGCAGTCACTGGCTTCATAAACCTGCAATAGTAGCTTCTGGTGCTCTTCCTTTCATTATGGTGATTCTAGAATCCCAAGTTGGTGAATTCCTGGTTCACGCTGTTGAAATCCTGCATGATTTATCATCTCATAGTGGAATGAGGTCTCATATTGCATCCTCGGGATGCATCTCAAAGTTGATACCACTTTTGGGTGATGACAGACTTACTGGAAATTGCTTAAACATTTTGCGGAATCTATCAGATATTGAAGCAGCTAGGCTTGCAATTGTTGAAAGTAATGGATGTATTGCTGCCCTTGTTGAACTCCTCGATACTGCCAGTCTAGACGATCAAGAGCATGTGGTGATCCTCCTCCTCTCAGTATGTTCTCAAGGTTTTGACTATTGCCAAGCAGTCATGAAGGAGGGTGTTATTCCATCTCTTGTCAGTATATCTGTCAATGGGACTAGCAGGGCAAAAATAACTGCCATGAAGTTACTTCAGCTTTTGAGAGATTTCAGTCATACTTATTCTCCGGAGAGCCCACACCTTCAGATTGAATCAGCTCCTGTACCACAGGATTCAGGCCACATCTGTAAAGAAAAACGATCTGCTTCCAAAGCTTCTGGTTTTTTGAAGAAGAAAATGGGCATTTTCACAAAATCCATGGCATCCTCTATTAGGCAGGTTGCACTATGAATATTTAAGAGAGAATTTGGATATACCAGGCGTGATGCCCCTTCAAAATTTCTCCTTCCTCTCAACCACTTATGTCTGGGAGAGCATAAATTATCCCATTTAACTGAGTTTAAGTGGAATTAGAGTTAGGTTAGCATGTTAACTATCATTCATGACTACAGCTGTTCTTTAGGCTTTAGTCCTAATGAGTGGGTCGTCTTTGTTGTGAGTCAATTTTGATGCTTTAATGTAGAGAAATGCCTTGGTCTCATACCATGCTGAATGTAAATTACATAGATATGCTAAAAATATTCAAATGTCAGTCACTTACTCAAAAGACGTTTTCTAGCACTGTGGCTAATTGACTGGAAAAATAATGATCATAACCACTCCAAAGTAGATTCCTCCTCCCCTAGATTCTGAAAGCTAACGTTCATGCTGCACCTTCAAGCTAGTGCTTAGCTGGGTTTGGTTGTTGTCTTGGAGTTACATTTCCTGGTGCTGTCTTGTGTTTTTTGTCTGACATTGTTCTCTTGTATATACTGTTTGAGTCCCCTCTCGAGCATCCTAAGAGGTAGACACTGCCTATTTGCAAGTGTCAATAAATTCTTTTAGATGTAAGCCACTTTGGGAAAACATCAGGACCATCTAATTTTATTAATCTTTTCAAAGGCCTAAAATGAGTGGTTAGATTGTTTTCGATTCTTGGGATCAATAATTCATGAGAGCAGAGAGATTGAGAGGGAGGTTACCTAGAGAATCTAGGTAGGTGAACAAATAAAAATGCACCTTTGGAGTTTTATGTGATTAGTGAGTATCACTCAAACTGAAAGAAATTTTTTGTAGAATGACTATAAGGCTAGCCATGCTTTATATATGGATAAGAGTGTTGGGTAGTTGAGGAACAACATGTACATAAGGTGAGCATAGCCGAAATGAGGATGTTGTGATGGATGGGTGGTAAGACAAGAAAGGATAACATTAGAAATGAAAATATTAAAGAAAACTTAGAAGTAGTGCCAATAGTTAATAAGACGGGGAGATTAGACTTGGATGGTTTGGACATTGTCCAAAGTAAACAAACAGGGACACCTGTTAGAAGGAGTGAGGCGATTTAAGTAGAATGTTCTAAAAGGGCAAGGGGAAGGCCTAAAAGAACATTGATAGATATAGTGAAAAAAGATTTAAAATCTTTAGGACTAAATGAAGAAGTGACACTTAATAAAGGGAAATGGAAAAACAAGATCCATCTGACCAACTCCTAATCAGGATAAGATCTTGATGATGACCTGAAATCAGTGCTTAGCATCACCCAAATGCATTGATTTCTTTTGGATTACCTAATCTTTGAATAATGAACATTATGAATGGCTTAGAATCCAAAAAAAAGGCTCTAAAGGCAGCATCTGTATCTTAGGATGCTCTTGAGCATCTACTACCAGGACTTGTACTGTTTAGTTTCTAATATATTGGTCTCTTGTTGCACTCCATGTATGTAGCTTTGTTTGGTTTAATGAATGAGTCAAGTTGATGCCCCATGCCCCTTTTTGGCATGCGTCTGAATTTTTTTGAGAGATCCAAGCCATTCACCATGATGGGAATGTCTTAGATAGGCTAATTACAAAATTTATGGCCATTGGATTCTTTTAGCCTATAATAGAGGTGGCAAATCGTGTCCGCGAGTCGTGTTTGTGTCTTGTTGAGACTGACTCATTACAGTATATGGGTCAACACGAACACGACCTGATTAATAATTGTGCCAAGAACCCGTGACTTAAACACGACACAATTATTAAATGAGTCGGCATGACACGACTAGTATAACACGATTAGAAGAATGTACAAAAACTAATATCCTATAAGAATATATGGGGGTTGATTTTTCAAAAATCATAAGAATATAGAATGATTTTTGAAAACCTATACAAATATAGGATGGGTTTTCAAAAAATAGGATGGTTTTTTAAAAACCGTCCTATATTCCTATAATAATATAGGACTGTTTTTGAAAAACCGTCCTATATTTTTAACACGATTGGCTAATAGGTTGCGAGTTAGATGGGTCAACATGACTAATTAACAAGTTGTGAGTCAAACAGGTTAACACAACGGGTCAACATTGATTGACTCAAACACAATATGATTTTTTGCGTGACACGAACACAATAAGACTCATCCCTAACCCGCTAAATCCGTATCGTGTTCAAGTCGTGTTATTGTGTTGTCATATTTTACCACCCCTAGCATATAATGGTGAATGGCTTGGGTCTTTTAAAAAAATTCATTGTGCATGTTAAAATAGGGGCAGCTTGTGAGACTTATTTGCTTTGTAATTCTTTGCTTGTACTAAAAAAAAAAATGCACAAGAAGAGGAAAATCAATTTCAAGGAAAAAATGCTAGAAATGACAAGATAAAAGTAGCCGCCGTGTGTGTTTTGTTGAGCGGATCCCTTCGTCTGATTTCTTTGACTCTTGATACGCACTTTGTACCCTAAATATTACAATGATTGGGTGGTTCTACCGTAAAAAAACTGTCTTTTCATTCTGGACCATTCTTTAGATTGTCCTTAACTCTGCCATGTCTCCGTGTGAGAGAGAGTACATCTTTAGATTCCAAACTCATCAAAGCCATGTTAAGATGCGCAGCTCTGATGCCTAATGTTGAGCTCTGCTACCAACTGTTGTGTGTAATAATGTGAAACAACACACATACAAAAAGAAAAACACATATGATTAGAGAGTAGAAACGATGAATAACTGGTATCTCAAATAGAGCAGAGTCATCGTGACATGGTATCGATATGCAGCGCGTTGATTTGGAGCGTGGTCGAGTGATGTGATCTTCAACTGACTGCATTTTGCATCTTCAACTCGTCAAGGTTCTTTTTGTTTAGTCCAGCACAAATTCCTGTCTGTGATATTCGAATATAGAACCCCATTTTCTGCACTTTCCATGATATCTGAGTCCTCCCCGGCATTGAGCCCAACTTCACTGATTTTGGCAAAAGTGAATAAATTATCTTTCAAATAGATCAGACCATGGTATAAAAATGCCCCGAGTAGACTCGAAACTTGACCCAGTTAATGTAGCATAAAATTTTTCACATTTGGCATCACCAACTTATCAAATTATTTGTGTTGGATTACCATTCAACCTAAAAGTGTAAGTTATAGAAAGTGGGCCAATAATGTTTGTTTACCACACCCTTATTGTGGAAGGTCGGTTTTTGTTTTTGTACGTGGACACAAGCAAAAGGTCATTTACCTTGTTTTGGAAATTAATAATGGGATCTTAGGATTCAACTCACAACCTTTTGGTCAAATAAACTTTACTACCATAGTGGATTACCATTCAACCTATAAGCTTAAGTTTAAACAGGATTATCATTGATGATGGATGCCTGAATTACACGTTCTGAACTCATGATCTTAGATTTGTGAAAGTAGGCAATGTAACAATCATCCAACAATCAGTATTGTTCTCATGTTGGCTTTGAAGTCTTGGTGGAATTCATTCCATGAAGGATCCTCTAAAATCCTACCATTCACTGACTTTCCTAAGGACATGATTATGACTAGAGTCTTGCATTACCTCCTCCCTCCACGTGAAGGACTTTTCCGTATTGTTCTTTTTTTTTTAAAGAGATCAAAGGAGCAAAACTTTTCCCTTCTCTCTCTGCTGAAAAGTAGGAAGTGAAAGTTCATAACACAATACAGCTCTCTCTCTCTCTCTCTCTCTCTCTCTCTCTCTCTCTCTCTCTCTATGCGCTGAAAAGTAGGACGTGAAAGTTCATAACACTACAGCTGGAGTTCATCTTGACTTTAAGTATCCTTACCTAACACTATCATCAGTCTAAAGGACTTCACCATTTCCACCATCTCGACAGTTGCGAGCTCAATCAAGGCCAAGGACTGTCTTCTATGGATTACTCATTCGAGTCCTCTTCAAAGGGACAAAGTGAGTGTTGAAAAGAAAGGAAATGATCAAGGATTTTTCTTCCGAAGAACAGCAGAGCAATGAAGACCAATTGATGGGAGAGGCAACCATAACTGAACAAATAAGTGGTCATAATCCTTTTAATAGTGTCATTTATCTCGCGCTATTCACAGTTCATTTTCCATATCCTTATGAGATTCCGTCGGAAACAATCACTTCAAACATATGAATAAGATGGTAAAGGGAGATGTGGGAAGCCCCACTTTACATTCCATGAGCATCTTTTCCGTTAGTACAAATCAAGCATTCCATTTCGATTTTGGTTAGCATGGGTTTAATTAAGAAGCTAAATTCTATCTTTCTGAAGCCCTATAGAAGTTGATTAAAGATTAGAGTGCTTAACACAACCAGAAAGCTCAAATTTAACATCAAACTTGACCTCCATAAAACTGGATCCACACTTTTAGGCTTACAAAGTTACTGTTGGATTACCATTTAACCCAAAAGTTAAGCATATAGGAAATAGGAACACACTCTATTACCATTCAACTTAAAAGCTTAATCTTACATGAACTATGCCAATTTTTTTATCTCGATCACAACCCCTCATGTAGAATACTTTTTTTGTGCTTTTCGTTGCAATGGATCCAATTGTTGGCTATTCTACATTATATTGAAAATTAACAATAGAGGGTCTTAAGATTTGAATTCATGACCTCTTTGTCAATAAGACTCTGATACCATGTTGGATTGCCATTAAATGTAAAAACTTAAGCTGATAGGAAGTGGGCCAACAATTCTTTTCTTGACTATTTGATGAGTTACCGAACTTCCGTAAACTTGATCAGACTAATTGAACAGTTGACCAATAAGTGAGATTCCCTCACTATAGTCTGTACTTCGATGCAAAAACATTTGTCTAAGATGTAAAAACATTCTGTGGTCATGCATTAAACTCTTTCGGGTTATGAAAACACATTATCTGAGCATTAAAACGATTTCTATTCCAACTTGCGTACAGGCCCTCCAGCAAGTCACCGATAGTTTGAGTTTTTGGTACTTGGTAGAGTAACAAAAGTTAATCAAGTCCTAGCTTTCTCTGGATGTCATGAGAGGTTTAGGATCTCCAAACCGGGCCATGGGCTTTCAACTATGGGACAAAGAAAGAAAAGATTGATCCAGAAGCGATGCATAGCCAACAGGCAATTAACGATAAGAGGGCCGAGGGGACACAATGCCAAGTTGCCAACAGGAGGGTGCGGGGTGAGAGTCGACGTGATCTATTGGCAGATGGCAAGGACTTGGTGGCTAAAGATCTGGAGACAGACCCATATGAAGGTGGGGTGGAGAGTCTGGAGACTCTTCCAACACTTGCCAACCTTTGGTGTCCCCACTTCATGACTTTGTCCACGCAGTATTAGTTCTCATATCCCTCAACCTTCTCCATTAATCAACGCACTCTAATTATTTTATTTGCACCATTATTGCCTTGTGCTTCCCTCTTGATGATGTGTGCATATTTTCACTAACTCTTCCCAAAATGGAAGGCTGCATAGGAATGGAAACTGCCTCAAAAATTGTGTAGATGCATGCACATATGTACTCGTAGCTTACACTTGAAAGAGAGTGAGGGAGAAGCTGCAAAGCCAGTACCTTACAAGCTCATGTGATCTGTCTTGTGGACCCTTCTGACCAGTAACTCCTTTTCCAACAAATCTTCAATATGTAAAGGAAACTATAAGAGAAAAGGTCCCAACACGACAATCTCTGGCTAAGGTGAGTCGGGGCTCAGGAAGGATTAAGGACTAATATCTTAAGATTTTCTATCTACAGTGCAGATGGGCATATGGGTGTGGGTGAGATGAGAACTGGTGATGAAGAGTGAGAGGTCTGGATTTGGCAGACACATTTGGACTATATTGTCTTTGACTTGGCTTTTGACTGTACTCACATGCATGCACGCATTCGTCCATTTTAGAGAGCGCTTGATTCGTTGTACACTGAACTTCGATGGATTTTATCTCTTTGGAAAGTGTACATGCCACTATAGACTCCATTGTGGAGTCATGCAATATAGACCCGCAAGCAAATCCTTCAATAGGAAAGAGCTAACGAATAGGGACTGCCATCTGATGAGCAGGTTTTGTCGTTACTGCTCTTGCTCTCCATTTTTGGCCTCAGCAAGTTCCCCCTCATTATGGGAACAACTAGGGACAGAAGCCCCAGCGTCAATTTACCACAATGGAATTGCCATTTCGAAGCAACACATGTGAATCTTGGCTTTTCTGTGATTATATTTGTGTATTTCAATATGTTTGTACGCCTGTATGCAAATAGTACATTGTTCATATGCAGATTTAATTACTCTCTCTCTCTCTCTCTCTCTCTCTCTCTCTCTCTCTCTCACACACACACACACACACACACACACAAACGTTCTCTTGTAACTTCTCTACATCATTACCAGGAGATGTTGTATAACGCCCACTGCACTTGTTCATGTTGGAAACTGCCTCATGCTCTGAAGTTGGGTTTCATGTCTACTCCTAAATCAAATGGAGAAGAAAGCATTAAGAAGCTAACGTGTTTAAAATCCAAGTACTTACAAATTACAAGTGCATCTGGAGCTCAGATTTCTGGAAATCAATTCCATAGAAAATGTTGACAATCTAATTTCACAGGAAAGTCCTAAACGCCGGTTATATACTACAAACACCCAATTTTAGTCACAATTAATACAGCGAGGACCTATCCCTTTTCCAATGATAATCAAATAAAAGAATATACAAGTTGAGATGGAAATGCTGAAATCATTTGAGAAACAAAGGTCCCACCCACCACCACCCTCTTAATTAGTATATTATCATGCATAGCCAAACGTAGAGATGGTGTTCAGATTTTTTGTAAGAGTCCTGTAATATTTCAAACATTTTTATCTTTCCGGGGCCACAGTAGAGAAAGGCATGCCATTAATAAAAGTATAGTAGACCCCACATATCATTTTCCCTTAAACAATACAAAATACTTGGATGGACCCCGGTTGGTATTTGTTAGGGAAACATAGGCCTGAACTGAAAATGAGAGAAGTAACCTTCCCACCAACCTCTCCCTTGTCAGTCTATTATATGATCTTATCAGACAAGAGACAACATGCGAGTTTAGCCCCTAAGAACTGATTAAGATTACGTAAACACAACTATTAAGTTTGGATATTTTATCCTGTTTTAATCTAGTACATCTCCACCAACCAGGGATTAGTATTACTTTCAAATCCTCTAGGCAGATGTTTTCAGATGAACAAGGGTAGAGATTTCAGTGTTCAAGGCCACGTGCCAAGTACCAGGACTGTCCAAATGTCCCCTTAACATGCCGTCTTAAAGATGGTAACCACTCGACAAAGTCAATGTGATCAAGTAAGTTGTTTCCCATGATTGGATTAGCTGGATGGTACGTGATTAGCTTAATCTGGGAGGCTGACATTGACACCTTCATTTTGTTCGCTGCATGTGCTTTGGACAGATAGATAGACTTGGTGGAGGGCCGAGGATTTGGAGGGGAAGCTTCAACCACTGAATCCGTGACCCTCCATAGAAACCTTACCTTTCGATGATTAGAGCAATTCATTGGGTGCAAAAGTTCATTTCCATTGTTGCTTCCGTCCACTAGTTTCCTGATTTGAGAAGTCTAATGATGGTGACTCAAATACTCTTCAACTGGAAGAACTAGTTATTAACTTTTGCAGCTCGCCTAAATTGGGGAGGGTAAAGAAGATGAATGGGTAATATTCAGCTGAAGGTAAGGCCTTGCGCAGAGGTTACACAGTCTGTCCGAGAATTCAATCTTGATAGCCTTTCTCTATATATGACATATAAATAAGACAACGTGGGATGATTAGATTGATGATTGAAATTTATGTTATGAGTAGAGACTTGTTGCAAGATTTAATAATTTTGGGACTAATAAAGTTATGATACTTAATAGAGGGACATAGAGGAACAAGATTCATGTGGTCGACCCATAATTGGGATAAGGTCTTGACGATGACAATGACTAGAGACTCGCCGCAGCCTCTCTCTATCCATGCTTTACTAGTAAAAAATAGAATCTTATGATGGTGGAGAGAGATTCACTCAATGTGATTTGATGGTTTACTGCACGAGACCAAGCTCTATGGTATTTTTGAGATTTGCTTGATGAAGTTAAATCTCTTATGGATAATCACTCAGTCAACAAATGAGCTTAGCTAAGAGTTACGTTCTAAACATATGAGCTTGCTAAGAGTGGAGCTTCGAGGCATGATCTTTATGTTTTTTATTTTGATGTTTAGTTTTTTTTTGTTTGTATAGGCCCTTGTGGTCCGCCTCTTCTCTGGACATCGCATAGGCGGGAACTTCATGCACGGAGACTAGCCTTTTTATGTTCCTTTGTATCGAACCATCTCTGTCTGAATGTTTTTATCTACCTCCGGTAACTCCACTTTTAGTTGGAGAATCATTGAATAACTAACATTTTCACATGAAGAAAAGAAACCGTTCACACGATAGCTCCCTCCATTTGCCGGAGCCTGAACGTATATAGTTTCTACACATCTGAATCAGGAAACTACATGCAAGACCTAGAAATTTTGTCATCTCAACCTGTCATTTTTGTCACCAATATCACCAACAGTCACGATCTTACGTATTCTCAAAGGATATTTCCCAGGTGTGAAACCTTAAAAGAAGGATGATCGACATAGCATAATTGATATCCGCACTCCCTGTTTTACAAAAAGGGCCTTCTTCCTTTAATTTATAGAATGTTGACCGTCAACAGAAAAATGTTTGATAAAGCGAAGAAGGTCATCATCCAAACAAATTGATGTTGTGGATAACTTGACCATCATTTAGATAGTTACTTGGTGGCCCCCACTTTCAGTTGAACATGCCCAGAAACGGGTTTTATTGGATGATCTTAATCATACGTTCTCCCGATTATGACTTATAAGTGGGCTATCGCCTTCCATTTGTGGCTCTTGATTAACAGCGGTGTTATCCAGGCCACTGGGCAAACGAGTGGAATACACTACGACCCACATTTTAGATCGAACAGGATGGGACCCAGCTAATGCACAATTGGATGGAGTCGCCTCGTATTTTGGTGCAGGTAGCATGTAGGACGGACAATATCTTACCATGAAAATACGACTGATCTCAGCCGTTAGCGTCAGTTGCTTTCATCCAGAGCATCGCAACTAGATCCTACAGCTTGCCTCCAACTTCCATTGATGAAATTACCTCAAATGCCCTTTGCGTTCAAGGAGAGCAACAGAAACAGAGGCCATTTTGGTCAATGCAACAGGACAAGGATGACTGGTTTGAGTGGCTTCTTTCCAACAGTTTTGGCCTCGTAGATTTCTTGAAAGATGCCATCCTTCCAGCTTGTGAAAAGGTGGACCCACAAACATCTGCCACTGTTAGGATCCCACTGCCCAGAAAGCCCACAAATGAAGGCTGACCGAACTGACCAAAAGCACCCTCACCACTTTCCTTTTCTTTGCACCACTTTTGAGAAGTTGTGAGGGTAATTTGGCAAAAGAAACTTGAGGTTTCTTTCACAACTTGGGGACAGCTTTGTTTGGACCGGCCATCCCTGGATTCTCATCTTTCCGTCAAGGATTCTGATGGCCTACTCCAAAGTGCTATTTTATTCGCAACTTAGCCACCTTAAAATGTCAAAGACGCACAGGGAAGAAAAGTTTCTTGGGCTTTTGGAAAAGGGTGCCTTTATCAATTTCGCCTATAGAAAGGGATCTCAAAGGCTCTCACTGTGTGAAAATGATGAAGGCGACGAAGGAGATGAGCAAGAACCATAGAAAAACAGGCAGAGAGACTGTTCTTCCTGCACCACACAAAGCATAGTTCACTGCTTGTGCTTTCAGGATATATCAGCTTTTGACTGATCCATACTGCCCTTGTTTCAAATCTCCTATGTACAGCACGAAAGCCATCTTTGGTAGTTCAACTGTTACTTATATGTAGCTTACATGTATCTATATTTGAGAGTAGTCTTGGTACAATGGTAAAATTATCGCTGTGTGATCTTAAGATTACAGATTCAAAACATAAAAATAACTTTTTGCAAAATGCAAAATAAAGCTGCGTGAGCTACGAAACTGTTTAGTGGGCGCAGTATGGTCATAATGGGGTTCCTCACAGTATTACGACGATGAGTTTGGACCTCACTACAGCATTCTTGTATATAGAAATGTATTGGTATGAACTTCAGCTTGAGTGCTATATGATCTCAGCATGATCCCAACCCTTGCAGATAGTGGAGCCTGACATGACAGGTATCATGGCTTCGGAACGACTGCGTGATCGATCAGTGGCTAGTAAACACTCAAAGTGGCGGTCCACAGTCAAGTAAAATGATCAGATGGTCAGGATTGTCTGACAAGAGCAGTTACTACTAGTTTCGCTGTGGACAAAGTGGTTCCATCGAAGACCATTTTTGACGTCGCGGGAGATGGGTCCAGATGGAGCTTCGTCATCCCTTCCGAATGACAGGAAGAAGCCCCGTGGGTCAAAATGAATCACTGCCGTTGATTGGGTTATCTACGAATGGGTGTAGGGGTAGAGGAAGTCACTTCAAGGATTTTTATTTGGTTCAACCTGCTACATCTCTCCTCTTATTTCCAAGTTCAGGAACGGGTCTGGAACTTCACCGAAAGAAGAAAAAGGCTTAAAATCGGTTCTCTCTCGTTCTCCTCCTTTCTGCCGGAACTATGGAGTTCTAGAGCTTGATCGGCGACAAGACGCCTCTCTCTTTTGGGTCTGGCCTGCAAATATCCAAATATGGGTCTGATGCTTGAAGCTGGATTTCTAGCATCATCAGTTTTCCTTTTGAAATTATCCTAGTGGGACCAAACCAGCAAACAGTCTCTTAGAATGCTACAAAAGGAAATATCAAGTTGATTATCCTAGCATTACCAGGCATTCAGAAGGAAAACTGATAATGCCACAAATCCAGCATATTGGAGTTGAGCAACATTATAGTATAGAGCTATATCATTAGTCTGATTGCCATACGAAAATTCTTAGAACAAAAAAGGGATTTGATGATGGGTGTATATCAATTCTAAAGTAGTTTGGAAGCATTGGATAAACTATTTTGTGGAATCCACTTAAGAAGAGAGTATAATTACTGTCAAAGTTAATGAGCTTTATGATAGGACCCCTACAATAAACTCTACTAATTGGCCCCACAAGTGCTGGAATAATGTCAAGGAACTAGCCAGTTTTACATTAAAACTCATAAGTGGAACTGATCAGTTTTAAGAACTAAGGACAAAAACTCAAAATGTGAACACAATGTGAACTTTTCCAAAATAATTTGACTGAGTCAATGCCGTGGAAAACTTGGATAATGCAGGAATGCGAATAATAGTTTGATATTAATAGCAGGAAATGTTCGTCGATAAAAGTATATCTATATTAAGGGCAAAAAATAACCACCGGTAAAAGCTTTTTCCTTGCCTGAACACTCCCAGTCTATGCGGCACATTTTGATATTAAGTTTACAAGTCATCAGTTATCAAGAACCAGCCATTCGAGAAGTCTAAACCTCATCTGGCAATTAAATAACGATTAAAGGAGTACTGTGTTACTAAGTGAAATTTACGTTCTTTAATGTGAAACAATGAAAGCTAGGACATATATGCACCAGCTTGTCAGATTATCCCACCATCTAGAAATGACCCTCTTGGCATGGGATTTGACCACACTAGCCTGATTTCTCCAACAGAAAGCATAATAATAAAACGCATTGAACTTGGGCTATTGGCGTAGAGAATTTGGTTGGCTTAAACAGCTTGAACAGGAAAAACAATAGAAAATGCATGGAGGAAGTTAGCCTCTCTTCCTCTCTCGGTGATGCCCACATAGGAAAGGGAAAGGGTAGAATAGAACGTAAGGGGAACCAGAGGCCCCATTTGCCTCCTTTTTGGTATGATCATGTCTGCATGTATGGAAAAGGTAGGAGAGGTGATCAATGAAGTAGGGGATAGAAATGGTGGAGAAGGCCCACTGGAGGATAAATGGACGTTGCTTTCATACCCTCTGGAGCTTGATTATTTCTTTCTTAATACCAGCAGCATGGCGACCTACACGCGCTGTAGGGGCAGGCACACATATAGATATGCAGGTGAATCAAGTTTTGCTAGTGTGTAGCATTATACGGGCTACGGATCCACATAAGATGGGTTGATCAATAAAAGATTCAAATGATCAGCACTAGGAAATATGGAGATGAATGGGTGTGGCACTGTTGAACCCAGCATGTAAAGGGCAGTCATGGTGCACGAAACTCTCATCTATGCAGGGACTGGAAAAGGGGCACATCACAAGGGTTAATAATTTGTAGTTTTACCTTGCATTTTGTAAGAAGCTGTTCTACACCTTAAACATGTGTTAGTCACACGACAACAACTGTACCATTGTGCCAAGTCTCCCCTTCCAATATATGATAGCATGTCTTAAAGAAAAATGACAAGGAGATACACGCTTGTTTAAGGGAAAAGAACATGGATCGATGTGTGCCAAGTGATCATACTATAGTACAAGCGAACTCCCTCTTACTTTGTATGCCATGTCATTAAACTGGATATCCTATAGATTGATCACGGTAATCTACGTTTACGCCCGTGAACATGCGGCTCTTGTGGCAGAGCACAAATCTAGCAGAGCTGGTCACAGATAACAAGGCATTTCTTTTGAAATACCTGTTGTTTGCAAGTCGCCTATTTTCCCCTTTGATCAAGGATTAAATTTAAAATTAAATTTAGGACAAGTGTTTCCACAGACGTGTGAGTGATCGTGGTAATACTTGCCAATTGAATATCTACGTGCATATATGAATCTAAATCTCCTGACTGGAGGTATGTGGTTTAAGATTGCTAATCTTTTTTGTATATTTGACTTCTATTTCAATAATATATTTTGATAAATCAGTGAAAAAATTGAAGTTCAATTGGTCTGAAAATGCATTAAATGATACTGTCAGTGAGTTCATGAATTTTATGACGATTATGTGATATCATTACTACCGAATAAGCATGAAAAAGCTTTATTTGTGACAATTGTGTTAACTGATTCATAAAAACAAAAAATGCTCGAATAATTTGCTTTGAAATTCTTTGCTCGTACAAAAAATAAAAAAATATTTTACCTATATAGTACATTGAAAAAGAATCTAAATGCATCTCTATCTGTAGAGTTAGAGATACCGTAGCTTTACCTCATGGATCAGCTGATCGCCCAAGTAGAGTACCTGGCTAACTCTGAGATTCATGCAACTCTATGGCAAACTTATACAGGTCCCATGGAATCCTTCTCCATCACTTAGAGATCAATTATCTAAATTCTACCCCACTCACCAAGACAAGTCTGCATCAAAACTTGATGACGTTCTACCCGATTAAGGAGTCAATTTGTATTGAAACTTGAGGGAAGATGATAAAGGATATAGACAAAGTTTCACACATGTAGACATCAATATGGGCTAAACCCCATGAATGCAGTCACCATTGAGGTCACCTGCGTGGTAACAAGCTGGGCATAATCTCACAAGGAGCCATCAACATATAGCTAAGAGTGATAAGTTTATCTTGATTTGGTTACAATTAGTACATAATCTAGCATTAGTTCCTCAGTAATTGAGGCTGTCACTTGTTACTGCTTTTAGCTTTCACATAAGATGTGGGAAGAAGGGAGCCATGGCGCAACGGTAAAAATTATTGTCTTGTGATCTTAAGATTATGAGTTTAAAGTGTGAAATCAAGCTATTGTAAAATGCAAAGTAAAACTGCCTCATAGTCTGGCCTTTTTTCGAACCCCGCATCGGCGGAAACTTTGTGCAGTGAGACTGCCCTTTTAGAAGATGTGGGGAGAGACTTGGGCGATTACTTCGGCAAGCAGTGGCCGTTTTCACATCAAACCGACCGCTTAAGCCGACGAGAAATACAAAGAATCCCGCTTTACCACGTGATCACTCTGACATGTTAGATCGACGTCCCATTCTCTCCGCAAGCTGACATCGACACATGTCTCACACACGAGAGCCGTCAACGGGGCCGGGCTTTCTCTCTCTGCAGAAGTGTTAGCGACGCTCTCTGCCTAATTTCTCTCTCTAAAAATGTTACGAAAGTCATGTCACTGGGGCCCACAAAGCTGGCTCTGGTTGTGGGGGTCTTGGCGGGCTCTTCGTTCCCATGTTATTTTTATATTTTTTGTTCTCTCTCATAGTATTTATTCGGGCAGGTGGTGTCAGATTTACCGGCGTTTCATCGCTTCATAAATCACCCTCGTTCTTCTTGCTCGATCGGTTGCTCGCTTTTGTTTGCTTTTCGAAGCAGCGGAAACTCCAAAACTGGAATAGAAGAAGAAAATTCAGAGAGCCGAAGGCAGCGACCAGCGACGAATTCCTGATACTTGTCTTCTTCTTCTTCTCTTTCCGACTACTATTCGGGTACGGGTGTGGTTGGGGAGATTCGATTCGTTCAAAGCCATCATGAAAACCAGCTTTTAAAGTCCCTCAAAGCACAACGTAGAATTCTCTCTGTTTCAATCTCATGAACAGAGCATTGCCGGAAATGTTACACTCTTTACCTGAGAACTTCTCCGGCGGCGATCTGACGTTGCTGGAAGGACAAAGAGCGAGGCTGAAATGGCTGCAGCAACGGCAATCTCAACAGAGTGATTTAAACGGAACCACCCATTTAAATCTCTTGACTAATATGCAACAGCTGCAAATTTTGAATAATTCAGGTCGAAGGGAGACAGAGTTTTCTTCAGGGATGGGAGAGATATCAACGGTGAAGAATGATGGGTGGCTGGAAGTTGCCAAGTACCCGGAGACGGCTGCTGGTTTTGTTACTACGGTGGGATTGACGACGACTCCTGTTACGGATTTTTCCATTTGTACGCCGGTAAGTTGTCCGCCTACCGTTTTGAATAATGTGACGACTGAGGATAACGGTAGAGTTCCAGTTTTGGGAGAGAAATTGGCTTCTTCAGTTGGAAAAGAGAGCTTCAAGAAGAGGAAAACTGACAAGGCACCCAACCCAAAGGTAATTATTCCCTCTCTCTCTCTCTCTCTCTCTCTCTCTCTCTCTCTCTCTCTCTCTCGTTTCAGTGACGTTTCCTCTGAATTCTCTAGTTTCTTGTGGGGGAATTCAATTCCGTGTGATATTTCTGAGCGAAATCTATTTGGGTTCTGAAGATGTTGATTCTAGAGAGCTAATCCGAGAGAGTTTTTATTGGTGTCTTTTCAGGCAAGTTTAAAAGAAGAAAGTACCAGGGAAAAGAGGAGCAAAGGAGATACACAAGAAGCAGAGTCTAAGGTTACAGAACAAGAAAACAACACCAGTAACAGAGAGACTTCAGCTGACACTTCAAAAGAGAATTCCAAGGTTTCTGAAGTTCAAAAGCCAGACTATATCCATGTAAGAGCTCGACGAGGACAGGCCACAGACAGTCATAGCTTGGCAGAAAGAGTAAGTGAAAATAATTTTCTATCCTCTTTTCTGAATTTTGGTGCTTGAGAATTCATTTATTTATGAATGATTTGAGTCTGTAAATGCAGGTGAGAAGGGAGAAGATCAGTGAGAGAATGAAGTATTTGCAGGAATTAGTTCCTGGGTGTAACAAAATTGCAGGAAAAGCTGGAATGCTAGATGAAATCATCAACTACGTGCAATCTCTTCAGAGACAAGTTGAGGTATAAATTCAGTTTTTTATTTGGCTTTCCTCTTTTTCTTGATTCTCTTCTTCTTGTTGTTCTTATTTTTCCTTGTGAGTTGGTCTTTGTTTACAGTTCTTGTCCATGAAACTTGCCGCTGTGAATCCAAGACTGGATTTCAGTATCGATACTTTCTTCGCAAAGGAGGTAAGAATTCAATTCCAGTGAATGCTTTTCCGTGAAATGTGAAAGAAGATAACTAAGTAAATGGTTTCTTCTTTCATTGGTTACCATATTCCAGTACTTGGATGAACCAATGAATAGCTGCCATACGCGTGAAAGTGATTAAATAATCGGGACCATCTCCATGATGGTCCTATCGATTTAAAGCCATTAGATGATCTTAACGGCTGGATTAATAGCCTCTACATAAACAGCTACAAAAGAAAATGATTAATGGTCCTTCGTACGATGCCAAAAAGTTTGCAAATCCTAAGGTTAGGATTCCCATGTTAATTGCATCGGATTGTACGATCAAGGACTCTCCTTATACCTAGGAAAGGAATTTACCTGAAATATATGGCAATTTTCCCTAGTTATAAATGATTAAATGTTGATTTATTTTAGAAGAGTTCTATAATTCTTTGATGACTCATTTGTTTTATGTCCCTGCAGATGTTCCCAGCTTGCAACAACAATTTCCCGACGATAGGGATGTCCCAGGAATTAGCTAATAATGCGTTCCTTCAATTCAATCCAGTGGAACAAGTAGTTGCATGCTGTGGATTAGATATGACGGTTAATCCTCAGGAGATGGCACTGGCAGCGGCGGCGCTTCGGAGAACGATAAGCGCTCCGGTAACATTGCCGGCGACCTTTACAGACACTACTAACTTTCATGTATTAATCCTATACCTCTGACAAGTTCCTTTCTTAATCGTGGTTAAATATATAATCTATGAAGATAAACGTCTTAATTGTATTTATTCTAACGTTAAGTTCTATTTCAGGCCTATGGATCTTCTCCTCCTTGGGATGTTGATTTACAGACTCTTTACAATTCACAGTTCCATCAAGTAACGCTACCTGCTCTTACATCTCAACCGTTTGTAGGTAATTTTCTCAAAACCAACCATTTACTTGTAAATACCCAGAAAAAAATGAATTAATGATAATCAACTTAATTCTTGCAAACTTTGTATATTAATTGCGCTGGTGATATATGTTATTGCATGCAAATTTAACATTAATTCATTTATTCTGCAGGCAATCTTGAAGCTAACAATCTAAAGATGGAGATGTGACCCTCAGTAACTGTAGATTTCTTGGAGGGGTAATACTCAAAATGCCAAGGATGCTGATTCTTTTTAAAGTACATATGTATTTCCATTGAATATTTGAATTGTATTAATAATAACATCTAATACCATATTAACCATCTGACCCTCTTGTTTGCTCATCCATAATCATAAACTTATATTATCAAAGAACCCGAAGCAATCTCAACCAGTTGCTATTGTGTACCGCTTGAATCCACCGTTCAAGACGATAATGACGTATCTGTAATGTTGGTAGCTCCGGTTTACGATGAGCTGGGACAGTTTCGGCTGCCCCCTCCCTCATTAAGCAAAACCTGCTTATGAAAATGCCTACCCAAGCAACCAAGAGTAACGACTAAAAATACTGACCCCCGGACACTGCAAAAGCTTCTACCCATTTACTGCATCTCCATTTCCAGCAACGACCACCACTGCAGCTATCAAACAAGACTGAGAACAGGAGAAGCAAAAGAGGTTGCCCACATCAATTACAGTAACATAAATTTGACTAGGTAAAATGTCAGCTTTAGAGCCGGACGCTAATTCTCAAACAGTTCCAGCAGACGATTCCACCACGAAGAAGAGAAGGAAGAAGAAGAGTCCCATAGCTAGAATCATCTGTTTTTGACCCGGAATCGGACCGAGATGCCACTGATATTCGAAATGGCCATCGGGAACTGGAAATAGAGGCTACAATATGGCCGGCGATCGTCGCATTCCGTATTTGTCAATGGCATCATAGGAAATTAAGATATTTCGTGTGGAGAAACTTTTTTTTCCTTTTTTCCAATTTTTATGGTTTGGAACTTAGAGCGTGTCGAATTGCTGCTAGAATCGTAGCCTTTTCTTGATTCCTTGTACTGTTCGAATGGTCCTATCTCTGTGTTTGAACTAAAATGCTATGCACAGCGCTCAAAATCGGACTTGTGAGCTGATAGTATTAAATAAGCTGAATCTTGTTGTTAGAACTTAGTGTGTTGAATTGCTAAGAAGGGGAGCCTTGGGAATGGTAGAGTTGTCATCGCGTGATCATGAGATAAATAAGTTCGAAGCGTGGAAATAGTTTCTTGCATAATGCAAATGTATGGTAATGCTGCATGTTATTGACCCTTATGATCTGTGCCTTCCCCTGATCACACTTGGGCAGGAGCTTTTGTGCACTACGCGGGCTTTCTTATCTTTTTCTTTTTCTTTTTTTTTAAGCACGTTGAATTGCTGCTAGATATATAGTTTTCTTGATTTCTTCTGATGCTTGAATGATCATACCTCTTTGCTTGTTGTTTGAAGCTGAAATACTAAATGCATTAAAATCAGACTTTTAAGCTTGTGAAGTATAAATGAAGTTGAATCTAGTTTTTGGGACTTCAGACGGTTAATTTTAAGCTAATTTTAATATGAAATTGCATCCATCCCCAACTATTGAAGAGCAATGCGAAAGCAGCTAAGGAACTGTTGACACAAAGCTCCAACTAAGAAATGGTTGAAGTCATTATTATACAAGCCAAGGAGAAGAAGGGCAGCGACTCTATACACCCATAACAAACAAACAAACAAAGGCTGGACTTCACAACCAAATATGCAGCAATCCATGCTCAAACCAAGCTGTACTTTAGACCACTGATTCCTCTCCTGCATCTGCAAAAAAAAGTGTCAAAATAGAATCAAATAACCATGAGCTGTATTTCATAGTGTGCATGAGAAGGTGGGATTACCTCTTCCTGGAAAGATTATAACGGAAGCAGATTTGCAATTGTGGAAGCAATGTTCGCTCACACTCCCCTTCAAGAGACTGAAAATAACCACCAAATAATATAACAAAAAATTGCAAGGGAGAAGAATTATATTATCAGCCCAAGGGTTGGCACTGTAATTGGTGTAACGTGAGGATTTAAATCTTCTACCTCTCAAAACAGAAAATGCTTTTATTTTGTTTCTATTTTTCACATTAAGTAATCCTAACTCTAATTTCCTAGCGAAGGTCGCCGAGTTGTCTACAACCAGCTGCACTAGATGCTATTGGCATTTCTTGTGGTGGTCGGGTCAAAGGAAGAATTACGTAGCAGATCACACGCACGCACTCTTAAATTATCTAATCCTACCAAAGAAAAAAGGGTTGACTCAAACCTAATGGCCAAGCATATTCAAAGAAAGATGCTGAATTGTAGTACGTGACCAGCTACGACTGGTCGTTGTTGATTTCTTAGGTAACTTAGGCTTTAATTTGCACTGAAAATCTCCCCCATAACCTTACTACGGAGCCTCCAGGTTATTTAAACAATTGATTCATGTTTGGCTACCTGTCCTTTTTTTTACGGGGTTGAAGGCAATAAATAAGTCAGGCTCCAGAAGCTATGATCCACAAGATCAAGGCCTCCAAAAGATCAGTCGTTATGATCATGAATTTCATCAAATCGTGGGACAACCAAATCATTCAAGTTGAGCATGTTTGATGTGGCATCTAATATGGTATTTGCTATGCACATGAAACTGGGCATTGCAGCGTAACATATTGACGCCAATAACATCATAATAACATTTCCTATGGTTAAGTATTCTTCATTAATTATTTAAAGAGACGTTGTAGTATGGCGCCCCATTTTCACCATTGATTTTGCAACAACGGCTGAGATTAAACTGCTATTTAGTGGACTACTCAGAGAATTAGTGGAGAGAATTACCCCTCTCATCAAGAGATTTTTTCTTTTCTTTTTCTTTTTTTAACTCAGTTCATCATTTGGTAGTTTATCCAGCAAATTACTAAACGTTTAATCATTTTGAAAGCTGATTTGAATTAAATGATAATTTGAATAATGGGATATTTATAAAAAAAAATTTGGAAAATACGTTTTGATCAAGCCCCTTCCTCTAGTACCCATGATCACAGCAACGGGCTTCAACCTTTCAGCTTCCTTGCATATAACCTTCCCAGCCTCCCACAATCCGAGCCATGGTCTTCACGTATTCACATACACCAACGAAAACCCATCTCAATTTCTCCATCAAAACACTTCTTCTAGATAGAGGGTAAAAGTTTCTGCAGTGCAGGGAGTAGTGTTGGAGAGGGTGGTATTGAGGTTTGGGCTTAGGAGGACGAGGTTATGGTGGAAGAACTTAAAAGGGAAAAGAAGTGGAGATGAAAAGTTGAAAAGAAGAAACTTGTAATCTATTACTTGATTCTTGGCTTGATACAAAAGTGTGAGGAGCTACCTCTATTTATGTTAGTGGCACATCTCAACCAATGACTAGGATTGTACCAACACACTTTTAATCCACTGGTTACAATGACTTTCTAGAAAACTCTCCATAAATATCTAGCTCTTTCTTCAAAAATATCTAGATATTTCTAATAGATATTTGTAGCAACACTTTTTAGAATATGGGCTTTTATGACAAACATGAGCTTTCTAGAATATAGGCTACGGCTATCAAATTGATCCTTCTAGTCCATTATCAAGAATGGGCCTAATCAAGTTTATTTTCCAACACCCCCCTTCAAACTTAAGTTTGTAACTTCAAGCATTACTCTTAATTTCTTATAGACTTCTTGCCTAGGCGGGTTGGTGAGGATATCAGCAATTTGATCTTGTGATCTTGCATGCTTCAAATGAACATCCTTTCTTACCACACTGTCTCTAATGAAGTGATAACATGTGTCAATGTGCTTACTTAGATCATGGTAGATTGGATTCTTTGCAAGTGCTAGAGCTGATTTGTTATCAACATGAATCTCTGTCACATCCTCTTGAGGTATGTGTAATTCCTTCAACAAATTTTGAAGCCAAAGTGCATGAGACACATAAGAGGTAGTGGCAACATATTTAGCTTCACAACTGGACAGTATAACAATTAATTGCTTTTTTGAAGTCCAAGTGAAAGCAGTGTCTCCCATGAAGAAAAGAAATCTAGTTGTACTTATTCAATCATCTAAATCTCCTGTCCAATCACTATTGCTATATCCAAGAAGCTTGAAGTCTTCACATGAAGAGTAAAAGAGACCATAATCAATAGTCGCTTTGATATATCTAACACACTTTTAATCCAATGGTTACAATGACTTTCTAGAGAACTCTCCATAAATATCTAGCTCTTTCTTCAAAAATATCTAGATATTTCTAATAGATATTTGTAGTAACACTTTCTAGAATATGGGCTATGGCTATCAAATTGATCCTTCTAGCCCATTGTCAAGAATGGGCCTAATCAAGTTTATTTTCCAACACCCCCATTTAAACTTGATTTTGTAACTCCAAGCATTACTCTTAATTTCTTATAGACTTCTTGCCTGGGCGGGTTGGTGAGGATATCAGCAATTTGATCTTGTGATCTTACATACTTCAAATTAATATCCTTTCTTACCACACAATCTCTGATGAAGTGACAACATATGTCAATGTGCTTATTTAGATCATGGTAGACTTGATTCTTTGCAAGTGCTAGAGTTGATTTGTTATTAACATAAATCTATGTCGCATCCTCTTGAGGTATGTGTAATTCCTTCAACAAATTTTGAAGCCAAAGTGCATGAGACACATAAGAGGTAACGGCAACATATTCAACTTCACAACTGGACAGTATAACAATTGATTGCTTTTTTAAAGTCCAAGTGAAAGCAGTGTCTCCCATGAAGAAAAGAAATCTAGTTGTACTTATTCAATCATCTAAATCTCCTGTCCAATCACTATTGCTATATCCAAGAAGCTTGAAGTCTTCACATGAAGAGTAAAAGAGACCATAATCAATAGTCGCTTTGATATATCTAACACACTTTTAATCTAATAGTTACAATGACTTTCTAGAGAACTCTCCATAAATATCTAGATCTTTCTTCAAAAATATCTAGATATTTCTAATAGATATCTGTAGTAACACTTTCTAGAATATGGGCTACGGCTATCAAATTGATCCTTCTAGCCCATTGTCAAGAATGGGCCTAATCAAGTTTATTTTCCAACACCCCCCTTTAAACTTGATTTTGTAACTCCAAGCATTACTCTTAATTTCTTATAGACTTCTTGCCTAGGTGGGTTGGTGAGGATATCAGCAATTTGATCTTGTGATCTTGCATACTTCAAATGAACATCCTTTCTTACCACACAATCTCTAATGAAGTGATAACATATGTCAATGTGCTTACTTAGATCATGGTAGATTAGATTCTTTGCAAGTGCTAGAGCTGATTTGTTATTAACATAAATCTTTGTCGCATCCTCTTGAGGTATGTGTAATTCCTTCAACAAATTTTGAAGCCAAAATGCATGAGACACAGAAGAGGTAACGGCAACATATTTAGCTTCACAACTGGACAGTGTAACAATTGATTGCTTTTTTGAAGTCCAAGTGAAAGCAGTGTCTCTCATGAAGAAAAGAAATCCAATTTTACTTGTTCGATCATCTAAATCTCTGGCCCAATCGCTATTGCTATATCCAAGAAGCTTGAAGTCTTCACATGAAGAGTAAAAGAGACCACAATCAATAGTCGACTTAATGTATCGCATAATTCTCTTAGTTGTCTTCAAGTGGGTTATTATAAGTGCCGCTATAAAATGACTAACCAATCCTACAACAAATAGGATGTTGGGTCTTGTACATGTTAAATACCTTAGGCTTCCAACAAGGCTCTTGAATTGAGTGGGGTCAACTCTTTCTCCTTCATCATGCTTGGAAAGCTTTGCTTTACATGTGACAGGGGTGCTTATAGGCTTGCATTGCTCCATACCAAATTTCTTGAGAACTTCCTTTGCATAGCTTTCTTGAGAGGTGAGGATTCCATCATCCATTTGCTTCACCTCTATTCTAAGATAGTAGGACATGAGGCTAATATCGGTCATATCAAATTCTTGGCCCATTGCCTTCTTAAAGTCTTTAAATACACTTGGATTATTTCTTGTAAAAATGAGATCATCCATATACAAACACACAAGCAAGACATCTTCATTTTTATAGGTCTTTATATAAAGAGCATGCTCCCTTGGACATTTTATAAAGCTATTTTTCATAAAATATTTGTCAATTCTACTATTCCATGCTCTTGAAGCTTGTTTTAAGCCATATAAAGCCTTTTTTAATCTTAAAACTTTATCTTCTTCTCCTTTAATTACATACCCCATGGGTTGCTCCACATAAATCTCCTCCTCAAGGAGACCATTTAAGAATTCGAACTTCACATCCATTTGATGTATTTTTCAATTATTTTGTACAGCTAAAGAAATAATTAATCTTATAGCCTCTAAGCGAGCAACATGAGCAAATACCTCTTTATAGTCTATTCTATACCTTTGCTTATGGCCTTTTACTACTAGTCTTGCTTTGTACCTTTCAATCTCTCCTTTTGCATTCTTCCTCGCTTTGTAAACCCACTTCACTCCAATTGCCTTTTGGCCTTTTGGAAGAGTTGTTAGCTCCTAAGTGTCACAATCAACAAATAGACAAAAGAGGGTTAGCTCATTTAAATTCTTTGTTACCTCATAAATTTCTTGTAAGCTTCTAATCCTCATTATTTTTTACTTGAACTTGGAGATGAGTCTTGAATGGAGGAAGATGATGATGAAGATGGAGTTGGGCTTGTAGGTTCTTGAGCTTCATCTCTTCTTTGAAGTCCTTCTTTGTATTCAAAGATTAGTAAGAAGTCATAGTCTTCATTATTCTTCATGTTCCAATCCCATGTGCCTCCTTCATCAAACTCCACACCTCGACTAATGACAATCTTTTTGGTGATTAGGTTGTAAAGCTTGTATCCTTTTAAATGTTTATCATAGTTGATTAAGACATGCTTCTCACTCTTGTCATCAAGTTTGGTTCTCTTTTCATTCAGTACATGGACATAGGCAATGCTCCTGAACACTCGCAAGTGAGTAATGGTTGGCTTTCTCCCATTCCATGCTTCTTATGGAGTCTGTCATCAACAACTTTAGTGGGCAACGATTTGAAAGGTAAACCACACAATCTACTACTTAGGCCTAAAATTGTTTAGGCATCTTCTTGCTCTTTAACATGCTATGAATCATATTTAAAATAATTCTATTCTTTTTTTCTGTGACTCCATTTTGTTGTAGTAAGGAACCATTAGTGGAGGGCAAATCTCATTTACTTCACAAGATTTATTAAATTCTTTTGAGGTAAATTTGCCTCCTTTATTGGATCTTATGGCTTTAATTTCATACCCACTTTCTTTTTCAACCATGGGTTTGAATTTTTTAAAGGCACCAAATGCTTCTGATTTTTTCTTCAAAAAATATACCCAAGTTTTTTGAGAAAAATCATCAATAAAGAGTAGAAGTAATTGTTCTTACCATGAGATCTTGGTGTAATTGGTCCACACAAGTTGGTATGGACAAGTTGCAAAGGCTCCTTAGCTCTTGATGCTGACTCTCTTGGAAAAGCCTTTTTTGAATGCGTTCTTAGACGACATCCTTCACATAGTTGATTTGGATGATCAATACAAGGCAATCCATTCACCATGTCCTTTATAGACATTGATTTTAGGCTCCCAAAATTTAAGTGTCCAAACCTCAAGTGCCAAAGCCAAGAGTCATCTTTCAAGCATGCTTTTAGGCATTTGGCTTTATCATATTTGATTTCTAGCAAGAACGTTCTATTTCTTGCCATTGGAACTTTTGCAACTAATTTTCCTTTATGATTTCTCAAAGAAAGACTACGATTTTTCAAGTGAACATCGTAATCTTTCTCAAGAAGTTGCCTGAAACTCAAAATATTATTTTTTAGGTTTAGCACATAATATACGTCAATAATAAATTGGTGGCTCCCATCTTTAGAGAGTATGAGTATTTTACCTTTTCCTTTTACTGGTGCCTTAGATTGATCTCCAAAGGTGACATGCCCATTTACTTGATCCATCTCCACGAATTTGTTTTTATCTCCACCCATATGATTGCTTGCATGGTGTCTAAGTACCACATACTTTTTTCCTTTAATTTTTCTTTGTGGTTGGCCATTAGCAAGGTGAGCTCCACTTCATCTTTCATCTCCATGAGATTGGCTTTCTCATTCACATGGTTAGTGATTTTATATTCGGAAGCATAATGTCCAAATTTATGACAATTATGACATTTCACTTGTGATTTGTCATACTTTTGATTGTTATTTCTCTTCCACAACCTCTTGAAGGTTGTGAACTTTGAATCCTTTCCTCGTTGTTGGGTTGATTGTAACCATTTCTGCCACCTCTTCCTCAACCTCAAGCATAACCACGACCACGTCCTCGATTTTTTCCATTTTCAAACCTTTCTTCTCTTACTTTGAAAGAGAGTTTTGAATAAAGTACATGCTCCGACAGTTCTTGGGTTTTCTTCTTTTTTAGCCTTTCTTCATGGGCTTGTAGTGAACCCATGAGTTGATCAATAGTCATGGAGTCTATGTCTTTAGACTCTTCTATATCAACAACAATATACTCAAATTTTAATGTTAATGAATGAAGAATTTTCTCAATCACCCTTGTATCATTTAAGCTATCTCCATTTCTTTTCATTTCATTGACAATAACCAAAACTCTAGAGAAATAATCAGAAATAGATTCGGATTCCTCCATATGTAGTTTCTCAAACTCACTTCTAAGAGTTTGAAGACATTCTTCACCTTGTCGATCCCTTTATGAGCGTTGTGAAGAATCTCCCATGCTTGCTTGGAGGTGGTTGCATTTGCAACCTTTTCGAATATACCTTCATAAAGGCATTGATAAATAAGAGTAAGAGCTTGTTGATCTTTCTTTTTAGCCTTTTGCAAAGCCTCCCTTTGGGTAAGAGTTAAAGAAGCCTCATTTTGAGGTTCTTCATAACCTTTCTCAACAATCTCTCATGCCTCTTGAGAGCCTAATAAGGCCTTCGTATGAATACTCCAACTACTATAGTTATCTTTAGCGAGTTGAGGGAATTGGAAGGGAACCATTCCACTTGCCATCTTATTTCTCCACTACAAGGATGCTTGGCTCTGATACCAATTTGTTGGAGAAGGTGGTCTTGAGGTTTTGGTTTAGGAGGAAAAGGTTTTGGTGGAAGAACTTAAAAGGGAAAAGAAGTGGAGATGGAAAGTTGAAAATAAGAAACTTGTAATCTATTACTTGATTCTTGGCTTGATACAGAAGTGTAAGGAGCTACCTCTATTTATACTAGTGGCACATCTCAACCAATGGCTAGGATTGTGCCAACACACAATGACTTTCTAGAGAACTCTCCATAAATATCTAGCTCTTTCTTCAAAAATATCTAGATATTTCTAATAGATATTTTTAGTAACACTTTCTAGAATATGGGCTACAGCTATCAAATTGATCCTTCTAGCCTTTTATCAAGAATAAGCCTAATCAAGTTTATTTTTCAACAAGTAGAACCCACTTATCATGGCGACCTGATATGCCTCTACCTAAAGCTTCTCCATAAGTTCTCGTGTGGCTTCATAAATGATCTCGTTATGCACACCTGAATGATTAAAACCAAAACGAACCAGAATCAGTTGCTTAAGAAATGATTTCTTTACTGTTAACAACGTGAATGAGTTGTTGGGGTGGACCCGCTATGGTTCATGCCCATGTGAGAAATCTACCAAATTCCACAACGTCCGCACCTCCTCAAACTTCCATAATGATGGCTAACAGTGCCGTAAAAGGTAACCATAACAACAGCTAATTTTGACGTACACACACCTGTATTTCTATAAGTATGAGATTAAGATATGAGAGAGGTGAGAGTTACAAAGATTGTAATATGATCAGAATAGTGTTTCCTCTCCTGTGGATGTAGGCAGTTTGGCTGAACCACATAAAACTCTCTCTCCTATTCTTTGTATGTGTTTGATTGTGTGATCTTCTAATCTAAAGATCCTAGCGGTTAGATCTGTATCGATTGGCGATCTGACCCTATCATCAAACTAGTATCAGAGTAAGGTTGCGAGGTTGATCGAACACAACTACATAGTGGGCACAGTGATTGTGCAGCAAAACTAGAGGATACAACTGCAGTGACGACTACGATGGTCAAGACCGTGGCTACATGGGATCAGATGGTGGATCCCGCTACTCCAAGGTCTCTCTCTCTCTCTCTCTCTCTCTCTCTCTCTCTCTCTCTCTCTCTCTCTCTCTCTCCTAGGAGAGGACTCTGCTATTAATTTTTCTAGAGGGGGAGACAAAGAAGAATGGAGAAAATTGCGAAGTTGCAGTGCCAAAGAATTGGTTGTGATGCTATGTTCACAAAGAACGACAATCTTGAGGATTCCTACAGATACCCAATCGGAGTAAGGCGATGATGCCCCCATCTTGTGGGCCAAAGAGGATACATCGTAGAAGGCTATGGGACATAGCATCCTCCAGTCAGTGATGCACTTGACAATCACCAATCGACGATGGAGTTGAAGACCAACAAGATGGTGAGTGACAAAGTGCTAAAGGAGCGACAAAAAGAGCTAAGGAAAAGGACTACGAAGGTATAGATGGAGACGTGGAAGATGAATCTTTGCAACACTATCTTAGTTGTGACTTGCTACTGCTAAAGTAGCTTTCCGATGAGTTAGACGCCAAGAACTGCTCTGGACAAAGCAACGTGAAATCGGAAGAACCCCGGTCGAGATTATTCAGCATTTCAATCAGCATGAGCGGGTCAGAGGTGAATTGGCGACAGAACTTAGAACGCTTCACCTCTTGAAATCATTGATAAAGCTGGACTACAATAGTAAAGGAGAGGAACAAAATAAGCTAAGAAGAGCAGCAAACAGCAACAACAAGACGTGACAAATGCACCAAAAGCACCGAAAAAGACGTTGAAAATAGTTTTTTTTTTTTTTTTTGTAATCTGTTGGTGCTATAGTGTCGCATAATAAAGCTATAGTGATTGCACAGTACTAATACAGTGCTGCTACAGGGATGATACAGTACTCATAATGATTTCTACTATAGTGATATGCCTGCTGTAGTATTGCTACAAGGCCGATTATGTCGGTACTACAATATTTGCTACAGTAATGAGTTGTAATAGTGCAAGTCGCAACAGTATAGAGTTGCAATAGGAACGAGCGCAAACAGTAACGGAGTTACAACAGTAGACGAGTTGCAATAGTAGTAATAAAGAAGCACCCCAAGAAATTAATAATGACACCCCTGTTCAGGAAAACTGAAAATGGTGAGTTGACTCGGTGAAAAGTGTAATTCCAAGTGGATTGACTCGGTGACAACTGGTGAGTGGTCTGGTAATAGCTAGGAGTTGACTCAGTGAACAAGTACATAAGTTGGACACAAGAACTACTGTGAGTGGACTCAATGACCGCGAGTGTGGCCGACTCGGGAATAGTAGCAAGAGGACTTGAGAACAATAGTTGGATGACTTGGTGAATAGTAATAGGATGACTCAGTGAATAGTGAGGAGATGACTCGGTAAAAAGTGTAATTCTGAGTGGACTCAATGAGCAGACCTTTTGACCAGTGGATGTGACCACTTCAAGTTCTGTTTGTGGGTAGCCGATGAGGGTGGCTTACAAGAGTGATCGGCGAGGGTAGGTGCATGAGGCACTAACAGGATTTAGGTAACAGGCTTCTAAGCGGCAAGGCTTCTAGGTGCTTGCGGTTTACTCGATGACTGATTTGCACTTTATGGAGTGTTGAGCAGGGGGAGCAGAATTGTTGAAAAGCGCAGAGATTGGATCATAACTGTGATTGAAATTTGGGAGCTAAACAAAGTAGCAGTGTTTAGTATATTCTCCTCCCATGTTCATGGAGGGAGAAATTGTTGGGGTGGACCTGCTATGATCCATGCCCCTGTGAGATATCTACCGAATTTCAGAACATCCGCACTCCCTCAAACTTCCATAATGACGGCTGACGGTGCTGTAAAAGATGACCGTAACAGCAATTAATTTTGATGTACACACACCTATATTTCTATAAGTATGAGATTAAAATCTGATAGAGGTGAGAATTATAGAAATTGTAATCTAATTAGAATAGTGTTTCCTCTCACGTGGATATAGACAGTTTGGCCGAACCATGTAAAACTCTGTCTCTCATATTCTTTGTGCGTTTGATCGTGTGATCCTCTAATCTAAAGATCCTGGCAGTCAGATCTGTCCTGATTGGCGATCTAACCCTATCATCAAGAGGTGCATGATATCGTCAAGTCTGCCGAAATGAACGATCACCCAATTGAGGGCGTTTTTGCTTTTGGGACCATGATCTACGGCGATTAGAATATCTCTTTCCCTTCTTCTCTCTCCTGTTTCTCTTTCCAGCTCTGGTTTTGGAATAATCAGTATCAGAGAAAAAGGTTTCACTTCCCTCCAGTTATACTCCTCATCCTCCATGATCGCCGGTACTGTATACATCTCACTCTCTTTCCTGAGCAAAACAGAAGCAAGAAATGTCATTAATGTCAAAATTTAAACTGGAACCCAACTTTAACCTTAAATTACACTGCAACCTCCTCCTGGAAACCCTCAGCCATTCAGCACTTCTCCTTTATTTAAATAAAAGAAAAGGCAATATTCTTCCCAAAATACCTCAACTCTCTCTTTCCAGTGACGTGCCCTCGTACCCAGCCACCAAGTCTAATCTCACTCTCTATGCAGAATCTGATTTGCAAAGAAATGAAAGTACAACAAGGAGTGAAAATGGCGAAGAACTAGCATAGGAAGAGAAGAAGAAAGTGGGTGGAATGGTAGAAATGGGAAATAGAAAATCGGATTGAAATTTATTATGTTGGAACATTACGGGCTTGTGCAATTGGGTGAATGTTCAGTTCTGCAATAACCCACTTGACGATACGCCTCTCTATGTTCTGAAATTTCAATATGTGGTGAGTTTGGTACGAGAAATTAGAGAAATTTGAGACTTTAGCTTTGTTTCGGAGTTGGGTTTTTTATTTTGGTGGTTTTCTTTTTATTATTTGGAAGACGTCTAGTTTGGCTATGATTTGATTAGGATGGTTTGTTCTTTCTTTCTTGTTAAATTAGTTTGTTAGATCTGTGTGGATGGTTTTGGTGAAATGGTAATATGCCTTGCTTAGGAAGAGTTTGATTTATAATTGCTCACACCAAGGTATTTTATTTGTATACTTCAATCAGAAGAAATTACAGGTTTCAATAATTCTTCTTTGGATTGAGAATTAGCATCCACAGCTTATAACTGTGGTATGTATTGATAGTCGACTATTGATTCTGAGGCTCTATTTTTGTTCTAATCTGCTACTTTGCTTGGTTACTATGTTGGCTCTCTTTTTGTTCCAACCTGAGTGCTTGGTTCTCCTGATTTTAGTGCAGATTGTTTGCTTGTCTGCCTCATTTCTATGGCACTCATGTGTAGCATGTTCTGCTATGTTGAGTAGCATTTCGCCACTAACTTGGCTTGTCTTCAACATGATGAGATAGTGAGGTATCAAACACTGAATAGTGTATCTTTGTTGGATGAAAGTATCTACTATAATAAGGACACTGAGTCTGGAGAAGGGGAGCTTGGCACAAGTTAGAGTTGTCACCATGTGACTTAAGAGGTCACGAGTTCAAAGCACCTACCTATCTAGAGTTCAAGGAAAAGATGGATCACAAGAATCTAATGTACGTAGTCTTATTTTGCATTTTTTTTCAAAGACTATTTTCATGACTTGAATATATACACACATGCGTGATGAAGTGTTGAACTCAAATTCAGCCTAAAGGGTATTTTAGGAATACACAGTTTTATTTTATCTTGGAAAAAGAAAAGCTATAACCGTTCAGTGATATTGACGTAATGGGTTGTACTGTAATTTAAGGTTAAAGCTGGGCTGATTCGGTCTGTACCCGGCTATATGACATGTTAATTGGTCAAAAGTTCATCTCCTGGCCTGGTTACAATGAACCATCTATGGTGGCTAAAAGCGGAAGCAGAACTGCGGGTCCCAATTTAATGAAAGACTGAAACCAGTCATGTTTCAAAATCTTTTAATTTAGATTAGCCATATCTCAAAAATATAGTAAATTGGATATTCCTTATCATGTGAGCTTCCCTGTGTTCAAAGATTAACGGCAGATCATGGTACTTGCAGCATCTAAGATAGAACTTGGACGAGTATGGTTGGTATCACCTGGAACTTGGGGCCCGCTTTACTTTTTAGCTATCAAACCATATGCTCTCTCATATGGTCATTTCTTAAGAATCATAGTGCCGGAACAAATCAACCAACTTGCTTACCTTTGAGGCCTATAGTGGGATAGTTCAGTACATTCTAGATTGTCTTACCTCTAATTTGGACAAGGTTCTTGAAAGCTAAGAGAAAAGAAACTTACAAAAATGTCTTTGCCATGTGATAGGATAGTTTGACCTTCAATGCTGAATAAAGTCGCATGTTTAGGTCGTGGAAGTGATTGGTCGGTTGGTTTAGGTAGCAGAGAAAGCCCAGCTCATCTCTACTGCATCCTCTCGCTTGATCTAAAAGGGTAGCATAGTGCGCGAAGTTCTTGCACATTCAGGTTCAAGAAAGAGGCAGACTAAAAGGGTTTATAGTATACAGTCTTATTTTGTATTTTTGCGAAAGACTGTTTTCACACCTTGAATGTGTAACCTCAAGGTCACACGACAACTCTACCGCAGCACTAAGGCTCCCCTCTCATGCTCCCACTTGATCTATGAAACCTTATTAGCTAGAGATGAAAAACTGAGTGGTCGGATTTTGATCTTGTGGATGAGATGTCTGTTTTGTCATGGGACCATGACCACGCACGTCTCTTTGGCTACTCTCATGGAGTTGGTGAAAACCAAATGAATCTCTTCTTTGGTGAATAGAGTTGTAATCTCTAGTACATGTGTTGTCTTGGTGCATAGTCCCAGAAATGGAGTTCTGAAAACAAATCGGCAAACGGATATTATTAAAGTTCATGAAACGGTTTGGCACGCGTTCCATCAGATGAAATTCATCAGGATAAAAACATTGGGATGCAAATTTCGTTTCTTGTTTTAGGTTGTTGAGTTGATTCACAAACATCCCACAAGCTTCTTAAGTTCTTGGTGCTCATTAGAATCATCAATTTTAAATGAGATCAAATTCTTACCTAGTTTGCTAAATTTGTGTTTAATTTGGAAACTTCACAAAATGCTGGAGCTTTTGAGTTATTTGCGAGATCAGATTAAGTCCAATTTGGTACAAGAAAATGTTGGGACTTTCTAAGAAAAAAAAGAAAAGAAAAAGGATATAGGTAATGCTTCAATGTTCAAAATTCAAAACAAGCTTAACAACGATTTCAAATTTATGATTTTAACAGTACTAGAAAAAGTCTTGGTAGGCACATGGGTGCTTTTTAGCGTGAGATGAAGTTCATATCCTGTGTTTCATGTGTGGTGAAATTTTGCTCCATAAATGTAAATGGTTCATCATGTTTACAATGGCTTACATAGGTTAGAGATCAAATTTCATATCCATATGATGCTTTTAGCCTGTGTTTGTAAAGCCAAAAATAGTGATAATCCATTTTGTTAATTTTTTTTAAAGGCCTAAAACAAGCAGTTAGCATCAATCAAATTCATTGATTTATAATGGGACACCTATTTTGGTACTAAAGCATGATGGACAGCTTAGATCTACCAAAAAAAAAAAAAAAGTATTAGAGAAGGATGGCTTAAACTTCTTCTCACACTCTATAGCATCTACACCTACCGAGACTCTTGAAACAAGCTTGTAAAAGTTATTTGGATTGAGTCCTAGTAGTTGTAGAGGTTCTCAAGCATCCGATGGAGTAGACACTGCCTTTTCTTTATCATAGCGATTATATTATGTAGATAGAAGCCATTTATCATGTTTCCAATGGGTTAAGCATGCTAGAATTTTTTTTAAATAATTATTAAATGATTTGGCCTATGCTTATTTGAGTTAGAAATTATGATCATTCGTTTTTATTTCATTTTTTGAAGACCTCAAACAAATGGCTAAAATTGTCTAAATGGAATAATTTCTACATATTATGCATCATGAACAGCTCAAATCTTTGAAAAAATACTCTAAAGTATCGTCTACTTAATGTTTAAGAGCATCTACACCTACAAAGACTCATTTTATTTTAAAAGCATTTTAAGGGATTAGATGGCCAATTGCCCCATTGACCACCTTTGTCTCCACCCATGGTTGGTGGATGAGATTCTTTTACCTATTAGCATAATTGAACGGAGCCTTGGTGCAACAGTAGAATTGTCCACATGTGACCTTGAGGTCACGGGTTCAAGGCGTGGAAACAGCCTCTTGCAAAATGCAAGGTAAGGCTGCGTACTATTGACCCTTGTGGTCCGCCCCTTCCTCGGACCCTGCATGCACAGGAGCTTTCTGCACTGGGGCTGACCTTTATGGATTTTAGAGGACATTAGTTTGGGTTTTATCACATGAAGCAATTTTCAACATTAATATGATATATCGAGCGCCAACAAAGTCTAATGTAGTTGTTTGCAGAGACCACCTGTTATGTGCTTGGTCACAGGTTCCAGTGCCACTTTCTACTTTTCGCCAAGGCCCAACATTATATTTGGATTAGATTTAGGACTGTATCTGAGTAATTTGCAATTTTTCGTTCGTACTCAAAAAGAAAAAACATGCAAAATGGATGTTTACAATACACCTAGATCCGATAAGCTTCTCCCCATTGTTGAGTCTGTTTTAGATCATTTGATCACACAAGGCTGTTCCAACATCTTCAATGAGTGTTTACAGCACTCCTAGATTCGATGAGCTTCTCCCAACATTCGCAGTCCCATGGAGTCTCTATTGCTCTTACTCGTGAAATGGACGTCGTACAGTTTCTTGATACATTTTACTGTTCCACTTTATAGTAAACAAAAGCCAAGATCATCAGCTTCAAGTAACAATTCTTCTTGTCCATTTGAAAGGATCTGAAACTCAGTCTTTCTTTGACTATCAGAAGATTGGTTATAACCTCTTATATGACTCAAATCAGAGTCCATTTTAGAGATTTTTGGTTGTTTTGAGATTGGCAAGCAAAGGCACTTCTTTTATGCTATGTAATATACAATTGGCGCATGCTAAACTGACTGCACAGTGCTGTGGTCTAGCAACTACAATTTGTGGAGCTCACTTTGCATGATCAAAATTATTTATCTCATTTCTCTCACTTTAGTTTTCTTATAGATAAAAAATTACATAGTAATTCTAGCTTCCAAGAAACTGTGTTTTATTTGTAAAGCCTTTAAACTGTCTATTTCTAAGTACAATTTGTCTTATGTATTTTAGAAGCTAGAATAATCAAAATTGCATACTTTTTAATCTGTAAGATATTATAATCTGAAGTTGAAAGAGTTAGATTATTCAAAGGTAGGCTCTAAAAAATACAGTTGCTAGACGGGCACCTATGGTGCGGTGAGTTTAGCAAGTTTAGCATTCCTCTTCACAAAGAGTAGGAAGATAATATATGTTTTTTTTCAACTACCCGCCTTTTGAGAAATGATACGAGCAAAATGTTGCTGAATGTGGAGAGAGAACCAACCTCATTTGTCATCATTTCTTCAACTTTTGTTATTTTTGAAGATCGTCCTTGCACTATTATTTTCTTCAGATAGTCTGTTTCTATGTTCATTTTAACCACAGAAATAAGCAGTAAAGCTATTTCAGTCCATCTCGTGTAGCTTATGAAAGCAAAGATTCAAGTAGAATCCGATGAATTTCCTTCTGGGATGTCAAAGAATTGTGCAACTGACAATACAGGATAGGCTTTACCTCCTTTAGTAATGATTCCCAACTAGCTTCTTTTCTCCTGGCTTTACAACCTCCAAAGATCCTACATACCTTTGTGTCATCTGCAATTGAATTTAAATAACGAAGACCTGCTGTCTAGGATCAGCCACTCTTAACATCAAAGATCCTACATACTTTTGTGTCATCTGCAATTGAATTTAATTAACGAAGACCTGCTGTCTAGGATCAGCCACTCTTCACATCTCACGAGGCATAAATGTAGATTTATAAGTTTCTATTGATTATATTTGGAAGCTTGAATAAATGCCTACATGCTTAACGGCATCATAAATGGTGTCGTCAGTGGAGGGCAGGTGCATGTTAGAAGAGGTGGTCTTGATGTTTTGGTGGAAGACCTCAAAAGGACAAAGAAGTCAAGATGGAAGTTGAAAAGAAGTAACTTGTAATCTATTACTTAATTCTTGGCGTGATACAAAAGTGTGAGGAGCTACCTCTATTTATACTAATAGCACATCTCAACCAATAGTCAAGCTTGTGTCAACACACTTTTAATTCAATGATTACAAACGACTTTCTAGAGAACTCTCCAAAAACATCTAGCTCTTTCTTCAAAAATATCTAAATATTTATAATAGATATTTCTAGCAACACTTTCGAGAATATGAGCTTTTATGATTAATATAAGCTTTATAGAATATAGTCTTTGGCCTTCAAATTGATCCTTTTAGCCTATTATCAAGAATGGACCGAAATCAAGTTTATTCTCTAACAGTTCAAAGAGCCCTCTTCATCTCCTTTAGCTTTTAGAACTGCTATTGTTGTATTCTCCAGTCCTCTTTGATTTGTACTTCAAGTCTAGAAAATGCGTTTGAATTGAAGAACTGAATGCTTAAGCAAAGAAATGGATCGAATGGTCCCTTGCATTTCTGGCCTGTCAAAAGAAAATGAAAATCCGACTATGGAAATATATGGACAAGAGATATATTATACTGGTTGATGAATAACAGTAAGGCACAAGGACCTGCTTATTGAATTATATAGCATGATTACGCAGGCATATTACAAGATTTCATTTGTTTGTTTCAGCACAATGCTTAATTACAAGTGTAGTAGTAGCAGCAACAAAAAGTAGAAAATAAGCTACTTTGGAACCGAAAGAATGTAAAGGGTTGCAAGACGTTTCCATGGATAGATGATTGGTTATAAGGAAACTAACTACTATCAGGTATACTAGTAACTTGACGTGGACAAAGCTTTCGAGCATACTTTTACCTACTTTAATTTAGCTTATCATGATCTATATAGATTTTATTAGTACCTCCATGGACATTCGCTCATATCAACGTTTGGATATTTTAGAATCAATGAACTCGCGAAACAAGAGCCAAGGCTCTACTGGATTGAAGTCTCAATTTAGAACTAAATTTCAACTCGACCTTGTTGGAGAATTGTTTGTGGTCCTTAACATTTGAATTCAAAAATTCCAACACATGTGTGTCATAACTGCCCATGGCAGTTATCCTTGATGGAAGGATAACTGCCATTAACCTCCATCTCTTAAGGGTCCCTGATTCAAGCAGATGTATCCTGTTCTCCATCATCAAACACTGCTGAAGAATCAGAAGATTCCTTGAAGAAAACCTGCATTAAATCTATTATCTTGAAAACTGCTATGGCTAGAGGTAAGTTCCCAATTGTTTTGCTTCTGCTAATTATTATTGCTAATTTATTGCAAACATCCGGAATTTGGTTTACAGACCTAAGACTGTTTTCCAGATATGAGACTCTGTTACTTGCATGAGCCTGTGAGAAGAAGCCCAAAGAAGATGGCAACCTAATGTTGAAGCAAGAAATCCCACTTGGCGCTGAAACGATGTAACATAAGCTTGTTCTTTCAGCTCTGTAAATGCAGGTATTGGTAGCTACTGACCCAGATGGACAAACGGCGCAGCGGTCCCTTATGGTGGTTTATGAGTTGGTTACGATATCATGGTTAGCCATTTGGAGATAAAAGATTGTGTGTGGTTTTAGTGGTAATAAACATTTCAAATGTACATGCATACCAGCACAGGGCTTGAAAACAGATGAGTAGCACTTTGCCGTGGTGGTGTTAATTATTGAAGGAAGCTGTTACTGTAACGGCAATTCAAAGAAAAGTGGATATATTTGGATGCAAGAAAGCCTCTGCCTTCTTCTTTCTTTTGCACCTGCAGGTACTTTTCTTGTATGAAAAAGGAAAGAGAAGGTATCTTTTGGTTCTTGACTTCCTTTCCATGAACTGTTCCTAGTGCCCACAAACACTGGGAACAAACTGGCCAGATTTTAGCACCCATTTCACATGAAAGACAGCTTGAAGTATGAATTTTCGAATATGCCAACCCAAAGTCCCTCAAGCGAATTCTGGCAGAGCTGATTTCTGGATAAGAATGACCCCTTAGATGACCATATTCTTGACAAACTATCCTTTTCTTTTGATGTACTCCACATTAATATTAGGTTGATAGTACTCATTTTAGATTCTTAGCCCCCTTTGTCCTAATTCCTGTTATTACAGTGCTAAATGGTGTTTAGGGTTTATGGGAGACATATGGCTTTGATCGGTTGTATCATTGTATATTGTTTGTTTTGTTTCTCTACTTTTTGTTGGATGAACTCCTTGTCAAGACCTTGTAGGAATGTAATCTTCCAAAGACTTGTTATATCTAAAATTTGTGAGGGAATTGGTTATAAATGAAGGAGACTTTCAGAGCGTAATTACCAGTTGATGATGGTTGTTTGGTAACCGGCTGATGTCTGTGTAATGAGCAGTTCAGAGCAGATAGCATATATTTATTGATATCTTACTATGAAATTGAAAATATACATCCGAACTTGAATAATCCAGCACAATCCAATGAACTGATTATACAAGCTCTAAGTTACATATGTGGCCAAGGTCTCGATTGTCAAGGATCGACATAATCCTGTTTATTGGCTTATGCCTGACATAATCTGATAAACTGGACTGTGTAAATCCTGTCCAATGGGGCCCTAAATGTACATGTGGACTTGAGCGATTGGTGATCCAAGCAGTTCTGTCCAAAACTCATCTTCGGTTGGCCATAGATCAGAACATCATGTCCTTTTGATTTCACAAGATTACATTAGCATGTAGTTTTACATCCACTAATATGGTTATGGCCTGTTAAAAGCACAAGTTTATTCTATAGTTAGAAAGTACTAGTGGAAGCATCTTTTTATTGATCCAAGCCCCTCATTTTTTGCACCTTTCCTTGTATCCAACCATTTGATGATCTCAACCTCTGTCGTTCTGAGGTGTAAAATGGACGAGGAGCAAGTAAAGGATCAGGATTACCTGATCCCTGAGAACATCAATGGTTTGGATAGTTTTGCTGCTGAAATAAACCTGCGGTTTGTGGTCAGCCAGCGAGTCTGTGAATAATCACATTGGCGAGTTCTGACCTGTGGATGCCCATATTTCCTCTGGAAAAGTAGCGAGCAAACTACAACTGGGTCCACCCTTTAATGATCTCAGCCGTTCCTATCTCTTTTCTTGTCATGATGTGGGATTCAGGTCTCTCCCTGATCTATTGACTCCCTCTGCCGTATTGTTTCAAGAGCGTCTGTTCAGTACTAGGTTTTAAATGTTTATAGCTCTCTTTCTATTCTACCCTTTCCCTTTCCCTACATGAAAATCCTGATTTTTGCTGGGTTTGGGATGCAAAGAAGGTGCAGTGATGGTTCTCTCGTTAATCTGACGTTTTTAATGAGGAAATCTTAATATATTTAAATATCAAACATTGAGCACCTTCTTGACCCATCTTCTTGTTGGTCCAACCCATTTTCAGGCGGCCACCGACTTCAACCATGGTGGTGCCGCAGTCAGCCGCCGCCGACTTCAACAGTGACAGGCGCCGCCGTCGGCCACCGTCCACTGACTTTTGTGTAATTTGTTGAAAATTACAGCCCAAAAATCCCTATAAATAGGGATACGAAGAGGGCAAGGACATAGCCCATTCGTCTGTAAATCCCCGTGTATTCGTCTGTGTAAAACCCCAGTTTTTATAGTGAAATCATTCCTCTCCCGTGGACGTAGGCTTATTGGCCGAACCACGTTAATATCAATGCGTTTTTTTGTGTGTATGATCTTAGGCAGGGACTAAAATCCCCAACGCTTCTATGGTCACCATTTCTTCTTCTTTTTATTTATGGTAGATTGATGCATGTTTGAGTATGTAGATCTCTCCAATGACACTCCCTTTTTGTAATTTGCTTCACAAATCAGCTGCTGAGGTATCAAATGGGTTTTCCCTGTTAAAACATCTTGGTACAAAATTGATAAATTTTAGAAAAAAAGTAGATATACAAGTTAGAAAGATAAAGGAAAGTAGTTCAATTCTTGGAGAGAATATCCAAGACCAAGGGTGACTTGGGTGAACCTGTCTTAAGGTAGAAAGATCAAATGGGAATTGAAGAGTCTTTTTGGGGTTCTAGAGAAAAATCAAGGGCAGGCCGACCATTTTTCTGGACCATGCTAGTGACAAAACTTTCTGGTTCTACTGGTCCCATTTGGATGCTGATTAAGGTTAACCCATATGATAGTCATTGCATCGATTTCTAATGGACTGCGATCAGGAGAAACATTTTTTTTTTTTACAAGCAAAGAATTATAAAGGAAAGGAATCTGGGAGAGATGCCGAGTTGTTTGCAACCATTACTAAGAAAACAAGAGTTGAATGGATCAACAAAAGACTCTGATAATGAATACAGTCATTAGAATCTTTTGGTTAATAGTTATCCAAGCTAGAACATGAGTTAAATGGAACAGATCATCCAAAAGGTGCGCCCTCTTGGCGATAACATTCTTGTAGGGCCTTTAAGTCTAGCATTCCTGAGTAAAGCAAAGGGGGGAATGGGTAAAGATAGCAGGAAAGATTTTTACCAGAGTTTACCAAGCTGTAGCTATGAAAATATCCGTTCACTTATACAATGTGGGAGAAATGATAAAAGTGGCTCCTTAAACTGCCTCAATGTATATAAGTGGCACATCGATCCACCTATATATGGTGCCACTTATACGATTTAACTTTGATCACTTGGTGGGTTAAATGAGACACATTATCTGGAGACGAGCCTTGACTTGAGGCCTGGTAAAGAGCCAGAATATATCTCTTTTTTTTCTTCTTCTTTTTACACCCTTTAGCATATTTGTATTTACACAAACTATATACAGCCTGCTTTTATGAAATGCCCTTTCACATTTTTATATTTCCTTATGCTGATAATGAGCTCCCTGAGTCTGTGGACAAGTTGAATCCTTTTTGGTCTTTCATTCTCTAATGGTCGTTCACTTTCGCTTTATATGAGGACAGTTGGTCGAACCAATTTTTTGTGCTGCCAAGATTACTGAAGTTAATAAACAAAAACATGCCATATTGTTGACAACTCTTTTGTCCTTGTAAGGATTTAAAGTTCTAGTGGCAGAGAACGGAATTTGAGCGTATTTATGGTGCAAACAGGAAGGGAAAGCACTATTTGACATACCCATTTTATCTGGTCCACGAAGGGAAGCTTTGACTCAACAGTAAAGTTGTCATCACGTGACCTTGAGGTCACAATTCAAGGTGTGGAAATAGCCTCTTGTAAAAATGCAAGGTAAGACTACGTATTATAGACCTTTGTTATCCACCCTTTCCCTGGACCCCACAAAGGTAGGAGCTTCGTGCACCAGATCTGCCCTTTTTTTTATCTGGTTCATGAAGAACTTGACTCTGCACCAAGTACCAGGGTGCATGAGTGGCATCTATTCAACAAATTTATAAGATAATATATATTAAAATTTTCTGTTAAAGTTCACTAATTCTCAAATTAATTTAAACTCAAAATTTCTAGAGAGATTTGTTTGGTTACTGAGAGATATCTGAAGAGTTACAAAATGAATAACATATATACACACACACAAAGCTCACACGTATGTGGGATCTGGGAAACGGGCACACCACAAGATTCAGTTGTACACATCCTTACCTTGCATTTTGTAAAAAGTTGTTCCCATGTCTCGAACTTGTGGCCTCAAGGCCACACGACAACCTTGACGTTAGTTTTTTTTATAAAATAAAATTTTGCTAAATTAATAGAAAATCTTTAGCAAGGCTACTAATTTATTTTTACTATATTAGGACAGTTGGTCACATACAACTAGGAATTTCCTTTTTCATTGGTTTGACTTCTTGTTCTTCCCTTTGGGACATTTTGGATTGTGTGAATATTTTGCCTTGTAATTCTTTACTTTAAAAATAAAAAAGAAAGAAAGAAAGAAAAATAGCTTATGTGTAAGGTGTGCTCTTTACCAGCCAGAATTAGTTAGCTTGAGTCAGCTCAAACACCAACTTTCAAGAAAAAAAAAGAGTAAAAAAGTTTTGACGATCTAAATTATAAAAAATGTTTCCTACAAGAAGAACATTTTCGATCAGCTGCCTTTTTTGGCCAATATGTATGCCTTAGTGCAATGGTAAAAGTTGTCAATGTGTGATCTTGAAATCATGGATTCAAGGTATGAAAATAGCCTCTTTAAAAAATACAAGGCACTTGTGATCTGTACCTTCTCCAAACCCGCATAGGCGGGAGCTCTGTGCACCAGGGCTGCGGCTCCCTCTTACATATGTTTAGTGCCTATAATAGTATAACTGATCTGAACTTGTAAATTCCTAGGAAACCTAATATTTCAGTAAGCTCACACATCCTTTTTCTTTCAATCAAAATTTTGAATGAAAAACAAATTTTACAAATGAGTTATCAAATATTATCTGTTGATCGACTTAAAACTTAGAGTCACCTCTTAGTTATACTTTGATTTCAAACTTAATTTCCCAAACTATAACCAAACATTTTATGAATATTTGCCTTGCCGATTATTCTCCAATCCGAGCTTTGTAATTCTCTACCAAGTTAGGGGCTTTACTCGTCGTACTACAAAAAGGTCCTAGTTTACCGAAGAATTCCTCCAAAACTCTTGTTTCAGAATCACCAACGTTGTCCCTACACACCCACTTAATGTGGCTGCATCTTTTTCTAGAAAAAATCTGATTTAGTTCCTCCGCACAAGACTAGAAGTTGTTTAAGTGATAAAGTTAGTATGGACGTTGAATTGTTGATACATTCTCACATGAGAGGTTGCAACTTGTGCAAACATGACTGACTCTTAGCCAACTGTAAAGATGGTCTAGATGAAATCCTCCTCTTGCTGGGATTTCGGCATTCCTTATGTTATCTTTTAAGAGAGAATATAGTCAAAATGGTGTGAAGGAATCAGCCTCATTAGAGCCTTCAAGTCGAAGGAACACACCTTATAAAAGGATGAAAACCCTTCTGGGGCTCAAATCCGTGTGCCCAGTCACATTCATTTACTAAAATGCTTCACTTTGTAGATTTTCTTAAGAGAATGGATCCCTAACTTTTCGAAGTGCTTTTTTAAGAAAAAAATTTAGTAATCGGATTTGCTTAATCGGCGGTTCCATTGCAGTTCAATCATCTAAGGTCACAAATTTCTTAATGGAATCCACCCATCGGATGCTTTCTACATTATTTTATCGTTCTATGAAGCCACGTGCCTCGTTGATTACGAGAGCTTGGTCAATAGGCAAAGCCCATAGGACAACAAGAGGACTTGTGAAAGTTCACTGGATCGTATTGTTATAATAAAGGGAAGTTGCCACACCCCTTTGGCACTAATGCCACACCTTCTTAGGAGTTATATTATACTTTTATATAAAGGTCCCACATTCATAATAACCTCAACTATCCATGTTAGTTATTACTCATTACATGAGGTCCAATTCAAAAATAACATACTTTGGATGATTGTACTATCGCGTTTTTTTTTTAGTTCTAAAATCCACTGTAGAAAACTTGAAGCCAGAAAAGTGAACCACGCATGTTTTTCACCGTAAAACTTCAAAAGAGGGTGTGGCATTAATACCAAATGGGTATGGTAATATCCGGCTTTGCATGTCTAATAGCAATAGGATGATTCTAGCGCCTGAAAGTTTGTATTTGCTAGCAGGAAGCCAAGTTTAGAGACTTGTATAGCGAAGGTTCAATTTCAACTCCGAAAAACACAGCTCTTTAAGATCTTCAAATTCTGCAATCATCTTGATTTTCATATGCAAGTCATTTGATGCCCGAGTAGTCAGATAAATCATTCGCATCATCAAAGATAGAATGCATCATGTGGAAAGCAATATAAAAGGCATTTGCGGGTACATGGACGCTGTTAGATGTTACACGCTATACTAACAATTCTCTCTCTCGTTCCAAATTTTATAAACATAGAAGGCTGTCAACATGTTAAACCTCGGCGAAAAGGACATTTCTGATCATATGCTCCATACCGCAGTTCTTGAAATGTCAAAGTCTAACAAAAGATCACAGATTGTCTGTTGCTAACCTTGCAATTAAGGGGAAAAGGCCATAGCCAAAGTAGAATTAAATTACGGCGCATTGTCCATCACATGAAGAAGATGACAAATGCAAGAAATAGCTTTTTCAAAAAATCAAGCTCTAAGTCCACTGACATCAGAATCCATTTGATGTTCACTCGATGCAATAAAGATTTCCAATCACAGACTTTTCTTGCCTCGGTCAGTTTCAGTCCTTCGGAAAGCTTGAAGAACTCTCAGTTGTTTTACAAGTGGTGTGTTAGAGGGAATAACTTTCCCTACAGGGAAATTGATGGCTGCAAACATTCTTCAAACTAACAACGATGCTAGTTAAAAGATAGAGAATGAAATCTTTAACTGATATGGGTAGATACTAAACCTTTCGACAAAGCCATTCCAACAAGAATCTCGACTTCCACCACAAGAAGTTTGTCAGCCAGGGCAACGATGGCTGGCATCCACAAATATGCCTAACACGGAACTCCCCCCAAAGTTTCAAAAGGATCGGATGCAAAACTATATATGCTAAGAAAGATATCAATAAGAATGCTGCATATGCATTCCCTCGTTACCCCATTGTCATCTTCTTCTTCTGGAAAAAAAGAAACCAAAACAATCATAACATAACAATCTCCCACCAGCCATGGCAGAACAGAGGCAACCTTTCCGGTTCTGGTTTCAATCATGGACCAACCCAACACCTGTTCCCACACGTCCCGCAGCTCAGCCTCAAACCCCAAGTCAACCCACAATCCCAATTCAGCGCCCACGGCTTTTACCCCCCACCCAGCTCCAAGCCCCTTCCAGGACTCAGTCACAGCCATCATCACCATCAAGGACTACCTCTCAGTCACAAACAGTAAGTCGAACAGCCTCCCAGCCTCCTTCCCCTTCTCGGACAGCCCGTCAAACAACATCTCAGCCATCATCTCCATCCCAGGGAGCCCCTCTAGCAACTCAAATGGCATCTCAGCCATCATCTCCAACCCGGGTAGCCCCTCAAACAACATCTAAGCTGTTATCTCCATCCCGAGCAGCCCCTCAGGCAACTCGAGTGGCATCTCAGCCATCATCTCCAACCCCAGTAGCCCCTGTGACAACTCGAACAGCATCTCAGCCATCATCTCCATCACGGGCAGCCCCTCAGGCAACTCAGACAGTATCTCAGCCATCGTCCCCAACCTCAGCAGCACCTCTAACGACTCGAACAGCTTCTCAGCCGTCATCTCCATTGCGGGCAGCCCCTCAGGCAACTCGGACAGCATCTCAGCCATCATCTCCAACCCCAGCTGCCCCTCCAACAACTCAAACGGTATCTCAGCCGTCACCACCATCACGGGCAGTCGCTCAGGCAACTCAGATGCCATCTCAGCCATCATCTCCATTGCGGGCAGCACCTCAGGCAACTCGGACGGCATCTCAGCCATCATCTCCAACCCCAGCAGCCCCTCCAACAACTCAAATGGTATCTCAGCCGTCACCACCATCACGGGCAGTCACTCAGGCAACTCGGATGCCATCTCAGCCAGCATCCCCAACCCCACTAACTCTAACAACTCAAACGACGTCTCAGCCATCATCTCCATCGCGGGCAGGCCCTCGGGCAACAAGATTAGCATCCCAGCCACCATCTCCATCTCAAACAACTAGAGCAGCATCTCAACCACCATCTCCACTAGGCCCAGCCTCTGAATCAAAATCAACAGCTCAAACAGCCTCTCTTCCACCATCCCCATCTCGCACAACTTCTAAGACACAAACAGAGAAAAAAATGGCATCTCAATCTCCATCTGGCATTGCCTCAATTTCTCGACCATCAAGCCAGAGAGACTCTAAACCCCCATCACCATCAAGGACATTTGCTCCTCAAGCCAAACCATCTTCTCCTAAAGAAGCTCAAACCCAGGCTATATCATCTCAGCCGCCACCACAAAAACCTCAGTCCAAAACAGAAAACCAAAGGCAATCCCCAACAGAACTGATCTCCTCGCCAGCCCAGGTGGGAAAGCAGCCCACAATGTTATCAGACTCCAAATTACTGGTTAAATCCACATCTGACTCTGCTTCAAAAGTGCCTCCTATGTCACAATCATTAGATGTTGATGCTACTACTGATTCTATTGGGCCCCAGAAATCAGAAATAAAACCACATACAGCCAAAGATGAGAAACCCAAAACAAAGACACAGGAAAAACAAGTAGGTGAGCACAATCCACAAGGAAATGGAATGCCGAAAGATAAGACAGATGTCAAGTTTCTTGACATGGAATCAAGCTCAAAGCCACAGGTTAGAGAGCAGTTGGAAATGCCAAGTAGACCTGCAACAGAGATGGCAATCTTAAGGACAAAGATGACAGAGAAGCAATCAATCGGCAGTGCACGGAAGTCAGCAGCAATGGGCGCCACAGAAAAGGAGAGCAAAATTTCTACTCCCACCAACCAAAAGGAAAACAAAATTACAATGCCCCATGGTGAAAGAGGCACCTTACAGAAAGATATTGGCGAAGGGGTTTCAAAGTTTGTCCATAAGCTGGCTGCAGCCCCTACAGAGTATCTATCAGATAAGCATCCAGTAAGTGTCGTAACCCTAGCCGGTGAGAATAAAGGAGCAACAATGAATATAGGTTCCAAAGCTCCAAATAGGGATGGCTCAGTGCAAATTCACAGAGGCTACAAGCTCAACAAGGATGATAAGATAGGGGTGGAGGATGATAGGGAGGGGCAATCAGAGGAAAGATCAGATCATTCAAAGAATGCAACACCGGAGATTACTACATGCATTAACAGCAACATGCAGAGCATAAACAACTCAGTCCTTTACAGTAGTTCCTGCACCGAAAGGAATCCAGGTGTTCACTTGAATCTTTCCACAGAACCTGCCACTTCAAAGGAGAAAATGAAATCGTTCGAGGCACACAAGGCCGAATACACCAGGAGTCCCACTCAAAGGGTTGTATCTGAGCCCACAGTCAGAAGACGGTGTCTCAGAGGGCTTTTCATGGAACCCAGCGACTCAGATCCAGACAATCCACAGAAGCCTAGGCGTCATGGTTGCCGCTATAGCTGCGGGGAGAAAGAAATGAGCACTGTATCTAATGGCAAAGGAAGTAAGGATGCCAAGGAAGATGGGAGTAGCAAATGAATAAGCACATGATGCTGCTGATGTTGCATATACATCACATCATTAACTGCGTTTCTCAAAGAAGGGCACAATGGTAGTATATATATATGGTGGAATAAAGATGTGAGTATGCTACATCCTATACTTAGACAATGTTGCTGGTTTTTGCAACCGCAGGCTATATTAAGAATTGTGATAACGTAATATTCAGAGTTCATCCAATCTGCCTGCCCTATGAAACTCTTTAATTCAGTGAAACATATCTCAAAATAGCAAACAAGCAACAGCCCCTCAGAACTTTAGCAACATAAATTACATGGGTGTATCCCTACAAAATCAATCATCCAATAATGCAAAGAAACAGAGCTTGCATTCTGGAGAGGAGGTCATGGTTTACCTCTCTCTATAAAGATGAAACTTAAAGCCATGCCTTATATGGCATCCATCGTGCCAGAATACAAACTAATGCCTCCACAGCTAAGAAACTCGTTGAAAATAATGAGCAGATGGAGGACAATGAGCTTCCAATGAAGAGAATATTTACAAAATGAGCTCCAAAAGAAGCAACAGCTTCAAGGTTGGAGCACACACCGACTTTTTTTAAAGCAGACACCGACTGTAATATCATTTTTAGACAATGAATCAATTATTCACATGCTGGCTTGGTATCAAAGCTGCTCAAGCAGATGGCAAATGCCTGAAATGCTGACAGAGGATACTGATAGTCCATAGTGAAGATGTCTTTCCCTATCTTTCCAAACTGAAGTATTACCTTTTCCTGCTCTGCCAGCGAAACCTTGTGATAAGGTTCCACAGCTGCCACAAGCTGAAAGTTCTTTACAGAAGCCACAGTGACACGGCCTCTGAAGTTCAAGCACCAGCACTGCAACTGCTCATGCCATCGAGGAGCTTTGTTCTTTAGGACCAGTGGCTCACCAGCACTCTGTATGGACAATGGTGGCTCGGATAGGCTTGTTGAGCTCAAATCAGCAATTGGTTCCTTGTTTTTTCCAACAGATAAAAGCGAGAACTGCTCCTCAAGGGAGTGGGAAAACCCAGTTGGTGTTGGAGCAGTGCCCCCTTCCTGAATTGCAGAGACAGGGATAGAATGCATAGTGCATTGCATCCGCCTTGGACCTCTAGTCCGAAGCACATTAAGCTCATATGAGATAGTGGCTATGTTGTAGTTACCTGCAGGTACTCTTGGGGATACCTGCTTCAAATGGATTCTTCGACTTGACCGACTATTTGGCAGAACTGGACCATCATCGGAAGGTTGACTATCACAAATAGTGAACTTGGTTCCTAGAAAGTTTGACCTGACAACATTCGATCAAGAACTTCAAAATTCAGGTACACACAAGATGGAGGAGGAATAAGTTCAGGATGCACTAAACTTGCCTTAATTTTCCAATGTACGTATTGCTTGCTCGAGAGAAATCGTCTGAGACCAATGAGATGACAAAATCAGTGCTTGTAGCACGCCTGATCTTTCTGGCTGCAAAAAGCAACTTGCCATTCTCCCCCAACAGTGCTGCAATTCCATTCAAACCATTAACATGGAGAGTTCTCTTGTTTCGCCAGTATTAACATCGACTGCTACAACAATATTCTAGATGCCAAAATAAGGTTAAATTTTTTTGAAATTTCAAACAAACAAAAAAAAAAATCATTGCGAACCCTAGACCTCAGCCAAAAAATTCTCTTTTATGCAGGTATTCTCTCCAATAACAGACACATCATAGACTCTTTTGTAATTTTCTCATAGAATTGTCTAAGGTTTTCTGCACATCTCATGACCTGAGCTTCTCAGACTTTAAGAATTTTTAAGCAACTCATTCCCTATTACTTGCTAACTGCAAAAATTAAAGTAAAAAACAGAAGAAGAAACCAAAGAAAATCCATTATGGGAAAAAACTAACCCAAAACTTTAATCACCAGGTAATAGAATCATCCAAACAATACACCATCAGTAAGCTAACTCAATCAGTTATTGCAAAAGAAACTAAATTTCGAACATTTCCATCAGCAGCAAACAACACTATATCAAGATATTAGAAACAACCCAGACGCACTATCATAAGAAGAGAATATTGTATAAAATAGTTTTAGTACAGAATCATTTCCCTTAATGTCAATTAACTGCTTCACGAATAAATCCAAACTAAGTTGATACAAGAAAACAGAAGCAACAGTGACAAACTATGCCCTTCACTCACCAGGACTGAGACCGAGATACAACCGATATGTAGAAGTTGCTCGTTCCCTTCTGATAAAGCATTGTATTGGCGAATCACGAGGTCCCGGCTACACAATACAGAAGAAAACCAACCAATTCCAAAAAAAAAACAAACACTAAAATCAGCAATCAAAATAACAACCACATTAAAGGAAGGGAAAAACCTGCTTCAGTGAAATTGGGAAAGTGAGCCGTCCACATTCTTCCGGCGTCTTCACAATCTCCTTGGTAATCTCTCTCCACGACCTACAAACCGAAGCACAGGCGACCACATATCTCCTAGCTGGCCACAAAGTTTCACTCTCTTCCACTCGTCGAATCACATCCAGAAGCAACTCAGGCGGTAAATTCGCCCACCGGCTTTGTTGAACTGATCCATAGAGGTATCGAACACCATCAGCAGAACTCTGTGACGGTGGTCGGCCGTGGACAGGCCTCCCTTCTACTCCCCTCCTCGACATGCTCCCAATCCCATCTCTCATCTCTCTCAGCTCGCGAACTATGCTCTTAAAAGACATCGAAGTAAGCAAAAATTCCCTCTCAAGAAATCCTGTATGAGAAACTACACATCTTCAGGCAAAACTAGAGGCTTTCCCATTCTAGTTCGAATAACAAGAACTTCATATCAGAATGTAGAGGAAATATTGGGGTTTATCCACTTACTTGGCAACTCTGTGATCTTGAAAGGGAAGAAGACTACGTAAAACTACTTTTGAACGAACCAGTTGCTTGAATGCCGTCAGATTTACCGTTTTGGAAGTAAAGAAATTTCTGCAAGGGATAAATCCGGCAAGATAGCAGCTTTCAAATACCGAAACTAAAACCAGATCTAAAATTGCAGCTTTTTGCGCTACTCGCGCAAATAGCAACCAAATTTGCTTAATTCCTTACTCTCCATAGCAATACTACTAACTATCTTCGGAGCAATCCAAAATCTTCACAAATGCCAATCAAAATATTCAAGATGCCAGCACGAAAATGCAGATCGCTCCTCCAATCGAAGTCCTCACAGATATACAGCAATCGCAGAAAGCCTCCTAAATTCTCACCGGAGACTGAAACAAAACTCTTATATCACCGGATTTCCCCCAAATAAGTCAACTTCTAGAAGAATTAGTAGAACGAAATAACCAAAAAGAAGACTTCCTAAGTACTGATTGCAGACAACTCCTACAATTCACAGGATTAAGCTGCAGTTATCGAAGGAAATCACGAAATGCAGCATAAAGGGGAGAAAAACCTCACTTTTTCAGTTCCAGTGCCGTCTATTTCTTCAAGAAAATCTCCAAAACTTGCAATGCCAGAAGAAAAGAGACGATTTTTCCTGGTCTGAAGTAGAAGATACAGAGAAAATCCTTCATCGTTCAGAGTAAAACCCTAGATGGCTCTCCCTTCCTCTTCTTCTCCATCTATTTTCCTCACCACGGACTGTTTCTTTTCGAAGATCCCAACCTTTCTCCTTGAAATCCTTTTCTCCACTTTTATATCGCGGACTATTTGTTAGCACTTCAATTTCTGAAAAAAATGCTTAGAAAATTGCCCGACTTCATTATTCAATTTATTTTTCGCTTTTTCCGAGGCGGGCCGCCCAAGCCAACGTGGCTGTTGCAGCGAAAGATTCCCATCGGGATTTCCTCGCCTTTTTAGTCGTTCTCGACCACGGAAAGGTTTGCTCAGAACTCAGTTCTGACTCGGACAAACAGATTGACACTCGGCCGAAACAAATCCGCGAGAACGAGTTCACTCAGCTTTAAAATTGCCTTACTGTTGGAGTGTTGTTGCTGGTCTACAAGGGTATTCCTTTTCACTTAAAAATAGATATCCAAGTTAGAGGAGTCAGGCGAACGGCAGGATCATTAGTACGTGGGGCCTACCACACAAACCTAGAGAAATTGCTTTACTATTGGGATGCTGTTGCTGGTCTATAAGGGTATTAAGTAATGATGAGTGGATTTAAGACTGACCTTTGTTTTTACAGCCATATAGAATCAATGGAGGTTGATGGACTTGAATCCGCAACCTACGGCTGCGATGGCGAGCAAATTTATCGTCTCACACCCTCTCACTGTGTCACTTGCACCGTAAATTCCTCCCATCTAATCCGAGTTGTAGAGGAAAGCGATGATTTGAAACTCTGACCAAGCAAGCACATTTTCATCGTCCAACTAAGACATTGTTGGTATCGTTAGTTATTAGTCTATAATATTTGAAGAAAGAAATATAAAAATGTATTATTTTTATAAAGCTTATGATAGGGTCTCCCTAGATTTGTGTTGGATGAGAAAAGAATTTCTTAAGGATCTAGAGACATAATTAAGAATATGTATAAGGGAGCAATAACAAACATTAAAACTACTAGCAAAGAAATTGGTAATTTCTTTATCACTATACAATTGCATCAGGTACTAGCATTAAGCTCGTACCTTTCCGTGTTGGTTATGAATGAGTTAATAAAACATTTGCAAGAAGAGATTTCATGGTATATGTAATTTGCAGAATGCGTGTTCCTTGAGGAGGGAAAATGTGAAGCCTTGAGGGATGAATTTCAAGACGGGTGAGATACTGAGAATTAGTCTCACATCGCTTAAGGAATAGGGAACTGGGTGGGTTATAAGAGTTCAGAGAACTCTCCTAGCAACGAGACCTTTTTTCGCAAGAGAAGAATAAAACTGTGAAGCTGTATGGGCAGTCAAAGAGGATAATATTGTTGTTGCGGGACTCCCGGCTATTACAGAATTGTATTATAATTTAAAGGATTTAAAATTAGTCAAACTAAGACAGAGTATATTAAATGCAATTTTAGTAAGGAGAGAAACGGGAGTGAAGTACCAGTAAAAATTGATAACCAAAAAGTGCACATAAAAGAACAATTCCAATACTTTGGATTAATAATTCATGACAGTGGAGAGATTGAGAGAGAGATTACTCAAAGAACAAATGGAGATGACCCTCTAGAGTTTTGTGTGATCGAATGGTGTCATTCAAACTAAAAGAAAAATTTTGTAAGATAGTTGTCAGGCCAGTCATGCTATATGGATCAAAGTGTTGGCCAGTTAAGGAACAACCTATACATAGGATAAGTGTGATTGAAATGTTGATGTTAAGATGGATAACTGGCAAGACAAGAAATGATAGAATTAGAAGCGAAAACATTAGAGAAAACTAGGAGTAGCACTAATATGTAACAAGATAAGGGAGATTAGAATTAGATGGCTTAGACATGTCCAACATAAGTAAAAAAAGGCACAAGTTAGAATGAGTGAGGTGATCCAAGTCTAAGATTCTAAAACGGCAAAGGAAAGGCTCAAAAGAATGTGGATAAGGTAGTGAGAAAATAATTTAAAATTTTGAAACTAAATGAAGCTATAACACTTAATAAGGGAGAATGGAGGTACAAGATTCATGTAACCAACCCCTAATTGGGCTAAGGTCTTGATGATGATGATGATTTTCATAAAGCAAGAAGATTTTAAACCGAACATCTCAACAATACAATAAAAGGACAGCCTTAGTGCAACTATTGAGTTGTCGTTGTGTAACCTAAAGGTCATGGTCTAAAAGTACGAAAATAGCTTCTTACAAAATGCAATGTAAGGCTATGTACTACAAACCTTTATGGTCCGTCCTTTCCCCAAACCCTGCATATTCAGGAGCTTAGTGCACTGAGCTGCCATTTTTTATCTCAATGATATAATGAGATTTGTGAGTGAGCAACTAATTTGGTAATCCGCTACTAATTCATACTAGAGCATTAGTCACCAAAAGTACCCTATCACTAGTCCTACGTAAATAGGCACCTTCCCCAAGTTAGGCCTCGTTGAGGGTTTGATTTAATTAAATAGGGCATTAATCACTCTCTCCTTTGTTAGTTTCTTCTAAATTTCTTCACAATACTAAGAGAAAGATAAAAATAAAATGCCAGAGAATAATTTTAATGCCATCATAAGATAACTTGATTAGGGTTTATAAAGATGTATAATTATATTTGGCAGGTTAGAAGTGATATACTGAAGCTATTTAATTGGACTTCAAAGCGGGGCTTTTTCATAAGAGGACAACACTTGTTCTATTTAACTATAGTAAATGGTCGGCATAAATAACTGATCAAAAACGGTTAACCAAAGTTGTGCTTAAATGGTATAAATGGCATATTGAGGGAGAGCCTTATTTTTTAGGCCTAGTTAAAGAGCCTAATTTATCATTTTTGGGCAGATTTTAGGCACTCAATGCACATCCTAATCTCAGAAGCATCTATACATGAGGAGCATGATAGTAATTTTTTCTACACCACTCATTAGATATAATAAAGTACTTCCATCTTTTGACAATAGCAAAGTATTAATCTTCTTGCCAACAACATCTAGCATAGCTGGTGGCAGACGTCAAGGCATCTCTTGTAAGGAGATTATATTTAAGAGAGTGCCTAAATAACTTGCTTTATAATTATTTAGTTGTATAGAGAGAAAAGAACAAGAAGAAGAAACTAACCAAATTCTTTGCTATAAAAGGCTTTTGTTGTGTCTCTCCCAATGCATGAGGGAAAGTCATCAAATTAGTTTCTCATGAAGACTTCATAATTGCTTATGAAACTTTAATATATTCCAACAATAAAACCTAGCCAAATATACAATGAGAGGAAAGCTAAATTAAAGTGTTCCTAATTTTTGCATGATGAAGTCTATATATAGATGATCTACCTACTTATTTAATTCTTTTAGCTTTGAATGTTTCCTAGTCCAAAAATCATACAAGTTGGCATGTTAGAAGATCCTATTTTTCATTTTTGAATATAGACCCTTGTTTAAAAGTTTTCAACCATCCATGAAAACAAGATTTCTTTAGATGTTAAAATCATCTAATCTACATGATTTTCAAACTGGAACACATTGAGAGCCAAAGAAATTAGATAAACTAGTTAGATTATCTATAAGTATATGTTGATGTTTAACCGCAAGTGTACGGGCTATTGTAGTATAGCTATGCAATTTATAGAAATTCCAAGAAAAAAACATAAAATAAAATTAATTAAACATCCCTAAATTATACTGTCCATAGAAAATCAGAATATAGATAAGGTAAAACTTAAATAGAATAGGGACACATATATCATTAACATTGAGGACACAAACGGAAATAAAAAAGAGGACAGAGATGGAATTAATCAGATCTGTCGAGGGCAAAATTGGGATTTGTGGGGGAAAAAAATAAAAAAACGAAAACTAGGAGAAAATCAACAGAGAAGAAAGAAGAGCCAGAGGAGGAAGAGGAAGAGGAAGAGGAAGAGGAGAGGGAGAAGGAAAAAGAAAGGAGGGGGGAAGATGTGGGAGAAAACCCATGTTGGGCTTTCTCTAGTGATCTCACCGGAGGAGGGGTAGAGAGCAGAGAGAGATGGTGATTTGTCGGAACTGGGTTACCAGTGGGAAATGATGACATTGAAGATGGGAGGAAGAACTAGAGTGGGAAAAGAGGAAGAGAAAGAGGGAAGAAAGAAAGGGACTCGGGTTGATGCCGGTGTCAAAAGAAGACGGGAATGAGACAGGGATTTTTCCAGTGTGGGTTTGCTGGAACCCTGGCTCGTAGGAAAATAGAGAAGAAGGGGAAAAGTCGTAGGGAGGAGGAGAGAGGACCCAAGAGAGAGAGAAAGCTAAGGAGAGAGGCAGGGGAGTTGGAGTTGTTCTATCGGCTGGGGAGATCTGGGCAAAAGAATTCGGTGAAGGGGTGATCGGAGAAGGGTTGGTGGTGTTGCAGAGGAGGCTAGGCAGTTGGTACGGCCTAGCTTGGTTCTAGTGTGTGGAAGCTATAGGTGCGATGGAAGATGAAGAGAGGAGCTAAAGACGAGAGAAGCAAAGAGGAGTGGTATGACTGGAGATGAGGAAGAGGAGATGCCAGTTGGGAGAGAGGGGAAGACGAGGATGAGAAAGAGATTAGGAGAGAGAGAAGAAGAGGTTGTTGTTGTTGTAATATCCTCAATTTTTAATCTTAAATTAGTAATAAAATAAATAGATTAAATTAAAAAATTTATTCATAGAATTTGGTTCTGAAAACTCAAATACTAGGAAGTACGCGTTGATAGGATTCCGACGACATATAAAACACAGAAAACGGAACTCAAACAGAGAAGATGAGCCGTTGAAGTTGGAGGGGCAGTTTGGTAATCTGGAGGGCCTCGAAGTACAGGATGATGTTTTGATCATGACACCCCCTTCCACCCTTCTACACAACTCTATTAGATCTAGCAACTTCGCAGAAGAAATTATTGGAGGGTAGAGTTTAAGAGAAAAGCTTCCCTTCCTCCTCCTAAGCACGATCTCTCCCTCATACCTTCTCCCCTCATTGCCCTTTCCATTGTAAAATTTTTCTCAAATCCTAATGTCTACAATTTTGTTTCCGGCAACTAGAGCTCCGGTAGTGTCAACGGCCGTCAATTGATCCAGGTAAGTCTTACCCCTTGTTCCCCTTCCATTTACAGCGTATAAGATGGAATTTCCCATCAATTAATGCCGGAAAACAACATGGGTTTATAGTTTTTAGGCAACTTTGTGTGCCTTACTGTTGGCGTAAAAATAGGTTAATAAAACAACCTTAAAACTGTGATGGGACTGTCCATTTAGGGCATAAGGAACCCAAGAATAAACCCTTTAAGTTTGAGGGAAATCCAACAGTGGACGAAGCCAGAAATCACGAAGAACAGTACGTATGAGAAATTTAGGAATGTGAGAAAAATCAAGAAAAAACCTTAGTTTTTGTCAAAATCAATTAAAAGAAGTGTTAAAAATAAAAACTACATGAAATTCGGAGCAAAATGATGCAAAAATCACTAAATTTGGGCACCTATGGGGTCATCAGTGACGATCAGACTCCGGTTGTCTTCTCGGCGTCGATTCCCGTGTTGGCTCCCTCGTCGCTGGTGTAAATTGGTGTAAAACTGGGCCGCCAGTATAAACTGGTGCAAACGCCCCCCCCCCCGAAACCCCCTATAAATTAATAATATTAATTTATGAAGTATTTTCACAAAAAACTTGATTTTGAGAATTACAAAGGTCCAAATTACGATTGAAAACATCTGTTGTGATTGTCTTGACGATACGGACCTAGATTTAACTCAAAAACTTATAATTGACCACTTTTCATTTAGAAAAATTATAAAATAGTATTGTGGTATTGATAAGTACATCTGAACGTTTAAGATAAGGAAATTATACGCTCGGGTTGAGTGATCTCACATCAACGTAGGTGATGACATTTAATGTTATATTTTGATTTTAAACCTTGCATTATCATAACATCATGATTGATTGTGATTTAATTAACACTTGTTCTTATAATTTACGATTTTATGAGACTCCACGTTTTATGCTATGATCGATACTAGAATTCGATAATATATTGAATGAAATTATGATCGATGATTTCATAAGATTGATACTCCGTATTAATGCATAACTAAAAATTATCTTTCTTTATTGCATTACTGAAATTGATAGGTTTTCCTAAGAAAGGACAATGGAGGCTTGGTGGATGGTCCTTTTAGAGGCTAACCTCGGAATGAGGGGCATGCCTTGAGGATTGCGAGCCATGAGTGCTCCTAGTTTTTGAGATACATGTTTTTCTTGTTTTGGGTTTTATGATAGGTGCTCTCATTAGGTGGATGTCATACTAGAAGGGAGTAGGGCTAGCCACCTACCCTTTGAGATTTGTGATGTGATTGTAATATGATAGACACATGCTCACAGATGCATTCGGTAGAGGTTTGGTAACATGGATAATCTACACTACCGGTCTGGGCCTTTCCATGGGGACAGACGTTAAGTCTCCCGTTATGGTGTCGATAGAGAGCAGCAGTGGTTGAGACCCTAGAAGGTTGTTACTGCGGCATGACGATCCATACTCTTGTTTTGTATGCTTACATGATGAGCATGGAGATATTGTTGTATACCTGAGCGTGACAATACTCAGATGAGTGATATGAGTACTCATGATCTGTTTATACTAGTGTATAGGACACACATGAGACCCATGTACCTTAGGGTGCCCTGTTATTATTGCATCCTCATTTACATTAGATCATATCATGTTTTAAACCTATAAGATGCATGTTTTATCATACATGATGTTTTGAGATTATGTCGGCATTGCTTATAATGATTTTATTTTCATAGATGATAGATCTTCTCATTATATCAGCATTGTTATTCGATTTGTTCCATTTTTATTACATTAAATGTCTATGTACCTACACAAGCAATAGCTTGTTGAGGTATTATTTTGTTTTACAATGCTTTAGATCTCAAGTGCAACAGCGGGAAGGGCAAGACCATTGAGAGACCGTGATAGCAGTGGGAGATATCTTCACTTAAACTGATAGACAGTGATATGAGTTAATAAACGGACTATCATTTGACTTTCTTTATGGACTGTATACTTTTATTGATGGGATTGATTATGATAATTATATATATGATGGACATTGAGGTAGGATATTATGATGGATAGACCCTGGGACATATTGTTATTATGTTTTGGATATTTATCGTTTTGAAAATAAAGGCCCAATGATTTTGACATTAGTTTGACATGTATATCGTCTCAATTGTATCACGGCGAAATTTCAATTATGTTTTAAATTATAATCGTGATGTTTTGGAAAAAGAAATAACACCCAGAGGTTTTCAATAAATATTTTAAATAATTAATTAATAGAATCTTTTTATTTTAGGATCCCTACTATGACTATTATTATTATTATAAATAAATAAAAATTTGTTATAAAAACCCAGGGTGTCAAAGTTGTCGTGCGTTGAAGGGGGAAGACGTGTTAAGCAAAGATGGTTCAGGAGAGAGGGGGAGAGCTGGGCAATCCAACCAGAGGAGAAGAAAAGCTGGTGAACAGAAAACAGGGTGAGAGAGGAAGAGAGATGAGTGCAGTAGTGTGGTTGGGGCGTTGAAGGAGAAGGAGAAGTAAGGAAGGGGGAACTAGGCTACTTCGGTTAGGCTGGAGTGAAGACACAATGACCGTGGCGTTCCTGAGCCTGGGCAAGTGTGGTGGAAACAAAAGTGTGATGAAGCAGGGGCTAGTGATGGTGAGCAAAGAAAAAGAGAACCAGGAGAGTTGTCCGTGAGAGAGAGATGAGGAATGAGAGGGAGAGTAATGAATTGAGAAGCGGAGAGGAACGATCCTTCCGCCTCTCTTCGTGGAGGGGAAAGAGAAGAGAGAAATGTTTGTTGAAATCCCCTTCTATATGAAGAGCAACCCATTATGGGTAGCTCTCCTTGTTTTCTTCATGCGTGTTTTACTCTTCCATGTTTTCCTCTTCATGTTGGCAGCCCACTTCAAATGCTTAAACTATGCAATAGTCCCTTGTGAGGTCGGTCCATCCACTACTTTGATGATCTACACCACTTTAGCCAATCTGAGCCATCCAAGTTATTTTAGTTTATCTGCAAAACAAAATACTAAATTAGAATCATCTAAACTATGTATCTAATTAGCTGTAATGATTATCTGATTGTTAACTTTTCAAATTAACGATTGGATGATCAATTAAAGCTAAAATTAATTTAAAATTACCAAATTACCTAATTAAATTATCTAATAAAATGTTAATATAAGGTTATTTTAGCAAAATTAAACACTCAACAGTATACCCATCCATCATGCAAAAAGTAAGAGCTCTTTGACAAGAAGCACTTAATAGCTTTGATTTAACATGCCTCACACTACGAAAGCAATTTATTTATTAGGTATTAAATCATGGGACATCCAATTGCACTTCTTTCTTATGTTTTACTTGGTTTGTAGAAGGAAGAGAAGCATATTAAGACAATACATCATTCAATAATCAAAAGCAACCATAATGCATTAGAGATATGAGCCAGGCTATGAAACTTTTTAAAAGAGTAATTGAGAAGCGACTATAGCATTAGATGAGTGTATAGGAGAACTAATTTGGTTTTATGCCTAGGTCTACCATAAAAGCTATTTTCCTACTTAGGCAATTGATAGAGAAATATAAGTAGCGGAGGAAGGACTTTCACATGGTCTTTATTGACTTAGAAAAAGCTTATAATATGGTATTTACAGATTTAATATGATGGGTGTTAGGTGAGAAAGGGGTTTCATGGGGGTATATAAACATAATTAAATATATGTACGAGGAAGTAGTAACAAATGTTAGAACCACTAGTGGATAGATCTGTGATTGTTCTATCACTGTAGAATTGCACTAAGGATCAATATTAAGCTCGTACCATTTCACATTGGTTATGGATGAATTAACAAAATATTTGCATGAGGAGATTCCACAGTGAATGTTATTTGCAAATGATAGTATTTTAATTGAAGAGACATGGGAGAGTGTAACACACAAAAGCCAAAGTTGTGGAGAGAAGCATTAAAATGTAAATAATTTAAAATTAACCAAACTAAGACAGAGTATATGAAATGCAATTTAAGCAATGAGAGGAGTGGGAGTAGAGCACCAGTAAAAATTGATAACCAAGGAGTGCCTCTAAAAGACTACTTTCAGTACTTAGAATAGATAATTCATGAGAGTGGAGAGATTGAGAGGGAGGTTACCCCGATAATCCAAGTGGGTTGGAACAAATGGATATACAATTCTAGAGTTCTGTGTGATTAGCAGGTGCCATTCAAACTAAAAGGAAAATTCTATAAGATGGTTATAAGGTTAGCCATGCTTTATGGATAAGGGTGTTAGGCAGTTAAAGAACATTATATACATAGAATAAATATAGTTGAAATGAAAATGTTGAGTTAGATGAGTAGCAAGACAAGAAAGGATAGAACTATGAATGATAACATTAGAGAAAACTTAGGAATACTATCAATAAGTAACAAGATGAGAGAAATTAGACTTAAATGGTTTGGATATATCCAATGGAGACTGAAAATGACACCCGTTAGGAGTGGGACAATGCAAGTTGAAGGTTCTAAAAGGACAATGAAAGAGTAATACTTGATAGAGGACTGGTGAAAAAAGATTTAAAAACTATGGAACTAAATGAAACCATGATACTTGATAGAGGAGAATGGAGGAATGAGATTCACGTGGCTAGCCCTTAATCGAAATAAGGTCTTAACGATGAGGATGATATCTTACTCATGGGCAATCATAATTGGCTTAGTGGGTTCTTGATATGTGAAATTAAGATCTCATTCATAGGGATGGCATGTGGTAGAACTCAGCGGATGATCAGAGGATTAGTGACACCCATGACTCTAGTCTCAAAAGCAATGAGCTTGACTATTAATAAGAAGGCAAGAAGCTCGTAGACCCAATTGCTGTACATGGCAATTTCACTTTCACCGTCCGAAGTCAGATATCACTAACTAAACACATGCAAGCGTGGTCATGTTTCGGAAGATCCAAACCGTTTATCGTCTAAGCCTTGACTCATTCAGTCTTTCACTCGAAATCCTTCCATGGATTATTTAAATGCTTTGACATTTAATACTCTGCCGCTTTCATGACAAGAAATATAAAGGCTACAACTCTTCAATGATTCAGATTTTTGAAGGGTAACTTATATAACGTGAAACGCAGAAGATGAACGGCTTGGATCACTTGAGAAGGGACTCTACTTCAAAGAGAGAGACGTGAATGGCTGAAACGGGGCCCTACTTTCTCCTTTCCATCACTACAGCTCCACTCGTTTTTCCATGCTCAACACAACAGCCAAACAAGGCCTGTGACCTAAGCCGTCTGGCTGCTTCCAGAATGCCTTCACCGGGCCATCAATATTCCTCGACTCATCACAACAAGCTAAAAAGTAGAATTTTAGTAGATGATAACCAATAGTATGTAGTCTTATCTTGCATTTTGCAAAAGAGTGTTTCCATGACTTGAACCCGTAATTTCAAAGTCACACGATGAGGTGACTATTAGGGAAGGGCCTGAGATGTAGGACACCATCCAAAGATGAAACAAAAACAGATTGGCATGAGAGCATGCAGAACAATGGAGGGCCGGACCTTCTTTGTTTAAGACAGCCTCGACAACTCACAGGAGAAGACTACAACAAGGATACAAAAATTAGCCTGGATCAAATAGTTTCACTGTTTAGTCAGTGAGATTAATTTCTCCTTTAGGTAATTCGTCTGCAGTTGAGTTTGCAGTCTCTTTGACACGAACAAATTCATGTTGGAGGCCTTCTTACAGTAAATTGGTTTCATCAATTGCATTTCACTTCTGCCATGGCCCTGAGGATCGAGCTAATGGTGTTTGCAGAGTCACCTTTACTGATACATAAGTGGTTGTTGAAGAGTAGGATAATCTTATTCGTCAACTAGACCGAGGTGATCCAGAAGAAAACAGAAGACAACCATTTGATTAAGCCTTTACAAAAGATAAGGCAGAAAGAAGGCTCCACCAAGGGACGTACAAACATTACATACTCATTGACTACAAACCAGAACTGCATCAGAATTAAGCCTGATATGCCATGCCTTTGTTACTCGTACACAAAAGAAAACATTAACCATAGAATCTCTCTCTTGTAGCTAAGATAGACTTGACTCCATACCTTTCCTGCCCACTTTCTATCACCTTAAGTAATTAGACTGAATGGTAATTCACCATAGTATCAGAGCTCTATTGATCGAAAGCTCGTGACTTCAAATTCCAAGACCTCACATTTATCAAATTCACGTGCAAGAGCCTAAAAATGGTCCCATCAAATGAGAGAGTGTGTTGGAGATATATCTGATGTTATCTCACTTCCTATCAGCTTAAGCTTTTGTGTTATATGGTAAATTTAACATTCCCTAACAAGAGTAACCTCAGCTGCATTAGCAGAGCTTCACATTTATGAAGTTGAGCTGCAAATTAACGATCATATTCTTAACTTCTTAAATCATGTCCCAAGGGGTTCTCTGGTGTTAGTAAACCAACTTTCTGTATTATTAATAAACCAACTGATGATGGGTTTTGAATCACCAGTCAACCATCACATTAGCATAATCTACATATGGTTTTATAGATAAACCTTCACATTACAGTGCCTATGATTATTCAGCCTGGTTAACAACTAACATGGATCATCATACTTGTTGGAGAAACAATGGAGATGTTGATACTCATAATGAAAACTGAGAAAAGTAGAAGTTAATACTCTTAACAAACTCCACTAAATCCAGGTCTCCATTTAGGTTGGTGTTTGATGTTTTATTGGCTTTTGGCACAACAGTAAAAGTTTGTCATCATGTAACCTTAGTCTCTTGCAAAAATACAAAGTAAGGCTGCGTCCTATAAGCCCTTCTGGTCTACCCCTTCTCCAGACCTCACATAAGTGGGAGCTTCATGCACACGGACTGCCCCCATGTGAACGGGTTTGAGTTGACCCGGACGAGTCCATTCAAGCTGGAGAATTTTTGTTCTACTTTTACCCCAAAGCCCGAACCATAACCAGGAGACCAGTTTGATACTTTTGTCTTCTTTAAGAGCCTGTTTCACCATTTTCTAAGTTTTCAGACCACTTGGTCTTTAAGCTGGCAACTCTCTACACTTGGGGAGTAAGCCACCACTTTTGTCAATTTCCGGCCCACCGCCCGTGATTGAGTTGGAGTCGACAGTCAAATCATCGGAAAAGCCATGCATTGAGCAACTCTCCATCAATGGCCATGGCTGAACAAGGAATTACCTCTTACGAGAAAAGGGAAGCTTGACCAAAAAATTATGCACATTCACTCATTGTGCCTTTACTTTTTTAGGTTTTAAAATGGATGGTAGAAAAATTAATAGCATTAAAAATAGGTTAAAAAATTTGATGTTTGAATCATTTGAAGAATGTGATTTTTTAAACACCGTCCATCTATAGTTAGATGCTTAAGATGAGATGGTTCAATCGCACAAAAAATTAGACCCCACATGTACTAATATCACAGAAACCCGTGACAAGGCATGGCTTTAGTATCAAAAGGGCATGGAAATATAAGCAGAGTTAGTATTTCATTAATCTCGACCATTCATCTACTTACATATGCCATGGATGAGAGATAATATAAAAGTTATCCATGCTTCAAGGTGAGGAGGCCCAAGTCAACGGGATTCTTTGGATGAGATTTTTGGTATCTTCGTCGTGGAAGGAGTAAATCCAGAAAACAGAATGAACCACCAAAATATAAAGCGGGGAGGCCGTTTTGGCCCCTTATAATTTGAAAAAATTATGCTCGCCCATCCAAACGTAATCTTGATTTTCTTTATTTCTATAAGAACAGTGCGTTCAGAGTTGTGAAGTAGGAGAGAACGGATAACATAATTGAGGTTTTGAACAAGATGACCTTTTTATATTTTTTATTTTAAATAAATAAATAAATAATAATAATAAAGAAGTGTTCAACTTGAATCATTAAGAAATGTACGTCTTATTTATGTTTGATCCCTTTATTTTTCAAGTAAAAATATGCATATCTATCCCTATAGTTATAAAAAAATTATGAACAATTAAAGTTTTTTAAAAAGGATTGGACTTTTTGATCTCCCAATCTTTTTCCTCCAAATAATTCAAAAGTTCTTATATATTTCTAATCTGTTGTAAATTCACCAAATTAAACATAAACTATAAAATTAAACCAAATTTGAAGAATTAATGATCATATTTTCAAAAATTATTTGTAGCTAAAATCATCTAAATATCGTGAAATTTGCCGATGTAAGCAAGCCTACAAAGCCACATCAAACCGTCTGAGCGTGTCGCCCGGCTCCTGGAGACCTAAACCGCCGAGTTCGCTCCCTCGGTTCCGGCTTTCCCGCCATGGTCGCCAAAAGTGAACAAAATCCACAGGGACATATTCTCCACGTGTTCGTTTTTCATTGGCTTCTATTTCTATGACGGTCAAATTTGCTAAAGCCACGTATTTACTGTCAAACATTTTTATTGGCAACCGAGCTTAGCCAGCACCGGTCCATGCAGCTGCACGTGTCACTGCTAGTGACATTAAATGAATAAATGCTACATTCCTGCGCGCCAGTACAGAAGATTTCCTCCAGCAGACCCACATTAGGTTGATCAGAGCCGTCCATTACTTTTAGTAGAGAATTTTCAATCGTAGTATCAAAAGACTGCTTGATGAACAGTCACAATTGATGATTAGAAAGCTAAATTTCCATCGCCGAAAAGCGATCGGAAATTATGAAAATCAAATGGACAGATCTGATCCACTAAATGTGGGTCCCACTGATGTAACTTCTGTCCTGGCGTGGAGAAACCAACCAGAGAGTAAGTACTTTCAATGTCATGGGAAAGAAGGGCAGAAAGAGGTGCAAGCGGGACCTACACGTTCTGATGATCCGAACCATTTATCTGATTGCCTTAATATGTACGAGGGACCGATGGACGACGCCCTAAGTTCAACCTCAAACTTCACGAGATTTCTCTTTGCGGTGATAGAACTCACTACTATTCTTGGCCCTAAAATGGACGGCTCCGGATGCTTAAAACCGACAGGACTCAAATCTCGATCGTAGGAGGGCTAGGATTGCTTAAGATTGAGTTTTTTGGGTCACCAATTCTTGCTTTGGGGCCCAGCAGGGCCGTAAATCCTGCTTATTCTATGTTCGGTTGACACATGGATCTCTTGGATGGCGGTTAAAAGTGCATTTGGGACAGCTGTCCCACAAACAAAAATATTAATAAGGGGGTTGTGTTGGCATGGAGATAATAAACAAGGGAAAATTTATCTGGGCTATCATAGTTAGATTTATTGAATAAGAGGCAACCCACGGTTTAAAGGGCTATTTTATCTCGGCGTCAATTATTTTGTCTATGTTTTAGGCTATCAATAGCGTGGGATATGTCAGGTAACTCTTGTTAGTTTTGTCTAGTGACTATAATCATACAATCATGGTTGTATTTAACCCTAAGTGATTGACTTGTGCCATTGACTCAATCTTTCATCTGTTTGTGTCTTTGTGATCACATGCCATGATACTTGCAAAATTCTCCAAATAATTAGTCTTTATCAAATTTCTTCCTTTTTTTTTTTGTATTAAATAGTTACATGAAGGGAAAACTTGTGCAATGGTAAAATTGTTGTCATGTAACCTTGAAGTCATAGGTTCAAGGTGTGAAAACAACTATCATCATCGTCATCAAGACCTTATCCCAATTAGGGGTCGGCCACATAAATCTTATTTCTCCATTCCACTCTGTTAAATACCATGGCTTCATTTAGTCCCAAAGTTTTTAAATCTTTCCTCACCACTTCTATCCACTTTCTTTTGGGCCTTCCCCTTGCCCTTTTAAAACCTTCAACTTGTATTGCCTCACTCCTTCTAACTGGTGCCAATGTTAGCCTCCTTTGAACATGTCCAAACCATATAAGTCTAATCTCCCTCATCTTGTTACCTATTGGTGCTATCCATAAATTTCCTATAATATTTTCATTTCTAATTCTATCATTTCTTGTCTTACCACTCATTTATCTTAACATCCTCATTTCTGCTACACTAATCCTATGAGTATCATGTTCCTTAACTACCAAACACTCTAATCCATAGAACATAGCCGGCCTTATAGCTATCCTATAGAATTTTTCCTTTAGTTTGAGTGGCATCCGTCGATCACATAAAACACCCGATGCACATTTTTATTTGTTCCAACCCGCTTGGATTCTCAGGGTAACGTCCCTCTCAATCTCTCCACTCTCATGGATCAATGATCCTAAGTATCGAAAGTGGTCTCTCATTGGGACCCCTTGGTTATCAATCTTGACTGGTGTTCCACTCCTACTCTCCTTGCTAAAATTACATTATATACATTCTGTCTTAATTCGGCTATTTTTAAATCTTTCATATTCTAATGCTTCTCTCCATAACTCTAGCTTTATGTTTACACCCTCCCTTGTCTCATCAAGTAGGATTATATCGTCTGCAAATAACATGCACCAGGGAATCTCCTCATGCAAGTATTTTGTTAACTCATCCATAACTAATGTGAAAAGGTATGGACTCAACGCCGATCCTTGGTGCAATCCGACAGTGACAGGAAAATCACCAATCACGCCACTAGTGGTCTTAACATTTGTTACTGCTCCCTTATACATATCTTTAATTATGTCTATATACCCATGAGAAACCCCTTTACCACTCAACACCGTCCATATTAACTCTCTAGGGACTCTATCATAAGCTTTCTCTAAGTCGATAAAGACTCTGTGAATGTCTTTTCTCCTCTTCATATATTTCTCTACTAATTGTCTGAGTAAGAAAATAACTTTCATGGTAGACCTCCCAGACATGAAACCAAACTGATTCTCTGATACACTTGTTTCATGTTGTAGCCTCTTCTCAATCACTCTTTCAAAAAGTTTCATGGTGTGGCTCATAAGTTTGATCTCTCTATAATTAGTGCAGCTCTGAATATCTCCTTTATTCTTATAGATTAGTACAATAGAGCTTTTCCTCCACTCATCAGGCATTTTCTTTGATTTTATAATCTTATTAAACAACTTGGTCAACCAAACTACCCCAATATCTCCCATATGCTTCCAGACCTCTATTGGTATACCATCAGGCCCCATGGCCTTTCCTGATTTCATCTTTCTCAAGGCCTCTTTTACTTCAAATATTCTAATCCTACGTTCATATCTATAATATCTAATGTTATTTAGATTTATAGTATTTTCAATCCCTATATTCTTAAGGCCATTGTCATTTAACAATTTTTGAAAGTATATTTCTCACCTTTGTTTGATCTCATCATCTTTGACTAATACCCTTTGATCATTGCTTCTAATGCACCTAACATGCTCTAAGTCCTTGCCCTTCTGTTCTCTTACTTTTGCAAGTTTAAACACATCTTTCTCACCTTCTCTTGTTCCTAGTCTATTATAAAGCTCATCATATGCTTTAAGTTTAGCCTCACTAACTATTCTCTTAGCAACGTTTTTAGCATTCTTATATTGTTCATAGTTTTCATTATTTTTAATCTTCTGCTATGCTTTAAAATACATTTGTTTTTCTTTAATAACTTTTTGCACTGTTTCATTCCACCACTATGTTTCCTTTGTTAATAGCCTTTTACCTTTAGATACTCATAAGACATCTTTTGCCACTTTCTTAATAAACTCAACCATATTAGTCAACATGGTATTTACTTCTGTTTCATAGTTCCAATTTCCTTCTACCATCAACTTATTTTTGAATGAGGTCATTTTCTCTCCTTTTAAGTTCCATTACTTAGTTTTTATATGTGTATTAAGTTCAGTTCTTTTACTCCATCTTTTGATATGAATATCCATAACCATTAACCTATGTCGTGAGGTTAAACTCTCACCGAGTATCACCTTACAATCCTTACATATAAATCGTTCATTATTCCTAAGTAAAAAAAAGTCTATTTGGCTTTTATGAAGTCCACTTTTAAAGGTTATTAAGTGTTCATCCCTCTTCTTAAAGAGTGTATTTGCAATGGATAGGTTATATGACAAAGCAAAATCGAGGATATTTTCTCCCATCTCGTTTTGTTCACCTATACCATACCCTCCGTGTATTCTATTATATCATTCATTATCTTTTCATACATTGTCATTTAAGTCTGCTCCTATAAATATTCCCTCAGTGTTGGGAATTTCTTGCACGACTCCCTTCATATCTTCCCAAAACTGTCTCTTAATTATATCTTGTAACCCTACTTGTTGTGCATATGCACTTATAATATTTATAATATGCTCTCCTAAATTCATTTTTATTATTATAATTCTATCATTGATTCTTTTAATGTCCACAACTTTATCTTTAATTCCTTATCCACTATTATTCCTACGTTATTTCTATTATTTTCTTTTCCTACGTACCATAATTTATACCCATATATTTCTCTAGCTTTAGCCCCTTTCAACTTGGTTTTTTGGATACAAGCGATGTTGACTCTCATACGTTTCATCGTGTCTACTAACTCCAAACTCTTACTTGTCGGTGTCTCTATATTCCATGTAGCAATGCGAATCTTCTGTTTTGGAGATACCCTATTTACTATATCCTTTCTCGACCTCCATGGTATGAACCAATGTCCACTTTTCACTGCACCTAGATTTTGATGCAGCGCATCGCTTCGGAGGGGACGCTTTAGCAGCCCTTGTCCATTTTTCACTACACCCAGGATTCGATGTAGCGCGTCACTTCTGGAAGAATGCCCTAGCAACCCTTGCCTATTTTTCACTGCATCCGGGATTCGATGCAGCACGTCGCTTATGGGGAACGCCCTAACTTGAGCGAATGTCAGTTTTCGATTCATGTCATGTTGTGGTTGCCATAGTTTTTAAAATCATCTTCAGCTTCACCCTTGCCGGCTGGCTACCTGACGCAAGGGTGGCCATATTTTAAGAAGCTGAAGATGATTTGCATTTCTTCCTCACAAATTAATATACAAATGTATATTTATTTGTTAGAAAGAAATAATAGAATTATCTTTAACTTCCCCATTGCCAGCTGGCTACATGACACAAGGGTTACCATCTTTTAAGAAGCTGGAAATGATTTACATTTCTTCCTCACAAACTAATATGCAAATGTATATTCATTTGTAAGAAAGAAATATTAGAATCATTTTCAACTTTCACCTTGCCGGCTAACACCTGACACAAAACCCTCCTTTTTTATCCGGGCTTGGGACCGGCATTGGCGGAGTTCAAGGTGTGAAAACAACCTCTTACAAAAATACAAAGTAAAGCTAGAGTAGCTACATACATCTCTTTTTGCAAAAGCATGCGCCAGATCATTAGCTGACCTGAAAACATGACTTTTAGACCAAACAGACCCACAAGAGCCTCCAACGTCTGACCAACAACAGGATAGGCTCCTTCTCATGCTACTACATTAGAAGGCCATATATACCTCAAGATTTTGTCTGTTTTTCACCCCTTCTCTCCCCTATTCCTTTTTGTAGGTAAAGAGAGAAGCTTTCATGCAAGTGAATGGAGCAGATAAAATCTAATTGATTGAAAAAAATAGAAAACAAAAAATGTTAGATAAAATGACAGTTGAAAACTTTTTTCCAGCCAATCAAATTTCATTTGTTCTTTACACATGTAGCTCTTTGTTAAAATTACCATTTCCATATATATTGGCACAATGAGTTGTCATTAGTTGATGTTAAAGTTATGGGTTTAAGGTGTGAAAATAGCCTCTTGCAAAATACAAGGTAAAGGTATGTACTATAGACCCTTCTAGTCCGCCCCTTCCTCGGATCCCTCATACATAGGAGCTTCATGCATTGTCCTATAATAATTACATATGAGCAGATCTTATCAACTTCAATAATGCATGTATATATCTCTCTTTGTGTCTCTCATTATTTACAAATAAAAGCAAATGCCAAATTCATAGTGTTACAAGAAGGGCCTCTAATTTATAAGTTGGAGGTGTTTATTGTGTGTTGTGTGTGTTTAACAACATAATAATAATAATAATAATAATAATAATAATAATAATAATAATAATAATAATAATACACATGTATTCCATTAGTGAAGAAAACTAATGTTGCATAACCCTTTTTTTTTAATGATAAATATTGCATAACATTAGTTATTTATTTTTGGGTTAGTTGAACGAAGAAATTACATTATTTAGCAATCTCTAGTCGTGTGACTTGGCGCAATGGTAAAAGTTGTTGTCATGTGACCTTGAGGTCACGGGTTCAAGGCGTGGAATCATCCTCTTGCAAAAATGTAAGATAAGGCTGCTTATTTTAGGCCATTGTGGCCCACCCCTTCCCCATACCCTGCATAGGCGGGAGCTTCGTGCACCGGGGCTGCCCAATCCGTAGTCAATTTTGTAAGTTTTTGCTAGTTTTATAGCAAAATCATCAACAACGTTTCTGGTACGATTTGGAACTCGGATGATTTCAGCCGCTTATGATTGAAGGCGATTTACTTAATGTCATTCAATGCTTCACAACTTCTGAGAGTGTTGCATGGCGATTCCGACATTGAATCGACGAAATCAAAGCAATAATTGTAGGTAAATTTCCACAAAGAAAAAAACTATTGCAGATAAATTGGTTTCTTTCATCACGGGAAAAGGTCAGCTCATTTCATGGCTGATTCTCCAGCTAGAAGTGGTGTCACTGGAGGTGACAGGAATTGTCGCCGATTCCACTGCTATTAGATTTCATGTAAGCAATTTTCTCAGTCTAAACTTTTATCTTTCCGCTAATTAAACGTCATCATCAAAAATGGAAAATTTTTCCAACAATACATCTCATTCAAATGCAAAAATATACAATGATTTAAATGCAAAAATATCCTCGAATTCCATCACTACATCTAATTCAGTTGACGTCATTTTCAAAGTAGTTAGTTGTTAGGACTTTGGTGATCAATCAATGTCATCAAAAGAAACTGTCTAGAGTACGACGCAATAGTTCAAGAGTGAGCTTTCAAGGTCACGAGTTTAAGACCCTCTAAATAACTGTGGGAGTGCCTGCGTGTATCCACCATTAAAAAAAAATCCAGTTCAAACAGATTTGATTACTTCTTTCCCATCAGATTGGAAGTAGAGTGACATAAAACCTCAGTACTAGATTTTGTATGGACTGACCCCCCCACCATCACCTGAGAACGCAGACAGGAGGGGTGTTCTTCATCATGGATCTACTGTTAGAGACATGACGCCTACAGGTTTTCTTACTTTTGTAGCTTTTTAGGTTCCACCACCTCTTATTATGGGAACTAGTTGAGAATAAGAACAAGGAGGCAACAACACCACAAGTTGCACGTTAAGGGCTGTAGAATTTTGTCTTAGTTTTATATATTTGGTTCTTGGGTGTAGGGATTCCTTGTTGGTTCTTCTTGTTGAGTTTATATCGAGTGGTTTCCTGAGGTGTAGATGGGATCCGTCGAGAACTGGAATGGCATCTTTTAAATGGATAGGTTTCTAGCCGTTCACGTCCACAAAAAATTCCCATTATCAAAGCTTCGGGCCTGTCTGTGTAGATATGATACTGCTAGCTAGCCAAGAATGTTCTCCTCAGAATTATACTTCCACGACTACTGCTCTGAAACCATTCAATGAGTTTGTGTTTCTCAGAGAGAGAGAGAGAGAGAGAGTAGAAAAATCACATCTAATAAGTACCTCTAAAACCTTATGTCTTTGGCCTCTTGTGGTTACCAAGAATCACATCTAATAGGTACCTCTCAGACCTTATGGCTTGGCCTCTTATGGTTGTAAAATGGAGGATGTTCTCTACTACAACAAAGGGTTTACGATGTTTTGTTAAGAAGATATTTGGGCCATGGTCTATCAAGATCAGGCAGACAAATTGTCCCGAATCTTTGGATCGCCATAACGCTGGCTTGCTTGTACCTTCAATCTTGATGTAAACCCAGAAGGTGCTCAGCTAACAACCATATAAAAAGCTCTATTAAAAGCATATAATACATAGATCACTTGTACACTAACAAAATTTATTCCTAACTAGTCAAAAAATAAAATAAAATTCATGCTACCTTAGCCCTTTATACATTATGACCATGTTATCTTGTCTTAGTAGAAAGAAAACAACAGCAAAATATCGAAGGAAAAAGGAAACTAGATGAATTCTTAATGATGGAGCACACTTAGTTACTAAGATCCTACTGTTTGGTCATTAAATTGGTGTTGGATCCGGTAAAAGTACTTGCAGTTTACAACATAACCATCGACGTTGGGTTGCGTATTGATCGAGTAAGTTCTAGCTTACTACTAATGGAAAACTCCTCAAGGCGTCAAATTAATCCTTCCAATCCAGATGAATTGCACAGAAATCACACATGCGTGGTTATAAGACACTCATTATCATTATCAAGACCTTATTCTGATTAGGGGTCAACCACATGAATCTTGTTCCTTTATCTCCTTTATTAAGTACCATGACTTCCGTGGCTATAAGACACTATCGAACATTTTACACGATCAGCAAAGAACACCACACGCCAACAATGAATGGACAATCGTTTGATCTTGTTTAAAATGTCGTAAGTTGCGTATCCAATACTTTTGATGTAGTGCCTGGTTTCAATCAAGTTAATTCTTGCTTACCCAATAACGGAAAATTGATCACTTCCTCAAAATCTCTTTGATCAGATAACCTACAAATAAGTCTTCCCCAACTACAAGATGAATCAGGCCATCGTGAGCTAAGGCCTTCTGCTGTGGTTCTAGAAGTGCCTCTCCTTACAGGTTCATGGTGTTCATGGGCTATAGGTTGATAGATATATAAATATTCTTGAACTATTTCCTATCAGCTTAAGCTTTTAGGTCCATTCGTAATCCAACACAGTATCGAGGTAGATGGGTTTACGCTTAGGTGTTGCAAAATTAATAAATTCATTTCTTTTATATGCAAATCAATGGAGCACCCACAAACAATAATGTAAAGCTTAATATGTGGAACCATAAAGCAAAATAAGCAATCAAGAACAAGATGCCAGAATTTTTATGCGAAAAATCCCTCATAATGAAGGGAAAAACAATAGGACCTATTCTAGCCAAATCTCTCCTAAATAACAGTTGGATACAAAAGTCCTCTCCAACAGCCTAAGAGATATTCAAATCTTCAAGAGACAACACTTCCTGGAATAATAATAATTGAAGTAAAAAAATCTATAACTAATTGGAGTAATAGAGAATTTTCAAAGGAACTTTGGAGATATACAACAAGACCAGCATTATGAACTCAAGGATTAATCAATAAGTGGCTGCCATGAATAGTGAGAAAATAACATGTAGAGGCTTAAAGTACAATGGTTCTTTCTCCCAAGTAGGGAAAGTCCTAATGGTGGAACTCTTTCCTCATCTTTTTCTCTCTGGCTTGTGTAGTCTAAAGAAGAAACCAAGATGAGAAACCATATATACGATAGGTATGGTCACTCTACATCTCTCTTACTTTTTCTCCAAGTAATAAATTTAGTAAAGGTAGTCCTTTTATATAAGAAATCTACCATCTTAAAGCTTAGTGGGACTCATCTCCTTGTGAGAGAAAATTCCCAACATCAGGTCCACGTGCAAGAGCACAAACATATACCTTTCATACGAGGGTTTGTGTGAGACATACATGATTTCTAGCGTATAGCCTATTTAAGTTAAGCAAAAATGATAAATGACTTAGATCTCCCAGAAAATATGCCATCTCTCTATAACTTGTGAGAAGTCCCTACTACAATTATTGGAACTCTTTATCAGTTCCCTTAATGCCAATTGGACAAGCACTAGACAATGTACTTATGCGATTTGATTTGGCCTATACCATCCTAAGATGAATGGTAAGGATCAACCAGGGGTGGAGACTATTGTTCAAGATTGTGGTTCCTCACAGTATGGACCTACAACAAAGTTGAGACTTAGAATTAGATGATGCCACGCACACGTAAGCATTTTGTATCATCTTATGGTGGCCATGGATGGAGTCTTTGCGACTCCAAAGGCATTGGATGTGCCTTCGCTTAGCGCTTGCTTGGCTGACTATAAGTTGAGTGCTCATCAAGTCTTTATTAATTCGTAGAAATGAAGTAAGACAGCCATGGAGGCCAAAGCAACTGCAATGGCGTTCAAATGCGTGCAGACCAAGTCCAACAACTCTTTGCATACACTTAGGCAAACATGGATACGAGTAGCAATCAGATAAAGGAATTCAACTAGCTAGTTCTGAATTGGTCTAGTTCTGAATTGGTCTAGTCTAAGACTTGGTCATAATAGGACTGTTTGGCACCGGATAATTATCAGTGGGTAAGCTTTTCCACGGATGTATAACTGTCTAGAACAAGGAAATAATTGAAAGCTGGGAACAATTTCCATAGTATGGTTATCCACTAGATAAATTAATCCTTGGATGGCTATCCCTGTGCCCAACAGCCCCAGTATGTATAAATGTTAGTCTCTCTACTCTTGGCTGATAGCGAGAGATGCACCTGCTTGTGAGATGGATGCCTATTTCTGCCGATCAACCCAACTGACACTCCACCAAGAAGCTCTAACCTTGATGCTATGTCACGGGTTCAAAGTTAGCATCCTCAGTCATAGAGATGGATAGATCTAGGATAGTGTTTGTGTTTTCCTTTGCAAAGTGGAGCACAGGTTTTTTATCATCTAAACCATTCTTTTAGATTAAATAGGCCGTGCCCAAAAGGTCTCACACATAGGAAGAATAGGAAAAATCGTTAAACCTACGGCTGGTTATGCAGCTATTGCTATTGTTTCTAAACTTCCCTAGCCTTCTTTTTTACACTTGCAATACTTGGTATGTCAATGTATTACTCGGTATACAAATTGTTCATCCTGCACTATATTTGAGGCACCTAATCTTTTCTTTCAGTTGATGTTAAACCTATAATGAATCTTCTCACTCTTTTTTACAGCAATCATAAATTCAACTACACTTAAATCTTGCTTAGTCCAAGCGCCCTTTATTTGCCTCATTTATACTTCTAAACCACTCACCATGTTGGAAACGAATAGATAGGCTAAGTAGAATTTGCCGATCAGATCTTTTATCCTATATTTCTTTGGTTTTGATCTTTAACTTAAAAAATATAGATTAAAGTATGGCCGCAATTTTAACTTAAAAGACACTGAATAAAGTATCTAATATATTGGCACGAAATTTAGTACTTAGCCCATCTACAACATTCTCAGCATGATGAATAGTTTAGATCTACACAAGAGGCAAGTAAAGCATACTGATTAAATAAGATCCAGGTGCACATTTGGGGTTTATCATTCTCCTCTTTTCCATCCTTGGTTATTGTTCTTGTTTTTTTAATTGAAAAGACGTTGTCTTCCGCTGCCGAGATACAGGGTTTAGGGTTATTCACTGAGGATGCTTCTTGGTGCATACCCTATCCAAGGTGCAGCATCAAAGCTTGGATCACCCACCAGACAGGCCTCACATGGACTTGTAGTACATTTAATAGGTTTATTGATTTACATGCGTAAATACGGTATAAAAACTATTTTGTACAGACGACCATAAAAGAAAGGGGAATGATTAGAATCATTAAGTTGAGAAGGTTTACCGTGCATGGTCTATCTAAGATGGTGTGGATCACCGTTCATCTTTGTCTCTGCCTGCAAATGCTTAAATTTTATACACAAAATCGTAGCTTTCCAATCCTCATCTACAGGAAAACGTAGTTAAAAAATCTCCAACTAATTGATTTCATTCTTTTTTAAGTCCCGGCTTTTCTATACCCTAATTTATTTCCGAGTAATTCAAAAGTTACTGCTTTTGTACGCTCAAATTTCACGCATTATTCTCAAATAAATATTTACTAATGTCTGCTAAATTTTACAATATTTGCCTTACAGATATATTTTTGAATCTAAATTTTATAACTTGGCTGGAAGCGAAGTAAATCTTTCCACATTATCAATACTTACAAATAAATAATGGTCCACATCTCACAGAAACATTTGTCACAGTGCAACTTATTCTATCATTCCCGAGTTGTATTTCTTGAGTACACAGACTGAAGTTCTCCTAGGAGGCGCCTCCAAGACGTTCAACAAATTCGCGTAGACTCCATCTAGCTTATAAATCAATAGTCTACATGAAGTTTCCCAAGTCTTCTAATGCAAGAAAACGGCTCTTCTTTTCATTGACTTGCGTTGGGTCAGGCCATATATTAAGGTGGTGAAGCACGTTCTCACCATATTCTTTTAAACTGTACAGCTCGTTCTGCCTCGTTCTTAGTAAAAATTACAACAGTTCCCAAGGAAGGAAAAGACACAAAAGCTCATGATCATGGCAAACAGAGGAAATCAGCCTTGTCTATTCTCATTTGCATTTGCCTTTGTTACTATGGTTTTGATCTTCATCATGGCTGCCTCTCCTGCAAGCTCTTCCTCTGTGGCTTCTTTGCCTGTTCTGATAAGGGTGGATCAATCAGGGAAAGGAGATTTCAAGAAGATTCAGGATGCAATTGATTCAGTCCCTTCTAATAACAAGAAGCCTTACTTCATCTGGATTAAAGAAGGCATCTACAAGTTAGTCTCTCTCTCTCTCTCTCTCTCTCTCTCTCTCTCTCTCTCTCTCTCTCTCTCTCTCTCTCTCTCTCTCTCTCTCTCTCTCTCTCTCTCTCTCTCTCTCTCTCTCTCTCTCTCTCTCTCTCTCTCTCTCTCAAATGTTAATCTATGAATGTTTCTCATTGGCTATGCACATTAGCTCACATAATTCTCGCTCACCCCCTCCCCCCCCTCTCTCTCTCACTATAGTTTGTCTCTCACAATAGACATCGATACATGCCTCAATGGTCTTGCCTCTCCCTCAAATACAGAAGACTAATTATATAGCATATTGAGAAGGATGTCGGATGCAACATAGAATAGTCATGCACTAAGCACCAAAATTTAGGATGGTTTGGCATTTCGACCATGTGAGAGCCTCAATAGACATCATTGTATTTCTCAAATCAAGAACAGAAAACGAGCTTAAACCTTCTAATCAATACCCATAGAGAACTTATATCATATCTACAGCTAAAGGTACTTGTGAACGTAGCCTGGTGATCCAAACCATCCCATTGATTTTATGCTCCAAACAATAGTGTTCAAGTTCATCCAGTAGAGCTGAGTTTCGGCTTGGGTGTGCCTACCTAATTCATGCACACATATAAATTCATTCTGAGCAGCAAAGTTTGTTTAGCAGGTTGTACCTGCATACATGTAATTCATTCTTCCATAGCCTAGATTGTGTTTTACTGTTAATATCAGGCTTAGTTCTTCATATGTGTACGCAATAAAATTGCCCTAAATTTCCCGTCCTTTGTTATCTTTGTAACATACGAATCCTTGTTTCTCTTCACATACATATATAATACAAACTCTCCAACTTTATACATTATATTTAGGCTGATATGACATCCGTAAATTACTCATCAAACAATCTCTTCCAGATGATTATATGGTACTAAATAGAAAATAAAATGGCTCCTTTTTGCATTTTCCTTAATCGTGCTCTTCTTTTTAATTATCTTAATTCATGCTCAATTATTCTAAACCCAATAAATGGTTTTGGCATTGGCAGAGAAAAGGTCGTCGTCCCGGCCAATAAACCCTTCATAACGCTAAGTGGCTCGAAGCCAGGCACAACGACAATAACCTGGGGTGACGGCGGGGATCTATTTGAGTCTGCAACACTTGCAGTCCTCAGTTCTAATTTTGTCGGAAGATTTCTTACAATTCAGGCAACTTCCATACTAATTTAGTCATTGTATTTCTATAATAATTGGATACAACTTAGTGGACTTGCTCATATCAAAATTTTGAACTAGGAAATGAAACGCATGTTCATAGATATATACATGAATTAAGTATATAATATTATGGTTGGTAATTAACCAATAGATAATCTTACAATTAGGCATGACACCTACCTCAGTTTGATCTATATTATGTAAAAGAGTAAAATAAACCCAAATAAACATACACACACCCCATGGCTATTAAGAAACTTCTTTTAGGCAATTGTCTCCGTTTGGAACTTTCGTACCAGAAACTAGCAGTGAAAACCAATGCTTAGCACTTACTTTTACTTCAGTAATTCTGTTGTGTACATATATTAATTTAAATAATTAAAAATAATAAAATAATTTAAATTAGAATAATCTTTTGGAAACCATTGTTATGAGTTATGATCATGTTTCCGTATGTCCGTCTGCGCTGCCCTTCCCACTTAGGCATGTCGCCTACCATGAGTACCTGGATCATCAGATTATGGGACTGGAGAAGGCATTTCTATTTATTTGTCAGAGAAACTGATCTAAAGGGGAGTCTTGGCACAACTATAGAGTTGTTGTCATGTGGCCTTGAGGTTATAGGTTTAAGGTGTGGAAACAGCCTCTTACAAAATGCAAGACAAGGCTGTGTACTATTGACTTTTGTAGTCCGTGCCTTCTCAAGACCCTACATATCGGAGAGCTTCGTGCATCTCTTAATAACTCGCTCACATTCAAAAGGAATAAAAAATAAAAAATTAATGCCTTAAATCATTTGCAGAATACTTTTGGGGACGGTGCACAAGCAGCTGCCCTACAAGTGTCCGGGGACAAAGCAGCTTTCTATGGATGCAGAATCCTTTCTTATCAGGATACGCTTCTTGCTGACACTGGAAGGCACTACTATTTCAATTGCTACATTGAGGGAGGGACTGACTTCATTTGTGGAAATGCACTTGCTCTGTTTGAGGTAAGATAGAAGGTGAACTTTTGGATCATAGTATGTGTTCAACTTGATGAATTATTAGATCACTCTGAACAATTTTGAGGCTATTATCATGTCTGTAGCATGACGATCCTGAACCTTAATGAAACATTACATGTTTATGTTCTTTCAGAAGTGCCATCTCCGTTCGCTGTCGAACATGGAGGGTGCCATCACCGCACAACGACGATCTTCGCCAGAAGAGAATACAGGCTTCAGCTTCGTCGATTGCAAGATCACAGGTGTTGGTCATGCTACCTTAGGAAGGCCATGGGGAGCTTACTCAAAGGTTGTCTTTGCTAGGACGTACATGGCTAATGTGATAGTGCCAAGAGGATGGGACGACTGGAATGACCCTACAAAGCAAAGGTACACGAGCATTTTTCTCAAAAACAGTAAAAAAACTTGAAAAACTTAAAGGCCTTGACTGTAAATGTAAATAAGGGCAGTCTTGGTGCCCGAAGCTCACGTGCATGGGGGTTAGAGGAAGGGGCAGACCACAAGGATCAATAGTACACAACTTTATCATGCATTTTGTAAGAAGCTGTTTCCATAGCTTAAACCCATGACCTCAAGGTCACACGATGACAACTCTGCCATTACGCCAAGGCTCCCCATCTAACTGTATACGCAGATAATAAGCAATAAATATCCAAACATAGGCTTAATAATAATAATGTGTTATGCTGTGTTGTAGGACTGTATTTTATGGGCAATACAGGTGCTATGGGCCCGGGGCACGCATCTCAGGAAGGGTTCAATGGTCACGAGAGTTTTCAAGCATAGAAGTTGCACCACTGATGAGCAAAGCTATGATCAACGGTGCGGGTTGGCTTACCCCTCCACCATCTCGTTTCCAAAAATCTGGCACTGTCGTAGATCTGCTGGGCGGGAAGTAAGCATGAGAAGGATCAAGCGATGTATCCTAAACATGGGTCACTTGGGAGCTTGATTTGAAGCTGCGGATAACTATTCCTTTATTTTTTTAATAAAAATTGAATTCATTGTAAAATAGTTGTAGAAATCAATGGAGTTCTTCATTTATTGTACAAATTAATGGATTGTCCGAGGACAATTTCCTTCAATAAAGATCAAAATTATTCAGTTATATTAAGTACATGTTTCTCAAGTTGGCATGAGTTGAATTTTCCTAGTAGGTTCTTGATTACAACAACAATATAGTGAAGTGGGTTCACGTGTATATGTGTGTGTGTCTGAAGTAGAGAAGAAAATAGGATAAAAATCTTTGGATAATCTAGGGATACGGATTGTATAAATTTGATCCACTGATAAAAATGGAACGATCTAATCCATTCCGTTAAATCCGTGATTCCCATGGATATATCATCAGATATCCATTTAAACAGGAAGTTTGAAAATTTAAATTGGAAATGATACAAACCTGAGATGCTGGCTTCTTTTAAAGGATCTAAACCGTTAATCTTGTTTGCCATTCCAAAATAGCTGACCATGAAAATTTGTTTCATTTGGAGATTAATCACTTATCTTATTTCTTTAAAAAGGGAAAAATCAGTATCTCTAAATTTTTACTTAGCCAACTTATATTACAAGAATCTTATACTCTTAAAATTTGGTGCCTAACTTATTTAAGGCATTATGAACAAGAGTAACGGTTTAGATCTTTCAAAAGAGTCAACACCTTTAGTACTATACGAATTATGTGAGATGGACTGATAATCTGTGATCCGAACCTGGAATGGATTCAGTTCAGGGTTTTTTAATCTGTGATCCACACTGATCACAAACCCCAATCTGTATCGATGTGGATCCATTTTGCCTGCACTTGTAGAGAGAGAGAGAGAGACTACTATAGGTGATGCAGGCCGACGTTCATAGCTGAAGCTGGGCTTTGAGAAAAAGCAAAACGTCAAACCATGCAAGACCAATAGAAATGGCCTCCCAAGAACATGGATTCATGTAGTTGACCTAACTAGGTCTTGACAGATGGGAGAAAATGATACACTGACGTTTCTTTTCTCTTTATTATTCATGGAAATGGCCAACCTAGAGGAAAATATCCCAAAAAATAGTTTGACATCTTACCAGGAGCTAAGTAGTTCAACTACATTAATCTATTTCCTACGAGGTCATTTTATATGAATCCATCAAATCTCTCTCTAGTACATCTATGTTGGTCAGCAGACCGTAGCAGCGGATACGGTACGGCGGTGGGCTATGAGTCCTCGTGGAACCAAATTCCAGTGCTCTAACGATTACTGCTCATCTTTCGGGAGCTATCCCTTGCTACCTCAAGGCTCTCATTCATTTGATGATCCAACCCTTTTATTGTTCCAAGCTGTTAAATTGACATTAAATTGCTTGCCGTACAGTTAAAACTACAACTATGGTTAGAATCATCCAATGGGTATGACTTTTGGGGCCTGAACTGAAGTTGAATGGTCTGGATCACCAACTATGATGAATTGAACGTGTTTGTACTTCCATGTTTGCAATACAAGAAAGGTGAATCATAGTCTCTTGTCATTGCACAAATGAGTTGTTTCCTTCAGGAACCATCCATAGTTTCAACACCAGAAACGCACATCATAATCTCATATTGATTGTACAAGGCAGTATTTCTTACTTCCAGTTTGATAAACACACCCACATGACAGTGCAAGTTCACATTTTCATTGCAGTTGCAGAAGTCTTTGAATAATTGCAATTTTTTTGAAAAAGACCTGACTTGTTGATCTCCCGATTATTCCCAAATAATTCAAACGTTTCCACATTTTTCAAGTTCAATGCAAATTATGGACAATGAATTCACTAAATAAAACTCAAATTTCACGAATAAGTTATCAAATTCTCTTACAACTTTTTTCGAACATAGCTAAAAATTGAAATTGAAAACTTAAATCGACATCCCAATGATGCTTTTCCCCAACTTTTCCAAACTCTTCACAAATGTTTGCTGAATTTTCAATTATTCTTTGCTGATTTATTCCCAAATTTGAACTATATATATTCATTTATGTCAATTCTTCTCTCTCTCTCTCTGTATCTGTGTGGAAGCTCAAGGACTAAAATTTCAAAACCAAAAACCATAACATCTATAAATAGCATTCAATTGCTGTGTAGAGTTTTCCTCATTGTAAAGTCTTAGAAAAGCAAAAGAAGCATAACCTGAACAAAAGGCATCTACTCTTACAAGTAACTCTAGTTGCCACCAGCACAAACCCGTATTCCCTACTACACACCTCCAAAAGAAACTAAAAAAAAAACTAGGTTGAAACTAAAAAGAAACAGTTCCTTTCCCTTAACTCCAAATTCATGGTGATTTTGGCTGCCCTCACATACTGACGCTCAAAATAAACTCCCTACAGTTCCCAACTTATCTTCTTCCTCTTCAAATGGATTCCTCAGTCTCCATCAACACTTGCTTCCAAGCTTTGCTATACAACTCCTTCACATTTCTACCTAATCATCCATAACAAACTGATAGAACACCTCATTCCTTCATAACCATATAAATATTCGCAGCCATATTTCATCAACATCCTATATCTGATCAGAAAATGGCCCTACAAGCTGGTTTCTACTTGATTTCTCTCCTTCTCCTCTTGGGGTTAGTTGGGTTTGTACCTTTTCCGGCCGAAGCGGCCGTGAAAAATTATCAGTTTGATGTGAGTGCTTTCTGATTTTAATTGTCATCTTTAAGCACATCTTCTTTCTTGCAGTTCATGTCTTATGTTCGCTTCCTCCATTTCTTTTGTTTGATTTTTATTATGGGTTTCAGATTCAAGTGAAGAATGTGAGCCGCTTATGCCATGCTAAGCCTATTGTTACTGTAAATGGGAGGTTTCCGGGACCAACAATTTATGCTCGAGAAGGCGATACAGTTCTTGTCAACGTTACCAACAACGCAAAATATAACATGTCCATTCATTGGTAGGATTACACAATTTGAGGGACAAACACAGTTTAGCCCAAATGATCAAATTAACACCGTCAAACATATATTTCATAAGAAACAGTGCAATTACAACATGTAACAATTGGGTGGTCCTTGTAGGCATGGGTTGAAGCAATTCCGGAACGGTTGGGCCGACGGACCTGCCTATATAACACAATGTCCGATCCAGAGAGGGAACAGCTACGTTTATGCTTTCAATGTAACGGGTCAAAGAGGAACCCTCTGGTGGCATGCTCACATCCTCTGGCTAAGGGCGACTGTTTACGGTGCAATTGTTATCTTGCCCAAAGCAGGAACCCCATTTCCGTTCTCAAAGCCTGATATGGAAGCTAATATAGTACTGGGTGGGTGCTTGAGACAAAGATACTTCTGAATTTCGAACTTCGGAATCTCTGCAACATGAAAACTCATGCTCCATTATCTTTTGATGTAGGAGAGTGGTGGAACACTGATGTCGAGCAGGTCGTAAATCAAGCTAGTAAGTTGGGTTCGCCCCCCAATATGTCTGATGCACATACCATCAATGGGAAGCCAGGGCCGCTCTTCCCTTGCTCAGAGAAACGTACGTTATGAGCCTATGTTTTGCTTTGAATGCATGTTTGGTTAGGATTAATCTTATTCACTGCACAAATCCAACTTAAGAAAGCCTCAATTATCCTTCCGTAGTCACGATAGTCAGAGCTGGAAGTGGGACGTAAAGCTTAGATTGCTTGACGTACCAGAAGCTTTCTCGAAAAAGGCATGGGTATAATGATACCCAGATATTGACGTTATAACTTAGCAGCCGAAATATATACAATGTTATTCAAGAATTAATAGGTAAAACAACCTAAAATGGCTTTTTATTAGTATAATTTCTTAATAAAATATCTCTGTTTCATGGCTTCAAATAGCAAGTATAATATCACCCCACTGGGGATAATAATTAGCACTACTAGACCAAGCTTGTATTTTCGAATTTATGTAAGTGTGCTGATTAGCAGTAGTATATACTAGATCCTTCTACTAACTGTTATTTTTTTGTTCTCGTCTTTCAGATACCTTCGCACTGGAGGTAGAAATGGGTAAAACTTATCTCTTGAGGATCGTCAATGCTGCCCTCAATGACGAGCTCTTCTTCGCCATTGCCGGTCATGAGATGACAGTAGTAGAAATTGATGCAGTGTACTGCAAGCCCTTCTCCACACAAGCAATACTAATTGCACCTGGCCAGACCACGAATGTTCTTGTTCGAGCCAACCAAGCACCCGGGAGATACTTCATGGCTGCCAGACCTTTCATGGATGTTCAGATCCCGGTAGATAACAAAATGGCAACAGCAATATTACAATACAAAGGCGTCCCAAATACCGTCATGCCCATCTTGCCCCAACTACCTTCTTCCAATGATACCCATTTCGCCATGAACTACACTGCCAAGCTTAAGAGCCTAAATACCCCCCAGTTCCCCGCCAATGTCCCTCTTAATGTCGACCGCCATCTTTTTTACACAGTCGGTTTAGGACGAAACCCGTGTTCTAATTGTGTGAACGGAACCCGATTAACTGCTTCTTTGAACAACATTACATTTGTAATGCCGAAAATTGGTCTGCTTCAAGCTCACTATTTCAATATCAAGGGAGTTTTCAGGACCGATTTCCCTGACAAACCGACCAAAACTTTCAATTACACTGGTGCGCCACTTACGGCTAACCTTGGCACTAATTCGGGGACTAGGCTCAGTAAGATTGCTTTTAATTCGACTGTGGAATTGGTACTGCAAGACACTAATCTTCTCACAGTTGAGTCCCACCCATTCCACCTTCACGGTTACAATTTCTTTGTTGTTGGAACGGGAATTGGCAACTTTAACCCTGCAAAAGACCCTTCTAAGTTCAACTTGATTGATCCTCCCGAGAGAAATACAGTTGGGGTACCCACTGGAGGTTGGACTGCAATCAGGTTTAGAGCTGATAATCCAGGTGACCCTAATAAGACCATCTCTCTCTCTCTCTCTCTCTCTCTCTCTCTCTCTCTCTCTCTCTCTCTCTCTCTCTCTCTCTCTCTCTCTCTCTCTCTCTCTCTCTCTCTCTCTCTTATGCCTGTGATTTGTACTTACACGACATAGTAACACATGATTGTGGGCTTTCAGGAGTCTGGTTCATGCACTGTCATTTGGAACTACACACTTCTTGGGGATTGAAGATGGCCTTTGTGGTTGAAGATGGAAAAGGTCAAGATCAATCTGTCTTACCTCCACCGAAAGATCTTCCCCCATGCTAGACAAAAGTAAATGTGGGAGTTTGTTTCTGACAGTTCCTTAAGTGTGTATATCCTGCAAAAGTTGCGGGAGACTCATGGATCGAGTATGAGATTCTCATAAATGGAGATATACTCAGGAGATTGTTTTAAGGTCTCATGAAACTCTTAATGTGTAAATAACTTTCTCAAAGGAGAATATACGTTTTATTGTTTAAGCATCATTTGACCATGCTGTTCTTGTTTGACATACTTACGATCATTAACATATATAAATTACACTTAACATTTGTACTGGTAGGGTTCAGGGTCGATAAAAAAATAGTCACGGAAACGTTTACGTACGGATCTCTGCAAGAGTTGGAGAGAGAGGAGGCCAAGATAGTGAGAGAGAGTACATTATATTCTTATAGGCGGATTTCGACAGGTAAAATATTGCTTTTCCACCACAATAGCAAATATGAATTTCCCTTCTCTAGGTACTCTTGTAAAAATACAAAGTAAGACTGCATATTATAAGCCCTTATGATTTGTTCCTTTCCTAGACCCTGCATAGGCAGGATCTTCATGCACCGGGGCTGCCACTTTTAAATACTCTTAAGTATCTTGCGATATAGGAATCTTGCTGCCGCTTTTCCTTATTTTTAAAGTATCCTTCCGCCTATATGAAAAGCACCCTTTTATCTATTTTTCGTTTCCAATTTAAAATATACTCCAACTATTTTCCTTTACATCTTATAGTGTGCTATAGTATAAATTGCCTTGGAAACTCCCGTCATAAAAGATTACATCTAAAGTAGATTCACCCCCTTGCATTGATAATAGCATTTTAACAACTGGTCGGGCTTTTGCCTATTTATCCCTAAGAAAAGGAAGAAGAAAGTAGTAATTAAAATTTTGTTTCTATATAGACTTCAGGGAAATGATTAGTATTGTTAGAGAGAGAGAGAGAGAGAGAGAGAGAGAGAGTGTGTGTGTTGTATGAAAATACAAACTGGTAATGGAATAAATCTTTGTGGACCACTTATTTAAGTAATGAAATAAACAAATCTTTTAGTGGCCCACTTATTCAACCAACGAAATATGATAAAAATAACAATAATTTAAATTTTTTAAAAAGCCTAAGTGGCACAATAAAAGATAAGGTTAAGAAAGAATGCCTATATGGCACAAGGAGGAAGCCCCCACCCCCATTTGCTTAATATATAATAGATTAAAAAAGAATCTTCCAATTAGTAACTAAAACTGAAAGTAAGTAATGGCTAGAAACAGTATTTTATTGAGGAATATCCTTAAAAGGTCCCAAATACTATATCATTTTTTTATTTATAAAATGCCTTAAATAATTCTTAATTTAGGTTGTCCAAATAACTTGAAACTTTTTACTTCAACTAGAGTTTTTGCATAATACAATTTGGCTTTGTTTGTGATTTAAAGAATTTAGTGTTTAAAAAAACTTTTACTTATTTATTTTATCTAGATGGACATTATGAAATAACACTCATTATAGCATAATGATGCACAAGCACTAGATTTTCTCTTTTGTGAATATTTTTTATGGAAGAAATTCAAAATTTTGTCTTGGTCAAATACCTAATGAATTCTCTATTTCAATATTTCTCTTCCCTTTCCACTTTTGTTTTCTTCTTTCTCTTTTTTTGTTCCATATGTAGGGTTTTGATCTAAGGAAAACATAAGAGAAGTAACAAAAAATCCTATTTCAATGAAAGAGAAATGAGATCTATTTAAAATGAATTGAAGCAATCCAATATATGAAATCTATAATGGACAAAGATTTATCTACGGATATTTGTTTAAAAGGGTAAATTTGAAAAAAGTTAGACTAAAAGAAAAGAATGCAATATATATTTTTGGTTTCAATAATAAGTTGCTATTAACATCATTTGGCTGCAAATGCATTTTCTGAATGCCTTTCCTAATGACTTGAGCTACCACCAATAAGTGGCTTAATGATAGTAATCTAGATGAAATTCACTAAGGGAATTCAAATCTATCATGATTAATTATTTGCAAACTAACTACAAAATTCATTGGAAGAATTCAATAATATTTTATATATTAATTTAATTATTGAAGATTATCTACAAATCTGTTATCCATATGTAGGTTGGATATGGATTGGAAGTTTTTGATCTATTTAAAAAATGGACGGATTTGACCAGATTTGATGCATCAATTTATTTTGTTGCCTCTAAGCATGAGTTCGCCCCGACATGGCCATGATATAAGATTGCAAATAAATGTGAAAAGGGGATGCACTACTAACATACTCTTCACTTTTTGTGCATTTAAAGTTCATTTTAAAATTGTGTGGTAAAAGTCAACTATTGAATATCCTAAATACTGGGGGGGGTTAGAAGGGGAAACACAACGGAGGTGAGGGTTTCTATATAGGGGATGAGGAATATTATTTTTGCAAGGGAAAAAAGTAATGACACCCCTTTTCCTATTTGGGCTATCTTTTTCTCCTATAACTCTCTCTACAAAAAGGGTTTCTACAAACAGAGGGGCATATAATCTAGTAAAAATTCCTAGTGATGTTTCTTGGTAGGATAGAAGAATCAAGACAGAATTGTTGATCTAGGAATTTCATGAATTTTAAACCAAAATAGGACTTGTTGATAGGTGAATTCCCGATTTGGAAGTAGAGTCCAGGCCATTATTTCAAATTTTAGTCCAAAAATATCATTTTCTTCTTCCTCTCGCCAATTGAGGGATCTTGTAACTCCATCCTCTCTCTCGTTCAATAACTATTCAGTAACTCTCAGCTTGTAAAAGTGATTATGATTGGGGTTTTCTCTTTCTTTGTTTCTTTAATAATCAAACAAATAGATATTGAAAACCTTATAAATTTTGTATCATCAAATTCAAGCTTGAAGAAAATACGAGGAGCTACAAATGGCTTATTTTCTCAATAAAAGGAAACCCATAAGTCAAAAGTAACCAAAACACTTCATGCATGGAGATTTTGGATGTTGATGAGATTTGGGTATTCTAGAAGAAGAAAAGAATTCAAAGGGAAAGCAGATAGATTTGACTACCATTGTTTGCCATACTGGTTTTCGGGCGACATTGTCACTGCAAAGCTAGATTTTTACTTCTTCATGGTCCTATTGAAAATGGCGTGTATTCACCAAATAATAAAAAATAATATTTGGCTGTAATCACAAAATTACAGAGTCAATATATATATATATATATATCACGCTTATTTTAATTAAGTACTAATTGATAACAAGAAAATGATCTTCACGATGACTCTGATCGTAGGATACTCTCAGTAGCCTACTCTTGCTTACGGACATAGATCATACATGCATTACACAACGACTTTGATTGCACCAATTAGGGAGACCCAAGCGATCTAGTTCAACTCAGGTAGTTGCAAGAGGACTAATGCTAAACATGTAGAGGTTACCTAGCATGTGGGGATTACCTCGATAGGGAGCCCAAATGGCCAAGGGAAGAGGGGCTTTACCTCTGCTACTGATGGCATTGAGGAGGTAGGTGAAGGAGAAAGCTTGCCCATGGGAAAATGGGCTGTTGAGATAAGAGACCCAAGGGAAGGGGATGGAGGCCTTTGGGGCAAGTGGGGAGGAATTTTCTACAAATATGATCAATCTCATATTACCATTGTAGATGAGATTGTTGCTTTTCTGCTACGAGATAATAGATTGATGGATCTGTAAGAAGGGACAATAGGCAACGATTATTCGTCTTCAAGCCCTAGTCAATCGATTTGTGCAATGGAGCAACAAATCTTCACAACTACTCTTAGCCTCTCCCAGATACCATGTTTCAAGAATTCTAAACTGTGATAAGATGTTATACGATAACTAGAACCGAATTCTAGACCATGATTATAGAGGAAAATATTGGCTCCATAATCCTGTGATTATAATAGGGAAACTTTGTAATCCCATGATTACATTAGGAAATATTGACTATGTAATCTTCTGATTATAGCTCATTTCCCGTACTACCCCTCAAAGCTGATGCAAAGATAGTTTTTGCATTAGTTAGGTGACTAAACACTATAATCAAAGGATTTTTTCCTAATCATTGTCAAATGAGTATAATATCAAGTTAATCCAAACTTCTGTTATCGCTAGAAGTATATCTAAAATAAGTGATTTACTCTACATACAGATGTTATATGTTAACTAGCACCCAATTATAGACCATGATTATAGTAAGAAATATTGACTATGTAATCTTGTGATTATAGGAAGAAATATTGCCTATGTAATCTTATGATTATAGCTCATTTTCAATAAGTCTGCCCTATGATCTAAAAGGCAAGTCCAAATTCCCAACTTGGTTTGTCAAAGAATCCCCAAAAAGGAACAAAGTAGTGAGGGTAAGAAAGGATTAGAAGAAGAAAGTGAAATCCCTTTAATTTAATCTAAAACTTATATTGAAACTCCCTTATTAGAATCCGAATAATAGAATCTCTCATTTGTGTAATTGAAGCCGTTTATTTTGTTCATATGTTTGGGAACAAAAACGAATCTTAGCTTCTTCTAACACCAAGATCCATACTTGAATTAGGCTAATGCTTTGGGAAAATCTAAATTCAATTGTCTAATTCGATAGATCTACAAACCACCAACGAGCCTTATAGATGAAATCCTAATTTCTACCATGATTACGAACCCTCACCTAGTCTTGTGGCTTGCCCTCCATTAAAGAGAAATACACACTGCAGAAGTCTAATTTCATGCCAAGAAACAACAGAGGTTAGAAAAAAGTGGGAGAGAGAGAGAGAGAGAGAGAGAGAGAGAGAGAGAGAGAGAGAGAGAGAGAGAGAGAGAGAGAGAGAGAGAGAGAGAGAGAGAGAGAGAGAGATTGCAAGGGCTATTTTGTTCAAAAATTAGAGTTGGAGGGACATTTCGTCTCAAACTGCAAAGACCATGGTGAGAATCCGAAATTGGGAATTGATTGGTCAAAAAACTCGACCATGGGTTTAAAATTAATGAAGAGCTTGAATTGGTAACCGTCCCAAGAATCAAAGCAAATCACCCACACACTCTCACTTAGATATGCTTACTAAATATAATCCCTAGGCATGAAAAGGTGATGGCCTTGACTCTAATTTGCAACAAGTATATTTCAAGGGAGATGTTTGTTTGCCAACTACGCTAGACATTTTTGGCTCTGGTGATTTGTTATATAAAGGTCTTAGTTTATGTTGAGCTAGACTAGGTGCATCAACTTTTACGAATGAACTCTAAAAGAATTAAGTAATGCTCTAGTTTTGTGCAGTGTACAAGTAAGGGTCTTGTGCCCCCATTTTACCACAGTAGTCCTGCCTTTTGTTGATTAGACCCATTCATCTAATTTCACTAACTCTTGATATAGAATACAATATACATCACCAAGATTGGATGATTTTGATGTTCAAAACATGTGATTTTAAATAATTCATTTTGGACCAATCTTAAACAATGTTTATGACCATCCATGTTTGCGCGATTAAAAGCACACATTTTCCCTTCAAGACTCAACCAATGAGCACTATTTTAAACTTAATAGTCACTTGTGGTAAGAGAAATCAGATGGATAGGTTTGATCAACCAAAGGGGAAAGCCACCAGGGTAAAAAGGGATAGCAGCTTGCAAGACACGAGACTCCTCATAGAGTTATATTCTATCACTCTCCTGAGAATCTAGATCATCAGGTTCTTCTTTTGAACGCAGTTCTTACATGGTGTATGAATACAAGTAGGCTCACTTTTTTGAGTGATCAAACCATATATCTTGTACATCATGCTATGGATGAGTAATGAACTCAAATTCGAACCCATCTGAATATAATTCCCCTCTGATTAGTGGCCTAAAAGGACCTTATGGACAGCAAATCCTTGACAAATCAAATGCTATATGATGGAGAATGTCATTTACCATACATCACCCGCAGCAAACTCGGTTAATGGTTTGGATCATTGAAAGAGTGGGTCCCATATTTTCAATTGAATCTACATGCGCACACCAAATAACAGTCTCCAGTCTCTAAACGAAATCTGGTGCCGCAGAAGGGAACATGTAAAGGCTGAAACTCATGATATGAAGAAGGACATTACCAAATGAGTAATCCAAAATGGCTCAAGCTACCCATTTCCATTTCTATGATCTCTGCATTTCCATCAATAAATTCAGTCAATCCGCTGAGACGGTATCAGCGAGCCATTTATCTCATGTTATTGTTGTTTTATGGGTTGTAATCTATTGGTCTGGTTGTTTTTCTAATTGTTTGAGGCAAAATCCAACTCAGTGGGTTTACATTTCTTTGATGATCTCAATTTTTTTCTATTTATTAGAAACTTAAATGCTCTACCATCCAACACCAAAAAAAAAATTTCTCCAAAAGAAATTTCCAACATCAGTTCATCTGATATTTGCTGCTTGTGATCATGGGACTATTGGAAAGTATGTCATTGACAACTGCATATAGATATTGAAGCCTTTGTGTAGAAAATCTGCTGCTTATGACTGCTAATTTGAGCTGAACCCATAAATCTTATTGCTTCAACAGAGCCATAAGTACTACTACTATTGCAAGCTTGAGAAACAAATCTACTTCTTCTAGGATCCAAATTACACAAAAGAGAGGCAACCTGCCCAAGATTGTGCTGAAATCGCCTCAAGGAAGGTACGTTTGTTACATCTGTTTTCGTTATTGATTGGAATTGCCTTTTATCCTTTTGTAAGTGGATCACCCATCTGTACAACTTGAGATGGTTCTTTTTTCCTTCCTACCTTCTGAAAATGATTTTCTAGAAAGGTTTCAACGTTTTGCTGATTCCTGGATTCCATTAGTGCTAAAATTTGGCCTCCTATTCTCTTTTTATTCACCATAACTTGATCGCAGTGTTGATTTGTCGAATCAAAATGTTTCTCTATTTGGGGATCTTCCTTCTAATTGCTACTCTTGAGACTAACTCACTTAACCAGGCACAGATTTTGCAAGGCGCGGGAAATGTCACTTTGCAATTTCAGTTCCATGATGCAATTAGATTGCAGGATCTGCATAATATGTTTTTCTAGAAAAGTAATCATAAACTGCTTTCAAAGAAGATGGAAGAAACAAAATTACAAAGAGGTATAGAGATTGCCTCTCCCCACAACCCACAAACGTCCAGCAAAAGTGGGGTAACTGGATGCCTTTATCCATATTAGTGCTATGGATAAATGTCTCTTGTTCAATATAAATCTTCCTTGAAGAGGAAACATGAAAATGTTTCTCTATTGAGGATACGATGAATCCATATTCATGATGGGGTTTATTATTGCTTCTCTTTGGTTATTAGTAGGGATTGACATATGCATTGTTCTTCACGCAGGGATAAGTGGCTGCACATCTTATTGACAAAACCTAGAGACATTATAGCTTGTTATGATCTCACCATTAAGTGAACTGTTTTTCCTTTCTATTTTTTGGCAGTGAAGCTGAAGTTTGTTTATTTGGAGGCTGTATTACAACATGGAAAGTTGAGGATAACAAGGATCTTCTTTATGCCAAACCAGATGTTGTTTTCAATGGGAAAGAATCCATTAGGTAATTGGTGGTAATAGTAACATCTAACTTGTTTAAGTTCTTATTGTGTTTGGTTTCAAATAAATTTTCTTCTATTTTTCAATTGCTACTACAGTATTTGGCAAGAGGCTGACTATGTGTAACAACTCTAAAATTTAGGTTATTTTTCATGATTTTAAATTTTATTTTTAATGGGGATAAGAAATTTGAACTAATTCCATAAAAAATAAGTTTATGAAAATGACCTCTTTATGGGCTTGAAATTTGGACATAAGACTACCAAATTGGAAACGTATGCATTGATACAATTCGAATGACACTAATTTTGTGCCAAATGGAGATCGGAAGAGAATATTTTAAAAAAAATTATAAATTTAGAGGGGGCTGAAATTGATAAACGGCACCTCTCTGCTTTGTCTGTTAGTGGGATGTAGAAGATGAAAACAAGATAAGACAAGCGGAATGCAAAGGGAGAAAACCCCAGCCACCCGCACCCCCTTTCCACCTGGTTTCCATTTTTTGGGCTTCGGCACAGCCAACAGACCGACTGGGTTGCCACTCTCTCTCTCTCTCTCTCTCTCCGACACCGACGAAAACCCAGATCAGGTTTCCCTTCCGGCCGCACAACCCGAGTTTTCCCCATGCTTTCCCTTCCACCGACACAGCCAGGGCTTGGGCTGGCCGGCGTGCCCAAATTTACCCTCTTTCCATTTTCCCTCTAACAAGCTCAGGTGTGAGCAACCAAGCAGCCATCATCTCCTGCCCTGCTTTTCGTTCACCAGCAGGCAACCCCCACTTGGCCAATCCCTCTCTTCCTCCCCATGTCTTCTTTCCCTTCTCTGGGGGCACACAGAAATCCTGCCTCTCTCCCTGTTTTCTTTCCTTTTTTTGGCTCGGATAGAACCCAAAATGGGTTTTTCACCAGTGAGTGACCATCTCCCTCTCCTCCTCCTCTTTGATGGGTTTCTATGTAGTGGACAGGCCAGCCACTAGTCACCTCCCATCTCCCCCTGTTTTGTTTGTCACTAGCACGGCCAGAGCGTTGGGTGCCCTGCGTTTTCCTATTTCAAGCGAGTTAGAACTGATTCAACTCGCCGAGTCAACTCACCTTGACTCGTTTTGAGAGAACCGAGTTGACTCGGAACCCCCTAATTACCCTTGAACTTTAATCCTTGATTCTAGTCAATCTATGAAGGATTTCTAAGATCCGAGAGTATCTCTACGATCCTAGTAATGTGAGGAGTGATACCCATCTTCCCATTCTTCAATCAGGAAAGATCTAACTGTCAATTTGATTAGACCTTTGATCGGAGGTCAAATCATTTGATCCGTGATGATCTGACTTCGTTTTTCTTATCCAAGTAGCCTATAACAATCCTCATGAAGGGTAAATCAAGGATCTATATACGAATATTGGGTCTGAAGCATTTATGGAGATGATTTAGCCGGTCGTAATCAATGGTTGGGATCAACTGAAGATTCAGGTATGAAATTGGATCCAAATTGATGATACGAACCATTTAGAATCCTTTATTTGATTAATTGACTTGAATTACTAAAGTGTTGTGCGATCTAGGGCTATCAAGTGCAGAAATTTGATGAGTTGAGCCTGGATATTTAATGATCGGGCATAATTGAAACCATCGATAGACAATCCGACCAAGCAGATAGCTGAATATTATTCAGATTGACTTGTCCAAGGTAATATTGTTATCTTAATCATTTGATGGAGTGATCTGATTCCAAATAGATATGATTGAGCATGATATTTATATAATAATTCCCAATTAGTGGATTAAATGATAAATTAACCCAAATATATACTGATTTGAGCTTAATAGCTTTGAAACATGCATGGACATAATTAAGAAAAGGACCAGATGGTTATGAGTGGGCCCGATTAAGTGTGATTTGAATTATGAACCAATTAGCATAGGCCCCGCCTTGAGATGCCAAAGATGGGAATATTGGAATGGCTTGAACGTAATGTAATGAAATGTGAAAACATAATGTTGTGTGATTAAGAATATAGGTTAAATAAAGTGAATTCTGAGTATGACTGGATGTATTATGTATTTAGGTACGAGTATTGAGGTAATTGAGCCAAACTGGAATCTTATCAAGACTTGAAAGGTACAGACGAGTAGTTCTTTGTCTAAGGAAGGTAATTACATTCGAGGGTTTTTCTTGATTTCATGATCATGACTTCTCACTTGAAAGTCTTGAGGCATGTGTTTTATGTCCTATTGTGTTTATTAAAATGTGTTTATTACTTCACTTTTGATAGCATGACATTTGATTATACGATTATCTATGTTTTCACATGTGATGGTTTATATTTTATCATGTATTTTGATTCAGCCTATTGAGGTTTATTTCACTTAGGAGTTTTTTATGATTTATATCATGTTTTGCTGTTTTATGACAAGTGCTTCTACCCGATGGGTACTATGCTAGGAGGGTTGTAAGGTTAGCCACCCGCTCTCTGACTTTATGATGATGATGATTAAATACCGCCCTTGAGTGGTACATGGCTAGGTATGTAGGTAGTGGTATCACAGGTAGTCCCCCTTACGGGTCCATTTTTCCCTGTGGGGACGAAGAAAGTCTCCCATTTAGGTGTCGATGGAGAGCGGCAGTGGTTTAAATCCTTGTGTGGTTGCTACTGCAGCATAGTAGCCTATACTGATATTTTGTATACTCATGTGGTATTTATATGTGGGGTGAACCGAGGTAAGTCGGGCCTAAGCTGTGAGTGACTCCGAGGGCTGATGTGGGCTACACAGGAGGGACCTAAGGTTTGGTATGAGTACTCATTACCAGTGTTTGAGTGTCATGGAACACTCTTAAAGCTTATTGTATGTAGTGCCCTATTTATCATGACATGCTTCCTATTATTTTGTGGACATGGATTTTTATCTGTTTTGATGGATGCTGATTCATGTGTTGATTAGGCTTCGCATGTCATGATGTTTTGCTTTGATATTGTATTGCCTTGAACGAAAAGCATGTTTTGATCCTGATTGTTTCGTTCAAATTTATGAGATCCATGAGCTTTGCATTCTGAATGCCTAATGATTTAAATTGCCTTAGAAATTATTTACTCTATTGACACTTGTCATAATATTGGTACTCCTTGTAAAGTATGTATCCCATGTTTTAATTAATTGTAATCACCTACACAAGCATAACTTACTGAGGCATTGCTTTGTTTGCAATGCCTTAGATATAGAGAGCTGCAACAGGTGGACGCGCTAATAGAGCAAGCAAAAGTGTTTGCAGTTTCCAGTAAAGTATTGAAGACATTTCAAAGATGATAAGGTTTGTTCAGGACCTCGCGTTAGTCATTGTTTATAGAATGTACTTTGATATAAATTTCAATGTGACCTGTGTGTAAGGATATGAATTCATGTTAGATGTGATGGATATATGGAGGGACTCTGGGTGTTTTGTCATGACTTGATTTTCTTATCCATTATTGGAGTATACATTTTATTAAAAATAGTATTTGATTGTTTGGGTGGGTGTGGAGACTCAATCTCCTATAAGTCATGTCTTATATTATATATATCAGGTTATTTTGTATTGCACTTGTCATGTGCAGTGGTCCAAAATACAGAGGAGACTTTACCGGATTTTCAATAGAAATGATATTTTAGTTCACCGTTAAATCCGTAGTTTTGTGGTTGTATGACTCTTGAAATTTTGAAATAAATGCTTTTATTTGAGTTATGTTTTTGGTTACTTTAAAAATCAAAGTTTTAAAAACAGGGATCCCATCTATTTTTTTAAAATTGTTATTAAATTATTGTTTAAAACCCGGGGTGTCACACTATGGCCAAATTGAAAATTGTAGCTGTTTGTGTTTTTGGTACTGCTGCTCTGCAGTTAATACCTTTTATAATATCATAGAGGAACTTAAAGTTCCTAGTACTATTGAAAGGTGTAATGACTAAAAAGTGAAATTGCATGGACTTGTTAAACAATGAGGTTTCAGATCCTCTTTTCTATGTATATATGATTGCAGTTGAATGCTCCTCTACCTACATGATATTTCAGCCTTATGGTTTGAAATTTTTTATTCTCCTATCAGACTGAAACTATTAATCTAATGACTTGCAATGCCTGAATTAGTGGAGGAATGCCGTTGTTTCCTGCAGTTTGTACCTAGCCCTATCCAGCAGGCATGGTACCTTTTCTCATTCCATTCTCTGTCATTAATTCTAAACATATTAACCTGATGACTTTCTGTTCACTATTTTAACACGTGTACATCCACTTTTACAGCACAATGCAGCATATATTTCTGGTTCTCTTCATATTTATTCTATTCTTGTTAAAGTATCTCATTTAATTTTCTTTATTTTGTTCCACGTTTCAAGATATGTTGTATTATTAAATATTTGTATCTATTTTACAGCGTGGACTTTACATTGCTGATTATAGAGATGTTGAAGGAAATCCAGTTTTAACTTTAGAGCTGAAGGATGGTCCTTACAGTTGCTCTCAGTGGGATTATGCATTTCAAGCTTTATATACCATAAGCCCTCTTTTCTGTCTAGAGCCTTCTGCAGGGCAGTACTTTTATTCATTCCACTTTATTTAAATCCTTTTGAGTGTTTGCTTCAGCATCGTCTTACTTCATAGTCCTTGTGTTCAGCATCGTCTTGCTTCAGCATCTGTCTAGAGCTTAGGTTCAAGAACCTCAGGTCTTTGTGTTGTCAGATGTGAATTTTAGGTTTGAAATGTCATTGGTGCACAGGCTTGTGTGTGCTTCATATATTTAGAGTATGATTTTTGGGAACTATGGCGAACATATACACCTGATGCTACCGAAAGGGAAAAGTGAGAACTTCAGGTTCACGAATGGAGTTCTGAACAGATAGGCTTTCTAAGTATATTCTTAATCCTCTTAGGAGATAATGAGATGGAATATTACTTTTGTCTGTTGCTCTGTCTATTGGCTCTCATCTGTTGCATCTTTCCTTTCTTCTCAATGGATCTTTTGTCTCACAAGAAAAAGAAAAGATAGGAAGTTAATGGCTTATCATTGAAAGTCTCTCTGATTTCTTATCTACTCTATCACTTGGCTGTTCCTGTCTCTATTTGTGAATTTGGGAAAATATAGTAATGGTTTGTTATGGATGAAATTAGTTGGATTTTCCTTTTATTGTTTCCTTAGTAAATTTTTCATGACGGTAATGATTTCGTTTTGTTTAAATTGTCTACAAAATGTTGCAGATCAAGCTAAAGTCTAAAAGCCTTTCAATGAAGTTAGTAATCACAAATGCAGACGCAATGCCATTCTCTCTTACCAACGCATTGCGGACTTACTTCCGTGTATGAGTCCATAACTTCATGCTTGCTTATCTGATTATCTTCATTTTGTGTTGTGGATCACAAAGACAAATACTGCATCCAGAGTTTATATTTGCCATCAGACATTGAAAGGTATTTACTCTATTACACAGGTTTCTGTAACAGGGGTAACAGTGAAAGGTTTCAAAGGCTGCAGAACACTTAGCAGGGTTCGAGATCCTTTTAGCCCAATATAAGGGAAAGAGGAGAGGTTTGTGTCACGTTTTCATGTCAGTCTCATTTTGGGTTAAATTAGTCAAAACCTACAAAGTAGAAACTAACTAAACTTTTACACTCCCACTACTTTTCTTTTTAATCTGTGAATTTACTAGTTAGGGAATCAGCCTCTTGCAAAATGCGAGGTAAGGCTGCCTACTATAGGTCCTTGTGGTCCACTCCTTCCCTGGACCCCTCATAGGTGGGAGCTTCATGCACCGGGGCTGGCCACACACACACCCCACCCCCCACCCCCTCTCTCCTTATTTACTAGTTACGGAGTTGGTCACTTTTCCTGGTTATGTTGATTTCATTTACCTTGATGTACCTAATGAGCTGTACTTGACAATGGCCTTGGTCATGTGATGATCATAAAAACACAAAGTAGGTTGATATGGTCTGCCCTTATTTCTTTAACTTGGCTTAGGTATCATTTGGTTTTCCATCTCTGAAAAGCTTTTCTTACCTGCAGCTGGTTGGATGCTGTTCTGAAACCAACACTTACAATGGAGGTACAAAGATTTTGTCTGTGTTGAAAATTCAAAGGGAATATCTGTTTTCTGGGACAATGGAGGTTGTTCTTTTTGGTCTTAATTAAAAACAACTCTATTGAATAGTCCAGTCTTTTTTATTTTTATTATATTGGTAGTGCTTTTTGAGTTAATAATCTACAGAATGCTAATAGCAGATTGGAAAAGTCCAACAAGTACCTGGACAGTCATGGGTTGCGGAGCAAGATGTGAGCATTAGCTGAAGTCAGGATGCAGTTTCCGGAGCTCATAAAATTAAAATATTCACGGTGAATATGAGTGAAGAGTTGCAGTTGATTGCGGTTCCCTTCAGAAGAAGTCAGTGATTGATACGTATTTGAACTGTTTCAGTTTTGAAATTACAAAGTGGTCATTTAAGCAGAAATTTCTTGACAGAAATACGTTAGGCCATTTAAGATTTTACAACTTGTCAACTAATTTTCCTGAACAATGAGGTAACCTTCACATGTTGCTTGTCTACTGCTTTCCACCCCATTTTCCATACTTCTGTTGTTCTGTGGCGTATTCAGTAGATGACTTGTAGCCTGTATACTAAAATATAGTATCACAGTTTCAGACGAGTATGATCATGTGGGCTGTTGATGTTGTAAATCCCTGGCGGATACCATTTGTTGGTGCCAAACTGTCCCAAGTATGATCACCCCCAAACCCAACAAAAAAAGAAACAAGAACTTTCAGTCAACCAAATTCTCTAATCAATCAGACGGTCACCCCAATGTTTCTCAGGATTTATAAGCTTCCTTTGCCAAGCCAAAACAATACTGTTCAGGAGAAACCAATGGAGGTGATTCTGGGACATGGTGTCGTGTAGCTGTTCATTTAACATGGATTGACATCTCCATACTGCTAGTGCGTACTTACGATATATTCTCCAAAGAGATGCATCCCTAGTTTCTTATCTTGATGGCAGTGTTCTAATTTTATGATATAGCTAATCTTACCTCTTAGGCTGTTGTATAAGCTTGATAGTCAAAACAAATGGATGAATGTATGGACAAGCAGGCATCTACAGAGTCAAGGTTTATGTGGTTCAGCTATATGCATTCATCTATGGACGAAGATGATCAGAAACAGCTTCACTGTCACAAGATACTTGCCAAGTGAGTATATTGGCTGCCATGATTAGGTTCCATTTGAGTTAAGATCTTTTCCTCTCTTGTTTTCAAATTTGCAACTCTTTGCGCTCTTACCAAATGAATCACATCGTCGCGGTGCAGTTGTTCACAGACATCATGACACCTCTCTTCGTTATGCTTAGTTGGAGGTTTGAGATAGCATTTTTTTATTATTGAAGAGATTTCAAGTAAATTTAGAAATTAAGATATGCTTCCAGCAGATTAACTCTTTGCTGTAAAAAAAGAAAAAAAGAAAAAGAAACTGCGGATTTCCTGATGTGGCCTCGGCACTTTCCACTGATTCACTGTCATTTATAGTCGAATGAAAAGCCCAAGAAATATTAAAGTTGATCACTGGAATAGGACAATATTTCCTCTTCCACTCTAGATCTCCTTTTTGCATAGAAAGCATGTATTTATCATGCAACCAGCCTCTCTTGCACGTTCTTCGACGTCAAGCATTTGCCCACAACAGTAGCCACCCAACTGAGAGCTACTGGCTGTTGGGGCATCTCCCCATAGAGCTAGCTGACCTTACCCCAATACTAGATGCTAGTTGCTCTCAGCACCCATCTTTTGATTTTACACCTTGCTATAACACTGGCTAGATGGATGCACATTTTTTCACTAGAAATAGTACGAGCAGGAAAGTACAAATTTGACCCACTATCTTCAACAATCCAAACCATCCATGTTTCACATCCTTCCAAAAATCTCCGATTTGTGGCCTTCAAAAGATCAATGGTTGGATAACAGAAACATTGGGACCGCTAGTATGTTGGCCTGCATCCACTCATACACAAATTTGTACGTTCGGGGAATTTCCAATTGAAAGATCCATTCATGGTGTCCGAATCTGCCACCAATGGCCAAAAAGGAGGAGGATAAATTCGCCATTTTGGAAAAGCAGAGTCTGATACGGAAAAGGGTGATTTGTTCGAGTCTTCCTTCCGCCATTTGAGGAGCTGTATCGGGGAATCGAAATGGCGACTACCATTTCCGTTCTCTCTACACTTCCGTCCGTAACTTCCCTCAATCTTCGAATAAGACGCAACAGGTGAGCCCATATTGGATGTGATTTTCATTTTTTTAATCTGAATTTCTTTCCCTTCTAACAACTTCCCGTATCTCATGATTATTTTGTTCAATGGAAGCAATTTCAGCGTGCTTTTTAGATGATTTTGACCCTTTTCCTCTCTTATTCGGTTGATTTGTAAGCGACCCTTATCTGCTTCTTTTCAGTCTTATTTTTTCCAATTATCCATTTTTTTATGTTTGTAAGCAACTGCAATTATCGTTGTATAATCTCGTATCTGTGGCTGCTAATATGAGTTGAACATACAAAATCCTTTGGCTAAACGACCTTTTTTGCCATAACAGAGCCATGAGTACTACTGCAAGCTTGAGTAAGGAATCTACTTCTTCCGCGGTGCAAGTTACAGAAGGGATAGGCAAACTGCCCAAGGTTGTGCTGAAATCCCCTCAGGGTAGGTAAGATTTGATCATCTTTTTGTTTCCTAATTTATCTGCATTGCTTTTACATTTTTTTTTAAATCGATCACCTCTTCAGTGTGACTTGAGATGGTTTTGATAGATTTTGGTTCTTCCAGGTGTTAACTGAAAGTTTATGAATTTGGAAATTGTCTTAGAACTGAAGTAGTATTTGATGACTTAGAATATGTTTGAAGTTGAAAAGTATTTTAGAAAAGCAATTCAGAAACATTTTAATAGTTCTAAAAACTTTTCAATTAGAGAAAAGACAATGGTTATGTTTTCACAGCAGCAACATGTTGATCTTTCTATTTCCATTTAGGGCTGCTTTGCAGTAGACATGGGCTTTATCTAATGTTGTGGCTGAAATTGATGATATTACCCAAATATTATACTGAAATAAGGTTTCAAGGTAATTTTGGTCCTCGCACAGCTACTGATTTTTCTATGGGTTTGAGTTTTATCCTACTTAAGTGAAGTTTTGATCAATTTCTTAGTTATTTTACCTGTCTTGAAGTCCTTGTGAAATTCTATTTGATTGTTTCTGCAGTTCATTTCTTTAGCAAGTTCTCTATTTTTAACAGATCCCTTTATTCAATTAATTTGGCTATAATTTTGGCCTCCTATTTGTCTCATTGTCGGCTATAACTTTCTTTCACTGCTGATTTTGTGGAATCTAACTATTTCTCTATCCCAGATTAGTCCTAATTCCTACTCATGAGTGGACCACACCCGGTACGCAGCACTGGAAAATGTCACTTTGCAATTTCAGTGCATTCACACAATGTGTTTGCTGGATCTGCTTAATATGTTTCTTTTTGAGAGGTTACATAAATTATTAAAGCATAGTGAGGATAGAAAGAAATAAAATTACAAAAGTGACAGAGATTGTCTCTCTATATAAATGTCCTGCTCTCCCTCAACTTGCATAATCAGCAAAAGTAGGATGGCTCGATGCCTTGCCCAGTGTTCAAGCTACAGCCAAATGGCTCTTGGAACAGAAAATATCAAAATCTTTCTCTATTGAGGATTTGCTGAGTTTGTACTCGAGATGTTTATCTTTCACTATGGGGTATGATTTTCATGTGCATTATCATTTTTTTTTTTTTTTTGAAGAACAAATAAGGTTGGACATCTTAATGAAAAACTTGTAATGAGTTATAGCTTGTTGGGATCTCACCATTTACAGAATCTTCTTTTCTTTGCTTTTTGTTTGGCAGTGAAGCTGATATTTATTTATTTGGGGGGTGTATTACATCATGGAAAGTTGAGGACAACAAGGATCTCCTTTTTGTTCGGCCTGATGCTGTTTTTGATGGGCAAAAACCAATCAGGTTTGTTACTATTAGTAAAAGCTATAGATTTCTTTTTAGTTTCTCTTTTTTCTGACCTCTTGCTTGAATCCAGATAAACCAGATGACCAAATTGGAAATTGTTCCTTTATGTTCAATTGGCACACCTGCTCCATTGTTAATACATTTTCTTTTTAACATGGAGGAACTTAAATTCCAAGCATGATAGGTATATGGTTATCAAGTCAGCTAGCAGGACTTATTAACCATGTTTTTTTGGACTTTTTTTCTGGTTGTAGATGATTGGAACTGAATGCTCCTACACTTAACATTTCGAACATATAGCTTTTGTTCTTTTTATTACTCCTATGAGACTGGAAATTTTTTTTTGTTTCTGACTATTTGTAATGCTTGAATTAGCGGCGGAGTTCCACATTGTTTCCCGCAGTTTGGACCTGGCCCTATGCAGCAGGTATGGTCCCTTCTATTTTCCATTCTCTCATTAATGCTAAACATATTAAGGTGATTTGTTAATTATTATATAGCTGATAGAATGAGTTGTCTTTTCACCATTTAAACATGTATACATCCACTTCTACAACACGCAAATATGCAGTATATATTCTTAGTTTTCTCTTTCTCTCTCTCTTTATTTTCTTTTCATTCAATTTTCTCATTCCATGTTCTTTATTCTTTTGCCCCTTTCAGTAAATGCTTTTTTCTTGTGCAATATCTATTTTACAGCATGGGTTTGCAAGGAATGTGAATTGGTCTATTGCCGATACAGGCAATGTTGAAGGAAATCCAGTTCTAACTTTAGAGCTGAAGGAAAGTGCTTACAGTCGGTCTATGTGGGATTTTGCCTTTCAAGCTTTATACGCTGTGAGTCCTCTTTTCTGTGTAATGCCTTGTGCAATGGAGTGCTATTCATAGTTCCAGTTTATTTAAATTCTTCCTAATTATTTGCTTCAAATTTCATGCTCTACTTTTCCATTGGTAGACAGTTTCATGGTACGAGCTTTTAGTCTTACTTCTTTAAATCAGATGACCAAATTTGCAACAGGTGCCAATTTGATGCTCTATGTTGCCAGTAGCTAGAGCATGTTCCTAGATGACTAATTGATTATTTTTGTTGTAGTTTTCTGTCTGTCTGTCTATCCTCCGTTCCTCCTTGCTTATTGTATCTTTCCTTTCTTGTTAACATACCTTATGCTGTCCTTCAAGAGAAAAGAAAAGAAGCAAAGTTATTGGCTTATATTTGAAAGCCTTCCATCTTCTTCTCTACTTTATCACTTAGTCGATCCCTGTCATTATTTGCAAATTTACCCGAGAAAATTTAGTAAGGGCTTGTTGTGGAATTAATCAGCTGGATTCCTTTGTTCTTTGCTGTGTTTTCTCATGATGTCAAGAATTTCTGTTCATTGATGTTGTCTATAAAATGCCTGCAGGTCACACTAAAGTCTAAGAGCCTTTCAACAAAATTGGTAATCACAAATGCAGATGCGAGGCCATTCTCTTTTACTACTGCATTGCACAGTTACTTTCGTGTAAGAATCCATAATTTCATGCTTTGTTATCTGATTATCTTCATTTTTGTTTATGGACCAATAAATTAGAACAACTAATGTATTTGCTGTCAGATATAAAGGTTGTTTACTCTGTTTTGCAGGCGTCTGTAACAGGCGCTTCAGTGAAAGGTTTAAAAGGCTGCAAAACACTTAACAAGGATCCAGACCCTACTAACCCATTAGAAGGGAGGGAGGAGAGGTCTGTGTTAGCTCCTAATACTGTTCATATTTTGGATACATCAATCAACAGCTACAAACTATAGGAATTAAATAAGCTTTTAAGCTCCTGCAACTTCTATATCTGATCCATTAATTTGCCATTCAGGGAGGTCGTCACATTTCCTGGATTTGTTGATTGCATTTACCTTGATGCGCCTGATGAGCTATACCTTGACAATGGGCTTGGCGATGTGATAACCATCAAGAGCACAAAGTATATGATCTTGCTCGGCCCTATGTCTTTTGCTTGGCTTAAGTCCCATTTGGTTTATCTATAGCTTAGTTTTTCTTACCTGCAGCTGGTCAGATGTTGTTCTATGGAATCCACACTTGAAGATGGAGTCCTGCTACAAGGACTTTATCTGTGTTGAAAATGCAAAGGTAATATCTTCTTTCTGGGATTATGGAGCATGTCTGTTTTCTTCTTCATTCAGAAACAACTGTGCTCTATATTCCTGTGTTCTTTCTTTATTTTATATTATTGATACTTTGGAATTAATAATCGACAAAATTTTAATGGCAGATTGGAAAAGTCCAATTGGAGCCTGGGCAGTCATGGATTGCAGAGCAAGATATGACCATTGGCTGAAGTGTGGGTGCAGCTTTCTGCAATCACAAAATAAAAAATATTCTCAGCAAATGAGAGTGAAGAGTTGCCGTTCATTGCAGATAGAATGGGTGATTGATATGTATTTCAGCTGTTGCAATTTGGAAACTACAAGGTGGTCGTATAAGCAGAAATTTCCTGTAAAGCAATGGATTTTTCCATTGATAAGTTTACAATAACCCAGCATGTTTTGCCTGTTCAGTGGTCTCGGTCCTTATCCAAACTTTTGTTGTTCTGGTAAGTATTCAGTAAGATGGCCTGTAGCCTGTGTCTTGACTATAATTATATCTTTGCTTCAGATGAGTATTCTCATATTAGGTGTCGGTGCATGTAAATCCCTCGTGGGTATCATTTATTTGGTGCCACATGAGCCACACTCAGCTGCTCACTCTATCATACAAAGGCAATGCCCGAATATATAGCGAGACAATGCTAATTCTCTGCTCAATCGAAACCGCAGCTGCTCACCCTATCATACAAAGGCCACGCCCAAATATATTCCCAGAGCAAGATATGAACATTCAATTAAATACCAAGAATATCCTGCCAGGAGGGGCAGAATGGCATTCTTGAAAGGGGCTTAAACATATTCTACTGGATCCAAGGCATCTGAAAATAGAACTCGAGATCTGTCGAGTCACTTGTTGCTTCTGAAGTTTTGCCTTTATAGAGACCCTCACTTTTTTCTCCACAGATTCCTCAGCAGACGAGCTTTTGGATGTTTTGACGACTACAACTCACTTGAGGTACTCGTTTTATCAAAGATTTTGAATGTTCTACCTTGCTGAAACTTGCTGTTTAGTTTCTTGATTTCATTACAGCTAACGACAACCAAATTTGATGGAACTAGAAGCTGCCTAGAAGTTCTTTCTCTCTTCACCAATAATCCCTGCAAGAACAATACCCATCCTTGAAGAGGTGGAAGCGAGTCCGATCACGGACAACAATTTTGCAATCGTAAACCTTGGTGATGAGCTTTGTCAGAGTATCGTTGCATACTCGAAGATTCTTGCTTGTGCGAATCATAGTTCCATATTTGGTGTTCATAAGCCCAAATGAGATGGCAAGTTTCTAGCTGTGTTAATGAAGTAGCAGGAGCGTAGCCGTCTTGTCTCAATCTCTCCAGTCTCATCCCACTTTCGATAAATTTCTTGAGCTTGTGGGTGAGATTGATCTCCAGCAAAAAACTCACGAACAGCACCGTTCAGATTAATCAAACTACAGCCTGGAAGCTTTGATATTCACTCTACTTTCATGAGATTTCTCACCATAACAGCTTCGTCCCTCTAACCAGCTGCTGAAAAAAATGCTTGCCGAGTGAATATACCGGCCGTTATGATCAGGGTCCACATGAATTAATATTTTTTCCTACTCCCCCGCCCAATTTGAAGTTTCTATGAATAGGGCAGGCACTAAGCAGTGCCTCCCAAACAGCAGCATTTGGTCTTATGGGCATTGTCTTATTCATTTCTTCTGCTTCTTTGAACAATCCAGCTCGGCCTAGAAGATTAACCATGCAACCATAATGCTCAACTGATAGGACTATATCATAAACTCTCTCCATGCTCTTGAAAATCAATTTCCCCTCTTCAACTAACCCTGCATAATTACAAGCAGTCAAAACACCTGTGACAGTGATCTGATTGGGCTTGATTCCTCCCTTCTCCATGTCCTTGAACAGCTCAAGAGCTTCTCTTCCCCTCCCATGAATTGCATAACCAGTAATCATGGCTGTCCATGAACAAATGCGTCTCTTTCTCATCTTCTTAAAGACACGAAAGTTTCTTATACATCACCACACGTAGCATACATAGCCACAAGACTGCAACCAAGCATTGGATCCAATTCAATTTGACTCTTGTCAATATAAGCTCGAACCCCTCTTCCTCGATCCGAAGCTCCAAGCTGTGAACACGCAGAACGCACACTCACCAATGCTACATTATCCGGCTCAATTTCTGTTACTTGCATTTCATGAAAAAGGCTCAAGGCCTCATTGAGCAATCCACATGAAACATACCCTCCGATGATTGATGTCATGAAATAACATTTCTAACTGGCATCTGGCTAAACAATTCACGGCTGTTTTAATCTCTCCTCTTTTCACATAGTACCCGTCAATAGTTCCAAGAGACAGTATCCCAGTGTTCAATCCTATCAAAAAGTTGACGAGCAAAGGAGATGCTACCAGATTTGACCAGTAAAGGGCTGTCAATTGGTCAGTTCGCTGGGGTTCGACAGCATCCATAGCCAAACTATTCCTATTCCCATTGGTTCATGTTTGGTTGGATTCCAATTAAACATTATCCTCACTATCCAACTCGTACCCATTTAGGTTCGAATCTGATTTTGGATTTATTTTTTTTTTTATGTAATTAACAAAAAATAAAGAACAGATTTTCAATCACAAGATGTTTAAAGTTATTAGCACCAAAACAAAAGCAGATGTCTAAAATGATAAATTCTTTAAGGAAAAATGATGTTTATGTCCCTTGCATTCACCTTAGTCCCATGGCTACACTCCCTGCTGGGTATCTTTGGCATTTACGAATGCTTTTACGGTTTAGTATTGTAAAAGTCAACAATTCACAACTGCAAATACCCAAAAAAACCAGCTAGGAGTGGGAGAAAGGTGAAAACAAGGGGTGGGAGTATCATTTCCCGTTCTCTAAGTTATAAAGTACCTAACGAAATGCGTTGACAATTAACATATATCATCATCAAGATCTTATCCCGATTAGGAGTTGCCCACATGAATGTTGTTCCTCCATTCTTCTTTATTAAGGGTCATGGCTTCATTTAGTCACAAAGTTTTATATCTTTTCTCACTTCTTGGATCTTCCCCTTGCCCTTTTAGAAACTTCAACTTGGATTTTCTCACTCCTTCTAACCAGTACCGTTTTGGGTCTCTATCTCAACATCTACATTTCAATGACACTCATTCTCTATGTTATATATATATATATATATATATATATATATATATATATATATATATATATATATAGTTCCTTAATTGCCAACACTCTTGTCTATAGAGCATGATTGGCTTTATAGCTATCCTATAAAAAATTTCTTTTAGATTGAGTGGCACATGTTGATCACACAAAACTTCAGAGGCATATCTCTATTTGTTCAAACCTGATTGGATTCTTTGAGTAACCTCCCTCTTAATCTCTCTGCTTTCATAAATTATTGATTCCAAGTATTAGAAGTGGTCTTTTAACAAATATCACATATGTTAAAAAGAAACAATCCTACAAACAACAACTGGTTTTAAATCTTTTACATTGAACCTTATAATTTCGTATACATAAGTATGAAGAATTCAAGTTCTCTTTGGTAGGAATCAAAGCCTTCTAAGCGCATAGGCAAGGAGTAACTCACATACGTGACCAAAGTTTAACGCTCTGTATGGCGTCTAACTTTCAACGAAAAGCAAAATAGAGACATAGGTAGGAAGAGAAAACATGAAAGACTTATGTTGCATTATATATAAACCTAAGCATAAAATAAAGGGGAGAAATAATAATCTTGGGTTCAGTCTTCATTGCATCATACCTTACTTGAGGTAGTTAGATAGTTAGAATGTGACCTAAAATTGATCTTTCAGTGAGATTCGATACCCATATGCTCATAAATTTTAGGTTGGCTCAAGGTGAGCTTCAGATAATCCAACCCAATTGAAGGTCCTAATTTTGAATCCCAAAATATAATATACTAAGATCATGCATGCACTGCCCCATCAAATATACAATTTGGACTCCTCATCTGCTGCCTTCGGTTCATTGTGTAAAAGCTCTGAAGATACAAGCTCAATATGCGGTTTTTCTTCACATAATTTTATAGATAACGCCAAAAACTATAAAATTACATCCTCATTAACAAATCTTAGCTGTCATATACAAGATTAGGGCAACATGGTCAAGCAAATAAACCCTAACAAACTTAACTCGCTTATAGATTAACAAATGGAAAATAAAACCTTGTCCTTTCGCCAAATAATTGCTGTTAACATATCATTTCATGTATTCAATCCTGACCCCGTCAACGGTAGTATAGACTCCAGTCCCACCTCGTGGGACCAAGCTCACCCAAATACTCTCCTCTTCATCTGCCTCCAGATCTTCCAGCAGCTCCGAAATACCTAACTTGAGACTACTCTTCAACCTCAGAGTCGAATCACCCTTGTTCATAATAATCCTTACACCGCGGCGCATATTAACAAACGTTCCTGCAAACTCACTGGACTCTGGTCCTGTGCTAATCTCATCGACTACATTAATGTAAACATCAAACTTAACATACATATCCTTCTTAACATCAATTCCATGTACCACCAACACCTCTTCCTCTTCTTCTTTCTCTTTCTTGGTTCTACACCTCTTAGGCCTGAGGACCTTGACCCTAATAGTTGTATCTAAGCTTCGACCCGCTGGGCCAAAGTCAGAGCTCGGGCTCACCAATTGTAGTCCATTCTGGTTTTCTCTCATCTTCAATATCTGACGGGCAATCTTTGGCGTTACCGACGGCTTAGGCCGTGCATTAAGCCATAGAAGATCTGTCTCTTCATAAGTGTATCGCAGCTTAGTTATGTCAAGGACATCTCTTATCTTCGCCTTCACTAGTTGGCGATTCTCGTCATGGAAGTAGAAGTAAGAGTCTAGCCAATCGGTATCGGTAATCTCAGACTGATTGCCTCTTAGCCTTTTCCAGATTATCCAAAGACGATCGATGTTTGCATGGTGGGCATAGAATATGGGGTCACGAGCAGCAGAATAGAATGCACCTAAGTCCTCTCTTTCAGGCTGTAAATTGCTACCGACCCATGTATGTAGAGCATTATGGGGTGCAAGCTCGACCGTCCCTGGTCCATCACAGTCTCCCTCCTCACCAAACCTTTTAGGACAACCCATGAAGAGTTCAGTCTTTTTTGCCCCAGAGACCATTTGATGATACATGAAGGCGAGATTGCTTGTTATTTGATCTTCCGGCTCGAGCCCACTCTCAACATAATCGAAATTGATATCAGCTACTTGGGGTGGGAGGTGAGAGTTATCACGGTCCTTGTCCAGAAAAGACCCGTTCATATAGAAGTCAGGGATGACCATGCCTGGAGGGGCATCCCAATTCCAAAAGGGCAATGCAAAAGTGTCATCTCCGATGAGTTTTCCAAGGATCCGCTCGTGGAAGTAAATCATCATCCGGTGCCAAGGGAAGAATAGCCATGATCTATGGATCTTCAAGAGCGAGGAGGAATTCATTTGGTTATAAGCTCCAGTGCAATAGATACAATGTATGTTTGCCTGCCGCATGAAGTTAAGGGGATCGTGGGACGGGAGTTGCCTCATGATTGCGACGGCCTTCTGATACTTGGCAATCTGTTCATTATCCAAGAGGTGGGCAGGCCGGCGAATTCTCAGTGGTTCAGAAGGACTAGGGAATTGAAAATCAATAATTGTTTCTTGTGATAATGGGTTTGGCGGGCAGCAATAGACTGGACGATAGGCATCGGAGAGTGATCTGTGGCACGTCGACAAGTTCGGTGCCAGCGGAGTGCCTCCATAATTATTGTTCCCACCATCAACCGGGACATCATCGGGTTGCCATTCTTCAAACATGCCAAGGATCATGTTCTTGATGCATGCAAATGTTGTAGAGATATACACCACTAGGTTCCTTTGCTCATTTGAGTCCCTTGGCTTCCTAGACATTGCCAAAACCAACGAGAATTATACAGTTTGTTCTTCAATGTGGAAACTAATATATTTTTTACAAAAAATCTGAAGAAAATGCTTCACGAGAAAACAAATCCAATTTGCAATGAAATGAAATGATCCACTGGCAACATACCGAGCACCGAACGGATAAAAATCCAGTTGATGCAAATCATGATTGAACAGGCTTGAGGAATACCCAGCTAATAAGATGAGGATGAAAAGAAGTGCAGAGAACCATAGCTTGGTTGGCATGGCTGAGGAGCACAAATAATGCTGCACCAAAGGAAGATGATAAGAGTCCACTTCCACAATTCACTAACTTGTAGAACCTCAACTTATTGAATTGAAACTTTGCTGTCAAGTCCATATAGACATAAACCTCGTTACCAACCACTCTTAATAATTCATGAACCTCGTGACCAACTATTCTTACTAATTTATATAATTTTTGCTGCTGATGGATCGCTACCTTTGGATTGTTCTCACCGGGATGATCTTGACCTTTTGATTTGGCACTAAAAGCAGACCGTGATATTCAATTCAAAGCCCACGGGTTTCGTGTGGACAACTTGCCATAATGACGTTCCCTGAGCATTTTTTCTTTCAGTAGAGGATGCTTCCTCTTATAGTACAGACAAAAACATTGCGTGAAGCAAGATAATTGATACAATTGTCCATATTTTCAACATTTTAGATGATGGACTTACGAGAAATTGTTTTACCATCGGATGACAAATTCAAGAGATTAGCGAAGCAGGGAGCCAACTTGCATGTTCCCAGGTGATGAGACGTACTTCTTCTCTGTCTCTCCCAATTTATAAGGATTTTTACAATCAGCTAGCTTTCTATACCCATATCGACTCGTATCCACCCAAATGAACGATTTGGATGATTGAATGTAGAATTTCTACAACAGATGTCCCAACTCTTGTATAACTACAAAGGCAGATCCACGTAAATAAACTACAACCATGAAAAGAAAAGGTCCAAAAACCAGTCAGTCTGTGAGATCCGTAATCCAAACCTAACCACTCGAGAGTCAGGTATGGAAAGAGAGCAAGTCACGTTGGAGAGAGATGCAAATAAAGAGCGGCCAGAGGAGACGGTCATTAATAACGGATCTCGACCCCTCACCCGCACTCTGCGTCCGAGGGTGCCGAAGCTGACGACTCAAACATTACTTCAAAGGCTGAACTACTAGTACGAGTAGCGCCTTTAAGTGATTGTAGAAGGAGAGGCTTTGATCGGCAGCCCATGAGAGTGACCAGTGAGAAACTGTTCGGATGCCTTGTATACGATTCGTGGGTAGGCACTGCAATAATGAAATCCGAGGTATTGTAGTAAGAGCCTTTGGAGCCGGATGCTTTGAATACGATTCCTGGGTAGGCACTGCAATAATGAAATCCGAGGTATTGTAATAAGAGCCTTTGGAGCCGGATGCTTTGAATACGATTCCTGGGTAGGCACTGCAATAATGAAATCCGAGGTATTGTAGTAAGAGCCTTTGGAGCCGAGGTTCAATGATGTCATTCTCACTGGAGTATTATGGGAGCTGTAGGTTTTGTTCTGACCCCGTAGCCATTGCCCACCAAGCAAAGGAGCATCCCAAGTGCTGCACGTTGACTAAGTGAGTAGTGATCTCATATGTGCCATGTTTCTCTGTTTGGGGGATCTCATTCTAGTTATGGGGAGAAAAATATCTGTAAAAGCAATCCATACGTGAAACACCTGTGCCAAGGTTAGAACTAACAATTGGCTTGATTTGATTGGGTTCCTTTATCCCGCAGATAATTAAAAACCCTCAATCGGCATTGAATATGAACGAGGATCACAAATTTGTAGATTATCTGTCTATCCTATATGCGTCCTATAGATGGTCTTACTCGAGAGATATTGTAAGACCCACGTAAGTCATATGAGATCGGAGATGATCAAATCTGCTTATATATTAGGCCATCAAATCTCATCTTTCTATTGCTTTGCCTTCCTTTGACCAGAGTCGACTTTAATGGTTTGATCAGGCTAATATTTGCTCATGTGGGCCCAAAGTCTTGGAACAAAAGTTCTCACATAATCTAAGGATCACGTAGATGTTTTCTTTTATGGAATAGCAGTCAAAAGTCTTCACTTCTGTAAGTACAAGTGGCCCAAACCTTGGTGATCAAATTCATGTCTCTTCATCTTGCTCAATTTCCTCCGTTTGATGATCCCATTCTTTAATTTTTATAAGTTGTGAAATAGAAGGCGTGATTTTTGGTCAATAGTTAGGATCATTCAATGAATGAGAAATTTGGTCATGGCCCCGCAGAGCAGATCCAGCAAATGAATGGTTTAGATTAGCAAAATCCAGGCCTTTCTTTTAGAGGCTTATATTATTTGCTCCGATCTAGTTAGGGATAATTGTCTATATTAGATGGCTGCCTTATCTTTCTAACCCTGCGAGATGTCAATGCGGAGTAACTTCCTTGTTTTAGGATGTAAAATTATGAGTTATACAATTTAGATTTTTTAAATGCCCAAAAAACCAGTCAAATTTAATTTCTTGTCTCAAGAAGATAGGGAGTAAATGAAGAGTAACTCTTTTTCCTAATTTAAATTTTCAAAATGCCCTCTTAAATGGATATTGCAGTTATATCCAAGTAGGTCGCGGTTTTACATATTGGATTGGTGTATCCATTTCTAAAATAGATCAAATTTATTGAATTTGATCCTTATCCATGGATTTCAAGTGGACAAATGAATATTCACCAGTTTTAATCCGTTTTGCCAACTCTACTCACGATTATTTGGAAGTTTGGAAAGAATTTGCACCTGACTTTTTGTTATCAACTGTGATGGACGATGCTAAGGGTAGACAAATCACAAACCCTAGAACCTTGTACTTGGGCCAGTCTCATTTTGGTGCGGGGCATGCTTCTTCTTCTTTTTCTTTTAATATTACTTTCAGATTACTAAAAAAAAAAAAAAAAGTAAGGAAAATGATAAGCTGAGGCTCTCTAATGGCCTCAAAGTAAGGCTTCTCTTTAACCATGAGGATATCCACGAAATACCGAATAATTTCTCCTCTCTGTCTCTTTCTCTACTGCAACCCACTAGCCTACCAATATTCATAGGGTCCACCAATATAATTACAGGCCGATTACATCGAAGATACATTAGTATTGAGTCCCCCAATTCAAGCCCGAGGCCCCCACTGATTTGAGACTGGCACAACCAATCAGAAACTTTGAATTAGTGAGGTCATTAGACAGACTAGCTAGCCCCACTGCTTTGAAGCTTGTGATTTTTTTTCGCATTATTTTTTGCATCAAGAAGGGGAGCCTTGGCATAACAGTAGAGTTGTCGTTGTCGTGTGACTTTGAGGTCACAGGTTAAGGCATGGAAATAGTCTTTTGCAAAATACATAATAAGGCTACGTATTATTAACTCTTATGGTCTCCCCCTTCCCTGGACCCCACATACGTGGGAGCTTTGTGCACCAGGACTGCTCTTTTTTATTATTTTTTGCATCACTTCACTAGCCTTGATTTTCCCAACCTCTTCATAAATGTTGGAGGAATGCTAGGGGACGCATAAAAGAGCTTTATTGAGGTGCAACTTAGCTAGGTCCCATTTATCTTGTTTAGCCTCTCTATATCTACACTACTTGCAATAATTCATGCCCCTTCAATCCTTCTAGCTACTAGTTTATTAGTTTAAAAACTCTATGATTATGCTTTAAAAAATAAAAGGAGAATAGCTTAAATCATTTAACGCTCATGAATTTTGGTCTCCAACCAATCTAAGATAGCCTCAGACTCAACAGGAAGTTATCCAGGTTATGCGCAAGTGCACCAATGCTTGCATTCATATGCATTGTCAAACATGTACAGATCAACTATATATTTGCCTCAGATATGGCAACCAAACTGCACTAAGTATCAACTTGATCATGTACGAAATTTAAACAAGAACTTAGCAAGTTGTTCTAAATACTTGAATAAACGCTAATCATCGAAAATATTCGATTCTAATCCCCTCAACAGCTGTGTCACTCCCAGATCCCCCACGGGGCACCAAGGTCACCCAACTGCTCCCATCTTCATCTGCATCCATATCCTCTCGCAGCTGCGAGATGCCCAACTTGAGACTATTCTTCACCTTCATCGGCGAATCGCTATTGTTCGTCACCATCTTTTTGCGGCTACACCTTAACAAAAGGTCCTTGCAAACTCTCGGGAGTCTGGGACTGTCATAGTTTCATAAACCACATTAACATAGACATCAAATTTAGTGTAGACGTCCTCTTAACATCAATCCCACTGCCAGGTTGGACGAGCCAATAACTCAAACGCATTGGATCAGTTTTTTAGCAAGAATCATAGTGTTACCTTACCTTTACCATGAGATTGACTCCAAGTTCTTATGACAGAGCATGAGGAGTTTTCAACTTTAATATGATAATGAGAATGGCTGCGATACCACTTACCTTCTTGCTACCTTGGAGAAATTCATTTGATTGGTAAATAATGAATTCAAAATAAGGGGGGGAAAAATGCCAATAAGCTGAACTTCTTTATAATAAAAGCTCAGTATATTACTGTATTGAAAAGAATGCATTGCATTCTATTTTCTCATGGTATTTTTCTTGGAAACCTATTACCCCTTACATTTATGGCAGGCAAAAAAAGTCTTGCTGATTCAAAAAAAGAACAGGCATAAGAGTATATAACTAACCCACCCTTCTGTACAACCTATTCACATTAGTGAAGCGGCTGAATGCACAAGGGATGCTTGTGAGATCTTAGTCAGGATGCATAGGAGAGTCAACTTACAAGCATGGAAACCTTTGGTTAGTAGGGAGTGTATCACCAACACATCTCCCTCTTCTTCTCTCCTCTCTTCTATACCTCGTAGGCCTCTGTAGCATGACCCCGATGTGTGTCTCTGAGGTCATGCACGCTTAAAGTGTCTGGGTAGGCACATGCTTTTAAGTGTGTAAAGAAGTACATGCCACCCTAGAACCTTGGAAGATATAAGCCACTAATGTACAAAAGTTTAGATAACTCCATAAAAATCAATGAATTTGGATAATTCTAATAACTTATTTTGGGTCTTTGAAATTGTTTTAAAAATTGATTGTTATAATTTTTAAATGAAAGAAACAAAGGGTAGAAGCATCCAATAGGCTTGAAATTTTATGCTTAACCTTTCCAAGTCATTCCAAACATCATGAATAGCCTAGATATAAAAAGAACTATCAGTATGCATGAGAAAAAGGTATATACTTCTTCACAAGATCAAACGCATGTACACTAACTCGGATTACAATAATTTATTTATTTATTCATTATTTTGAATAATGGCCACAACACCCATGGGCAACCTAGATCCCTAGTCACTCAGGCATAAGGCTCCTTCTTGCACCACTGCATGCTAAAAGGTCTTTGATCAAGATTCAAATAATCAGTAGTGCATGATCATTATCCGATCCTTGTGCACAAGTTAAGGACTCAAAAATATCCTATACACAGATGTACTTTATTTAAGGAAAACGTATATTTTGCTACCCTTAACTATAAGTTTGTTCTACTTTAAGGATTATTTATTCTTTCTTTTTTTTACAAATCAGTCTCTAAAATATTCAATAATTTTGTGTCCTAAGATCATTCCTTCAGCATCCATTGATTAATATCAATGGAGATCTAATATGGGTTCCACAACATATACTATAATGTTTTAGACAAAAGTATAATAAACATTTAGGGAGAAAAATAAAAAACAATGATAGTTTACGAACTAAACCATTTACAGACTAAACTATCTACTCTAGTGAGGTCTTTTTTCACTTGAAATCACCCAAATTGTAAAGGTTCGTAGATTAGGGCTTATTATTCCATTTCTGAAAACTAAGTTTTAAAACTACAAGAAAAAAGAGAAGGACATCATATGAGATTTTAAATCTTGCCAGTCATCTTATCCTAGAGACCAAAAACTATTAGAGAATAACAATTTACTCCCTAAACAATTGTATTTTTCAATTTAGTCTCTAAACTATAATGTAAGTGAAACCTACGTAAAATGTTCGTTTGACAAATATTGGATGAAACGACTTACAATAGAAAAGTATCAAATACTGGGACTGATCTAAGAAAAAAAAGACTCAAATATAATAAACCGATAGTTTAAAGGAAGCAAGACGCAGAGCACAAATAATGGAAGGAGTACTTCTGCGAGATTTCAAAATCCTATCTTTGAGCCTCCATTGTAGCTTTCTAATGGCTCCTTTATTTTTTATGGAGTTTCTTGTACGTGCATGTCATATTTCTCCTCTCAGTTGGAGAAGCCTGTTTGAAGAGGAGCCTTAGTGTAATGGTAGAGTTGGCGTTGTGTGACCTTGAAGTAACGGGTACAAGAAAACAGCCTCTTTCAAGATACAAGGTAAGACTGCATACTATAAAACATTGTCATCTGCCCTTTCCCTGAATCTTGCATACGCAGAAGCTTTGTGCATGGCTTGCCCTTTTAGTTGGACAAGCCAGCTTCAGTTTTCCAAAGCCTACGATGTTTGATGTTTTAGTTTCTCGTGGAACTTGCCCAAGTAGAGGTCGTAGATCAACTCGACCTTGACGAAAAAAGATCGGGGGAAAAGAAATTTGTTGTCTAAACAAATTAGAGGAATAGTGCACTGAGGCGCAACCTCACAGAAAATAATCGCGAGGCCCACCTGTGGATAATCCTGGCCTGACTTCGAATAGCTGGCTGTTAATTGGTTTTGTAAAGCTGATATCCCTTCCTACGTGATGATCATAAGCAAGTTCAATCAATCTTCAGATGCTGGAATTGTCCAATTAATAGGCATGATTTTTGGACTCTAAGATATTCCAAGTTCGAGAAATCAGATGAATCGTCTAGATCATGCATAAGACAGGTAACACAAGGGACACTTCAGAATAAGCTGAAAGACAAACTTAGTAGAAGACAAAACTACAAAGAAGAGAGCAAAAATCATGATAAGACTAAATAAAAAATAAAAAAATCAGTTACATGGGTCGGGACATGTCACAGCCCCGTCGGGCCCCCAGCAATGATATTATCCCGTGCGCACGCGCACGGGTTTTGGTCCTTCCCCCGCGTCTAGGGGAAAACGTGTCATTGCTGTGAAGGGAGAGAACCCCCCTTATAACCAGGCCCATCACCCCCCCCTAGCCGATGTGGGACTAACTCTCCTGCGTCCCGCCCTCAGACCATCTTGGGTCCCCTCACAAGGCCAACCCTCAGGCCATCTTGACACGGTAGCCATCTCCCGCCTACGGGACACACGCCCCCGTGTGTCACCACACGAGCGACGGTGCGGCTAGCCATCCACCCTCGGGGTCGGGGTTTGGCTCTGATACCATTTGTCACAGCCCCGTCGGGCCCCCAGCAATGATATTGTCCCGAAGCCAGGGTGAGAACAAAGCCGTGCGGACCCAGTGGGCCCAAAGTGGACAATATTCTTACTGTGGACCCCACGGTGGGTGAGGTGTGTCAATTTGGTATCAGAGCTAGTATCAGAGCCAAACCCCGACCCCGAGGGTGGATGGCTAGCCGCACCGTCGCTCGTGTGGTGACACACGGGGGCGTGTGTCCCGTAGGCGGGAGATGGCTACCGTGCCAAGATGGCCTGAGGATTGGCCTTGTGAGGGGACCCAAGATGGTTTGAGGGCGGGACGCAGGAGAGTTAGTCCCACATCGGCTAGGGGGTGATGGGCCTGGTTATAAGGGGGGTTCTCTCCCCTCACAGCAATGACGCGTCCTGAGAGGCATCTGCTTCCGCTGTGCACTCGTAGGGAACAAAACCCGTGAGGGTGGAACCAAGATGGGTTGAGGGTGCGCAAGATGAGTTGAGGCTTCGGGCCAAGATACTCTGAGCAATAGCCCAAGATACTCTGAGGGGAGACCCAAGACCGTGGACAATATCGGACCTTAAATGGAATGACGCGTTTTCCCCTGGACGCGGGGGAAGGACCAAAACCCGTGCGCGTGCGCACGGGACAATATCATTGCTGGGGGCCCGACGGGGCTGTGACAGGACATATCGGAGAAGAGAAGATCAACAACTTCGTCAGCCTTATGAACAGGTGTATTTGCTGTAAACAGTATTAAAATGAAGACAGAAAAGGATGCAAAGAATCGCAGCTTTGGCACCAGTGTTCCAGGAAGACTTGGTTAGTCAAAATGAGAGCTACATCTATATTTTCATATCAAGAAATTGCCTAAGATTGTTAATTACTATATAGAGTTGAACACGTAATCACTAAAAAAAAACTTGAAAACCGTAAAAGAATGAAGATGCATTTATAGCCAAGAGGCAGCTTAAGCAGGAGAACCTTGGCACAATGGTAGAGTTGTTGTGGTGTAACCATGAGGTCACAGGTTCAAGGCTTGAAAATAACTTCTTACAAAATGCAGGATAAGGCTGCACTCTATTGACCCTTGTGGTCCGCCCTTTCCTCGACCTCTGAATGCGTGAGAGCTTCGTGCACCAGGACTGCCCTTTTAGGCAGCATAAGAACATGGCAAGTTGCCCCACTTTTAGTATGAAGGCGCACCTCATTCATCTGACTGCTGGCTTTAGATATCTCATAAACCTGAAGTGCAGTGATTGGATGATCTACCATCTTACACACTATGTTTATGGGCTTTGAATGTAGACTGTTATTTATACACAGTTTCTAACTTCCCATTTCCTGTGATTAAAATGCAATTCTTCAAATGTTAGAATCATCAACTTGCTCATTTCATGGAATACTAGACATCCAAAGATAGAGCAATTACATGAGCGGATTGAATGGTACGTTGGCTCTTCATGCAAAGTAGGCACAACATTGGCGACTTGCCATGCTGTCACGTTCTAGGACAGCATAAACTCTATACCCAATAGAGGAATGCTAAACAGATGCTCCATGTAATAGTGTCCAACTAAATTACTTTTTTTGGAGCTCACCTTTGTATGCTCGGACTTGCTCACCAAATAGATGTCTCGTAGATAAAAAAGCATGTGAATTAGATATGATGGGGAGTAAAATTTAGAGTATTATAGTTTTTCAATGCTAGGGTTACATTCAATTCACAGGCTTTTCTACCGGTTAGACATCACACTCCCGAAGCAATTAGATGAGCAAAATTCGATCATGTAAAGGTGGGTTCTAGCAAAAATGATCGAGGTGAGCACTAGCGAATAAGCTGATTGTCGACGCTAGATAAAGTATCCTCAACAGTGAACATAAAATTTCCAAATGATGCAAAATTTTCAGCCTGTTATTTTTCATATATTCTACTTGTATTTTAGTTAGCATGATATTCATACGAGTCCCGAAATATGAGATATTCATGCGAGTCCCGAAATATGAGTTGCAGGCACAGTCACAAAGTTCTCTAAATAATTTAATTGTTTTTGAAAATGTTTCGATATCCTAACTTTTTCTCTCATAAATCATAGTTTCTACATTTTTCAAGCTGAAAGCAAACTTTTAAAAATTAACATAAATTTACCCTCTAAAATTTAAATTTTACAGATAATTTACCTCGGTAGCAATTGCCCATCTACAGGTAGTCCGATCAAGGCGTAGAATTAGATTCTTGCAAAATACAAGGTAAGGCTGCATACTATAGGCTCTTGTGGTCCGCACCTTCCCCGGATCCCGCATAGGCAGGAGCTTCGTGCACGGGACTGTCCCTTTAGGCAGTCCGATCAAGTATCTACCGTGATAGATTACTTGGAGTCTTTCGATACTAAAAAATCCATCTATTTCTTTCAACCCATACATTCCAGATTAATGCCATCAAACCAATGTCTGCACTTAAAAAGGAACCATTGATCCAGTAGTTGATCAAAGAAGCCCCAGCATACACCATTCATCTTAAATCTGTTTAGAATCCAATGCCACAATCTCTGAATGTACTAACATTTAAACCAAACGTGCTCTCTGATTTCCTCCATTTTTTCGCACAAAACACATCTAGATGGTGCATACCTACCGTTGCTCGTGAGTTTATCAAATCTAAGAGCTTTTTTCAACACAATGATTCAGGCAAAAGCAGCAACTTTGTAGGTGCAAGTGATCCTATCACTATGACCAGGATTCAGAAAAGCATGATTAAGAGACCGATATTGTTGGGATAGGTGTGAAGTTTCGAATTAATATAGAGGCCTTCTAAGTTTGATCTCCCATTGAATTTTGTTATCCACAAGTCTCATCTTGTTCATAGCTAGACCATCTCTATCCGCAGCTGCCCTGTAAATCCTTGAAAATGAGTCCTTTGATCTGTCCAAGACTGCACCAAGTCTTTTTCTGTGCCAATGCTCGAGATAAAGGACATGTTGGACGAAGACATATTCTTTCACTTTCTACAGAGGTTACAACGTTGGGAGCAAGTGTAACTAGATGGGGGGCAGTTCAGGTGTTCGAAATTCCCACCTATGTGGGATCCGGGGAAGGAGCGGACCACAAGGGCCTATAGTACGTAGCTTTACCTTATATTTTTGCAAGAGGCTGTGTTCATACCTTGAACCCTTGACCTCAAGGTCACACAACGACAACTTTTACGTTGTGCCAAGGGGAGCAAGCGTAACTGTAAGTTGTTATTCCCACCTAGAGTTATTCAGAATGCCAACTTGTCCCATTTCCTTACTTGAAATTGATGGCCTCCTTGAAGTAGTCCAACTCTTTTGATCTGTTTCTCCACGCCCAGAAGCTCCATGAGTTAGAAAGGTTAACTATTTGTATCCATAGAGAGACCTCATCTGACTATAAAGAGGGCAGCCCCATTGTACTAAGCTCCCACACATACGGGATTTAGGAAAGTGGCGGACCACAAGAGTCAAAAGTATGCAGCCTTACCTTACATTTTGTAAGAGGTTGTTTTCAAGTCTTAAACCGGTGATCTCAAGGTCATACGACGGCAACTCTACCATTGCGCCAAGGCTTCCCTTCAGACCTCATCTGAATATCTTGCTACTAAATCCTTATGTATCCCCACAGTTGAGACTCTTATCAACTGTCCCCAAACTATATCAAAATCTCATTCAAATCTGAAATCGGCCAAAGATTAGTTCTAAGAACTAGTGAAAGTGAGAATAAGTAGGGGTGGCAAAATATGACACGACACGATAACACGACTTGAACCCGATACTAATTTAGCGGGTTCGGGTCGAGTCTTATCGTGTTCGTGTCATTTTCGGGTGACACACTAAAAATCGTGTCGTGTTTGAGTCAATCAATTTGACCCGTTGTGTTGACCTGTTTGACACGCGACCTATTTACTCATCATCTTAACCTATCTAACCTATGATATGGTTGAAAATATAGGACGGTTCTTCAAAAACCATCTTATATTACATGAGTAAAAGTCGTGTATGTACCATTGAAAATATAGATCATCAAGGGCCGATGCAGATAGTTTTGGTTTGACGTCTGAAATAGATATTCCATCATGCAATCGATGACTGCCACTTAGTCAGCATTTTGGCCAAGTTTCCAGCATCTGAGTGTCTAAATCATGAAATCAATTGGGGGACTACAATCATAACTTAATGCTGATTATCTAAAAGCAGGCTTTTCATATCTGATGATGAGAAATCATCCGGAGCCTACGCATGCAAATTGAAGTGCCAACATTTGGTGATTAAACGAACGATTTGCTAGAACCCATATGAAGTGAGCCATAGGGGCAAGAACCGACAGTTCTTCTGTTGAGCTGTTATGAGATAACTGTCATATATGTCATTAGTTTTATAGGACGGTTGTGAGATAATTGTCCTATATGTTATGTTTTATAGGACGGTTATATCATAACCGTCCTATGTTTTGTAGTTGGGTTGGCTCCATTCACTTAGGAGCAATTTTTTTACTAAGTCATAATAGGGAAATAGAGTCGTTTCATGTCGTGTCGTGTATCCAACACGACTCAGTCAATTAATAGTGTTACACAGGTCGTGTCATGTCATTTTTTTAAGAACCGGGTCGTGTACGAGTCATAGGTTTTTTACACGACTATTAATCGTGTCGTGTTCGTGTCGACCCATAACTCTAATTGTGTCATGTTCATGTCGCCACAAACAAGACCCGCCAACCCAAATTGCCACCCTAAACACCAAGATCAGTATCACCACCAAGCCTAGGCCCCACCACAAGCCCAATTACTGGTTTTCTTACGCCCATTCACTGTCGATGCAAGCTAGTTGGTCCCCACATTGATAGAATTCCTTGCATTGGCCTCATTGTGTTCAACAAAAAAGCATCTTAATTCTCATACACAAATGATAATATAGACCGGCTCCTCTAGTAAGGTAGGGTAAGAAAAATTAATCATGAGATAGGGCAAGGTAAGGCAAGAAAATTCATCGAATTATTCCTGTAATATTCTTATATTTTTAAGAAAAAGAAAATAAATAATTAATATAATAAAATATAATAAAGTAAAGTAAAAACATATAATAAGGTAGGAGAAGAGAGAGAGTGCTCAAAACGCACTCCTCTCTCTGAGATTTTCTCTGCCATCATGTGGACAGTCACGCACCCCGGCGACGGATTTCTCCACCTTGGAACAGTTGGGAACGAGGTAGGATCACTCCACCCTACTCTTTGTGTTAAATTTCAACGTTTATTTACCTGTAAATGTCGAAAAACGACATGAACATATAGATTTTTCAAAAAAAATCCGTGCTTGCTGTTTTGTACAAAAAATTTGGATGAGACAGTGTCAGATTTAGATCTGGACCGTTCACATTATGTATGATAAGGAGAGGAAAGGACCCAAAAAATTTCATGACGATCGGACGGCTAGGGACGCAGAAAAACACACAAAAAACAATAGTATGGGAATTTTTGAAAACGTGTTAAAAATCATGAAAAAACGATAGATTTCGGTGGGATTTGGGAAAATGGAAGGTAGAAATAGAATGTACGTGAAAAACCAGACTCAGAGGTATAAAAATTACAAAAAACGGAGCACCTAGGGTCGGCGGCGATGGCGAAACAATCCAGTCGTCATCTCCGGCAACGGCGACCAGAATGAGGAGGGAAATGCAGGGTCGTGAGAGTGCGCGCCACACGTTGAGCCTGGAACGCGCCATGCGCAAAGCGGGTCCACAGAAGCGCCTGCTATCCTGAGCGGGTTCTGACGCAAAGTGCTTCCATAGTGCGTGCGAGTGCGGCGGGCCCCATTTTTGGGATTTTGGTCTTTTTAACCCTTTAAACTTTTAAACTTTGATTCTAGGAGCTACAGAGGTCCAAATTATAATCCGAAAGAGGCATTGTGATCGTCTTAACAAGGCGGACCTAGATTTAAGACAAAAATCTAGTTTGGAGTAACTTTTTAATAGCAAAACTACTAAATGCTATTAGATGATTCAAGTCAAGCTGATCAATAGATGATCAGGCTTTAGATTTTGGTTATGTGCGTTAACCATGATATGATTTATGGCATGACAGGTACATCAGGGCATACCCCTTTATATTGGTTACGTGCTTGTTTGGGGATAGTGCGATACCGAAGTAGGTAATTTCATTCACAATTTTTCCATGATTCTCAAATGTTGATTTGGTGATTTGAGTTTTTGAGGCATGTGATTTATGCCTTACCATATGCATAAGATTGATTTCAGCATATAGCTTCCCATGTGCGTGCTATCTTTCTGGTGGTTATTACATGCACTGTTTTTTATATCTTTTGAGATATTCATTTGATTGTTAGTCTTCTTGATATGTGGGAGTCGCTCTGGCTTGGTATTTAAGACTATTGATCCTGTGGTAGTATGCGATTTTTCACACCTTGAGTGCCTGAGTGCTCGTGAGGGTGAAAAGGTGAAAGCGGGTGTGCAACACGACTTTTCGTGAGTGCCTGTGAGGGTGAAAGGGTGAAAGCGAAAGTGGTGCGCGTAGTTCCCATGAGTGCCTGAGTACCCGTGAGGGTGAAAAGGTGAAAGGGTAAAAGCGGATGATACAGATAGCTGACTCCACATTGCCGTGAGTGTATGTGAGACACACATAGGGCTTGACTGTGTATGAGGTTTGATACTTTTGACATGCATTCATATGTTTCTAGATTTTCTTGGCTTGTGCATGTCCTGATATCATGGTTGATGATATCTTATTTATTGCATGGACATGATATGTCCTTTATCGTGTGATTTAAAACTTTATATATTGTTGATCATCTTTCGATCTTTATGCCTTGCGCCATATGCTTTGTTTTATTGAGTTATTTTGAATGTATATCACTTGCACAAGCAAGGCTTGCTGAGGCATTGCAAAACATAATCAAAGTGCGACAATCGGAAAGGAAAGAAGGTAGACTAGCGTGGAGTTGGACGGGGGCTTGAGGACAGAGACTGTTAGATACAGAGACAGAGTAGTGTACTTTTTGTTAGACTGGTATTGACATTTGTCATTCTCCCTAGTCGTTGTATATTAATAGATTAGACCCATATCACTGTATAGTGGTTATATGTTTATACACGAATCATGTGGTGATCTTGGACAGACCCTAGAGCTTTGGAACTTTCATTATTACTTATCTTTGTAGTTGCAAAAATGTCACCGTGGTTTTAATTTGTGAGCATGCTCAAAATGTTATTTTTTATTCTGTTTTTCAGTGTGGTTTTGAGGTGAAATGACCCTTGGAGTTTTCTTAAATGGTATTTGCTTGCCGATGCGAAAAGTTTTAAATTATGAGTTTTAATTTCTGGTATCCCATCTATTTTCTATCAATAAACCATATTACTATTTTCGTATAAATATGGAACCCAGTTGCTAAAACCCGGGGTGTCACAATTCCAAAGGATCAAAATAGCCAATTATTTATGGAATCCCTTGTTGGCTATATGTAAAATACTCGTTTGCCGCGAGGCTTCCAAACACATTGTATACTAAACTCGTGCTATCCCACTATCAACCCTAGTAGGATCATAGAGAGTGACTCTTACATTAGATGCTCATTTATGATAATGATTTTTTAGAACTAAGCCATTTATCATATTTAGAATAATTTAAATAGGCTACGTATCTAATGCACTGTATGAATGTACATGTGAGTCCCAAAGAGGGCCACCTCTAGATGATCGGAGCTATTCATTTTATTGCTCTTTCCTTGGGTAACTAGCATTTAAAATTTTTTAATTTTTTACCGTCAGAAGAGGGCGTTCAAAGACTCTATATATAAACATGATTTTTAGGATTATAGAATTCTCCAATCTTCAGAATCTTGTGTTTACGAGTTATCCAAGGTTGAAGTAATAAGATGAAGGTGGGCCCTCTTCATGCCACTTGTGGGTCCACCTCTTTTGTAATTTATAGCCAAAATTTTATATCACCCTCTATATTTCAATTATTTGGATGAACATATCAATCAATGGCCTCGTACAAAACCATGTGAACAAGAATACAAGATGAATGAGATATATTGCGTGATATATCACCTGATACTTTGGTGAAGGTGAGCCTTGGCGCAACGGTGAAAGTTGTCATCGTGTAACCTTGAGGTCATGAGTTTAAGGCGTGAAATCAGCCTCTTGCAAAACGCAAGGTAAGGCTGCCTACTATAGGCCCTTGTGGTCTATCCCTTCCGCAGACCACGCATAGGCAAGAGCTTTATGCACCGAGACTGCCCTTTATCTGATACTTTGGTGATGTACTGGTCTAATATATTGGCCCATCTGTACCAACATCTATGAAAAGTTCAATCTACCACAAATGTCGCTAAAATCTCGTATTGTTATGATTTTGCCAATATATTAGTTATCTAATCAATATTTTACATTAATCATTAAGAGGCCTAAAACTGAGAGACCACAAATATGTGGCATTCACATTATGCAGCCCGTAATAACTTGTACATTCTACATTATGGGCCTGGATTAGTTATAACTTGTTCAAATGCAAATATTTGAGCTTCATATTATAAAACATATGTATAAATAAGTAGGCCTAAAGTCAAGGGCAACTTATAATAACTCATATATTCTACATTAATGGCCAAGAAATTTAGAGGCACACTTCTTTTTTTTCCTAAGCATCTAGACCACAATTCACGTATGGGCCCATACCGATTCATTATCTAGCCTCACAATTTAGATACTCAACCCAATAATCCCGTCCATCAAATGATCTTAACCTTCTGCTGGTTGAATTAGTTCCACCATTCATGTTGACTACAATCATCTAACAAAGAATCTTCTACTCCATACTTATCCAACATAACCATTCATATTATCAATCCATTATCGTAAGTACTGATTTTTTACATTAAAGGAAGAAGGTGCAAAATCCCTTAAGGCTTAATTTGGTCATTTAAAGTACAAAACCTACTGGGAAAAAGAAAAACAACCCCCACCAGCGCCTATCTTTAATCATTTTTAAGGATAAAGGCTATTTGGGTAGTTTTTATGAGAAATAAATGAGTATAGTTGTTATCACGTGATCTTGAGTTGACGCGTTCAAGATGTTAAAATAACTTTTTACAAAATAAAAGGTAAAGTTGTGTACTATTAACTCTTGTGGTCTATCACAGAACTTTATTACTAGGTTGCCCTTTATTTTCTTTTACAGACAGGCATTTCTTTAAGAAAAAAAAAAACTTTTTACGTGACTTCTGTCTTAGTTACCAACGGCTAGTACCCAAAATAAAAGAGCAGAGAATTTCAAATGAGGCGCTAAAAAAGGGTCCTATTCACATCGTTCCCAGTCTGCTCCTTCAACTCGATCATCTCCGATCGATTTCAGGAAGAGCAAGATGACAAGAAAAACATTATATCTCAGAAATCTCTTGAAACAAATTCACCATATCCGCCTCTCTGCCAAACTCTTTTCTTCTGCTTCATTTTCAGCTCAAACACCCCATGCAAAATTCTCCTCTTCACCTTCTTCTTCTTCTCGGACCCAGCTGAAAAGACATTCTGCACCTTCCTTCTTCAAACCCGAAAGCAGAGGCCTTGTAGACCGTCTCTGCAGAGACAAGAAATTCCAAGAAGCCATTGACATTCTCTGCAAACAGAAACGCTTGAAAGAGGCCATTCAAATCCTAGACCTTCTAGATACTTCCAAAATCACGCCTTCTGCCGCAATCTATTCGTCTCTGTTGAACCTGTGCCTTCAATTACGAGCCCTCGAAGAGGGCAAATTGGTCCATGCCCACACAAAAATCTCCAGTTTTGAACCTGGTCTATTCATTTCTAATCGCCTCATCGATATGTATTCGAAATGTGATAGTTTAGTAGATGCCCGCCACTTGTTTGATCAAATGACCGAGAAAGACCTGTGTTCTTGGAACACAATGATTGCCGGGTATGCTAAGAAAGGGAAACTGGAAAATGCTCGCAAGTTATTTGATGGTATGCCGGAAAAGGACAATTTTTCTTGGAGTACAATGATTTCTGCTTATGCCCACCATAACCAGCCATTGGAGGCTTTAGAGTTGTACAGAATAATGCTGAGAGATAAGAATTTGAAGAGTAATAAGTTTACAGTTTCTAGTGCCCTTGCTGCTTCTGCTACTGTGCCATCTCTACGGCATGGGAAGGAGATTCATTGCCACATTATGCGAACTGGGTTGTCTTCAGATGCGATTGTTTGGAGTGGTTTATCTGATGTGTACGCCAAATGTGGGAGCATAGAAGAAGCTCGCTCTGTTTTCAATGCAATTGCTGATCGAGATGTAGTTACTTGGACAACAATGATTGGAAGATACTTGGAGAGTGGCAGGACGGAGGAGGGGTTTGAGCTGTTTTCTGACATGATGAGGTCTGGTGTCAGGCCAAATGAGTTTACATTTGCAGGGATTCTGAATGCTTGCTCCGTTCAGGGCGTTGAAGGATTGGGAAAGCAGGTTCATGGTCATATGACAAGAATTGGTTTTGACCCACTTTCCTTTGCTTCCAGTTCACTTGTTCATATGTATTCTAAATGTGGGATGATTGAGAATGCAAGGAAAGTATTTGAAAGGATACCGCAGCCAGATTTGGTCTCATGGACATCTATGATAGCTGGTTATGCTCAGAATGGCCAGCCTGAGGAAGCTCTTCGATACTTTGATTCGCTAATTGAATCAGGAACTAAACCAGATCATATAACATTTGTCAGCGTTCTCTCAGCCTGTACTCATGCTGGGTTTGTCGATAAAGGTCGTGAAATTTTCCAATCAATAACTGAAAAACATGGGCTGACACACACAGCTGATCACTATGCTTGCTTAGTTGACCTTCTTGGACGAACTGGTAAGCTGGAAGAAGCGGAAGACATTATTGATAAGATGCCCATAAAACCCGACAAGTTCTTGTGGTCTTCCTTGCTTGGTGGCTGTCGACTTCATGGAAATCTGAGGCTGGCACAAAGAGCAGCAGAAGCCTTATTCGAAATAGAGCCTGAGAATGCTGCGACTTATGTTACCTTGGCTAATATCTATGCAACTGCTGGCATGTGGGAAGAAGTGGCAAAGATTAGAAAGAAAATGGATGATAGAGGAGTGGTGAAGAAGCCTGGTTCTAGTTGGATTGCAGTTAAGAGAAGGACTCACGTGTTTATGGTGGGAGATACATCACACTCCAGAACAAAGGAAATTTATGCATTATTAAAGAAGCTGTCTGCAAGGATGAAGGAAGAAGGGTATGTTCCAGACACAAACTTCGTGCTGCATGATGTGGAAGAAGAGCAAAAGGAACAGAACCTGATCTACCACAGTGAAAAGCTTGCAGTTGCATTTGGAATTATTGCTACTCCTTCTAGAATGCCTATTAAAGTTTTCAAGAATCTACGCATTTGTGGAGATTGCCACACTGCTATCAAGTTCATCTCAAAGATCTCTGAGAGGGAGATCATCGTGAGGGATTCAAGTCGGTTCCATAGGTTTAAGAATGGAATCTGCTCATGTGGAGACTTCTGGTAACATGGATTGTTGAATTATATAGAGACTTTCTAAATATGTTTCACTAGTACTATGTGGAGTTATTCAAAGTCCCATTCATCATCATCGTCATCAAGACTTTATCCTAATTAGGGGTCAGCCATATGAATCGTATTCTCTCTATTAAGTACTATGGATTCATTTAGTCTCAAAGTTTTTAAATCTTTTCTCCCCACTTATATCCACGTTCTTTTGGGCCTTCCCCTTGCCCTTTTAGAATCTTCTACTTGCATTGCTTCACTCCTTCTAACTGGTGCCGTTTTCGGTCTCCTTTGGACATTGTCCAAACCATCTAAATCTAATCTCCCTTATGGTGCTACCTCTAAGTTTCTTCTAATGTTTTCATTCATAATTCTATCATTTCTTATCTTACCACTCATTTATCTCAACATCCTCATTTCCGCGATGCTCATCCTATGAACACGATGTTCCTTAACTGCCAAACACTCTGATCCATAGAGCATAGTCAGCCTTATGGCCATCGTATAGAATTTTCCTTTTAGTTTGAGCAGTACTCGCCAATCACACAAAACTCTATATGCACATATCCATTTATTCCAACCTGCTTAGATTTTTTGAATAACCTCTTTCTCAATTGCTCTCTCATGAATCATTGATCTTAAGTACCGAAAGTGGTCTTTTTACGGGGACTTCTTGGTTTTCAATTTTAACCGGTGTTCCACTCCTACCCCTCTCCTTGCTAAAATTGCATTCCATATATTCTTAGTTCGACTGATTTTAAATCATTTAGATTCTAATGCTTCTCTTCATAACTCTAGCTTTGTGTTTACACCCTTCATTGTCTCATCAAGTAAGACTATATCATCCACTAATAGCATGCACCGTGAAATCTTCTCATACAAATGTTTTGTTAACTCATCCATAACTAACGTGAAAAGGTATGGGCTCATTCGCAGCCCCATTATTTTGTTCATATCTTTCTCAAAACTTCAAATGGAACTAAGAAAGCTCAAATTCACTAGATCTTGATTCTATGATGAAATGGTGAAGGATTGCAAAGAAGAGGAGATGAAGCAGCAAGATGCATATTTGGTATGTTCTTTTCTTTTTAAAAAGTGTTGGAATGAATGTATACAAAGATCAATTACTGTTTATTTCTCTGCTGATATTCACAGAAGCTCAAACCATTAGATGTAAATGCAGATGCCTTTAACTTGATCGGTCCATCTGCGATTGATTTCTACTTGGCAACTGCCATTATCTGAGGTTCTTATGGTAGAAGAACTGATTTTGTTTGTCTTCCATGTATTAAGAGATGCTAACAAACTGGTGGAATGTTGCCAAGGAGGAGATGAGTTGGAGAGGTACATCCATTGGAAGGCAGTTTCTGGCGCCTTTTATTCTTGTTCTGCGAATGGGCTGCCTTATTGGCTACATGGAGAAAGAAAGGAAAAGGGGAAAAAGAAACTATTTTTGTAGAAGCGATGTAATTGCCTCAGTCTCTGTATCATACAGATCTTCATGAATACAAGATAGAAGCTTCTAACATAAATTTTTCCAACGTCTAAACAGTTGTATCCTTTCGGTCCATCTCATAGATAAGAAGTGCATCCAATACTAAAAGAAGGGGCTTGCATAAATATCTCACAGAAAATTGTATTGACGTTTCTGTGACTTCTCTGCATCCTTTTCTACTTTTGAATATATGAAAGTTATCGCAACTTGTCATTCAGTGATTAAACTCACATTAAGCATGATCGCGTAGCAAATCACTTCCACGGGACCATTAAAATTCCAACTTGTGACCCATAAGCGGACGCCTTAAAAATGAAATGGTTCAAAAGTTCATCAACAATCCAGCACCAATCGATTCATTCATCAGACGGACACAAACTGTTTGTTGGCGTAGCGGTTTGGATTATTGAAAAGCTTAGCTCATCAACATCATATAAATCCCTAATCTCTTGGTGTGACATTATATTGATTGTCAAAGATAACTATTACGGAAGTATTTCATCCTACCAGGTCCTTTTTCCTTCCTCTTAGTTTGCTCAGGAAAGCCTTATGGCAATGGTAGAGTTACTGTCACGTGACTTCACAGGTTTAAGACATGAAAACAACTTCTTATGAAATGTGCTAAGGATGTGTACTATTAACTCCACCCCTGTCTGCGCCTTCCCTAAACCCTACATAAGCAGAAGCTTCGGCGCTGCTTTTTTTTTTTTAGCTCCAATACAATTGGTCTGTTGTCACCAACCTTTTTTATTTTCTTTTTGTCTGAATGAGAAGTGCATTCCATCTCACAACCCCAGTCAAGTGGACGGGACACTGTCTTAAGCACTAGTTTTGTCTCCGTCAGTTACTGTTCATTGAATTCTTAATCTTATCATATCAGCTGAAAAGCAATGACCAACAGCCTTGACGCTTACGTCGAAGTTATTAGCAACCCCAGAAAAAGTAGTACTCGTTTGTTATAATTGCACCTCTAGACGAATAGCTTTCTTTTCTTTTCTTTTCTTTTTCTTTTTGTGAGAAAGGTAACTAAATATTTGTCACACTACAGCAGACAGAAAAGTAAGGAATTATGGTGGGAACGGCACAAGATGGAATCAATAAAGGAGATGCCGATGCAAAAGATGAAGGCTATTATGATCTTCCAAGATCCAAAGGTTAGGATTGCATGCATGAGATGTTTTGAGGCATGGGCTACGAGGGGCAGGGTCTTAAGAGATGAATAGATTAGATTACTCTAGGACCCACTTATATTTTCTAACTATCTGTCTACGTATGAAAACTTCAACCAAGAAGCCTAGTCAATAGGCACAATACATGCCAAAAATTACAGCGTACCAGGAAAATTTGGACAGCTGCTGCACTATCCCAGAAGCCACCAAAGCATCTAGAGAGCTCAAGACAACACCTCAAGAGTTTTTCATCCGCTCTTGGGCTGCCACCTTTGCATATGAGACCAAGCCTCTCCAAGAAATTAACCGAGGATAACCAAATTTAGCCATCCACCTTTTCTAGACCGCCTTAAGAAGATAGGAACAACTTCTAGCTTAAACACACTTACCTGTTCCACTTTCTTTCTAGAATTCTTCAAGCAAAACTGAGCAACCTTGGCAAATATTTGCAGCTTCAGGTTGAAGGATTGAAGCTTTGTGAAAATGGGCTCCCTAATGGCAGGATGGGATGCACATACTCCAGATCCTAAAGCTGGTAATTTTAGAAAATTTACTGTTTGCATGGAGTGGGTTTCTTATTAATTGGATGTTTAGGTGGTTACTAGATTTCCAATTTACAACCAGTGGATTTTTCAGTGAAATATGCAAGGAACAGATCCTTCACTAGAGAAGAGATTGATGCTTACTGGAAGTCCAAGAAGAAAACAGAGGAAGAACATCTCAGAGCCATTTCTAATCTGGCAGGAAACAGTCGGGTTAGCAGTTTCAAGAACTCAATTACTTTAGAGATTTTTTGTTGCATATATGAATTTTCTATTGAGATGTAACCATTTAACATTCATTTCAGGTTGACCACACTTTTAGTCCTTTCACAAGGAAATTGTTTCTGTCGGATCTTGTGACTAGATATCAATTGATCTCTTTCTTATGACAGGAGAGCTTATCTAAAGGATCTGGAGATGGGATTCAGAGATCAAATTCTCTGCCTCTGACTGATATAAGTGGGAATTTCGTCACTAGTGATTCCAAAACCAGTCTGGAGAAGCTCAAAGAGGCAAACGCTTGGTAAAAAACTGGATTTCTCCATCCCATTTTTTTATCTCCTTGAAGTCAGAAAGATCTAACCCTCAGTGTTCTTTTCAACTCGTTTTAAAGATTTATGTGTTGGTAATTTGTTTCTGGCCACATAAACTAAAACCCACTTCAATTTATATCTCTCAATTTTGTTGTTGCACCCCCAATATTTGAGCTCAATTTTAGGAAACCAATTCTGATGAGAATGGGAATATATTAGCCATCTGTCCTCTTCGACAGCTACAGTTTTGAGGGCCGTGATGGGACACTGTAAGACCCGTGAAGCAGACCGATTGGGAAACTCTTATTCACAAAAATGGGTCAGAAATCCAGAAAAAATGACATTGTCAATAATGCGTCGTAGCCAAAACATGTCCACTACACCAGATTGAGATGATTTAGTTACCACTTTGAATGTCAAGAAAGGCCCTTAGCTGATGGTTTTCAGAAAACCATTTTACCAATAAGCAAATGTATCGAACGTAAAAAAGAAACTCATCCATTTGTGTAATCTTCTCTCTCTCTTCTTCTTTCACGTTGCTGGGTTATGTCTGTCGCAGGTGGACTAGAAGCAACTGGGCATTTCTCAACGAACCTCCTGTGATTATGGAGAGCCCTGCGTACAAGTATGCTTCGCAGTACCATCTCACCAACACGTACAAGCCAAAACCAGATCCTAATTCAGGAATCGGGGCGTGAAGAAATCTTGCGATTGCAGCTTCGGTGTAAAACATGGTCTTTGGTTTCTGGCTAGCAAGAGTATTATGGAGTTAGCACTCTGTATGAACAAGAGAGAGTCATCTGTATAAGTGTCAGTGAGCTATTGTAAAAATTAGTGATGTTTATTGTGGCATACTTTGGTTTGAGTCTGATTTCTAAGCGATGCCACTTTAGTAAGAACCGAGTGTTTTGCTTCTCAAATCTTCATTGGTTTGGGTTATCAGAGAGTTGCAGACTTTTAAGGTGTGGTCATGGCATGGATGATCTGGATGAATCATGTTATATAGCAAACGTGTGGAAGTGATTCTCTCACAGAGAGTGATATCAATATATCGATGTCTTATTTAGAGAGTTAATGTTACACCCAGAAAGTGATGTATATGAAAACCAAAAATATAGTCAAACTAATCTAGACCGTCAATCATCTTTATTTTACAAACATGCACTCTCAAGATCATGGTGGCCAGTGTGAACCACCAGCTTGTTCTTAAGCAAAGTAAACCGCTTGTTTTTAGGCGAAGTAAACCGGCTAGAAGCTAAGAACTTTTCCCATAGTATCAAGCAGCTGTTCATGCGTCGACATAGAACGAACATCAAGTAATTGTCTTTGAACCCAATCGCCCACAAAGTGATAACCTACTTGAATGTGTTTGATGCGCGCACGGAATAATGGGTTTGCAGCAAGGTTTGTTGTGCTAAAGTTGTGGCACCATAACAGCGGAGTGCGAGTACGAGGAACACCAAGCTCATGCAAAAGGGATTGCAGTCGTGCGAGTATGAGGAACACCAAGCCTCTGCAACCGCATTGGCAGGAGTCTTATGTTCGGGCTAGATGAATGAGCGACTGTTCGTTGTTTCTTTGCAAACTATATATGGGGAGCTGTAATTCTGGTGCAAGTGTAAAGAGCAAGTGAGAAAAGTTTTTAACTGCATTTCCTCTATAACTTTTTCCCGACTAAACAGATGTTATCGGCTCCTTGCATCTGCATGAAAAACCTGAAGTTACCACTTCTATGTATATATGGCAAGGACAAGTAAGAAGACGATGACCATCCATCGGTGATCCTACAAACCTTGATAACAAGGTTGTAGGGGCCATGGGCATTGAACTGTTCTTTGTACCATCCATTTTTGTGCAAACAAGGAGGTTGGATATGCATTTGAGTTCTTCTACCCGGACATTGGAAATGAACACAACCACAATAGGCCTCAGATTGGGTGATCTTAACTATTCATTATGTTAGGGCTACCCAATTTAGGCTGCATATCAAAAATCATTCCCATCAAAAGCTTTTAGATACTAGGCTTTTTATAAATAAAATAAAATAAAATTCAATGGACATGACTTAAATAGCAAAGAAAGGCATGACAAAAATCATCCAATGGTCGTGAAACTTGATAGCTAGCGAATCTACGGCAGGCAATCCAAGGCAGGATAAACATAATGAAGGTATCTAATCATCCAATCGAAGGCCCCAGGTCAGTAGCGTCCTTTTCCATTGTGCTTATCCCGTGCGAAAACCATGTTCAATTTTCTATGTATTTTTGTAGGTATAATAGCAGTCCCTTTGATATGCTTACAACTTCAGAGCCCAAAAAGAAGCGCATCGCCATGTCTTTTAGTGTAAATCAGCACTTAGAGATTATATGGTCGAGCTCAAACTCCTTCCGGGTAATCAATAGTTCATCAGCATATATGAGAACATAAACTACAACACCATCTTTATTGTGCCCGTATAGCAAAGCATCCGATGGAGGGCCAACAAAACTAATCTAATGAAACAGATCGCTTAAGTTTTCAAGCTGGGCCTTAGATGCCTGTTTTAACCCGTAAAGAGATAGCAGAGATGAAACATGATCAGGATGATTGGAATCTTGAAAGCCTTGCCATTGCATCAGAAATACCCACTTTGTGAGCTCTCCATGGAAGAAGGCAATGTAGACATCAGGTTGCTCAATTGCCCAAGAATTAGAGACATTGTAGAGGGCACCGGTTAGAAGGAAGAAAGGCAATGCAAGTAGAAGGTTCTAAATGGGCAAAGGGAATGCCTAAAAGAATAGATAGAAGTGGTGAAAAAAGATTTAAAAACTTTAAGATTAAATGAAATCATGGTACTTAATACACAGGAATGAGGGTGTAAGGTTCATGTGCCCGACTCTGATTGAAATAAGATCTTGATGATAATGATGATGTAACCTATATCTTAATAAGGCTGAACGTCTCCCATCATCAATACCTTCTACCTAGTTATCGCCTTTGGCGACCAACTGAGATACACCGTCAACTCTTCTTTTGCAATAAAAGGTTTGCTCATTTTTTGTTTGTTGGACGTTAAAATTTGTCGGTATCATAATGATTTGATAAAAGGTACTCCCAAAGCCTTTTCGTGGAAGAAAGAAAGCCTTCATCTCATATGGGACAGAACAAAATGATAGAGAACTTGGAAAAACTCATAACTCAGAAGTAATAAAAGTCAAAATCGTTCAAATTATCAAATTTTCTTGTTGAAGGAGTGACCATCCCTTGAACTACCAGCGAAAAAAGTACAAACTAATTTGCTCATGACATGACATTGTAAGCGCTTGTGATGGGATGGATGCGACTTCCTCTCTGTACGTCCCACCCCCAACAAGGCTCGCAGAGAAATGGATCAAAGGTCTCTTTTGTATAAGAATTTAACCGGTTTAAGCATAGGAGAGACAGCTAATGAGCCGGGCCATGGATTTATCCTACTCCTCTAGGGGTAACATCCACTTGATTGCATTTCTTCTGTCTCCCTCGACGATATTAAAAATGAAACCATGGTTAATTGCAATAACAATGCCAATATGAGATGGAAATAACATTTTTTAATAACAACTGATCATTTCTTGAACTGAAGTTCTCTGATTGTCTAATTAATTTATTCTTTATAGGTCATAAAGATGAAGAAATGTAGTAAATTAAGAAATCTTAATGTGTGGTTATTTATCTATTTGTCATTTACTTCAGTTTGAAGAATAGTTGAGATGGGAAAATTAATTCAACTAAGGAACATATGAACACCTACCAGTAAATTCATGTTAACATGGAAGAGTATGTCTTATTACTGAAGAGAAGCTGCTAACTTTGCTTCATATGAGTTAAGAAAAAGCGTACTCTTTAAAAGGTTCCAAGTAGTAGAAAGCATTTGATTTCTTGTGTTTCAATATATGCATATGCGTGGCCACATGAGAAGTTTTCTTATCTTTTAGTGCTTAAGCTGATTTTCTCTTTTTTTCATTATCAAAAGGCCGAAAGTGCCAAATAATTAGATATTGTGCAAACATGGAGGTGCACAAACTCCATTGTCCCACAAACATATTCATTGAGTGTAACACCCCGGATTTTTATGACAAATTTTTTTTTTTTTTTGACAATTTAAATAAGAGCATTTGGGATCCCATGAGAAAAGATTTATTTAACATTTTACTAAACCTATCTCAAAAACTCCGGGTGTTAATTTTTCCTTTCACAAAATGGCGTACATGTAATTTAAACATAAATAAATGATCCGCGTATAAATCAACGTCAAATAAATAGGCGCCTTTATTTTAAATCAAATAAACATCCAAAAGACAGTAATAATATGGCCCAGGGTCTATCCATCATAACATCCCATATAAATGTCCAATATATGTCCAAAGATCTAAATCACATCCAAATATAAAGTATACGCAATTCATAATAAAATTCAAATGATAATCCACTCTAATGACTCACATTACTTTCTAGCTATGGGAAACTAGTCTTGACGACTCTCAAGGTTTATCAACCGCTTTTCCCTTTCACTGGTGTCGCTCGAGATCTAAGGCATTGCAAAACAAAGCAATGCCTCGGCAAAGAAGCTATCGCTTGTGTAGGTACATAGACAATTAATGTAATAAATGCAAGAAATAATGAACAATACTGATGAAAAATCTAACATTTATGAAGATAGTGATATCATAATGCCATGTTCAATAAATGCGATTTATTCCATATGCTAAAACATGAAATTCACGGAGTTAAAACATGACATGAATCAATAAATGGAGCATACAACAAGAATAAGGGCACCCTAAGGTAATGGGTCCCACCACATCACACTAACATCCCACGATCGAGGAATACACATAGTCAACCTCTCGAGTGTCGTCACACCAGGAGCATACCATCCATAATCATGCTCATCATACATGCACACATAACGAAGAATATGGGCCATCATGCTGCAGTGTGGCAACCTCCATGGGTATCAACCACCGCCGCTCCCGTCGACACGTAGCAGGGAGACTTAACGTCTGTCCCCATGGAAAGGCTCGAGCCGTAGTGTGGACTATCCATGTTTACCAAACCCCACCGAATGCGTCATCTATGGGCGGTGTCATCATATCACAAACTCATCACATCATAATCTCGGAAGGTGGGTGGCGGCCCTATCCCTCCTAAAGCATGACGCCAGGCGAGAGCACCGTCATCAAATATAAAACACGGAAATCATATGTATATGCTAAAACTCAAGAGCACTTATAGCTTGAAATCCCCAAGACATGCCCCTCATCCCGGGTTAGCCTTTATAAAAGGACCAGAGGCTACTAAGCCTCTATACTCATTTCCATGTAAATCCATGCATTTTCTATATATATAATAAGAAATAAATCTCTAATTAAGCATAACTAATTAACATCATGCTTGTAAAAACGGTTTAAATAAGTTTATTCGGTAAAAGAATTCAATTTGGAATAACCATGCGAAATGTCGCATGAAATCCATGGTAAATAAAAATCGCACTTTAAAACACAATCACACATGATGCTATGTTTAAAACATGGTTTAAAATCAAGGCAAAACATTAGTTGTCGTCACCTACCTCGAGTTGTGAGATCACTAGCTTGCTAATAACTCCCTTTAATTGGTATATTCAAGTGCACTGTACATGTCACATCACTATTTTAAAATTTTTCTAAATAAAAAGTGGTCATTTCTAAGTTTTTAAGTTAAAACTAGGTCAGCGTCGTCAATACGGTCACAACGCCTCTTCCGGATCGTGATTTGGACCTCTCTAGCTCCCAAAAATCAAGTTTTAGTGAAAACTACCCTCAAATGGGGACTGCTTGGGACCACCATAAGGTGGTTTAAACCGGCGGCGCCCTTTCCGCCGGTTTATACCGACGTATACGGGCGCACGAAAGACGCATGGCGTGCAGACGCGCGACGGAGCGCGCGCGCATCTTCGGCTGCCGTGACGCACGCGCGCGTGCGTCACGGTCCGCCAGACGCGCGCGTCCCGGTCCCACCGCGGCGGCCAACCACGCACGTTCCGCACGCGCGCTGCGCCGCGCGCACGCGTGCGGCGACGACGTCATGTGACGTCGTCCCTCGGGCGTCGGGGTGTGCGCGGGAGAAGACGGCCGGATTCGGTCGCCTCACGGAGCTCTGAGCTCCGTTTTGCGTGATTTTTGCGCCATTTTCTTCAGAATTCTCTCTAGAATCCATTTATGCCCTCCTTTTTCACTAATTTTCTCAAAAACCATGGTTTTTAAATGATTTTTCCCAAGTTCCTAAAAACCTCCCTAGGTCTTGGTTTTTGAGTTTTACGGGCAATTCCCTTAGTTGGATCACTCCCAAATTTAAAGGGTTTGCTCTTGGGTGTCTTTTTCACTATTTGGACGGTGCGATTTCCAAACGGACAACGTTTGGTCTATGAAATCACGCTCCAACATGATGGCGTGCACAAAGCCCCCAAAATCCGATTTTTTTCCTAATTTTTAAATGGTTTTCTAATTAATTTTCTAATTAATAAATCTGAGAAAAACATAGGTTTTGAGGCTTACCTTGCACTTGGCCGGAGTTGCTCGTGTTGCCGGGGCTCCACTCGCCGGAAAAGTCAAGTTTTTACAGATCTAGGGTTTTGCGTAGCATTCATGGAAAACGCTCAAAGTGGAGCGTTTGGCAACTGGGGAGGGTAGATATAGGCTGGGAGTCCCCGAGGGAAGAGAACCTCTTCCATTCACGCCTCTTTCCCACGTCTCTCCGGCGATTTTCCGGCACTGGTAGAGACGTGTGGAAGACGGGGTGCCGATATCAATTCTGGACCCCGTCCAATACGTCTCTATCAAATGACTAATTTGCCCTTCCAACTTTGACGGCTCATAACTCCCTCGTTTGAGCTCCGTTTCTCGCGTTCTTGGTGGCGTTGGATTCGTATCGACGAGCACTTTCTAATTATTATGTTTTCAGGAAAGAATTTCATCCATAAAATTTTATTTTAATTTATTTAATAATTTCCTATTTTTATCTTTAAAATTAAGGATATTACATTCTTCCCTCCTTATAAAAATTTCGTCCTCGAAATTTAGCTACATACCTCTATGTAAATAACTCTGGATGTATCTTTCGCATCTCCTCCTCAGTCTCCCAAGTAGCCTCTGTAGTGAATGATGCCGCTAAAGGACTTTGACCAAGGCAATGGTCTTATTCCCTTAACTCCTTGACTTTTGTATCTAAGACGCGCTTGGTCTCTCCTCAAATGTCATGTCACCAGCTCTCTGGGATCTGCTCCAATACATGTGAGGGATCACGGCACGTATTTCCTCGGCATAGACACGTGAAAGACGTCATGCACATTTGTCTAGGCCGTGTGGTGGTAAGGCTAGTTGGTATGCCACCGACCCAACCTCGTCGTAAGATCTCGAAAGGTCCAATATACACAGGGACTAAGCTTTCCTTTATTTCCAAACCTCAACACCCCTTTCATAGGAGAAACTTTCAAGAATACATGCTCGCCCTCAAAGAACTCTAAGTCCTTTTCGCCTCTTGTACGCATAACTTTTCTCGTGCATTTGTGGTACATCGGTAACCTCTTCCGAATGAGTTGGACTTTCTCTGCACATTCTTCCTGCTCGCATTTCACCACGCGTCTTTCTCCTACATCACTCCAACATAAAGGTGGCCGACATGAGGTCTGCCAGTAAAGTGCCTCATATGGAGCCATCCCAATACTTAGCGTGATGACTATTATTATAAGCAAATTCCACCAAAGGTAAATGATCTTCCCAAATACCCTTCCAATCCATAACACGGGCTCGTAGCATATCCTCAATAGTCCGGATGGTCCTCTCGCTACGTCCGTACGTACGAGGATGGAATCTTTGTGCTAAATTTCGATCTCGACCACAATGCCTCTTGCACGCTCTTCCAAGATTTTGAGGTAAATCGCGTATCTCGATCAGATATAATTGTCGAGGAACGCCATGTAGACCGACGATCTCCTTAACATATAATTTCGCTAAGCTATCCACGGTCGATTTTGTCGATAGGAAGGAAATGAGCTTGAGACTTGGTCAACTTTGTCCACAACGACCCATATCATGTCGTGGCTAGCGGTCCTCGGAAGACCTAGAACGAAGTCCATGGTAATATGGTCCCACTTCCACTCTGGAAGGTCCGGTGTCCGAAGTAGTCCGATGGACGCCGATGCTCGACCTTGACTGTGACGGGTCAAACATCGTGCTACACACTCTCCAACATCCTTTTTCATACCATTCCACCGAAATGTCTCTTGAAATCTGATACATCTTCGTACACCCCAAGGATGAATTGTGTAAGGGGATTGGTGTGCTTCTTGAAGTAACTCGCGCTTCAATTTGTCATCTGTGGTACTACCAACCTTCCTTTAAATCTAACTCCTCCATCCGGTCCCCTCGAAAAATCTGTCTTATACGTCGGATCCTGTGTTTCCTTGTCTTTGCCACGTGCCTCTAAGATCATCAAAGAACTTAGGCCAGAGAGTTGTCAAATTGGCAATCATCACACCCGCCTTCCTACTCGGGGCATCCGCAACGACATTAGCCTTCCCCGGGATGGTGCGTATGGTGAAGTCGAAGTCCTTGAGATACTCCATCCATCTGGCTGCCTCATATTCAATTCACTACGAGAGTAAAGAAGTACTTGAGGCTCTTATGATCAGATGAATACCTCAAATCTCTCACCATAAAGATAATGTCTCCAAGACTTCAACGCAAATACCACTCTGTAATTCCGGGTCATGTGTTGGGTAATTTACCTCATGTGTCTTCAAGCCTAGACGCATAGGCAATTACCTTCCCATGTTGCATCAACACCGCTCCTAATCCCTTGGTAGGCGTCACAATAAACTACATAACCGCCGCCCCGGATAGGTGAGTCAATACAGGAGCGGTAGTAAGTCTCCTCTTGAGCTCTTGGAAGCTCTCTTCGCAAGCCTCGGTCCATACAAATTGAGTGTCTTTCTGAGTCGGGGTGGTCAATGGTAATGCGATCTTAGAGAATCCCTCTATAAATCGACGATAATACCCCGCCAAACCGAGAAAGCTGCGTATCTCGCCACTGTCTTGGGCCTCTCAGGTGTAGTCTTGCCTCTACCTTTGTTGAATCCATGGCCACTCCGTCTTTTGATATGACGTGGCCCAAGAAATGCACTGGTCTAGCCAAAAATCACACTTGCCGAACTTGGCATACAGCGATGTCGACGAAGTGTGTCTAATACCGTGTGGAGATGCTCCCTGTGTGTCTCATGACTAGGCGAATAAATCAAGATGTCATCCACAAATACAATCACGAACTTATCCAAATAAGCTCGAAAAACACGGTTCATTAGATCCATGAACACCGCGGGTGCGTTCGTCAATCCAAACGGCATCACCAGAAACTCATAATGGACCATAACGACTCCTAAGAGTCTTCGAGATATCCTCTTCTCTAACCCTCGGTGATGATACACGACCTCAAATCAATCTTGGAGAACACTTGTGCCGATTGGGCGATCAAATAAATCATCTATGCGTGGCAAAGGGTATCGGTTCTTTATAGTAACACCATTCAACAACCGATAGTCAATGCATAGTCCTCGGTGATCCATCCTTTTCTTCACGAGCAGGGCTGGTGCTCCCCATGGTGATCCACTCGGCACGATAAAGCCCTTATCCAATAACTCTTGCAATTGTACGAAGTTCTCTCAACTCTGCTGGAGCCATCCTATATGGTGCCTTAGAGATAGGCGATGTGCAGGCACCAAGTCAATGGTGAAGTCAATCTCCTACTTGGCGACGGCAATCCCGGTAATTCCTCGGAAATACGTCGGCAAAATCACGGACAACATCAATCTCGTCAGGCGTGGCTGCTCCTTTTCCTCAACGGTCACATATGCGAGGAATGCGTTACACCCTCGTGCATAAAATCGTGCCGCCTTCATGAGAAATGATGCATGTACACGATCTTTCCTACCTTGGAACACTATTTTACGGTTGCCCGGCTATAAGAAAAGTGACTCGCTTCTTTCGGCAGTCTACCATAGCACCATAGTTGGCTAACCAATCCATCCCAAGAATAACATCATAGTCTACCATGTCTAATAAGATGAAGTCTGTGTCCATACTCACGCCTGATATCTCTACAGGTATATCTTTAATATATTCTGTAGTCTCTACTGTCTCTCCCACAGGTGTCATAATATCTAATCCAAATGCTAGTTTGTGTACACATACATCAAGGCAAGATGCAAAAATACATGATATAAAAGAATGTGTAGACCTGTGTCAAAAGAACTTTGGCATGTCTATACTCGAGGCCCAGAAGCGTACCTTCTACAACCTGGTGTGATGCCTGTGCCTGTCCTGATGAGATGGCAAATACTCGTCCCTGGCTACGTGGCGCGTTAGTTGCCTCTGCACCCATCTCTGTTTGCCTCTGCCCCTTAGGGCAGTCCTTAATGAAATGGCCAACGTCTCCACAGTTGAAACACCGGTATGGCTGTCTCTGGTAAGGTGTATAGAGTCGTCTCACGTGGTTGGGGCTGCCCTCTGGCAACGTGGTCGGTCGAATCTATTACACCCTCGCCCGGGTGCCAACCCTTGCACCTATCACATCTCTTCCTCTCGGGCGTCTCTCTTAAATTTGGCTGTGGTGGATGACTGATGCCCCATGTGTGCATAGCACCAAATGGCCGCTTGCCCTTAAAGTGGAACGCACTCCCTCATTCACGAGAGAGTTCTTCTCATGCATGGACGCCATATCGGCGGCATCTCGCACGCGAAGTGGGTCGAGAAGAAATCACGCGATCTCTCGGCCAAGGAGTCAACCCATCCACAAATCTGTGGGTTGCCTGTGTCCGAGGCCGGTGCGTGAGGTGCAAATCTCCTCGGTCGTGTAAATCGGTTCGGGTGCTGAGCGAACCGTCATATCTCTACACTCGGTGGTGGCAAACTCCTTCTCTTCATATGATACATGGGGTGGAAAATGCCGAGTGTCAAAGGCTTTGTTTAAAGGGCTGCCCATGTCATCCTCTCGGTCGGATCTGGTCGGGTGAGTGTGAAAGTCTGCCACCGAGCCCAGGCCTCACCTTTCACGGGTAGGAGGCTACTCTAACTTGATCATCTGGTGAGATCTCCATAGCGTCGAATGTCCTCTCCGCCTCGAATAACCATCGCTCGGCCTCCTCGTGTTACCGTCGCCATAAAAGGGTTTCACCATCTTTTGAAACCTTTCAATAATTTGTCGGTCTTCTTAGAGTCACTGTAGCATCGCCCTCAGTGGCTCAGGTGCGATGGTTCTGTATTGGTTGTGAGGACCGAAGCGAAACCATGGGTGCCACTTTAGGTGGTGGAATAGGGCTAGGGTTAGGCTGCGTCAATTTACCGTCCTAACTGTCTTCTTGTATAAGTGGTACGAGTCGACATTAACCGATTCAATAACTCGGCATCTCGATCCCCTTGATCGGAGGACTCGGCCGAGGTGGAGCCACGGGTGTAGCAGGGTAGACCTTGTCCTTCTCAGAGGAGCCATCACGTTAAAATTTTTATACATGTCACTAAGTGTAAGTTCCTCTCTCATCTTTTCTCTCTCTACAACTATTATGAATTTGTTATTCACATATAAATGGACATTCACAAGGATTATGATGGTAGGCGGGCTGCGATACCAACTTTGTACCACCCCGGATTTTTATGAAATTTTTTTTTTTTTTTTGACAATTTAAATAAGAGCATTTGGGATCCCATGAGAAAAGATTTATTTAACATTTTACTAAACCTATCTCAAAAACTCCGGGTGTTAATTTTTTCCTTTCACAAAATGGCGTACATGTAATTTAAACATAAATAAATGATCAGCGTATAAATCAACGATCAAATAAATAGGCGCCTTTATTTTAAATCAAATAAACATCCAAAAGAGTAATAATATGGCCCCAGGGTCTATCCATCATAACATCCATATAAATGTCCAATATATGTCCAAAAGATCTAAATCACATCCAAATATAAAGTATGCGATCCATAATAAAATTCAAATGATAATCCACTCTAATGACTCACATTACTTTCTAAAACTATAGGAAACTAGTCTTTGACTCTCGAAGGTTTATCAACCGCTTTTCCTTTACGGTGTCGCTCGAGATCTAAGGCATTGCAAAACAAAGCGATGCCTCAGCTATCGCTTGTGTAGGTACATAGACAATTAATGTAATAAATGCAAGAAATAATGAACAATGCGATGAAAAATCTAACATTTATGAAGATAGTGATATCATAATGCCATGTTCAATAAATGCCAATTTATTCCATATGCTAAAACATGAAATTCACGGAGTTAAAACATGACATGAATCAATAAATGGAGCATACAACAAGAATAAGGGCACCCTAAGGTAATGGGTCCCACCACATCACACTAACATCCACGATCGGGGAATACACATAGTCAACCTCGAGTGTCGTCACACTGAGCATACCATCCATAATCATGCTCATCATACATGCACACATAATGAGAATATGGGCCATCATCTTTGCGGTGGCAACCCTCCATGGGTATCAGCCACCGCCGCTAGCTCCCCGTCGACACACCAAGTAATCCGGGAGACTTAACGCCCCGTCCCCATGGAAAGGCTCGGGCCAGGTAGTGTGGACTATCCATGTTACCAAACCCCTACCGAATGCCATCTATGGGCGGTGTACATCATATCACAAACTCATCACATCATAATCTCGGAAGGTGGGTGGTAGGCCCTATCCCTCCTAGCATGACGCCACGGCGAGAGCACCCGTCATCAAATATAAAACACGGAAATCATATGTATATGCTAAAACTCAAGAGCACTTATAGCTTGAAATCCCCAAGACATGCCCCTCATCCACGGGGTTGCTTTATAAAAGGACCGAAATTACTTAAGCCTCATACTCATTTCCATGTAAATCCATGCATTTTACATATATATAATAAGAAATAAATCTCTAATTAAGCATAACTAATTAACATCATGCTTGTAAAAGCCGGTTTAAATAAGTTTATTCAGTAAAAGAATTCAATTTGGAATAACCATCCTGTACGAAATGTCGCATGAAATCCATGGTAAATAAAAATCGCACTTTAAAACACAATCACACATGATGCTATGTTTAAAACATGGTTTAAAATCAAGGCAAAACATTAGTTGTCGTCACCTACCTCAGTGTGAGATCACTAGCTTGCTAATAACTCCCTTTAATTGGTATATTCAAGTGCACTGTACATGTCACATCACTATTTTAAAATTTTCTAAATAAAAAGTGGTCATTTCTAAGTTTTTAAGTTAAAACTAGGTCCGCGTCGTCAATACGGTCCACAACGCCTCTTCAGGATCGTGATTTGGACCTCTACGCTCCCAAAATCAAGTTTTAGTGAAAACTACCCTCAAATGGGGCTGTGGGACCACCATAAGGTGGTTTAAACCGGCGCGCCCTTTTCCGCCGGTTTATACCGACGTATACGGGCGCACGAAGACGCACATGGCGTCGCGAGGCGCCGCACGGGACGCGCGCGCGTGCTTCGGCCTGCCGTGACGCGCACGCGCGCGTGCGTCACGGCCGCGGTGACGCGCCGCGTCCCGGCCCCACCGCGAGCAGCCAACCACGCACGTTCCGCACGCGCGCGCGCGCCGCGCACGCGTGCGGCGCCGACGTCATGTGACGTCGTCCCTCGGGCGTCAGGGTGTGCGCCGGAGAAGACGACCGGATTCCGGTCGCCTCCGGCGGAGCTACAGAGCTCCGTTTTGCGTGATTTTTGCGCCATTTTCTTCAGAATTCTCTCTAGAATCCATTTATGCCCTCCTTTTTCACTAATTTTCTCAAAAACCATGGTTTTTAAATGATTTTTCCCAAGTTCCTAAAAACCTCCCTAGTACCGGTTTTTGAGTTTTCTGGGCAATTCCACCGTTGGATCACTCCCAAATTTAAAGGGTTTGCTCTTGGGTGTCTTTTTCACTATTTGGACGGTGCGATTTCCAAACGGACAACGTTTGGTCTATGAAATCACGCTCCAACAAGAGCGTGCACAAAGCCCCAAAAATCCGATTTTTTTTCCTAATTTTTAAATGGTTTTCTAATTAATTTTCTAATTAATAAATACAGAAAAACATAGGTTTTGAGGCTTACCTTGCACTTGGCCGGAGTTGCTCGTGTTCTTAGGGGCTCCACTCGCCGGAAAAGTCAAGTTTTACGTATCTAGGGTTTTGCGTAGCATTCATGGAAACGCTGAAAGTGGAGCGTTTTGGCAACTGAGGAGGGTAGATATAGGCCTAGAGTCCCGTGGGAAAGAACCTCTTCCATTCACGCCTCTTTCCACGTCTCTCCGGCGATTTTTCCGGCCTTGGTAGAGACGTGTGGAAGACGGGGGTGCCGTATCAATTGGACCCCCGTCTAATACGTCTCTATCAAATGACTAATTTGCCCTTCCAACTTTGACTCCATAACTCCCTCGTTTGAGCTCCGTTTCTCGCGTTCTTGGTGGCGTTGGATTCGTATCGACGAGCACTTTCTAATTATTATGTTTTCAGGAAAGAATTTCATCCATAAAATTTTATTTTAATTTATTTAATAATTTCCTATTTTTATCTTTAAAATTAAGGATATTACATTGAGGCTAGAGATTCAAGTGCATAAAGTAGAAGCTCATTATTCAAAAAAGATTAGATAAAACTCCAAAGGAGTTGGACCACCTCCATTGAGGAGGAGCTATTTGAGGCATAGTCTTGGTAAGAACCTACTCAATTAATTGGCTTTTGGAAACTTATTCAATCCAATGGAGAATTACAAACATCTCTGATGAAATAGCCATTTCTCTAGAAAGGCTAGCAAGAGTTGAAAGGTCTTGCTTGGTTAACTGCTGTAGTGGCAGCTTATTGCGGCCAGTTTAACAATAGCTTTTTGATACGAGTTAATGCTGGTTTTAGTAGATCTTTTAATGCTCATAGTGTGAGTAGTTATTGCCTCTTGTATATGGGACTTGCTCCCAGCCATTGTTTCTCTATTTTGGAAAAATAGAGAGAAAGATGAAGACGTTTAACAGAAGCTCATGTCACTGTTCTTAGAATTGTTTTGTGGTTCAATTGCGTTAAGCTTCTAAGACAATGACCAATAGCACCTTTATCTTAGAACAATCGATAATGATATCTTTGGAAAATCTGATTTCATTTAGTAGTTTCTTAGATAATTATTATTGACGATTATATGTTCAATTTTCAGTTCAGTTTTAGTTCAGTTCAGAAACAAGCATGTTTGAGTGATGGAAAAAACAATATCCTCATTTTCTTATTTCAATTCGAAGCTCTGTTTCATATGAACATTTTTTTATTACCTCACAGAGACCTGTTATGGTTGTCATAATGCTATCAGTGTCTGACAAATGAGGGGCACAAACATTGAAACTGGCAGCAGATAATAATTTTCTCATGAATTCAGCATTATTAAGACAAGAATGGATAAAGAAACGGACCACATGCTTTGCTTTCTCCCAGTTGCAGCACCTCAGGAGTTCATGCAGAAGATTGTCTTGGGAAAATTCTGACCTGTAAAATTAAGTTCTAAGATGTATAGATATTAATTTTTACTGAAGATTAAAATACATTAATCTTACTAAATATTGGGGTGGTTTGGCTTAGCATTTCTCCAAGTTGGTTGAGTGTCTTCTTTCATAGAAGTCGAAAGATGTCTTGTTTCACTCAGTTCCAACCTGCAACGTGATGTTGTAAGATGTACAAAGGAATTTTGTGTTATCTCTTACATTCGGAAGAGGTATCAAAATTGAATGAAAGTTTTCTATTTTATCGCGCATATCTCGTTGACAATGCAACTTCTAGTTCCAAAAGCAAACCATGTTTAAAGTTGGCTAAGATCCATCTCTTGCTGCTTAAACCAGGCATCAATTTTGGTCGACTCTTTAGAACAAAAATCTCTGTGCTGATATCTAAATTCTGGTTTATCCATGCCTGGTTGTTATTGATAAATAAGGTTCTTTGTCTATATTAAACCTCAAAATCATCATTTGATCAAAATTACCCATTTTACCGACAAACCAGCCAGTCATGAACGGGTGGGTGCAGGTAGACATTTTATGATCCACATAAGAATGGGTAATACTACCCGTAGCAGTTTGACCCGCAACCTGCAACATCCCTTGATGGGTCAGGTCGGCACATACCTTTGGCTAACCCTGACCTTAGTTCTTTCTGCTGCCTCTAACTCGATCCTAACCTTGTTAAGGTCAAAAAATTTCTACCCATAACCTCACCCCTTACTGGTCGTTTGAGCCGGGTTCCCTAATTGACCCTAGCTTGCTACAACATTTAAAAACTTTTTCCTAACTTCAACCATGATATACTTTTACAATGTAAAAAAAATAGTTTACAGACCTACACTATAATGTACTTCTACATGAAGGCTTTGGAGTCTTTGGTCGACTTCTTGTTATTATATGACAACAATTACCATAATGCCCTCATTTTGCATTTTGAAATATTTTCATGTGATGTCATTTTATCATTTAAGATAAACAAATAAGTTTCATAGGTTCCCTAGTTTTTTCATCGCTAACTCTAGATAGACCCTGGCCCTCGGTTTATAGATTTTTTTACCCAGCCCTGCTCCTAACCTTGACCTTATGAGTCATTTGGGTTGGGTCCCCTTAACTGAACCAACTCATTTGTCATCCCTAGGCGTTCCGCCCGTTTTATGCCTCTAGTTCTAAGTTGTCTTTATGCAATGGATCAGGGTTAAGCAGTTTTTTTTTTTTTTTTTTTTTTTTTTCTTTACTTCGGTGAAGGTTATAATGATCTTTGATCACAGTTTGCTTGAGGGATAAGAAAAGTGACACCCCGCTTATGCCTATATAAGGGATTAGGGATTTCTTTTATATAATTTTGATTAATGGTTAAATAAGATTGAGGCTTCTCATATTTTATTGCTCTTTTTCTTCATTCTTTTCACTTCTAGTGTGTATATGGACTATTTCTTTTCATTTCTAGTTAAGCTTTCACCTTTGATTGGACAAACAAGATGAAAAGGTTAATTAGGAAAGGCATTTTCTGGCTCAGAAGCACTTCAAACCAGCAAGTTTTTTCCCTGAAACTTGATAGAATTTTTCCTTTTAGAACCCTAGTTTCAAACCTTTTTTACCTTTTCTTGCATTATTTTACGTTACTTGTCTATTTTTTTGCTTTACTCCAAATTTGAGGATTCCTATTTATAAGAAATTAAACGATTCAGATTCATAATCAAAGTTAGATTATCGATAAGAACATGACAGAACATCTCTTGGTGTATTGGTTGGAGATTCAGCTGAGACAGGAGGATGATCACTTCGGAACTTGCAATAATGGATAGAGTAACATTGAGATTATTCCACCAAAATCAACCACATCAATTAATTTTTAACGGAAGCTCCACGAGTACTTTAGGCCAGATGGCAACATAACTGTGGGCCTCAGCAACAATTGCTCTTGAAGTAGGGATTCTAGGTATACATTCCAAGGAGTGCAAGTGACATAGTGTCGATTGGCTTAGAAATAGAGGAATCAATATTAAGCTTTCTATAGGAGACAACTCTCCTTCAGTATAGAAGAACAAGTACTTTTTGGGGACTGATTATTTCAAGTATGTATCAGTTAGTCAATTGTTTTTCTCCTTGTAATTGGTACTGTGCAACGTGTACAGTGATTAAGCCACCAATAGAGACCATCCAGCACAAGACGAGAAAGGTCTTTATTTCAATAACTTCAAACCTTATTTAATTGTTAGCAACCTCCCACATCATAAATGATTAGTAACAAAGAAAAGTAATAACGCATGGTTGAAGTTACAAGCACATGAAAAACAAGGTTTTCCATAGCCTGTCCTCTAACTCAAACTCTACATAAACCCACACCTACATCCCACAAACCTAAGCACCCAAGACATGAGAAACAAGTTAAGCTTCTCCTTCTTGAGTTTTGTTTGGACAGGTTGAAGATAAGTTCACTCGATATTATATATTGTTGCAATAATGGAGAGACTCTCCTGGTCCTGATTAGCTGAGACAGGTCTTGGTCAAAGATAAATCAATGCAGAAATTTCACTAGCTGATACTAATACTGATCAAGGACCTGCACAATTTGCTCTCCATCCAAAATGCTGAAAAAAATTATGCCAAAAACTCTATAGCTTCAAGCATTATAGTACCAAGTATTTCAATAGTCTTGACCAAAAGGAAAAGAGAAAATAAGTCAGCATGGAGAAGAAACAGAAATCTGTGCATAAAAGAGCTGAAATTTAATTTTGTTGTAGCAACAGTAAGATAATTAATTAATTCAATGATTACAGTTACTATGCTTCATTGCACAAATTAGTTCGTGGCAGATTCTCCATAACATCCTCATACACTTCACAGAGCTCTCTATTGCAGTAATATGATGTGCATTGCAAGGGTCTAGGACTGGAAGATGATGATACCATTCTCCACAATCCTGGCACTAATCATATAACATAACATGACTGTCTAGATTACAATACAGAAAAGTGGTATTCTCTATAAGATCTCGTAATCGGAGCTTTATGGGTGGTCCAGAAGGCAGACTAGACCAACAAACAATAAACAACTACAATAAGCATCTCATATGCCCAACTTGGTTCACTTTGCGCTAATGATCTGAAATTCTAAGTCACTTTAAGGAGTCAACAAAGCATGCATGGACATATCTCCTAAACAATGGGAGCACCAAAAGAGAAGATTGCAATATGCAAGTGCACCTCCCATGAGTAAGAACTCAGACGCTTGGCAATAAAAGTCAAAACATCTACCCATGCAAGCATTATACATCTAGTTACAAGCATAAAAACAGAAATATATCCTGCAATTCTGGAACCTGCTCTCTCTCTCTCTCTCTCTCTCTCTCTCTCTCAATGCAACAAGGGTTAATCGGCCCATAGTTTTTCAAATGAAAAACAAAAACCTAAAATCTGTATTACTCCACATGACAAAGAATATCTGTCTTCTATGATGTCATGGAACTTAGTCAGACTGCTTCAATTGCTTACTTAACCAACCGAAAAGGAAATATAAATGAAAATAAAATATAGTAGGCAGCACACCAATTAGCAACCGTAGGTACTCTAAACGTGGATGTCTAAGTACTTCACCACCTATAATTTCTGGATAAGAAAGGAAACTAGGACTAGATTGGAGCTCAATGCTCCACATCTGGTTGTGTTCCTATTCCAGTTCTCTGTGAGAACTGAGAAACAGAACATATGTGACAACTTTAAGTTTGAGTGCCTGGGTATCGAGATTTTCTGACATACAAACGAGGAGGCTTCTAGGACTTGGTCAAAAGGTTAACTTTTAACCACCTGTACGAAACCAACTCCTAAGAGTCAAAATAATATGAAAATTTTGAAGATTTGACCTAGAAGTTTAAATTTTCTGATGAGAACTGAGAACATTCCATCTAATATTCTTGAATACTGAACAGTTAACTAAACGAGAAGGCAGAACCTGCAAGTAGCCAGTGCAATCCTTTATAAGAAGTCAGATTGTCACCTTTGTAGTGCCTTTCTCCTTGCAAGATCTGATATCCCTGTAGTCTGTCTTCCTGTAACAATGGATAAGTCAGGGATAAGTCTTTGAAGGTAAAAGGATTATAAAGTTATAAACAGTAAATCAAAATTATAGATGCAAGATAGAACTAAATCAAAATCCAAAGCATTAAATGGCATACTTCAGTGGTCTTGCATCTTCTCGCCGAACATAACAAAAACTTCTTCTAAATAGCTTCCAACTTTTCAATAGGTTGTGCATTCCTAAGACATGAAAAATTATAGGAAAACATATGCCACAGAGTAAACTCATATTGCATGACATATATATCTGCTAAACACATAACAATATGGAGGATCTCTTATAACAACAAGAAGGTACCTAAAGAAGAGATAATATTTATCACGAAACAGAAGTTGAAATCAAGACACAAGAAACTTATTTTAAATAGTTATATTTTCAAATGGATGTAGATACCATGCTGCCTGTGGACACGGAGAAAAATTTGTAGCATTAGCAGCAATTGCTTTACCAAACAACTAAATGCAGTGAGAACAAATTATATGTCTTGAAAATTACTCAAATATAGAGCAAAATACTAACAACAAAAATAAGTACCATTTCATTGCTCAGCTCCATACAATTATAAGTACCAAAAAATATCAAGCTATTTGTTGACATTCACCGAAGGTAGTACAAAATCAGTAGCATTATGTAGCTCTGCTACAAAGAAAAGAAATTCAAAACCAGAAAACTTCAACAATCATAAAATGGTCCATGGAGTGTTTTTTTCTTGTGAAAACATGTAGATGAAATGAAGGCAGCAGAAATAAAGACCTGGGAAATAAAACTAGCAGCTACAGAATAGAATCAAAACTCAAAAGCTAGCAAGAAATCAGGCATCACAGAGTTCTTCCAGTTAATATTAGCAGAAAACAGCAAAATTCATCCCAAAAAATCCAAAATCTGAAAATTCATCTTCAGAAGCTAAATCTAGGCTCTGATTCTTCGAAAATGCTGAACTGATCAGTAGATAACATTATGCTTGTCAAATTACATCGAGAAAAAAAAAAACAGGAGCAATCATGATTATAGGAATTAAAACTAGCACGCAAAAAAGAAAACTAAAATGCAGAGATATCACACAACAAAAATGCAAAATAATAATAATAAAACTTAAAACTTATCTTCAGCACCCAATCTACACTGATTTTTAGACCAAAGAAAGACATATGCTAGAAGAAATGAAGCATGTCAAACAACAAAAATAAGAAAATAAAATCAACAAAAAGAGCCAGAAACTGAAACTGCATCAAAGAGAAAGCATTGAAAGCCCAAAGTCAAAATCAATAACTTGCCAATTTGCAGATGTTGATGCACAAAGCAGATGAAATTTGAGGCAACACTCCAATCTACAGACAGAGCCTGCTAGTATGAATCTTTCAATTATTGGAAGAGTAAAAGCATCCCCAAACGAACATCTCACACAAGTTCACATGCATAAACTGCAATGAGAAGGAGACTCAAGGAGACTTCTCTGTTTTCTCTGTCATAATCTGAAGAAGAAAATGGGCCAAATGGAAGCCAAATGTCAATATAGGATTGAGATCTAGGCTTTTCTTGTGGAGGAGCAGTCAAAGTCGATGAGGAGAGAAAAAGGGAATTAGAAATTGGAATGGGAATGGGAATGGCAATAGGAATACGAATAGGAACAAAAAATAAAAACGAAGCTTTATATATGAGAAATTAGCTAAACCAGTGATCTCTCTTCTTAAGTTAATAATTGGGGAAAAAGTAATTAAAACGAATATATCCCCCTGCAGACGTACTTATCTTAATCGGTCATTGTTAGGTGTATGTAATATCCTTAATTTTAAAGATAAAAATAGAAAATTATTAAATAAATTAAAATAAAAAATTTATGGATGAAATTATTTCCTGAAAACATAATAATTAGAAAGTGCTCATCGATACGAATCCAACGCCACCAAGAACGCGAAAAACGGAGCTCAAACGAGGGAGTTATGAGCCGTCAAAGTTGTAAGGGCAAAATGGTCTTTTGACAGAAATGTGTTACACAGGGGTCCAAATTGATAACGGCACCCCTGTCTACACACGTCTCTACCAGTCCGGCGAAATCGCCGGAGAGACGTGGGAAGAGCCGTGTGGGGAAGAGTTTCTCTTCCCCCAAGACTCTAAAACCCTATATCTATGCTCCTCTAGGAGCCAAAACGCTCCACTTTGAGCGTTTTCCATGAATGATACGCAAAACCCTAGACCTGCAAAAATCTGAAGTTTCCGGCGAGTGGAGCCCGGCAACACGAGCAACTCCGGCCAGGTGCAAGGTAAGCCTCAAATCCATGTTTTTCTGTATTTATTAATTAGAAAATTAATTAGAAAACCATTTAAAAATTAGGAAAAAATCGGATTTTTGGGGGCTTTGTGCACGCTACTGTTGGAGCGTGATTTCATAGACCAAACGTTGTCCGTTTGGAAATCGCACCGTCCAACTAGTGCAAAAGACACCCAAGAGCAAACCCTTTAAATTTGGGAGTGATCCAACGGTGGAATTGCCCAGAAAACTCAAAAACCAGTACCTATGGAGGTTTTTAGGAACTTGGGAAAAATCGTTTAAAAACCATGGTTTTTGAGAAAATTAGTGCAAAAGGAGGGCATAAATGGATTCTAGAGAGAATTCTGAAGAAAATGGCGCAAAAATCACGCAAAACAGAGCTGCAGCAGCTCCGCCGAGGCGACCGGAATCCGGTCGTCTCCTCCGGCGTCGTCAACGGCGTCGGCGCCCTGGCGCTGACGCCAGGACGCACACGGAGACGCACTGAGGACAACGTCATACGACGTCATCGTCGCACGCGTGCGCGGCGCCGCGCGCGTGCGGGACGGCCTCGGTGGGCTGTCGCGGTGGGACCGGGACGCGGCGCGTCTGGCGGCCCGTGACGCACGCGCGCGTGCGTCACGGTGCCGAAGAAGCACGGCGCGCGTCCCGTGCGGCGTCTGCGACGCCGTGCGTCTTGGTGCGCCAGAGTACGCCTGTGTAAACCGGCGGAAAAGAGGCGCCGCCGGTTTAAACCACCTTATGGTGGTCCGGCAGGCCCCATTTGAGGGTAGTTTTCACTAAAACTTGATTTTTGGGAGCTAGAGAGGTCCAAATCACGATCCGAAAGAGGCTTTGTGACCGTATTAACGACGCGGACCTAGTTTTAACTTAAAAACTTAGAAATGACCACTTTTTATTTAGAAAAATTTTAAAATAGTGATGTGACATGTACAGGTGCACTTGAATATACCAATTAAAGGGAGTTATTGGCAAGCTAGTGATCTCACACTGAGGTAGGTGACGACAACTAATGTTTTGCCTTGATTTTTAAACCATGTTTAAACATAGCATCATGTGTGATTGTGTTTTAAAATACAATTATTATTTACCGTGGATTTCATGCTACATTGCGTACAGGATGGTTATTCCAAATTGAAATCTTTTATTGAATAAACTTATTTCAAATGCTTTTACAAGTATGACGTTAATTTGTTATGCTTACTTAGAGACTTATTTCTTATTATATATATAGAAAATGCATGGATTTACATGGAAATGAGAATAGAGGCTTATTAAATTTGGTCCTTTGATAGGCTAACCCAAGGATGAGGGGCATGTCTTGGGGATTGCAAGCTATAAGTGCTCTTGAGTTTTAGCATATACATATGATTTCCGTGTTTTATATTTGATGACGGGTGCTCTCGCCCGGTGGGCGTCATGCTAGGAGGGATAGGGCCGGCCACCCACCTTCCGAGATTATGATGTGATGAGTTTGTGATATGATAGACACTTGCCCATAGATGGCATTCGGTAGGGGTTTGGTAACATGGATAGTCCACACTACCGGTCTGAGCCTTTCCATGGGGACAGACGCTAAGTCTCCCGTTATGGTGTCGACGGGGAGCGGCGGTGGTTGATACCCATGGAGGGTTGCCACTGCAGCATGATGGCCCATATTCTTGTTATGTGTGCATGTATGATGAGCATGGTTATAGATGGTATGCCTGGGTGTGACGACACTCAGAGGTTGACTATGTGTACTCTTGATCAGGGATGTTCGTGCGATGTGGTGGGACCCATTACCTTAGGGTGCCCTTATTATTGTTATATGCTCCATTTATTGATTCATGTCATGTTTTAACTCCGTGAATTTCATGTTTTAGCATATGGAATAAATTGGCATTTATTTGAACATGGCATTATGATATCACTATTTCCATAAATGTTAGACTTTTCATCAATCTTGTTCATTATTTACGCATTTATTACATTAATTGTCTATGTACCTACACAAGCGATAGCTTCTTTGAGGCATTGCTTTGTTTTGCAATGCCTTAGATCTCGAGCGCGACACCAGGAAAGTAAAAGCGGTTGATAAACCTTGAGAGCCGCTTGAAGACTAGTTTCCCTATAGTTTTAGAAAGTAATGTGAGTCATTAGAGTGGATTATTATTTGAATTTTATTATGGACTGCATACTTTATATTTGGATGTGATTTAGATCTTTGGACATATATTGGACATTTATATGGGATGTTATGATGGATAGACCCTGGGCCATATTATTACTGTCTTTTGGACGTTTATTTGATTTAAAATAAAGGCGCCTATTTATTTGACGTTGATTTATACGCGGATCATTTATTTGTGTTTAAATTACATGTACGCCATTTTGAGAAAGGAAAAATTAACACCCGGAGTTTTAAGATAGGTTTAGTAAAATGTTAAATAAATCTTTTCTCATGGGATCCCAAATGCTCTTATTTAAATTGTCAAAAAAAAAAAAAAATTGTCTTAAAAATCCGGGGTGTTACAGTGTAGCCAAGATTTCTTTTTGCTGTAATGTCTTTTCCCAAATTTAAACCTCCGGCACCATTTTTTGTCTAGGAACATGTTAAAAAAAAAAGAAACTGGCAGACAATGGGAAATAAAATGAAAAATTCAGAACAAATACACAATTGATTCCTCAGTCCATCTGTATTCCATTTTGATAGGTAAAGCTCAAGCATCAAAGATGCTCTAATAAAGCACAGGAACTTCCATCAGCTTCATTCCCTGTTAGCATTTCATTTTCAGTTCCTGCAGCCCCTGGTTAAGGAGCTTAAATGAGCACCCCTTCAGTATTGCAGATGGAATTCAATAGGAAGGGTGGAATTCTAAGAAGACTTCTATTGCAGGTACGTGGCAGCTCACTGTTGTATTTTGTCAGTATAAACTGGACACCATGATGATAATTTTAAATGACAGCCCTCCAACCATGGGCTGTTCCTTTGTCATAATTTACCCCATCTGTTTCAAGAGTTGCAATAGCAGGAGATAAGATGATTAACTATAAATAATTTTGACATGGCATTATAATCCTTGTGCCAAACAGGCAAGCAAACACTTTATCCATTCAGGGGCCTAGTAGGCAAATCATCAAAAGACTGGGATGGAAAAGATTGGGAAAATCTTAAGTAAACACATTATATTTTCATTCACTGATTTTTCCTAACAAAGAATGTATTTCGGTTAGACTTTTGAATTGATCAATTCTGTGTGAGAGTTGAATTCGATAAATTGTATCTAATAAGTAATTTACTAGAATTTTAGATGTTTAATGGTTATGTAGCACATTAAAGGCCTGTTTTGGTTGGCACGAAATGGACGGAATTAATTTACATGGAAAAAGGAAACCGTGGAAAGTGTTTTTAAATCTTTCATTGCATAAAAAGGATAAAGAAGAACAGATACATAAGGGGCAAACAAAATGAGTCGAATTCATCTTCGTTTATACTTGATGCAACAAAACTAAATGGCAACAAATATTACTTAAAAATTCTAGTGAAACTGAATAAACACCAAATCTGCAGCTTGATGACTCCAACTCCAAAAAATGCCCCAGAGGGGTCAATTTTTGTTTATATCTGACCCACCATGGGGATGCACTCTTTCAAGAATTTGTGGACTTGTTCTGAATATATATAAGGAAAGGTCCTCAAATGATCAACATGGGGGGATGAATCAAAGTTATGTGCCCATACTTTTCTCCCCGCTTTCTTCTGCCCCTGAATAAAAGACTCAACAGAATGAACTGGAATGACCTTGTCAGCTGTGCTGTACAGATACAGCTGAGGGCAGGGAGGCTGGTCACTTGAGAGAATGGAAATGATCTTGTTCAATCTCCTGTGCAACAGAAAATTAGAACTGTCACTTACCCATAGTTTACAAGTGTTTAAGAATTAAGACCCAAACACGCATGGGTTTGGTGGTCCTGAATTTGGCTTGTCCAATCCAAAATTTATGCCTTGAATCAGTAGCCAGGACACAGCCAAACAACTTCACTTGGCTCATACCCAAGTGAGTCAGCAGTTTCTCTGATATTCTTCTATATCATGTGGCAATGAGGTAACTTTTATTCCTTAAGGGAGGTGACTAGGTGAGTGAATTTATTATGTTCTTACATACACAAGGGCAAAGACAGAAGCCAAATATCATGCCATGCATCAAGTTAATGTGCATTCATGCCGCATGAAGTTGGAGAAACCAATTTCATTGTTATTCCTACAAAAGTTATAGAGCATGTGCAATAGGATTTGCAATAGTGCTGAGATGACTTGTAGGAGTAGGATTATGGTGGCTTAAGTTACTTGCCGTTTTACATCAGGCAAGCTTAGAATACCAGTGAAGAACTTCTCTAACATCAAGAGGAAAAGAGTTTCTATCAATGGCAGCTTCTCATACTGATCTTGTAATTTACTATTATCTCCATTAAATGCATCTCCTGCAGATGTCAAAGAGCTGCGTTTCTTCAGTAAAGCTGCAGCAAATCCCGCTGCCCACACCTATTGAGTACATGGAAGCATTAAAAAGGATTCATGCACATCGTTTTGATAATCAAATATAAATGCCAACATCATGAATCCATGGGATAAGTTGCCATTCCATACCTAATCACCAGAAATTCAATCAAATTTAGGATTGAGAAAACCAGAGAGGAAAGACGGCATAATCAAGATTTCCATCTTAATTTACATTTGCAGTAATATTTCCGGATGGGAGTTACTCCAAAAGGATCATGATATAAACTATAACATTTTCCACCAACACAATAAATGAGATATTAATTGGTTGGTGGTTAGAAAATCAAAACCTATTTTCATGAAAACAAACAATGTGGAAGATGTGTGACTTCTCCAACCACACACAAGTCCTAATAAGAGCTCAGTTGTCAAGAATTTGTGGAGAGATGGCAACAATTTCCGAAAGACAAATGAACCACATCAGCTTATTCATTGCTTTATGCTTTTAAGAAAGTAGTTGGTAGGGATTTGTTTCTGGTCTCTGTTTAAATGGGACATCTTGGCCACTCATTTATATTTTGGGCTTCCTCTTAAGAAATTCCATTGCTTGGCCAATTTCAGAACCAAGGTACAGTAACAACTAATTTCTCAATCTTCTGATTTTCTGAGAGAGTTTTTTGGTGGATTGATGGTACACCATTTGTTTTTTTCAAATTCAGATCATAAAACTTACAAAATTAGGCAAAGAAAAGTCCAATGAGGTTAAGAGATAGCTTAGGTTTCTTAAAAGAATAGGGAATATGAGTGAAACATGATCCGTACCTGAGGGTTTAACTGTGGGTCTGCTCCAGAGTCAATGACACACCCTTTGATATTATCATAATAATCACCTCGCTGTCTAAAGTAGTCAAGTATGGCACCATAACTGTGCACCAAACAAAATGGTCATTCTTCTTAACACAATAATATGAAAACTATAAGTAACAGGAAAAGGATAATCAACTAAACAATGATTCTAATATACACAAAGACCAAGATAGTTGTCCACCCCTTTGTTGCAAGAAATGGGCTTCAAGTGGTTAGAGATGTAGCAAATATTCTGATTCTGTAAATAGAATAACTCCTTGAGAAGGGGTTTCCATATAGAATGGCAACGGAAGTTCAAATTATAACTATTAAGTTATACACTTGGTCACCAATTCTGAACATAGAAAGATAACATTTATATAATTGAATATTGGAATACCTATAAACGAAGGGGAGCCTTGGTGTAACAGTAAAGTTGTCGTCGTGTGATCTTGAGGTCACGGGTTCAAGGTGTGGAAACAGCCTCTTGCAAAAATGCAAGATAAGGCTGCGTAGTATAAACTCTTGTGGTCTGCCCCTTCCCCGGACCCCGGATATGCAGGAGCTTCATGCTCCGAGGCTGCCCTTTTAATGGAATACCTATAAACAATAAAGTTATTCCCAACCTGATTGATTCCTAGCAAGCTATTATGATCCACCTAATTGCAAGAGCCGGAAGTGACAGAAAGATAAACCAACAGCAACTAGATAGAAATGTAACCATGAGTAGGGTAAATATCCATAGGGAAATTCTTAACTATTCATTAAGCTATGGATAAATCAAATTTCAGATATATGCGTCTCACAACACCGTTAAGAGGCTATCTCAATCCTACTATGGTAGACGGTCAGTACGAACTCATAGATCAACCTAAATAAAGCCTACCTAGTAGTTCCAGTTTTGAGTACACTAAAATATTGCACTGCAAAGAAGAAAAAATGAAAAACCCAAAGTTGGAGCAAATCAATTTCACATCCTAAACACAAATTAGAAACATCCAAGTTCTTCCTGGCAATATTATTTACTCTTTGCATGATCTCCACTATAACAATAAATAAATAAATAAATTGTAGTGACCCACACAACATCAGTGACAGACAGACCCCCTTATAAAATATCATGGGCGCTATCACGACATTATGGCCAGCTTTGCAAAGTTGGAGCAAATCAATTTCACATCCTAAACACAAATTAGAAACATCCAAGTTCTTCCTGGCAATATTATTTACTCTTTGCATGATCTCCACTATAACAATAAATAAATTGTAGTGACCCACACAACATCAGTGACAGACAGACCCCCTTATAAAATATCATGGGCGCTATCACAACATTATGGCCAGCTTTGCGCTTACTTTTGGATCCAAAAGTCACACTTTTCTCCTCGAAATCAAATTTCATGTGCTAGGACATGAAATTTGTTTGCACGAATTAAGTAAAAGATTGCATTCGTAGTGTAGCATTCCATTCAGTGATTCCAACTTATAAATATTAGTAAAAGAATTGTCAACATTGATACGACACATTATTAGTAGATGGATTTCCTCACAGGACTTTCTTCCTTCAAGAAGCAGCCACTCCTGAGAAACTTCCATGTTTTTGCTAGGAAATCCGTTCCTTTCATCTTTCCTCACAGTAAACTGAAAAAAATAGGAGTTTTATTACCAAACTGTGATACAAGCAGCCTATGATCAATCATCAAGTCTATCGTCCATGAGTTTGTACCGTCTTTTCCAGCCTTCACCTCACCTATAGATATGAAGGTCTTTCCTATGAATTTCAATTTGCATAAAACTGCATTGCTACCTAAAATACCTGAGCACCAATTCATCCAAACGATCAACCAGTAACAGTCAGAGCAAAGAATACAAGAAACTAATCAAATGCCAAGAAAGGAAGATAGCCCGACTAGTATCAAGACCAAAATGATTGTAATCAACATCCTTCAATTGTTCATAATCCATAGACTACCTCTGGCATTGAAAGGTAACAGCCCCCTCGGCCTCCTTCCAACTTACATCTCATGAGGGTTCATCATTCCCTAACCATTTCCACCACAGTTCCTAAATGTTTACCAATATTCCATGTATGCTTAGATTGCTAGGTACAGTTACTTTCTCAAGTCATAATCTGGTTTGTAAACCAATCTTTCCATTCCCTAAACCACCATTGTTCTTGAATTTAACATAGATCCAACCTCTGACCAAGATCTTGAGCTTTTCCCTTTCTTCTCTGTTTTACAAAGAAAATTCATTGACATTTCTCCATTTCTTAGCAAACCAATGACATGACTTTAAGATGGTTTATAAGGCAGCCCAGACTCTATCAAAGTAATTCTACCTCCCAATAAGAGGAACCTTTTATAGTCTTCTCCAAAAAGCTTATTTCCTTTCCGTCCTTTCAGTGACAGCAGCCTGCACTTTCCTTGTAACTGGTGTTAGGGATAATCCCCTTGTAATTCATTTCCCTTTTGTTTGTACTTAAAGATTTGTTAATGAGCATGTGGAGTCCCTTCACAAGAAGGGGAAGGAGCTCAAACTGATAACACATATGATGGGCTCTCTATTCCCTCCTTTCCATAGCTTTCTCCACCCTTAATTCACTACCATTTCTCCAATAGTAGTTATCAGGATAGAAATACACATCCTTTTCCTATAGTCAGCTAAACTAGGAGTCAAACGGAATGCACAATTCAAAAAAGGTATTCCACTGATGAGTTTAACAAGTTTTTGTTTTCTCAATATAGATTAACCAGTTAAACTCCTATGAAGACAAACACTACCCATACGGGTATGATCACCCTACTCATTTTCGTGCCTGAACGCTAGAACTCCAAGGAATTATCGTAGCAAGAAAACACATTTTTCCCCAGTTCCAAATATGTTAAAAACAAAGATGCAATGAATAAGAAAAAATCTGAAATGATTCCGAACACTTACGCAAGCCAACCAGTATTGCTGAACGTATGAAAAATCAATCCCCGGTCCCGTCCATCTTTCTCCTTCTCCGACAACCAGGAAAGTAACTCATCCGCCAAATCCTCGATCCGCTTCTCTACTCTCCTCCCCAAATCAAAACCTAGAAGCTCTTTCACAGGAACAACGAAAGAAACTGATCGAATTCCTCTCGAATTATACAGCTCCGTGTATCTTTTCAAGTGTTTCTGCTCCGCCCCAAGCCAACCGAGCAAAACTACCGTCAAAACAGGCCCTTTATCCCCACGAAACCCCAACTCTCCTCCACTGCCACTGCTGCAATTGCGACTTTGAGCGGGAAAACGCTCGCTTGCATCGGAAACACGAAAATTGAAATTCTCTTCGTGAGACGGAGAAGAGTTTAAGAAGCTCGAAACGGAAAGGGAGAGAAGAAACCCTAGGGGATTTGAATTCGGGGAAGGGATTGAAGATCCAGAAAATGCGATGGCTGATGAAGGTAATTGAACTGATCGAGATTGAATTTTAAAATTGGGTTTGCTGCCATCGGATTGAGGAGATCTGGGTCTAGGAGTCAGAGGGGAAAGGGGGAATCCAGAGAAGGGTTTTGCAGGAATTGGGGAAAGGTTTGAGAGGGGTGGAGGAGAGTGGTTCGCAGAGATTCTAAGAGAGTAATGTCTGGTTAGTATAGTATGGGAAAGATGGCGGTTGACCTGCGGAGAAGTCAAGACTCTTATTGAAACCTCCATGACGCAATTGGAGAGAATGAAATGGAATGGAGGGAAAACTAGAAACTACGAAAATGATAGAACTTTCCGTGGGTTTGCAGATTTTGCCATACATTCGATTCATCGGTTTTCCGTTTTGGTGATGAAGGTGTCCGATACGTTAGTTGGACTAAAGTGAATTAGAATTTCAGTACTTTGTCTTTTTTAAGGTCTTGCCTGTCCGGAGCCGTAATTTCACCAATGCTATGCGGTACTTGTACACAGCTTATCTATAAAGCGTGAGTTAGTTTTTCTCTCTCTCTCTCTCTTTTTACGGCAACACTCGTCCATTCATTACAGCAACGAAATAACTCAGAAAATGAGACTTATTAAAAAAGAACCTATTATCTTTCACTTGGATAGTTTGATTATAAATGAGAAGCTAACCTCTATTTTTATATACTTACCTCATCCACTTCTTTAATAGATTGTTAGGATTATTTTAAATGTCAATACATCAAAGGTTTAGATCACATTCTGGAACACTTATTCTTTCTAGATTACTCTACTATTCTCCTAAAATATTCTAGACTCCTACAGAAGTATAAGATGTTTACAAGGATTTCTTTAAAAACTAGCCCTTTTGGAATTAGGCCTAGTTCTACAAATCCAAAAACATGGGCATGTCCCTCAGGCCACATCCATAAGTTAAACAGGCCTTCCTTATTGCTTGTAGTCCTTGGTGAAGGGCCTTGCAAAGCAAGTTCGTGACATAGAGCTTCTAATCATCCTATATCTATTGTTCTAGTGAGTTAAGGACTGTCATATCTTAGGACTTTAACCATTCAAAAACCTTAAGATCTTGAGAATTTCATCATCCTAGGACTCTTAGATCTTTTAATCATCCACGCCCTCTAAAGTCTATAAATTTTTGTCATTGAAATGATCTTAGGTCTTAAGAGTTTTGATCATCCAAGAACTATAAGGTCTTGAGAATTTCTGTCATTCTTAGGTTATATGACTTTTAGTCATCGAAAGACTATGAGGGTTGTGAAATTCTAGTGATTGAGGAGTCTTAGGCATAAATCTTTTGTTTGGGCAAGGAACCTTAGATCATAAGAATGTAGTTTATGTGACAAGTTTTAAGTCATAGGACTTTGACTGGGTTCAAAAGTTTTAACTTGTAGGACTTCGATTGGCTTTAGAAGTATTAAAAGTATTTTAGAGTCTTATGCTTATAGGACTTTAAATGTTTTCAAGATTCTTTAAGATATAGGTTTTGACTAATTTTTTAGGAGTCCTTAAGCTGTAGGACTAAATAATTTTAGGAGTCTTTAAATGACAAGTTTTAGGAGTCTTTAGGTTGCTGGACTCCAATGGTTATGGGACTTTGCTTCATACAAGGAATCTTGTGACCATGGGACATTTCATGGTTAGCAAAATAAGAAAATAGGCACCCCTTGTGTAATGGGGCTCAGTTGAATGCCAAATAATGATAAAAGTGGGCACGTAGTTTTCTATGACAATGGAGCCCCTTTTTGTATTTTTTGAGAGAATTCTTCGACAAGGAAAACTCTTGTAAAAAAAATCAATATCTATCAAGATGGATTTTTTAGGATATGGCTAGCACTACCCACAAAGGAAATTGTCGATCAAACTTTTCGAAGCATGGCAAATGCTACATATCATAGAAAAGTCTAACAAATTTTGGCTTCAGCAAAAACTCTCAGTGGTATCATGATCTCTATCACGAAAGCTCATAATTTGCCAAAACACAAAAGAAAAGTGAAAAGAAGTCTCTCTCAAGCATGGGGAGTGCTACTAGAGAGAGAGAGAGAGAGAGAGAGTAATACCCGCTATTTTTAAATTATGAAAAATGCTTAATTTCATAGAATTATGGGAAATTAGAAAATTTAAAATTTTTGAGATTTGAGAAATTTAGGGATGAAATCACGAGCTAAAACCTCAATATTTGGAATGTACTCGAGAAATGGAATCCAACGCTATTAAGAACGCTAAAATCAAAGACCTGAGGAAAAATAGCTAATTTTTTTTATTTATGTATTTAATTAAATTAACAAAATGGGTAAAACTATAAATTCACAAGTGGGGCCCACAAAAAATCAAACACTTAAATTGAGAGTTGACTTATATTTATTAGGTAAGGTGATGATTGCTAGCCATAAATGCTGGCAATCATTTCAAAAAATAAAAAAAATTGAATTTAAAAATAATAATTTAAAATTAAAATATTCAAAAATATAATTATTTGGGGGGTGGGTTACTTCCTTCTCCGTTCGCCGCGCACTGGCGACGACGCCACCAACGACTGCGATGACGGCGCTACATTCCCTTCCTTCATGCGCAATGGAATCTTTCTCCTCCGACTGGCCTCACCAAGGTAGGTCGTTCTCCTCCCTATTCCCAATTTTTTGTAGAGTTCACCATTCTTTTAAGGATGAAAAACGACATGGATTGCCGTTTTCCAGTGAGTTATATGCATTATTGTTTTTATATATAAATAAATTGATGAAACGGTGTCAAATGGATGATTTGAACAATTTATCTTGTGCATGATGAGACAAAGAACAAACCCATAAAATCTCATGGTAATCTGACAGTTAGAGATGCTAAAAAATGTGAAAAATGATAAAGGAATTTTTATTTATTATAAAAACGTGGTAAAAATCCTTCTCCATTCCCCATGCACTTGCAACAACGACTGTGACAACGGTGCTACATTCCCCTCCATGCGCAATGGAATCTTTCTCCTCCTGCTGGCCTGAGCGAGGTAGGTCATTCTCCTCCCCATTCCCAGTTTTCTATCGAGTCCACCGTTCTTTTAACGCTGGAAAACGGCATGGATTGTCATTTTCCAGTGAGTTATATGCATTATTGATTTTTTTTTTATAAATAAATCTATGAAACAGTGTCAGATGGATGATTTAAACAATTCATCTTGTGCATGATGAGAGAAAGAACAAACCCATGATATCTCATGGTGATCTGACGGTTAGGGACGCCGAAAAATGTGAAAAATAGTAAAGGGAATTTTTTTATTTTATAAACGTGGTAAAAATCATGGAAAACCCTTAAAAATATGCAAAATCAGTTAATGGGAAGGTCATAAAGTGATTGTACGTGAAAAACATATCAAAATGGTGTAAAAATTGAAATTTTTGGGCACCTGGGGGTCGCCAGCGACGACCAAACTCTAGTCATCGTCTCCGACAATGGCAGACCAATATGGTTGTCATCCCCAGCGACGACAACTCATACGGGTCACACCTGGGACGCACACGACGACGCACTGCATATAACGGGCACTTGGTGCACACATCGTCTCCATGTGCAGCAAATGTGTGTGTCATGGAATCCGTGACACACGCGGCGGTGAATTACGGCGAGTGTGATACCACACGATTAAAATTGAATTTTTTTATTGATTTAAGCCATCCATTCATTAAAAACTTGGTTTTATGAGCTGTAAAGGTCCAAATCATGATCCGAAAGATCGGTTGCATTCGTCTCGACGACGCGGACTTAGATTTAACTCAAACCTAGATTTGAACACTTTTAAAATATTCAAATCACTAAATACCACTAGATAACTTAGTCAGGCTGATCAATAGATGATTAGTTTTAGAACTTGATTGTATGCATCAAATACGAGATGATCTAGGGGATTAATAGAGTAGATCTCATATGATTGTCAAGAAAAGTAATCTTAACCGTTGATATGATCAGGTGCTATAGGATTAGCTGATTAGAGAGAGATTTGACCGTCAAATCAATGTGTAATCATAGAGATACATGTAAACCACCACATAAACGCCAAAATTAAAAGGATCACTATGAGAAGTGTTAGAATTAATGATCAGATGTTAATTATAAGTGATATAGAGCAATCCAACAGTTGGATCGTCTCCAAACTTCATGAGATGCTAGAGACTGGCCCATTATTAATTAAGGGACACTAATTGAATGAATTATGACATAGATTGATGCTCAAAGACTACAAATGATTGACTAGATGTTAGAAAAACCGACATCTAGTTTAGGATTGACCTAATATAGAGTTAATCAGATGATCTGAGCTATTAATCTAGGGTTAACGGACGGCCAGATCAAGAAAATTATGACTTGGATTTTTTTTACTTTTAAGATATGAGAACACCAAGTGATGAATGACTTATGTTGTGACGGGTACGTTAGAGCACATGACATGACATTTCTTACGCGCCTAATTAGAGTATCGTGTTTATCAAAATAGGTGATTACATTAGAAATTTTTCCATGATTTCATCGATCATGACTTGTTATCTAAAGTTCTTGGGATATGTTTACACCTTATCGTGTTACATAAATGTGTTCACTACTTCTTGTTCGATAGCATGATATTGATTTTAGGATTATCCATGTTTTACTGTGATGGCCCGTACTTTATCATGAGTTTTAATTGTACCTATTAAGGTTTATTTCACATGAGAGCTTTCCATGATTTATGGCATGTTTGTTGATTTATGAAGGGTGCTTTTGCCTGGTAGATACTATGTTAAGAGGGTTGTAGGGTTGGTCAGCCAGCCTCTGACTTTGTGATGATGCTGATTAGATACCTGCCCTTGAGAGGGCTAGGTACGTAGGTGGAGGTATCATAGATAGTCCCCCATATGGGTCCATTCCCCCATGTTGGACAGAAGAAGTCTCTCGTTATGATGTCGACGGGAAGCGGTAGTGGTTGAGATCCTGGTGTGGTTGCCACAATAGCATAGTAGCCCATACTCTTATTCTATGTGCTCATGTGACATGGAAAAATGGACATCACGGGGTAAGTCAGGCCTAAAGATTGAAGCGGGCTGCACTTGAGGGACCCAGTGATTGGAATGAGTACTCATTGTCATTGCCGTGAATGTAGTTGAGACACTCATAGGGCTTGATTGTGCATAGTATTTTGTTGATTATGACATCCATTATATTATTCTGTGAATAAGGATTCTTATTGTTTTGATGGATGTATATCCATGTATTTCTCATGCCTTGTATGCCATGATGCTTAGGATTGATATCAATTTGTTCAGATCATGATTTTCCTGTATTATTCATCATGGATGTCTGATGTTTTGCGTACTTTGTATATATATTCACCTCATGAGATTCACCATAATCTTGATACTTCGCATCATATGATTTCATCGTATTTATTATTGAATGTGAATCACCTACACTAACATAGCTTGATGAGGCATTGCTTTGTCTTGCAATGCCTCAAATTTGGAGCGCGACAGCGCTAAGGGAAAGCAGGTGGAGCAGCGTTGATTATAGCGAGGATCTTGAGGACTATCTACCTTTTTGTATTTAGAGACTGATTTAATGTACATCTCTTAGACTTGTGTTAGACTTTCTGAGCTGTACTTGGATGTTCATATCTTGGATAGATTGGACCCACACCATTGTATAGTGTTACATGTGTGTATGATATGATGATTGTGGATGGAACCCTGAGCTTTTGGACTTATTATTATTGACTTTCCACAACTTGTGTTGATTTATCGTGGTTTTGAATTGAGCATGCTCAGAGTATTGGAGATTTGATTTTGGTCACAAGTCATAGTTTTGGGTGTTGGATGACCCTCGAGGTTTTCTTTTTTGTATCTCTTTTGAACGATGTGTTGTTTATGTAACTTGTGAGTTTTTTATTTTTAGGGATCTTGCCTATATTATAAAGCAATTTTTTTTTTTTATTACATATTGGAAAAAGGTTTAGAAAACCAGGGTGTCACACATAGGAAGGAGAAAAAGAGGAATCACCTCTCTCCAAAAGCTCTTCTGGAACTTAAAAAATCCCACAGCCTTTTGCTGAAGGTATTTTCCTCTATATTTATTTTGGATAGGAGGGTGTATTAATAGGTTTTTTAGGAGCCCAACTCCTATAGGACTTACAAAAATGGGCAAGTGGTGAGTGAGAGAGAGAGATGAGAAAAAGAAAATGTGAGAGAGGAAGTGGAAAAGCGTAGAAAAAGTGAGAGTGAGTTGCATTTGGGTAGGAGAGTGGGAGAGACGAGTGAGGAAGAGTAGAAAGAAAAGTAATGAGAAATAGTTTTATTATAATAGGAAAGTAGGTGTTAGAGAGGAAGTTAAGGGAAAGTGGGAGTCTATAAGAGAGAAAGAGATGGGTGAAAGTGGGATTTTAAGATGAGGAGTGGAACAAGGCTAGAAAACATGAGAGAGAGAGAGAGAGAGAGAGAGAGAGAGAGAGAGAGAGAGAGAGAGAGAGAGAGAGAGAGAGAGAGAGAGAGATAAATGGGTGGGAACCTAGCAGAATTAGGATTCTCCTTAAACTGAGGAAGTGGTTGGATTTGTAGAAGACTCTTTAATGAGTGGAGCCTACCATCCATATTACTCCTTAAAAGATGTCCAACCCATAAAGAAATTGGGCTTCTAGTTTAGCTTGGGAAGCTCTTGGTTTCAATAAATGAAAGATTTTGGACTCTCTAAGAGATTGGTTGAATGGTGAGAAACTCTTTAATTAGTAGAGCCTAAAATCCGAAACCATTTTTCTCTCTAAAGAAGTCCTAGTCTCCAAGAAAAGGTGACCCTTTTAATTGGACAACCTAGAATTCTACGAGAAAGAGAAAGGAAAGGCAAGAGAGACTGAGAGAGAAATATAGGGTTCTTTCATAATGGGTCCATCTTCTCTCTAATGTTTTGAATTATAACTAAAGTAAGACATTTTTGCTAAGAACATCCTTAACTTAGTAGTTTAAATGCATGATTCGGAGAGAGAAAAAATAGGAAAATATCACTCAAGGTGGGCCACTTTTTCTTTTTTATTCTCACTTCAAAGTCTCTCTCTCTCTCTCTCTCTCTCTCTCTCTCTCTCTCTCTCTCTCTCTATATATATATATATATATATATATATATATATAAATAGAATTTGTAACAAAAATGGGGCATCACATCATGATGACTAGGCAGCCAAGAACTTAGAAAAGAGAGAGAAGAATTTTGGAGAAAGTAGTTATCAATAAAGTGGGTCTCACTTTTCTTTTCTTTCTCGTACTTTTTAATTTTAACGAGAGTTAGAGACTAGGTGGGGCTACCCATTAAGGTTTGTTAACATTTCTAAGTCCCTCAAAAAAACCTTGACTTGAGTGATTTAAAACAATAGGATACCCAAAGAGTTTCAACATAAAAAGTTAGTTTAAAAAAGAGTTTTCTAGATAAAAGACTCTCTCCATGAGAGTTTTAATCCATTTCAAACACAAGCAAGGCCTTTATGGGTGTTTTCTTAGTAGGAAAAGGTAGGACTTGACAAAAATGCCCCTCTAACAAAGACAGAGGAAGATAACTTGCAAATCTCACCTAATGAAGTGAGAAAGAAGAGAGAGAAAGACAAGAACAGTGAGAACAAGGATAGAAAGAGATGGGAAAAGATGAGTTTTAGAATTTGCCCATGCCTGGACAGGCCTATGTGAAGGGACAAAACAAGAATATGATAAAGAGAGGGAGAGAAAGGGGAAGAAGAGGAAGATAAAAAGACAAGGACCAAGGTAGAGAAAGATAAAGCAAGCTGGGATATACATCTTTGTCTAAGAGGAGATAAAATTGTCTAAATCTAGCCTCTGCAATGAGAGAGAGAGAGAGTGTGTGTGAGAGTAGATTCTTACAGAGTCAAAACTGCTAGAGGGCCAATATTATTTTCCCTCAAGGAAAGAAAGAATGTCCCCTTTTTGGAGAATTGCCCAATTCAAGCCTCTTTGTGGGAAACAAGTTTGAGTCATTTTATTTTTCATTAGCAACCCAATTCCAGTTGCTCTAGAATTGAAGGCATTTTGCCTACTTGGTTATTGCAATCATTAATACATGATAAGTAAAATTTATCAAGGACCAAACCCCAACCCGGCATTCATAAGTAAAGCCAAACTTTGACACCTTACACAGCAATATAACTCCAAATTTTGAAAAGCTTAAGATATTTTGTGATGCACTCATTTGGCCTGCAACCGACCACAACTCCAAAACAGACGCCCTCCACACATCTCCTAAACACACGAACGATCGCGATGGCTGAAGCTCTCCTGAGAGCTCCCCAAAATCTTCCTCTCCCTCCCATCTCAATCAATCCGAGTTACTTGCTCCAAACTCCAGGGTTTATATTCGCAGAGATTCCATGTATCCTTCCTCAGCTCTTTCTTCTCCCGCTGCAACATGCATCTCCAATCACCATCGCCATTTTCCTGCATCAGGAAGGAGATTCCAGCAGCGTAAGCTCTAAGCCTTCTTCTCTCTTTCTTTTTTGTCCTTTTGTTGTTGGTTACAGCAGCCTTTGCTGGTAAGTGATTGTTCATGTAATCTAGGACACTCATTTTGGCCAACCAGCTGTGGAAGCACTTTTTCTCGAGCAGCATATATATGGAAATCCTTTCTGATTGTTATTTCATTTTCTAATGTTGAAGGAAGTGAAACCGGATTGCGGAGAAGGAATTTCGTTTTGACGGGGGTTGTTACTGCCGGTGTCTCCGTTCTTGGTTCTGCTTCGAGTGCAGAGCCTGTTGGAGGTTGTTTTCTTTCATTTTGGAGTAATTTGATTGTTCTTTTATCTTTCGACTCCGAGGAAGTTTGTTTCTTGGACTAGGAATACGTGAAGTTGTCGAAATTGTTTGTGTTTTCTCAGTTCCATTGATTTCTTTAGGCATTCATGGCATGATATTGAGCATGAACTGTGGAGTTGCGTTTAGAACTAGAATTTTTAAGATTCAACTTTGGAGGTTTCCCTTTTTTCCTATTTATTTTCAGTTTTAGGAGATATATCTCTAGAAGGGTAGCCTTGGCACAATGATAAAGTTACATGACCTTGACGTCACGGGTTCAAAGCATGGAAATAGCGTCTTGCAAAAATGCAAGGTAATGCTGATGTCTTAATTAGTTCACCGGGCTGTTCCTTTTTAGGAGATATATCTTTAGTTGTTGGGAGAATCTCTGATATCTTAATTAGTTCACTGCCCATTCTACTGAATTGGTTGGACAAGTTGATTCCTTCAAGTGGGGCAGAGAAATCTTTCTTTGTGGGAATATCCTGTGTTAGTCAATATGTATTTCTTTGGGGCAATTTAATCTGGTCCATCTTGGCGTAATCTATAGCCATTCATCTAGTTGACCCTCACCATCTGAAAGAGTTTTGAGGAGTTAGTAAAAGATGAACATAGACATGAGTATGCATTCTATGGGTTAATGTCAGCTGTTCGGATTGTTCAGAAACATCTGATTTACATGATTTTTGGCTTCCTTACTATCCTTAGTGAGAACATCACAGCCAATGGTCTGGATCACATAAACTAGTATCTCCTTTCTAATGGGGTTCCTAGTATGATATGTTGACATTTCTGGAAGGAGATAAATACTGTGGCTTGGAGCCTTTCTGCAGACGGAGATATTTTACTTCATATGTTCATGTGAGTGAGCTTATTTATATGGACTGGTTTGGTTAAAGTCATATGTTGGGGTTCAGAGCAGTTACTTTCTTTTTTCTTTTTCAGGCTTCACTAATTCAGTTTCACCATCAACTTAAATGCTGGCCTTGCATGTCCAATGGTCAATAACCCACAATTTTGACTATTTAATGAAATATGTTTGGGAATTGAATGCAACAATTGGCTCTTTATCGGACAGTTTATATAATCTATAATCACTTTTTCACCAGTGAAGATCCAAGATGTGCACAGTGTGCTGTATAATGAGGACACACCAAATGTGCTCATTCCCTTTGTTGAATAGTAGGAGAGATTTCAAGAGACGTGAAATTATTTTTCTGGTTTTGGTTTCACAAAAATATGTAGTGAAGCGATTGGGAGTATTCTTTTCCCTAGTTTCTCTTCTTTTTCTTCTTTTTTTTTTTTTGAGAGGCTTCTTATTAATGTAAATCATATGAGAAACTGTGAGAAATTTGTTCCTCTCTGATCTGCAGTGGCAAAATCATCGTCTTCTTTTTTCCCCTCAAATGGCAGACAACCATCTTTCTGGAAAGGGTTCCTTTTCTTTTTCTTTTAAAACATTTCCATTTCAGGAATTTAGAAGAAAATTTAGGATATTACGAGCTTGTCCCTATGGCAGTAAATTCTTTTTAATATAATTTTATGATGCAGTAATTTCGTTTTCTTTCAGATCTTCTTTCTCTTTTCTTTTGCCTTTGGGAAAGCTTCCTGCATAAGTTGAGCTTCTGGTTGTTTCACTGATTGAAAGAGGTGTACTTGTAATAGGAAGCTTTCTTTATTTTCTTTTGAACTTCAGAAGAAGTTTCTTGATATAACGAGCTTGTTTATGTGTAACTGGGTCCACTTGTCATATTTATAGGGCTGGAGAGGTTACCTTTCAAGCCAGAAGGCTATAATTTTTGGATGTGGAGAGGTCACAAAATTCATTATGTGGAACAAGGGAAAGGGATTCCAGTTGTTCTTATTCATGGGTTTGGTGCTTCTGCATTTCACTGGAGGTTTGCTTTTTACTACAATTTCTTTCATTGAATCATCTTCTGTTGATGCTTGGCTTACAAAGAAAAGAACTTGAGTTGGAATTTCTTGAACTTCCATTTCCATTTCCATTTTCATGTGCATGTATAGAGTTTAACCTGTGTTGTGGTCTTTTACACTTGTATTTGTTGACATGTTTTTAGGGCGGACCTTTACATGTAAGTTGTGGTTCCTTAAAGAATTAAGAATCACCCATTTCAATAGTCAGTGTAGTATCAGAACGTAATTCACTTTTAATGATATAAATTAGAAGGCAGCTAGCTTGCCCAATTGGCTTAATTTCTTGGTCAGTTTCATAATGGACTGATACTTGCAATGTGGAGCATTTGTTTTAGTTCCCCAGTTTAGATGCATTTTGGTGTGGTTTTCTTTTGGATGTCTAACTAAGTGCTTCTTTGCATGGTTTGTAGATACAACATTCCAGAGTTGGCAAAGTCGTACAAGGTGTATGCTTTGGACTTGCTAGGTTTTGGCTGGAGTGACAAAGCAATCATTGAGTATGATTCCGTGGTTTGGAAGGACCAGGTAGCTGATTTTCTAAGGGAAATAGTCAAAGAGCCAGCAGTATTAATTGGGAACAGGTACTAAAGTACACCATAATTTCAGTCTTATCTGCTCGTGCTCACACCATGTTATTGAAAGTACTTTTCAGGTCCTCTTCTTATGTTCCTATTAATCATTTCTCCCAATTTCCAAACTTCCTATGCTTGGCACACGGGCAAATACAATATATAGCATGAGAAAAATCTTACAAGAACATATTTATGGGCTTATTTGTACTGAAAACTATTAAAAAAAAAAGGTTATAATCTTCTGTTAGTGTAACAAAAGAAACCTTTTCCTCCAATTCCATGATCAGGTTCTTATAGTAACACTTTTCATTTTCATCTGTTTCCCAATAAACAAATTCAAGCTTAACTAAGCTAATAAAACTAACCAAAGATGCAGTATTTAACACATGGAAGAAAGCCAAGTACATTTCAAATATGAGATAATAAACCTTTCAAGAATCAAGACTCTTGATTCATACTTTTTTGTTGAACAAATAAATTAAAAGCATAAAAAGGGCAGCCCCGGTGCACGAAGCTCCCGCCTATGCGGGGTCCGGGGAAGGGGCGGGCCACAATGGCCTAAAGTAGGCAGCCTTACCTTGCATTTTTGCAAGAGGCTGATTCCACGCCTTGAACCCGTGACCTCAAGGTCACATGACGACAACTTTTACCGTTGCGCCAAGGCTCCCCTTCATAAAAGCATCAGCTAAGAACATTATAAACTTATATCTAGAAGATTCTTCTTAGGCATCTCTTACCCAAAAGTCTAATCTTTATAACGTGGCAGTTTGCTTATGTATAATTTTTGTGTTTGCCATGAAGATTTATATACTTAAATGAAAATTTTAAAACATTAGCAAAAAATAATCCTTGCTTATTCAAGTTTTTGGTAAAAGATGATGTTTTGCTATTACTTGGGAAAATATTGGTGAAGTTGTGATTGCTTGCATTTGTTCAGAAAATAATGGGAAATGTGCTCCATTTCCATAGAGAAGGTTCCTGTTGTTCCTGGTGTATAGTCGTAGAAGTATAGGAGAACAATGCTTCTCCTAGGCTTCAGGGAATTGTTAGCTTGCTGGACATGAGGTTGCACCAAAATTGGCAAGTTGGATTGATAACTTAATGGCATAGCCTAACCCAGCCATCGACATCCTGTACTTGATCAATATAGGAGTTTATCACATATGAATGACATAGTACTTGACAATGCAAAGTGGCTTGACATACTCTCAAATTTTCCTGCTACCTTGGTATAATTTCACTGATTACCTATAAAATATGACCTGCAAATGGCATTTAGCATCATGGCTCTCTTGGGATGCTCTTGTTTATACACGGGCATACAAATTGTACCAGAAATGCAACTCCGCTGCATGTCTGAATGTGTGCCTTCAGATATTGTTCTGAACTCTGACCTATTAGTAAAAAAGAAAAAAAAGGAAAGAAAATGGTAACGGTATTACCACTTGTAGCAAGTCAACAGCTAACATGCATTGGGGTTCAATTACTGAAGCGCAATGTATAAATTAAGAACATGGATATGATCGTCAGTTGAGAGTGCAGCAACTGCACAAAATTGTTACACAACATTTACTTTTGAATTCTGCTGGAAGATTGAATTTCCCTCGACTAGTATTACCATGTAAAGGATATTATTCGAATACTTAAGATGCTATCTTAGAATATTTGACTTGAGCAAAAGCTGATATTTTAGGTTTATGTTTTTTGGAATTCCTTTTTGAAGTTAATTATTTTACTCATGGCTTTGTTCCTCTTCCAATTTTAAGTCTCACTAGTCTCTCTGGATGTGATCTTGTAATTTTTTATCGTTTGACCCGTGGTTATGTTTCAGTCTTGGGGGATTTACTGCTTTGGTCACAGCAGCTGAATTGCATGAACAAATTCGTGGAGTTGCGATACTGAATTCTGCTGGACAGTTTGGGGATCCCAGCAAACAAACCAACCCCAGTGATGAGGACACACGCATAAACAGATTCCTGCTAAAGCCATTGAAGGAAGTTTTTCAGCGTATTGTTCTTGGGTTTCTGTTCTGGCAAGCAAAGCAACCTGCCCGCATAGAGTCAGTCTTGAAAAGTGTATGTTACTTCCTCCCTGAATGCCAATCTCTTTTCTCTAAATGCCCCCCCCCCCCACACACACAGTTTTAGGGTAGTAGAAATTATACTTTTTTTCTTTCGGTGTTAGTGAAATGATTGGACCCACAGGCCAAGTTATACCAGTATTTATTTAGTAATTGAGCTGGACCTGGACTTAGCTATACATTTTTGAAAGAGACACTAGTCCTGGATCCGCCACAGTGAGACACCACTAAGTTATATGGTTCTGGCACTCGGCAATTTATACCGTTGTACTTTTGTAGAGCTTTGTTATAAATATTCTAATGGTCTAGTTTGGGTGTTACCAATTTCCTTGTGGGCACGATGTCCATTGCATCTTGTTTGTATCTGAACCTAACTCATGTTCATTTCTAAGTAGGGTAGAATTCTTTTTTAAGCTTTTCTCCGATGAGCACACCTGGCTGTTGATACAGGTGTATATAAACACTTCTAAGGTAGACGACTATCTCGTGGAATCAATAACAAGACCAGCGTTAGACCCCAATGCTGGAGAAGTTTATTACAGGTACGATAGTAAATATTTAAGTTCTAGTTTGTGTAGTTCTCAAATGAATTGGAATGTATGTTAGAAACACTGCTTCAATGGCTTTCAGGTTATGTCAGAAACACTTTCTTTCAATTAACTCATGAATTACATGGCTCATTAGCATGCTATCACCAATTAATGAGATGTCACTATGGGAGATTCTTGATATCATCCATACAAGCAGAGATGATTCCAAGAATAATTTTACAATCAGTGTTATCATCATATTTCTCTCATTATCATATTTTCCTTATAAATTCATGGTGCACATAGTTGGGATTTCATCAGATTACGGAAACCATTTACCTTGTCGTTTTTGTCACTCATGATTGTGCCTGCAGATTAATGACGCGATTTATGATGAACCAAACCAAGTATACGCTTGATGGTGTCCTATCAAAACTGTCTTGTCCCCTCTTATTGCTCTGGGGGGATTTAGATCCTTGGGTTGGCCCTGCAAAAGCGATCAGAATCAAAGAATTTTACCCCAATTCTTCCCTGGTGAGTTTACAGGCAGGGCATTGTCCGCACGATGAGGTGCCAGAGCTTGTCAACAAAGCGCTAATTGATTGGTTGTCATCTTTGAAGCTGGAACCCTCACTGCAAACATTATAATGAAAATGTAAGTTGTGACCTATAAGATGTTATTGAGTGTAAATTTCAAAATGATTGTTGAAATATAAGGTTCATTTTTTTTTTTTTTTTTTACTTGAGGATGGAAGATATAATTGTAATACAGACATAACCCCATTAACTCTGCCAATGCCGGTCCTAAGCCCGGATGAAAAAGGAGGAGGGTCTTACATCAGGTGCCAGCCGACAAGGGAGAAGTTGAAGATGATTTTGTTATTTTTTTTCTTACAAATGAATATGCATTTGTATATTAGTTTGTGAGGAAGAAATGAAAATCATCTTTAGCTTCTTAAAATATGGCAACCCTTGCGTCAAGTGCTTGCCGGCAAGGGTAAAGTTGAAGATGATTTTGTTTTTGTTTTTGTTTTTGTTTTTGTTTTTGTTTTTGTTTTTTTTTTCTGCTTGCAAATAAATAAGTATTTGTATATTAGTTTGTAAGGAAGAAATGAAAAATCATCTTTAGCTTATTAAAACTATCGCAACCTTAACAATGACATGAATCGAAAACTGACATTCCCTTGAGTTAGGTTGTTCCTCATAAGCGATGCATTGCATCGGATCCCTGGTGCGGTGAAAAATAGGCAAGGGTTGCTAGGCGTTCTCCCGGAAGTTATGCGCTGCATCAAATCCCGAGTGTAGTGAAAAATGGGCAAGGGCTGCTATAGCGTATCTTTGGAAGCGACGCACTGCATCAAAACCCAGGTGTAGTGAAAAGTGGGCATGGGTTCATGCTATGGAGGTTAAGAAAAGTCAGTAAATAGGATATCTTCAGAGCATAAGATTCGTATTCTCACATGGAATATAGGAACATTGACAGGTAAGAGTTTGGAGTTAGTAGACGCGATAAAACGTAGGAGAGTCAACATCGCTTGTATCTAAAAAATTAAGTGAAAAGGGGCTAAAGCTAGAGAAATAGATGGGTATAAATTATGATATGTAGGAAATGATAATAATAGAAATGACGTAGGAATAATAGTGGATAAGGAATTAAATGATAAAGTTGTGGACGTTAAAAGAATTAGTGATAGATTTATAATAATAAAATTTGTTCTAGGAGAGCAGATTATAAGTGTTATAAGTGCATACGCACCACAAGTAGGGTTACAAGATATAATCAAGAGATAGTTTTAAGAAGATATGGAGGAGTTATGCAAGAAATTCCCAACACTGAGTGTATTTGTAGGAAAAGAAAAGGAAATATATGATAGAATACACAGATGGTATAATATAGGTCAATGAAATGAAATGGGAGAGAATATCTTCGATGTTGCTTTGTCATATAACTTAGCCATTGCAAATACACTATTTAAGAAGATGGATGAATACCATGAAACATAAGTAAATATCATGTAGATTAATATTGTTGAATCTATTAAGAAAGTGGCAAAAGATGTTTTTGGAGCATCTAAAGGTAAAAGGCAATTAGTAAAGGAAAAATAGTGGTGGAGTGAAACAATGCAAAAAGTTATTAAAGAAAAATGGATGTGTTTTAAAGTATGACAGAAGACTAGAAATAATGAAAACTATAAACAATATAAGAATGCTAAAAAGGTTGCTAAGAGAATAGTAAGTGAGGTTAAACTTAAAGCATATGATAAAGGGCAGACTCGGTGCACCAAGCTCCTGCCTATGCGGGGTCCAGGGAAGGGGCGGGCCACAATGGCCTAAAGTAGGCAGCCTTACCTTGTATTTTTGCAAGAGGCTGGTTCCACACCTTGAACCCGTGACCTCAAGGTCACATGACGACAACTTAAAGCATATGATGAGCTCTATAATAGATTAGGAACAAGAGAAGGTGAGAAAGATGTGTTTAAACTTGTAAAAGTAAGAGAACAGAAGGGTAAGGACTTAGATCATGTTAGATGCATTAGAAGTGATGATAAAAAAGTATTAGTCAAAGATGATGAGATCAAACAAAGGTGGGAAACATACTTTCAAAATTTGTTAAATGGCAATGGCTTTGAGAATATAGGGGTTGAAAATACTATAAATCTAAATAACATTGGATATTATATATATGAACGTAGGATTAGAATACTTGAAGTGAAAGAGGCCTTGAAAAAGATGAAATCAGGAAAGGTCATGGGGCCTGATGGTATACCAATAGAGATTTGGAAGCATATGAGAGATATTTGGGTAGTTTGGTTGACTAAGTTGTTTAACAAGATTATAAAATTAAAGAAAATACCTGATGAGTGGAGGAAAAGCTTTATTGTTCCAATTTATAAGAATAAAGGAGACATACAGAGCTGAACTAATTATTGAGGGATCAAACTTATGAGCCATATTATGAAACTTTTTGAAAGGGTGATTGAGAAGAGGCTACGACATGAAACAAGTGTATCAGAGAATCAGTTTGGTTTCATGCTTGGGAGGTCTACCATGAAAGCTATTTTCTTACTAAGACAATTAGTAGAGAAATATAGGGAGAGGAGGAAAGATTTCCATATGGTCTTTATGAACTTGGAGAAAGCTTATGATAAAGTCCCTAGAGAGTTAATATGGAGGGTGTTGGGTGATAAAGGGGTTTCGCAGGGGTACATAAACATAATTAAAGATATGAGGGAGTGGTAACAAATGTTAAGATCACTAGTGGTGAGACTGGTGATTTTCCTGTCACTGTAGAATTGCACCAAGGATCGGCATTGAGCCCATACCTTTTCACATTGGTTATGAATGAGTTAACAAAACATCTGCACGAGGAGATTCCCTGGCGCATGCTATTTGCAAATGATATAGTATTACTTGATGAGACAAGGAAGGGTGTAAATATAAATCTAGAGTTATGGAGAGGAGCATTAGAATTTAAAGGATTTAAAATTAACTGAGCTAATACAAAATATATAGAATGCAATTTTAGCAAGGAGAGGAGTAGGAGTAGAACACCAGTCAAGATTGATAACCAAGAAGTCCCCGTAAAAGACCACTTTCGGTACTTAGGATCAATGATTCATGAGAGTGGAGAGATTGAGAGGGAGGTTACCCAGAGAATCCAAGCGGGTTGGAACAAATGGAGATATGCATCTGGAGTTTTGTGTGATCGGTGAGTGCCACTCAAATTAAAAGGAAAGTTCTATAGAATGTCTATAAGGCTGGCCATGCTCTATGGATCAAAGTGTTGGGCAGTTAAGGAACATCATGCTTATAGGATGAGTGTCACAGAAATGAGGATGTTGAGATGGATGAGTGGTAAGACAAGAAAGGATAGAATTAGAATGAAAATATTAGAAAAAATTTAGGGGCAGCACCAATAAGTAACAAGATGAGGGAGATTAGACTTAGATGGTTTGGACATATTCAAAGGAGACTAACAACGGCACCGGTTAGAAGGAGTGAAGCAATACAAGTAGAAAGTTCTAAAAGGGCAAGGGGAAGGCCCAACAGAACTTGGATAGAAGTGGTGAGGAAAGATTAAAAACTTTGAGACTAAATAAAGCCATGATACTTAATAAAGAGTAATGGAGGAATGAGATTCATGTGGCCGACCCCTAATTCGGATAAGGTCTTGATGATGATGATGACATAACCTCATTGTTTCACAAAGATACAATTAGTTCTTTGGGACTCGCCATTGATGTGCAAATCTGTAATCCATTTTCTTCTTTAAGAGAGAAGCCAAAGTGCTGGTAAGATTAAACCAGAGTACAGAATCTGCTGAGTTATTTATCTTGAGCTTTAAAAAAGAATTCTTTCTTCTTCTTTTTTTCTTTTTGGGTTCAAGGAAAGAATTACAAAGCAAATCACTCAAGACACTCTTCTAAATTTAATTCCCAGCCAATAGGGATGGCGGTGACTTAGAATGTGTGACCAGGCATATTCTAAGAAAGATGTTATCTATGACCATCTATTCTATACTGGATGTTGCTGGCTTTGAAAAGAATAAATTTACCGAGAAAGTTAGCTCTGTGGATGTTGAGCTGTTTTAATAAGGTGGTGTCTCTGAGGCCTCCAGGAAATGTTTGATCCCTGAATGAGCTGGTTGAGATTTGGGAGATGAAGATTGGGAAGAAGCTTGAAAAGGTTTATGTAACCGAAGAGGAGCTTGTGAAGATCATTCGAGGTATGCAAATACAGTATACTCTCTCTCGGCGCGTGGATCATTGGAATGTTGGCTCCACATGAGACTAGGTGGCCATGCAATTTCCTCCATCTAAAAATTACATGACGGTGTCTGAACCACATCAAATCATAGGCTATCTCATGTTATAACCATAAGCAGGGCTAGATTTTTGTAATCCACACTTCTAAACCATTCATCTTCTGGCCCTGTCTTAGACTGTGAGTAAAAAATCTCATTGGATGATCCCTGAACTCGGTTTGCCGAGCAGTAAAATTGATGGTAACTGCCCAAACATTCCCATCTAGCCCCAGAAGATAGTGTTTGGACTGTGAAATGGGAAATGTTATTGTTACCCTAGTTGTAACACTAAATAAAAGAATAGAAACCATAGTTATTGACTGGAACTTAGTATATGTATGTATACATTTATAGCTGATAATAATACTTAGAGACATGATATATGTCTGAATTGGCTACAGATGTGATATGAACTTAAAACACCCCCACGTATCCTGTTGCTAACTTACGATCTAGCATGGTCCAGATATCATCATCCATAGGCATTGCCTTAGACTCCCTTCAGTTATTTAAATTTTGACGCACAAGCCAAGAGTTACGAAGGAAACAACAAGCACACTCTCCTTGCATCGTCATCATAATCAAGACCTTATCCCAATTAGGGGTCGGCCACATGAATCTTATTCCTCCATTCCACTCTATTAAATACCATGGTTTCATTTAGTCCCAAAGTTTTTAAATCTTTCCTCACCACTTCTATCCAGGTTCTTTTGGGCCTTCCCCTTGCCCTTTTAGAACCTTCAACTTGTATTGCCTCACTCCTTCTAACTGGTGCCGTTGGTGGCCTCCTTTGAACATGTCCAAACCATCTAAGTCTAATCTCCCTCATCTTGTTACCTATTGGCGCTATCCCTAAATTTCCTCTAATATTTTCATTTCTAATTCTATCCTTTCTTGTCTTACCACTCATCCATCTCAACATGCTCATTTCTACGACACTCAGCCTATGAGTATGATGTTCCTTAACTGCCCAACACTCTGATCCATAGAGCATGGCCGGCCTAATAGCCATCCTATAGAATTTTTCCTTTAGTTTGAGTGGCACCCGCCGATCACATAAAACACCCGATGCACATCTCCATTTGTTCCAACCTACTTGGATTCTTTGGGTAACCTCCCTCTCAATCTCTCTACTCTCATGGATCAATGATCCTAAGTATCAGAAGTGGTCTCTCATGGGGACCTCTTGGTTATCAATCTCGACTGGTGCTCCACTCCTACTCTCCTTACTAAAATTACATTCTATATATTCTGTCTTAGTTCGGCTAATTTTAAATCCTTCCGATTCTAATGCTTCTCTCCATAACTCTAGCTTTATTTCTACACCCTCCATTGTCTCATCAAGTAGGACTATATCGTTTGCAAATAGAATGCACCAGGGAATCTCCTCATGCAGATGTTTTGTTAACTCATCCACAACTAATGTGAAAAGGTATGGACTCAATGCCGTTCCTTGGTGCAATCTGACAGTGACAGGAAAATCACCAGTCATGCCACTAGTGTTCTTAACATTTGTTATTGCCCCCTCATACATATCTTTAATTATGTCTATATACCCCTGAGAAACCCCTTTAACACCCAACACCCTCCATATTAACTCTCTAGAGACTCTATCATAAGCTTTCTTTAAGTCAATAAAGACCATGTGCAGGTCTTTTCTCCTCTCCTTATATTTTTCTACTAATTGTCTTAGTAAGAAAATAGCTTCCATGGTAGACCTCCCAAGCATGAAACCAAACTGATTCTCCGATGCACTTGTTTCATGTCGTAGCCTCTTCTCAATCACTCTTTCAAAAAGTTTCATGGTGTGGCTCATAAGTTTGATCCATCGATAATTAGTGCAGCTCTGAATGTCTCCTTTATTCTTATAGATTGGTACAATAGAGCTTTTCCTCCACTCATCAGGCATTTTCTTTGATTTTATAATCTTGTTAAACAACTTGGTCAACCAAACTACCCCACTATCTCCCATATGCTTCCAAACCTTTATTGGTATACTATCGGGCCCTATGGCTTTTCCTGATTTCATCTTTCTCAAGGCCTCTTTTACTTCAAGCATTCTAATCCTACGTTCATATCTATAATATCCAGTGTTATTTAGATTCATAGTATTTTCAATCCCTATATTCTCAGGGCCATTGTCATTTAACAATTTTTGAAAGTATATTTCCCACCTTTGTTTGATCTCATCATCTTTGACTAATACCCTTTGATCATCGCTTCTAATGCACCTAACATGCTCTAAGTCCTTACCCTTCTGTTCTCCTACTTTTGTAAGTTTAAACACATCTTTCTCACCTTCTCTTGTTCCTAGTATATTATAGAGCTCATCATATGCTTTAAGTTTTGCCTCACTTACTATTTTCTTAGCAATGTTTTTAGCATTCTTATATTGTTCATAGTTTTCATTATTTCGAATCTTCTGTCATGCTTTAAAATGCATTCGTTTTTCTTTAATAGCTTTTTGCACTGTTTCATTCCACCACCATGTTTCCTTTGTTAATAGCCTTTTATCTTTAGATACTCCTAAGACATCTTTTGCCACTTTCTTAATGGACTAAGCCATATTAGTCCACATAGTATTTACTTCTGTTTCATAGTTCCAATTTCCTTCTACCATCAACTTATTTTTGAATGAGGTTATTTTCTCTCCTTTTAAGTTCCACCACTTAGTTTTTGGATGCGTATTAAGTTCAGTTCTTTTACTCCATCTTTTAATATGAATATCCATGACCATTAACCTATGTTGTGAGGTTAAACTCTCACCGGGTATCACCTTACAATCCTTACATATAGATCGTTCATTATTCCTAAGTAGAAAAAAGTTTATTTGGCTTTTATGAAGTCCACTTTTAAAGGTTATTAAGTGTTCATCCCTCTTCTTAAAGAGTGTATTTGCAATGGATAGGTTATATGACAAAGCAAAATCGAGGATATTCTCCCCCATCTCGTTTTGTTCACCTATACCATACCCTCATTGTATTCTATCATATCATTCCTTACCTTTTCCTACATGGCCATTTAAGTCTGCTTCTATAAATATCCCCTCAGTGTTGGGAATTTCTTATATAACTCCCTCCATATCTTTCCAAAACTGTCTCTTAATTATATATTGTAACCCTACTTGTGGTGTATATGCACTTATAATATTTATAATCTGCTCTCCTAAAATTATTTTTATTATTATAATTCTATTACTGATTCTTTTAACGTCCACAACTTTATTCTTTAATTCCTTATCCACTATTATTCCTACGCCATTTCTATTATTTTTCTTTCCTACGTACCATAATTTATACCCATCTATTTCTCTAGCTTTAGCCCCTTTCCACTTGGTTTTTTGGATACAAGCGATGTTGACTCTCCTACGTTTCATCGTGTCTACTAACTCCAAACTTTTACCTGTCAGTGTCCCTATATTCCATGTAGCGATGCGAATCTTATGTTTTGGAGATACCCTATTTACAATCGCCTTTCTTGACCTCCATGGTATGAACCTATGTCCACTTTTCACTGCACCTGGGTTCTGATGCAGTGCGTCGCTTCCGAGGGGACGCTCTAGCAGTCCTTGCCCATTTTTCACTACACTCAGGATCCGATGTAACGCGTCGCTTCTGGGAGAACGCCATAGCAACCCTTGCCTATTTTTCACCGCATCCGGGATCCGATGCAGCGCATCGCTTATGGGGAACGCCTTAGCTTGAGCGAATTTCAGTTTTCGATTCATGTCATGTTGGGGTTGCCATAGTTTTTAAAAGCTGAAGATGATTTTCATTAAAATCATTAAAATCATCTTCAGCTTCACCCTTGCCGGTTGGCTACCTGACACAAGGGGGCCATATTTTAAGAAGTTGAAGATGATTTTCATTTTTTCCTCACAAACTAATATACAAATGCATATTTATTTGTAAGAAAGAAATAATAGAATCATCTTCAACTTCCCCCTTGTCGGCTGGCTACCTGACACAAGGGTTGCATCTTTTAAGAAGCTGGAGATGATTTTCAGTTCTTCCTCACAAACTAATATACAAATGCATATTCATTTGTAAGAAAGAAATAATAGAATCATCTTCAACTTCTCCCTTGCCGGCTGGCACCTGACGCAAGACCCTCCTCCTTTTTTATTCGGGCTTGGGACCGGCATTGGCACACTCTCCTTGCATCCATCTCCTAAAAGGATGGAGGGTGACGGGAGGCGCCTCTTTTTGCCAAACCATTGGGTTACTAGCCTTTTTGGACAGTGGCCATTAAGTTTGATATACTTTTGTAGAGTGATGAAGATTTGTCTTGTGAGACGTCAAGCAGAAAGGAAAAGAAAGAAACAATTATTGCATTTGCTTCTACCCAATTCTTCATCAGCATTTCCATGCCTTTGGTTTGAGCATTCTTTTGCTGTATAAAGACCTTGAACTTATTGTGTTTCAGAGACTCCCTATCCAAGCAACAAGGAGTTTGATCTTTTTATATACTGGTTTCATAAAGGGAATTCAGACGTACTTCCCATTGAAACTTCCGGCGTAAGTGGAACGGAGCTCTATCTACACGTGAAAATGCACCACAGTAAGCGAGTATCTAGACAGCCTTTTGTGAGGAAACCTCAGCTTCAACCTTCTGGTGTGAACCAAAAGGAATTCTACCAGCATGTGAGATGTACTGCAATAAAGAGTTCGTCGTACTGGTTTCCTCTTTGTAATTGGCGGTGTATTATTAATCTTTAACTATTTCTGCAACAGCATAATGGCATTTCAAACTCACTCCTTGGACTAGCACGGGGCTTAGTCAAGTAGAACCAAATCATTGAGGCCATGCGAGTACAACAAAATATGCGTTAGAAATGTCAATCCCTCTCCTACGAAAAAGAAAACCAGGCTAACTTTTAAAAAGCAGCCCGCCCACTTCCATTGAACAATATTGTGACAACATAGACCAAAGTGGTAAATATTGGATCCTGGCAAACCATCACAAGTATGGCCAGCCTCTATTTGAATGAGAATGCTGTGTCATCCATTAGAGCTTACAAGAAGGTGACTTACATAGACAGCTGACTCATTTTCAATAGAAAGGAATAGCCAAACCAACCCAGCTGTGGTCAATCTCAAAGATCTTACCAGCCTGCACTGGAGACGGATGACCATGGTCCCGACATTACCAGTTTGAACTTAGCCTTGCCACCATTTCACAAACTAAGCAGACGAATTTGATGGAAGAACACATATTACTAAGAAGAGTTATTGTTCTCCAACAGGCCAAGTGACGCTTTACTGCAACTGGTTTGTTTTAACTAAGTGAAGACATCCTCGATGATTAGAAGGAAAATGACATGGAGACACCGGGGAATACGCCCTGGAAGATTTCAAGGAGCATGTTCAATTTCTCGTTGCAATCTTCTTCTAATTATAAGAGAGTTGCTTCATTTACGGACCTTTGCAATTGATTCTTATAAAGAAAACGAAGATGCCGTGATTTGTGGGAGACATTCTGTGATGTGGCCAACTCCCACAAGCAGTATTCATGGACTTGTACCCAAAGACTGCATTTCCCTATCAACATTTAAGAGGACAGGGTCGGATTATATTGCCTATCAAAGGATTGCTAGAACTCATTTCTAAGAGTATGAAAGCTGTTTTTTTGGAGCCACTTTTTCATGATCCTACACTTCAAAAAGATCAAACAGCATGTCGATTTGAGGATTCTAGCATATAAAATTTGTAATTGGAAATGACAATCTACAAACAAAATTAATCATGATGCTGTAACCATTCAATCAATATGTTGTTTGATCTATTAGATATCAGTCAACCGTGGTGCTAGAATCGTCCAATCAACGTGAATGAGCTGGATGTACATGTGGGCTCCAGAAAAAGCTTTACCAGATGCTTTCGTCTGTTTAGCATTCCTCTCAATCAAAGTGGGGGAAGTAGAATTTCCCAGGCTCGCAAAGACTTGTATCTGGCCTGCCAGATAACTTTGCGATTGAAATTTCCTACACAATAATTTCAGTGTCTGCTAGATGGAAAAAAGCAGAATCCTGATAATCGGTGCTACAGGAAATGTAGGGCATCATCTTCTTAAGGCCAGCGTTGCTGCCGGTCATCCAACATTTGCTCTGATCAGAGAATCCACCTTCTCTCTACCTGAAAAATCCCACCTACTTCAATCCTTCACTGATGCTGGAGTCGAACTCTTCAAGGTCCCAATTTCCTCTTTCCTTTTCCTATCGTTCAAATCATGTCATTTCTCAGCTTTTTATGGTTGTCTTTTTTGCCTTTTAGGGTTCTTTGCAAGATCATTCCAGTCTCGTTGAAGCCCTCAAGCAAGTGGACGTCGTGATCTGCTCTGTGCCGGCTAGGCATTGCCTGGAGCAGAAGCTTCTCATTCCTGCTATTAAAGAAGCTGGTTGTATCAAGGTATTCTCCTCCCGGGTCTAAAAATTCTGTTTTTTCTAGAAGATATATTGAGGATTTCTTTTGGAGCTGCTATAAATTCAAAATCCTACATGCATTGCTCTCCATTGCATACAGAAACCTTTTGTGCAGACGAAGAGGTTCATTTGCTAAGGTTTTGCAGATGTAGGCAGAAAGATTATTAGTTGGTGAAAAACCAATTCATGAATACAGGTTGGAGTACCGAGGTTTTGCAGTTGAAAATACAGTTTGACCTTCATAAATTAACACTTCGGGGACCAAAAATTTCCATATGATTTAGTGGGTGAAAAACTTGTGAAGACCCTCAATAAGTTGATATGATATGGGTGCTAATGATTTGTATTATTTGAACGAGGACAGACTATGTTCGTTGTATTTTCCTGATCAGTTACTCTAACAAGGACTGGTGCAATGTATTTTCGTACTCATTTTTGGAGAAATGCTATCCAGAGTTTTGGGACTGACTCTAGAATGCTACCTAGCTAAGCCTCATCTTTGGATGATCTGACCCCTATTTAGGCTATCTACAGAAAATCATGCCTGTTGGATGCTTTAGTTTTCTCAGTTGAAAACCCAATGGGTACTCTAAGTTTAAAGACTTTAACACTCTAAATGACATATCTAAGATCTTCAAACAGTCATGAATCTTGGCATATAGCCAATCTCAGGGAGTCAAACCGGATAGATGAGTCAGATCATTTAAAGGTGGTGATTAGCCAGGCGGGGTTCTGGAGTATGTCCAGATAGCATTTCTCATTCACTTCATGCCTCCTGGAATATGAATTTGTAATCAGTGGGTACTTATGGAAGTCCTGAGAACGTATTACTTCATGTTTACTGAGATTGTAAGTAATCTATGACGGTTGCCCAAGACAGTCCAGACATTTTTTTCTACTAATTTAGAGTGGGTATAATTTAGCTAAACATAGATGTGGATTCCTTCTGGTCATGATCCAAACTTGTTCACTCTTGGACCACAGCTGTATGCCCAAAACCTTCTCCATAGGTTTCTCTCAACCTTTTCTGTTGGTTAAGATTTCTCTACCATACAAGTTCTGGAATTGTCCAGTAGAGAGGATCTTTGGGTGCATGGCCCCTCTGAGATGTGGCTCTGAAGATGGGTTGTATGGGTCATGGAAGAGACCCAACACTGGGATTGTGTTATTTTGCACCGAAACCATGTTAAAAATTCCTAACAGTATCCCAAAACATCAATAGGCTGCTGAAAACTCAAGGTTTATTTTTAAGAAATATACATAAAGATGGTTTGGACATGTCCAACGGAGACCCAAATGTAGTCACATTCCAAAGTTGCATATGATTTTGAGAAACATTTTCCTTTATGTAAAGAGTGGATATATAGGGTTGAAACAAAGGAACTTCAATTGCCTGAAACTGCTTCATTAATCTGACCAAGTAACTTTAAATGCCGTAGAGGTTCATTCCATCAGAATTTGGATCAGATCCAGATAAAGTTCAGATTTCGGACCTTGACTACGGCTTTTATGCAAAGAAAGCTGAAATTCGGCGTGCTATAGAAGCTGAAGGAATTCCTTACACCTATGTCTCTTGCAACTTCTTTACTGGGATTTTACTTCCATCACTTGTGCAACCAGGACTGAAGACTCCCCCAAGGGATAAAGTCAGGATATTTGGAGATGGAAATACTAAAGGTCTGTTGGTCAGCTCAATACTGAGGTCTTCATCTGCATGTAGAGCTCATGACAGATCATTATACTTCCCAAAATTTTATTTTCTAACTGAGTATTCAAAAGTTGCATTTTAAACTGGGAGGTTTCAACAATTTATCCTTTACAATTATATTAAAGTTTGACTGTCGTTTGCTGCAGCTGTCTTTGTAAAGGAATGTGATGTCGCCGCCTTCACAATCAGCACTGTAGATGATCCCAGGACTTTGAATAAGGTTTTGTATCTGAGGCCTCCAGGCAATATCTACTCTCTCAATGAGCTGGTTGAGATTTGGGAGATGAAGATTGGAAAGAAGCTTGAAAAGGTTTATGTGACAGAAGAGCAGGTTCTGAAGTTCATTCAAGGTATGCATAATGAAGTCACTGGTGATTTAAAGAACTTGGTGACCAACTTAGAAATTGGCAGCATCAACTATAACTTAAGATTCCATGGTTTGTAAAACTGAAAAACATTAGATGTGGAATAATGCAGCATTGTGATAGTAAATTGATAGGCCAATTACCTAATTGAATGTGTATACCACTTGTGTCTCAAACATCCTTCAACCAGTTAATCACAAATGCATTCTAAAACTAGTCCTCCTTGCAATATTTGTTTATTTATTTATTTATTTGGAATTGCCATCTTGCAATTTAGATGCCTATGCACAAAGAGACTGGTTCCTATACCTTGCTTAAAGGGCAGCACCGGTGCACAAGGCTCCCACGTATGCAGGGTCCGGGGAAGGGGCAGACCACAAGGGTCAATAATACGCAGCCTTACCTTGCATTTTGCAAGAGGCTGTTTCCATGCCTCGAACCCATAACCTCAAGATCACACGATGACAATTCTACCGTTGCTCCAAGGCTCCCCTTGGGTTTTTAAACTTTGCTTACATGGCAAATAATATAGGGATTCAAGCAATCCATACCATATAAATGTTTTGCACAATCTCTAGTACACTATTATGCACAAAGATGACTACTTTGAGACGGCTATCATTGTCGTCCATAGTTGGATGATTCATAAGATGAAGAAGAAAAATATGCTTTTCATGTTTGTAGATTGTAAGGCAGAAAAACAGCCCTGGAGATAAGGAATGGCAGCCGAGAATGTTTTCTATTACATGTTGGGTGCTTTCTTTCATGGGCTTTAGTTCACTGGTGGGGCAGACCAAGCTGAAAATAGGATAAAACTGCCTTTCGATGCTGCTTCAGATCTCAAGTTGGAGTGATTAGGGAAGAGGAGAACATGATAATATTTTGTCATCTTCTTCTGTACTAGTTTCCAGTTGCGTTATCTACTGAGATTTAAAATAATTGAATTCAGGACTGGAGTTTAATTAGTGTGAGCTGAATGCTTCTTTGTTTTCCATTTCTCTTAATCTTGCTTAGATTATCTTAATAAAAGGGCAGCCCCGGTGCACGAAGCCCCCGCCTATGTGGGGTCAGGGGAAGGGGCGGACCACAAGGCCCTAAAGGAAAAAACTTTCTACTTTCTTCTACCCCTCCTTTTACTTTGTTAGCCTCTGTTTTAAGCTACATTTTGCTTTATAACCCTACAATTTATCCATTGCAGAGACTCCATATCCGAGCAACATGGAGATGATATTTCTGTATTCTGCCTTTATCAAGGGAGATCATACCTACTTTGACATTGAACCTTCTGGTGTAAGTGGAACAGAGCTCTATCCGCATGTGAACTACGTGACTGTGAGTGAGTATCTGGACACACTCTTGTAACAAATTGTGAATTGAACCCTTTCATTGAATTAATCATAGTTCAGTTTTCTGATTTCTCGCATTTAGCTTTAATCATTATCTTTTTTTTTTTTTGGTAAGTAAAGGACGGCGTTTCATTCTGTGATTAGTTTGGCGAGGAATGATAAACCAACTGCACTATGAGCTGCTGTCTAGTGACCACGTTTTATGGGGCTTGGCCTCTATGTGATCCAATTCGTTTATCTCATTGCTGTAGATCTGCCCAAGTTGCTTAATCTTAATATGGAGACCCCCCAATATCTAACTGGTAAAAAAAGGGTCACCCATTACTCATCTATGGAGCACTTCATCAAGGAGTTGAGTTGCTCTGAGATACTTACAATTACACTCTGTCATGGGTTTACAAGGTAAAAACCAAAGCAGATGGGATTGACTAATCTGCTTTTTGAATGTAAGGATTCCATATATTAAAGGAGAAGGGATTCGACCCCAAAGACTGCTAATAGATACTATCAATCGATTTGAAAATAGCTTATGATAATATGGAAGACATTCCCACTGCCACAGTTGGAGTTGATGGTGCTAGTTCTGTTACAGTAAGAGCCATTGCTGGAATATCCTTGTAATATTATTTTGCTCTAAAGAGAGCTTATGCGGGGTTCAAGGAAAGGGCAGACCATGCCTATGCAGGTTTGGGAAAGAGGAGGACCACAAGGGTGTATAATATAACAATATCACAGCTCAATACATATGTGCCTATACTGTAGCATTGGTCGTTATAGAAATTAACAAACTTATTGGTCTGATATTCCAAATGGCCGTCCCCTGTCTAATGATGATGATCACATCTACGATCATCGATGAACCATTAGACTGACTTGGGATCTTAATTTATTGGTAACTAATCAAGTAGAGAAAGAAAAACCATTATAAAAAAAAATACATTAGCAAACTGATATTCCAACTTATTGCCAGAATAATCTAGACTTACGGCCTGTTTGGTTAGCAGAAAATGCATGGAAATTGATTTCCATGAGAAAAGGAATCCATTTTGAAAGAGTTTTGTGCCTTTAAATTGAATTCTATCAAAGATTTTTGAAAAAAGGGATTTGGTGCTGCATTATTTTGCTGATATTAGTGGAAGGGAAGCCTTGGTGCAATGGTAAAAGTTGTTGTCATATGACATTGAGGTCGCGGGTTTAAGTCGTGAAAATAGCCTCTTGCAAAAATATAAGGTAAGGCTGTGTACTATAGGCCCTTGTGGTCTGCTCCTTTCCTAAACCCTGCATAAGTGGGAGCTTTGTGCACCAAGGCTGTCCCTTTTTATTAGCGAAAAAAAATTCACTTGGAAATCAATACAAACAGAGGGCTATATTAGTTAAGTCGTTATGTCATTAGAAATATCAGATGCATTGCGCAATATATCCAATATTTTATATTTTAAAATGAATATATTTATTTATGGTACTAGCACTCAAACAATAAGGATAACCTTGTAGTTCAAGTAGCTCGAAGATTTAAGTGCAAAAATAAGAAAAATGCCTATAATATTAGAATTTTCTTTTGCACCTAAAATTTTGGAGGTTGAAAGAAAATCCTGAAAATTTAGAGATTTTTCTTCTTGCGCCTAAAATTGGAGTCCAGTACTAAAGTTTGTGAAATGCGATTTCATGTAAGAAACCATTTTCAAATGATGCTCCCATTGATCTTAACCCCAGCTGTGGATGCCTAGCAGTTCGTGAAAAAATCCATCCCCCTATATCTTGAGATTTGAGCCAAAGCACTGGTAAGAGTGGCGGAATGGCCGTTAGCCTTCTTAGATCTTGGGGTCAACCTGTAGGAATTGGATAGGCCTATTGCCAATTTCCAAGATACCTTTGATTGAATGTTGACACCCGATCCACCGCCTGCACTTCCTACATTCACTTTAGGAAATTTCAAAAGAATTTTTTTTTCACCTCAACTTACTAATAGCAAGTGAAATGCTAGGCGAAAGACCTTAGAAGGACCTTTTAAAAAGTGCCATGGATTATGCGCGAACTAGGCCCATCTTTGGATAATTCCACTCATGATTTAGATCACAAAATGCAATAATTTCGCATGAGTTACCTAATATCTGCATTGCCGAAGATGATGTTCAGCTTAAGCTTAAAATTTTCAAAGACGAACGCTCATGAGCATCTTTACTTAATGGATTGTAGTTGTTCTGTACAACACAATATTTGATAGCCTAGAAGTAATTAATGGGCATGAAATGATAAGATGAATGGATCAGATCATCCAAAAGTAAAGTCCATTTGTATGTCATTATCTTTTAGATGTATGAAAAAAGTGTCCTATTTTATTACAAGTAATGAATGGTTAGAAATTTTAGTTGTCGAGTCCCGAAAACATGACTTTTAGGAATCGAAGCTCATGTACCTGTTGTGAATTCAAATGAGCGGGTTGGATTATTCAAAAGTGGGCTCCTTCGTGGGAAAAATGAGGGGCACTTCTGGGGCATTCCTCGTGAAATGATCATGATCGGTATTTAAGAATGGACCTTTCATGCTTGTAATTGAATAGTAACAAAATGAGCGACGTTCATAATCTAACAATACAAATTAACCTACTTTATGACATCAATGGTTAAGATTGCATCCATAACCTGCGTCATCTAATGAACTAGTATCGTGATCCAAGAATGAATTTTATGATCCAACGGTCAAATAATCTATAACACAGTTCGGACGATTGGGATTATATCCTAATCCTTGTGACCAAACAATTATAAAAAAATTAACCAAAATTTAGTTCTCAGGTTCGACTATAAGCCCACACAACGGACTACAATTGAATTTCTGCCCAAATAAATTCAATTTCTCACTAGAAAATGAGCTCCAAGTGGACAAAACGGTTTCGATTACACGATAACCTCCTGTCTGAGCCTCTAAAGTTGATCGGGAGGTCGCGTATATGTACCTCAGCGGGGTAGTCGCCATGTACTTGCTTTGAGCTCCCTTGGTTATCTTTTCCGCGGGGCGACCAAAATGGTGAAGGGGCGGCAAGGAGAGCGAGTCAGGTACCCAAATATTCGCCTACAGTTTCTACCATCTCATTCTCCAAAACCCTAATCCACATTTCTGCAATCTCTAAATTTCTCATCCTTTTCTGCAGATTGTACGTCCGAGGAATTGTTCTTGGATACAAGAGGTGAGTTCTTCCCCCTCCAAAACCGTAGATCATAAGAGATTTCATCTTACTGCATCCAACTGCTGCACAGATTATTTTTACGGGTGATTTACCTTCTGGGTTTTTCTTTATATTTTTAGGTCGAAATCCAACCAGTATCCGAACACTTCATTGATCCAAATCGAGGGCGTCAATACCAAAGAGGAGGTAGCCTGGTTTTGTGGGAAGCGAATGGCGTACATCTACAAGGCCAAGGTGAATAAGAACGGTTCGCATTACCGTACCATTTGGGGGAAGGTCACCAGGCCGCACGGGAACAGTGGTATAGTGCGAGCCAAGTTCAAATCCAACTTGCCTCCTAAGTCCATGGTAATGTCGGTTCTAGATTTTCTCTATCTTCTGCTCTGCTGTTTTGAGTCTAATTGCTGTTGTTTTCGGTTTATGCAGGGAGATAGGGTTAGGGTTTTCATGTATCCCAGCAATATATGAGGTACTGTTCGTGTCCTTTCTGTTATTTTATTCTTAGTGCTTGATTTGTTGCTTACTTTCCAGCCTTTAGAATCACTTGATTTCTTGTATTATGGTAGCGTTTGACTGCTTCTGAACATTGGGCATGAAGTGTTGTGTATTTGGTGTCGAATGTTTGTTGAATTCTGCATTTGATTGATGTCTAGACATTTTCTGTGGGATTGATTAAGTACTCGACGTGCACATTGACCAGTTATCTCGTTATGGTGGGAGGTCTGTTACTGGTTTTAAGAGAACTGTGAGTTTTTAGGACTTAGGTAGGCTTTGGGTTAAAGGGCAGCCCCCGTGCACAAAGCTCCCGCCTATGCGGGGTCCAGGGAAGGGGCAGACCACAAGGCCTATAGTACACAGCTTTACCTTGTATTTTTATAAGAGGGTATTTCCACACCTTGAACCCGTGACCTCAAGGTCACATGACGACAACTTTCACCGTTGCGCCAAGGCTCCCCTTCTTAGGTAGGCTCTGGATTCTGCATGGAAAAGTGGTTGGGGTGCCTTGAAGTGAGCTCTAAGTACCACCGAGTTGGTCAGTTTTCAATGGGATTGATTAGTGCGGCTGTTAAATTGGGTGCACATTTTGTGTTATCTTAAGGCAGTAGTCTGAGATTGTTTTTAAGAGAATTGTAAGTTTTAAGGGGTTTAGCTAGGTTTTGAATTCTGCATAGATAAGTTGTTGGAGTGCCATAGGATTGAGCTCTAAGTGCTGCAAGTTGGTTAGATTTCAATGGGATTGATTAAGTACGGTTGTTAAATTGCATTCACATTGATGTGTTATCTTATTAAAGCAGTGGTCTAAGATTGGTTTTAAGAGAATTCTACGTTTTGAGGGATTTAGCTACGCTTTGGGTTCTACATAGAGAAATTGTTGGGAAGCCATGGGATTGAGCTTTAAGCATCGGCAAATTTGTTGGATTTAGACGGGATTGATTGAGTACAGTTGTTACATTGTGTGCACATTAATGTGTGATGTTGTTAAGGCTGGGGTCTGATATTGGTTTTAAGAGAATTGTAAATTTTAGGGGTTTGCAAGGCCTGGGAATCTACATAGAGAAGTGGTTGTAGTGCCATAGGATTGGGCTTTAAGTACCAGCAAGTTGGCTAGATTTCGATGGGATTGATTTGAGTACTGTTGTTAAATTCTGTGCACATTAGTGTGTTATCTCATAAAGTTAGGGGTCTGATATTTGCTTTTAAGATAAGTTTTGAAGGCTTACCTAGGCTTTGGGTTCTGCATAGAGAAATTGCTGGATGTCATAGGGTTTGGTTAAATGTCTGGATTTTTGTTGAACCTATTAGATGTAAAATGTGAAAGACGCTTCAAGTGCCTCTTGTTAAGTGTTCAATTTTGGTCAAAATACCCCTAATTTAGTATTTGATTAGAGCATCTAGACCATTAATTTTAAGATTTTACATCAAATATTTCATTTTAGCTTTAATTGGCCATCCAACCGTTGAATTGTAAAATTTAGTGGTTAAATGACTATTAAAGCTAATGGACGGTTTAGATTTCGCTAATTGAGTCCTGTGCATTGCAGATCGGTCAACTCAGGCATGGACGCTCCAGATTGAATCATGGAAATCAGATGGAATTTGAAGAGTCATAGTACAAAACAAGATTGAAGACTTGCAGAGTTCTAGTAAGACTAGAATTCCAGTGGACCCACTCTCTTTCTTATCTCTCTTTTCTCTCTCTCTCTTATTTTCCTTATCTTTCTCCTTTCTTTTCCTCTTATCTTTCTCCTCTCTTTTCTCTTTTTCTCTCTCTTATCCCTCTCTCTTATACGTCTCTCCCTATCTCTCTTTTAAAAGACCCTTCTTTCTTCTCCAAAAAGAATGTTTTTCCCTTTTAGGAAGGTACAGGCTGGGCTGACTCTCTCTCTTTCTCTTGCACGCATCAACCCTTTCTCTTCACTCTGTTCTAGTTCTTTTCCTTCCAGCTTGCCCACCTCCCACTGCCTTCAATTCTCCTCCCATCTTCCATGGTTCCATGGGCCCAGCAGTAGCCAAGCATCCTCTTCACCGGTCCAGGGATTGAAACCTGAACTGGGTTTCCTTTCTCTGGTTCTCCGATCACTTCTGCCCAGTCCAGATCGCACGGCTCAGGGAGAGAAAACCCGAATTGGGTTTTTCTCTCATCTTCTTCCTCATCCCATCCTCGTTTTTCTCCAGTCCAGCCGGCTATCGGGTTTCCTCTTTCCCTCCTCTTCTTCTTCTTCCTCCTTCTCCGGCGGTTCCTCCTCTCTTCACCGGACGCCCCGGGAGAGAAAACCCAACTCGGGTTTTCTCCCCATCTTTCTTCTCTCCCTTTCCTCTTCTCCTCCTTCCTCTATTCTTCTTCCTCTTCTCCCTCTTCCAGATTTCTCCCAAAACGTGTTTTCCTGGTTTTTTCGTGAAAAACCAGAACCCTGATGAAATTACAAATGCACTGCGGATCTCAGAAATTACAATTCTGTCCTATTTCAGAAATTCTATCTGTGTCCCCAAAAGAATTACATCTGTGTCCCTAAAAGAATTCCATCTATGTCCCCTGGCAAATTTTGGAAATTCCATCTGTGTCCCCAAAAGAATTACATCTGTGTCCCCAAAAGAATTACATCTGTGTCCCTAAAAGAATTCCATCTATGTCCCTTGGCAGATTTCAGAAATACCAATTGGGTCCCCTGTTTAATTACAACTGTATCTCTGTGCTATTTTGGTTTTAACTTATCTTCATTCTGACTATTCAGGGACAGTGCAATCCAAGACGAGACTATTTAAGGAGACTAATTTAGAGACAGTGCAATCCAAGGACAAGCTTATCCAGGACGCATTTTAGTTTTATTTTCTGTTTTCCTTGGAATAAATATTTGGGAACATTGGAACAATTGCATACATCTGGATTTTAGTTTATTTCTAGTATAATCTTTGTTTTTATTCTTTTAGTTGAATTTTATTTAAAACTCCATCACTTCAAATCAAGTCCTCGTGGGATCGACCCGTATTTGCATAGGTTAGTCTCGTACGACCAAAAAGACAGACCAACAATGGCTGATCAACGATTAAGGGGTAACTCACCCCATGGTAATGTTAGAGGTGATCAAGCTCCACTCATCATGAATGAGGACCCATCACCTCTAATTGATGATGAATATCAACCTCCACCAAGGAGGAATAATCATTAATAAAGAAATTGGAGAAGGAATGAAAATAGGGAATGGGACCAATAGAGTGACCATGGAGAAAATGATGTTTATCAGAATCCTCATGGACGAACCTTAAGAGACTACCTTCAACCTACACGCAAATACGAGTCAATCCCACGAGGACTTGATTTGAAGTGGAGTTTTAAATAAAATTCAACTAAAAGAATAAAAACAAAGATTATACTAGAAATAAACTAAAATCCAGATGTATGCAATTGTTCCAATGTTCCCAAATATTTATTCCAAGGAAAACAGAAAATAAAACTAAAATGCGTCCTGGATAAGCTTGTCCTTGAATTGCACTGTCTCTAGATTAGTTTGTCCTTGAATAGTTTGTCCTGGATTGCACTATCCCTGAATAGTCAGAATGAAGATAAGTTAAAACCAGAATAGCACAGGGATACAGTTGTAATTAAACAGGGGACCCAATTGGTATTTCTGAAATTTGCCAAGGGACACAGATGGAATTCTTTTAGGGACGTAGATGTAATTCTTTTGGGGACACAAATGGAATTTCTGAAATCTGCCAGGGGACACAGATGGAATTCTTTTAGGGACACAGATGTAATTCTTTTGGGGACACAGATGGAATTTCTGAAATAGGACAGAATTGTAATTTCTGAGATCTGCAGGTGCAGATTTGTAATTTCATCAGGGTTCTGGTTTTTCACGAAAAAAACCAGGAAAACACGTTTTGGGAGAAATTTGGAAGAGGAAGAAGAATAGAGGAAGGAGGAGAAGAGGAAAGGGAGAGAAGAAAGATGGGGAGAAAACCCGAGTTGGGTTTTCTCTCCCGGGGCGTCCGGTGAAGAGAAGAGGAACCGCCGGAGGAGGAAGAAGAGGAGGGAAAGAGGAAACCCGATGGTCGGCTGGATTGGAGAAAAACGAGGATGGGATGAGGAAGAAGATGGGAGAAAAACCCAATTCGGGTTTTCTCTCCTTGAGCCGTGCGATCCGGACTGGGCAGAAGTGACCGGAGAACCAGAGAAAGGAAACCCAGTTCAGGTTTCAATCCCTGAACCGGTGAAGAGGATGCTTGGCTACTACTGGGCCCGTGGAAGATGGGAGGAGAATAGAAGGCAGAGGGAGGTGGGCAAGCTGGAAGGAAAAGAACTGGAACAGAGTGAAGAGAAAGGGTTGATGCGTGCAAGAGAAAGAGAGAGAGTCAGCCTGTACCTTCCTAAAAGGGAAAAACATTCTTTTTGGAGAAGAAAGAAGGGTCTTTTAAAAGAGAGATAGGGAGAGACGTATAGGAGAGAGGGATAAGAGAGAGAAAAAGAGAAAAGAGAGGAGAAAGATAAGAGGAAAAGAAAGGAGAAAGATAAGGAAAATAAGAGAGAGAGAGAGATAAGAAAGAGAGTGGGTCCACTGGAATTCTAGTCTTACTAGAACTCTGTAAGTCTTCAATCTTGTTTTGTACTATGACTCTTCAAATTCCATCTGATTTCCATGATTCAATCTGGAGCGTTCATGCCTGAGTTGACCTATCTGCAATGCACAGGACTCAATTAGTGAAATCTAAACCGTCCATTAGCTTTAATAGTCATTTAACCACTAAATTTTACAATTCAACGGTTGGATGGCCAATTAAAGCTAAAATGAAATATTTGATGTAAAATCTTAAAATTAATGGTCCAGATGCTCTAATCAAATACTAAATTAGGGGTATTTTGACCAAAATTAAACACTTAACACCTCTCATCTTGTTTTTCCTCTTATCTTAATTTATTACTTTCTTGTGTCTTTTCCTTTTCTCTTATTTCAATTACATCATTTACGGTGCTTAATTTCATTCACTCTTTTGTTTATGATTATTTTGAGTGAAGTCCTGGAGAATGTTGATGCCTGAATAGATATTTCCTCCCATCCCTGAGGAAAAAGGTTGTCACAGTTACCCCTTTAAAAAAATGTTGGGGTTTTACTTGAGGTCAGATTGTCTCTCAATGTGGAATTAGTGTGTTGGACAAAGCTTATATTGGATATGAAAAGATTTATGTTGAGAGAATTTCATAGGAACAAAACATTATGATTCTTTCAATTCCAGTATGTAATTTTATACTTTGCAGTTCTTGGCTGCACAAGTGGCACATGTATTCTTCTCTGGAGGACCCATAGATAGACTGCATCGTGGCTGCTTACGACTCAAAGTCTTGCCATGTCTGGGCATTACTTTTTAACTTCTTTCTCGTGCCTTCTGTCCGTAGTGCATGCTTGCATATGCGTGTGCTTTTCCGGGTATGTGGGTGTGCATCAATGTGAACATGTGTGCATAGGTGTGCTTGTCGATGTGCATGTGTCTGGCTGGGGTCTCGCAGAGGGCAGTGCCCTCCATAAGAACCCATTAGGTAAATTTCCCAGCACTCCTACATACCCAGAAAAGAACTCGGACATGCAAGCATGCACTATACAGATGCACAGGAGAGGTTAAAAAGTGAAGAGCTGCATCTCTGTTCTAAATATGGTGGTGGCTATCAATCCCTGTATCACTAAGATCTTCGTTAGCTCACTTTGCGGTGTTGGTTCTTCCGTGTCCCTTTTCTTCCTTGTAACTGGTATTTCCTCATCCAATCGTCTTCATCTTTACTTCTTATTGTGTTTATGGTATCTCACTTGTTCCCATGTATTTGATTTTGCAGAGAACGATCATGTGGAGGCTAGATTGCGGACGAGTTTTAGCGAGTCCGAGGGTTTAGATTTCACTTTTTATGAATTCTCTCTTGTTGAAAACATATGTTTGCCTTAATGGTACTAGTTTTCTTCTTGGGATCTTGATCTGTCCTCTCTCATGGTGGGTTGATGTTGTGTGTCCCCATTGGTTGATCCACAGGAACTAAATGTGTAGACCCTAGTTACAGATAATGGTAGTATTACGACAGCATTCTCCATTTTTACTTGCGAAGGGGAGCCTTGGCACAACGGTAAAAGTTGTGGTCGTGTGACCTTGAAGTCACGGGTTCAAGGCATGAAAACAGCCTCTTGCAAAATGCAAGGTAAAGCTGTGTACTTTAGGCCCTTGTGGTCCGCCCCTTTCCCAGACCTCACATTGGCGGGAGCTTCGTGCAGGGGCTGCCCTTCCTCAAGTTTTACTTACCATTGCGTTGAAGGAACTGAGGTTACTTCTGTTCGATGTCTTCTTTGCTGAATAGATAATGTAACGGATTTGAATATGAATTACCGCTGAAAACAATATGAATGTGAATTGCTGCTGAAAACAAATCCGTCCGCCTTTGGATACATTTTTTTCGTGTTCAAACTCGTGTTCTTGCTCGAGACCTGTACTTGCGGTATCTAAATGATCCCACTACATCACTTCTGGAGTTTGTAGAAGCCATGGGCATGAGATTTCTACTATATGAGCTGATATAGTAGGAAAGCCATATTCCGGTGTTATTCCCACTAAATAAGGGGTTTTGCTATATCCACGAGAGGATTTCTGAAGTGACAACATTATAAGGTGTAGTTCAGCGACTACATTTTTTGGAGCCAACCTCTGAATGATCTTACCTGTACATCTTGTTGCTTCAGATTTCTATGTCTTATAGATAAAAAATTGTGTGATTTGAATGATTCTAGCATCTAGAAGCATCTCACAAAGTGTAAGTGTGCTTAGAAATGGATAGGTTTAAAACTTTATAAATAACATGTAGTATCTTAGAAGCTAAAATCATTCATGTCGTTTAATTTTATATTTTTATAAGAAAAGTGAAGATAGAGGAATGAGATGAACAATTTTGATCATGTAATGGGTTGTCAGATCCCACCTCATGGCGCGGTGAGTTTAGCATTCCACTTTTTAGGAATGAGTTTGCGAGTGTCAAGAACTCTTGTTTTTTTATTTTTCTTTTTAACATCCTCGCTGGAGGAGAGGAATGCGTACACACCCGGTTTTTTATGCATGCTAAAACCATTTTTTAGATCTAAGACATTTATAATGTTAGGAATGACATAGATGGGCTAGGCATCAAATTTCATGCCATTAGATGGTTTTAGCCTATGTATTTGTTTAAGAAAATTACATCCATCCATTCTTATTATTTTTCACAAAGATTCAAAACAAGTAGTTGAGATTGTCCAAAGGTATTGATTTCTCATGGGTCAATTATTTTTGGTTTTGGCTTAAATCTACAAAAATGTCTTAATAATACATGGAGAAAAGTGGCATAGACACTTCCCTCTAGAGTTAGCACTCTTGGCTTAGATCTACAAAATGTTTTCACTATAACTGGAAACAGTGGCTTAGACGCCTTTCTCTTCTCTAGAGTTAGCATTCTTAGCGAGACTCCACAGAAAGTTAAAATGAAAGCCGCCAAACTACTATTGGCTTCTTAATAGCAAATGTGTTTGTGAAAATGGCAAAATTCTAAGTGATTTCAACCAACTACAAACTAGATAGCAACTCCGGCTATAATTGAGCATGTAAGTCCATAAATGAGTAACAAGCTGAATCAATGGTGGCTAATAGTTCTTCTTCTTCTTTTTTATTTGTTCTTTACGATCCAAACTAAATGATGGGCCAAATCCTTCCTGCCCACAGGCAGGAAAGACCTCCTCCATCTAGCAATTGTTCAGTTCGAGGTAGCTTGCCTACAACCCGAAGTAGGTTTGAAAGTCCATCCTAAAACTAGACGTTGGCTCCTAGTTCAGATGTCTGTCTGTGAAGTGGGTTCGGAGTCAGGACTGGTCCATGTTCGATTGTGATCAGACAATGAGGAAGGGCTAGCATTTGGTTACATAACTGGATTGATCCAAGGCTGGACGTATCAGTTATCAATTTGACCTTCAAATCCTTTAGAACACCCCATTCTCGGTGAGGGTTAGGAACTTACGTGGCCGTGCCTTGGCATGCATACATTCAATTGGTGACCCACGACATGAAAGGTTCAACCAGCACGTAAAAATGCATGAACATTGTTTATTGACCATATCTTTCTTCTATTTTTTCTTGGGATGGGGTGAGAAGCTATAAAGTGCAGGTGACATTTGATTGGCTGAGAAAAAGTTTCTAACTTTTATTTCTTCTAACTTTTTCTATTTTCTACTTTTTTCTAGTGAATCCCTTGTATTCGCATAAAATAGCTGAAATTAATACACCCCTATATATAGAGACATAGAGAGCGAGATATTTATTTTACCTGTTTGCCTGCCTAAAATGACTGATCCTAATTTACTTATGCAAACTGATTGACAAACTACCTTTCAAAACTTGCGCTGGTTGAAAGTCAAGAAGGTGTTTAATTAACCGTCTTTGTACGAAACCAAAACTTGTTTTCTCTTTCTTTTTCTAAGTATTAGTGCGAAGGGGAGCCTTAACGCAATGGGAGAGTTGTCGTCGTGTGACCTTTAAGTCACAGGTTCAAGCAGTGGAAATAGCCTCTTGCAAAATGAAAGGTAAAGCTGTATACTGTTGACCCTTATGATTTACCCCTTTCCCAGACACTGCATACGCGGAAGCTTCGTGCACTGGGGCCATCCTTTTCTAAATACTAGTGCAATGGAGCAAAGAAGGGCATCTCTAGTGGTACCTAGTAGGTCACTAATTCGAGGTGCTCATGGATGTGTGTTTTTAATATGGCAAGAGCAGGCAATTATTTGTTTCATTTTCACAATTGTTAGATTAGGTCATAATATGTTTTATGGTGTTCGTGGAAGGGCAAATTCATTGTTTGAGATAAGTTTGGTTTTGCCAAACAACTAATTGAGAAAATAAAATCGATATAAAATTGAAAAACAAAAATTGGTGCAAAAACATATTTAATAATATGTACAACTCGCTTTATAGAAAAGAAGAAATTACACTGTGTATAAATTATGTAACTAGTACATGTAATTAATTTAAGGGACTGTGCACAAAAATATATAAAAAAATTACAAGTATTACTGGTGAACTGAATTACCTGAAATTGAAACTAATTACATGTGCTACATCATAATGTAATTAATTCCATGTGCACAACCCGTCCCTGTGAGTCTTAAGATATGATCAATCATCAAGCCCAAGCGATTACTTTCTCTTGCTTTTCTTTGCTGTGATTCTGCAACATCTACTTGAACAAGCTGCATTGGTTAAGGTTGTGATTTCTTGCCATAGCAAGTAGGCCATGGCACTCTAACTTGCCTTTTTGGCTCTAGCCTTTGTGGCTTTGAATGCTCTTTACTCCCTGTTGTTAGTCTTGCTTTAGGTGGTAGTTTGTATTGGATAGATTCTCTGAATAGAACTCAGACTCTCTGAGAATGAAAAAGGGCGTCTTGGGGCTTGCTTAAAGAGTCTTATTACATCACTTTTCCGATCTAAATTACTTTTGAACGGAAAAATGATAAATCTAATTACACACTTGCTTTTCATCCCACGCATCTTATGTATATTGATAAAAAATGACAGCCCGTTGCACGAAGCTCCCGCATGTGCAGGCTCTAGGAAAGGGGCGGACTACAAAGAGCCTATAGTACCTCAAATCTATGAATTTTAGGTCACAAAGCAACAACTCAACCATTACCATATGCTCCAAATGAATAGCCATTGCTTATCAGCTGCGTGCCATGCATTTACTTAGCTGGCATAGAATATACGCATGCCTCTCATGATAATCGAAGTTTTCTAGCAAAATGACGTTTTCTTTTGCAAACTCATTATTTGTAAGGTCAAATATTCTCTTATTTAGGAACATAACCAGACCAACCTACAGCCCTACGATCAAATATTTTTTATTTTATTTTATTTTTTCTGTGCTTCGTTCTTCCAATCAGGATGTCAATCGACACATGGATACACCTGGTCCACTACATGGGTTCATCTAAAGACTGGGTCCATCTTGTACTTTTGGGCACATGTACTCCTTAGGTTTATGATTACTTCTTGATGATCATTGTAGATCATTGCCTTTTTCTTTTCCAAATGTCTATATGCAAAAAGAAAATCAAAGGCCTTGGATCATCAGATTGGTTCAAATATTGGTGTATGATTGATCTGTAGCACGGCCAGTTAAATAGATGGTGTGGGTCATTCAAAAGTTGGGTACATGCTGTGAAGCACTGCGCTGACGAGGGTGGGCCAAAAGAAGGCTGGTAGACTTCTAGGTTGGAATGAAGGACAGAGAGTTGGGCTCACTTTACCAGGGCATAGAAAACTAGACTATTTATAAGAGTTAGGGAAAGTCTAAAAATAATAATATATTTTTCTTAAAAGATCAGAGAAGAGCAAAGTGTATACACGCTCATTTGTTTGAAGCTTCCAAATATTTACTAAATTTATGTTTAATTCGAATTAATTTGGTAATTCCTATTTAATCTGACAAATGATGATGAGACATTTTTGAAATTTTAGTATGCCTTTTAAATTGTTCCAAATTTACTTTCCTAGAAACGAGGTAGCAGAAATATGGGATCGTCTAGCTAGGGGAAAGATTTGACGGGTGTTACCTATCTAGGATCGGGACCCAAAAGATTAACGGTTTGGATCACCCATCATTGGGGTCCAACATGTAATAATTTGTAATGCATGTAATTACCAATTTTATTTATACGCACGGGCACTATAGCTAACTTGTTGATAAACTGGATGCCATTAAAAAGACAAAACATATCCTGATTGGATGATCGAGATCATAAGATAGAGGTGATCTTGAGGCAGTGGCCCACCCATGCAATGAGATAGTATTTTTGGTGGTTGTCTAATTGAGTCTTAACCGAGTCGTCCTAGTCATGATTTTCAAAAATTATGGTATTTGTTTCGAACATAAGGCTTTTTGGTAATTTCATATATGGATTCGAGCTACAAATATCCTTCCACACTGAGTGGAGCTCCTGCACAAAGCAGCCCACGTCTCTGCTTCAGTCCGACGCTTGCACATCCAAACTCCGGCCCGGTTTCGCCGAAAACCGTCTTCAAGCTCTGTATTCTGCAACTGGGGAACCTAAAATCTCTGTTCATTTCTTGCCGGAGAGTTAAAATGGCGGAGAAGAGCAAGATTTTGTTCATCGGAGGGACGGGATACATCGGAAAGTTCATCGTGGAAGCCAGCGCCAAATCAGGACATCCAACATTTGCTTTGTTCAGAGAAAGCACTGTTTCTGATCCTGTCAAGGGAGAGCTGATCGAGAAATTCAAGAACTTGGGAGTTACTTTGCTCCATGTTTGTCCCCAACCTCTCTTTTCTCCGTCTCCGTTCTGGTCTTTTGACATTTGAGGTTTTTCGATTCTTTCTCTTTCTAAGGGTAAGTTGTGTTGATTTTCGGCAGGGAGATCTGTACGATCACAAGAGTTTGGTGAAGGCGATTAAACAGGTAGATGTCGTCATCTCCACCGTTGGTCGCGCACAGCTGCCTGATCAAACGAAGATCATCACTGCCATCAAAGAAGCTGGAAATGTGAAGGTAGAGAGTTTTTCTCTCTCTCGGTCGTTTGGAAATCACTCTGGTTTCGGTTTGAGGGTGAAGAAACGGAGAACGGAAAATCGACCTTCCCGGTTTTTTCCGATTACCCGCTATTCCGATTTTTTTCCAATTCTTATTATATTAAACTATTTATCACGCTACATTTTCTGATCTCACCTATAATGATAAAAAAGTGGCCGGGATCTCATGGGTTGCACATGCGTCAGATGATCAATTCCAGTCCGTTACTCTGATGGATGGCAAAAAGTTTGGTCCATCATCCTAGACCCTTGATCTAGAATTTTGGACTAGGTATTGGGGATGGGATGTTCATTTGGCATGACAACCGAGTCTACTGGACCTCGACCGTGACTTTTTCTGGAGGTCTCCCTCATTTATCACAAGTTCATCTAAAAGGATATCAGTTTTGCCAATTTTTTATGGTTTTGCCGATAATTTTTTAGGTCCATCAAGGGTTATTCTATGAGCATTTTCATATGGATTTACGTTTTATTTATTCTTAGATTCTAAAAGATATTTAATAGAGTGGAATGGAGGAATAAGATTCATGTGGCCGACCCTAATTGGGATAAGGTCTTGTTAATGATGATGATGATGATTCTAAAGGGTCTCAAACAATATAAAAGTCTCTTGAAATTAGGATTATTATATATGAAGTTGAATTCAGTGGCAGGAGTCATCCCTGTCTAGTTGTTGAGATAGTGGCCCACTGTGAAAGCCTCCCAAAGTCGTTTTCAGAGGCATGGCTAAGGCCACTTAGATTATGTAAGTCCAATTTATCATTCCTCTAACGCCGTTGCAAATGTCATTTTATAAGCACTGCTTACTTATGGTATCACCTGCATGTCATGGTATGAGGTTGATATTTCTGTTATTATTGGAGGCATGAAACACCTTAGGGATGACAATGGGGTGGGTTAAACCCGTGATACACCCGACCCAGCACCTGCTTGGGGTGAGTTGGGCCAGTAAATCAGTGGTCTCTACTTATGATGGGGTAAAAGTTTGTGACTCAAGGTGGTTCATGGGTTATGATTGGTTGGAGAAGAAATTTTATTGGGTCCATTTGCATTGTTCATAAATATTTAATACCAAAAGTTCCCTTGATTTATTGCTGTGCTTTAATTATAAAGGAAAGGCATTTATGTAAAGTCAATAGGTTCCTTTTGATTAAGTCTCTTTAATTTAGGAGTCTCTTCTCTTAACCTTTGTAGGATTGAAATTTTAGTGACCTGTGGTGGGGTGGGCAGGACGGTACAAGAAAAATAAATCATGAGGCGGGGTGGGGCAGGCTTGGTGAAACCATGCTCCATTGCCATTCCATAGCAGAAATCATGCGTGCTGCAGGGGGCTTACTTATGCTTAGAACCATTCAATCAGAAGTCATCTGGTGGGAACCTAAATATATGCTTTTACTTCACAATCTTCTATTGTTGTCGATATTGTAATGAACTCGGCCTTGAACATCCAAGTACTGCTTTTTGCATACTTTGGCATGGCTCTTGACGATAATAGGAAGGCAAGCAGAAGATGAATGCTTAGATTGGTTTTCAACTTTTATGTGCTTAGATTGGTTATCTTTTCCTCAGCTTCTATTTGGGTTGAGCTTTCCAATGGTGTCGATTGCAGCGATTTGAGATTATAGATACTATGATAGCTTAACAGTGACTGTATCACTAGAGTCCTAAAAACAGGTGTCTCTGTGCCAGAGATTCTTCCCGTCAGAGTTTGGAAACGATGTGGATCGAGTTCATGCGGTTGAACCTGCAAAGACTGCTTTTGCAACCAAGGCCCAGATTAGGCGAACAATCGAGGCTCAGGGGATTCCATACACTTACGTTTCCTCCAACTTCTTCGCTGGGTATTTCCTTCCCACACTGGCCCAGGCAGGAGCCACTGCTCCCCCTAGAGACAAAGTCGTTATTCTTGGAGACGGAAATCCCAAAGGTAAACAATCATAACTCTGCCATGCCAGTGCTGCTAAGACATACACATGCATGTGATCTTCATAGACTACTTAACAAGGACGGTTAACATCTGCTGTGTGGAATACGTAACTAGAGCGACACCAAATTGGTTGCTTTCCTTGGGTTTATGCTGTTATTTTAGAACTTGCCTACATTTTATGCTTCAATGAACTATTAGTAATAAAATGATATGTTCCTCAAAGGACCCATTTGTTAGCCAAGGATGGGATCTCCCCTCTCTTCCTATCTTGCATTTCTAGTTCTGTTCTCTTGTTTTCTTGATCATTTTGATTCTTCTCGGCAAGTTAATCCCCACCTCTTCACCAAAAATTTGGCCCCAGAGGAGGCATGTCTCTGTAATTGGGGCCCCAATGAAACTCTTTGATCCTTTGATGCAATGGATATGCCAATAGTCTCATGAGATAAGAGTGAGGTTCCACAGATTGAGAGGCTAGGGTCGTCTTGTAAATCTGGGTGGGAATATTTGCAACAGGGCAGACGTGTTTCCGGGGTGGATCTGCGGATTCATTGATAATGTGTGGCACATGTTGTGTACAAGATCAATGTTAGAAGCATAGATAATCTCTTTAAAATTTCCCTTTGCAATAATATTTCTGGCATGAAATGGGTGCTAGCTTGCATAAGCACATTTATAAGTTGCAGGCCTACACATTTCTTGCATAGATATCCGTATTCAGGTCGCACCCAGAATGGTTCTCGTTATTACATCAACACTTGCTCAGCCATTGGACAAAAGTTGGCTGTCAATCCATCTAGGGCAGCCCCGGTGCACGAAGCTCCCGCCTATGCGGGGTCCGGGGAAGGGGCGGGCCACAATGGCCTAAAGTAGGCAGCCTTACCTTGCATTTTTACAAGAGGCTGATTCCACGCCTTGAACCCGTGACCTCAAGGTCACATGACGACAACTTTTACCGTTGCGCTAAGGCTCCCCTTCTGGCTGTCAATCCATCTACTAACTGCATATGTATACTCATAAAGTTTATGTGTCATACATGGCTCAGGTTGCTATGGTCTTCTTTAACTGAAAACTGTAATGTACAACCTTCTTAGTCAGAATGTAACAGGAGAGATGAGTGTGATTGTTACTTTCCATTTTCCCTTCTCTGATTACTACCGACTTGTTTTTCTTACTAATCCATGCTTTCCTCAATCTCAGCTATTTTTGTCAAGGAGGATGACATTGCTACATACACTATAAAAGCTGTAGATGATCCAAGAACCTTGAACAAGATCCTCTACATCAGACCCCCAGCCAACATCTACTCCTTCAACGATCTGGTCTCCCTTTGGGAGAAGAAGATTGGGAAGACCTTGGAAAGGGTCTATGTGCCAGAGGAGCAACTTCTGAAGAACATTCAAGGTTAGTAAGAGGCCTTTCATTCCTTGACCATGCATGAGGCACTGCATTTATTGGCCTTTGAGCTTATTTGCTGCATTCTTGGCTTAGTATTTGCCTCTGTTCCTTTTTCTGCTTGCAGAGGCGCCACTCCCGATTAATGTTGTGTTGGCAATTGGTCATTCAGTCTTTGTGAAGGGAGACCACACTAATTTCGAGATAGAACCATCTTTTGGAGTTGAAGCTTCTGAGCTCTATCCTGATGTTAAGTACACCACTGTTGAAGAATATCTCAACCAGTTTGTTTGAGAGTAGTAGAAGTCTGTTTGAGAGTAGTAGAAGTCACAGTTTCTATTCCATCTGCTCCTGCTTACTGAATAGTGCCCATAATAGTATGGTTCTGGTTTGAGAGAGAATTTGTTTATGCTCCTTGTTTCAGTTTGACAGTACTTATGGAAATATATGCTTCTTAAAAGGAAGAAAAGTACTTGTAAATCGTGTCATTGGCAGATAAATAAAAGTTTCGGTTTTCAGCAGACCACCTTCTGTTTCTTAACATGGCACCCAACACTTGTATGTTTGAGGGGATACATTTCATGTGTGAAAGTTTATGATGAAAAATGCCGTTTTTACTGGTCAGGAAATCAAGATCCAATCTTTTTATCATTTTAAAAATTATTTGGTGGGACTGCTTGTAGTAAAGCTAGCACAGCAGTACTTCAAGTAGCGATATAGTCCCCCACTTTGACATGAATGCCGTCGCCATTGGATATGCTCTCACCCATTCACCTGGTTGCTGTAGCTTTGGACATCTAGTAGAACAAAACCTGTGAGAAGAGAAGGACGATTCTAGTAACTAGAAAGATGTACACACCAAACATCATATATAGAGCTGGACCACTATTTTCTGTGCGAGAGAGTTCCTGTTGGTTTCCTTGTCGCTCATTTGTTTTTTCTTACACTCAGCATGATGTATTTCGTTCTATACTTCTCAAACTTGGCCTCCAAACACTACAAGAGATTGTAAATGAAATGCACATAAGTCGAATGGTATGGAGGGAGAGCTCCACAATCTCAGAAATTGACAAATTTCCAATCTTATCAATACTTTCTGTCTTGATGTATTCTTAACTTCTTCCTTTTCTATTTGGATCGATCACAACTCTTGAGCGATATAAACTAGATTGATTCTCCAGCATCGTCCCATTTTGGGGGCTGAGTTTCCAAATTCTTGTTTCATCTGACTCTATGTAATACCGACCCAGGTCTTGACGACGACGACGACGACGATCTGACTCTATATAATATTAAGAGGTTTACTTGACGAGCAATCTCCTCAATTGCAATTAATATAATAATTTTGTAGCTTTTCAGAGAAAAGAAAGTTCCTGGACAATAAAAGATGTGGTCACAGATATCACGACGCCTTTCCTCATTACACTTGGTTGGAGATTTGAGGCGGCATGGTGAGATTTCAAGCAGATTTAAAAATTAAGACATGCTTATAAGTAGTTTGATTCGCTGTAAGAGAGAGTGAGAGAGAGAGAGAGAGAGAATACGGGTTTTCCAAAAAATTTTCTTTTTGGTGCAAGGAAAATAACTCACTTACCCAGCTCCAAGAAAAAAATAAATATTCTTCTTTCATCTCTGTCTCTAGTGACTCCGGCACTTGTAATATCTACGCTTTCCTTTACACCTCGTCAAAATTTAGTTCAAAGAATTAGTGGGACTGGAGATTCCATTTTACCAGAATAGTAGGATTTACTTTAAGCAGCAGATTTGTTTGATTTCAGGATTTCCACAAGTCCAATGGGCTCCCAAAACAAAAATTGGTAGTTGAGTCTTGGTTCGCAAATCCATTACAAAGATTCTTATAGCCCCTTGATGGAGAGCAATGAAAAAGAGGCCTTGTCTCCAACCCATTAATCAGTTCTTTTGTGCTTGAATTTTGGTAACAGGATCACCTTCCACACAGACATGGCCTCCTCTTGATTTTTCTATTTTTTAGCCATTAGTTCAACGGCCTCCATCACCAAACGTTTGTCCTGGTCATTATCGTTCATTAAGACTACATCTTGCTACTCGATCTCTATTAGCTATTACTATTTTCTATAACGTTTATGTCAGTTTGCTTCTATTGTATACGACAGCATACTTGAATATATAAATGCTGATAGTAAGTTACGAGTTTTATTATTATTTATTTTTACAAGTGAAAATTTACAGAGCAAATTATTATCGACAGCTCCTAAATCTAATGCAGGTCAAAAGCAAAAGCAGCAACTTGAACATGCGAGGCTAAGCTAAGCCAAGTTGTCTACGGCCAATTTGGTTCCATTTTCCACCTTTCATGGCTGTGTGGTCTGCTACTGGAAAGATCTTATGGGGTTCAATACAACACTATTTTCTTTAATGTTTACGTTACAATAAGGCATGCTCGCTGTTATATAGTCGCCTCCAAGTTCATCCGAACAGTCCATCGGTTCAGAAAAATATACCACTAGACCAATGAGTTTTTCATACGTGGGTATGGACCATCTACAATCCCTCTAAATTTGCCTCCGGTGCTAAGAGTGTTTTCGAGAGCTATCCGAATCACTTTTTTGAGAAACGCTACATTCAAGTATGCACTTGCAACTTAACGTGTAACTCATTTTTTATCGCGTAATTTAAGGTATTTCAATGAGGAGGATTAAACTTAGATGGTTTGAACATGTCCAACAGAGATAGAAAATGACAATGATTAGAAGGAGTGAGGCAATCTAAGTCGAAGTTTCTAAAAGGGCAAGGAGAAAGCCCAAAAGAACGTGGATGGAACTGGTGAGAAAAGATTTAAAAACTTTAGGACTAAATGAAGACATGATGCTTAAAAGAGGGGAATGTGGGAACAAGATTCATACAACTGACCCTAATGGTGATGAGGTCTTGATAATGATGAATGAGACGTGGATACATAGTATGAACTTGATTGTGATAAGTTGCAATTAAACACTTGGATTTATCATGCCTCATGTTTTAAAGAAGCATTGCTAACTTAAATAAATTAGACCAAGCTCAAGAAACAATTTTTAGTCACATCGAAAAGATTAGAAGAGCAAGATATGTAGTTGGTAAGGGCGCTTGGGTAATTTCTGGCCTCCATTTCCCTGCAAATACCATGGGCTTCATGAAGTTGCTGCAGAAGTAACCCACTTATCTAAACGAGAAACTATATTCTTGCCAGAAAGTCCCATGGCTGCATTCTGTCACTGAAAACCTTTCCTATCTCTAGCCAGGGAGAGCAACAATGTCTGCAAAGAGCAAAATCCTGGTCATCGAAGGACCCGGAAGTATTGGACAACTGACTATAGAAGCTAGAGCAAAAGCTGGACACCCCACCTTTACTTTGGTCAATGAAAACACTATGTCCAATCCAGTTAAGAGAAATTTAGTGCAGAATTACAAGAGCCTGGGGATCACTTTGTTATTCGTTAGTATCATAATCTCTCTCTCTCACATTTTTCTAAGGTATTAGAAGGTTCTTTTCAAAGTGACCTTATTTTTTCCCGCAGGGGGATGTTTACAATCATGAGAGTTTGGTGAACGCGATCAAGCAGGTAGACGTAGTAATCTCCACTATGGGACACCCACAGCTGCCTGATCAGACAAAGATAATTGCTGCAATCAAAGAAGCTGGAAATGTGAAGGTACTCTCTCTCTCTCTCTCTCTCTCTCTCTCTCTCTCTCTCTCTCTCTCTCTCTCTCTATATATATATATATATATATATATATATATATATATGTTTTCTACAGTGGCTTTGTTTATTCCAATAGCATTTTGAACAGGAATATGATGATAGGAACACTACAAGGGGAACCTTGGTTAGGAAGGGAGGTAAAGCTTGTTTAGTGGTTGTTAGTGGCTAACCAGTGATCTACTGAATTGTTCTTCAATTCTCAAGTTGAGATTCTCTCTCTTTCGCTCAGAGATTCTTTCCATCTGAGTTTGGAAGCGATGTGGATCGGCACCATGCTGTTGAACCGGCAAAGAGTGCTTTTGAAATCAAGGCTCAGATTAGGCGAGCTACCGAAGCAGAAGGGATTCCATATTCATATGTGAGCTCCAACTTATTCGCTGGGTGTTTCCTTCCTACACTAGCACAGGCAAGATCCAGTGCTCCTAAGGACACCACTCCTCCCAGGGATAAAGTCGTCATCCCAGGGGATGGAAACCCCAAAGGTAATCCACCTAGCGTCTAGCTATGCCTGCCTCAAGACATCTTTCTAGATACGAACGCATGTGTGCAAATGTCCACCCACTTGACATTGAGTCTTTTCTCTTTGCTACCTTCTCCACCTTCAGCTGTATTTGTCAAGGAAGAAGATATTGCTGCATACACCATCAAAGCTGTGGATGACCCAAGAACCTTGAACAAGATTCTCTATATCATGCCCCCAACCAACATGTACTCTTTTTGTCACGACCCCAATCCCCAGGGCCGCGATTAGGCTTAATCAAGCTTAACGATTGGGTGAGCTAGGCCTACGTGGCCTTGCTTTTTTCTTTTTTTTTCCATAATTATATCACAGCAGAAGTGTTGAGAGAGCTAGGTGCTCTTGTCCTAGGCAAGTCACAAATTACTAGTAAAATATTTTTTTCCTTTAACAACTGAGTCCTACTGAAATTTCGGCAGAGTCTCCCCTGTTTTTCGGACATTATGCATTTAACGCATGCTATGCGGTTCACCTGATAGACTATATAGTAGTCGTAATTTACTGAAGGGAGACTCAGTCTCCATACTATCTATCATAATAAGACATACATGATGCATAAGGAATCAGTGTCAAAATAAGACATAACTCTTTTACAGCATTATCACATATATACATGTATTTATATACAACTCAAAATTTAACAGCTTTAAGCAAGCTTTCTTCAACTCACTCAACGACCTTTCTATTCTCTGCCTGTCTGGTACCTGCAAAATAACAAGGTGAGCTGTGAAGCCCAGTAAGGGAAAAGAACTAAACCCATGCATATCCAGTCATTCTCATTGCTCCGCTTAAAAACATATTCAATATAACATGAGCATGCATTTTCCATTTTAACTAGTCATATATATAACATAGTTAGCATGTGCTATCAAGTAAGGCCTATGGTTATTACAGCAGAATTACAGTTTTTTTTTTTTTTTTTTCCAAATTCAAAACTGACACAACAGTCATCGCATGCAAACAAGCACACCCCATAAGGATTTCTCATTTGTGTCCAACCACAGGACATTCAATCGATGAGTGACTAAGTTATGGACCTCGTTCTATAGTTAAGTGCAAATCATAAGAGTTACATCCAACAAAGCTGCATACTCATTAATGACTTTCTCAGTAATAATAATCATGCCTAGCATTACACCAGGATTCAATAGTCATCTCCCTCAAGGATTACCATCTTGGGCGGCCCACTATATGTATCATCATCAAGGCAGCCAGACCCTCAGGATTTACCATCTTGAGTAGTGCCAAAGTCAGGTTCCCTCAGGATTTACCATCTTGGGTGGCTCCACCTTAGTCAAAGTCAATCAGGTAGCCCTTTCCCTCAGGGTTTACCATCTTGGGCGGCTCCACCGTGATCCTAAAAGACCAGGCAGCCCTTTTCCTCAGGAATTACCATCTTGGGAGGCTCAATACCTGACAGCTCATCCATCAGGGTTTACCATCTTGGGGGGCTCCACCATGATTCCAAAGAACCAGGCAGCCCTTTCCCTCAGGGTTTATCGTCTTGGGAGGCTCAATACCAGACAGTCCAATCCTCAGGATTTACCGTCTTGGGCGGCTTCACCTTAGTTGCAAGTAACCAGGTAGCCCTTTCTCTCAGGAATTACCATCTTGGAAAGCGTCATTATAGCTTACCGGGCGGCCCTCAGAGCTTACTATCTTGGGCTTGACCATTTTATAACAGTTTGCATTGTCACAATAGTTAAGCATAGCAAATCACACTATAACATGACCTTTTTAATAAGAGATTACAATTTCTATCATCCATTAAACCAAGGTGGCAATCTATACATTTTACACATGCATAAAGTTAATTTCAAGAGAACATAACAACAAAAATTTAAAGAATGCAAGAGTTCAGGGTCTTTACCTGCTCTCCAAGTACAACTCAAGGTTCTACTGCTAGAACCGTTCACATTGCTTTCAAGCCTCTGCAACAAATACAAGTTCTAAGTAAATTTCAGAATTTCATGTCATTTTCTATAATCACTTCTAGCTCTATATTCACAATGTTCTTGATTTAACCTCATATATCTAAATCAAGGATTTGCACACCAAGTGGTCGCTATCCAATTGGATCAGCGCCATTGGTCTTACATCGATGGTCTAAATCAAGCGTGTACCTCTAGAAGTTTCAATTTTCTACATTTTAGGTAAGTTATTTCACAATTCAATGCTTTTAGCCCTAATTCATGGTCTGATATCCTTTCCTGACCTCTGACATTCGCCGATCGAGTATTGGACGACCAGATACGATCTCCCATCAATCTATCCACAATTAGTCAGTCATTTCTATGATAATTCATCACCAATGGTTACTTGGAGTTATATTTGACCCAAATTTACCTCCCGATCACATTTTTAACGGTCGGATGTTAAGGCTCCAAAATTTTCCTATGCATTAACAAGCAATTTCGTGGACCAATCGATTCCTGATCGACGATCCGTCTTCGCGGATGAAAAGATCACGTGCAAATTGTCCATATATGAAAATTTCCATTTTTCACTTTTTTTCTAGGGGTCGCCGAAAAATGTCACCGTCGTCGGAGAAGATGATCGGATTCCGGTTGTTGCCGGCAACACAGGTGACGTCGTTTTTCAGCCAAATTTAATGGGAATGCTTGGAATTTCCTGAATTTTCATTTTCTGGTGTTTTCCCCTTTTGATTTTTACTAAAACTACTGTTTTTCGCCAGATTTTTCAAGGGTTTTTGAAACTAACCCTAGGTGCTGGTTTTTGCAGTTTCTGTGTTCTTTCTTGCTGGATTTTCATGAAACCAAAGGGGTTTCACTTAGAAGCATCTAAAGAACAGTATGAACGGTTAGATTTTCAATCTAATCCCGTTTTGTTCCTTGTATACTCTGAATCCGACGGTGTTTTTTTTTCACCGTCCAGTTCTTCAAAAAAAAAATAATGTTGTATTCGCATTGAAGAGGAAGAGGAAATGGGAAGAATAGAAGAGGTTTGGAGGCTTACCTAGGTCCAGCTTGCAGTTAGCGCGACCCGAAGATGGTGACCCAACTCCTTGTCGCCGGTGAAACTTGGGTCGTGTCTGGCAGGCAAGGATGGAGATGGACGAAACGAGGGATGGGGAGGGCGTGAGGGCTGTGCATGGTTGACCGGAAGAGGGGGAGAACAACGGAAATGGGGGTGAGTGGGTTGCTGGGAAAAATCATGCAAGAGGGGAGGGAGAGCAGCCGGAAAATGAGGGGAGAGGGTTGTTGGCTTGGCTCCCTCTTCCCAGTGTTGCAGACAGACGCGTGGGAGTAGAGCTCCATGCGCCCGAATGTAGAGCTCCTCCCACGTGGCACTAAGTTCACACACATTAGGGGGGTGCCCTTATCAATTTGGACCCCCTCTACTCGATGGGAAAACCCCTGGGTCTTTCGCTCTCGATCTCTGTTTCGCGCGTTCTTAGTGTCGTTGGAAAGCTCTCTCCGAGCATAGTATGACGAGTGACTTGGCATCATGGATTTCTAATGTTCGTGATTTTTATGTTTTACTCTACTATTTGGGACACGAGCGTGACACTTTCAATGATCTTGTCTCCCTGTGGGAGAATAAGATTGGAAAGACTCTAGAAAGGATCTATGTCCCAGAGGAGCAACTTCTCCAGAACATCCAAGGTCAGAAGTTGTTAAAACCTTGAGTCAAATATTTGAGATTGATATGATAATTAATCTGCCATTGTGTTTGCTTAGTGTTGATCATGACTCCCTTCTTCTTGCAAAGGCTCCAGACCCAATGAATGCTTACCTAGAATTTGGTCACTCAGTTTTCGTCAAGGGAGATCAAACCAACTTTGAGATCGAACCATCCATTGGTGTTGAAGCTGCCAAACTTTATCCCGATGTTAAGTACACCACGGTTGATGAATACTTCAACCAGTTCGTTTGAGAGTGAATCCTAGAATCTAAAGTAATATCTGTTACAATGGCTTTGGTTTACAGAATTTGTGCTCACAATAATGTGGTTCTGCTCTGAGGGAGAGAATTCATATGTGCTTCTTGTTTTCGTTGAAAAGTAAATGTGGAAAGGATTATGGGAGATGAGAAATACATTGTAAATCTTGTTAATTGGGGATAAATAATAGTACTATGGAGGTGTTATCTACGTATCTTTTGTTTTATCCAGTTATACTCAATTAACTCAAACACCCAATTGCAATTGAGGAAAATTAATAATCAATTATCTTAACTATCATTGACCGCAACATGGAGAGACAACAAAAGAGAAAGGCAAGCAGACAGAAATAGGTGGGTATAAGAAGTACCATCTCCAATCTATCTATATTATATGGCCCCATAACCTACCCTTAATTATTTATGTTTCAATTGACCCTGATAAGTTATACTTGTACCAATGAACTCAAAACTCAAGTGTGTACCCATTGTCCTATTGTAAACACAATATTTGAAATGAAACTCTAACAACAAAATTAATTATCAACCATGTATCTTACTATAATTGATAGCAAGATATGCAAACAATAAAAAAGAGAGGTAAGCAGACAAAAGCAGGTGCATATAAGATGTATCATCTCAAATTTATCTATACTGTATTATACAAGAACTTTACCTCCTTTCTTTATTTTTTTGGGCTATTAGAATAGAAGACTTAAGATTTGAGAAGGATACCTAATATGGGGCTGAAATAGAGTCATGAAATCTTCTTTTCATAATTAAAAGACCCAAAGTTATATAAGGATAATATAAAGTTGGAACAGTGTCTATGAGGAAACTAATATTGTGCTATTCAAATAGTGTCATGAATTAATCCTCCTTTTGTTATTAAAGGACCTAAAGTTTGATATAGATTTAACTAATATATCATTGGAACAAATATTGTGGAATCTCCTTGGATGGTTTTGGAAACTACAAACACTTCTTTATTTCTCTCCAACCTTCCCTATTTTCATTTTGATAATTAATATTGTTTCAAATAATGCAATCAAGCCCTTTTAAATTGAAAAACCTAAAGTTTGATAAAGACGACTAATATAAGATTGGAATAGTATTAATAAAGATAACTAATAATGTGACGACCTGGGTTTTTATAACACATTTTATAATACATTTTGTAAAGACAGCACCCTTAGTAGTAAGAATTTTTCTCAAAACAATGCAGGAAAAATTCTTTTCTTTAGAACTTGTTTTGTAAAACCCAAGTCACCACTTTATATATAAAATAAGTAGAGTTTTGTACAAGATAAAATTTCATTTAAGGAATACACTTTTATTAAACTTCAGGATCCATCCAGTGGTTCACAATACATAACCTATTGTGTCCTTACAATACTTGTCCAAATACACAATCCAAATTACAAAGCTCTAAATACAATACAAGCTTTCAATACAATACCAGCTCTAAATAAAAGTGTCTTCCTTGAATTACATATGACCAAGGGTTTGGATCTTCTATACAAGAACTATTTATATCATACATAAACAATCTAATCTATATTGGTATTTCTTTTCCTTTATTGTTTTTTATCATTCAAGATCTCATATTGTTTGATCATCCTTATCTTACATACTATTTTTAGTAGGGTTAGATAATTTGCTATCTTTTGATGTTATTATTATTACTATTCAACAAGTTAATGTCTTACCAGTTGGAGATAATTTATTGCTTCCTATTACTAGACAGCTCCTCCTTATTTCAAGAAGACTAATGCTTACTAGTTAAAGTATGCTCAAAGAGTGGTTAATATGGTCCTCATGTAAGGAGGCATTTAGACGTCACTTATGTCAACAGGATGCAAGGAAAAAGCACTTAGCTCTTGTATACCCCTTATAACCACAATTTTCAAAGCCCTCTGGAGTGACACTAGCTCAACCTTTAACAAGGTTCCTATAAGCTCTTTACCTTAAGTCCCTTTTGTAATTTATTTTAATTAATTTTCATGGATATGCACAATGTCATCCATGGATGTTCATTATTCTCCTACTTTGGGCTAAGGAAATGGTAAACTATTCCTTATATTGTCCTACTAATTATAGCCATTATTAATATTAAGTCAAAGTCATTCATTCATCTTAATTGTCCATGAATCTCTATATTTCATTAGATTACATTTTTGGTTATTTATGAATATTAAAGCATAACCACTAATTTAATAATTATATCTACTAACTTAAAGACAATTAAGATGCTTACACTATACTTTGACAACCAAATAACCATACACTTTAAATAGAATTGTACATCTATATCATTCTAAGGACATTTATACTCTAATATACTAACATAGATCCTAGGTTATGAATACATGAAATTTTACTACTAATCTAATGGAATCTTGCTAAAATCTCATGACCCTAAGATAAGTAAATTTACCAACCTATTATAACAACCTAAGAAATTAGAGCATAGCATGTTATAATTGAATAATTACACTATGATGCTTCCTAATTTATAACATAAATCATATTTACAATTCTATTATCAAATAAAAGATAGTTAAACTAATTAAATTAGGATTATTAGAAACTTTTAATCATAATCCAACCATCCAATTTTATATTCATCATTTAGATCAATGATTTTTATTACATTAAGGGTTTTTACTTTATTAAGGTCCAAAGATCCTATTCACATGTTCTTTTTTCCTATCCCATCTATGATCTCATTGAATATTATCATAATCATAGTCATTCAACCCATCCATAGGGTTTGATCATGCTTGATCTTACTAATCAAGTGAGTCCTTTTGTATTTTTAGGATATTTTTACCATAAAGGGTAGATTTCAATTTTTTTTTATTTATAGATGTGTCATAATAAATCCTCAATTTCACATATTATCAAGATTATATCATGTTTGGATCAGTTTTCCTAGGGATAGGCGAGACGTCCTGATCGGGATCGTCCGACCACATATCTCTGGATCATCCCTAATCTACCATTATCTATGGCTGAGATTTACCTATCTAGGGTTTTTGGGTCCCATCTTTTCATCCATCAACTTAGAGTTTCCATCTAAGCTGCGTAAGATGGGATCTCAACCATTCATGTCGGAACTGTCGTCTCCGACGGATCAATGGCCGGGGAGATCCTTGGGAGGCCAGAGATTACAACTAGACTACATAGAATGAAAGGGAAACATGGGAAGGCACCTACCTAGTGTTGTCGGAGTGGAGAAAACCATCAAAGAAGAAGAGAGAAAACCAGAAACCCTGGATGCATCGAGTTTATATACAAGCGGAGATTTCTCTGATAACGTTGCCGGAGAAGAAGAAATAGTTGGTGGGAAATATGGAACTCCCTCTAATGAATAATTTTAATGGTCCAAGATCACCGTTCATTGACTGGATTGGCCAAAATAACTTGAAATGTTTGCCAGAGACAATGTCAGTATCGGACTTGAGATTGATTTGAAAATTTTTAGTGATAACACTGGTAGATCACAAATATTCCTTAGGGCTTTTGCAAATCAAGATAGCCCAAACATATCCAATGATGAAGATGGGAATCAAATGACTTAAATAGAATGGCTAATTAGATTAGGGTTTCCTAGGCAGAACCCTAGTTTAAACGGGGATGATGTGTCATTGTACGCTCCCAACATCTCCACTTGGTCTAGAGTGATGGGTGCATACATAAACGCTCCAATAGGGGAAAATAAAAAAGGAGAATGGAGAGAGGAATTTGGGGTGATAGGGAAGGAATTTGGATTTGAGATTTTAGGGTGTTTAGGGAACTTTGTAATGGATTTTTGAAAATTTTTGAAGATTTTTCTGAGGCATTTATAGGTAAGATTTGGAATTTTTTATGAATTTCTTACAATTATGGTGTTTTTACTTTTGATTAAATTTAATGGGGAGTGGAGCTACCTCTCCACCTTTGTCTACACTACTAGCTAGTAGTGGTTTTGTCCACTGATGGCTGATTCCAGAATGTTGGACCACTTTGTGGGCCCTACTTTAATTATAAAATGACCATTTTGCCCTTTTATTCCCAAAAATAGAGAAAAATAGGCATTATTTGTCCAAACTCAAAATTTAGTGTACTGTTTTGCCCTTTAATTCCTAATACATTCTAAATATTCATGTTTTAATGCTTGGTTATGAGTAAAATTTTCATTTTATCCTTTTATTTAGAAAATTAAGGAATTTTCATTTTAACTAGGAATTAAACATACATAATGTCATTTTGAACAATTTTTTGAGTATATTTCAAATATTCATATTTTAAATCATGGTTTAATCTCTTTAAAAAGAGAATTTCCAATAACCTAATATTCTAGCTCAAAATTTTAAAAAATTCAAACTCTATTAATTTTCCTCAATAATTACACAAAAATTTGGGGTTATTACAAATAAAAGGGTTCAAATAGAGGTTTGATTCACATGTAGCCCTTATACTTTGAGAAGTTGTTTCTCATAAGTCCTTCCCTAAAAAAACTATCAAGTTGGTCATTTAAGTGGGGTAGTTTGGATATTTCAATTGCCCTTCTTTTTAAACAAAAAAATTGTCTAAAGTCAAGGATAAAATGTCCAACATTCTTCTTCTCTATAGTAGTCTTCAACCTCAAATGTGAGTAACTAAATGTGCACTTTAGCTATGCTTACAAAATGTAAATGGAGTACCATGGGGAACACATTATATACATTCTTAGTTCAAATGAGTGTATCTCATTTTCAGTCGAATTGCACTCTGTTCTTGATGGGATTTTGCTATATACACAAATTTGAGCTATGCTAAGATTTTGGCTCTGCTAAATGGCATCACCATCACTATTGCTAGAAAGAATTGTGAGGTTTCATATATTGCCATATAAATTGCCTTATAGAGCATAAGATTCTTAAAAATACCGCTTTGACAACTATTGTTCCTGATAAAAAACTGTGAAGTACCAGGCTTTGGGTATACTATCAAGATTGATAGAGTAAAGGCTATACAATCCAATTCTTTTGTATTGGTGATTTTGTGATTCATGGTGTTTTGTGGGCTTTTGGAAAGATATCAAAAAAATTTCACCCATTGAAGATATCAAGGGCAAAGAAAGCAACAGATTAGAAAATTCATTGTCCAACCAAGAAGAAGAGTACATACAAACACTTAAATCAATTTTAACATCAAAATGTTAAGCTTGTCATTGAAGGAGACATGCTTGCCCCTAGTTTCTTAGAAATTACATGGTCTCTTTCTATTTTTCAATAACATTCCAAGATATCAATCATAAAATCACCTACAAATTGCAAACAACCAAAAAGACAAACTGAGTAAAGTCATGACAAGTCAATGGTGGAGTTTTTTAAACAAGATTTATCAAATGCTAATAAGCAAAAGGTATTGATATGTAAAGCTCTTGAATAGAAGGTATGTAGAATTCCTACTAAAGTTGTTCATGTTGCTTATTAGATATTGATAATATTTAAACTATATAAGGTTATTGTTAACTAGTTCATTTGTTGGAATAGGAAATATTTCTTGAAGATATCCATTATCAAATTTATCGACTTAGAACTAGCATGCACATGGAATACGGTGAAATGGATAGAGATCTCATTGATTAATTGGTCCATTTGGTGTAGAAATTTATGGGTCACGCATTTTCAAAACACTAAATCCATCATCTAAAAACCAACAATCTTTCAATTTATAACTTATATCCCAAGCCCACTCACCATAAAAAAAAATTCACACCTATTTTTTGCTTTCATTTGATAGCACACACCTTAAATCGCTAAATGCTCACTAATTGAACTGTATAAGATCTTTAAAATTGGTATGTTCAAGAAACATTAGAGATGAAAAGTGGGTCCTAACAAATGGATGGCCCTACGCATAGTTGAAAGCGACTATGGATGAAGGTTCTTCCCCTTGAAGCAACTAAAAGAAATGAGAAGCCGTCAAAATGCCAAATTGTCCCTCACTTAAACATCCAATTTTGATGGTTTCCATGGGAAAGGGCTCGCTAAAAATGGATTTTTAAAGTGTAATGACTACTTATAGACTAATGGAAATACAAAGGACACTTACAAACAAAACTCTAAGTTTATGGGCCACATGTGAATTGGAACTTTCTAATAGTATCACCATATCATCATTTTCTACTAAAAACCTAGGTTTGATAAGGATAACTAATACAACATTAGAACAATGTGGTAAATTTCTCATTGGACAATTTTATAAAGTGCATAAAAGGTTTTCTTTCTCATAGCCACTTCTTCTTTTTTATTTTTTTTTGTAGGCAAGTGAGATCTCAAACAAAATTGATTGAGTAAAAAAGATAATCATTACAATCGTATAGTCTTTTCTTATATCATCATCATGAACAATACCATGTAAATCATCACTATAAGGCGATATATATCACAGTCAACATATCCCTTGCTTATAGAATCTCTTTTTTGAAATAATGTCAGTTTCTACATTTGCCTCTCTCCAAATATACTTCCAGTTTATGAATTTTCCATTTTCTTTCAAAATGTCATTTCAAAGCATAACAAAGTATCCATAGGAAAACTATAATGTCTATCAAATTTTATGATTCAAAAGCCAACCATATATCATTTACTCTCAAAGCAGAAGTCATAAATGATCCAATTCAATAGCAAGTAATTCCAAGTTTTAAATAGTATCTTCCTCACTACTAGAAGGTAACACATATGTATTGCTCACCACTTAACCTTCATTAGTCTTCTATTTTCCTTTCTAGTAACTATCTCTTTCTCACTACTAGCACCTAAATAGGAGGAGAACATACATATTATAAAGGTAGATGCATAATTTCACTTGGGAAATTTTATCAAGTAAGTATACGAGTGGACCTATGTAGCTCTAGATTGTTGTAAGAAGCACTACAAGAAAAAGAGCTTTTAGCAGCCCAAGGTTTCCTTGCAGTGAAGCTATAGAAGGCTACTTTTCACATTGAACTCCCTTTTCTAGTGCAAAAGTGATTTGCTCTGGGCTTGGAGAGGGAGTTCTTTATAGTTCCCTATCTTTGACTCTCCTCAATGAGTAATTACCTCTCAAAGGAACCCAATATGGAATTGGGAAGTAAGGAAAACAAGAGCATTCAAGCAATGTGAGGGTGATTAAAAATCTAAAATTTGAAACTTTTAGGTACCAACTGACATGGTGCTAGGCTTTGGAAGGCCAGGATCTTGGCCAAGGCTATGTCCAGGTTATTACTTCCTGCGTCCCAACACTTGTATGCTTAAGGTACCACGTCTCATTGTGTGAATCTTTGTGATAAAAAAATGCAGTTTTTAATGGTTTCTAATCAAGATCCGTCATTTTGTCATCTCTAAAATTATTTGGTGGGACGACTGTAGCAGTGCTAGTGCAACAATACTGCAAGCACCAGTTTAGACGTCCACTTTTCCATGAATACCGCACCATTGGATATGATCCAACCCATTCACCTGGTTGCTATAGCTGTGGACATGTAGAGCTTGACTACCATTTTGGGTCGAGATGGTTGCTCTTGGTCTCCTTTTCCGTCATTTATCTTTCTTCTACTAGCTTGCTCATGACATCTTCACTTAATCTCTGGATTATGCATGATGTATTTCGTTTTATACTTGTCCTCTAGAAAGTACAAGAGATTGTCAATGAAATCCACATCGGTTGAATAAATAAGGTTGGAGAGCCCCCCAGTCTTAGAAATTGAATAATTTCCAATTTTAGTACTACTTTCTATCTTGATGTAATCCTACCTTCTTCCTTTTTTATTTCTATCAGTCAATGTTCACAACTCTTGACAGTGATGTATACTAAATTGATTCTCCTCCATCGTCCATTTTGGGGCTGAGTTCTCCGAATTCTTGCTTTATCTAACTCTACACTAGTAATTCGCCCTAAGTGATGAATGGGGTGACCCATTTATCTATTGATCCAACCATTAATTAAAGTATAACCTACTTCTTTAAAAAATAAGCACTAATCAAGTGGGACCTGCTTCTCTAATTCATGAGGAATATTTCATGTAGTAAATATGTCCAATAGAAAAGTTCAGAGAGAGAGAGAGAGAGAGAGAAATTGTAGGATTTGCTTGTAGATGATGTATTCAATTATAAATTAAAGAAAATTTGTAAAAAAAAAGAAAAAGATTAATAGCAAAAGTGTTACGTGCAAAATAATAGAGAGTTGGTAAAAAGTTGAATTATATTAGTATGTAGCAGATGATGTTAAGCGGGTTATTAGACAAGTGATCTCCTAAATCGAAATTGATAAAATAATTTTATTGCCTTTCAGAGAGAAAAAAATGTTACTAGACAACAAAAGATGATTTAGAGATTTTCCAAAAATAACCCTTTCTTTTTTTCTTTTTCTTTTTCTTTTTTTGTGCAAGGAAAATAACCCCACTTACCCACCCCTAAGAAAAATAAATATTCTTCTTTCATCGTTGTCTCTCCTGCCCTTGCAATATCTACACTTTCCTTTTCATCTCGTCAAAATTTAGTTCAAAGATATTAGTGGACTAAAAGATTCCATTTCGCCAGAACAGTAGATTTGTTTGATTTCAGGATTTCTACGTTCAATTGGCTTCCAAAACGAAAGTTGCTTATTGAGTCGATTCACAAATCCATTACAAAGCTTCTTATTTAATTAGCACCTTGACTAAAAGCAATAAAAAAAAAGAGGCCTTCTTGTCTCCAAGCCATTATTTAGTTCTCTCTGTGCTTCAATTTTGGTAGTAAAATCCCTTTCCACATAGACAAGGCCCCTACCTGATCTTTCTATTTTTTAGCCATTAGGTCAAACGTATCTATCACCGAAGGTTTATTATGCTGGTCATTATCGTTCACTAATGAGCTACCATCTTGCAACTCGATCTCTATTAGCTATTACTATTTTCTATAATGTTTATGACTTTCCCGGAATCAAGGCGTGAGAACAGCCTCTTGCAAAAATGCAAGATAAGACTGCATACCACATAAGCAAGAGCTTTGTGCACTAGGGCTGCCCTTTATGATTTCTACTAGATAAACGCCGGCTAGCCAGAATTACTATTTTCACATGTATCAAATATTAGTTATAGATGTATTATTTGCACACGGCATTCCTCTTCTAAAATCCAAACCAAATAGGAGTCTGAACATGGACAAGCACTGGCGAACGGCTCGGCAAATGAAGATTAGATACATTTTTCACTGTTTCCTTCGGCAGAAAGACTTTGAAGTGGGTCAACCTCATATCTTTCTAACAGCTTAGAGTCAGGTGGGATCATAGTTAGCGAAGGGAAACGTTCAAATAATTGCAAACTTTTGAGGAAAAAAAAAGCAGCCTCACTATCAGACAATCTTAAATATGAATTTCTAATGAGATTCATGAATAAGTATATATCCAAAACGAGGCATCAAGATTAATGGCTCTTCAGACCTTAGAAAGATTTAACTTTATCTACAAAGAAATTGTAATTACAGAAGCTAATAATCTCTTCCTTTTTTTCAGAAAGACACACAGCTATACGCAGTCTCGAAAGCTGGTCACCCAGGTGAGAGACTCCTTGCGCTACTACACTCGAAGGCTTTGTTGCAGAAGCTAATAATCATTAACCATGAGTATCATTTGATCCACTGCCAATTTAGCGTTAAGAACTCAATAAATAAACCATGCATCAAACCATCTTACTCATGTTTCTTGCATTAGATAGGGTGACCATTTGCAAGGTACCAAATTATTGGTTAGGATAACATACGGGGAATAATTATAAGCATAGCCCTAAACTTGCTAATTGACTCGAAAAAATTCATCTGGGTTACTTGACTCGCTAACAAATCTAGTCGTTATCGAGACTTCCATGGAGGAGCTGTTAATCTTCACCCATGAGTATCATTTGATCCACTACCAATTTAGCGTCAAGAACTCAATTGATAAACAGTGATATTGCATGGGCCTTCCCCAACGTAGTCGAAGCACTGATGGAACAGTGGTATTCGCCGAGGCTTGACAAAGAGCTAAACGTTTGGAGGTTCTCTTTCTTCGCCACAAAAAGCAGACATGTAGATTGCTCGAGAGGGAATCTCCACCAACCAACGGAGAGTTAGATGGGTTGAATGAATTCCGTCGTTTCTGGTGACCAGTAACATAGCAATCTTCTCCATCCTCTTCATTGAATAAAATCGTTTCTTTGTCCTTCAAAAAAAGGACTCAAGAGATAAACCATTTATCAAACCATATTGCAAGGTACCAAATGAATGGTTTAGGATAACATATGGGGAATTATGAGCATAGTTCTAAAAATCACTCGTCGACTCAAAAAACTTGTCCGAGTTACTGGAGTCGGTAATAAATCGAGCCAACTTCCTGTAAAATAAAAATTTTATATCGAATCTCTCCCGAGTAATTTCGAGTTACTCATGAATGGGTTCAAATCAACTCTAACTCGTCGGACCTTCACCTTCGAATAGAATTTTCAAGTTTTTAAACTATGATTATGACAGCATAGCCCATCCCTGCAGCGAATAAACATGTTTGCCTTCTCCCAGCAGACCAAATAATGGATGTTTATTTAGTATGAAACAAAAGTTGCTTGAACTTCTCCAAATCTTTTTTCTTTTTCAGTACTTTTAAATATTCTCCATTTTATTTACATTTTATTTATGTTTAAAGAAGTGTGTTTAAGCATAAATTTGTTAGTTCAAGTCTTACCAAGTCACTTTCAACTGACTTGTCTTAGTCATGACTAAGACTAATGACTTGCCCAAACCCAAGAAGAGTGTTATGGTCTTCATTAGTTGGTGAAGGTGTTTCGGTAGTTCTGTATCTTAATTGAGCTATAAATACCTTCCATGCTGAAGTTGTTGCATAAGAAATTCATTTCTCCGCTTGCTGAGTCTTGCCGGAAAGTAATTCCACAGCTCATTCTCTCATCCGAAAGCCGAAAAACTCCCACCCGTCTGTCGTCATAATGGCCGGACTTAGCAAGATCTTGACCATCGGAGGAACTGGATACATCGGAAAATTCATTACGGAAGCAAGCGCGAAATCTGGACATCCGACCTTCGCTTTAGTCAGGAAAAGCACTGTTTCTGATCCAGTTAAGGGAAAGCTGATCAAGAATTTCAAGAAATTAGGAGTCACCCTGCTCTCTGTTTCTCTCTCTCTCTCTCTCTCTCTCTCTCTCTCTCTCTCTCTCTCTCTCTCTCTCTCTCTCTCTCTCTCTCTCTCTCTCTTTGCTTTGTGTTAGTCTTCTAATCTTAGCCAATAGTACGAGTTGGGTCCCGTTTGAACATTTTCTCACAGGGAGATCTGTACGATCACGAGAGTTTGGTAAAAGCGATCAAGCAGGTTGATGTGGTCATCTCGACCGTGGGTTTCGAACAGCTTGCAGATCAGACAAAGATCATCGCTGCGATCAAAGAAGCTGGAACTGTAAAGGTAGTCTCACTCACTTTCAGGGTGCAATTACTCTACAACTAAAAGATCCAAAGATGAAATTTGGCTCCTATGTTCGTTCATACACAAGCTGTAACTACAGTCAATTTGATTTCAGCCTAAAGCTTTTGAATTGCAAATCAGAGTCTAACCTGATGGGTGCGTATAATTTGCAGAGATTCCTCCCATCAGAGTTTGGAAATGACGTAGATAGTGGCCATGCGGTGGAACCAGCACAGACTCCTTTCAATATTAAGGCTAAGATCAGGCGAGCCATCGAGGCCGAAGGGGTCCCTTATAGGTATGTATCTTCCAATTTCTTTGCCAGCTATTTCCTTCCGAATTTGGCACAGCCTGGGTCCACTGCTCCACCTAGGGACAAAGTCACTATTCTTGGGGATGGAAACCCCAAAGGTAACTAACAGGAACTCTGCCATTTCTAGCTTGGAGCGTCCTTTACCTATGCATACAGTTACATGCATGCTCACAAGGACACTCAAAACTTAGTCATTTCTAGTTCTAGGGATGGCAACGGAATGCGCAAGGGCAGATTTTTTGCTGCCCCTGTAGCTTGACCCTAACAGCCATTCGAGGCAAAAGTTGCCTTGACCCCATCAAACCGATACAGGTCATTTGGGGTCCAGCCCAAAAAGGCTTAATTGATACTCCCAAGTCTCAATAAGATGCGTAATTAGGGAATAGCTATCATTCTTTTCTCTCTTTGTTCTCTTGAAAAATGGGCAGCTCGGTGCATGAAGCTCCTGCATATGCAGGGTCAGGGAAAGGGGTGGATCACAAAGGGTCAATAGTACACAGCCTTATCCTGCATTGTAAGGGATTGTTTCCATGCCTCAAACGTGTGACCTCAAGATCATATGCATGTGTTTATGCCTCGAACCTGTAACCTCAAGGTTACATAATGACAACTGTGTGACCTTGACATTATGGCTTCGAGGCTTAGTAACAGTCTCTTGCAAAAATGCAAGGTAAGACTGTCTATGTAAGGGAGATCTTTATGCAGCAGGCTGCCGGTTTATTTTCCTCAATCTGCATATAATTTTTTAGATAGTTCCCGATCATACGGATCCACACCTTTCCCTGCTTAAGCTATTATCAACAAAGAAGAGGACATTGCTACACACACAATTAAAGCCGTGGATGACCCAAGAACATTGAATAAGATCCTCTACATCAGACCTCCTGCCAACATCTACTCCTTCAATGATCTTGTCGCCCTGTGGGAGAAGAAGATAGGAAAGACTCTGGAAAAGATTTACGTTTCAGAGGAACAACTTCTGAAGAACATCCAAGGTCAGTAAGAAGCTTTTCAACCAGTTTGAGACTGGATTTAACGCTCATTGATATCCATTAGTGTTCATCACTATTCATTTTCTTCTTGCAGAGGCCCCGGTCCCGTTGAATGTTGCCTTGGCAATATGTCACTCAGTTTTCGTCAAAGGCGACCACACCAACTTTGAGATTGAGCCGTCCTCCGGCGTTGAAGCTTCGCAGCTCTATCCAGATGTTAAGTACACCACAGTTGATGAATATCTCAACCAGTTCGTTTGAGAGAGAACCTAATAGGTTACACGATGAGTGCTACCAATAAATATGGTTATGGTTTGAGGGAGAAAATTTGCATGTGCTTCTTGTTGTTGTGCTAAGTAAAGAAATGACCTTGGAGGGGATGAGAATTACTATGTAAACCATGTCATTTGGCAATAAACAATAGTTTGAGAATGTCTCGGGACACTATGTTTGGGTTCTTGATATGGCACTTTTCTCACTTGATGCAATGGACTTAGCAGTGAGCTGAATGAGCAAAATCCATCAGCTATGAGGGTCGATCGGAGAGAGCTTGCTTGTCATGAAATTCTGCCAGCAATTAAATTTCAATCTTTAATCCCCGGAATGACGACAGGGAAAAAGAGGGGGAGTAGACCTGATAATAAGACTCACAAAATTTGAACTTTCAGCTGTGTAGAGAATGTTAACTTTAACTCACAAAGAAAAGACTGAAATATTTGAATCTGTAGACAAGGAATTTCTCAAACCTTGCAAATGCACTTAATCCCATTCATCGGATTCTGGTGAATCATCCAGCAGCTTCAGCAGGAATAATCTCAAAATCTTTCTACCGAGAACCCCTGGTTTGAGGCAATTTCGTGTCTTTAGGTTGCTTTCTGTTCTCCTTGAGCTTTTCACGTATCTTGTGTTTTATCCAGTTATACTCAATTAGCTCAAACATCCGAATTGCAGTTGAGGAAAATTAATCATCAATTATCTTAACTATCATTGACAGCAACATGGAGAGAACAAAAAAGAGAGGCAAGCTAACAAAAACAGGTGGGTATAGGAAGTGCCATCTCAAATCTATATTATAAGGCCCTATAACCTACCCTAAATTATTTATGTTTCAATTGATTCTGATAAGTTTTAATTGTACCAATGAACTCAAAACTCAAGTATGTATCCATTGTCCTATTATAAACACAACGTTTAAAATGAAATTCTAACGAAAAAATTAATTATCAACCAGGTATCTTACTATAATTGATAGCAAGATATGCAAACAATGAAAAAGAGAGGTAAGTAGACAAAAGCAGGTGCATATAAGATGTATCACCTCAAATTTATCTTTCTTCTACAAAGGAAATCCTTGGCGCAATGGTATAGTTGTCATCGTGCGACCTTGAAGTCACGGGTTCAAGGTGTAGAAACAACCTCTTGCAAGATTCAAGGTAAGACTACGAACTATTAACCCTTGTAGTCCGACCTTTCCCAGACCCCGCATATGAGGAAGCTTGATGCACCAAAGCTGCCCTTTTATCTCTTCTACTAGCTTGCTCATGGCATCTTCACCTAATCTCTAGATTATGCATGATGTATTTCGTTTTACACTTGTCCTCCAGAAAGTACAAGACATTGTCAATGAAACCCACATGGGTGGAATAAATAAGGTTGGAGAGCACCCTGATTTCTGAAATCGAATAATTTCCAATCTTAGTACTACTTTCTATCTTGATGTAATCCTACCTTCTTCCTTTTCTATTTCGATCAATCAATGTTCACAACTCCTGATAGTGATGTATACTAAATTGAATCTCCTCCATCGTCCCATTTTCGGGGCTGAATTCTCCAAATTCTTGTTTATCTAACTATACACTAGTAATTTACCCTATGTGATGCATGGGCTGACCCATTTATTTATTGATCCAAACCACTAATTAAAGTGTGACCTACTTCTTTGAAAAATAAGCACTAATCAAGTGGGACCTGCTTCTCTAATTCATAAGGAATACTTCATGTACCAGAAATCCTTAGAACTATAACATATTTATGTGCGTGTGTGTATATATAAGTTCAGATAAAAATGGAAGATAATTTGATGACTCTTAAATATACTCACTTATTCAACCAATAGTATAGGATTATAATATTAGTATATATATATATATATATATATAGAGAGAGAGAGAGAGAGAGAGAGAGAGAGAGAGAGAGAGAGAGAGAGAGAGAGAGAGAGAGTCTAGGAATTGCTCGTAGATGATGTATTCATTTATAAATTAAGGAAATTTTTTGTAAAAAATAAATACAGATAAATAACAAAAGTGTTACGTTCAAAATAATAGAAAGTTAGTAAAAAGTTGTATTATATTAGTATGTAGTAGATGATGTTAAGAGGGTTTATTAGACAAGTGATCTTCTAAATCGAAATTGATAAAATAATTTTGTTGGTTTTCAAAGAGAAAAAAAGGTTACTAGACCATAAAAGATTATTTAGGGGTTTTCCGAAAATAACCCATTATTCTCTTTAAGACCAAGATTTGTTTGATTTCAGGATTTCCACGTCCAGTTTGCTTCCAAATCTTATTGAGTCGATTGGCAAATCCATTACGAAGCTTCTTATGTAGCCCCTTGACGAAGAGCAATAAAAAATAGGCTCTCTGCGCTTCAATTCTGGTAACAGGATTCCGTTCCACATGGACATAGCCCCTGCCTGATTTTTCTATTTTTCAGCTATTAGATCAAACATATCCATCACCGAATGTTTATGCTGGCCATTATCGTTCACTAAGGAACTACCATCTTCCAACTCAATCACTATTTAGCTATTACGATGTAGAAACAGCCTCTTACAAAAATGCAAAGTGAGGCTGCATACTATAGACCCTTGTGGCCCGCCCCTTCCTCCGACTCCAGATAGGCGGGAGCTTCGTGCACCAGGACTGTCTTTTTTTTATGACTTCTACTACATACAACAGCATTTGCAAAAATATAAATGTATTAGTGTATTTTTTAACAAGCCAAGAATTACAAAGCAAATTACTCACACATGCTGCCTCGTTTACATTTTGCCAAAGAAGAAAACGGCAGCTTAAACATGCAATCGAGCATACTTAAGGAAAGACGCCACTCTTGTCCAAATTTCTGGATTTCTTATCTGCATGGTTACGTGGTCTTCAACTTCTAATAAGACCTAAAGCTGCCCATTCTGATCCCGTCGGTGTCAAAAGAGTTACGATCTATAGAAAAAATACACGATTAAAGCTTAAACGCGGGCTAGCCGACATGTATAAAAATATTAGTTATAGATGGAGCGTTTGTAAACGGCACTCCTTTTCTAAAATCCAAACCAAACACGGGTCTGAACATGGACAAGCACTCGTGAACGGCTGGCCAAATGAAGATTAGATACATTTATCTTTCTAACAGCTTAGAGGCAGGTGGGATCATAGTCAGCGAAGGGAAACGTTCATAAAATTGCAAACTTTTGAGGGGAAAAAAGCAGCTCACTATCAGGCAATCTTTAAAATGAATTTTTAATGAAATTATCAAAATTAGTGGCTCTTTAGACTTTAGAAAGATTTTAACTATATCTACAAAGCATTGTAATTTAAGAAGCTAATAGTCATTTTATAGAGAGAGCACACAACTATACATAGTCTCAAACCCTGGTCACCCAAGTGAACTCTACTCTTTGTACCACCCATCAAACCATCTTACTCGTGTTTCTTGCATTAGATGTCATCAATTCGTTGTTAATGGGTTCAAGGTTAGGGGTTTAGGGTGACCATTTGCAAGGTACCAAATGAGTGGTTAGGATAACATATGGGGAATAATTATGAGCATAGCCCTGAAGCTTGCTAATTGACTCGAAAAACTCATCTGAGTTACTTGACTTGGTAACAAATCTAGTCGTTACCGAGACTTCGGTGGAGGAGCTAATAATTGTCAGCCATGAATGTCATTTGATCCACTACCAATTTAGCATTAAGAACTCAATAGTTAGAAAGCGCGGCACCAGTGCACAAAGCTCCTGCCTATGCGAGATTTAAGAAAGGGACGGACCACAAGGGTCTATAGTATGCAACCTTACCTTGCATTTTTGCAAGATACTATTTCCATACCTTGAACCCATAATCTCAAGGTCACATGATGAAAACTTTGCCGTTACACCAAGGCTCCCCTTCTGTGAAGAACTCAGTAGATAAACAGTGATATTGCATGGGCCTTCCCAACTCAGCCGAAGCACTGATGGAACAGTGGTATTCTCCGAGGCTTGACAAAGAGCTAAAAGTTTGAAGGTTCTCTTTCGTGGCCACAAAGAGCAGACATGTAGATTGGCTCGAGAGGGAATCTCCCCCAACCATATGAGAGTTAGATGGGCTGAATGAATTCCGCCCTTTGTAGCTGTATTGGTCTTTCACAGTTTTCGTGTTATATTTTCATACTTCTTGCTCTTTGGCCCGTCAGGTTGGGGAATTTCTAGTCACCAGTAACATAGAGATCTTCTCCATCATTTTCATTGGATAAAATCGTTTCTTTACCCTTCAAAAAGAAGGAACTCAAGAGATAAACGATTTATCAAAACATATTGCAAGGTACCAAATGAATGGTTTAAGATAACATAAGAGAAATTATAAGCATAGTTCTAAAAATCACGAGTCGACTCAAAAAATTCGTCCAAGTTACCGGAGTCGGTAATAAATCTAGTCAACTCCTTGTAAAATAAAAAATATTGATTGGAACTAAGATTTCAGTACAAGAATTCTTAAACAACAAGACTATATCCTAACCAAATCACCTATAACTTATGTTTGCTTTATGAAATGAAAATTATATATTACATATTAGTAAAAAATTTATATCGAATCTCTTCCGAGTAATTTCGAGTTACCCATGAATGGGTTCAAATCAACTTTGACTCTCAGACCTTCGAGTCGAATCAAATTTTCAAAATTTTAAACTATGATTATGAGAGCATGGCCCGTCCATGCAGTAAATCAACATTTTTGCCTTCTCCCAGCAGACCCAAGTAACGGATGTTTATTTAGCATGAAACACAAGTTGCTTGAACTTCTCCAAATCTTTTAAGTTTTCTTTTTCATTACTTTTAAATATTATTGATTTTATTTACATTTTATTTATGCTTAAAGAAGTGTGTTTAAGCATAAATCTGTTTGTTCAAGTCTTACTAAGACTAATTACTTGCCCAAGAAGAGCATTATGGTCTTCATTAGTTGGTGATAGTGTTTCGTTAATTTTGTATCTTAATTGAGCTATAAATTGCCTTCCACGCTGAAGTCGTTCTACGAGCAATTGACTTCTCCGCTTGCTTTTCTTGCCGGAAAGTAATTCCACAGCTCACTCTCATCGGAAAGCCAAAAACCTCCTCTCTATCTGTCGTCCTAATGGCTGGACTTAGCAAGATCTTGACCATCGGCGGAACTGGGTACATCGGAAAATTCATCACCGAAGCAAGCGCGAAATCTGGACATCCGACCTTCGCTTTAGTCAGGAAAAGCACTGTCTCTGACCCAGTTAAGGGAAAGCTGATCGAAAATTTCAAGAAATTAGGAGTCACCCTGCTTTATGTTAGTCACTCTCTCTCTCTCTCTCTCTCTCTCTCTCTCTCTCTCTCTCTCTCTCTCTGTGCTTTTGTTAGCTCTTGTCTTAATTTCCTCGTCTTAATTTCTTACTTCTGAGGATTTGGAAGGTAGACATAAGAAAACTGAGTTGAACATTTTCTGACAGGGAGATCTGTACGATCACGAGAGTTTGGTGAAAGCGATCAAGCAGGTTGATGTCGTCATCTCGACCGTCGGTCTCGAACAGCTCGCAGATCAGTCAAAGATCATCGCTGCCATCAAAGAAGCTGGAACTGTAAAGGTAGTCTCAGTCTCTACATTTCTCGTGGCTAGTTGAATGAGACACTAGCATACTGATACTTTCAGGGTGCAATTCCTCTACAACAAACAATCCAAAGATGAAATTTGGCTCCTATTTTCGTTCATGCACAAGTCGTACCTACAGTCAATTTGATTTCAGCGTAAAGCTTTAGAATTGAAAATCAGAGTCTAACCTGACGGGTGCTTATCATTTGCAGAGATTCCTCCCATCAGAATTTGTAAACGATGTAGATCGTGGCCATTCGGTGGAACCAGCAAAGACTCCTTTCAATATCAAGGCTAAGATCAGGCGAGCCATCGAAGCCGAAGGGGTCCCTTATACGTATGCATCATCCAATTTCTTTGCCGGCTATTTCCTTCCGAATTTGGCCCAGCCAGGGGCCACTGCTCCACCTAGGGACAAAGTCACTATTCTAGGGGATGGAAACCCCAAAGGTAGCCAACCGGAACTCTGCCATTCCTAGCTTGGAGCATGCTTTACCTATACATACATTTACGCGCATGCATGCTTACAAGGACACTCAAGTTAAAACTTGGTCATTTCTAGTTCTAGGGATGGCAACGGAATGGGTGAGGACAGATTTTTACAACTCATATGACCTTGAGGTCATAGATTCGAGGCTTGGAAATAGTCTCTTACAAAAATGTAACGTAGGACTCTCTACGCTAAGCGGGATCTTCACGCAGCAGGCTGCTCTTTTATTTTCCTTAATCTGCATATAATTTTTAAGTTAACTCCCGATCTCACGGATCCACACTTTTCCCTGCTTAAAGCTATTATCGTCAAGGAAGAGGACATTGCTACATACACAATTAAAGCCGTGGATGACCCAAGAACATTGAACAAGATCCTCTACATGAGACCTCCTGCCAACATCTACTCCTTCAATGATCTTGTCGCCCTATGGGAGAATAAGGTAGGAAAGACCCTCGAAAAGACTTATGTTTCAGAGGAACAACTTCTCAAGAACATCCAAGGTCAGTAAGAAGCTTTTCAACCCGTTTGAGACCGGATTTAGCGCTCATTGATATCAATCAGTGTTCATCACTATTCATTTTCTTCTTCCAGAGGCTCCATTCCCGTTGAATGTTGTCTTGGCAGTATGTCACTCAGTTTTCGTCGAAGGCGACCACACCAACTTTGAGATTGAGCCGTCCTCCGGCGTTGAAGCTTCGCAGCTCTATCCAGATGTTAAGTACACCACAGTTGATGAATATCTCAACCAGTTCGTTTGAGAGAGAACCTAAAAGGTTACACAATGAGTGCTACCAATAAAGATGGTTATGGTTTGAGGGAGAGAATTTGCATATGCTTCTTGTCGTTGTGCTAAGTAAACAAATGCCCCTGGAGGGGATGAGAAGTACTATGTAAACCATGTCATTTGGAAATAAACAATAGTTTGAGAATGTCTTGAGAGACTATGTTTGGGTTCTTGATATGGCACTTTTCTCACTTGATGCGATGGACTTAGCAGTGAGCTGAATGAGCAAAATCCATCAGCTATGAGGGTCGATCTGAGAGAGCTTGCTTGTCATGAAATTCAGCCTGCAATTAAATTTCAATCTTTAATCCCCGGAATGACGACAGTGAAAGAGAGGGAAGTAGACCTGATAATAAGACTCACAAAATTTGAACTTTCAGCTGTGTGAGAAGGTTAACATTAACTCACAAAGAAAAGACTGAAATATTTGAATCTGTAGACAAGGAATTTCTCAAACCTTGCAAATGCACTTAATCCCATTCATCGGATTCCGTTGAATCATCCAGCAGCTTCAGCAGGAACAATCTCAAAATCTTTCTACTGAGAACCGCTGGTTTGAGGTAATTTTGTATCTTTAGGTTGCTTTCTGTTCTCCTTGAGCTTTTCACGTGTCTTGTGTTTTATCCAGTTATACTCAATTAACTCAGACATCCGAATTGCAGTTGAGGAAAATTAATCAATTATCTTAACTATCATTGACAGCAAGATGAAGAAATTGAAAAAAAGAGGCAAGCTGACAAAAACACATGGGCTCAATGTCTTCAATGCCAATTATCACCAATTAGATCTTGATGACTCTTGCAACATGATTGAAGATTTAATTGCAGAAGCTCTTCCACCATTGTCTAACTTTGATCCACTAGGGGCCTGTCTTATATGGTGTCAAACTAATTGTTAACGTCTGGCTGAAGACGTTAAACTTAGCACTTACTAGGAGACAACCCAGGATTTTAGACATACATCACTCAATTTTCATATAGATCCTATGTTTTTCAAACATTGAGGACAATGTTTCATTCAGAGACCCTGAGGAAAGCCAATGGAAACCTATAACCTGGTGAGATTTAGAAACTATCTTCTTTCAGAGAGTTATAAGTAATTTCATAATTTCTTCAGCGTATATAAATTAGTGTGATCTTGTTATCATTGTTTTAGTTAAACATTGAGAATAAATAGAAGTAATAGCTTTAATTCTAGAAAATTTATTGAATTTGATAGGCTTTAGGAAACCTAAGAAATAATATAGGTCATCATTGCTCAGCCTATAGATATAAAGCCAACTTCGTATATCATACCACTAGTTAGCCCCTTTGAGCCTATTGTTTAGCCTTTTCTTTCCTAACCCCGTTTACCTTAACCCAAAACAAGCTAGTAAAATAAATGTCCATTACACATTGTCAAAATGAGTAGAGTTAGTAGAAAAAGTTAAAAAAATAAGTCAAATAAGTGAGAAAAATGAGTAGTCTTTCTTCCAAAGAAATCTAAAAAAAACTATGAAAAAAGAAAAAAAAATTGAAAGAGAAAGATAAAAATATGAAAGAGATATTCACTTTAAATACAACACAAAAGAAAAGTTGTCCTAACAGATATTTATTGAAGACCTCTACTCAATTTTGAACCTTTGAAATCCCTATACCTTTTTTTTCTGAGAGCCTATGTTTTATCCTACTTAAAGACTTATTGATCTTAGGTAGAACATAACCTTAAAGAGAAGATAAAAAGAAAGAATTAAGTTAAACTATCCTAATATTCTTGATTATAATATCTACTCTTAGGGATCACTTTCCTTTGTCTCACTAGCATTCAAAAGATTTATGTGAACCATTAGCTTGTTAGAGTTGGTCACATAATGAGAGAAATATGTTTAAACCCTTATTTGAGAGTTTCATTTCTAAGAGTATATCTATGAGGATTTGAGGTCAAGACATATTTCCAATAGAATTTAAGCATATCCAGTTAGAAGTCAAGATTTATGTGGTTATACACACACACTCCAAGAAATAGCTCAAATAAAATGTCTTTAATTTGTGTATGATGTGTAAAATTGTCAAATCTTCACTATTAAGCTTTTGCTGAATGGGGATTCTCTAAGATAAAATAGGGGACTTGGCCTTATTGAATTTTGTAGGTATATTCACTGCAAACCCTCACTAGTGTCACGGACTTACATTGCAAAGCCTGTGACCAATGCTTGAGGACTCCAAAGGAGGCCTACTTAGCTCATGGACTTAACTTAAGAGACTCACGAACTTACATTGCAAAGCCTGTGACCAATGCTTGCGGACTCCAAAGGAGGCCTACTTAGCTCATGGACTTAACTTAAGAGACTTAGATCCATCAATTTGTGGAGAAGATCCATAATCTAGAAGGCCCGGATTTTATAAATGTCTTTAGAAATATCTAGAATGTTGTAAACTTAAGATATTTTAAGAGAATATTCTAGAGAACAATCTCAACCATATACATGTAATAATTTCCACCATTCATTAAGGAGGTGGAAAAGGGGGCGAACTCCTATAAATAGAGGAGCTCCCTCATTTGTAAGACTTCTTGTAAGGAAGCATGAAGCTTAGAAGCTAATGCTATTAAGGTGTAAGCTATTTTGAGGCACAAGAGTAAGTTGTTATTAGCTTCTAATTCTCTTCCTTTATTTTCTCATAATCTTCCCATATTTTCTTGTGAGCTTTCGCAATTCAGGCTGAACTTAACCTTGGTGCCTTAAGCACATTTCAAGACTAAGTGCCGCACGAGAGTCTAAGCGCATGACAAATGATATCAGAGCAGGTTCAACAGGGTTGGTAGCTAAGCGAGATTGAGCAAAATTGGTTCTAAAACAAGGTTAGCAGTGAAGGTTTACGAAGATGGAGGCCATTGTGTGTGACATCTCCACTTGGCTAAAGGAAGTGCACCTGAGGTCTAGGTCCTTTGAAGCTGTGACGAAAGAGCTTAAGGACGAGCGGGAGGGAGAGGATGGATTGCGCTCCATAAGAAAGGTAAGCCTTCATAAAACACCTGAGGTTAGCGTTTTAAATACAAGGAACTATGCTAGTAGATAGAAGGTTGCTACCTCGTCAAAGCCATACTACTTTTGTGATGGACCTCACCTTGTGCGAGATTGCCCAACGAGGAAGGTCCGACACAACCTGACATTACACAAGGAAGAGGAGGAGGAAGAGCTAGAGGATGTTGCTCAATCAGGTGAGTTGCCAAACTGCATTACAGAAGTCATACCTGATAAAATTGTGGACAATGGAAGCATTGCCACATAACAAATCTCGGGAGGCCAAATGATCAAGCCACATGAGGAAGTGGCTAGGTTGAAAGATTTGGAGCTAACAAGAGAATATGCAATGAGGGTGGATACGACATAGCTAGGCTTACCAAGCTTAAGTGCTGAAAGCTTGTTTGGACCAAATGAGTCCTAGGAGAAGATGGAGATCAATAAGGGTGTTGACACAATCGTTGGTACAAAGGGTAGTGTGCCACAACATGAGGACTACAAGATGGACGAATCCAAGCAAAGTCGTGAAGGATTCACAATGGTTGGTAACCACTACAATGACGTGTAGGAGGCACATCAACAAGGGATGGTTGCATTAAGACTTAAAGAGCTCTGTGGATCACATTTGTGCAAGGGTGCACATGAGGACAATGCCGCCTACGACTTGATGATGATAAGTAAGATCCTTATAGAGCACAAGTGTGGCTAGATGTCAATGTGCAAAGAGATAAGCAAGGTAGGACACCTTACAAAGATCACCACACCACCTAGAACATGTAAAGTGCACAAAAGTAGCTCGTACAAGAGATTGAAGTTTCAAATACTGAAGAAGATATATCGACGAGAGCGTCGACATCATCAGGTGGGGGAGAATGTCATGGACTTATATTGCAAAGCCCGTGACCAATGCTTGCGGACTCCAAAGGAGGCCTACTTAGCTCATGGACTTAACTTAGGAGGCTTAGGTCCATTAATTTGTGGAGAAGATCCATAATCTAGAAGGCCCAGATTCTAGAAATGTCTTTAGAAATATCTAGAATGTTGTAAACTTAAGATATTTTAAGAGAATATTCTAGAGAACAATCTCAACCATATACATGTAAAAAATTTCACCATTCATTAAGGAGGTGGAAAGAGGGTGAACTCCTATAAATAGAGGAGCTCCCTCATTTGTAAGACATCTTGTAAAGAAGCATTAAGCTTAGAAGTTAATGCTATTACGATATAAGCTATTTTGAGGCACAAGAGTAAGTTGTTATCAGCTTCTAATTCTTTTCCTTTATTTCCTCATAATCTTCCCATATTTTCTTATGAGCTTCCACAATTCAGGCTGAACTTAGCCTTGGTGCCTTAAGCGCATTTCAAGACTAAGTGCTTTTGTTAGATCACGATCTGATATCGTTTCATCGGTTTACGTTAAAGAGAACAGTAGTGCATAGTAGTTCATCGAAAAATGGCAAGCCGCACCGTTTTTCGACATTATAAACGACGAAAACTTTAAGAAAGAAAAGAGACATCGTAGAGGGTGGCATACCGTGGTCAGATCGATTAGAACTAGTCTTCCCTTCGCTGCGTGCACCTGATTCCATGTCATAGCAGGCATCGTCAACACGAAAACTGAGAGGGATAGTTTGGCCGTAAAACAAAACAGGGGAGGCTTTTATAGCCTCATCGTGGGTCCTCCACCCTATAGGCCCACGTGTATCTACCATTTTACCCTCTCTTATTATTTATTTATTTTGGTTATTACATTGGCAAAGTTAAAGTCATGGTAATTTCTTATTAGAAACTTCCTTTTAGTTGCATCTTATATTGTATAAATGCCATTAAGAGTTTCCCATAATTCTTTCCATTGACTTAGTGATTTTTGAGTAATGATCATAATGCTTATCAAATAATGCACTTAGAAAATGTGTGATTTGTCATATCTTCTTTCCACTTTTAGATCTTAGCCAATCTATCCTCTTTTACCTTTTCAGTTGTCTCAATAAGTGTTTTTAGGAGTTTTAACAAATTAAGGACACAACTTTGTCAATACTTACCAAACTTTCAGGATCTTTAGAAGATAGATTATCTTCTGTCTTCAGCTTCCAAAATCGATGTCATCAAACCTTTGAAACATTAGCATATTTGTATATTACAATATTAGAATTTACAAGGGTATAGTGGTTGATGGTTTTGAAGATTTTGTGGGTTTTCATAGATTTTGGCTTAGAAACCATGCAAGTGGTTGGTATTTAGAACATTTGGTCAAAACTCCATATAAGTTGCGTAGGGTTTGGGTTTTGGTGGTTTTTGACATGTTGGACTTTCATGCCAGAGGTTACATCTACTAAAAAACAACCAAAACTTATAAAAGTAAAATTTTGAAAAAGTTTGTAGTGTAAAATTGCTCATTTTTGTCTCACTAAAAATCCAATTCAACACTTCTTTTTCTAGAGAGAGAAAAAGGGATGTTTAGTCAAGAAAAAGAAGCCTTAATCCCAAAAGCCCTCTTATTTGGCAGGTGTAAACTTCTAGAATTAGCCAGTTGTAGGACTTGGAATTGGCAGGTTCTAACTTAAGTAGGTAGACTCTAGGAATTCACGGGTTCTCCAAGTTCTAGACTCAGTAGCATAAGTACTAAGTCTAGAATTGGTGAGTATTAATCCCTTCCAAGCACTCGACGTAAAAGAAGAAAAAGCTCCAAAATCATTATCTTTGGGCTAGACCACTTTCTTAAGGGATTTGAACCAATATAAAGCTAGCTGTTTGAGGCATCCAAGATGGTGTCTACATTTACTTATAGGCCATTTGTAGAAATCTCGGGCATAGGACCATTGGGTGCCACAAAAATGATCAAGATTATATGACTATTAGTCCTTGGATGCATGCAGCATCAACCCCATCATAATTATGGAAGTAGGTATAATCTAACAAACTAGATTTTTGTGGTATGGCTACCTAAAGACAAAATATAGCAAATGAAGGGCCTCAATCACAAAAATATGCTGGACTTGCAAGTAGTTTAAGATGCTTGAGCAAATCCTTGATGTCTAGAGACACCATACTTAGCATCCCAATATTGTAAGTTTACTAGGAAACCTAAGCGACCACCATTTTAAGATGAACTTGCTCTCTTAAATGCCAATATTTCCTTCCCTTGAGACTATGTCTCACTTATTGGAAAGTCTTCAAAAAATGAAAAAAGAACAAAACTAAATGAATTTGATAAATAACATAACTTATAGAAGTTGGCAATGGTTAAGGACTTTGACAATCCTAAACGATAGAATAGAGCAACTCAGTGACACACAAAATTGGAAATTTGCAAATTTAGTACCAATGAATAGTATATATGAGACGACTCCTACTCCAATAACTCTTTTCTTCACATTCACCAAAAAATGGTGGATGTAACTTGAAATACATTTCATTTGATCAAATAGGTGCTTATTCTACCAGTAAGTACTTTGCTTTGTTCTAATGAATGCTTATGTTCTTTTTCTCATGTTTTGTTGGCATTTTTGCGTTGTAGCCAATAATGCCACTGATTTTTGGTTGTGCTTCTTTTGTTTTAAAATTTTCTTGTGGCTAAACATGTAAAGTAGTTTGAAAGTATTGGATAAATTGTTTTGTGAGATCCACTTAAGAAGAGAGTTTAATTCCTCTGACAAAGTGATTGGCTTTAAAGCCCAAGTAGAAGGGCAGCCTCATGCATGAAGCTTCTGAGTATGGAAGGTTTGGAGAAGGGATAGACTATAGGGTTTATAGTAGGCATCCTTACTTTGTATTTTTGCAAAAAACTGTTTTCAACTCATTTACTAAAATAATATTAATATATGATTGAATTGGTGATTTCTCAAATAAAGAAGTAATAGGTTCTCATTGAGTCGTAGAAATAGCCAGTTCTACATTAGAACTCGTAAGTGGAAATGGCCACTTCTCAGAATTGCTCAGCTCTCAAGAGCTGGCCAGTTCCAGAAGTCGACACCTTCCTCTGAGATATTTCTCCCGACAGCCCTTTCTTCCTCTACCGACGGATTGTTTCTTCTCCCCCTCTCCTCGTCATTGTCCTCCTTCTTCTGAAACCCTATCAGTTATTCGTTTTGTGGCATGTAGTTGATAGATCTGACCCCTTTCTTTGGTGGTTCTTGCCAAACAGCAGCAGGTACGGTTGCAGACTTATTAGGATTTTGGTTTTTGAAGTTATAAATCATTTGAGGTTTTCGGTTTTTACTGTCTTTTGACGAAGATGTGACCGTGTTATGATTGCATCTTCTTTGATTTCTTACTGGAATGAATGCCAACACGATCAGATTATATGTGTTAGTTGATCTTTGGAGATGGGGCTGGGATATTTCATTTTTTCTTGGATTTTACTTCCAGTAGGTCTTCCTCATCTGTTTGTGTTCGTGATGTAGATTTGTTATCAGTCTCTGTTATTCTTCTCCATGTTCTTCTGTTTCGTCTTCTTTCGATCCCACTTCACACAGAGAAAACCCCAAAGAAACCTTAAAACTGGAGAAAAATAAGAATTTTTGGATAATAATTAGCTACTCTTTTGCAAATCACCGGCTTTTCTCTGGTAAAATCTCATTGTATTTTCCGATTTTCCGGTTTGCGTTTTGATTTTCATCCATGATTTCTCTCTGCAACTTGAAATTTTTACATCATTTCCTATTCCTTGAATCGATGGCTGTATCTGGCAGTTTGTGGGGTTACATTTTGAATTTATTTCTCTTTCTTGGTAAGCGATTGGTTACAGTTCTGGTTTCTGGTTTTTGTTTGGTAGTTTCCGCATTTTTCTGTTTCTGCCTTCTGAGAGCGAATCACGTTTTATTCCCAGGGATTCTGATCTAATTATTTTTCTTCTTCATTTTTTCTAATTTTTTTCCTCTTTTGTTCTCAAATTTGGGAGTGAAGATAGTTATGGTCTGCAGTACTGGTTGGAGTTTCATGTTTGGTTTTTCTGGTTCAATATGCCCGAATATCTTGATTCTTCTACAATGTTGCAGAGAAATAAAAGAAATAATAATTGTGTTTTTTCGGAATCATTATACTATATGAAGGTACCACAGACTTAAAATAGAGATATGAGATCTTTCAGTTTTAAAAGACATTTATAAATTGGAGACTAAAGTATTGGCCTTAGATTATTAGTGCAAATCAGTAAAGGCAAAATATTGAATCTGACTTTGTTGAATCCCAAAGATAGAGTTACTAAGATCTCTTGCACATTTGGGAGACCTCAACTGTCTTCAAGAAGCCTCATTTGCAGCATGCCTCTAAACTAGGTTCAAAGAATTCAGTTTGTGCAAGCTAACTTTTTCCAACAATTTGAAGATGTGGATATTAACTCCATGGATTCTGCAAACTTAGTGACAACTGGAATGAATCTATGAAATTGTCACAGCCCTACTGTTTCTTCATGCTCCGATCGTGCGGCACCCGTGCTCATAGCTTGCTCTCCATAGGACTGAGTTACATAGGCAGAGCAAAGCACACGAAGAGTCCTTGTACATGCAGCTAAGCTTCATATAGCACACATTTTGTTGGGCCTGATAGGCTGACTTAAAAAGCTAACAATAGCCCATGGGATCATTTTGGCTGGACTGGATCTTGTCCTGAAACTTTGATCTATTTTTTTCCTTTATGCGAGTAGATCAAACTGGAGAGAAAATGATGGATCTAGCCTTTTTTGTATGTTAGGTAATTCAGTTGTGTTTTGATTTCATTAGGAAAGAGAAGAGAATTATCTAGGGAATATGGTTAAATATTCCCTTGATTAATTTATTGATAATATTAACAAGAGTAACCTCATTTATAATGATTTTGATGGCTATTAATTAAATAAATCAGTAGAAATTATCATGTGAACTACCTCTAGACCACTACCACATAACTAGCAAACTGCAGGTACTATCCAACACACAGAACCTCAAATTTCATGTGTACTTCTTGATTGTTTGATATTCATTCTTTGTGGATATTGGTCATATTATTGGTGCTTCTATTATTTCACATTCCCTTGAGAATGGAATGCATTTTATGATAATAGTTAAAACATGGATAATCGGTCATGCTTTTAAGCAGTGCCTGAATCCCCATCGATCTTTGTTGACTGAAGCTGGGAGTTGTGTTTGAGTCTAGGTTTATGAGTTACTTTTTACTAGCATTGGATTTTTCCTGCAGGAATTCTATGAAGCCTATCAATTTTCACTTCTGGAAGTTATGTTAGGAAAATGACATTGTTCTTATACCAGTTCCCTGATATATTAGGTGAAAGGTGGAGATCTTAAGTTGTAGTATCTGCTGTATGGTAATTGTTCTAGGGTCAGACAGTGGAAATCTCTTACTGAAGGTGAAAACTGTTTCCAAATGGGATCTAGCAGAATTTCTACAATTCTTTCTGCTGCAGTGAGTCGTATTGCAACACCACGTTCTCCAGCTGGATCATCAGTATCATCTGGTTTGTTGTCTTCTGTAAATTCAGATCACAGGTTTGGTGTAGTTAGTTCTGGACAAAGAAGTAGTTTGAGACTTTCTGCTTCTCTGCAAGATTTTTCCACATTCTGCAAACTCGACCAAGAAGAAGGTGATCTTGAGCATGGAAGTGACAATTTGGCTCATGCAAAGCCCCCTCGTGCTCTACAAAGAGAAACCGCTATGCCAAGTTTTTCAAAGGAGAGGGTCTCACCAGCAACCTCACTCACACGGAAGAAATGGGTGCAAGCAGCTGTGGTTCTTCTTTGCCTTCTTTTGTTCATTTACCTCATATACGTATGTTCAAAACATTTTACTACAAAAGCATCACATTTCTATGTGATACTTGATTGTGGAAGTACTGGAACGCGTGTTTATGTCTATGAGTGGTCTATTGATAAGAATAGAAGCAGTAAGAACCTTCCTATACTCTTGAAATCATTACCTGACACTCTTCAGAAATCCAATTCACACAGTGGTCGTGCATATCAACGTATGGAGACAGAGCCTGGTTTTCATAAACTTGTACACAATATGTCTGGCTTGAGGGCTGCAATCAAGCCACTAGTTCGCTGGGCAGAAAAGCAAATACCCAAACATGCTCATAAGACTACATCCCTCTTTCTTTATGCTACTGCTGGAGTTCGTAGACTATCAAATTATGATTCAGGATGGCTTCTAGATAATGCATGGTCTATTTTGAAGAATTCATCATTCTATTGTCAAAGGCATTGGGTTAAAATTTTAACTGGTATGGAAGAAGCTTATTATGGATGGATAGCACTAAACTATCACATGGGTACATTGGGGTTTTCACCTGCAAAAGAAACATTTGGTGCACTTGACTTGGGAGGCTCCTCGCTTCAAATTACTTTTGAAACCAAGGAACCCTTGCAAGATGAGACTAGTTTAAACCTGAGTATTGGAGCAGTTAGTCATCATCTCAGTGCATATTCTCTTGAAGGCTATGGTTTGAATGAGGCCTTCGACAAATCTGTAGTTCATCTGCTCAAGAGGCAACTGAGAACAACTGAAGTGGATATAAACAGTGGTAAGCTCTCTCTTAAGCATCCATGTCTGCAAACTGGGTACAAAGAGAAGTATATCTGTTCTCAGTGTGCTGTGCGTAACAATGATGGGGACCCGCCCTTCGGAGAGAGAAGTAATAACAAGGAAAGATCTGCAGTAGCAATTGAGCTGCTTGGTGCTCCTCAGTGGGAAGAGTGCAGAGAACTTGCAAAAGTAACAGTCAATTTCTCTGAGTGGTCAGATGTAAGCTTGGCAATTGATTGTGACCTCCAACCTTGTGCTCTTAGTGGCAATTGGCCTCGCCCGCATGGACAGTTCTTTGCCATGTCTGGTTTTTTTGTGGTGTTTCAGTTTTTCAACTTGACCTCTGAAGCTACTCTAGATGATGTATTGCAGAAGGGTCAGGAATTTTGTGAGAGTACGTGGGAAGTGGCAAAGAATAGTGTTGCGGCACAGCCCTTTATAGAACAGTACTGCTTTAGGGCTCCATATATAGTTACACTATTGAGAGAGGGCTTGCACATTAGAGATAGCAATGTGGTTGTGGGATCTGGAAGTATTACATGGACAATGGGTGTTGCTTTGTTGGAATCTGGGAAAACATTGTCACGTAGATTCGAGCTTCCCAATTATAGAATAGTTTATAACAAGATAAACCCACTCATTCTCTTTGGGTTGCTATTTTTGTCACTGACACTTCTAATTTGCGCTGTATCATGCATTGGGAATTGCATGCCAAGATTCTTCCGCAGACCATATCTTCACCTTTTCAGGCATAAAAGTGCAACTGCTTCCTCTGTTCTTAATATTCCATCTCCTTTCCGCTTCCAGCGATGGAGTCCCATCAGTTCGGGTAAGTCCTCTGTCAAGTTGGTTGGTTCATGTTGTCTAGATCTCTTTATCAAGTGCATACTGAATGTGGTGTGGTTAAGTTTGTCTTCACAGATAACTTTCTGTCAGCTACATCCATTTGGAATATTAAAAGAAAATAAATTATGGCTTGATCCTCTCATGGATTGGGAATTTCATAATGAGATGAGTTAGGAGGGCCATGGGTAAAATATATACAGCTGATTCATTGACCCTCTTCAAATTCGCTTTTATGGATATTTGCAACCAAGTAGAATGATCCTGAAATATTGCATGGGTGCAATTGCATTTTTTTGGGTTTTTTGCAAAAAAGCTCAATGTTTTTTGAGTCTTGCAAAATTTCCATTAATTTTTAGTGAGCTTTGCAAAATTGCCATTTTGTTAGTTTTCCATCCTCCCTCCCTGTTAGTTTTTTTGAAATTTCGATATTACCCTTCTAGCAAATGGACAAAGGTGAACAAGAGGACTTTGCGCGTGATTTTCCACTTTGTTAATCAATAGAAATCTTTGAAATTGATTGTGATAGATAGAAGACATTGAGAAGAAGAAGACCCAAGTCTTATATTTCCAATTTTCATTAAAAAAGGCATCAACATAAGAACTTAAAGTTTGCTACTCATCGTTGTTTATATGAACAGCAATAGTATTTTGCTTATGATTTAAAATTGAATTTTTCTTTAATTTATTGTGTTTTTTATTGATTTAAAGCATTGATTTATGTTATAATTTATGTTAGGAAGAGTTTTATATCAGTTTTTAGTGAGAAATTGAAGTTTAAATTATTAAATTTCATTGAATAAGCTTAATAGGTACTATTGCACAAGTTAGTGAACATGGTATGTTTACGATTGAACATCTCACTATTGGTTGGTTTTGTTTGAATCTAGTTGTACCATTAGATTCCTTGTTATCGAATTATGTTATGTAATAAGTTCCACAGAAACTTTCCATCAGGAAGTCATTGAACTTAGTGGCCAAAATTGGTGACTTGGTCACGGGTTACGGTTCTAAAGTATAGAACTTGAATTCGAAATAGAGAAGGGTAATATTAGAATTGTGAAAAAACTAACAGGGAAGGAGGATGGAAAACTAATAGAATGGCAATTTTGCAAAGCTCACGAAAACTTAATGGCAAATTTGTAAAACTCAATAACTGTTGGACTGTTTTGTAAAAATGCCAAGATATAATGGCATTTTTGCCAAAAATCCTTTTTTTGTGGAATACCAAGAAGTGAATTTTCTTGATTCTGTCTTCTTATTCAAACATTTACTTTGAAAGAACTTATTCTACATTCTTTCTAGTTGATTTAGAAGGGAAGGAGATAAGCCCTCTTGAACCATCTTAACACACATACATATATGTATATTATGTTAATTTCTCAAATAAGCATCATAATAAAGTAAATGGAGCAAAGTGTAATCTTTTCAGCTTTCGTTAATTTCATATTGAGTACAAGAAAACTAGCATAACTTTTTTTACCCCTTAAAAATGGTATTTTTCTTCTCTATCCAACTTTTGTTTGTAAAGCTGCATCATGTTATTAGTAGCCTGGATTCGATCAATGTTTGAACCTTGAACAAGGCATCATCACCCTCTCTTGTTCCCTTTCTTCTTACTTTTCTATGAAAATGAGACAACAATTAGTGGACACTGTCTAGTCACAGAGCCAATCAGTTCTTGAGAAATAGATTGTGGTTAGTCTTGCTCAAGAAACTCTACATCTGGTGTGAGTTTGATTGGACCTTAGTTATCTATGAAGCTATTGGCTCAACCCTCTTTGTAGTTTGACTTATAAATCAGAGACTTCTTGCTCCTTAAGGTTTTGGTTTTGATCTACTTGTTATCCCTTTAGGGTGTTATGGGATCTTGATGGTTGCCTATCCAAGGTTCACTTTTATCAGTTTTCCTTATGTTTTACTGTATTCTCTTTGCTTAGGTTTCTAATTGTGCAATTGTCTATATTGGGAAATGTTGTAATTTATGGAAGTCCTTTTTAAAAAAGGTACATCACATTACCAAACATTGGGATTTGTTTGTGTTGGTTACATGCTGAGGTAGTGTTTCCTAAAGCTCAAGTTTGTTTGCAAGGCTTCAACTATCTCTGCAAGCAGCTTAGGCCTCTAAATTGTGCTTTAAAGATGGTTTGCTTAAAACAAAATGATATAACTAATTGAAGATAGTATGACTTTCAATGCCATCATTAGCATTGTGATCTAGGATACTATCATGGTTGCATACTTTAATAAAAGGAGTTTCTAAAGATGGTTAGAAGAGCGAGTTCTTGCTTAAGCAATATGAGGTTGCATATGCATTCTTTGGGTCGTATTCCTAACTTCCTTGATTTAATTGGGCACCTGGATTGTTAGTAATATGTGCTATTGCACCATCTTGAATGTCCTGGATGGACTTCAAGTGTGTAAGAGAGTTTTAGAATCTCTTCAAAACATTTGGTAGAAGAAAGGAAGTGCAAAATTATTCATAAACCACTAAATGGGATTTAATGACTAAGAAGACACCAACTATGCCTTAGGTGATGGACTTTAATTGAGTGGTGATAAGATTAAACTTCCAATAAGATGACTAGATGATAACCTCCATATTGGGAGCAAGAGCGACCAAATTTCCATTGTCTTGAATGGATTATTTTCTTAATAGATGCCTAAAGATAAGACCGTCTAAAACATTCGATGCTTGATGTGTAGTGGAGACCATTATTGTTAGTGGGATTAGGATGTTTCTAAATAATCAATTGCTGAGGCTCCTGTGATGGAACATAAATCTAAGAAATCTAAGCTCTTTTAGAACATCCTTTAGTGGAAAAATATGAAATGTTATAGATCTAGCACTTGTCCTTGGTGAATGGTGCTGATTAAAGTACTATAATGTAACAAGAGTGACTAGTTGTATAGAAAATGGCTCCACAAGAACCCTCTCAAGATAGGCATGGTTGATGCTGAGAATAGTTGAAGTGAGAGTTCAGTGAGGAGTTGAATGCTAATTTTATTACCAATGACAAGGACTATCAGATCAGCAACAAACATTTATCAAGTGATTGGAAAGTTACTTTCAAAAATTGCTAAATAACAAATGTCTTGAGAATATCGAGATTGACAGAATCATAAACCCAAATAAAAAAAAAAGGGCAGCCCCGGTGCACGAAGCTCCCGCCTATGCAGGGTCCGGGGAAGGGGCGGGCCACAATGGCCTAAAGTAGGCAGCCTTACCTTGTATTTTTACAAGAGGCTGATTCCACGCCTTGAACCCGTGACCTCAAGGTCACATGACGACAACTTTTACCATTGCGCCAAGGCTCCCCTTCTTTAGGACTATATAGGTACAACTACAGGATTAGGATACCTGAAGTGAAAGGGCCTTGAAAAAGAAATCAAGAAAGGTCTTGGGGCCCGATGGTATACAAATAGAGGTTTGGAAGTATATAGGGTATGGTGGAGTAGTTTAGCTGACAAAGTTGTTTAACAAGATTGTAGAACCAAATAAAATATCAGATGAATGGAGAAAAAGCTTTATCATACGATTTTATAAGAATAAAGGAGACATACAGTGTTGCACTAATTATTGTGAGATCAAACTTACCATATCATGAAACTTTAGAAAAGAATGATTGAGAAGAAGCTATGACATGGGATGTGTATTGGAAAACTAGTTTGATTTCATGACTAGGAGGTCTACCATGGAAGCTATTTTCCTACTTGGACAATTGATAGAAAAATATAGGGAAAGGAGGAAGGACCTCCACACAGTCTTTATTGACTTAGGAAAAGCTTATGATAGGGTCCCTAGAGAGTTAATATAGTAGGTGTTGGGTGAGAAAGTGGTTTCATAGGAATATATATACATAATTAAGGATATATATATATATATATATATATATGAGGGAGCAATAGCAAATGTTAAGACAGCTAGCAAAGAGACCAATGATTTTCCTATCATTATAGGATTGTACCAAGGATTGGCATTGAGCCCATACCATTTCAAGTTAGTTATGAATGAGTTAATAAAACATTTGCACGAACAGATTCTATAGTATATGTTATTTGCAGATGATATGGTTTTGATTGATAAGTCAAGGGAGGACGTAAACACAAAGCTAGAGTTGTTGAGAGATGCTATAGAATAAAGGATTTAAATTAACCAAACTAAGACATAATATATGAAGTGGAATTTTAGCAAGGAGAGGAGTGGAAGTGAAGCATTGGTAAAGATTGATAACCAAGAAGTCCGCTAAGAAGACTACTTTCGGCACAGGATTGAAAATTTATGAGAGCAAAGAGATTTAGAGAACGAATGGATATGTCCTTTGGAGTTTACTATGATTGGCAGATGCCACTCAAACTGAAAAAAATAATTCTATAGGTTGATTGTAAGGCTGGCCATGCTCCATGGATCAGAGTGTTGGGTAGTTGAGGAACAATATGTATATAGGATGAGCGTAGCCGAAATGAGGATGCTGAGATGGAGTAGTGGCAAGACGAAAAAGGATACAATTAGAAATGAAAACATTAGAGGAAACTTAGGAGTACTATTAATAGGTAACAAGATCAGGGAGGGTAAACTTAGATGGTTTGGACATGTTCAATGGAGATTGAAAATGGTACTTGTTAGGAGTAAATTGATCTAAGTTGAATGCTCTAAAAGGCTGACAGGAAGACTCGAAAGGACGTGGATAAAAGTAGTGAGAAATGACTAAAGAACTTTTGGACTAAATGAGGCCATGACACTTGATAGAGGGGAATGAAGGAACACTATTCATGTAACCGATCCAAGTTGGGTAAGGCTTTGATGATGATGATGATGATGATGATTAGGTGACTGGAAAATTGAAGCCTTTTCCACATTCATGCAATATAGTGTGAACACTTAAGATGTTACTAGATCGCTCTCCTTTCCCTCCACTAAAGTTCTAGCCAAAATAACTCTCTGGTACCATTGTGAAGGAAGTGCTCCATGTTGTAGGTTTGAGAAGAATCTAGTGTCCAAATTCACTTTGAGTATGTGTGAAGCCAATATGGAATTTGAATCAGGTAAACTTTTCCACTGCAGTTGACACCTTGGCTAGAAAGTTTTTGCAATGAGTAGACGCTCAGCCTCTTGCAAAATGCAAGGTAGGGCTGTGTACTTTAGGCCCTTGTGGTCCCCCCCTTCCTCGGACCCCGCATAGGCGGGAGCTTTGTGCACTGGGGCTGCCCTTTATCATCTATTAAAATAGTGGCCATTTACGCTGATTCTTTATTATGGAGATTCTCTAAATACTTGGTGCTTCAAGTATTGTGGTTGATGTTAATCTTCTTGTGGTTGATTCTCTAAATACTTGGTGTGGAAAATAAGTTGATTAACTTTAGTCTATTAAAATAATGACCATTTACTTTCATTCTTTATTGTTGAGATTCTAAACTAGGTGAAGTCTATCATGAATGAAGAGCCACTGAGAATCATCAAGAAGAATTATCTGCAATCTGTATTTGGTTATTGCGACATCTGTGAGGAGATGGATAATTGAGATAGAAGGAGCTACTTCACCACCTGCATGATGATTTATCTAATATATAGTTGTATTGTCTCTTGAAAACACAAAGACAAAGCTCTTAGCAAGTGGAAGCCTACTAGCAGAACTTGGAAATTCCCGTAATGGTACTTAATTACAAACTGGGGTGCAAGAACTAGTTGGCTTTGCAATTCCTGAGAATTTGTTGGAACCAAGGAATTACAGGCTTGCATGAACGTATGAGGTTTGTCGTCATGTGACCTTGAGGTTACGGGTTCAAGGCATGGAATCAGCCTCTTGCAAAATGCAAGGTAAGGCTGCCTACTATAGGCCCTTGTGGTCCACCCCTTCCCTGGACCCCGCATAGGCAGGAGCTTCGTGCACCGGGGCTGCCCTTTTATGAACGTATGAGGTTTGTCATCTAGTTACTTTCATCTTTACTTCTTTCTCCAGCATAGATATATAATTTCTTTTCCACTTTTGAGTCTGTTCTTTCAACTTCCCATATAGTTAGGAAGTTGAGGATTTAAATGTTTGCTTCACTGCAAAGAAATATAGTGCGTATGCAGACCAGAGTAACAAATTGAAGTGTACTCTACAATTAGCTGACAATGGTTCATTCAAGAGTTACAAATTACGATCTGGCAAATCGCATGCTATAGTTGATGCAAGCCAACTAATGAACCAGGTAATATAGTCCAACATAGAACAAATTCCGGTCGAGTTGATTAACTCCATCTGATCAGCTTAAGGACATGAAAGAACTTGCAAGAAAAAGCTTCATTCTTAGCAATCTCAAATTCTTGTTCTAGAGTTAAATTAGAGGTTATATTGAGATATGGAAGGGAAATGTCCTCTATCCTAACTATTGTCACTCCAAGGTTTATAGATATTTAGCATGTAATGTTACTATATGTAGAGAATTCTGGATTAGATAGATAATTGATGTGTTTTCATTAGATACTCTTTGACAAGTAAGGTCCATACACTCTGAAATCGTGAAACCCTCATCATCAAGAGATTGTGGAAGATTTCATGAAGGTTCCTCTTATTACTTGGATGGAGAAGGATGTCAAAGCATCACCATCCAAAAACAACACAGGAAGACCACTCTCGATTCAAGTGAAGCAGAAAACAAGTGAACCAAACAACATGTGCTAGCACATTATCACTTTCTTACTTTCTGATTGAAGCAATTTAATGATAATAAACCTACTTATGCAAAAGCCGTGTCTATCTCCTGATGCATCTTATAGCAGAGACCAATTATGACGAAAAGCACTCATTCACACCGGAGAGCACTAGAATTTAGTGGATTCCCATTTGCTGCTGGAGTTTCAGGAGTTAGTGGTAGCTGATTAGTCATTAGCTAAAGACACAGCTGCATGGTGGCTAAAAGATTCAGGCAGAAAGAAGGATTTGGCAATTTTGTCCTCCTCTGTTGTAGCTAGGATCTCAACCATAATGGTGTTAACCAAATTTGCTGAGTGTGGATGCAACATTTCCAAGAAGTAACTTGGAAGAGGAATTCTATGGATCTTTGGAAGGGATTCTTGCTGCCAAAGCGAGGAGATGGGACACCACAAGCTGTTCAGATGCCTGCAGAGACTAAAGGTGAGCACTGAAGCAGTGGCATGGGAAACTTAGGTAAGTTCCAATTGCTACTAAATGCTCATACTTTGGGGTTTAATTTTCAATTAAATGCCTTTTATATTTTGCCATTATTTACAAATATTGAATGGGTGCAAAGATGGCCTGCAAGTTATCACCAGGCTTATATGTCATTGAAGAAGAGTCTGGCTAGCAAAAATAGATCAGCAGCTGTCAAAAAACATATCCTTTTATTTTTTCAGATCATATTTTGGCATGTCGTAGAGTCGTTCTCTGGAGTACTCTTCCGGTGTGCTATAGGATGGACACAGTAAATCCCCAGAAATCGGTGCCTGTATTTGGTGATGCAACATATGATTTTCACTTAAAACGTAAACCAAGTCTTTCAATGTTAGTAGGATTATTGCAGTGGATTCTGCCTGAAACGTGACACTATTGAAGAACCCATTCTTCCTAGCAGATCATCTCTCTCTCACACACACACACGCGTGCGCGCGCACATGCACACAAGCATATTAAGTGGTAAATATATTAAAGAGTTAGAGAAGAAACAATCACATAGGGGGCAGAGATTACCCCACATGTCTGAACAGTCCCAGTACCCTAGCTAGGGAGTCAGCAATATCGTTGGCAGACCTATGCACATGCTGCAAGCAAAAGGAGTTACAGCTAGAAAGTAAAAGTTATATCTTTGACAATGGACGCATGATGCCAAGTACCATCCACCTTCCTATTCCCCCAAATGATGAATGAGACAAACCACCTTCCAGCTACAAGGGTCCATTCAAATCCTTTAGGAAGATCTTCAACCTTGCTAAAAACAGCTCTAACTTCTGCTTCATTGAATCTCTTCTCCAACAGGATTCGAAAAGCCTAACAGTCCCACAGATGATCTCTAATCATGCCACCCACACCTGCTGGACCTGAATTGTTCTTTCTAGCATGTCATGAAAATATATCATCCTAACAAAGTTATCTGTACCATGTACTAAGAGAAGTGGCTCTCCTAATTTTTCGGGTCTTCTCCAAATAATGACCTAAGGTTTAAAATATCAAGAGTGAGTTTTGAATATCAATTTTCTTGGTTTTTTCTCACCTTCTCTGATCCACGAGAAGAATTCTGAATTAACTCTACTCTCAGGCATGTGATTGGTCAGCTAATGCAAATATGGAGGAAATAATGAGGATATGCTATGAATCTTTTAAGTCTAGCACTAATAAAAAAGAAAATTTAGTGTAGAAATAAATATTAAAAGGATGTAATAGAAGTATTCTTTATCACTTGGAGTAGCTAGGACCCTTTCAAGTGTTTTAAGCATTGAAATTACTGATTACTGACCTTGACAAAGAGAATTTTATTTGCCAATGATTTCCGCCCAAACACAATGAATTCAGTAGCATGTGCGTGCGTGTGTGTGTGGAGGTTAGCAACTCCACAAATTTTGATTGGACTATTTTGTCCTTCATTAGTGAAATTTTTGTAAGCAACTCCACAAATTTTGATTGGCCTTTTTTGTCATTCATTAATGAAAATTTTGTAATTGTAGAAGTAGATTTTTGGTCTTTTTACATTTTAAGCTTCACATGACTTGATTTTATTACCAAAATACCGTTTTCTCTTGCCAAACTAACCCTCTTCGTAAAACAGAGAAGCTTCCATTGATTGTGTTCCTTCCTCCTCCCTTTCCTTAGGTTTTGTTTTGAGGAACTCTTGTTTCTCTCCTACTGTCTCCTAGTTCCCTAGGAGTTCTGCTTCAGATTCGAAAGGAGATATCAAGAAATCATAAGAGAGAGGAAGAAACCTATGTATTATGGTAGAAATCAAGTAGCGGATCTGTAACCTACATTTCTTCAAGAAATATACATACCCTAGAAAATGAAAAGCCCATAAAAGAATAGATTAGACGATCCATCTCTTACATGAATCCTATGAAACATTAAGCTCTAAGTATCATCCTTTTGCTCAATAAGGATTTATTGTATTAATTATGTCATTGAGTTGTATTAAAGTTTAGACATTTTGTTGCACTGAAAATTTCAGTATTTGTACTTTTAAAATTGAGAGCTTCTCTTTCTTTTGTCCAAAATTTCTGGATAGCACTAGCTTACGTTTTCGGACCCTGCATATGCAGGAGCTTTGTGAGCCAGGGCTGCCCTTTTACTAGCTTACGTTTCCAGTTGCACCAAAATCTAAGAAATTGGATGGGTCTTTTGCTGTCTATTTCCAAGTATGCTGATCGTCCTAATTGAGGAACACTTCCAGGGAGAAAGGCTGGTTTGACCATCTTTGGTGGTTGGACTGTGGCAAAGGGAAAGAGTCTTATGATTGACAGAACGTGTAGGCATTGTTTTGCAACTTCAATGTTAACACAAGGGTAGTTCAAAATACAATTATATTACTATATCAAACTCAAACTGTGCAGACCAAAAGTGCACTTCTAAAATTACAAAGATGCCATTAATCAAGGGAAAAATTGGTCTAATAAAATTGTGGTGTTGCTAACCTACACACGTGTTCTGGGTTAGAAGCACCCTTTCTCTCTCTCCTTATATATATATATATATATATATATATATATATATATATATATATATATATATCATCATGAGACTGTAAATAAAAAGAATCCTTAAATGATGAGAAGAGAAATAACAAAAAAAATTCATTCATTTTAATGCCGATGTGTTTATTTATTATTTAATTTTATTTATGCAAGTATCTGTCTGGATAAGTCGAGCACTCTTAGGGCTTTTTTATAGAGTGAAGATCTAAGTCCCTCCTTGGGAAACTTGTTCTTTTCTTTTCCTTGAATTTTTTTCTATTTCACAACAGAAACAGACATGTTTTCTTTTGTGAAAATAGAAAAGCATTTCAAGAAAAACAAAAAAATGTTTCTCAAATAGGTCCTAAGCTGTTCATCGTGTTTGGCGTACAGAAATTAGGTAACACACTGGAAATCTATGCATTCAAATGATTCTAAGATCTAATCACTTATTTTGTGCCATTGAGGAAATAAATAGAAATCAGTGGACGTGACTTTCAACTCAAAGAAAATTAAGCTAAAAGCATCAAATGGGCATGAAATTTGATATGTAGCCTATTTGAGTCATTCTGAAAATGATGTATGGCGTAGGACCACAAAAGACTATCTCCGCACATGATAAAAGGGTGTGTCTACTTTTTCACCCACACATGGTGTGTCAACTCTTACTGATACAAGGGAGCCTTTAGTCTATAATATGCATGTAGGTTAGCAGCACCAAAAAGTTTCATTGGACCTGAAATACCCATAGATAGTCGTATGTTGGATAAATAGAACCATGAGTTTTTGTCTTTTAGATACTATTTCTGCATATTACATGTAGAGGAATGATAGTGTCCTGTCCTAATGGACACAGGTTATTGTACTCCACTACCTCTTTACCTTGGTGGGCCCCACCTTCTGCTGACCAGGCTCGCATCTGATTTCACTAACTCTCAATATCTTGTGAACTACACATCACCCTGATTTGATGATTTTGATATCCAAAAGATGTTGCTTTGAACTATTTGATTTTAGACCATTCTTTAAACAGTGTTTCTCACTGTCCATGTTTTTGTGGCCAAAAGCTCACTTTTCAGATTCCAAACTCATCCAATGGTAGTCTGCCTCCTGCATGGATCTGAGCGTGTTATAAACATCTATTTGAAACCATTCATAAAAAAACAAGTAAGCATAAGGTTATTGGGACATGTAGTGGATGTCATATCTCTCATCTCTCACCATTCTTTCTGAATTACCTTCCGGATCTTTTAACCTTTCTTAGCCTTCTCTGCAAAATCAATGATAGACCTTACTAAGAGCTTGAACTGGGATGATAATAATCTTCCCAATTATGACTGTTTCTCCTTTCTACAAAGGTCGGCTGTAAAATATGCCTAACATAATTGGACTTTTAAAGATGTGGACAAAGTTGTAACCTCTTAAAGACCTGCCTGGGTTACCTTTCCATGCTTATGCTCCCATGACCATGGTTGACACGGGGAAGAGAAAGAAGAGACAGAAAATTGGGGCTTTCTTTTTGGTTTATGAATGAAGGGTACTGTGGAGTGAAAATGTAATGCTAGTTATGTAACAATGCAGAAGTAACATGTAAAAGACCAGAAAGGAAAAAAAGAAAACCATTGTTGTGCCACCATGTGTGGATATTTCAGGTCTAAACAATTTCTTGATGCTGCTTGCCTACACAAAACATGTTGTAGGTTAGAAGCTCCCAATATATAATTCTTATGGTTCTCCACTTTATTGATTGATATGTACACACATGCGCGCGCGCACAAACACATGCTATGGTTGTTTAAGTAGTCAATTTGCTAAAGTATTCAGACCTAGCTTCTTCTTTCAACTTATGTGTAATAAGAGTTTCACTAGGACTTGGTTGACTCCGGGCGATACCTGGTAAACTTATTCAAAAGATATTTTCAGCCTAATAACCGTAGGCATTGTCTTCCCCATATTAAACATTTACAATTAGTATGCCAAAACTTTTTAGTTTGTGAGAAAGCACTAGCATACTTTCCATAACATGTTTACCTCCAATTGTAGTTTTGCCTGCTTGATGCTTTTCCATAAATTGCTTGTGAGATTTCCTACTTCCCATTTTCTTGGTCTGCTTGATGCCTCCAGTTGTTTTATTCTTCTTGAATTGCTTGTGAGTTCCTACTTCCCGTTTTTACTTTTTGTTTTTGCAATTCAAATTTTGTATTTCGGCAATTTCCTCCTGTTTCTGCTTCTGGCTATTCTTTTTTAATTCAAAGAAAGCATGATGCAGCTTTTCTTCTATATCATGCTGTAGATGATGTACATGTGTCTCATTTCAGGTGATGGAAGAGTGAAGATGCCACTGAGTCCTACAATTGCTGGCTCTGGACAGCAACCTTTTGGTTTGGGGCATGGATTTGGGGGTAGTGGCATTCAGCTCATGGAGACTTCTTTTCACCGTGCAGGTGGTAGTGTTTCACATAGTTATTCATCATGTAGCTTGGGACAGATGCAGTTTGACAATGGGACAGGATCCTTCTGGCCCCCCAATCGAGGTCAAATGCGGCTCCAGAGCAGGAGATCACAGTCGAGGGAAGACCTCAGTTCATCATTAGCTGATGCTCACCTGGTGAAGATTTAGGATTATCTCCATACTGAAGAAGACTAATCTGGTATATCTTCTCTTTTTGTTGTGAACTGTATAAATGATTAAACATACAAAGTACCAATATAGTTCTTTAGTCTGACCAACGTCTTGAAATTAGTCAAGAATTGAGTCATTGTTTCTGTATTGCACTTTGAAAATAAATGTATTAGTTTGATGCCACTATGACTCATTATTGTGTCATACACATTTACCCTTATAGTACTCCAGATCAAATAGGAACCTTCACATGCATAAGCAGCTCACATGTTGCTTCTATACATGTTCCTGCTATCTGAAAATCATTTTGGGTGAGAGACGAGAACCCAAAGAGGCTGTTTGTATTGGGAATAAGAATCATGATATAAGCTGTTTTAAAATAGTAAAATACAAAGGAAATTTTTTACTATTCCAGAACAGGTTAATCTGTGATTCTTATTCCCATCGGAAGCAGCCTCAAACGGTTCTGGGTTAGCTATCAGAATTCAGTCATTTATTAAAACCACCTCATTGCATTTGTGCTCTCATTTGCTTCCAATGTGTAACTGCCCATCTATTTCATGTCAGGTTTGATACAGAGGAGGTCCTTCACGCGAAAGACCAAGCAGCAAATGCAGAAGCATTGGTCCATTTCTTTCTGTCCGACGTTTGATGCTTCCAACTTCATTTCTGACGTGATTTTCAAGAGAGCTTACATGGAATTTCTTTCATGTTCTTCTATTATCACGAGTCATTTTCAATCGGTTCAATTATTTCATTATTATTCCATTTCATTGAAATCATCATGCTGCCAGCAATAATCAATTCTCAGTTTTCCACTAGCAGCACCTACACCTATAATTGTTCGTTGCGTAGACACTGTTACAGAAAATTTCTTCTTCAGGACTAATGATCATGTTGCCAAGTCAAGGCAGACTCAGCAGCACAGAAATCACGTCTTAACCATCTAAAACTCGTTGAGCATGGCTCAATGGCGGGGGTGGATGATCCAATGCTCTACACCGATGTATCAGCAGAAGAGTGTTGCAAAGTCATCTATATTCTATTGCCACGTACAGCAACAATGTACCTATCTGATTGTGTATGTCAAAAAGCAGCCAATGGGAAGACATTGCATCCATTTATTATTGTTGTTCGGCAAATTGCCGGTTTTCTATTGTAACAGGAGGCTGCAAGGGCTTCAACCCCCATCTTACTATAATGCGCAGCTCTGTAGCATGTTATCTTGTTGACTGTGAAAACGAATATTTGGCGAGTTTCAGCATATATATGACATCATATGCGAGCTACAACTTGCATTGCTTTGCCCTTGGTCACCTCTTGATAGGTCCAATTACCTGTTGCTTGGGTATAATGCCAAAGAGTGATATACAGTTTAATGATGCTACTGTGATATGCTTGCTCATGGGAAGGCAAGCTCTGCTATTCTGGTTCATCGTTTTGGTGATCAATGGGCAAGAGTTCTGTTGAAACCATTGGCATGCATTTAAACATCCCTATTTGCGTACGTGCATCATCATCATTATTATCAAGACCTTACTCTGATTAGGCGTGAGCCACGTCAATCTTGTTCCTCCATGCCTGAGTGCATAAATGTTTCCTTCTGACATTGAGAGCCGCCTTCTGTATTTGTTGAATTTTCTTTTCTATGGATAAAAATACGAGGAACGCTGATCTGAAACGTTTGCTTCTGACGTTGAGAACTCGCCTTCCATATTTGTTGATTTTGCTTTTGTACAGATAAAAATGTGAGAAATGCTAAGCAGAGTCTCCATGTAATAGCCTACAAGTTTCCTGCTTCTGCCGGAGCCCACTTTGCAAGGTTCAACTTGCACATCCTAGTGTCTAACAGTTTTACCTGGAAACAAATGTTTAGCATCTTTTGAAAAAACAGCTTAATTCTATTCTCCAATTAGATCCAGTGTACATGCGTTTTTTATTTACTTGCCCTTTTTATTTACATGACATTCAAATCTTGAGAAACGAGATGAGCTAGTCAGAGTTTGCTAAGGTGGGAACCAACGGAGGTGGTGAGCTGACACTCTTACATGCAGTGCCCATTTAGCATTTCTCAAATGTGCAAGTCGTCGAGAAGTCAGGAGTGGAGACTCAAATCAAAAGGTCCTATTTTTTCTGCATATGGTAAATTTTTTTGGAAGCTCTGTCTTGTTTGGCATATGCTTAGATCTGCATGAAAAACTGAGTAAATATTATGCATGACAAATCTAGGACATTACTTACTTCACACACCCATAAGCATTGATACCTACCAAGATTATATATATCTCTATTCTCTATTAAGCTAATTCTCGCATAGGCAGGAGCTTTGTGCGCCAGGGTTGCCCTGTTTATCTATTAAGCTAATACGGGTTTCTTTTTACCCTGCTTTTTTCCTTGCCCCATGTTCTATTTTCCCAAAGCCCCAATTTTCCTTGGTGCATATAGATATTTTTGAATTTTTTACTTCTGTTTTTATCCTATGCCATTTGTGAATAAATGGGCTCCAAAAGAATTTGCTTTTCACACTCTCTTTTTAACCACAACATGGATATATCAATTTGTTAACTTCTACATTTTCTACCATCAATCCCTAAAATCTCTTTCTAACCTTTCTTATTTAACTTCTAATACAATAATATTTATCTACTATTATATGGTATACTTTTTCACAACACAGCCCAACTTATCTCATTTTTGCCACTTTTTCCTTTCTTTTCATTTTATCTCTTCATTTAAAACTAACTTTTTTTCATATAAGTATAATAATAAATGCCATATTTAGTACTCATATACGCTACATGATGTTAGTGGTGCTTGAGAAGAGAAGAATGAGAGCTGGCTTGAGCTGAGTTGAGACTGCTCCACATCCATCTCTAATAATCTCTAACATTGAGATGAGGAGATGTTGCTTCTTCTTAACCAGCCTAAGCACCAATAACACTGATGTGGACTATCTTGTCTCATCTCAAGTCAGCGCTCATTCTATGTCAAGCACCACTATGTAGAGTTATTTATTCTTCCTAAAAACTTGAGATAATACAGGGCAGCCTTGCAGTGGTTGCCACCTACCAAGAAGTTGCCACCTTGTGCACCCAACCATTTCTTTTAGGTGTTTGCCTCCATTTTTTTGCTTTGTTTTTAAGGAGACAGTTACGACGCAAACTATATGAAACCTATTATTATAATTTTAAATATACTTGAAATTACCCTAACAAGAAAAAAATAGAATCTCAAACCTCTCACCAAGCATAACAGAAAAAGAAGCAATATTATTGTCCACTTTTGACAATTTGGTTAGTATAAATTAAGGCAATGAAACTGCATGCCTAGGCACTAAGACATTTTGTTTCTCATTATTTCATGTCCGTTGGTGGCAAGGTTGAGAGAGAGAGAGAGAGAGAGAGAGAGAGAGAGAGAGAGAGAGAGAGAGAGAGAGAGAGAGAGAGAGAAATTCATGAACGTACCGTAGATTAAACTACTTGGATGACTGCCAAGGAAGAGTAAACAAAAAGATAGTATATAAAAGATAGTATATAATGGACCAAAGAACACCCCTTCAACGATGGGAATTCAAACATCCATCTCTTCTTATTTATGAAGGGGAGCCTTGGCGAAATGGTAAAAGTAGTCGTGTGACCTTGACGTCAGGGGTTCAAGGCGTGGAAATAGCCTCTTGCAAATGCAAGGTAAGGCTGTGTACTTTAGGCCCTTGTGGTCTGCCCCCTCTCCAGACCCTGCATAGGCGGGAGCTTCGTGCACTCTAGGGCTGCCCCTTGTATCTCTTCTTATTCATGAACTTCTTAAATGCATATTACATCTTCTAATTTATCTGCTAAAATGCAATACAAGTCATTCATTAGCTTTGTAAGCGTTTTTATATGGTGGATCCAAATTCACTTGTCTGCAGGGCAGCATCTTAGGTAGGCCATGCACTACTTACCAATCTCTGCAGCTGGAATTATTCTAAACACTACAGATCTACAGTGAAGAGGAGCCTTGGGGCAAGAGTAGAGTTGTAGTCATCTGACCGTGAAGTTACGGATTATGGGCATGGAAATAAGGCCTTGATGTAAAATGGATGCATGCTTAGAAAGTTCGGAAAATAAAAATCAACTTTACAGATAAGAGATGGTGAAGGATTGTGCTCTGATATGTCAAGGATCTACCCAATATATTGAACGGTTCAGATCACCAACCATCTGTGTACCACATGTACTTTTGAAGCATGTAAAATTGTGAATCCCTGCACTAATCTAGATGCATTAACACCACGTAAGAACTCCCCCTATAACTCATTTCTGACACTCCTGTATCAATTATGTACGAACTCATCGTCCTGCCTCTGGAGCCGGTGCCGGTGCTGATTCCGTTACGTTGATCAACGCTCTTCTTAAAGAAGTCATCATTCTCCGGGCCACAATCTCATCGTTGTGCGCGTCTGAAATGAAAACAAGAATTTCCGGGCATTCCAATCATAAAACTAAGAACAGGTAAATGAAGCCAAACATGAAGAACCAAGAATAAAAGCCGAAGAAAATTGGACTTCTCCCCCTACCTGTAGAACCCGAATTCGGTTTTGCAGACGCAGACCAGATAACCAAAGTTGGGGTGATGATGGTGAGAGCAGCCCACAAGAAGAAGATCAAAACAAAAGCCCTCCCATTCATTTCTGTGACAACCTTGAAGAGTTCTCCAAATTGTTTTGAAGGTTATAAAGAAACAAGAGTAGAGGAAAACCATAACTCCTCCCTGGCCATGATTAGAATAATTATTTAAAAACTGCTTAATTTTTTATTATATATCTCCCTCATGCAAATAAATTCAGAAATTATAGAACAAATTTCTCTGATTTTCTAGGCAGTAGTTGAAGGGTTGTTATGTGACTATGATAGAGGGGACTTTGGAGCAAGTTTTCTATTGAACTGAAATTTATTGTGTGCAAGCAGACTTGTTTATTTTGGGGAGTTGAAAAGGTTGGGTGGCTTTGGTGAGAGGCATCTTTCACATATTTCTTCAAGTAAAAAGGAAACTACATACTGGAAGACATACATTATAGCTTGGATTATGTACTAGTTGTGCTGAGGGATGTCAATAACAAGCAAAGGAAGAACTTCAGTCTGTCTCTTCTTTAATTAAAAGAACAATTAAGACATGGCCTATCTAGGTCAAGATGGTTACGTAGAACTCTTTAGATCATTCACATTGACATCCCAACCATAAGATTGAATCCAACACAAGTCAATTGTTCACCTTTTATTCGTCCTCATTACCACTAACCATAGACCATTAGAAAGAAACTTATCACGTACTAACCATAAGATTTTTTTTATACCGTGAGCGATCAAATGCTGTAATTTTCACTTGGACTCTTAGCGTTGCCAGTTTTATTAATTAGGAGGTTCAAGGCGTGGAAATAGCCTCTTGCAAAAATGCAAAGTAAAGCTGCATACTATAGACCTTTATAGTCCGTCACTTCTCCAAACTCTGCATGGGCGGGAGCTTCATGCACCAAGACTGCCCTCTTTATCTTTCCAGGTGCTGCCCGATCGAGCTGGTCATCTGTACATGAAATAATACGGCATAATCGCATAAAATGGATTATATATGCCTTCTCATGGCCCAGGGTACTAGCTTGCATGCACTTCGGAAACTAGCACATAATTATTCGCCATAAAAAACCTAACAAAGAGAAGAAAAAAAATGAAGAGGATTTTGAACTTAATTCGATCCTCAAACTTGCAAGCAGGTTCAGCGTTGAATATCTTTTGAATTCAAGAAACTGAATTACACATTTTGCAAAGAGAACTTGGAAAGTGGACACCTACATGCCTGGTTTTCTCTTTTCTTTTATTTCTAATGGTGATCAAGAGATTCCGTGGATGAATCAACGAGTCATGAAAGAAGTTCTAATTGATTTTCATTTTTTGGGCACAAGCTGGGTTTTATGGACAAACCCATCGCCCAGGAGACCCTCGAACCAGTGACCTAAGCACAGAAGAGATCCTTCTACTGTCCCTGCACTTGAAGGCCTTAGCTCTTGGATATCAAAATTAGATGTCCACGAAAGATAAGCCGACTGTGAAAGAATTTTTTGTTTTGTGCTTTTTTCTCTTTCGGTAGGCAAGCTGGGGATTTATGGATAGCCCACGAACACTCAGAACCCGTGACCTATATAAGCACAGGTGAGGTGTTCTAGTGCCACTGTAGTAGAAGGCCTTAGCTCCTTAGCATGAATGAATTGACTCAAAGAAACCTTCCCGGTAAAATCTAGGTTCGTTTATCAATCTATCAACCACATAATGACTGAGTAGATATTCAAGCTTGAGCAAGTCTTGACTCAACCATGCAACCATGCTCATGGTTTCCCTCCTTGTTTACAAGCATGAAACATGTTCTTCGGTGTTTGGTATGTCCATCTAAAGGTCTAATTCCGTTTTTGGCTTATGAAATGAATATGATAATAAGGTTTTCCAAGCCTCTAGCAGTATGGACCAAGTCTTTGTTATAAAATAACGAAGAAATTTGTGGTAGAGTTTGATAAACTTATAACCAATTATTAGTCAATGAGAGATTTCTTGCTTGGCTGGAGAATTGAGAAATGAGTAGCTTCTTTCTTGGTAACCAACAATAAAAAGATTTCTAATGTCATTGTCATCTACCTCTTCTTGATTACTTCACTAGTTTATAAGCATAATAATTAATGATAATCAAGAATATGGTTGTAAGAGCTTTCAAGTTTTTCTCTTGAGTACAACTACCAAGCAAGGCACTTACATACTTGAGGGAGTACAAATCAATGAATTCTACATAATACTTATTCTTGGAACTTCTATTCTTTTAAAAAATAATTAAAAAAAAAACTGCAGGAGAGAAACACAAGTTTGAAGAGAGAAAATGTCATGTGACACTCATTGATTTATACTTCTTCCTTAAACAATCAAGTGTACTCTTCGTTGTAGTTGGCAATTAGATCAACAATCAATAAAAGAAAATTGCTTTTGGGAAGTGCATATGCTTGCTCAAGGAAGAAGTACAACTTTTGAGACTATATTTGTCATACAGGCATGATCTAATCTGCTAGATTGGAAGAAGATGGTGTGCCCAACGTATTGAATTCAATTTCATCTTAATTGGATATTTTTAGCTAGACACTTTATCCAAGGAGCCTATTCATATTTTTTCCCTGAAAATATGAACCATTAGGTTTTCGTGAACTAGAGTAAAAGGGTAGCCTCGGTGTACAAAGATTCTGCATATGCAGTGTCCGGAGAAGGGGTGGACCACAAATGTTAATAGTATGCAACCTTACCTTGCATTTTATAAGAGGCTATTTTCACACCTTGAACCTGTGACCTCAAGGTTACATGACAACAACTCTACCGTTGCGCCAAGGCTCCTTCTTTCAATGGACATGAGACGAAAGTCATCTAGTTTTGCTGTTGATGCTATGCAAGTTTACTGGCATGGATCCATACATAGATTTTCCAAAGTGGGTATAAACTATGTACTGCTTCCTTGATCGGAAAAGTGCCACGCTAAGTAGTGGAACTCTTAATGAAAAGCTTTCCTAGTAACATGAACTTGATAAGAACCCGCTCATACTGGCTTTAATGCACAAATTAGCATGGGCACCTAGACTAGTGGGTAAGATGCATTGGTCCCCCAACCAAAAGTTGTGGGTTCAAGCCTGCTCCCTGACCAACTTACAAGAAAGGTTAGCCTCATAAACCCAATCCAATTAGGCTCAATTTGTCTGCTCATATAACTGAGTTTACAAGGTTTCACGTCTCTTATGAACTGTTTCTTATGTTTTTCTGTGACCGTATGGAGTTCTTCTAACGCATTAATATACTATTTCATATTGATTATACTATCTAACTTTGTCGAATTCTAGGTATTCTAGATTTGTATAAATTAATCATGAATCAGCTCAACCCACTTTTATTTAAATTCATATAATAATTGGCGGATCAAGTTGGTTGATTTTTTATTATTATTTTTATTATTATTATTATTATTATTATTATTATTATTAATTCGGATCAAAGTAATCCTAAGCAAGATACAAGATCTATAAAAAGCTTAGAAACTTAAGTTCAATTTTGATTTTACACTCAGCCTAAGTCAGGTTGCAAACCTAAAAAGCGCAGCTCCGTTGCACAAAGCTCTTGCTTATGTGGGGTTTGGGAAAGCGGTGGACCACAAGAGTCTATAGTTGGCAGCCTCATCTTGCATTTTGCAAGAGGCTGATTCCACACCTTGAACCTGTAACCTCAAGGTCACATGATGACAACTTTTACCATTGACCTCAGGTTACAAACCCACTCCTATGTATTTGTCAAGAGAGGCCTGCTTTTCACAAATTTGTAAAGAGAGGCCTGACCTTTTGGAATTATGGTAAGAAAAGACTCACGGTCACTTCCTCAATAGTATTTCAATTTCAACTCATGCTTTTCCTATAAAATACCAGAATTATCCTTCAATCTAATAATTTATAATTGAGAAATGGTAAAGTTGTTATCGTGTGATCTTGAAATCATGGGTTTAAGACATGAAAACAGACTCTTGCAAAAATACAAGGTAAGGCTGCATATTATAGATCCTTGTTGTCTACCCCTTCTCTGGACCCTGCATAAATTAAAGCTTCATGCACTGGGACTGCCCTTTATTATAATTGAGAAATGATACATACAACCTTCTTCGAAATATGTGAATATTAAAGTTTCCTAATTAAAAGTAAAAAGAAAATTATATGTACACCCTCTCAAATGCCACTAGTACATTCACGTGCTAATTCAGTATAGGCAAAAAATGATACGTGCTCCCTCCTCTTTTAAATGCGATCGCTCTCTCAATCTTAAGAGTTTGCACGAAGCCACTTGAAAGAAAAAGGTTGAGACGAGCACTTATCATTTTGAATGCGAGAAAATAAGGGAAGCTTCTGTGAGCAGCTTTATCTTGCATTTTTACAAGATGCCATTTTGATGCTTTAAAGCCGTGATCTCAAGGTCACATCACAAACTCTGAACCTTGAACTCTGAATAACTTTACCGTTACACTAAGGCTCCCCAAAATAAGGATAGTTTTAAAATTTAGTGTAAAGACTAAGCTACTGTCTAAACTCCATATGAAAGATTGATGGTGAACTTGTTCTCACAATTATCATGAAATAACAAGCCTCTCTTTATAAATTTGTGAACTATTTAAGCGCATTCAATATAAATAAATAAATAAATATATATATATATATATATATTAAAATGGAAACTGAATGATTGCACCCATCCATTAGCAGCTTCACTTGTCCTAAAAGAAATCAGTTGAACTACTCTTCGAATTCATATCTAAACCAGTGAAATTGATTAGAATGGATCCACGATGATGGTATCCGATCCATTGACAGCTTTACTATCCTACTACTCGAATTTGTACACAAACCGATGGAATTCATTGGAATGGATGCACAAGTGGTATCTGATCGGTTGATAGCTTCAATATCCTAAAAGAAATCATATGAACGGGTCTGATCAACTAAACGCGGGCCACTGTATGTGGGGAAGCGGTGAGACAAAGGGGGTCTAGCTGGCCATAGTTTATAACCTCGTGGGCGAAGGCGACTCCTTTCATCGTCGACGACGAGGACAATCTGCGAGTCAAGCTCACTCCCGCAGCAAAAGCGCACAGGAAACGGATGTTGCAGACGCAGTTGACGTGCAGACATGTTTCTCTTCCCATCGTTCCTTTCCAGGATCTATCCAACACACAAGAATTCAAAGAAGCTGTAATTCTCCGATCGCCCTCCCTTCATTATTTTGTCCTCTGTCGGTTCGTAGCTGTAGGACTGACGGCTCTCAGTTGAAGACAAGAATTCTCCACGACAAAAACCCTAGAAATTGCTGGAATATCCGTCTGGTTTTCTGTTGTTAAATGGCTGGAGATTTAGCTCCTTCCTCCTCGTCTTCAACGATGCAGCGGCTTAGGGAATCTCGCTATCTCAATGTTAAACACCTCCACATCCGGAGATCCTTCGGCATTCTGACGAGCAATTGGATTCCAAGTTTCCCGGGATTCCGGAGCTCCCTTTTTTCGAATCTCAAACTTCACGTCCGTCTACTTCCAGAAGCAATACACCCGGAGCTTGGATAGGGTTTTCAGGCTGGATTCTCTGACTTTCCGTTGTTTTTCTTGTAAGAATGCTTGAATTACACAGGTTTTCTTTGCATTTCGTGCCTTAGTTGGAAGAATCTCGGGTTTCCTGTTCATGTTCTTGCAGAAATATTTGATGCTTTTGCCACTTACGGTGGAGAAATTGTAGTTTTCCAGTTACTCAACTGGTCCAATTGCACCAAACAGTACTCTTCCTGCAATGCTTGCCATGGAGAACTCCTCCAGACCCAGCAGAGATTCACATCACAGATCCTCGTCGTTCAGACAGAGGCAGAGTGGCTATGAACCTTCTGACACAGAAACTGAGTGGCAGGAAAGTCCCTGGCACGAGATGAAGAATGGTAATCGTCAAAAGGATGGCGCTTTCATCACCGACAGGCCAAAAACTCCATTGAATTCTGTCAGAACTATCAGTCCTTTGAGAAACATCAGTCCTATGAATCACATGGGGAGGTGCTCTTCTCTACCTCATTTTAATCTCGGTGAAGCAGTTACTGCTTCAAAAACCAGCCCAGTTTCAAGAAGAAACAGTAAATCTCCTTATAAACCGCATCCAGATATCGATACTGGCGGAAGTACCAGTCCCTTTCCAGCTTCTCAACGTCGGACACATATTTCACTATATAAGTTGAGGAGAGAAGAAGCTGATGTGGAGAACTATGCGCTTAAAACCTCAAGTCGACGACATAACCAGAGAACACCTACCAGCATCGTGGGTTCGAATGAAAAAGGACTTCCATCAGAAGCTTCTAGAGCGGGTGAGAGATCTAGTTACAGCCATAGGTCAGTATCTGCTCCAAGGAAAGTAAGGGAGAAGGACCACCAGATCAGGTATGCTTCCACAGAGAGGATTGGACACAGACGCCCGTTGCCACTAGCAACAAACCAAAACCAGAAACAGAGGGAAAGCTCTTATTCAAATCATGCAGGGAAAATCAATGAAATGATTGCAAATGCAAAGCTCTCAAAAGCTCCCTATGCTGATCTTCCAACATTGGAAAGCATAGAGTCAATTACAATAGGAGATATCTTCTTTTCTCGGGATGGCACAGCCTTGCATAAGAACGTTGTAACAAAGAATGCTGGTCCTGGAAATAGCTTTACTCCCAAATATAAGCAAAGCAGAGGCGATGTCCCATTTGGTAGCAATGGGCCAGTGGGCTCAGGCAGTAGTGTTTTATCACGAACCAATACAAGCTCCAGCAGGCAGAGTATTGATAAAACCGGCACTATGAGTGGTAGTTATTCTAGCGGAAGTATAGGGGTAAATTCCTGGAAATTCACTGCCAACAGACTGAAAAGCCAAACAGATACGTGGTTCGGTTGTGTGAGGCGAGGTCCTTGCAGGACCTCAAAGACGCAAGAAGCAAGAGAGATTGATGAAGCATCTTTTATTGAGAAAGCATTTGTCGTGGAAAGCCTGAGGCAGTTCTGGGCAGATAAGCATCAACCAGGTTCATTGAGTGGTTTCATTTGTCACAAACAACAAGCACAGCATCTCAAGCAACTGGTAAGGCTACTCTGGTCTGTAAATATATTATATTTCATTCATTTTTCCTGTCATTCTGAAAATTGTTCAAATATGCTTGTCATGTCATAGTCAAAGTTTTTCCAATTCTGTTGGAAAAATTAGGGCATGATACATTGATCTCAAGACTTCGTAATTGTTCAGAATAATTTGCCAGTTCTGCTGAACATTCTTAACCCTAGACTAGGTGTTAAACCCTGGTTGACTGCGGTTTTCTAATGGACACTGTGAAGTGACAATGTTATGGATTATTTGAGATGCTGTACTTTTTGTTCTGGATCAGATACTTACTGCTAGGCAAGTCATCATATGCTACATATCTAGCGTCTCTTTTCAAAAAGGATATCATTTTAGCAAAATGTCACGAGGTTTTTCTTCAAATTACAGAGATTGCTCTACACAAAAATACGTCATACAAAGTTCTAGTTTCTGGCAAAGGTCAAGTTCTAGAGATGTAATAGAAGGATGTAATCAGTCCCCTACTTACCTAAGATTTCACTAATACAACGATGCTAACTTCCATCAACTTTTCACTAATACATACCTAAGAGTTCCCGCTTGCCCAAATATTACACTTGTGGAAATCTTCCTCAATCCCACCATTAAACTGTTGTCTTTCTCCTGGAAACACTACAACATCAAGATCAGAAAGCTGGATTTCATAACAGTGGGCTTGGTGGCTGGGCCAGATAAAGTCTGAGATTCCAGTTACATCTGCTGGCTAGTTGGATTAGATAAAGACTGAAATTCCTGTTATTTTTTCTGGAAGTTGGAGTTCTAGGACATATAGTTTAAATTATAAGGTAATCCTGAAGCATTACAACTTTCAATAGCATTATTTATGATACTTGCGTGCCACATATACCAAAATGAATTATCTTCTCGCTGTAGGAGTTATATCTGAAAGTAGCATATGCTGTTAGATTAAGTTAGCCTAAGTTGAAAGCTGGTCAGAGATGTGTGGAAAACTTGATTTGGAAGCAATCTTGATATCTCAAATGACTTAAGCTTTGCTGCCACCTTGGCAGTAAAACATGCTTCTAGATATATGATGGACCACGTTAATTACCAATTCGTGATCATTGAGATTTATGAGCAATTTGGATTACTATTTAGGAATAGATATTACCTCTCTTTTTCTCCCCTTTCAAACACTCTGTTGTCACCTTAGAAGTTTCTCAAATGCTAGGTGTAGACACCTAATTTTTCACTGTTGCTTACTTCAGACCTTTTGCAATACAAACAAATAGCACTGAAACAAACAAAGTACAAAATTTATCAGCACTGAAAATTTTATAGCGGATTTGCATAGTACAGTTTAAAACGAAAATTGAGTGAAATACATTATTTTGATACAATATCTGGCAAAATGAAATGAACATCAATTTGTAGTTTAAAAGGTGGCAGATAGCAGTAGAATTTGTGTAAAACCAACTACTTTGCATCAAAATTATGTGCAATACATCATCTTAATATACCATGTTGCAAAATGTAAAAATAATGAAATTAACTAGACTCTGAAATATGCCCGAGTCTGCTACCTAAAAATGGGTCTTCATTTAGAAAATCTTATTCATTTGAGACTTCCATGAGCTTTATTATTCTATTTAACTTCGAGCAAAGTTGTTCTCAAAGTTCGTCTAGGCCTAAATTTCTCCGTCAACTTTGAAAATTCAAGCCAAGTTTTTTAATTGAAAGAGCTTCTTTAATTCAGTTTTATAAATGCAATTCTTATATTCAGTTCTCTAATTTCATAGATATTAGTTATTTACTTCTGTTTTAACTTAAACTAGATTAGAATTTAAATTCCTTTGATCCTTTATGGTTCAGATTTCATTCTTCATGGATGACAAGATTCAAGTCATGAAGTATGAACTGTGAACTGAAGTTTCTTTTCTTTTAATGCTTGTCAGATTGACTTCTTGTTACTTACTGTAGTACTGAGCCAGTAAGTTATTGCTTTCAGTACAGAATTTGAATAGTTTTTTGTCCTACACTGGTTTCCAGTTTATGATTTACTGGTTTAGAACTAAATGATCATGGATCTGTGTCATTTACAGAATAGCTTCAGTTCTTATTGAAGAAGTTACAGTTAGCTTTAATGTTCTATAGATTTATAGATCAATCTGATTCATAATTTTCTGCCAAGATTAAGTCCTGTGAATCTTGAACCGACCATATGATTGGAAAGACTGAGTGCTTAAAATGCCTTCAGTTTACGAGTAACTTTGATTCAGATCTTTTGAGTTCTGCTTATCCGAAAGGGGTCATGAATTTGTTAGGAGCACTTAATGCTTTTTAGCTAAAGTGGGAACTCCATCTTAAGCCTAGACTTTCTAATGAGTTTATGAAATTTTAGAATTTCCTCTAGTCGTGCGGTTTTTGCTTTGTTGAAAGCCACTTGTGATTCCAACTCTCACATTGAATGATTCACAAGTTTTTATGACAACAAAGCTGCTAGATTTTGGTGATTTCAGTAGGCATTTTATTCAACTCACTAATTGCTAATGTGTTTTACTGTTGTTAGATATCCCACAACAACTGTCCCCACATTCTATTCAAGGGACCTTCAGGCTCTGGAAAGAAGGCCCTAACCATGGCTTTGCTGCATGATATCTATGGTTCCACTGCTCTGAGAGTATGTTCAAGAATTTCATCTGATCTAACTTCCAATTGTATGGTAATTTTTATGTTCAGCACTGGGGGTTTGATATAGGCTGACCTTTCCTTGTTCAATTTTATTGCAGACGTCACATGGTTTAAGGTGCTTCCAAGTTCAGGTATGGCCCATTGCTTATATACTGAATTCTATTTTAGCTGTACATGAGTGAGTTCCCATGAGATGGACAACCTTCTGTTGTCAATATTTCTTACGGGAAAAGGAAAAGGAAAAGGAAATAAGAAGCTGTAAAACAAGCAAGACTGACAATATTACCTAGCAATTCTTAATCAGTAGCCAAAATGCAAGAAACTATTATAAGCTAAATTATTTCTTGCAAGTGATTTGTGGGCATTTTCGAAGTTGTTCTGATGAGATGGCATTAGCAATGCTCTAATACTTTCTCCAGCCTTAATATATTTGTCTCTACTGGAAAATAAATAAAACTTAATAGTTTCCCTCAATTTACATTAACCATAGACCTTTATGATCTCTGTTAATTTTCTGGAATCAGATTGAGACAAAGATCTATGTCGTACTCAATACCTCAAGCAGCAAGACTGCATTCAGCTTTTTCCAAGGAAGACATGAAATCAGATAGTAGGAGTTATAGCTAGGTCTGCATCATGCAGAAGGACATATCATGGACCTTGGAAGGAAATGAAATCCATGCTCATTCAGTAATAATCTCTGATCACAATACAGCCAAGTGTGGACTGAAAATTTTGTTGGAGTTTTGGTGGAAGCTGATGCTAGTTTCAGACTTCAAAATTTTCACATTAAAAATTGGAACTAATAGATTTATGGAACAGATACTTTGGTAGTCACTGAAATTGAGGGAGTGATTTCTTTACAGTATCCAAGCTGTGTCTTATTACAATAATGAACTTATCTGATCTTCATGACAGGAAACTATGCCAATTCAAGTGTTTGTTCCGCTAACTTCAAGTCCTCACCATGTGGAACTTAATCTAAGGACTGAAGCAAAGAATGGTAGATATGCATTAATGGCTTCTGTAAAGGAAATAACCACCAGCCTCTCATCTGCTCCTGAAGTGAGTGATGCAAGTATTAAGCCAGATTACAAAGGTTCACTCTTGGAAACTCATGATTTGTTGATATATATGTTACTTTCCAGTTTTTAACCTTGGTTTATTTCTGATCCAGTAATTGTTCTCTACGAAGTCGACAGACTCGCAGAGAATGTTCAGCACTTGATAAAGTGGATAATGGACTGCTATACAGATGCATGCAAGATCATACTCTGTTGTGAGGATGATACCAATCTCCTTGAATCTGTCAAAAGCCGCTGCAAACTTATTACAATAGATGCACCTGTTACTCATGAAGTAAGTGTCATTCTTGTTTCATATAAATATTAGCTTCTACAAACAGGTAAGTTATTGGATGTTTTCCATTTCGACATACTAAACAACATTAGACTAGACAGTATACATGATTTTAGGGCTGTTCTGAGTAGCTACAGAACGTGATGTTTCTCCTTTGAGCTTTGCCATCAGTTGTTACTCCTGAGAACTAGTTGTTTCTTTAAGTGATAACTTTCACGTTACAATTTCTGTCTGAATGCATGGGTGGTGGACGCCCTGCCAAGAAGCATCCATGTTTGTCATTCCTATGATCAACACCCAGTATCAATATTGATGAATTTCCTTTTTCCGTTAAGAATCAATTCAGAGCTACTAATCTTCAGAGTAATAATTTCAGTATCTGTTGTAATTTCAGATGATAGAGGTCCTAATTCAGATAGCAAGGAAGGAGAACATAGATTTGCCAATGAGTTTTGCTGCTAAGATTGCAACAAAATCTAAGCAGAACTTGCGGAAAGCAATCATGGCACTTGAAGCATGCAAAGCACACAAGTAAGAATGAGGAAAGAGAAATTCATGCATCAATTCTCCTTACTCATGTTTTACTGACTCATCTAGTGCTCAAACAGCTACCCTTTCCTTGATGAACAACCAATTCCACTAGGCTGGGAAGAGGTCCTCATAGAACTTGCTGAGGAGATTCTTGCTGATCCAGCCCCAAGAAGGTTAGGCCCATTATTGCATATCATAAATTATTATCATTCCATGCTTATTTATCAGTTAGTAATTGAGAGCAAGACCAAACTTTCTTGTTTTGCACTTGCAGACTATGTTTCACCCGTGAGAAGATTCAAAAACTGCTGGGGAACTTTGTCCATCCCAAACTAATCCTTTTGGTAAATCCCTTGTGTTTTAGCAACTTGCTTAATTTTTGAAGAGGAGGATTTCTCCTTGACAGAACCGTACATTCCAAATGCAGAAGCTTGTAGAACAGTTTCTCAAGGCAGTTGAAGCTAGTATGAAGAGAGAGCTTTATTACTGGCATGCTTACTATGTAAGTACCAACTACACTTCTTTCTATTTTGTTAACACAAGGTGCTGAAGCACTCAGGATCTACTTCTTACAGGATAAGAGGCTTCCCCTTGGAACAGGTGCCCTGCTGAAGTTAGAAGGTAACCGAACATTGATGCTCCCCTCCCTTTGTTAATGTGGTGTATATATTTGTAACGTGTGGGCTTTTCATAGTTAACTCTTTTTAAGTCATCAGTATTCTTAAAAGAATATCAACAGCAAATTCTGAAAATTTTCCCAAAACTTCCAGGGTCATTGAGAAGTGTATGCTCACACGTATACATATGCACATACCTTTAGAGTTAAGGTGCCATTGTTAACATGTACTGTTTCTGTATAATCTAAGACTGTATGCATATATCATGTGCTTCTTAGATCTATCTTCAGGGTTCATGTTTAATATGACTATGTAAATTGAGTTTTCATAAAACAGATGGCCCAATCTATAGGTAGCCTTTGCATGAAGGAAATTTTCTCATGTATTTACATATGAATAACCAAGTTCATCTATTTCTTTGGAGTTCACTTTGATAATATCCAGTAGGGAGCATGGGGTCATCTGTTTGTGTCTGTCTCATAAGCAGCACTTTATGCATGTATACGTCTTTAACTATTTTCATATCTTGTTAAGCTTGTGTTGATTCCTTTCCTGTGCAGAGTTCGTGGCGAAGTTCATGAGTATTTACAGGAAGAGCTTTGGCGGCCGTCGGTATTAGTAGAACAGAAACCCACGTATTTTCAGAGCCGCTTTGAACTTTTCTGACACTGCTGAGGCCCAAGGGAACTGATTAGACACTGCCAAATCGTAGCACATATGAAATGTAAGGAACTTGTATTCTGAAAGAATTTCTGATTAAAAGATAAGACCCGGAGTGAGCTGTAGCAGTGTTTTACACTGAATTCTTTTCGTTCTCTGTCGGTGATGTCTAAGCCCATGTTTTAAACCATCGCATCAGACCTAACATGTTGTAAACCTGAGGCCTTTACTTTTCAGATTAAGCCAAAATAAAAGGCAGCCCCGTGCACGAAGCTCCCGCCTATGCGGGGTCTGCAGAAGGGGCGGGCCACAAGAGCCGAAAGTACACAGTCTTACCTTGTATTTTGCAAGAAGCTGTTTTCACGTCTTGAACCTATGACCTCAAAGTCACATGATGGCAACTTTTACCGTTGCGCCAAGGGAAAAATGGATGAATATTTACGGATGGGCAGTGATGATGCCTGATGAAACTGAGTGGTTTTCAACAATTAAGACGGTGCTTGGAGTTGTGTTAAGAGAAACCTTGGAGATATTGGGAGCTCAATGGTGATCTTTAGCTAGCGGTGGCAAAATGGGGTGGCAGTGGAACAAGGAGAGGTTGTAGCAGGCAAAGGGTAAGAGAATATTGTCAGTGGAAATTTCCTGCTTGGACATAAATATTGTGAGATACTCCATAGCATCTTTGAAGGGAGCCTTGGCGCAACAGTAAAGTTGTCGTCGTATGACCTTGAGGTCATGAGTTCAAGGCGTGAAAATGGCCTCTTGCAAAAATGCACGGTAAAGCTGTGTACTAAAGACCCTTATGGTCTGCCCCTTTCCCAGACCCTGTATGTAGGAGCTTTGTGCACAGCAGCTGCCTTTTACTCTGTCCTTCTAAAAATCAGGTTGAAATCCACTGTGATGGCATGAATGCTCTTCCCGATTTTGAACAACTAATCTCCAATTAAGAAGGAACTAGGAAGCGTTTAGCTGTAACATATGCAGAGGGAAATAGGAAATTATTGAGCGTGTTTGAGGAATCCTTGGTGCTGCACTCACTCCACCCTAGAGAGCAAAACTTAGGTACATGGCCATTTCACTGTGGTAGCTACATCAGTCCCCTTAGAAAAGATTGCAACTTCAAGCTCCTTTCCTTTCACAGAAGGAAACAGAAAATCACCATAACCTGCACTGAAACCATTTTGTATCTTACAGGAATGCCAACTGAACACAAAGGGAGGCATATTTTTTGGTGTTCGCCTCTGCATGATTGGACAAGTTCATTTCCTTGCTCTGTATAATGGAGTAAAAAGCACATTCTAAATTTAAATTTACAAAGCAAACAATCAATTATACACGCTCTTAAATGTAATCCCCAGCTAAAGGAGCAAGTGTCACCTCAAACCTGTAATCAAATATATTCCAGAGGAGATGCCCGCAGCCAACTGCAATAGACATTTGTTGGCATATTAATATTTTATTCTACACAGTTGATAATGATATCTTTTGAAATTTCAATCGGTTGGCCAAGAAATTATAAAGGACAAGCACATATAACACTACATATCAGGACCACAAGGGGAGCTTTGGTGCAATGGAAAAAGTTATCGTCATGTGACCTTGAGGTCACGGGTTCAAGGTGTGGAAACAGCCTCTTGCAAAATGCAAGGTAAGGCTGTGTACTTTAGGCCCTTGTGGTCCACCCCTCTCCGTACCTGCATAGGTGGGAGCTTCGTGCACTGGGGCTGCCCCTTTATCAGGACTAAATTATTGGCTTCTCTTTGGGTTCGCATTCTAAACAAGTAATACTTCAGAGATCTGTTTCATTAGGATGATCTTAACCTCATTTCATTGGGATGATCTTCAACATCTTTCGAACGATCTTAACCGCATTTCATTTGGATAATCTCAACATCTTCCTACGGTCAATTTGGTTGGCAAGAAATGGATCAGAAATCGATTTCTAAGTAATTCTTTATAAAAAGTGTTTTATGCCTTAACATTAAATTCTCAACTACAAGGCAAAAAACTACTAGTATTTCCACAGGGTGTGATAAATTTTGGTTTAGAAGAACATCCTTGTAGTCCGCCCTTTCCCTGGACCCTGCATAGGAGGGAGCTTCGTGCAGCGAGGCTGCCTTTTTTTAAGAACATCTTTGTTTATTTTGAACCATCTATGGCTTATGATTATATGGATACGTAGAAATTCCTATCTCATGCCAGTGGCTCGACAAATAACCAATAGTAAAGGCTGAAAAATCCGTGGTTTCTCAGTAAAACGCTATTTCAACCAAAGATTGTCATTTTCTTAGGGAAAAGGTGACTGCCAGAATCATCAAAACACCAATCATTAGAAGCTAAGATCAGATTGCCAATCTCTTCACGGAAGGTTTGGGAAAGGCCATCTAACAAGAGGTTAGCAACATAAAGAACCGAATCGATTGTAGGAACTCAAACTCTTCTTCCACGTAATTGAATTTGATTGAGAAAACATGCTATCTTATTCAAATAATTTTTTTCGTAAGTGATTTTTTGAACAGAAGTTGCCATTCTGAGAGATGATAAAGAAAAGAAGATTCATTTGTTAGCTACGATTGAAGCTGGCTCATCATAGCTACAAAAGCGTGATTAATTCCATGAATCCCACTTAAAGGGCAGCCTTAATGGACGAAGCTCTCACATATGCAGGATCAAGGAAGGGGGCAAACTACAATGGTTAATAGCACACAGCCTTATCTTGCATTTTATAAGAGGCTATTTCTTCTTAATAGTGTCAAATGGACATCTATTATTTGGTGAATGCACATATTTTATGTCCAGAGTACTAGCTGGCTGAAGTACAACCGGTGTTATGAACTACCTTTCTCCTTATTTTTAGCTGTGCAAGGATCCTAGTTCATTAAATTGTCTGTAGTAAAATTGAGACTGCTCGACCTCAAAGCTAATTTGCGTAAAAGAGAACTACCCTACTGAAGAAGAATATTGCTCTCTTACATGCCCAATATCGGACTAAATCGTCCGAGTTCAAGATATTCTCCACTTAAGGAAGAGCTAAGTTGATTTTGCTCAAATCTTGCAAAATCAAGTTGGACTAGCCAAATTGGACATCTGGTTTAACAATCAGTTGATAAATGGTGAATGCCCATATTTGAAGTTCGATGAATATTAGCAGGCTGAAGTACAAGTGGAGTTTCTCAAATAAATAAATAATAATTAAGCAAAAGAAGTGAGATCCACTATTTCAACTATCGAAAACATTCCACTGTTGGTGGAGCGTGCTCTGAATAATGATATACGAAAAAACTCTGTTGGATGATTATGAACATTTGACTGGTAGTTCAAAATGTGGCACTTGACTTGAATGGGCCATATCACACAATTCTCATATATTGGATTATTCTAGCAAATCATTTTGATCATAAAATGTATGGCAAACTTCTTACTGTTCATTTTACAACTCAATAAAATATTAGCTGAGATCATCTAATGGATGGGAACTCCAACACAATCCAACACATGGCCCATCTAAGTCAAGGGCAACAACTTTGAACAATTAAGATCTTCAAATTGAAGAATACTAAACTGACTGCACCAAGGGTGGTCTCTAACAGCCACACTTTTAGAGACTACGTTTGATACACCTCACTTTTGAATGATTTGACTTATTCATCTCATTGCTCCATATTTAGATGGTATAAAGATTAGAAATCATGTGATTTGGATGATTCTAGCATCTGACTAGATGTGCTTAGAAAGGACAGTTTCGTTTCTGCTTGGAAACTTGTTCATCTGTTATTTATTGATTTTTTTTATTCCATGGCAGAAAAACAAAACTTCCTAAAAACGGACTTAGAAACTTCATAAACACCACAGTTTCTTAGAAGCTAGGATCATCCATACCAAATGATATGAGACCTTTAAGAAATCTAAGAATCTTTATAAACAATACAACTTTTTAGAAGCTAGAATCATCCATATGATATACTCTGAGACCTTTAAGAAATCTAGAATTGGAGCAACGAGATGAACAATTCCAATGAAACAAAGGTAGGTTCCAAAACATGTGGTCGCTGGACCACACCTGATAGTGTGGTCAGAACAAGGAAAAAGATCCCAAGAGCTCGAATCATTATGCAGTTGAGGAATATCGCTGAATTAACTGAGCTAGAAATAGCAGAGGCAAGGAATTACGGCACTGACGTAAATATAAGTTGCACTGGAAATGAAATGAGAAGGAGATATCATATATGCAGAAAACATTTCGGTAGCATATGCAATAACAGCCCAGAAAAGGCTGGCAAAGCAAATTTTGCATCTGGGTGCATTTCAATTTCAAATGAGATCAAATACGTGTTTGTTTCAGAATCTAAATGTATAAAAAACTCGAATTCCCTGTATTCTGTTTCCTCTACCATTCTTCCAGAGTATGGTGCTCAAGCAAAGACTAGTCCCTGGGCGAACTACGGCTGCTAGCAGGCTTCTTTCCCGTGTACTTCTGCAAAAACACAAACATTTGACAGAGAAATCTTGGTTAACAACAACATCACAGCACTAGAAAAGATCATTGAGAACAACAGTGATTCCCTTGCAAAGTAAGATGAAAAGGTAAACGCATTGTCATTACTAACTTCACTGAAATCGGACAAAATGTTGTGTACAATATTCAACCGATACTGTAGATTTGATTAATACTTTAATTAAAGTATCGGATGGATATGATAAAAGGAAAATGTTTTCTTTTTTCATTTTTATTTGTTTAAAAGGCATCAGGGCATGATAAAGAACAGGTTTTCCAATCTGACCTGTTTGCCAATGCTGAATGGCACATATCTGTATTTGATCATGTGTAGAATTTGCCGCTTCATAGTCAGGAAAAATAAAACAATCCAGTAGAAAAGCAATATGGGCCAGAAGACAGGCACATCAAATACAGAAAAGAAGGTCATAACGAAAGCTATGAGGAAAGCCTTCATGATGGAATACCTGAAAAGTGAGAAGAGAAAGATTAGCAAGCAGCAAATTTAGTTATTCATGGTAAACCAGTACATCTATATAAGAAAACTCAGGCAATTTGTACTGGTTAAGCAAAAATACAAAATTGTAGCAAAAGGAAAAAGGAACATTAGAGAACATGTCACTCCACCCCCAAATTTCCATAAACATACAGGACAACGGTTGGCATAAAACCCTTGGAGTGACTATATATATATAATGTGTGTGTGTGCACGCGCGCGCGCGTGTGTGTCTGTGTGTGTAATACACATATCAATGTCTAGCAGGAGAAGATGCACATAAGGAAAACGGTAAGGAGCTAAGAAATGCTATTATCTTCACAAAGAAAACCATCAGCAACTGTAACTACGTGCTACAGGACACGGGGTAATATAAACACTTGTAGAAGTATATAAATAATTCAAAACAGAACAACATATGTACAAGAAACACAGTAATGACCTAGAAATGCTATTATTTTCGTTGAGAAATCTCATGGATATGCTACTAAGACAAAATGCCAGGGTCAAAGAGATAACTCAATCGGCAGCGATGCGGCATAGATTATTACAAGTCCTTCAGCCATCATACATATTAAGTCAATCTGTTTCGTTGCACTGCCATAGAAACAAGTTTACCACAACGTATTTTTTACATGTATGATTAACTACATACCTTCCAGTCAATTATATTAATTTTTTAAGCTTCCATCATTAACAACATTATACAGCTTTCTTCCTTATTTTTTCTCTGTCTGAATGAAGCAAGACTTTTTTTTTCTTTTTTGAAAGGTAGAAAGATGTCAGACTGTCAAAACCCCTCTTCAATGATAATCGTCACTACAAAGGCCAAAGACTCCAAACTACATTATTGTGCCCAAACAACTTGATTTTGATATATTTCGTCCTTGATTCCCAAGTCCAAACTGTAGTGGGCCAAATCTGAATGTTGTCATCATGTCATCCTTTAAATCACAGACTTCATCTCAAGGCACAGATAGAACCTTATACAGATTCTGCTTTTGGATCAACCTCGTACCAATCCTGCACAAGATCAATTTCAGATCTTGGATCAACCTTACACAAATCCTGCTTTTGGATTTAATGCATAAAGCCAGGTGTTTTACAGTCATACATAACAACTCCATTCATGTCTTTTAATAGGTCTCATCAAGGCCACCTGAAATCTTACCTGTAAATTAAATGAAATCTTTGTAAGTCATGATCATGTAGATTATAGGTTATTGGTATTAACAAAGCACTTTAGGGTTCAAGACTAATGCCTGTATGCAGTTTATGTCCGGAGTAACCCACTTTCGCATTCAGTGTATCCTCTTCTTATCTCAAATCACCTCACCTTTCTTGAATTAAGAGCTTATCAATAACCTTTGCTTCACATATGCTAAGGTAAACATAAACAAACAAGTATGACAAGCATGAAAAGCATCTATAACTTTTGTCACAACTGGAAACAGCATTTGTTACTAGGTGAGAGTGTGTAAGTAGTTAAATTCAAAGGAATGGCTAATCCAGAAATAAGCAAATTAGATATCTGGCCATAACCTATAAAGAGGAAAAATCGAACTTACTATGTCAATGTAGGACCCGAAAGAAATATCTAAGGATACCATGCCGCAGGAAATAGCATCCACTATTTTCCAGTACAACACATCACAATATATGGGACCATTCATGTTTGATACACTACAGGCGGGACCGTCCATGTTGGAAGTAGCACTCACTTTAGCAGCCAAGGTTCTCTCATATTCAATTCAAATAATTCAATTAATTTCTCGATAGTAATGAAGTATATAATTAATCCTCCATCCATTTTATCAAATTTCCAACCACAAGATCCAACAATGTCAACTCCTCTACCATTTCACTAAGTGCATAATAAAGATTCACGAAGACAATGACAATCTCCTCTAATATAATCCGAAGGAACCGTGAACAATTTTGTATACATTCAAATTGAATCACTATATCTCACAATGCCAGTGTGAAATTCAAACTGAGAAAAGCAAGAATCTCAAGGGGCGGACCCCCTCTTATGCAAAGATCAGAATCCCATACAACTACGGAATCGAAGCTTACCAAGAAAATGCTAGAGTACAATGTATGATCTAGCACATACAATGAGAACAAGATCCAAAATCAGTTTGCACTTGACTGGGTCGAACAACCACAGAGCCATAATCAAATTGCTCAAAGCAGGAAGAAAACATGCTATAAGATGAATAGCACCTCCCAGCTTATCAACAAAAACGAACAGTAACGAGAAGGAAGAGAACACTACCAGAACTTGAACTCGGGAAGACGACGAATGAAAGGCCTGAACTCATCCGAACCCTTGGTGGGCAAGGATGCTTCATCCATCACTTCCAATTCCGGATCAACTTTCGGAGACAGGAATCCAATCAAGAGATTCAACACGTAGATTCCCAACCCATACGAGACGACGTAAAACCCTTGAACGTAATAAACACGCAAACAGTAAATCAGTGCAACGCCTAGCATTCCCAGCCATCTCCCCACTGGGTGTGGCGTAGATCTATCCAGATAATACTGAAACGCCCTTGAAAAATCATTTTTCCATTTAGCTAAAGGCACCCCTGCATCTCCGGGAGCTCCCTCCATGAAATTTAGGGTTCAAACGAACGGCAGATCTAAGACAAAAGCCAACAACTCCAGCCAGAACAAATCAGACTTCCATGAAAAACAAGTCTTCCAATAAAACCCAGATTCGATTCGGATGCAGAAATGTACGTTCACCGCAGGAATTAGGGTTGGAACAAGAGACGGATCTTGATTGCTGAAGTAGTACGCACAAGATTCAGATACCCATGAAGGGGTCAATTAAGATTCAGGTATTTACCATCAAAAGGGACCCAAATTGGAAGGGAAAAAGAGCAAGATCAAGCAAAACCCCGAGCTCGAAGAGAATCAGGGTTTTGCTAGCAGAACCAGGTTGAAAATGCAACGAAAAAGAGCTGGAGGTCAGGGTTTGAGAGGAAATTGGATCAGGAAAAGATGCCGGAAGAACATCCGCAGCGATAGTAACGGAAAAGAATTCCCGTCTATTTTCCGTATTATTTTTCCTTTCTTTCTCTTCTTCTTCTTCTTTCTGCGGAGGAATCGGAGGTTGGAATTGAATTCCGGAAACTCTTTGGCCCAGAGTAACGGATAGTCAACGTGTGGTTAGAAGAACAGAAGGTGGAATTAGTCAAACGATTACGTTTATACCCTTAAAATATTTTAAAAGGACGGAGAATCTTTCGCTTGGATCTGCCCTAGGGAGGGGTAAAAATGTCAAGTAGACTGTCGGCGGTCATAAAATGGACTACGATATTATCGATCCACGGTGGCCGGCTCTCTCTCTCTCTCTCTCTCTCTCTCTCTCTCTCTCTCTCTCTCTCTCTCTATATTTTAAGTACACGCAGCGCCTACTAGTTAGTGGGCCAAAATGCAAGTGGCTCCGTTATTCCAATGATCTTGGCCACTCATTTAATTGGTGTAGCATGAAGATGAGAGAAAGTAGGCCCGGGTCTTTAAAGGGGCGAATTACAAAGAATTTATAGTATGCAATCTTAAATTTAATTTTCAGATGGGTCTTTTCCATCCAACTCTTACTTATGTAACTACAACAAGTAATATAAGGAAACAAAATGATTTTGTATTGAACAAAATCATGGGGCTGGCTCACTTTTTTGGTATTATTTCATGAATCCAAGATGTTTATTTCCTCCAGGTTTACTCAACTAGCTTTGCTACCAAAGCTCATATGAGTTTCACTTCTTACGGGTTAAAAGAAGAAGAAGAAGAAGCAATTTTTCCTCTTATACGTTAAAAAAAAGGGAAGGGGAGTCATTGTGTGACCTTGAAATCATAGGTTTAAGGCGTGAAAACAGCCTCTTGCAAAATGCAAAGTAAGGCTACATACTATTAACCCTTATGGTCCGCCCCTTCTCTGGACCCGCATATGCGGGAACTTCATGCACCAGGGCTGCCCCTTTTAGGTTAAAAAAAAAGAATCCTTTATCATATATTTAGCAACCATAAGAGATGGGGAGACATAAAAATGAAGGTTTGAGACTTTCATTAAATGTGAATTTTGATACTCAGAACATCTAATTAAAATTCAACCGAATGAATATCCATACAAAATACAAACCATTTTTCTTCAATATATACCATATAAAGTTGCTTATCATCTAATTTACAAGTCAAGAAAACAATGGGCAGGATCATCCAAGCCGGCGTGAAAATGCTAGGATTTGGGCCTCATTCATCTGTGTGACAGGTCCTTCCAACTCCCCAGCCACCATCAAACTGACAAAAGCATCAGCATCAAATGAAGACAATTAGACAGAGCATCCAGGCCATTGACTCCATGAATGAATTTCGAGCATCAATCAGCAGAAAGGAATATGAAAATCAGGACTGAAACCACCAAAGGCAAACAAGCAAGTTGTACCCGTGGTGAGAGGAAAGCATCTTTTCCAATATAGCTAGGGTGCCAAAAGTACATGTAATTACTGTTGCTGATCCAAAGTTATCCTTCTTCCATTTCTTGGGGAAAACCCTGACCCTGGTCCAGCACTGTGCTAGAAGGTAACTCAAATTCAAGGTTCTTCGGGTGTTCCTAGCTATCTTTTGACTCGTGACTTAGTAAAATGGATGGAATGAGGAAGTCTTTGACGAATCAAAGGATTGACTGATGCATGTTTCACATTAGATGAATTCCTTTCTCTTTTTGAATATTGTGTGGACCCTAAACCACAACCTCATGGTTGTGAGACACTAACACTTAACTCAGTGTCAAACCGATCTGGGGTCTAATAAAAATGAATAGTTCTTATCAATAAAAGTTGGGCTCACTCTACACAGCCAGCCATGTAACTTCTCTCACATATGTATGCAAAATTTGACAAAGGAGCAATTGGAGAATAAGTGACAATACCCTCTCCTAATAAGAACACCTTGTTTTTAGATATTATACAAGGGCTCCAGTCCCCTGGTGGTCTGGGGCTGCCCTTCATACAAGGGTTCCAGTAAGAGTAGTGTTGATGCTTGTGAGTCATGAGTATCCAAAGAAATAGACGCTTCCTCTAGAGCCTTTTTTGGAAGATGTAAGATGTTCATCATGTTCGATATTTAGAAATTAGGTAACCTATGAGAAATTAATGCATTTTGATGATCAATGCCACTTCTTTAGATATTTGAAAAAATTAAGAAAAATTAATGCTAGTAAATTTTAACTTAAATAAACATAGGCTAAGTGCTTCCAATGGACATACCAAAGCTTATCACCATGAGCAACTACTTGTAAGGGGACTCTAGACTTAATTGGCTTACTTAATTAGCCAAGAAACTACATAACATAAAAACCTTATTCACTGTATTAAGTCATGACTTTAGATTTTCTAATTCCTATAGAAAAAGGTTAAGCAAGTTGAAGTACTTGCCAACAATTGTCTAGTGCAATTGGTTGCAGACCACTTAGCATCTCATCTGGAAAACACTTGATTGTAACTTTGAGTCGTCGGCTTCCCCTTTAGTTAGGGATTAGATTTGGGAAGTGTGAGTTGCTAGAATCATTTAAATCACATGAGTTTTAATCTATAAGACACTTAAATCTAGATCAATGAGATGAACGAGTTGGAATGTTCAAAGATATGCTCTCGAAAAATGTGGTTGTTGTACTACATTCATGGTACAATTAGTTCAGCAATCCTCTTCTATAGTAATCTTATATTAGTAGCATATGTTTATGTTCTAAGTCATTACTTATCTTTTATGATGTACCAAGGTCAATTCATAGTTCTAAAACTAGCAAGTCAACTAGAAAAACTCATCAAACTACTCATGTTGATAGCAAATTAGGTCACTCGACGAGTCACCTCAATATATAACAAAGCTATTTAAGTTTTAGTTGGATTGACAAGTCCTCCCAACCCACACTATCACTTCCAAACAACTTGCTTAGTTGTTTTTGCTTGTCTAAGTTGTTAATACCATAACTACTAAGGTACTAGTCAAGGACAAAATCAATGGTACATACTAGTACCAATTGAATTTTTTGTATTGTATTGTTCTAAGTTAAATAATAAAAAAGAATAAGATAGAATCATATTTTTTTTAAAAAGAAAAGAAAATAAGTGAATTAAACTAAAAGTACTTACCACAATTATTCATTTACAAAGAAAATATTGAGTTGAGAAGCAACATGGACTGTAAATTTGCATAAGAAAAGTGAAAAAGAAAATCACAATGAAAAATCTCATGATAGACAAAAAATATGGAAAGTAAACTAAAAATTGTTATCCTTTTCATGTTCATTACTCATAGCAATCTAAGTTGCCAATAACCTATAATAGAAATCTATAGAAGAAAAAGGGAAAATTCAACATAAAACAAAAAATATAAAGAAAAACAAAAAATAGATAGAAACTTACCATTCATGTTGACTCTCAGAGGGCATATATGCATTCAAGCATTTCCTTGTAAGAAACCACATAAAGGAAGAAAAAACCCAAAAATAAATCTCAATATTATGAAAAGGGAAAAACAAAAATAAATGCAAAAATTGTAGGGAACTCACCAAACGTGTCATTTTTCATTAAAGAATCTAAATTTTAGAGCATTTCCAATAAAAGAAAATCCAAAGCTTGGAAGCGTCCCATGTCCTCTTCTTCATTATCTACTTGAAGAACCATCTGTCTTATTTTCTTCAAAGAAAAGGGATCAAAATTTGTATTGACTGTATTTTTCCCCTTGCAAGTGAATTACATTATAAATGACATGCGGAACCTTGTTTAAGCATATTAAAGGTTTCAATAATGAGGGTATCATCTATTGGAATTTTTGGTCAAAAATCATGATTCCTTAGTTAATACAGGGGACTCAATGAAGCCATGACACTTAATAAAGGGTAATGGGGGAATAAGATTCATATAACTGACCACTAATCCAGATAAGGCTTGATGATGATGATGATGATTCCTAAGTTGCCGCAATGGTATAAAAAATTTGATGGTACGAGCAAAAATTGACAAAACCAAAATAGCGGTAACAAGATAAGCCTTTTGATATACCCTTTCTCCAACCAATAGGTATTGACAACTTAGCTACTTGTATATATAAATGCAAATTTAAAGATACATATAAAAACAAAATTAATATAATAAAAAACCTTGCTTCAGTTTTTTCAAGTCTATGTACTAGTCTTGTCTCACTTTCAAGTCTGGTCAAGTTTTTGAGTTTTTAAACTATGAGAGAATGCAAGTACTTTAGCTTTGAAAATGGCGAAAACCCTCTTAAGCTTACCGTATATTCCATCAACACCTCTGAGTTCTAGATTTAATACCTAAAATAAACTATCAATTGTAGAAAAAGAGAGGGAATGTCTTTGAGGGATTTATAGTACCTTATTTTAGTTGACCTAATACTTATATCATCTTTTAATCTACTCCACTTGTCTTTGTTTATGTAAATATGTTGTGAAGGCCAAATTCAAGTACAAGTTCTGAAATTTTCAAACTGGGTAAGCAAGTTGATTTATTTGTGTAATAAGTTGGTTAACGAGTGTCATCTTTCCATATTAGAGTCTAATCTGTTCATAAATTCATTGCATGGATGAGGTTGACAAGTTTTCCTTGTCAAGAGGAACATTCTCATAGGGTTCAAGTTCCTCAATGAATTTAACACAATTCTCTCTAATTATATTATTTCTCATATGACATTTGACTTAGCAAGACCATAAATAAAAGAAAAAGCACATATATAAATTCTATATTAAAGAAAATATTAAATTTTTTTGGTAAATCACAAATTTTGAGAATTAACTGATTCTTCAAGAAAGCTTTTAGAAACCAAACATCAAGCCTTTATTGTTGAGAAGTTCCTTTAATTTTGATTAAATCCATGATTATTTTGCTTAAAATAAGAGAGTTGATATTCTCATACCTCTTTGATACTAATGTCACACCTTTTTTTGGAGTTTTATGGTAAAAGTACATGTATGGTCTACTTTTTTTAGTAATTAAATTGTAAAGCATCTTGTTATAGGTGGGCCATGTCTCAAAATCACATATTTTAAACAATATTATTATTTATTTATTTTTGTCATTTTTAATACCAAATCCATCATTAATTTTAGCACTAAAAAAAAAGCAGCAATACTACAATCATCCAATGCATGGTCCTCATTCCTTCAAAATGACTCAGATGAAGGGTTGAGATTATCATGGAAGTCAGCAACTTACATAAAAGCATGATAAAACTCCAAAAGAGGATATAGCATTGGTATAAAGGGGGTGGGAATATCAGCTTCCTAAAAAAGTTGTAGTCCTCCTTTTAATTTTAAAATGGTTGGTTTATTCATACAAATACAAAGCACAAAGTTTTAGAACATATGAAGACATCATTCTTTCTCCTGAGACAACCCATTTGTAGGTAAACCACGACTCTCTTCAATCAACATTAAGGATTTACAAGAAAATCTCCTTTTTCTTTAATTTTTTACAATGGAAATCTTTTAAAACTAAAGATTGGAGAATCTCAAATATATTGCTCATTATCATTTACATTGCTTTCTCTTTCAAGAAATGCAACCAAATTGATTTCCCATAACAAAATCAGGGCCCGCCTAGCTAGGCTTCAGCTACAAATGATCTAAGCCATTCAATATGTTTGGTATGATTTAGATTGGCTATACCATGAAATTCATGATTGTTTGATGATTTTAGCTATGGGTTGTTTTGTTTTTAAATGATGACCATTGGATCCTTTACCTAGTAGACAAGTATCTAGAGGCATTCAATGGGCCTGAACTTTTCCAAACAGCCTAAATAGTGTAGGTTAGTGATGATGAATGAGTCAGATCATTCGAATTGGGGCCTAACTAGGTGGGTTCCCCAATTTGTGGAGAATATTAGTTTGGACTGAATAAAGGAAGACCTTGGAAAGAAGAATGATGACCATATGAACTATGCTTAATAGTGTCTCAAGATCAAAATGGAAAACATAATTTGAAGCCTTTGACAATGAAAACATGATTTGCTAAACTTGGCATGGAGCAAACTGTTGTGATTGGTTCTATTGATTTGCGAAACTCCACATGTAGCACGAGGCTTCATGCATCCTAGCTTCTAACACAATGATTGCATGCAAGACTTGATCTAAAGATCTCAGTTGGACAAAAAACTAAGACATGTTTAGTAAAAAAACTAGAGCAATGGTGCAACAAGAAGTCTCTCTTCCGGGGGATCAGGTCTAGTAAAAATGAATTAAGACATGTTGTATATAAATTTCAATCACTCAATCCATTTGCTAAATGCATGTGGCAAGATATAATCTTGATTTAGTCATGCAACAAAACTTTGGGTCTTGTATAATATGGTTTAGTAGATTATGCTAGATTATCCAGTGTTGAGAAGTAAAGGCTAGAAGGAAGATGATACTATATGTTAGTGTTAGTAAACGTTCTTTGAGTTGCATCTAAGTGGCCGATTTGCTAGGCTTGTATAATCTTCTTTGAGTATTATCTAGACTAAGTTTTCAGTATGAGTTTGGGATTTTGCTTAGCAAGGCTTTGCCTTTGGATGATTTGACTCATTCATCTTATTGGACTCTTTTACTTTGACTACTTGTAAAGATTCTTGTCCAGCAAATACATTTAACTACTAGTCTTTTTTAGGTAAAAATCTAATTGTCATGATCAAAAAACTCAAATGACTTTAGAAAATTCATCTACTAATTATGATTTTTGGTGTATAGTTAATCTATGATATTTTGAGCAAGATAAATGAGTCAGATCATGCAAAGGTAAAATTTAGTTTGGCAAGTTTTGAAATGAGCTAAAAACTTGGGACTACCTTTTATATTTCAAACTTACTCTACTCTTTAGCATATGCTCCACCCAATATAATTTGGTAATTCACTTGCCGCCTTCTTACAATTGAATAAAAATGGAGAAATGAAGATGACCAAATCAAAAGAAATGAGATCTTGAGTTGCAAAAATCTAAGTAGAAGAAAAGTTTTGGCGCCACATTTAAAAGTTATTGTCATGTGACCTTAAGGTTACAAATTTAAAACATAAAAATAGTCACTTACAAAAAAAAAATGCAAATAAAATTGCCTAATGCAAATCCTTGTAGTTCACGCCTTTCCCGACCCGCATAGGCAGGAGCCCCTTTTGTTGCAATAATCTAAGTTTTCTCGTTAACGAGAAATGCCAGGGCTACATCTAGTTTCCATGCCTAAGATTTTTGTAGGCCAAAATCCTCATGTGTACAAAAAGCAGAGCACAGTTCCGGTCCCACCGGCTAAAAGTCCATCGCAAAGATCGTGCAATCTGTCTGTATTGCGGGTCCCACACCTGAACGGTCTGTATCACGTTGTGACAACGATGAGGGCCCACAAAGGGCATGTGATGGAACCTTCCCTTTAATGCAACTGACATCATCGTCCGTCGAAAAGAACAAACGGCAGCTTCCCATAGAAAGCTCGCAGACAGACCGGCTTAAAGCGATTCCACTGCGCGTGTCTCGAATCTAACTCTACAGCCTTGGAGGATCACGACCGTTGGATTGGTCCAACGGCATCCGACGTCGTTCAGCAGCCAAGGACCGGCCGGGGAAGCCCAAGTCAAGGAAGGAAAGGCTTCCTTCCCAAGCGGCCTTAAGCAGCTGAAGGCTGATCAAATTCACACGGTTTCCACGTTCTGTAAGTTGTTATAGTTTTTGTGCTGATTTTCAGTAAGTTTTTTGCCTTCTTTATTGCTCATGCTGTGCTTGATTCCTTCAACTGATTTGAATTTTCAGTTTTTTTATGGGTAAAATTGCAATTTCAGTCCATGCCCATCTTCTTTAATAAAGATTTTTTTTCTTTCAATTGGGTACCCACTTCATTTTCTCTCGTAAATTCTCTCGGGCTTGCTAGATTGTTCCTGCTTGAACTAGCTTCTGGGTACTCTCTCTCACTGTTGTTTCTTCTTTTTGGGTTTCTATTGACTACTTCATTTGGATGCTGATGGGTATTTGGGCTTCTTCATATTCTTCTCTTATTCTTGTTGCTTTTATGTCTTTGATCCTGAAGGCGAAGTTCTGATGTTTGGTATTTCTTTTGTTTGTTCACTTTGTCTTCTTATTTTGTGAAATACATTTCTGGCTTACTGGGTTATTCTATTCTGAGGACTTTGAGTTTTGGTGTATCTTCAGACTTCAATCATGTCTCTTTTACGTTTTCTTAGGATTTTGAACTTCAAATGTCAGCGGGAATAGGTTTCTAAGAAGAATTGTTTTGTTCACTTTGACTGGTGAATTCAGTTGCTTAATTGCCTAATATGTTTATCTTTTAGATGCTTTTTTGGCTTGTCTCACTTCCATTTTCTGCTTTTATCATCTATTTGGCCTTTGTTCTTCAAATGTTAGAGAAAATTTGAGTCTCTAACAAGAGTCGGTTGTTTACTAGGACAAAATCTCCTCTTTTACATGTTTTCATTCCTATCATATCTGTTGTCTTATTATTGTCTGTTGGGTTTTCTGTTTCTCTGATGGTTGAAATTTCCATTCCTAATTTATCTCATTTTTCCTAATTTCTCTCTCTCGTCAATTTTTTTTATTCTATTCCGTTTATATATTAACCTGGTGATGTATTGCATGTACTAGTATCCTTCAACTGCATTTAAAGGAGTTAATCAAATAAATATATGTCATATATGTATGTTCTTTTTAAATTTCATTTAGCTAGAGCAACTTGATTTACATGCTGCCTCTGGACTTCTCACCCTACTCGTGTTTTGGTTTGCAATATATTCTGTAATCAAAACATTATGTCAGCTTTTGACAAAATATCTATCTTTTATAGAAATGGCGAGTGAAGATGGAGAAGTGAATCGCATTCAGAAAAAAGAAGATGGAGAAGGAAGTGGACATTCAAGGTACCCTCATGTGGTACTCAATGAACGTATCCTTTCTTCCATGTCTCGAAGATCAGTCGCTGCACATCCATGGCATGATCTAGAAATAGGTAAAGATTTTAAGGTCTGAGTGTTTGGTTCTCATATGCATCGGAATGAGTTCATATCTCCTGTCGGTAGATGTATATTTATCTTCTCTTCAAATTGACCTGGAGTTTCTTGGCTTTTCTTCTATGTGTTGTTTGTATTGAAAGTTTCCTACTTTGAGATGTTTATTTTTAAGCATTTTATTTTATGCAGGTCCTGGCGCCCCAGCTGTCTTCAACTGTGTAAGTTGTCCTAAAGTTCATGCTTTTCTTTCATACTAATGCAATTTCCATGCACAAATTCAATTCTCGTCAAGTTCATACAATGAATTTTTCTTCCTGAGGGAGCAGCCTTAAGATTTTCATTTTGTACTGAATGTGCTTTAGAAAACAGGGAAAATACACAAGTCAAACCAAGGATTTGCAGTCATCCTAGTATCATTGTGAAGTACTTGATCTCCTTATTCTGATACTTTAAGGAATTAGTTCATGTAAAAAAAAGTTACCAAAAACATGTTGAGGTAAAGAGAACTTCAATGAGTGGCTTTGTGCAAGACTCCTTTTGTGTTCTTTGCTGGGCCAATTTTGGGATGGGTTTTGACAGATGTAAGACCATCTGACGTTCTGTTTTAAGCTGGATTTCACTTTATGCTACCTTTGTTGCAAAGAGAATTAGGTTGGCATTAAAGCCATTTTGAGTATTATATTGGTACTGCCTGTCCTTCTGAGTTTTTATTTTTTTCCTTTTCTGTGGGACTAATATTCATACAAAAGAAACGGAGAATGAAGTTTAACCAAAAGTTTTCTTGGCTCAGATTACCATATAGTAGAATTGGTTTATTGGAGCATTTTCTTTGCGGATTTTGTTTTTAGGGTATTTTCTCTTCAAACTAATCCACACTTCTCTTCAAACTAATCCGCACTTCAATTGGTAATTGATTTTTCGCTGGCTACATCTGTTGAGCATCAACAACAATCAATCAACTCAAATTAATTGAAATGAACCACCAGTTGATCACTGACAGTATCTTTGTGTTACAAAGGTGCTTACTCTAGCTAGTTATACCTTGCTATACACAGAACCTAGTGTATTCAAAAGCACATCATTCTCAGTAATCTCTAACATATTTGGTTGTATCTTCTGTAGTAGTGCTAGTTCGTGACAATAAAGACATACTTCGTATACTGTATTTTGGGATTTGTGAAACTCAACCATCAATCTTGCATATGAGTTTTCATTTGTGTGGCTTCATGCGATGGTGGGCAATTAACAACTTTGTTCTTTGCTAGTCAAATATTATTGTCTTCTCTAGATATTTTCTTCTAAGTGGGTCAGTTTGGACCAAGATCAAAGAATATGCGTGTATAGCTTTCATATTGTGCAGAGCCTCTTCCTCAAAGATATTATGATATTCTTGCTCATGCCTGGGCCTGAACCTTCCCACATATGTTGCAATTGATTGACTAAGGATAAAAAAAGGACAGCCCGGTGCATGAAGCTCTGGTGTATGCAGGGTCCTGGGAAGGGGCGGACCACAAAGGGCTTATAGTACACAGCCTTACCTTGCATTTTGCAAGAGGCTGTTTCCACGCCTCATATCAGTGACCTCCAGGTCATACAGCGACAACTCAACCGTTGTTCCAAGGCTTCCCTTCTTGATTGACTAAGGACCATCGTGAAAAAAAGAATTGTTTTTCCAGGTGCCCAGACAGTTTATTTCTACCAGAGAAAAAAAAGAAGAAGAACATCCTTTTCCCCCAAAATCATGATTTTCAATCATCTTATTCCCTTATGTAATTATTTGAAAAGTTATCTCTCTGTCTCTCTCTCTTGTGTATACGTACATATTATATACACAATGTGTGTGTGTGTGTGTGTGTGTGTGTGTGTGTGTGTGTGTGTGTGTGTGTGTGTGTGTGTGTGTGTCCTTTTATGTATTTCTCTCTTTGTTTTCAATGTTTGTAATTCTGAGCAGTTAATGATAAATCTTTAGCTAAACCAAAAAGCTTATTTTCCATTGCAAAGACTGCAACTTAACCCAAGGTTCTATATCTCCCTCAAATGTTTGCAACACTAGTGGAATATAATGAGTTATACCCATAAAAGTCAGAAACACTTCTCGTCACAAATACTTAATGGGCATTGGCTTTTATGGTTTTGCCTTGAGTACTGTTCTCACCAGAAGTTATGATGCTGGCAGTATAAGAGCTTCACTTTTATCTGTCAATACAATACAAGACATGGTGAGAAATATGAGTATTTTATTTAGTTCCAACATTGTACCAGTTTCATCTTCCAGATGCCTGATTAATTTCAGAAAGCTGATGATTGACTGGGAAATTCATCCAGCTGACTATGTTTTGCAGGCTTGCAAATCCCTAGTGTAAACATTATTATAGACAAAAGAATAGTTGTAGAATTCCATTGACTAAGTGAGCTGAAGTCTGAAGGCAAAAGACTGATGCCCTTCTGAGTTTCAAATTTATGACCTTTGAGCCCAATGTTAATAGGGAATTGTCATGCTTTCAACTTTGTTGAATCTTGGTCTGTTTATCAGATGTTCTTTAAAATTGTGCTGCAGGTGGTCGAAATTGGCAAAGGCAGTAAAGTGAAGTATGAACTGGACAAGACAACCGGTCTCATAAAAGTAAGAAATTCAATACTTTCTTTCTCCCATTGAAGTTTCCATGTGTATAAATCCTTAGTTGAAGTATCACCTTATTTCTTTCTGAAACCAGCAAGGCTGAGAATTGAACATTCATTCTTTTTCACACAGCTCTTGCCATGAAATCTTACTATTGCTGTATAGTTTTTGTTTGTGTTTAAATTCATTTGGCTGTTCTTTTTGCCTTTGCTTTTTCATGTTCTCCCTTAGTGTTAGGTATTTGTCTTAATGGCAGTTATTCCGTTGCTTTGCTGGTTCAGCCCCAACTTGGTTGCTTACAGAAAAGCATTAATCTGTTGGGATGTGAAATGTCCCTTCTGGTTACACAAATGTGCCTTCTATATTGTATAAATATTTTTAATTTTTCTACAACAGAACAAACTTTGCAATGAAATGGTCAGAGTAGGAGTTATACCTGAGGTTATAATTTCAAATTCAGTCAACTTACCGGGAAGTTTCAATTATAGCACCACTTTCATACATGTGGTCACTTGTGTAGGCAGCTAAAGCATGCTAACTTATGATTGTCATGAATATATTTCAGATTGATCGTGTTCTTTACTCGTCAGTTGTGTATCCACACAACTATGGCTTCATTCCTCGAACTATATGTGAAGATAGTGACCCCATGGATGTACTGGTGTTGATGCAGGTATCCTTCTTTTTCTTAAAAAAATTTCATGATGCCTTAAAAGAAGCTCTCTTTTGTCTTTTGAGTCAAAATTTTTAGATCACTTATTGCATTTACTTCCCACTTAATAGGAGCCTGTGTTACCTGGTTGTTTTCTGCGTGCCCGTGCCATTGGATTAATGCCCATGATTGATCAGGTGAGGCTTTTAGTACCTGCTTGGTCAATACTTATGAACTTGATTTATGGTTGTAGCATGACTGTTGTGGCCTAAGAAAGCTTTTTATCTTGATGATCTGCTGTTAGGCCTTCTGTTAGAAATTGTTTGGGCTTTGGAGCACTGAGTTCTGAATTCATGCATTGTTCCCTTGCAGGGTGAGAAGGATGATAAGATAATTGCAGTATGTGCTGATGATCCCGAGTTTCGTCATTACCGAGACATCAAAGATCTTGCCCCGCATCGCCTTGCAGAGATCCGCCGTTTCTTTGAAGATTGTATCCTTGTGCAACTTGAACCAGTCTCCCCACTTTCCTCAGCTGCAATTTATCTCTTAGTTTTTCTTCATTCATTCGTAGATATATTTCCATATTTCAAATAAGTCTTCAATTATGGGTTTTCTAATTCAAGTATCAAAAATCTTTCAATTCGTTAATATGTTCATATCTCAGTTTTCCAACTTGTTGCGTAAGATGGTCTCTTTGACTTTTAAGAAACAGCATAGATTGTTTTTAGTATTCATTTGCTTTTGTTGAATACTTCTGAATTTTATGTTGCTCTGCTAAATTGTGTTAAGTTCATTTAACTCATTCAAAATTTAATGGTTGTTGTTTTCTGGAGCTTGATATTACTCTCATTAAACAGCTCTACTTTCTTCTCCATCCATTGTTGGTTAATAACAAATACTTGAACATTTTTATCTATCCTTGACTCTTCATCAATAATTCAGACAAGAAGAATGAGAACAAAGAGGTTGCTGTGAATGACTTTCTCCCAGCCGAAGCTGCTACTGAAGCAATTCAGTACTCTATGTGAGTTTTCTCTATATATTATCATAGTTTTTACCAACTCAAAGTTTCATCTGGGATGAAACGAATTGAGCTGTTTGCAGTACAGGAATGACGTCAAACCACAGATTTTTGGTCATATAGATTTCATCCTCTTCTATTACTCTTCCTTCATTTTCTGAAACCTCCTTTCCTATGCGTAACTTCTTTGGGAAATTATCTTGAGCGGTTATCAATTTCAGAGGAGAATTTAGTCTATTGGAAATGAAAATTTTGGCAACAACTCTGTGCAGTCTTCTACTTATTAAGCAGTTGTGATTCCAAACTTCAAATTTGCTAAATTTTATGGGGGTTTTACAAGACTCTTGTATATGGTTGTCTTGTTGCTTGGGTTTTTATGCATCTTCTGGAACACTTGGTGCAGGGATCTGTATGCCTCTTACATTGTGGAGAGCTTGAGGAAGTGACTTCTTCTTGGTATTTATAATTTGGCACCCAAAGAGACTGCATGCAATCTGGCCCTTCAAATGCATTCATCTTTAGTTCTATAAAGAGAGTGATCTGTAACTCTTGAATATGTGCTATCAAGCCTAAGCATTTTGAATTTCTCCATGCATAAAGAGAGTATTCTATAACTCTTGAATATGTACTATCAAGCCTAAGCATTTTGAATTTCTCCATGTATATGATGGTGTCTGTGGCTTTGCTTTTGTCAAGCACTGGCTGTGATCTCAATATTGGAAAAAGAAAAAAATGAATTACTATGATTCCGTTTGTATTGTAACTTGGAACTTGGCATAAAAACTCGCAAATATGTAATCTTGGTGCACTCTGAATAATTGAACTTAGAAAATGAGAACTGCTGATGTACTTGTTGCAAAATGATTTGGTACGTGAATATTTTCATCAAGATTGATCTTGGGGATGAGCTCCACTTGCTAGAAACGCAGTCATTCTCATGGCTAACAGTTGTTGGATCAAGATCAGATGGCTGTACACAGATTTAAGTGTTTCACAGAGGATCGTCTGTGGCTTAGATTGTATTTGTCAAAAGTTGCAAAGAGAGAATCAAGTTATGAAACAGGCAATGCCATGGCAGATAAAACGATCCTAACCCTTGGACATTCCGATATGCAGTACAGAGACCTACAGGGCCTGTTTGATGTGGAGAACAACAAACTATGGAAACTTATTGGCGATTGCAGTCTTAACTGTTGCCGTTGGCCAAAAACATGGGTGCTTTAACCACTTTCAATATAAACAGCACATAGGGGCAGCCCCAGTGCACAAAAGCTCCCACATGTGGGGTCTAGGGAAGGAGAGGACCACAAGGGTCAATAGTATGCAGTCTTACCTTGCATTTTGCAAGAGGCTGTTTCCGTGCCTTAACCTGTGACCTCAAGTTCACACGATGACAACTTTACTCTCCTTCAATATAAACAGCACATGGCACCAGATTTGGTGCAGTCTTTATGGTTCTTTCCAGCACATTGTCGCTCCTGTTTCCAAATGCCCAAGAAATGCCAAACTTGGTCTCACTGTTATGCAATGGCACCTCCGATTTTCATGTACTTACAGTCTAAGGCTCTAAGCTGGGCACGGCATGCGCACATGCAGGTAAGAGACACACACAGAGAGTTTACATTGTTGTTCTTCTATGGTTTCTCTCGTTCTGTGTCTATATCTTTGCAGCTAGTATTATGAACAAAGTAAGCAACGGTTTTGGGCACATCTTAGATATTCAGATGCCTTGATAATCATTTTTATCGTATGTTCTTCGCCCTTTCTTCTGAACTCCCTCTACAGTGTTTTCCCCACCAAGGAGCAATAGTGGCTAGGATCAGCCATATAAGTCGATAACAGGAGATAACAGGAGATAGACCAGTGTCTAGTGTGCGACGAACATGTGAAGTGTGAAAAGAGTATCTCCTTGCATCCTCGTTCTGATACCTCGTCCGGACTCATGGAATAGGGAATGAGAAGGTGGTTCGGCAATGCAAATAAAGCACAAACTTGAGTCTATGGGTTATTGACTCTACATTAGGGAAAGCAACCTATGGAACTAAATCATGAAAACCAAGTACTAAAAATCGGCCTAAGATCCCACACATATGTTCCGAATGATGTTTAAGAAGGGAGCATGATCTATTATGGTGGGCCCCTTGCAAAAAATGCAAGCTAAGGCTGCCTAGTATAGATCCTTGTGGTCTGTCCCTTTCTGGGACCCTGCATATGTGGGAGCTTCATGCACTAGTTGCCCTTTTTAGTACGGTATAGGGAACAAGCCTATCTCTCGTTGGGTCCTTGTAATCCAAGGTTACTTTGGTCTTATATTATATTGTAAAACACCACGATGCAAATAAAAGGCAAAAGAGAGAGAACAATCACACACAATAACACAATAGATGTATATGGTTCTGTGAGAAAGATCTAAAAACTTTTGGACTAAATAAAGCCATGGTACTTGATAGAGGAGAATGGAAGAACTAGATTCGTGTAGTCAACCCTTGACTGGGTTAAGGCTTTGATGTACATGATTTGGCAAGATGCCTACTTCCACAAAAGCCCAAATATTCACTGTATGATTAACAACTAAGAAGAATATAGAGTTACCAAGACTAATGCCATAGGCTTTGCTATGTAGGAGTTAAGTGTCTAGTACTTCCTCTAGGGAACCCGGAGAAGAGTAGGCATTTAGCTCTACAGTTTAAAGAAGAGAAAGTACATCAGTAAGTCGAATCAGCGGGATGTCCACATTGTAAACACTGGCCCTCCCCTAACAGTGGATCCAATTTACTTCAATGAATCCACTGACTGACACTCTCAAATGGGATGAGTTTCTGGGCGATTGACTTCCTCAAGACATAGATGATGGACTTCTAGCTTTGAATTGCAACTTTGAGTACTAGAAATTCCTTTGCAAGAACGTTTGGCACTCAAAGTCGCCCATAAGCCCTTAGCAGGCACTGATGATCCTTTAGTCTTTCCTAATGAACCACACCATGGTTCAGCCGTTCCTCGGACAGAAATGCATCTGGAGCCAAGGGAGGGTCTGTTAAGTTGCTGCATAACTTATTAGTTTCCATAAGCCTCAGTGATCCTAAGGGCAGGTTCCATATTGGAACATGGTTTATTGATCATCAAAGTCATCAAGACCTTATCCCAATTAGGGGTTGGCCATATGAATCTTATTCTTCCATTCCACTCTATTAAATACCATGGCTTCATTTAGTCCCACAGTTTTTAAATCTTTCCTCACAACTTCAATCTACTTTCTTTTGGGCCTTCCCCTTCCCCTTTTAGAACCTTCTACTTGTATTGCCTCACTCCTTCTAACCAGTGCCGTTATTGGTCTCCTTTGAACATGCCCAAACCATCTATGTCTAATCTCCCTCGTCTTGTTACCTATTGAAACAAACAACATATTATTAAACAAATCGAATTTTCTAGTCATCTTGCCCTATGGTCAGATGTTAATAAACCAAGGCTATAAGCCATAGCATGTGTATGAAATAAACATTTGTCTTGTATATAGTGCAGAACAAACAAGGTAAAAATCCGGATCAATCATGTAGTGGATCCCATTTTGGATGGCCAGGACTGCAAGTGTGCCTCTATAGAAAAAGAAAAAAGAGCAAATTATTCCCATCTGACTGCCTTGGATAGTCGAAATTTCATGCAGAAAAAAAGTAACCCTTTTCCCTATCTTAAGAGTTAAATTATGGGGACCCACATCAAGACAATGGCCGAGAAGAATCTCATGGTCACATGCCTGCATGAGCTTCGAGTGAGTGCATGTGAAATCATTTGGAGTTGCTTTTAGTCCAAATGGTTCCCCAAAGGCCAAAAATGCCTTCTGCTTTCGGCTTGTGGGGACAAAAGGGCTGCTGCTTCAGGGCTCTCTGCTTTTGTAGCCATTGCTCATAAATATCGTATCTTCTTTGCCTCTCCTTTGATCAGCACGGCGGAGCAACCTATATCTAGTTTCCTTAGTTATCACAAGAAATTTGAAAATATTACGATTTAAGACCTGAACTTTCATGAGGTGTTCATTCAAATTATGAACTTAACAAAATTTTAGTTTCATCTAAACTAGAAGGACATTTTTAAAATGATCCAAAATTGTTGACTCACTTGATGGTGTTAAATGAATGCCAGCATGGTTTCATGTGGCAATTAACTTGAACGCGACTTAGATAGAGCCCAGTTTGTGTTATCTAACTGTTCATCTTGCTTGTCTCATCCTATTTAGGCTATGAACCAAAATTTATGCTAATCAAAGGCTTATAGATACTAAATTTTCTAATTAAAACTTTCAATTCATACAATTTGAAGACCAAAAAAAAAAGCCATAGCTCAAACTATTCGAAGGTTGTGAAGTTTTGTGGTAAGCCAATCTAAGGCAATTTGAACATGATAAATGGATCAAATCATTAGAAAGGATGTCCTTTAGTGTGTGTCGAATCAAATTTTTGTTTCTTCACCATGAGAGATGCTCTGGAACTTAGATGAACAAGGCCCTTCTTTTGGATGATCTGATTGGGTCGTCATGTTTAGGCTGCCTTAGAATGCCTAACAACCAAACTTCATAACCTTTGGATGATTTGAGTCATGCCTCTCTTTTTTCACATTATATCCATTTAAACTTTATCTACAAACGTCTAATGTGCATGAATTTTGGCTTACAGCCTAAATATGGCAGGAGAAAGAAGATAAATTGTTTAGATCATATAAACTAAGATCTTTCTAGGTTATGTTCAAGTCAACTATGATGTGGGTAGGACATGTTGGCATTCATTTAACATCGTCAAGTGAGTTAACAATTCTAGATAATTTTGAAATGCCTAGCAAGTTAAGGATGAAACTAAAATCTTAAAAAGTTTAGGATTTGAATAAAAAAGTTGCGCATGTTTAGATTTAGATGATGATTTTTCCAAGAAAATTCCTGCATATTAAATGATTCACAAGGCCTAGTATGTTAGAGCATTGAAATAATTCACCTTTCTATTGCAATCCTTTTTACCATCTAGAATATCTAGAATGAAAAATAAAGTCTAGGATTGGAATAATACCATCTTAACATTTTAACCATTGGATTTATTATTTCTACAACTTATAACACAAATCTAGGGTTAAGATCTTATCTTTCTCTAAGTTAAGAGAGCCTAGATCAATCTATTGGAATGAATGCAAGCTTTTCCAGATATTTTGCTTCTTCTCTTCTCCTTGTAGGTGGATTTTGGCTTACTAATCAACTCTTAAATATGATTTTTCATCTAGTTGACAAAGAGCGTACATGGGCTTATGCACATAGCACCTCTATGGGCTTTCTTTCTCTCCAATTCTCTCTGTTTTGTGTAGAGAAACTAGAGACCCTATGGCTGACATACTATATAAAGTGTGATTTGTCTAGTATTTCTCTTTCGTAGGTTTAGAATTTAATTTAATACCTTTTAAAAGTGTGCAATTCTAATACAAATAGAACTCTTTTCTATGTGTCTCAATCTTCATTAAATTAGAATTATGTGGTGTCAACCTATTCACCGAATTACCATCGATGATCATATGTGGTCTACTAATGAGAAATTAATTATATTTTAGAGGAATTACTATTATGCTCTTCTACCATTCTACAACAAGAATCTCATTTTTATGTTGCACAAATGGGTAATAGGCCCAAAATTTTGATAGGGTCACTATGTTCAGTCAATCTGCATAGAGTTAACTAGCCTCTAAAGAACCCCCAAAAAATTGCCTCAATAAGAATTGTTCTATACCACTCAAGAACATGAAGTTGGAATAGCTAGTAGATCCCCTTTGAATTTCCAATTCCTCCTTTTTGCTTGACTTTGGTGGAGCAATCCAAACTCTTGACAAATAGAAGCAACTATTGGAATTGGATTTGGTTCAAATAGCATCATTCTATGTCCATCCCAATAAGTTTCATCAGTTCGAATATCGATATAGGTAGTAATTCTGATTTTGATAATCCATTCCATTCGGTTTAGTTTGGCTAATGGATAGTTCATTTTGTTTGGTTCTAACATTTGCCAACATGGTATGATAGACCCAGATCTTTGCTATTGGAAGAATTCTAGACCCATATTGGTTAAGATTATTTCTTTCTTTTTATCATCTTTGGTTGTAAGCCTATTCAAGATGGAGCTTATAAAATGAGTCATTATGATCATTAATTTGGCTTTTTAGAGGGGAGCCTTGGGGCAACAGTAAAAGTTGTCGTTGTGTGACTTTGAGGTTACAAGTTCAAGGCATAGAAACAATCTCTTGTAAAAATACAAGATAAGGTTGCATACTATAGGCCTTGTAGTCCACCTCATCCCCGAACGCAGCATAAGTGGGGGCGTCGTGCACTAGGGCTGCTATAAATATTATAATCTCTTATACTAAACTAAGGGTTTCTTGTAATCTAATCCATGCTAAATCTCCCATAGCCATAATTGAGAGACTTCTAGCTTATATATTGCCTTTTGAATAACAATATAAATCTATATTTTTAGTAAAGAAATCTAATAATCAGTTTAAATAGAAACACTCAAAGGTGTAAGAGAAAAAAAAGAGTGCATGCTCGTGTGGGAATAACTTTTTGATTCACTTTCATAATCTACACCAAGATCAAAGGATGCATAAATCCACAAGTTACAGAGAAGTAATAATCCAAGAAGATTCCCAGCAAGGATAAGATCTTAAAGCATAAGGTTAGTTAGTGATAGCAAAATACGACACGGCATGATAACACGACTTGAACTTGACACAAATTTAGTGGGTTTTGCTCAAGTCTTATCGCGTTCTTATCATTTTTGGGTCAATCCAAAAATGACACCTTAAAAATCGTGTCGTATTCGGGTTAACCAATGTTGACTAATCATGTTAACCCATTATGTTGACTTGTTTGCTTCACGACCTATTAATGAGTCATGTTGAAAACCACCCTATATTATATTTAAATATAAGATGATTTTTGAAAAATCGTCCTATATTACTATAAGAATAAAAACCATCCTATATTATATATGATAGTTTTTCAAAAAACATCTTATGATTTTTTAAAATTCTATAAGATGGTTTTTGAAAATCATTTTATATTTTTATAGAAATATAGGATTGCTTTCTATATTCTTATAGTAATATAGGATGATTTTTCAAAAATTACCTTATATTAATTATAATATAAGACAAATTTTGAATAATCATCCTATATGGCACATCCTTCTAATCGTGTTACATGAGTCGTGTCATGTTGACTCGTTTAATAATCGAATTGTGTTCGTGTCAAGTGTTTGAGTCACGGGTTCTTGACACGACTATTAATTAAGTGGTGTTTATGTTAACCCATACTCTAATGGGTTAGTTTTGACACAACACGAACATGACTTACAAACACGATTTGCCACCCCTAAGAGCAGTGCGCACTCTAGCAAGACTGCGAGAGGTGATTGGCACAAAGCGAAGTAATTGAGAAAAGAACATCGACGAGAGACAGATTTTTATCAATCAAATGCTAGAATCTCCGTGGGCCTTATCAGTCAAGATGGAATTTGCTTGTAGAGTTGTTTGATCGCTCTGAAAGTCAGTTGTGTAAAATCATCTAAAAAATATTTCAAATTCCGAATACCATTGATAACTAGATGGAATCTAATATGATAGATTTCACGTTAGTGTTGGAAAGAAGAAATCGCTATAGAATTCAATGTCCTACTTCATGACGTATTGACTTGCATCTCCTCGGAGTTTGAATTCACGATTCCAAAGCCCAAGGGCCTTTTGCAGTCCTTTCCACGGAATGGCCCTCTTGCAATAATATCGTTCAGATGATGGTAGTCTAGTCATAGCAAATGACCAACAATGTGGGGGTGGACTCAGATCCATGCGGAGTATCTGCGTATATATAGGTGCAAGTCCAGGCATTGTGGGGAAGAGAGAGTCGTCATCGGGTTTGCTCAGAGAATTTCTCTGGGCAAGAGAAGATGGGTGCAAAAGAACTGCCCCGTCCTCTGCCCAAGAGAAGCACTGGGCTGACTCCTGTCATCTTAGGACTCCAACCATCTGCCTTGGTTGATCATGTTGCAAGGGTGGATTGGTCTTTGCTCGACCAAATCCCTGGTGATAGAGGAGGTTCTCAGCGGGTAATCCATCCCACCGTTGCCGCCCACTTTCCCATTTTGCTGTATTTCATTTATTTCCCATTTGCCATCACATTTTGATGCAGTTCATGGAGTCCCTGCTGTTTTTTGTTTTAATGGTGTTTAGTTATTTGCTTTTGGTCGTAAATTGATTGTTTTTCTTTAATCGGTCTTTATTTGATTCTCTGGGCATTGGAACTGAGGTTATTTTCCTGTTGTTTCTATTATTTTTAGTTAGCTTTTTCATTTTTGGACATTTTGATGGTCTTCCAAATACCTCTAGCAGGATTATCAACCTCATCTTAGATATCATTTCTTTTGCCCATCTTTATCTTCTCTTGGGTGCTCAGATGTTAATCATTTTATCTGTTTTTCGGTTCTCTTCTCATTCTTCTTCTTTTTAAAGGTTTCAGTCCACTTCTTTGTGTTTCCTGCATTTTACCCATTTCAAATATCTGAATTTTCTTGGTTCTTAGTTTCCATGTTAGTTTCGTGGGTTACTAGTTGGCATTTCTTATTCTTTTCTCTTGACTGGTTGATTATATTCCCGAACGGTATTTCTCTGGGTTTTTCTTGTTTATAACTGCATATACGTGGGTTGGCTTTTCTCTCTCTCTCTCTCTCTCTCTCGGGGTGTGGGTGTGTGTGTGTTGTACTATTTGGTATCCTGTGGGACACAATAGGTATGGTGTATGCCAGTAGCATCAGAAGCCACTCATTTCTTTTCTTCTTGTTTTGGTCTTTATTACTTTTAGGTTTTTGAGTTCTCTTTTTATGTTTTCTTGTTTGTTTCTATTGTGAGAATTTATTTTTATTGATGCTGCTAACATATTTTTAAATATTAATGTTTTCTTTCTCTGGCTTTTGGGTACTGAAATAAGCTTGCTAATGCAAAATTGTGAATATATATAACATTCAAGGCAAGCATTGGTAGGTTTACATTGTCTGTTCCTTTTAGCTTAATCATGGGTCTTAATTTAATAATTGTTATCTGTTGCTGTTATTTATCTGGACCAGATGTCTTGATAGGTTCTAAACCTTAATTTGTACTGACTGCCTTGTCTCGATAATGGAACTCCTTTTTCCTCTTATTTTGCCCTTTTTATTGGCATTTAGAGATTGTTTTGATTCCCGTAATGCCATGAACAACCAACTGGAAAAGATCAAAGATAAAGAGAGGACTGCCATTAGCAAAACATGGGAGTGTATGTATCATTTTTGTGCACTTGGGGTACTGCATTCAATTACATGCATATTTTGCTTAATTATTCTTTTTTATCTTACTGGTTTTTTCTTCTTTTTGATAATTCTGTCAAGGTATCTTAATGTTATTTAATTATTTTGGTCTTTTCCAAGTACCAAGAGGCAAACATATTTATACGTCACACCTTCCTTGCACTTTTACCATCATCTCTCTTAATTTCTCTGCGTGGGATAATACATTCGTATGGAGCTTTTGCAGTTTGCTTGATATCCCCTGTCTTTTGCATGGTTTGTTATGACTTTCTTGATGTTGTTTTGTCTGAATATTTATATCAAAATGCTCAAGACACCATTTCACATTATTTTTCCCATCTTTTAGTTTTTCTTCTGTATAAGCTACTGAAATACACTTTGTGGTCCATTCTTTTTCATTTCGGCTGATAACTGTTTTTCTTTTTGTTTATAAGTTTCTTGGTTTATTTAGTTGAGGCTTGTGAAGTATTTTGGTATCTGGTATGTATTCTGTCTGTCTGAACAAGTATTCCAAAATCACTAGCATATAAAATTGTGAAATCTATGGTACCAAGTACTTCTCAGTGAGCTCCAGAGTCCAAGTCTGTAGAAAGCATCACCTTGAATCCCTCTAGAGCCTACAGTTTTGTCCATCTTTCCTATTCATCATCCCTTGGTATATGTGTTTGTGTAACAAGTGCTCAACGTCCTCTGGTATTGTCCTTGGATGAATGAATTGGTCTTAATAAGTGTATCAAAAGAGAACTTTTTGTATTTTATCTCCTTTTGTGCTTGTACATGCAACATTTTTCTTCAATTTTATCTTACAAAAAGAGAATTTGAGTAATTGCATAGAAGCAGACTTAAGCTACAAATCAAAAGAGGAACACACTCCCAGAAACAAATCAATCTTGTTTTGGACCTCTGTTTGCTGAAGTTGGTTAGTCTAGACATGTAATCAGAGCACCTACATTCACTATTCTTTTAGTACAGACTTTTTTCTCTTCTATTTAGCTGCCACTTAAGGTTTTTTCGACTGTTTATTTTGATTGGATGTGGGTTTTTTTTTGTGGCAGTTTTCATGTTCTCAGTGAGTCGTCAAAGTTATGAGACAAACCCATTTTGTATTTCATCTATATGTGATGCTGTATTCTAACTCTGGCTATTGTTTAACTTGTTACATACTGAGATTGATAGTATGTTGTTGTTTTTCAAATTCCTTTTTTCCTATTTTAGTTGGTTTTTGCCTTTTGATTGTTATTTGGCCATTTTTATGAGGATGGGAGTTTCAGATGTTCTTCAATCTTAACAAGTATGTAATAGTCTTAAGGTAAACTAAATCATTATTCGTTATACTTTGTTTGACATCGTATTTCCATTTATGCTTTCTTTTTTGCTTATTTGAGAGACTTTTTCATGGTAATTCTGGGCTTCTGATTATCTATGTCAATAGGATCTTTGATTTAGTAACAATGTTGGTTAGAAGTTAGAAATGTCATATTTTTCTCCTAAGGTGGTTTAATATCTTTTCTTCCCTGCCTTTTGGAAGTCACCTTCATATGGCTACTGTAAACAGCTCTCTCGAAAAGTGTTTTCCTTTTACAGTGGTCTGCAACAGTATTTTCTGCTACAAGTGCACTGCCACTTTGGAAAAAGTCATAAGTGGAGCTCCTTTTTCTTATGATAATTAGGTTGCGATTGAGGACCTGGAACATATATTGAGTGAAGTGAAGACCCACATCCTCCCAATGCCCGATGATTGCTCTCCAATAAGGACGATAGCAGGGGGCAGCATTGCCAACACCGTTCGGGGTTTGTCTTCTGGCTTTGGGGTTTCATGTGGATTAATTGGTGCACACGGTGATGACGAGCAAGGTCGCTTATTTGTTGATAATATGAGCTTAAATGGGGTGAACCTTTCAAGGTTAAGAATGAAGAAGGGGCCTACTGGACAGGTGAGCTATTTTTCAAATCTCACAAAATCCATTTCAAGTTTTTCTCATTTTCCTGATGGCTTCTTAACGATTAGACTCTGTGCTGCCAATCAACCTTAACAGTGTGCATGCTTGGTTGATGCTCTTGGTAACCGTACCATGCGGCCATGTCTTGCGGATGCAGTAAGGATTCAGGTATGAGGAATTTATTCCTTTGGTAAGGGTTGCGAGCTATTGACTCGAGTACATTCATATATCTGCGTGTTCTGTCTATTTCAGGTTGATGAGTTAACCAGAGAAGATTTTAAAGGTTCCAAGGTAAATTGCATTCTGATTCATGCGAGGGCTATAACCATAATCTATTTAGTTACTTGTATAAGGTTATAAATATAGCCAGTGTCATGACTGCATTAATTTCAGTAGTTGTTGACATGTTGTTATTTGTTCAGTGGCTGGCATTGAGATACAGTTTTCACAATATAGAGCTGACTTGTGCAGCAATTAAGATAGCCAAACAAGAAGGTGTATTTGTGTCCATAGACTTGGCTAGCTTTGAGGTATAATGTTGAATTCTATTTGATGTTCTCAAATACTTTTTCATGTCAAAGACTACAGCAGGTTAAGTTTGTACCTGATTCTTACTTTAATAACTACCAACAGATGGTTCGAGACTTCAGGTTACCCCTTCTAGATTTGTTGGAGTCTGGGGATATTGATCTCTGTTTTGCCAACGAGGATGAAGCAAGGGAGCTGATAAGGTCTTTAAATAATTTTTATGCTTTATTTATTTATATTTTTCAATTACTCTGTTATTTAGTCATAGAGAAGGCTAAATGTGGGGGCCTCCTCCTATGGATCAATAAGTTACTGTTACATCGTTGTATATTGTGCTGGCTTCATAACTCAGACACAGATAAGCACACTTTGGTGGACACACGCATGGAGGCTGGGAACACCCACCACACCTAAGCCTAATAGTTATATGATAATATGAAAACATATAATAATGACGCAAAAATAGCTTAAATGCTCGGAATGTGGAAATTGATACCTAGCTTTCTTAAAACTGAACTGTATCACGGTTGTATGGATGGGGTCCAATCATAATTCTGGATTTCAGAGAACTTAGTTGTCAATAAAACTATGTACCATGCCTTTTCATAAAAGATAAAATAAGATTATATGTTGTGACATATCCAACCTATTGTTAAATTGAAATGTAGTTTAACATCCCATATCAGAAGTAATTGACAACACTATACATACCTTTAATTTATTTTATAGTGATCAGCAGAGTAAATGACATTCAATAGCTGGAAAGAAGAAGTGCCTCAAAGTTAGTTGCAAACTGCAATTAGTCCACCATCATTGTTTAATACTGAAACCAATTTAAGTCCCAAAACATTGTAGAATTTTACAACAGCATGAATCTCATGATACATGTCAAATGGGAGCTGAAGTTGAGTCTCGATATGCTCTACCAAAAGTATTTGAACTATGGTCTCACGCTGGAAGTATTCAGCAACAGGAAAAACAGTATCTAAATTTGAAGGTTTATTTTTATTTTGCTTTCTTAAGTGCCCATAAGAATTTGTCTCATGACCACATTTGTTGTTTCATTTACTTTGTCTTTAAACAGAGCATCCTTGCTATCTAGAGAGGTTTTGTTCATGGAACGGTTTGACATTTCCAACCGCTTATAAATCCAAAGGGAATACTATGTTGAGCAATAATGCAGGAAAACCAGTGGGTAAGCTAGTAAACTTTTTTTCTTATGCTTTTCTAATCTCCTGGGGTGAACCTGACAGCGATCCTGAGGCAGCTTTAGGATTCTTAGCCAAGCATTGCCGATGGGCTGTGGTGACACTTGGTCCTAAAGGATGCATCGCAAAGCATGGAAAACAGGTTGGTATCTCAATAGTACTTAGAATACTAATAGGTAGCATGCCTGCATCATTAGTATAAGAAGCATTTGTATATGCTACGGATTTTAGTTTTCTTTATTTTTTTAGTCTTTGCAATGTTTATCTTCCTACCATTTCTTGTTCAAAAAGTCAAATCCAGCTCCGACTCATAGCATGTAACACCCCGGATTTTTAAGACAATTTATATATATATATATATATATATATATATAATAATGGCATTTTAAATAAGAGCATTTGGGATCCCATGAGAAAAGATTTATTTAACATTTTACTAAACCTATCTTAAAATTCCGGGTGTTAATTTTCCTTTCTCAAAATGGCGGACATATAATTTAAACATAAATAAATAATCAGCGTATAAATCAACGCCAAATAAATAGGCACCTTTATTTTAAATCAAATAAACGTCCAAAAGACAATAATAATATGGCCCAAGGTCTATCCATCATAACATCCCATATAAATGTCCAACATATGTCCAAAGATCTAAACCACATCCAAATATAAAGTATGCAGTCCATAATAAAATTCAAATGATAATCTACTCTAATGACTCACATTACTGTCTAAAACTATAGGGAAAACTAATCTTCAGCAGCTCTCAAGGTTTATCAACCGCTTTTCCTTTCCTGGTGTCGCGCTCGAGATCTAAGGCATTGCAAAACAAAGCAATGCCTCAGCAAGCTATCGCTTGTGTAGGTACATAGACAATTAATGTAATAAATGAAAGAAATAATGAACAACTCTGATAAAAAGTCTAACATTTATGAAAATAATAATATCATAATGTCATGTTCAATTAAATGCCAATTTATTCCATATGCTAAAACATGCAATTCACGGAGTTAAAACATGACATGAATCAATAAAATGGAGCATATAACAAGAATAAGGGCACCTTAAGGTAATGGGTCTCACCACATCGCACTAACATCCCTGATCAGAAGTACACTTAATCAACCTCTGAGTGTCGTCACACCCAGGCACATAATCCATAACCATGCTCATCATACATGCACACATAATAAGAATATGGGCCATCATGCTGCAGTGACAACCCTCCATGGGTATCAACCACCGCCGCTCCCCGTCGACACCATAACGGGAGACTTAGCGTCTGTCCCCATGGAAAGGCTCAGACTGGTAGTGTGGACTATCCATGTTACCAAACCCCTACCGAATGCCATTTATGGGCAGGTGTCAATCATATCACAAACTCATCACATCATAATCTCGGAAGGTGGGTGGCCGGCCCTATCCCTCCTAGCATGACGCCTACCGGGTGAGAGCACCCGTCATCAAATATAAAACACGAAAATCATATGTATATGCTAAAACTCAAAAGCACTTATAACTTGAAATCCCCAAGACATGCCCCTCATCCTGGGGTTAGCCTATAAAAGGACCAGCTAATAAGCCTCTATTCTCATTTCCATGTAAATCCATGCATTTTCTATGTATATAATAAGAATTAAGTATCTAATTAAGCATAACTAATTAACATCATGCTTGTAAAAGCATTTTAAATAAGTTTATTCAGTAAAAGATTTCAATTTGGAATAATCATCTTGTACGTAATGTCGCATGAAATCCACGGTAAATAATAATTGCATTTTAAAACACAATCACACATGATGCTATGTTTAAACATGATTTAAAAATCAAGGCAAAACATTAGTTGTCATCACCTACCTCAGTATGAGACCACTAGCTTGCTAATAACTCCCTTTAACTGGTATATTCACGTGCACCTGTACATGTCACATCACTATTTTAATATTTTTCTAAAGAAAAAATGGTCATTTTTAAGTTTTTAAGTTAAAACTAAGTCCGCGTCATCAATACGATCACAACGCCTCTTCCGGATCGTGATTTGGACCTCTCTAGCTCCTAAAAATCAAGTTTTAGTAAAACTACCCTCAAATGGGGCCTGCCGGACCACCATAAGGTGGTTTATACCGGCGGCGCCCTTTTCCGCCGGTTTACACAGGCGCACGAAGACGCACGCTAACGCAGACGCCGCACGGGACGCGCGCCCCCACCGTGACCGCCATCTGGTTTCTCCCCCGCACGCGCACGGCGCCGCGCGCCGCGAGACGACGACGTCGTGTGACGTCGTCCCTTGGGCGTCACCGAGTGCGTCCTGGCGTCAGCGTCAGGGCGCTGACGCCATTGACGACGCCGGAGAAGACGACCGGATTTCGGTCGCCTCCGGCGGAGCTACAGAGCTCCGTTTTGCGCAATTTTTGCACCATTTTCTTCAAAATTCTCTCTAAAATCCATTTATGCCCTCCCTTTTCACTGATTTTGCCAAAAACTATGGTTTTTAAACGATTTTTTCCAAGTTCCTAAAATCATGCCTAGGTACTGGTTTTTGAGTTTTCTGGAAAAATCCACCGTTGGATCACTCCCAAATTTAAAGGGTATGCTCTTGGGTCTTTTGTGCACTAGTTGGACGGTACGATTTTCAAACGGACTAGGTTTGATCCGTGAAATCACGCTCCAACAGTAGCGTGCACACAGGTTCCTAAAAATTTGATTTTTTTTTTCTAATTTTTAAATGTTTTTCCTAATTGTTTTTCCATTTAATAAATACAAAAAAAAAAAACATAGATTTGAGGCTTACCTTGCGCTTGGCCGGAGTTGCTCGTGTTGCCGGGGTTCCACTCGCCGGAAAATCCAAGTTTTGCAGGGCTAGGGTTTTGCATAAACTCAGAGAAAATGCTCAAAGTGGAGCGTTTTGGCTCCTAGAGGGGGTGCCAGTATCAATTTGGACCCCTGTCTAACATGTCTCTATCAAATGACCAATTTGCCCTTCCAACTTTGATGGCTCATAACTCCCTCGTTTGAGCTCCGTTTTTTGCGTTCTTGGTGGCGTTGGATTCGTATCGACGAGCACTTTCTAATTCTTATGTTTTCAGGAAAAAATTTCATCCATAAATTTTTATTTTAATTTATTTAATAATTTCCTATTTTATCCTAAAAATTAAGGATATTACATAGCAGCTGCTTGGCATGGAAATAACAAACTGTGGATAAACTTAGTCTATTATACCTGCTATTGTCAATCTGAAAACATGGATATAAATCGTCATACATAGATAATATAGCCTAGCCTTGGGCTGTTTGGCATGGGAGTAAATACCTTATCCATTGGTAATCATCTTATTCTTGCTACTGGGAAACTGGCAACATGGGAAAATTTGTTCAAACACAGGTAACATGCCTTAAAACCTTGCACTTTTTCTCTTGTGAAATAACTTATCCAATGTCTTTAATCTAAAACTAGTTGGAGGTGAAAGACTCGCCATGGTTAACTCAGTCCAGGGTCTTTTTTACTTGTTAACAGCCCAAATAAGACTCAAGTCTGTAATATAGTTTCACGTTTAGAAACCCATTTAATAATCAGGTTCTCTGAGTCCCCAATACCTGTCTGAGATTCTAAGGACACAGAATCATTCTTTTTACTTGAGTAACTGAGTTACTGCCTTAAATCAATCTAGATTGATCAAGTTGAGTTGATCTGTTGAGTTCTCAATCTCTAAATCATTTCTTAAGCTCTCTCATTTTCTTCTTGCATATTGAGTTAGCTCATGGAAATCCCTTATTTTTGTTATTACTTGTAGTAACTGACCCCTTATTGTCAAGTTAAAAGATAATTTACTATTTACAGAGCAGTATGTAATGATGTTACTCTTTCAGGTTGTCCGGGTTTCAGCCATCAGTGAAGAACAGGCAACTGATGCCACTGGTGCTGGTGATCTCTTTGCCAGCGGGTTTTTATATGGAATGGTAAAAGGACTGTCTCTGGAGGACTGCTGCAAAGTCGGGGCCTGCAGTGGTGGCTCCGTGATTCGCTCACTTGGTGGCGAGGTGAGACCGGAAAACTGGAGATGGATGTATAAGCAGATGGAGATCAAGGGTCTCTCTGCTCCTGATCTCACCCAGTAACATCTAAATTTATATACTCATTGTTGACATCGTCTCTGGAGAAAGGGCAGCTACGTTGTTGCATTTTGGGGCCTGTTTAATGATTACAAGTGATAGAGGATCTAGCAGACAAATGGATTAAGGTTGCATAAACCTTCTATTTTGGAGTGGTACTTCCTGTTTCGGAATCCAGTGCTTGTTGTTCCACTTGGATCCTGAAGTATCTTATTTTCTTAAAGCTCTTACTGATCTTGCCATGGATGATGAGTTCAAATGGAACTCTTAACCACCAGTATGTTTAATTTAGGACTTGTTAAGACTGGAGGCGTATGCTCTCTTCAGAAATATGGTCTTAACTTCTTGAGCATCTTCAATGAACTACTTTCATGATGAAACCTCTGTCCATGAGCAATTCTTGATTTATCCTCCTCGAGTAATGCATCTCGTGTTTTATAATTCCAAAAAAAGAAAAGAAAAGGAAAAACGGGTGGTTTGGATCCCTGAAAAGCATGAGAAATTAAACAGTGTGTGCGTGCAATTTCGAACAAACAGCGATTGTTCCGTCTCATTACCGTTGATTGGATAAACTTACTGTTTTAATCTGTTATAAGCATTGATAGGCTTTGCCAAGAGAAACTGAACTGCTGACTTTTGTGGAATGGAATTCATCCCCACTATAAAAGAAAAAGGCAGCGTAGAGTGTGAAGTTCCTGCGTATGCAGGTCATGGAAGGGGTAGACCATAAAGAATTTATAGTACACAGCTTTATCTTACATTATCTCACATTTTGCAAGAGGTTGCCTTTCACTTTTTGAACCTATGACCTTCAAGTCATACGGCAACAACTCATTCATTGCGACAAGGATCTCCTTCGAATTTGGCCCAATAAATCATGTTAGTGTATTAAGTTGCCATCAGCAAAGAACAGGCAATTGATGTCATTTCAATTGGAGATCTCTAAGCTTAATATCCTCAATTTTTAACCTTAATTAGTAAGAAAATAAATTAATTAAATTAAAAATTCTATGAATAGAATTTGGTTTTGAAATTACTAAATTTAGAAAGTACACGTTAATAGGAATTGAACGGTATAAAAAAAACATCAAAAATGGAGTTCGAATGAGAGAGATATGAACATTTTAAGTTACAAGGGTATTTTTGTAATTAGGTAGGGACATGAATTAGAGAGGGCCGTTTTGATAACGGCACCCCTTTTCCATCCCTAACTTGTTGCAGGCGGAGAGAGGCAATGATCTGCCTTTCCATGCGAATTAATCGGATCTGCAACTATAAAAGCATATTCCCTTTTCATTCCCATGCCAAACACCTAGAGAAAAACCCTAGTAGTTTTTCTCTTTGCACGCCGCTAACACGAACGGAAGTTTGCACGAATCATAGGCCTTCGATCTCCCATCACCGGCTCTAACTTGTTATTATCATTGTTTTCTAACTTTCTCCTCACAAATCTGGGCTGGATTTAGGTTGAATGGGCCTTGGATGGCCTAGGGAATCAAAAGCGTGAATCATGGCTAGACCCATGTTAAGGGCATCTTAGATGATAGATATGAGCCATTCAATGTAATCTTTAGATCCAAAAACCCTAGGAATGGCAAAAATAGATAAAAAAAAATTAAAGCTTCGAGGCCTCAGATTAAGCCAAAACAAGATGGACAACTCGGGTTCATCGTCCCCGATGGACGATGTACTCGGGACATTGAACAAGACGCCAAACACCGATGGCGCACGTGCACGCCAGCTGTCACGAAGGACAGGAATGGCGAGCGTCCTAGAAACCATGACGCACACAGGATGCGTCCCGGCCCCCAGGACGCACGCAATGCATTCTGTCACGCGTCTTGGAGACGCTAGTTTTCGCTGGTATAAACCAGTGTAAACCGCTCTTCTGGTGCAAATCGGTGTAAAACTAGATTTTTTATCTAAAAGAGTTTTTCTAAGATTCTGGAGGCTATAGAAGTCCAATTTTCGATTTGTAGGTTTTGTTGAATTCATATTGATGATGAGGACATGAATTTAACCTTTAAACTTTGATCTGAGCATAATCATTTGATCAAACTTAAGAAAAATCTACTCAATTAGTTAGATCAGGTCAATCAAAGGATGATTAGGCCTTATAACTTGAATAATTGGATAATTTAAAGGATGAATTGATGAATCTAAGGAATAGATTATGAGCATTTATCTTAGAATTGATGTGGACCTTTGATCTAACCCAAATCTTAGAAACTTGTTGATCTAAGAATGATATGATCGTCAGATCAAGGTGTAAACAGTAGATACACACCAAAATGAGTACATGAACATGAGTTAATACTGATTAATAATCATTAAAGTTGAAATTAATGATGTAATCATAAATGGAAGTCTTAAAGAATGATCCAACGGTTGGATTACCATAGATTCTATTGAGATGGAATAAATTGAATCTTTTAGAATCAGGAAACATTAAATTGGTAGACTATAACATCGATGGACGATCAGATGAGGTAGATAGGCATTAATTGTTATGAAAACTGATTAATAAAGGAAAAATCAAATGATTTAGACCGTTGACCTAGATCAAAAGCTAGATCATGAGGATCACTATATAAAGGGATGCATAAATTGACACAACTTGAGAGAAAATTTGTAATAGAATTTCGTTGAGAAAAATAATTAACATGAAATAGTATCATGATACTGACAGGTACATTAGAGTGTGCGAGCTAAGAGGATTACATGCTTGATTGGGTTATCTTACATTGAGGTAGGTGATGACATTTAATGTTGCATCTTGTTTTCTAAATCTTGCATCATCATATTATCACAATTGATTGTCACATGTTTATTTATTTCAAAGATCTGTGAATTTCAAAGTTTTATATCGTGGTTTGATATGAGATTTCGGTAGTGCATTAAATGGGTTTTTCATGATCAATTGTTTTATGGTATTGATACGGCGTATCTTATATATGATTAGTAAATATCTTTCTTTTTCTATTACATCATTGAGATTGGTGGCTTTTCATACAATCGGTAGTGGAGGCTTGGTGGCTAGTCCTTTGAGAGGCCAATCTCGGGATGATGGGTGTGCCTTGAGGATTGTGAGCCACAAGTGCTCCTAGTTTTACGAGATATGCAATTTTCATGTTTTGTAATTTATGACTAGTACTCTCACTTGATGGATGTCATGCTAGAAGAGAGTAGGACCAGCCACCCACACACCCTTTGAATTTATGATGCGATGTGATTTATGATGTGATAGACACCTGTTCACAAATGGCTTTTGATAAAGTTTTGGTAACATGAGTAGTCCACACTACCGTTTCGAGCCTTTCTATAGGGATGGACGTTAAGTCTCTCGTTATGGTGTCAATGGGGAGTGGCGATGGTTGAAACCCTGAAGTGGTTGCCACTGCACCATGACTATCCATACTCTTGTTCTGTATGCTGGTATGATGAGCATGGAGATGTTATGTATGCCTGAATGTGACGACACTTAGAGGATTAATATGAGTGCTCATGATCTATTGTACAAGTATATGGGATGCTCGTGGGACCCACGTACTTTGAGGTGCTCTGCTTGTTTATTGTATACTCATTGAGATTGGATCATATCATGTTTTACATTCATGAGATTTATGTTTCATCGCACATGATGTGTTAATACTATATTGGCATTGCTTATAATACTTATATTCTCTGGATATTATAACCTACACTTATATCAGTATTGTTATTCGATTTTGCTTTTTATGTTTCATTTGTTATTACATTAAATGTCTATGTACCTACCAAGCATTGCTTGCTAAGGCATTACGTTATTATTGCAATGTCTCAAATATTGAAAGAAAGACAAGACTAATGAGGAGCTAGACGAATAGAGATCGAGATATCTCATTTTGAAGTATGTTTTAATTTTACATGGAGTGTATATGTATATCTGTCTCATTGGACTTGATTATATTGATGTTGGGAATGTGGCTGTTGACTGGATGAATCTTGAAGTTGTAACTTATTTTAAAAAGATTTACTTGAAAATTAAAAATTTTATTTGAGTTTTGAGGCAATGGTTAACACTTGGGGTTTCATTAAAATGAAATTATTAAAATTATTTTTTGCTATTTTGTTTTTAAAAATTGGAGCCCCACCTTTCTAAACTTTTTTATTAAAAAGTGAAAAAAAAAAAAATTCGAGTTGTCACAGTTAGTATCAGAGCAAGTTCATCCACTCATAGCCAATCCCAAAAGTCCCTGTGAAGATAACAATCCAATGTGAGAATTAGAACTGGTACGAGTTAAATGAGTAGATCATTTACTAAATTGTGAAACTAGAATAAACACTAATTAAAAGTGTTGACAGCTGACCTAGCAAGTACAATGATAGAGTAAAAATCATATATAAAATTGATTTATATCGTTAATAGAAAATGACTTAAGTGGAAGTAATGAATAATCATGGGAAAAGAAAAATGATCAACTGAATGAAAAATAAATTCTTATGAGAATGGTGAGGCTCTTAAGGTAAGAAATCAGTTTATAATGTGTATGGGTAGTGTTTCTAGCTAAGAATATTATTGTTGATAATGAATCCTCGAGTTGTAACTTATTTTAAAAAGGTTTACTTGAAAAATTTATTTGAGTTTTGAGTCTATGGTTGACACTTGGGATTTTATTAAAATAAAATTAATTGAAATTATTTTTCACTGTTTTGTTTTTAAAAATTGGGTTTCCACCTTTTGAAAATTTTTATTAAAAAGTGAAAAAAAAAAGGGGGCTGTCAGGCTAAGAAAGCAGACTATCTGGAGGGGCGTGGTAGAAGGAACCCGCCTCCCACTCCATGCAAGCGGATTCTAGCCCATTGGTGAGAACCTAAGACCCTCAAAGTGGAGATAGATGCAAAAGCGGATGGAAATCAAGGGCCTTACTTTCCTCACGTCTCCCAATAAGATGTAAACTTATATTCTGATCGACATTAGTTATCCCTGGAAAAGGGCAGTTGCCTTATAGCTACTTTATTTGTCTATGGCTTCGTTGCTTGTTTGTTTCGTCTGGTTCAATAATACCTCTTATTCTAGTGAGTTTTATGGACCTACAATAGGAATAACGGAGGCTCTATTATTTCTTCTTCAAGAGTCTCTTACTAAATGGCAAGAATGGCTATAATTCTAGATGAGCCAAGGTTCGTGAAGATTTGGACCATGGACGATGTTGCCCTTAACTTTTGCCTTTTGTTGTAAAATGAATGGTGAAACCTCTTGCGGTCTATTTTAGAACTCAAGAAACTAACATCTAAGAATGGCCCATTAAGTCAAGGGCAACACCATATACCTGGGCTCCCCTAGAACATGGCCGTTTTGCCATTTAGTGATGGTTGCATGACTCGGGAGAAAAAATAAAAGGTGCATATATCCCTATTCTTAGAAGGAGAGCCTTAGTGTAATGGTAAAAGTTGTCATCGTGTGACCTTGAGGTCATGGATTCAAGGCGTAGAAACATCCTCTTGCAAAATTACAAGGTAAGGCTGCATACTATAGGCCGCCTTCTCCAAACCCCACATAGGAGGAAGCTTTGTGCACCGGACTGGCCTTTATATATATATAGGATTCTTCAAGTAGCATTATTTGAAGCCACTAGAGATTTAAAAAAAAAGAAGAAGAAGGAAAAAAGGATCCATTGGATGGATAGATGGATCATCGCAAGTAGGACCCACTGTCAAAGAATTGCCTGCCACATCGAGCCAAGACGCTTTGGGGCAAAATCCCACCCATGCTTAGCCGGTTAAGCCCAAAAGATAAGCGGTTACGATGACCATGTACCTGGCCCCACAAATAATTTTAAGTTTTAACGCTGGCAAACCCTAGTGTTGGTATACACGCGCAGACACCATACCAGCAGCTCTCCTATACAGATATCCAACGAACCCGTTATTTCCCGCTGGAATTCAAAAACCGTCACCTCGCTACTCCTGAAGCAGAAGAAAAGGAAGCAGAAGGAGAAGGGGAAGCACGAGGCATAGCTTCTTCTAGATGATTTTCAGGAATCCATACGACAAAAGCGGAGCAACATGGAGCCGCACAGGGCGAGTCTTACAGGTCGAATACGCCATGGAAGCTGTAAAGAAAGGGTCTATAGCAGTCGGAGTTCGATCGAAGACCCATGTTGCTCTAGCATGTCTCCTCCACAAGCCATTTTCTGTGCCCATTTCTTGTCCCAAGAAAATTCTCAAAATGGATGATCACATCGGAATTGCCACCGCAGGGATGGCTGCAGATGGCAGGGTACTATCTCAGTACCTTCAACTGGAATGCGTTAGCCATAAGTTCATCTATGATTCTCCGATTCCGGTGGGAAGATTGGTACTGAACCTGGCAAACAAGGAACAGGTGCGAAATTGAACATTTTCTTCTATTCTTTCTTGATTCTCGATTCATCTTTTGTTGTTTTTCATTTTTCATTATCTGTGATGGTTGGATGCGATTGATTAATCTTGATGCGTAGTACCAGGAGGGTTTTAGGGATTTTCCTGGGATTTTAGTTTTTCTTTTTTGTTTCTGAAGGATGAAAGGTTGTTTATATCTTCTGGCATAGGTATCTTCTTGTGTTCTTTATTGATTTATTGATCAAGTTTTTGCTTGTGAGATCCAGGGATGGTTGAATTGCTTCTTGGTCTTGAAACCTAGTGCTTAGGATTTAGTCGAGGAAGTGGATAAAAGGAAAGGTTAGTTTCGAGTGATTGAGGAATTTATTTGGACAAAAGAATAGTTAGATCCGGTGATTTTTGCGTTCCTTTGCTTGATCTCAAAATGCAGTTCTTATGATCAGTTTAGAAGACAATGAGAAAGACAGTGGTTAGTTCTGCAATCCTTTTAAGGCCGTATAGGAAAACCGTTTTCTTGTTTATTCTTTCTGAAGGAAGCTTATCGTGTCTTTCAATATGGTAGCAGCAAAATCTGAGGGTTTACACTTTCGTGAGAATTAGGTAAGTCCAGAACTTTTAAGGTAGGGTCTAAGTGCATCAGTCTACTGGTATCGTATTTGTTTAATTTTTCTGTTTCTATTTTTATGTAGTGCATGTTATGAAGGTCAAATCATGTATAATCCGTCACGAGTGATTGGAATGTTCAATAATGGTTATCAAGTGCTTAGTCTAATTTCTGGAAATAGAAAGAAAATTTCTGGGGATTGATAAGCTTTCAGTGAATTTAGGATCCAATAACTAGATTCTGCATTGTCTACAGTCAGTTTCATTTGTATAATATGCCTCCCCTCTATCAGTTGTGGAGTTTGAATGAGTACTTTTCTCCTTTCAAAGAATTTGGGATGTGTTATTTTCCAAATACTCTTTGAACAAAATGATGGATTTACTGTATTACTTTCAGATACTAGTATTTTAATAAGCAATGGCGTCTAAAGTTTAGGATGATTATGGAGATCCGGACAAATGATCAACAAACAAATAGACTGAAAGATCTAAGCAGTCAATGTTGATGGAGGAGAAGGCATTTTGACATTGCACAGTACCTGTTCCAACAGCTAGTAAGCTACCTCTACCAGGCTTTCTATGTGGGGATTTTAAGTGAGATAAGGTAATGTCAAAATATCCATATAGTTTAACAATTGTAACCTCTTACAGAAATGACTCAATTCTATGCTGTGCTATTGAAAATTTGGCTACTTACCTCTCAAAACAAAATGAAAAATGGAGTCCTAGGAAGAGAATCTACAATGTGAAGGCTATTCATCCTTCTACCATTTTGTGCCTTTCTCCCCTGTTATCAACAAGGGAAGCTAGCAGTTTGAGTTGAACATAAAGGAAATTGATCTAATGCAATATATAGTTCTATACTACAAAAAGGAAGAGGGGAGGGGAGCAGATAAACTCTGGATGGAATATCCATTATCTGATCTTTAAGGGTTTGTAACAGTTGCAGAAGACCACTCTTTTTCATTTTTGCTTCTGCTCCTCTTTGCTGTTTAGAAGCATTTCAGAAACTTACAGCTTTTAATAGGTAAATAGGTTGGATGTCTTGAGCTATTTAGGAAGTAAATAGGTACACGTATAACTGCCAAATGGAGCAGAACTATTAACATGGGGGTAGAGGATACCTAGACTAATTTCTAGATAGTGTTTAAGTAATCCATGGCTTTTATCTAGTTGATATTGTTTTATGTAACCTGTACAAAGTAAAACCTGGGTTATTCTTGCATCTTTCCTGACGGAAGACTTGGTTGGTTTCAGCAAACAAAACACTTACTGAGATTATTACATAATCAATATGTCCATGACATGGGGAAGACTGTTCGCAGTGTTAGGGTATTATGTAGAAATTCTAGAAGAGCTGAGAAGTCAGAAATGGACTCCTACAGTATTACCATTCACATAAAAAACTTTGTAAGATAACAGCTATCCTCTAAAGTACTGGCAAAATAACAGATGCCCCGTCATCTTAATAAGTTTAAGAACTCCCACTAATATGTTTTTACAGAAGGTAGATAACTTTTCCCCCAGGAATTGCTGACAGTCTGGCGCCATTGCTTTTTACTTACTGCAAATTAACTGAGAAGGGGATATGCGTTTTTATTACTTTACCGTCTTGACTTGCCTTGTACAAGATGAAAATCAATTTAAACATCTTTTCTGCTAAGCTTCAAATACAGGCTTTATCCATAGTCTGGTAGCATTTTGATTGTTGTCACAATATTGCTAAATGAATACATGGATTAAGTCAAGCATCAATTAGCTCAGTATCTGTAGCAGTTTTAGATTATGAGTGCTTTTTCTCAGAATCAAAATCTTTAAGGATAAATCACAATTTTTTCCAGAAGTAATGGAATTAGTTACTAGTGATTTAATTATAGGTTTTAAGTGCTTTGGATCTAATTTCAGGAAACAGGGAAGAATGTTTGTAGGGATTAAGGGATTTCAACGAATTTGGTTTTGTAAGAGCTTATGAATTCTAATGACAATGAAATGACTTTTTCTGTAGTTGTATAGTATGCTAGTGGGTTTGTCTAAACTGAGGTGGTGGTAGGGACTTACCATTTCCCCACGTGAGCGTTGTACTGACTTTCTCTTGGTATCTCAAGGAATTAGATGAGATGCTGAGAATTAACTCTAAATATCTTGTGCTATGGTAGCAAAAAGAGTGCCCCCAAAAGGGTGTGAATACTAGTATGTTCCTCAATCTTGATGAAACTTGTTGTCTAGTTGCCAAAGCTGCAACATAATATCGCAGGAACTTGTACGTTTAACTGGATATATTGATGTCAGAAGTGCTTGTCTGCATCCTTGACAAAGAAATATCAATGGAGCAGGAGGTTTGAGTCAGTTGATGATACTGAGGTAGGGGTGCTTAAAAATGACTTCTGTGAGTTTAAACAAACTCCAAGACCATGGTTTAATTCATTAGGAGTATCGATAACCACTTTAGACAAGGATATACAATTCAAAAGAATTGCCTCCAGTAACTCTGTCTTCCAGGTTCATGTATGTGTCAACAAAGAACAGGGGAAGTTATAGATATTGTTGCTGTGGTGTGATTACTGTAATAGAATTCGCACCTTACCGAACAGAAACTTCCCCTGTGCTAAGAAATTACAAATGACTGTACAGATAGTACCATCAATCTAGCCTAATGATCATCTCCCTGGCAGCACATGGCTATACCATGTATTATCTTGATCGAGAGAACATCAAGAACCAAGCAACATGGTACTGTTGCAACCACTGATGTAAGAGTATGTTAGGTAGGCAATTTGAGAACAACTAGCAAGTCTTTTCACTTGAACAATTCAACGTAAGGAGAAATTGCTGAATCAAGCCCTAGTAGTTGACATTGGCATAATTCTGGCACGGTTAATGATTGTCTAGATTAAACTGCATCCAATTGTTCTTAACGAATTCAGTTCTTTAGCCAGATTTCTGACACTACTTCTCGACTTTGATTGCAGGCTAGCACCAACCAACACTCTAAGAGGCCATACGGTGTGGGTCTTTTGGTTGCTGGTTTGGATGCTTCTGGAGCTCACCTGTACTATAACTGCCCAAGTGGAAACTATTTTGAGTACAAGGCATTTGCCATTGGATCTCGCTGTGAAGCTGTGAGAACTTATTTCGAAGAGAAAACCGAGGATTTTGATAGCTTCTCCCGAGACGATGTCATCAAAGAGGCATTTTTTGGTATCAAGAGATCGCAAGGAGGTTATCCACTTGACCAAGCTCTCTGCACTGCTGCAGTTGTTGGAGTCGATGAGCCCTTTCACTTACTCGATGAGAAGAGTATGGAGGAATGGATTGACGACGTGGATATTCTGTACTGGGACGATAATGCTAACTACAGAATTATATACTGATCTGAAAATAACATCATTCTTCCCTTTATGGATGCTATCAACTACATTCATCATTTTCCCAGGCATCTAATCAAGCTTTCAGACGCAAGACATCGGTTGGCAGTTCCTTCGATTGGCTTGATCCTCACCTTTACAGCAATTCAGTCTGCAGCCTCATGCCTTCCTGTGCTATCTGACAGTGGGAGTAGCTCTCTTTCGCAATCTAAAATGACATATTGTTGATTAATCAGAAATCAGAATGCAGCCAACAATCACCAATATGGCAGGTACAACACTGGTTTGTTCATCCATGGTGGCACAAGAAAATAGCTGTATCACATAACAGATAATCAGTTGCTGCAATTGCTTTCCTGTGTTGCATGCAGCTTTCCGTGCATATTGAGATTTTAGATGATTGGAATGAGATTCATCGCTGGAACAGTAAAATCAGACTCCGATGCATTGAGATTTTTGTTTGATTTGCAGTGATGTTTTCTCATGTGTACAGATTTTACTAAGCATTTTGTCACCCATTACTGCATGTTAGGCTCCTAGTCTTTGGGAATTCAGCTCAGCCCGTAGATGTCTCTGGAGTATATTGAGGTCGGAACAAGCCAATCGAGTTTTCGTTGTTGGGCGTTTGGCCGGAAGACATCGGCAAAAGCCAGGGTGGTAGGCTTCGGTGTGTGTTTCTTATGGATGGATTGCCTTCAACCATTGGTGAAAGACTTCCACTTTTGGGGGCCCTTAACAAGTAGATAACCAAGCTGTTTTTGTAGCCTCTAATGCATACTTACAGGTTGGCCCCCGTCTGTCTGTGATCCTAGCCGTCTGCTACTTAGAGCATGCAAAATCTCCACGCTAAGTTTCATACCAATCTTGTGACGGAGGCTTGATAAAGGCAGGGTGGTAACAAACCTGAGGTGGGTCCACTGAGGTAGGAATGAGGTTGAGCCTGACAGGGGTGGATACAAAATGAGGCGGGTAGAAGATTAAGTTAATGCCCAACAAGTGTCAAAGGTTGTACCCCAACTTACTCCTACAATGCATCCAACTAAGCGCCTTGAATATATTAAACCCGCACAGATTCATGTAACCCACGGCTGTTTTCTTACTTTTTCTCTGAGGAACGGCAGCTGTTTTCTTACTTTTGCATTTATGCTCTCCAATTTTGATTGATCAGAACCGTTCATCTGACTTCTTTTTTTTTGTGGATGACTAATAATTCTGAAACAGGGCTGATCGGATGAACCTGGAAACTGAAAACTATGTTTATATTTATACAAGCATGGACGGTCATAAACACTGTTTAAAGAATGGTACAAAATAAACGGGTTGAAGGAAACTTTCTTGAATATTAGAATCATCCAATCTTGGTAATGTTTATCATTTAAGATATTGAGAGTTAGAGAAATCTGATTAAGGGTTCTGATCAACCAAAGGTAAGCCCCCTACGTTGACATGAACTGCCCCACCTTTGGACAATCCCACCCGTTCGTTTGATAGATTGATTGCACAGGTCATTGGTCGCATTGCCTATGCAAACTAATTAGCAGAGTGTGCACATGATGCTTAATATTGCGCGTGACGCTAGCGTTTTCATGTCTTTTTTGAAAATATGTAAAACTAACGGTAGTAAATTCTGGGCACATGATCTCAAAACTGATGTTCCCATGTATTATTTGGATGAACCGCGTCGCCAAATCGCGTGCCCTTCAAACCATTGAGTTGACCGGGTCAAAAGAAAAAAAAATAAAATTGGACCAAGGTAGTCAATTCTGGGATAGATTCTCCTTGTCCTTTTTCTCATATTATTACGTGGATTATGTACATGGGCCTGCTTTTTTCTAACAAAAATAAGTGGGACCATCTCCTCCTTTCCCATAAACACTTATATCTTGTGAGCCACTTTTGACTTCCCTGTTAGATGATAATAAATCACTCCTGATGGCAAAGCGTACAATTGCACAAGATCTACACAAGCCACAGTGTCGGCACTATCTGAAACAGAAGATTTCTGGATATATGGCCCACTTATTGTGGGCCTAATAGATGGACGGTTATGATTGACTTAGGACTGAGAATTTCAGGATTATGTTATTACTAGGTGGCAACAGGCAAGTTATAATTCCTTTGGTTCTTCGACAGTCTGCAAGACAAGACAGAAGCTTATGATGAAGCATTCTTATTTTATCATGGCAGGCTCACTTTTCGTTGATTAGACCTGTTTATCTGATTAATTTTTTCAAGTGACTTGCATCTTAAATATTAACATGGTTGGATGATCTTAACATTTGCCGATCTGCCTTTTACATGTTGATTCTGGTGGATTATTCAAATGGTGTTTCTGTCTACCCATGTCTCTCGGACTAAAAGCATATTTTCAGATTTTAGACTCGTTCAGTCAGTTTGGGTTATAAAAGTATTTATTTAGATTGAGAGAAATTAGATGAACAAGTCGGATCAACTAAAGGCAGAACCGGGCGACCATGTATCTCGCTGGACTGTAGCATTCCTTTATTCAGCGCCATAAGTTTGGTTTTAAAGGGAAAAAATGAGTCTAAAGGTGGGAGTCAATGCGGCCAACATGAAGGGCCCAAAGAAGTGTCCTTGGGAATTGGTGTTTTAAGGCAGTAGTAGCTTTAGAAGAAAGATGTATGGCTACCCAACAAAGAGATTTGGGCGCTCAAGAACATAGGCTTTTTGTTTATGATTCCTAGTGGGTGACTGCTGTCTATGGAAGGCAAACAAAAAAGACTAAAAAGTGAAGATACTGCCATGAAATCTGGATCCGCCACAAATTCCAAGTTCATTTCTTTATAACAAAGGTGGAGGCAAGGAGAAACATGACATGCAGCCTTGGTCCACGAAGCTGCCGCCTATGCGGGATTCAGGGAAGGGGCAGACTCACACATACTCCTAAATCTTATCTTCTGAGAAAGAAAAAAACTGGTGACTCAAATTGCGATCAAATATTCTTTGGTGTAAATTATTATTTGGTGCACTAGACTTTATTCATGTTAATGACTCTTCTTAGATTGGCTTACTTAAAAAGTGTCATTCATGAGATAGTATGTAGCCTTTTTCTTTTTTTTGGGCTTAAAAGTTTATTGTGGATACTTACAAAGTTGAGATTTGGGATTAATGGGCAAGGAAAATATTAGGAAAATTTAGGGAACAATGTGAAGAAGAATAAAATGGAAAAGAGAAGCATGAGTAAGATGTTAATTGATTTTGTCTACCTTTGAGTTTGATTTCTAGCTAGATTTACAAACAATAGATGCTAATTGGTTGAGTATTGATGATATTTAAATTTAATTCAAAGAAAATCATGTCAAATTGGCTAATTATTATTATTCTAGACTTTTTAAAATGGAAAATGAGACATAAAAAAGCCAGGACCCTTTCAAAAAGTTTAAGCCATTTCAATTTAACTAAAATAAATCCAAATTTTATTCAAAATTCCACTCGATACTTTGCAGTGACCAAAATATGGTCACTAATCATGTCGTTGCCCAACAAATTGGTGCTTTGCCTACCATGGCTTGGCATGCAGATGGTAGATGAATGTAATTGATGGAGGTCGCAGGGGTATATACGTCATTTGAGACAAAAATACCCACTCAATCATGTTCATTTGTATGTAAAACGAGTGGATTCTTAATAAATCGGGTTTGCTTCAGACTTGAATTACCAAAACTACCCTTGACATATTAGGTACCTACGGTAATCACACGTAAAAAAAGGAACTACTATTCTTCTAATCTTCATTTGCTGTAAAATTAGATGGTGGATTTTCTATTTTATTATCATCCATTAGAGGGCTGAAATCAATGGCCTAGATTGTGCGATGGGCTTTAACCATCGCATCATCTAGCAGACTCACGGGTCCATATGAGCCGTCACTCGGGATGATCACTCGATCATAATCTCTCTAAGAAGAAGTCAAGTGGGCCCCACTTTTTTTTGTCCGGGTCAGATCATCCAAAGGTAAGCAAAAACTGAATCCCATATGGGTTCGAGGCATTTTGACCGGACCCATTTCTATCCCCAGTCAACAAACATTCCTTTTGTGGAATCATCCCCCCAGTGAGCCAACAGGCCCCACTTTTAGATGATTTGTCTCATTCATCTTGTTTGATCTCCTTTGTGTTAAGACAACCTGCGAAAGTTCCTGTTCATTGGATGTTTTTAGCTACTAGCTTTTCTCGGCTGACAACTCCAATACTTATGATTTAGAAAGCCAGAATGGTATAAGCCCAAATCATCCAATGGTCATGAATTTTGATTTCTAGCCAATTTAAGGCACTCTAAATAAGATGAAGCGGTCAGATCATCCAAGTGCAAGGCTTATGTAGATTGATTCTAAAAACCCGCGGTGAAATGGGTTGGACTAGAAAGACTCAATAGATGGTCTGAAAAAAATTAGGACTCAGTATTTTATAAGCATAGTGGAATTCTTGGGAAACCAATGGCTGATATTTTCCTAACAAAACCCTAATTGAGCCTTTATGGATGAAGGGTCTGAGATTGTCCAATCAAGTGCTAGATCAACCTCTTGGATCATGTATGTTGCACATCCGGGCCTAAAAGAGTGTTTTCATCTTTGAACAAGTGCACTTCTCCCGGGTCAATTTTCATTGTAGGCTAATCCACATAATTGGCATTGCCCTAACATCAGAAGGAGATCTTATCCATTGATCCATACCAATCTGGATGCCGTAAATCTTTTATTTTTTAACACCCCTCTCAAACAGAATATATGGGGCCAGGAAGTGAAGTTGAAAAGTATTCGGAGCCACATGGGTCAAATCATTTCTCCAAGATTTTATTATAAATGGGGAGGAGTTCAAGGGCAGTCGGCACAAATAATCGTGGTGGGGATGATATTTTTCTACTTAAAAAAAGGCAGTTGCGGTGTTGAAGCTTCCGCCTATATAAGGTACAGCGGATCACAAGAACCTAAGTATACAGTCTTATCTTATATTTTGTAAGATACTGTTTTCATGCTTTGAACCTGTAACTTTAAAATCACACGACGACAACTTTTACTGTTGTGCTAAAGGCTCCCTTCATTTTTCTAACAAAACCAAGTCTTATTTCATGTTTCAGCACCATTCCTCAAAGCATCCCATATCTCGTCGCACGTAGGGAAATAAAGGAAAGGGAAACTCACCTTTCATCCTCCACAGGCGCGTATAAATATATGAGTGAAACTGCGAAGTGTGCACTTGGATTTATCGCCCTCAAGTGCTCATTATAGTCAACATCATCCTACATTTTAAGTATTTTAATAGAATCTGTTGAAATTGGCTGATTCATGCATACTGCGCACTTTGACTGGGGCAAAGTCCAGCTGCACCTGACAACAAATGTACCAAAAGACAACAAATGTCTAGTATAATTGCTGGTACATAATTCGGCATTTTTTTGAAGTTTGCCAGTTTAAGCTTGAGTTGCTATTTTTTCCTTGGGGTTTGAATTAGATTTAGGAACGTGTGTTAGTAATTTGCTTTGTAATTTTGGTGAAAAAAAGAAGTATCAAGAAATGGGCTGAAAGAAAGAGCAACTTAGTGCACGAAGCTCTTGCTTATGTTGTGTTCTAAGAAAGGAGGTACCACAAAGAATTTATAGTACACAGCCTTACCTTACATTTTTGTAAGAGGCTAGTTCTACGCCTCCAACTCATGACCTTCAGGTACATACAATACGAGACAAGACTAACAAGTAAGAGAACAGTATCCAATACCTTCAAAAAGTGCCGGAGAATTAAGGTGGAAACAACCCAACTTGTGAGTTCAGTGATTTTATTCTAAGCTTGTCAAGTAAGACACCTCCTCTAGCCAATGCATCAACATGGCGGTTAGCTGATCTAGTAATGAGAATGCCGCTGAACTGAATATTCTCAAGCTGCTCCTCAATTTTGTCGAAAACCTTCCACAATTTATAGGGTCTTGTGTTCATTTATCTCACCCATCTGATGATATTTGGGAAGTCTCCTGCCATGATAATTGAATGAGCTTTTAGCAATTCCCATCAGTTTATTCCTCCTGTTAATGCTGCCACTTCAGCTTCTGTCAAGTTACTGATTCCCAAAGGACCAAAGAAGTCCATCTGCCCCTTTCCATGATGATCCTTAATAGTTCTCCTGACTCCAACGGGACCTGGATTAAAACAACATGCTCCATCAACATTAAGTTTGAACCAGTGATGGGTGGGGGCTTCTACTTGGGAGTGAACTTTTGGTTGGGTCTGAGATCAGAAAAGAGACAGTTCCAGTCTGATAATGGCAGAAACTGATATCATTGCAAACAACTTGGAGTTTTAAGCCCAGAAAGCTGCACTTATGATGATTGTTTCATTCAGTGCCTCCTGTGACTTTGATTTGTTGTTAAAGCTCTGGCATTTTCTCTAGTCACAGGTTCCAGGTGACAGCAGTGAAACAAAGAAACTAGAGTTTTCTTGCCTTGTAATTGAGCTTGGCCCCCATCCATTGAGTGCAAAAGTCTAGCATGGAGCTTGGCAAACACCAAGAAAGGTTGAGTATTTCAATAATACAGTAAAAGAGAATCTTAATATTAATGGTAAGAACTTAAGAAGACAATACAAAGAGAGCCTTTGTGCAATATGAAAGTTGTTGTTGTGTGGCTTTAAGGTCACTGGTTCAAGGCGTGAAAACAGTCTCTTGCAAAAATACAAGAACTGCATACTATAAACTCTTGGGATCCACCTTTCCTGCAATTATTCTCTCTTTCATGCTTCTCAATGAGCCCCCCTTCTAAGTATAAATAAACAATTATTTTCTCTTAATTCACTAATTAAAATTTCAAATTTATACTATATTATTATGTAAGGGAATTTATGTGCAATACATGAGAGACTATTTCTCCTTACATGCCATTTGTCTAGTATCGTTGTTATGTACTATATTTTACAGGTGGCTCTTATTTCTTTCCTTAAATTAGTCATTTCCCTCTTGTTTCTCAAATGTTTCTGTTTGCATTTCACACAATCTTACTTATTGTTTCTAATTCTTGTTTCCATCTTTTTCTCTGCTTATCTTCTTTTGTTTGAAGGGGAGCCTTGGTGCAACGATAGAATTATCGTCGTATGACGACCTTGAGGTCGATCATTCAAGGTGTGGGAAAAGTCCCTTCCTCGAACCCCACCCACATAGGAGCTTCATGCACAAGGACTACCCTTTTTCTCTTGCTTTTGTTTTAGGTTTTGCTCATGAAACTAGTCCTTTGACCTAATAACTATAATGTTATCAGCTATGTCAAAGCCTTCTAGTACGGCGGTGCAAAGAGTTTTTCAACTGGGTGACCAGGGTTAGATACTATGCATGGCTGGTGTATGTCTAGGGCAACCCCAGTGCAAGAAGCTCCTGCAGAGTTTGGGAAAGGGGCTGGTGTATGTCTAACTAAGAAGAAACAGACCATCAAAGCCTATGGTGTTACCAGCTCACAAAAAGACCAAGATAGCAATATGAGCCAACAAATTCGAATCTCTTTTATTAGAAATACATAAAAGACTCCAACCCAAGACCATTTTCCTTCCAATGCTATTTGGAGTCCTTATCACTGCAAGTGACAGATCTTGCTTTAGTAGGACCTGCCATTCAGTCGGCGGGTCCCACCATACTAAGACTAGCGTCCGGAGAGCGCGTCGTCCTCATAGCGTCATCCTTACCTCATTTGGAACTTGAAAGCAGACCTGTTAAAGTGATGGTTCCCACGTTGGTGAGAAGTCAAAATAACATGGTGGGGTGTATTTTCTATGCGGAGTAAAAGAGTTTAAATGACCAAAATGCCCCTATTTGCATTTTGTGTTCTCTCACGTTCGTCTTGGAGGGAAGCTAAATGACGCTCCAAGTAAGAGAGTCTGTGATCACTTTTGCTGGAGCCCCCCTTTACTTTGGATGTCTAATAAGTAAATTTCAATTGATCTATTTTTATTTATAACTTTTTAAATATTAGACTCATCTAATTTATATGCTTTTTGACCGGCTATTGAGCAATCGTAAAAATAAGTTAGATCATGGAGAGGTAGGCTTGGAAAGAGCAGTCCATGGATACTTTTACATGGAGCATTTGTTTCATTACCTCTCTAATTTAGAAGAGAGGTAAAGACATACATGTTGATTTCTTTTTTAGATCTAAGTCGTTCATCATGATTTTTATGCTAAAAGTAGATAATACATGAGAAATGCATTAATGCATTTGAATGATTCTATCTATTTATTTTGTTTTCTAAAGATTTAATAAAAATGAATAATCTCTATTCTTTTCTTTGCGAAAACATTGGCTAAAATCATTATGTGAACATAGAATCGATTATGAAATGAACAGGTGTGATCATTCAAATTTCGTCAAAAGAATCATTCTCGAGGGTAAAAAGGTCATTTCCCCCCATTCTTGCCATCTGCCGCCCGTCTTACTTTGAACTCATTTTTTTTTTTTTTTTTTTCTTTTCTGCTAAAATTTTCTATTTCTTATCTTTATTTCCCATTTGAAAAATATACAAAGCCAGCCTTCCTTCATCATTTTCTGCGCTTTTCAGCTTTCTTCTACGTCCCTGACTGTGTGGCAGAGAGAGAGAGCTGCTCAGAAGGTGAAGGAACCCTAGGGGCACTTTCATGGCAGATTTTCTCAACAAACGACCGTCTGCAACTCTCTTGAAGAAAGTCTCCAACGGAAATGGCTTCTCTTCCGAGAGCTCTTACGACGATGTCTTTGGCGGTCCTCCCAAGTTCGCGGTTTCTTCTTTTGCTTCTCGGATGAATGATTACGGAGAGATTTTCGGCGACTTTTCTGCTCCGAAGAGTTCCTCTTCCATTCCCGTACTTGATTTCCCTGTCGTTGACGGAAACGATGTCGACGCTGATGTTCAGAGCTCGAGTTTCAACTACGCGGAAGTTTTTGGGGGTTTTGATGCTGGAGATTTTGCTGTTTCTTATGAGGAGCTGTTCGCAGAACGGAGATCATTGGAAAATCCTTCTGTCAGGTATTTTCTATGGTTTTCTTCACTTTTTTTTTGTGTTTTTTTCAGTTGAAGCTGCTGTAATGGACTTGAGGAACTGTTGCTGTTTAGTTCAGGGGTTATCTGTTTGAGTTCTTGGTGGTTTTGTGCTGCTGTTTTGCTTATCGTTCTTCTGTGCTGTTGGTATAAGGTAACGGGTATCGGAATCCAATACGAAGGCATCTTTTACATTTTTTTCTTCTTCTTTTTCCGCAAGTTTGAGTCCGTTCAAAGATTGAAGCACTCAATGTCTTTGATTTTTGTTTTGATGATCTGTTTTTCTTTTAAATTGTCTACAGTTCTACAGATTTTTGCTGTTTATTTTGCTGTACATCTGAGACTCTAGGCAAGTAAGTAGCAAAAGATAATGCCTATGCTGTCAAATCAGTGCGGAATCTCCAATGAGCAAGCAAATTCGCAAAGGTAAAATGGGGGCTTTGGGGAATGGAAATCTGTATGTATGTGAAGCCGAGACTACGGGTTCCTGGTGGCTGGATGCTGTGTTGTTAGAGAGTAATGTGAACTGGTCAATGCCATTTCTGTTGGCTATAAGGTGGACATCTGTGAGTCATATCTCATTATTGTCAATGAAATGTGTACTTGATGTAGAATTATCTTGTACATGTGTGTAACCTTCTTAGATAAAAGGCACAGAATGCATACCTTTTTAGTGGTTGAAGAGAGGGACGACATAGCTGACAGTTCTGTTATTGTTCGTTTCTTCACTCCTAGAGAGAGTTTCTATGGAGAAGTTGTCCCTTTGGAAATAATCAACAAATGTGGAGGTCGGAAACGTTTCTCAGCATACTGATTTAAGCAAACTTAGTGATTGGTAATCTAATTGACTGATCTATTATGAGTGCTTATTTCTTCCATCCATCTGATAGTAGAATATATGAGATGTACCCCTCTCTATGAAGTATTGAACTCAATATGTACCTGTTACATCACCAATATACCAGACTTATTCTAGAAGGAGGAGACAGTTACAAGGGATGCAGAGTTGTTACCCAGGCCGGTTGAAAGACAAATTTCCAGTCAGTTGAAGGAGGATCAGGTGGTTACAATACAGCTGGTTAAGGGAGGTAGTTAGTTGATGAAGAGATACAGTTAACATCCAATCTATTGGGGAGAGGATTACAAAATATTAGGTAGTACCAGATAAAGATACACGGTTGAGGAGGTTGGGAGAGGGAGGATAAAAGGAGAAGATTGGCAAGAGTTGAGGCGGGGAAAAAACAAGTAGAGTAGAAGAGCGGGGAAGGAGCTGCCATTCTTGACCCTCTGGATGTTTCTCCTAAATTTGTTCATAGTCTTTTGCCACTGATTCCTTTGTAATCCACTCGACCATTCAATAAATTTAGCTCCATTTTCCTTTTGATGGGTTATCCTTAGACATTGAACCAGAGGAGCTATCAGTACCCTCTTCTGCAACCTTTGTGCAACTGGGATATCCTTTTGGAAAGTGCAATCATTTTGTCTTTTGCCATCTGTATCCATATCATGTGTGGGTGTCATAGTAACATACTCATGAATAAGAAATCATCCTTCTTCTTGTTCATAATTTGCAGTGCTGAATAATTGGCTACAACTTTGATTCTTAGATCTTCGAAAAGATCAGGGTTTTCAGCAGGAATATCCATATCAGAGTTTTCAAAAAGTGTATGCCACATGTAAATTGGAGGCTGTTTATATCTGATCTTGAGTCCACTAGATTTTGATCAAAATTCTTGATGCTGAGATGTGAAAGAATCTATTGGAAACATCAGGTATTTCCATCCTATAAAATAAAAATTGTCAAACATCCTAACAATTTGTAGATGTTGCAGTTTGCTAAATGTACAAATGACAACTTAAAGTTGGAATAATGCAAGTATAATAAGACTCCAATACGTAACACAGGGCTCCATTTCAATATGGGTTTTTCTGTTGGATATTGCTACTTCTGCTTTTGCTATTTTTTCCAGTTTATTCTATTCTCATATGGTTTATCTAATTTTGGGTATTAATGTTCATGGTTTCAAGAGAGAAACTAACTTTTTGTATAAAAAAAATATCAACCTTTTGAGAGCTTAGTTGATCAAACTTCTTTCTTTACCTTTCTTGTGTAGGACTTCATCTGGAACAATGTCCTCACAGCCAGCAGCAACAGTTGCTCCTGCAGACACTTCTGAGGAGTGCAGTGGAGGTCTTATTATTGGTTCAGAGAAGATTCAAGTCTTGCCAAATGGAACTTCTCCTCACAAATATGATGGCATCGAGCAATTTAGCATGTTACATAGTGGGACAAATCACATGGGCAAAGAAGATGTGATAAGTGGTACCATACACATACCTCAACTTGATGAGGTTGCTGGATTCACTTTTTCAGGTGATTCCTGCTCCCCTTCACAAAAGAGTTGTCATAAGACTTCATGCCAGGTAACCAATGATCTCAGTCTCAATGAAGATTCAGATGGGAAAATGATGGAGAGTAAACATTTCAGGGAAACTGCATCTGGTGCCGCCGTCTGTGGTAATATCATAAAACCTTCTGGAAATAATCTAAAGGTAGATCCAAAACAGCTTGAAAGTGAATATGCTGTTTCCAGAGAGGCTCCCTCCCCTGACCAGAACCATTTAAACAATTCTTGTTATCACATGTCAACTGCGGCTGATGCTACCAAGGCATTTGTAACCGTGTCTGAAATCAGTCTTCGAACACAGCCCTCTCAATTGCCCCCTCCTTCAAGACCTCCACCAAAATTAGCTACTGAGGGTTCTAATAGAGCAATGTTCACAAAAACCAAATCTTATCCAGACGAATCACGTTCAAGCAAACCTCTGTCAACTAAGCAGACTTACCATGTTGGCTCCTTTTCTGAAACTTATGCACTTGAAGTGGATGCGAAGGATGGTTCACCACGTTTCTTTGATGTGGAGGTTGATGCGAGTTCAGCTGCTGCAGCCTCTGCAGCTGCCATGAAAGAAGCAATGGAGAAAGCTCAAGCAAGGCTTAAGAGTGCAAAAGAATCAATGGAAAGGAAAAGAGACAACAATCAGAGCCGTATGAAGCTGGGTATGAATTATGACAAAAAAGTTAAGGAGAAAACAGATACTAAAAATGCTCAAGGGAACCAGAAAATTGAAACAGTGGTGGCTCAGAATAGCTGTGAAAGAAAGCTTAGTGAAGTCGAATATCTTTCTGGTGTTGAAGGGCTAAGAGGCACAAGAGGAGCCCATGTAACTCAAAATTCAGAGGAGAAGAGGTGCCAGATAGAACTCCCTAAAGAGTCCATAGAGATATGGCAAGGCAAGGGATCCAGAGCAACCCTGGGGTGCCGTAAGTGCGAAGACAGGACAGAGGATTTTAAAGCAGAGGAACAACCTTATGATTTAGTGAAAAGTGAGAAGTTCAAATTGGTTGAGGTCCCCGAGCAGGAAAACAATGAGAAGAAACCGAAGGCAGTTCAGAAAGTCAATTCGTTTGAGCAGAAAGAGAGGAAGGCTGCTAGAGAAGCTTTGAAACTCCAAAACCACGACAACTCAAGTGCACGTCTTGAGGCCCATGAACATCACATGCTTGACCAGAACTTGAAAGCTGCTAACGACAAGCAGGAGGAAAATGAGAAGAAACTAAAAGCAGCACAAGCAGCTCTTGAACAGGAAGAATATAAGAAGAGACTAAAAGCTGCTCAAGAGCTTCATGAACAGGAAGAAAATGAGAAGAGACTAAAAGTTGCTCGTGAGCATGAAGAAAATGAGAAGAGGCGAAAAGCTGCTCAAGAGGCTCGTGAGAAGGAAGAAAATGAGAGGAGACTAAAAGCTGAACATGAGGAAAATGAGAAAAGACTAAAAACTGATAAAGAGGCTCGTGAAAAGGAAGAAAATGAGAAGAGACTAAAAGCTGCTCAAGAAGCTTGCGCAAAGGAAGAGAGTGAGAAGAGACTAAAAGCTGCTCAAGAGGTTTGCGAGAAGGAAGATTATGAGAAGAGACTGAAAGCTGCTCAAGAGGCTCATGAGAAGAAGGTAAATGACAAGAGACTGAAAGCTGCTCAGGAGAAGGAAGAAAATGAGAGGAGACTAAAAGCTGCTCAAGAAGCTCGTGAAGAGGAAGAAAACAAGAAGAGATTAAAAGTTGGTCAAGAAGCTCGTAAACATGAGGAGGAGCAGAAACTGAAAGCAGCTAAAGAGGCTTGTGAGCATGAAGAGGAGGATAAAAAATTGAAAGCAGTTCACAGGGCCCCTGAGCATGAAGAACTTGCTAAGAAGCTGAAGTCAGATAAGAAGGCTCATGAGCAGGAAGAAAAGGAGATGAAATTGAGGGCAGCTCAAGAAACCAATGACTATGAAGAAAATAAGAAACAACTAAATGGGGCTCATGAACATAAAGAAGCAGAACAAAGATCCAACAAAGGTAAAGTGGCTCATGAGTGCAAAGAGCATGATAAGAAAATGAAAGAAACAGAAGAGGCTTGTGAATGGGAAGAAAATGGGAGGAAGCTAAAACTGGCTCATGACGGGCATAGCTATGAAGATAATAAAAATTCTGAAGCAGTTAAAGAAGCTCTTCTGATTGATGATGCTGAAAAAGAGCTGAAAGTGGATAAAGTGGCACATGAACTGGATAAAACAGACACATATCTAAACTTTGAAAGGAAAAAGAATAAAGAACTGAATGCAAATCAAGATGCTAATGGACATGAAGAGAGGAACAAAAGTATGAAGGCAGCTAATGAGGCCTTTGGGCATGAAGTAGATGAAAAGAAATTGAATGCAACTAAGGTTGTAACACAGCAAGATACAATTGAAATTGAACTAAAAGCATCTCAAGGTGCGCAGCACTGGGAAGAAAATGATACGAAACTGAATGTGGCTCATCAGACCCTACGACATGAGGGTCATGGCAATGGTGACAGGTTAAGACATGTGGCCTGTGAGAAGCAACAAAGAGTTGATGAATCTGCCAGTTGTGAGCCTGAAAAAGATGAAAAGAAACCAGAGGTTTCTAAAGAGTGCCCTGAGCTAGTAGAAATTAAAAGATGCATCAGGGAAACTCAGGGGACTATTGATAGGGAAGAAATCAAGAAAAAGAAATTAGAAGCAGCTAAATATACTGATGCTCTAGAAGAAAAAGAGGAAGTGTCACAAACAGGTCCAACATACACAGTGAGTCAAGACATATTAAAAGAAGGGAAGCAGGCTTATGAAATGCGTGAAACTGAAGCAAGGGAAAAAGAAGAAAGGGTGAAAAAAGAAAAGGAGATGTTGAGAAGAATAGAAGAAGAGAGAGAGAGGGAAAGGGAAAGAGAAAAGGACAGGATCTCTGTTGAAAGGGCAACACTTGAAGCTTGTGATAGGGCATCTCTGGAAACCCAAGAAAGGGTAGAAAGGATTGCTGTGGAGAGAGTGACTGCTGAAGCTCGACAAAGGGCTCTGGCAGAGGCCTGGGAAAGAGCAGAGAAGGCTTCTGCAGAAGCTCGAGAAAAATCTAAAATTAGGGCTGAGCGAGCTGCAGTAGAGAGAGCAACTGCAGAAGCTCGGGAACGTGCTGCAGAAAGAGCTGTTGCAGACGCAAGAGAACGGGCAGAGAGGTCTGTTGCTGAGAAATTTGCCGCTACTTCAAGAGATTGGCAGAGGAATGACAGTGAAACAGATGGTTCTGTGGGATATGGTGCTAAGGATGACAGAGGAATGAGGCAAAGCCATTCTTTTTCTGTGAGTAACAAAATCTTACATATGTGGCTTGTTCTTTTCTAGTGATGAATACTTATGGCCATTCTGTTATTTTGCACATTGAACTGGGTTATGAACTATGGCAGGATGTGTGGGATTCTGAACATGACACTCAGATCCAAGGTGCAGATTCTTTCCTGCAATACTTCTTCTAGATGTTCAAAATTTTGAATGTAATACTAATATTTGACATTTTGACTACATGGAAGCCCAGCTTCATATTATTATAGAATCTATTTATACCTTGTTAATTCTTGTGTCATTATCAGCCCTCCCTTTAATGCTTTGGTTTGAAAGTATTATTTTTCTTTTATTGTGAAGCTTCAGGCTTATAGAAAATATTCCTTTTTCTTTAATGATTCAAGGTACTGATGGTGAATCAGCTAAAAGATATAAAGCAAGGTTGGAGAGGTATCAGCGGACGTCTGAACGTGCGGTATGTGTATTCTGTTAAACTTGCGTTCTATTAACAAATCTACAGCTTTTTGATTTGTCATTTCATGAATCATAAATAATTCATCTTCCACATAAGGTGCCAGCTTTATTTTCTGAATGTGCTTTTGTTGAATTGGATTATGCGTCTGGTTATCCACTGAAGGAAAAGAAAGAAGACTATGGTGACTTGAAAAACAATCAACTCATGGTTTGTTGTATTGATTTCAGGCAAAGGCTCTTGCAGAGAAGAATTTGCGTGACATTTTTGCTCAAAGAGAACAAGCGGAGAGAAATGTAAGTATCTAGCAACATAGTGTAGAAACTTGGAATGACTGTTGGTCATGCATTTGTTTATTCACATTGGATCTAATCATTGTTGCAGAGGTTATCAGAAAGTCTGGATGCTGAGGTCAGAAGGTGGTCAAATGGAAAAGAAGGGAACTTACGGGCATTGCTTTCAACACTGCATTATGTATGCTAATCTTTCTTTACCTTTCTCAATTAAACTATCTGTTTGTTCTTATTGCTATATCTGTGACATCTTAGTTTCTATTAAGATGCCAAAGCATTCTCTTTCCTTACATTGCCTTTGTGTCAGATGATTTTCTTAGTTAATAAGACCTCTGCCGAGAAGAGTAATCATTTCATCAGTCCTGTTTATTTTCTCAAAATCTCTTATAACAACTTTAATAGCAAAGCCTCCTTAGTAAGAAGTGTAGTTTTCTACAATTCAAGTTTCCAACATAGATTGTTGCAGTTATTCGATTGCAGAACTGGACTTGTGGAGTATTTGACCCTTAAATTCTAAGGTTCCTTTGCACTGCGTGAAATTAGATTCTGATCAACTAATGCCATTGATTCCAAATGTAGGCATGTTTAAACGAGCAACTATAGGCATGGTCGACCTATATGTTAGGGCATTTTTACCAGCTTGCTGATGTATAATTTCTCCTGAAGGAATCTTCTATGTTATTTTATGGTTGTGGAGACATTAACAGGAGAAACCTAAGCAGAAGCCACCAATGACACACTTTATAACTTGGTGCAGTTTAATAACTGATGGTTTCATGTCTTATTTCTTCAGAAGTTGGTGGTTTAAGCTTATGTTTGACCATTAAGCAAGCAAACAAGTAGGCACCTTCGTGCAATCAGAATAAGGCATGTGAAAATCTACCTCCACAATTCTCCTCACCTTATTGCTGTAGTTTTTCTCCCAAGATCCCACTGGTTCTTGTTTTCCATTCTGGATTCTTTCAACATTCTGTTGTGAGAGTTCCATTGATTAATGAGATAATAAGCTGCCTTTGCATGCATGCCATAGAGTTCCAGTAAGAGTAGCCACTGCTCCCAGAGCCCTTTTTTTGTAATATCTAAGCCGTTCATCATGTTGGGCATATGGAAATTAGGCAACCCAATTTCTAATGCATTCAGATGATATTAACCACACATTTTGGGTATTTGAAAAAATTAATAAAAATAGATGGGTGTGAGTTTTTACCTGAAGAGGCAAGCTAAAAGCGTCCAATGGGCATAAAATTTGATCTCTAGCTTATCTTAAGCCATTCTAAACATGATGCATAGCCTGATGGGGACCATCATCCCACTGTTTTTCTGTGGGTTTTTTTTAAATTTTTTATATGTTATGTTATAGTTTAGTTTACTTGGGATATTTACTACTAAGGGTATTAGGTTTTTTAATGTGTTATGACTTAAGGGAAATTTTGTTTAATAGATTAGGATTGGATGTCCCCTACATTAGATCTTTTTCTCTTTTGTGTAAATAGTTTTTTATAAATAATGAATTAAAATTTTCTTAGACTTGGTAGATTCCTTATTCTAGCTTCCTTCCCCTGGACATGAAGCCGCACTCGGTACAAGGCCGAATCACTATTGTTTCATACTATTCTATAAGTCAGTACTTTTCTACCTTGCCTTTTAAAGGACAATTTTTGAGATGCGTGTGGTTATGTGATTTGTGTTGGTAAAAATCTAAAATTCCTATCCTGCATTAAATTTCTAAACCTTAGATCTGAACCTTAATTAGGACAGTTCATCAATTAGATGGATGGTCTAGATCGAAATTTTGATCTTACCTTAATTGGTAGAGATTTGGGGTAATCTGTAGATCTTGTAGCTCATTGTAGGCTATTCATGCTAATTAAGACTGATTTTCTGCATGTTAGAGTGCTCGTTGTAGTTTAATTTATGTTTTCTTATTTGAGTTATTTTTGATATGATCTCAACATATAGATTAGGTCATTTTGCATGCTGTGCTACATCATGGTCTAGATCTACAAAACTTATCACCACGAGTGAAAAAGTTAGCATCCTTTGGGTTCCAACTAAAATACTTTGTTCTATTTTTTCTAACTAGTGCACAAATACAAGTTCTCATCCACAAGAATATAGTTGAAGATGAAAAATCATCGGGATTAGGTTAAGGAGAACTTAAAATTACCATGTTGTAACACTAGAGTTCCAACAGTCACAATATTGTCTGCTTTGGGGCGCCCATATATCCCTCACGGCTTTGCTTTTCCTAGTTTTTCAGGGAAAATGCGTTGTGATTGTTAGAGTTTCCCTAACTCTTGTAAACGGCCCAGTTTCCTCTCCCCAAGCGATGCGAGACTAACTCTCTATCCTTCACCCTAGTTTAGAAGCCTACTAGCCTTCTCTTGGCCCGCCCTCATCAGCCTAGGGCTTCACATCTTCTCCCCTTAGGGAACATGCGTCCTTGCATGATAGACACGACCAGGTGCCCGTTTACGGCTAGCCACCACACCATGAGAAAAATTGGCTTTGATATCATTTGTAACAGCCCAGGGTTCCAATAGTCACAATATTGCTCACTTTGGGGTGCTCATACACCCCTCATCGTTTTATTCTTTCCCGGTTTCCCATGGAACAATGTGTTTTTCCTGGGAAATTGGGAAAGAACAAAACCATGACGGTGTATGGGCGCCCCAAAGCAGACAATATTGTGACTGTTGGAACCTGAGGGCATTAATGTGAAGCCCTGAGCAAAGAGAAGGCTGCCAGGCTTTTAGGCTGGGGTAAAGGACAGAGAGTTATTCCCACATCGTTTGGGGAGATGAAACTTGGCTGTTTATTAGAGTTTGGGAAACTCTAAAGGTCACAATGCATTTTTCCTGAGAAACCAGGGAAGAACAAAACCATGAGGGGTGTATGAGCGCCCTAAAGCAAACAATATTGTAATTGTTGGAACCCCGGGGGTATTACACATGCAACTAAGAACTGCCATGACAAAGCTATTTCTATTGGAAATATGAAATTTCAACCCATTTCTCAGCTTCAAATATTATGGTCCTTCTGCCAAGGGTATTTTGGCTATTATTCACTTCACAAGTGTATCCTTGTCGAGTCAGTAAATAAGATTTGAGCAAAAGAACAAGCTTTTTAGAACATATTTGGAACAAGAATTATTGTGGTCATTGTATTCAAGGCATTGAACTTCTCTTAATAAAAATCTCCTTCAAGCAACTCTCCTCTGTGGATTTTGACCTAAAACCTGTTTCTTCCCATATAATTGTGAAGCCTTGAGTTCTTATGGAATGAGATTAGTTAATACTTTAAATCTTTTCATAAAAAAGAAAAATTGGTGTGAACCAAATGTAGAATTTTTTGGTTTTGGAAATACCTGGACATTTTCTTTAACAAAAATTGGTTGCCTAGTATATTTTCTGTGCTAGATTATAGGGCTTCTGGTGAATATATTCAAAAAGTAGTAACCTGTTGATGTAATCATGACATCTGATGACTGATTCAATATACTTTATTTATTAGGCAAACCTCTTGATGAAATCATGACATCTGATGACTGATTCAATTCACTTTGTTATTATGCAAACCTCTTGATGAAATCATGATATCTGATTACTGATCCAATATGCTTTGGTATTAGGCACTTGTAGGAAGAAATCCCGTCCTTCAGAAACTCTTAAAGTAAACTGCTCTGCTAATATTATAGAACATTAACTTAAAGCCATTTTTGTTTAGAAATTTTCATATATCCTTTTTCTTTGTCTGCCAATTTCTCTATCAGTTAACAATTGATCTGTAAGATTATTTCAACAAGTATTTGCATTAATTTTCCATCACTAAAGTTCCTGGCGAACATTTGTTTGATCTCATCTTTGTTGATCGGCAGATACTTGGACCAGACAGTGGTTGGCAGCCAATTCCACTGACTGATGTTATAACGGCTGCTGCTGTAAAAAAAGCTTACAAAAAAGCTACACTTTCTGTACACCCTGACAAGCTGCAGCAAAGGGGTGCAAGCATTCAACAGAAGTATATATGTGAGAAGGTTTTTGATCTGCTCAAGGTGAGTTGCCTGGATACTCTTTTTACTTCGCCATTGTTCTAATGTGAGCAATTTCTAGAACTGAAATTATTGACAAATAATCCAATGCATATGTGTACAAATATATGATCTTATTACTAAAAGTTCTGCCGTTTGATTCTCCTATTATTTCATTGAGGCCTGCAAGTTGATAGGTAAATGTGAAGATAACCCCGAAACCAATCCTTTGAGCTTCAGAAATCATCTTTAGTAAATCTTCTGTTTATAGCAAATTCATTATTTGTCTAATTTTCCTTGCTCCCATATATTCTGTAATCTGTATGGATCACAATTTCGCTATATTTTTAACCTGTATGGAATGACATCTGCTATACCTTACCTGTCTTTTTATCTCATAGTTAAAGGATGGAAAGTAGCAGTAAGTCATAGTATAATATCTTGCTAATGTCATCCTTGTTCTAAGGGAACCATATACTCTTTCACTAGCAGTAAGTCATAGTATTAGCATAATTCATTTATTTTTGTCAACAAATTTCTGATTTCAGAGCTTTTTAGGACCTTTCCTGCTTGTGCAGTTAATGGCTTGTAAGAAGTACATATAAGTCCTCATGCTGGTAGTTTAGTTGAATGAGGACTACGTAAGTCCTATTTTCCTATTGATAAGGAGACTTTCATGACAAATGCTAAACCAAAGTGCCTAACCCAAACACTTCCGTTTCTGCACGAAGGGCCCACCTATGGATGATCCGAGCTGTTAATCTTATTACTCCTGTAAGAAAATATTAAGACAGTTGTGGTTGGTGGATATTTTTAGTATTCTGAAGCCCCTGTTTCTGGTCTTTGAATTTAGACCAATGTTTATATGAAGTTCCTAACCATTTGTTTCTTCTGATCAAACCAACAATTTCAGTAGATGCTAGTATCATCCAATCCACATGCTTTTTAACAACTAGACATCCAAAGCCGGTGAAATCAGATTAATGGGTTCGATCAAAAGTGAAAGCACTTTGATTTACATTCCCCAACTTTAATGAGGAAAAACCTAAGCAAAGAGCAAGTGATCGAGATGAACTCAGGCATGGGGAAAGCTAAACGGAAGGCTCAGCATATGTCAGGAGGATATTCTATAGGAAACGATGGATATCAAATTAACAATGACTAGAAACTCCATATCTTATTGGAAGATTACATCACTTGCAGGGAAGATTCATATACTAGTAACCTCCAGTCAGGTCTTACTGAGAAAATTGCTAGTGAATTGCATTACTAGAAATCTATCTCCATGGACAAAGACGCATCTCCTAAATGATGAAATCAAAAGGGCAATACCTCATTCCAATTAGCCAGCACAACTTTTATTGTAGACCGAAATCTCCAACAAATTAACATGCAGAGAACTTATAAAAAAACTATTGTCAATAGAAGTATAAAAACCATCCGAAAGCCTTTAACTTCTGGTAAATCTCAAAGAACAATACATTAAAATATAGCAAGAACTTTAAAATGTAACTTGTCTAAGCCTAGGGGTATGAGATTTTCTGGTTTGGAGGCTGCTTTCTTTCTGCAGCTCCACTCTTCCTTTACCAGAATCCCCTGCACTCCACTTCGGCACCTCTTCATTTTATAGAGATATATCTTCTATACTGGTCATGAACTCAACTGACCAATGTCCTTGCTTTCGTGGTGTCACATTATTTGTTGGTTTCTGATCCATAAATATCTTTCCTCGTGATTTTTTTAGAGCAAGAGATTCACATTTTCCTTGACATTAGTATGTAATTTAAGCTGTGCACTGAAACTTCATAGAATCTGACTCAATGCTTTGCATTATTTTGTTTTACATATGATGATAATCAAGGATTTCGTGCCATATTATAGAGTTTATCCCTTTGGTATCTTAAGGAAATCTTTATCGATGGACACAGTATGGGAGAAGCATGCAAAACTTGCGTTACTTAAAGTTCTACAAGTAGACTGTATATGCAATTGTTTCTCAACCAATGGTACTTTGGGCTTATTGCAGGATGCCTGGAACAAATTCAATTCCGAGGTGCGATAGCAGTGTTTGAAGAACAAGCTATTCTACTGTGTTCTCCTTGTATTTTCCCTATCTGGTAATTATGATATAACATTTTTGCCTGTTGATTGATGTGGTGGGAAATCCTCACTGTTCTGGAGTATCAATCATAATTGAAAAGAAGGGTTGTATTTACTAAATTATCAGTCTGCTTAAAGTAAACATGATAAAATTATGCTTTGGCCAGTTTTTATTTTCTGGGTGCAAGATTGAGTTGCCACCGTGTGACCTGGAGGTCATGGGTTGAGGCGTGGACTCTGCATATGTAGGAGCTTCATGCACAGGGCTGCCCTTATGTGCTCAGAGACAGTATGGCCCGCATGTGGGAAGATGATTGAATTGGGTGCATCTATCCCTTCGTAAGTTTTGGGGCCTGCAAGTTTCATCAGGGCTTTGTCCACCTGCAATTTCCATGTATTAGCCTGGGCTTCTATCATAACGCTAGCAAAAAATGTAGCACGACGGTTCGGAAAGTCATGTAGCACCCAGTTTACACGATGAGCCTCACTTTTGGTCGATCAAATCTACTTATCTGACTCCTGATATTATGCGTTCCAAACACCATGGTGGTCAGATGATCATAACACCCAAAAAATGGTACTTCTTACAGTCCGTTGATCGTTATTTAGATTGTGATTCTGACCGTCTATGTCTTCTCGGAAGTACTCTTCAGATTCAAGATTTATTCAGTCCACATTGTTTTTGGACTCATACGCAGCTGCACCGGTCGGATCAACTAACGGCAGGTTCATAGTGTCAAAGCGGGGCACCAGATAGCAATTTCCCTTACCATCACTAAATATAATATAGCATCCTCGGCAACAAAATGGGGCAGGCCAATCATACAGGCCAGGGTAATCAGAAAATGGAAGGAGAAACCCACTTGCATCCTTGAGCAAGAAATATAAATAAACGAATACCATGTTACACTTTTTTCTTGTGACTTGCGTCTTTTTATTATATTTTCTTTAGAACTAGTCGATAGAAAATGCAATGCCTCGTAAAATTTTTTTTTTGAAAGGTGGAACTAATACTTCTTGTCCAGCCAAGAAAGTGCCTTGCTTGTTGGTCGTCTTGAGGTATGAGTGGCGCCTGCTCTTTCAGTAACCAAGCGGCTGTCCAATAGCCCTTGCTGTGGATGAGCAGTTCAGCCAAATTCAAACACATCACGTAGTTTTACGCCTCTAAATCGTTACCCTTAAAACTGTCAGTCAGAAGCTATAACAGCAACCTGCATTCCTCAACAAAATGCTAATTGGCAGAAGGCTTGAAATTGTACAACAATGTATACTGTAATCTGTGTTGGTATTCAATGACAAGTCCATTAGATGAACGGCCTAAGTCATGAGAGTGGCCACGCTTGACCTTACTGTGCTCATATTTGCCACGTGAAAATACACACATCCACGATATAACTATCCAACAAAATTGTGTGGATCACTAATATCAGTGCTTCTGTATAAGTTTTGAAGTGCTTATTGGAGCGACCAGAGTAGCCGCTCTGTCAGTCATTTCTCCGATCTCCACACTGGCAGGCAAGGACATCAACAGAAGCCCGTCGGACAATGGCCCTTCCAAGGATATGTAAGCCAACAATGCAAAAATGGAACAGCTACGGCAATTGCTAGCAAGTGTATAATTATGTCAGCCGTCCATGTTGAGTAGGAAAGGTTTCTAAACGCTTAGATCCGTAGTATATATGGGGCTACGTTGCTATGGTACGGACTGCTTTCTGCCTATCAGCTCTGGCATTTGGCCAACATATCATCCCTCTTTACCCTTGAGGCGGGGCTAAGTCACCCATATGTCAGAGCATGTATGATGATATTTACATAGCAAATGAACATGGGATTTTCAGCTTTATGATCACCAGCCAGGATATATAGGCAGTTCGACAACCATACCATGAGAGAGCAAAGTAAGAACTTATTTTAGTTGGATGACCATTTATGCATATTTCCACTTTCTATTAACGTTTTGGCTTACCCGTTAATGTGGTTCCAGTGCACACCTCAGTGGGCATAAATATGGAGATGTTGGAACGAAAATGCAGGGATGGAAACCATAAGGCGCTTGCCATTAATGATTTTGATGATGATGGCACACTTGCTCATTAGTGGGCTTGATGAGATGGTGTGCGTTTCATGGCATTTTCAGCCTTACGGGTTTTCATTTAGTGAAATCAGTACTGAGAAACAGGCTTAGCATGAAAAATACCTGAAACAGTTGGAACCACTAACGTCATGCATCATTACAGAAGCCATCGAACCTTAGCTCCTCCTAGTTTCCCACTGTGCTCAATAATGGTAGCTGCATCTGCCATAATTTGGCATGGGTGTTTGTAGTCAGTCAGGACAATGATAACTGGGACACTATCATATTCTGTCTAATGAAGGATTTCCTGCACCAATGATCAACAAGCAGTGAAAGAAGAAATCAACTGGAAACAATATAGAGTCAAAGTTAAGCAATTAAAGAGTTGAAATAAGGGGGTAAAGCAAAAGAATCAACAGATTAACAATACTCCTGTGTTGCAGCCAAAAAGACCAAAAGCAAACACAAATATCCCAAGGCTGATTGAATACCGTAATTTCTCATTCTGCATTTGTCTAATTTTTTGACAGGTAACTGCCGTTTCTGAGTCAGTGTGAGGTGTAGTTGGGGATTTTGACTCCATTACCCAGAAAATGGTCATGCTGGATGCTGTTGCTATATATCTTGGCTGGTTCTCTGAACAAATTTTGGATGTTCCCCGCATTGACCAAGCTTATTTGGCAAAAACATGTCACGTATTCATGGTGGCAAGACGTCACAACCCAGAGCCCAACCAATTGGAACAATGTTAAGTTTGAGCCAGTTCAAGAGCTTTACTCGAAAGTTTTAAGACAGGCATTAGTACATTGAGACAGGATAGCAGTGTCTACCACCTGCTAATTAACCTCTGAATCCCACGCCTGACAATTATGAAAAGCAGAGATAGTCACATCTGAGACTCACCATCATACCTGACGAGCAAATACACGTGCCATCAACATCACAGGTTTCTTCCTGCTTACCCATTGGTAAATCATCTGGTCCGAGGTATATGGCATGGCCACCAGGCAAATAGAAGCCTGTCTCAAATGAAACTCGAGTCCTCGTGGATGGCTTGGCAAAGATCATTGGCATTATTTTCCTGTAAAAAGAAAAAGTACCATCTCCTGCTTTCAGCAGTGGTTCACCTCAGCAGTACGGTCAAGGATCTTGAAGATAGTGGCCTTGTTGAAGTCATTGATGCGCAGGAAATCTTTGAGGCCTGCTTTTGCTGGAGAAATGATAGTAGTAAGTTTAGATGCCTCAGGTCATTTCAATGTCTTTTATCTCTCCGAGTAAGAATCGTTTTACTGCAAATTCAATTGCAACGAAGTTCACTTGCATATGAAGAAACGCATCTCAAAGAAAGCATGATAAAATTTTTCTACTTTTACTATTTTTGGAATAGATAGATGTCCCTCCAACTTCACTGTCTTTTGTTTGAGATTAATCAAATGAAACTGACTGAAAAAGAGAGAAATATAAGATACTTTGATAGTAAAACTAACCGGAGAAAAGCAGCTGAGTATTCATGTGCCGTTGCAGAGTAAGAACATATATGAAAGTAGTTCACCTAAATTGAAAGTTGGCACTGGACTTGGTAGAATTTTCAAGCAAGTTTCTTGCCTTAGGAGCTAAAGAATCTCTCGAAAACGTTAAAACAAAATTTACATAAATCCAGATCAGTTATAGAAAACAGAAAAGAGAAGAAAACACATAAAGAGGCTATCTGTAAAGCTAAAGAAACTTGTTACATCCTTCCAACGTCAAAATGAATCGGCAAACTGGACGAAGTTACTGAAACTAGCCTTATTTGAAGCGCAGGAAAAACTTGATAATATTTGAAAAAAAATTACATTTTCTGTTGCGTAGATTGAGTCTTTTCTGTCAAGCAAAGCCAAAAATTTCAATATGAACTATTTCGAGACTAGACTTTTAATATGTTTTGAAAAGGTCTACAATTTTCTTGTACAATAATAAGGAGAAAAAAACAAATGTGAGAATCACCAAATGCGGGAGTGGCATAATTTGGTACATATTTCTTAAACTTTGTCTTATAAATAATCAAATTGATGGCCATCCTATCTATTCGAAGTGATTCATCATCCATCCCTTAAGTAGCAAGATTATGATCACATTATCGGACCTCTTGGAGTATGTCCATGTGAGGAAGATAGATCCACAAAAATCTAGGACTCCCAGTGTTGAGATTGTTCCCCTTTCATGACTTCATGCTCTTGGTTGATGCCCACATGATCCTACGATCATCAATTACCTTCTCACAATAGAACCATTGACAATAACTCTTTGTAGATACACAGTTTGGTCGTTATGGTTAATACCACATTGATTTTCCAGGAACCCTTGAGGCAAAAGGGTCCAAAGGATTCTTAACTTATGTGATACTCAGATACTTGTTGAAACCCATTGCATTGTGTCCGATACAACGTTGATACTTAATACCAGAAAATTTTGTTGGCTAAAGAAACCTAACATATTTGAAACATAAGTCATGATATGGGCTACTATTATGAAAGTCAATATCTTGCATCTTGGAAATGTGAAGCTATCTTTGTTTTTCGTTTTACTTGCCATAACTTAGCGGTTTCTTCCATTGCATATCAAAGTATCAACTATGTTCACCTGAATAATCTTGATGATGGGGTGGATGTTCAGGATGGATCTTGATGATGAAGAGATTGTATCTTTTGTATTTTACTTCGGGTTTGTAGAACAATTCATTTCAATGGAAGAACTCAAGAGACCATGAGCGTCAGATTTGAGTATTATTCTTTTGGTAGAGGCCCTGTCACCTTCTCTTTGCACCTATATGAAACAGCTGAAATGAATACAATATATATATATATATATATATATATATATATATATATATATATATATATATATAAGGAGTGTTAGTAACAACAAATTATTTCAAGTGTATAGCTTTTTAATTTTTCTCAGCTAATGAGGTGTTAACTGCAGTTTACACCAGTAATAATTTGCTGTTCCTAACACCCCTTATATATATATTATAACCGCAGCTTAGAAGGTCAATTCAACAGCCATTTTGTATAACAGTTAGCATGTAAACTTAATCGATTATGCAAGGAGGCTCCATATCCAAAACAACTAATTTCTTCCCTATTTAACCACATTCCACCTAAAACTTACGCTTTGGTGCTCCATCGAACATTTCCATTCAAACAACAGATTTGCTGCAGACGATGGAGCAAAACGCAGAGGCAGTACCGACACCATCAACCAATTTCTACAGATCAGCACTCAGAACAAGAAAACAGAGCATGTGAATAAGGAAAACTAAATCCAGACTCGACCACAGCATTTCTCATCAAACAGCAGATAATAACACTCAACGGAGCTAAATGCAACCGCAGTATCAGAATTTGTTGCTCAAAAGCTGAAAATCAGAGTTTAAACGAGTCAATGGGAGACGAAGATGCGAACCTTATCCATTGGAGGAAGACGACATGACAGGTGCGGAGGCGGAGATCTGGCAACAAATACTGCGATGGATGGATGCCGGAAAAGAACCAGAAATGCCGCGAAATCTGCAAGGAAGAGAAGTAGGTCGGCGGAGGAATTGACCGGAGAAAGGGGAGAAGAGAGAGAGGGAGAGATTGAGAATAATTATCCGATCGCAGAAGAGTGGAGCTGCAAGATGTAGCCGCCATGGCCGAGAAGCAGCTCTCTGAGCGACTGTCGAGGGTTTACGTCGATTGGAGTTTTACACGAATGCCCCGCCTGCTTAATACAAAGTCGACTTCCAACGTAAGTGACTGAAATACACCTTCAATTCGGGACAGGATGGTATGTGCCAAGTGTATACCGTATCGGCCCGGCATTCGAATTTTTATATGCATTAAAATATTTTAATAGGACGAAAATTCAAAAATAAAAAATAAAAAATAAAATCTTTAATAGATTTGAAAGAGAACTGTTAAGTGATTAACAAACAACAACAAATGTCTAGCATAATTGATTGCAGACGATCGAGCATTTAACCTCAAGTACCGTTGGTCACAAGTTTCAGTTATCCCTTTGGTTGGGGATTACATTTAAGATTGTGCCAGCAAGGGAGTATAAGTAATTTGCTTTCTAATTCTTTGCTTAGTAAGAAAAATGCAATTAATTGCTCTTCTTAATAAATAAAAATACTAGTTCTAGAAGAACTCAATGCTCTAATAGCAAATATGTGTGTGCTTTGTAAGAAGGGGACTATGGCTTCCATTCATTCCTATTCTGCTTTCAAGCGAGTTGCACCAATTCTTAGCCATAATATATTAATCTCCATGCTTGGTGATCCATGCCGTTAGTCTTCTTTGCCAAATTCTAAGGCTTTGTAAATTTGAGAAAAAATAGCAAAAAAGGTATTTATAAAATTTTTATTTACATTCTTTGCTAGATTTACATATAATAATTGAGAATATGATAAAAATTTATTGTTCAAATTTGAGTTTAAATTTACAAATTCATGTTTAATTGGTACATTTGCTTAGAATTGAAAATATGTAAGAACTTTTGAATTATTCCTACAAAAGTGAGAGATAAAAAAGTTAGAGCTTTTTTGAAATATATTTCAATTATTTGAAGTTTTTCCTATTTTTGTCTTTAAAAAATTTGACATGGGATGGATGCTACCACTCACAATGGAAGAGATGTGCTCCCAGTGAGCAGGGGAGAAAGTCAATTAAGAGGCCAAAATTCTTTGGAGGCTTAGCTCTACGTCTGCAGTGTGGACTCCATGGATTGCAAGGACCTCAGCATATCCTCAAAGAGTTTTATTAGCGGAGAAAATTGGGTTCTTCAAAACTCGAGCTCATCTCATCATAGTCTATGGACACTTTGTGAGAGAGTGGCAGAATATTACACAACAAATGAAAGAGAAGCACACGTCTAAGTGTCCCCCACCCCTAATGCAATTAAACTAAATATTGATGGGGCGTGCTTCTTTTTTTTTAAGAAAGGGAACCTTGGCACAACGGTAGAGTTGTCATCGTGTGACCTTGAAGTCGCAGGTTCAAGGTATGGAAACACCCTCTTGCAAAATTTAAGGTAAGGCTGGCTACAATAAAACCTTTCTGATTGCCTCTTACGTGGACCCCCATATACAGAAACTTTGTGCACCGGATTGCTCTTTTCTTCTCTTTTTTTTATTATTGATGGAGCATGCTATGGTAATCCAGGAGCAAGTGGTAGCACTTTGAAAGATTTAGAAGGAAATCTTGTGTTTGATTGTGCAGGCCCCTTGGACTTTTGTGACCCTTTCTGAAGCAGATGTTCTAGTTGTAGCTGCTGGAATTGACATTACTTCTCGTTCCAACCTGCAGCCACTCACTATTGAGGTGGACTCCAAACACACTATTAGTTGATAGATGTCTGAATGTGAGCGCTTTTGGAGAATCTGGAATGTGACTGACAAAATAAAGCAACTCTCTCTCCGACATTCCTCAGGTCTGCCAACCAGGAATCAGACGGTCCAAATGTGAGGAGCTTAGAGTGTGGCATTTCCCTTGACCTACGAATCTAGCTAACTTTGATCTCTCTCTTATGGTCTTTGGTTGCTTGCATGTGCATTCAACTGCATGTTTCTTGCAGCTTTGTTTGGTTCTAGTTAAGGATATTTTTCATTGCAGTTTTGAACTTCTGTCTCATTCTGGTTTGCACTGTATACATGTTGATCTTCTCCATCTTGTGTTCTACCAATTGTAAGGCCCGGGGAAGGGCTTTTGGCCCCCACCACCACAAGAAAATCATAAAACTTGAGCATCAGATTAAAAAAAAATGCTTACAGCCTTTATATGCCCCACTGTACATTGTGATTATATTGCAGTTGTGGATTTCTGATTTGGTGGACTACCACTAGGTTGTGATGAGGATGCGCAGCTCTAATACTACTTTGTTGTCCCTCCCAGATCTTTCATTGATCTAGCAACCAAGATCTAGGGATTTGAGAGCTACGCAATAGCACACACACATAATAGGAGACGAGAAGATTTACGTGGTTCAACGATCTCGGCTTACATCCACGGAAGAGGAGAAAAACACTATCTGATCAGATTACAGAGGAGGAGGATGATTAAAACTAGATCCTCTCTCAACTCTACTCATACAAACACTACATCTCATCTCTCTTTCTCTCTCTCACTTTTATGATCTGAAGTCTCCTATTTATAGGAGTTACTGTGTGTGTATGTCAAGATTTGCAGGTGGTAAAGCCTTCAACCTACAGTGCCGCTGGCCGTTAATATGGAATTCCATTGGGACAGTACCAACATTCTAGATGTCGGCTATATTCATCACATAGGCATGGACCATAGTGGGTCCACCCCAACAGGTTGAACAGACCATAGATGATCATAAAACAAGTGGGTTTAGTGTCATATTATTTAGTGTTAAGAAGTATATTTTCAACCCATGAGCAACTGTTGCCTCAATGCCAAGCAAGGCCAAGGTAAGGTGGATAGCATTTAAATCCAATGGAATCTAGCAAAGGAGTGCTGCCAAGCCGTTTGCATACATTATTCTCATACAATAACATAACTAGAAAAGCTAAAAACGAGATCATATTATGATCCCCTTGGAGCTCAGCTGCCAAACCTCACTGCACACACCCTCTACACGATTACCCCAACAACATAAACCACTCCACAAAAGATATGGACTAGACCCTCGATCAGATCATCTATGCGGCCATCACCGCTGCCTCTACTCCATGTTTCTCATCCATGCTGGCTTTTTCTTCTGATTTAAATGGTATCAGATTCTTCTGCCTACACGATTCAATCGCCCCGTCGAACATATCCTCCCTGGTGTACTGGAACTTGAATCCAAGATCTGTAAGTTTCTTCGAAATGAAAGGAATGGGCTTGATTGACTCGTCTATGCCTTCGAACCTGCACATGAGTTTCATACAAGTTCTTAGCCAGTAAAAAGGGCAGTTCTGGTGCACTAAGCACCAGCCTATGAAGGGTCTGGAAAAGGGGCAGACCACAAGGGTCTATAGTACGCAGCCTTATCTTACATTTTTGCAAGAGGCCGTTTTCACGCCTTGAACCTGTGACCTCAAAGTCACACGACGACAACTTTACCGTTGCACCAAGTTCTTAGCTAGTGATCAGGCAATTAAAGTGCTAATATTGCATTAGATTCACTATCAGACTTGCAACATGGAAATTCTAAGAATCAGACGCATGCTGATCATGTGTGGATTGAAGGAATTTTATTAGATGCAGAGGTGCTCACTTAGTAGGGACATTATATTCAGGATATTTGTCCTTCAGCATTTTTGCGAGATCGTAAATGGTGGATTCATGAGAGGAGCAGATGTATCTGCCTTGCGCCTCTGGATGCTCAAAGAGGAAAATATGAGCCAAGCATAAATCGTCCAAGTGGATTAACTGGTGTTGCTTTAGAATTGAATAATGAGGTTCATTTCCTGTTCATGACAGCACATTCAAAGAAGGTTGTCAGTGCAAGAAAAATCAGTGAATTAATTTGCCTTCTCAGATATATTAACCTTAGATCATTGCCGAGATGGTTCACGAATTGTTTGATCTCTGTTTAATGGCCTTGGGAGAAAGATTTACCTGTGATTAGTGCAAGGGCAGTGTTCATGCTGGGAGGCATGGCTGACATGATGAAGGGTCCTACCACAAGAGGCGGTATGATGCTAACTAGGTCGATGTTGTTCTCCTTGGCGAAATCCCATGCAGCTTTCTCAGCTAATGTTTTCGATACGAAATACATCTGAGTAACAAAACATAGCAATTAAGTTAAATTGATCCGAAATCTGATTCAAATCCAATGTAGCACCTATGGGTACATAAGAAATGTATCGGATTAGTTCTTTTTTCTTTTTAAATAAATAGATCGATCAATGATTCAATATCATGCCAATTGGATAATCCTAATATACAACTTACATGGACTTTTGGGCAGTCTAAGTGTAAGAAGCTTTTACACATGCGAGGCCCGGGAAAGGAGCAGACCACAAGGGTCTATCATTTGCAGTTTTACCTTACATTTTTGCAAGAGACTTCTTATTTGCCAAATGAAAATACACTGATTAGAAGGATCGTCCAATTAACAAGATTTTCAAGCCATTGAATTCCCATGAGTAGCTCCGACCAGATGGATGGTCGAGATAATAGGGGCAACCCCGATGTATGAAACTCTCGCTTATGTGGGGTCCAGGGAAGAGGTGAATCATAAGGCTCGCTAGTATGCAGCCTTACAACTATGCCAAGGTGGGTGGTGCCCCAGTCATTGCAATTCCCAAACATTAGATTATGATAGAAAGCAGAGCAATTGAGTCATAAGCTACCATCTCAGAGAAAATTAGGAGAAAAAAGAATGAAAATGGTTCTTCCAGTTTAGATACTAACCCAACCAGTCATCTTCGTTCTTCGGCAGAAATCGACATCGCTGAACCATGTCTCATCATATTGGGGCTGTGGGTGCTCCTGAATGTCGACAGTTCCAGCAGAAGATGTGAACACAATGCGCTTAAAGGTTGTAGACTTCTTACACGATCTCATGATGTTAAGGACTCCATTAATTGTGGGTTTGATCACTTCATTCTGTATCAATAACAAAGATTAAACATTAGAAAAGATAGAATAGAGAATAAAAAAGGGGCAGCCGCGGTGCACGAAGCTCCTGCCTATGCAGAGTCCAGGGAAGGGGCAGGCCACTAATCGAGATAAGGTCTTGACGATGACAATGATGATAGCGTTACAAATGTCAATCCAAGGATCAAGTATCTATGGATAAACAGGATTAGCAAATGAAGTAACTAATAAAGGAAGTTGGTAACTAACGAGGGGATCACCTCAGGGTCTTCGGATTCAAAGTCCATCGGCGTGGCGACATGGAAAACTCCGGTGCTTCCTTCAATCGGTGCGTCGAAGCTACCTTCATCGGCGAGATCGGCTTTCCAGATGGTGAGACGTGTACTAGACTCAGGTAGATCCAGCAGATGCTTTATCTTTCTCAAGTTAACTGCAAAATTTTGTTAGATGATAAGTACCCAAGTAACGAAGCCTAAATGAAGAAAGGAGTGCCGCAATCAGAGAACGCCACGAATTGGTAGTCCCCCGATCTATATTGAAGCAAAAAGATGAGACCCACAAAAAATCAGAACGTGGGTTCCACCCCTCGCCCAATGGGATGGGGGGCCCATTTAATGGAAATGGAGAAAACTGAGCGAGGAACTTTACAGGGATCTCTAACAGTGGCCCGCACAGTGTAGCCCTTCTCGAGAAGCCTCATGACAAGCCATGATCCGACGTAGCCCGCAGCACCGGTTACAACTACGGGACCTTTCACTGGTTCTCCGTTGAGAGGCGCAGGACTGGCGACTGGACTGGCTGCAGCTCCCGTCATTTCTCTCTCCCTTTCTTTCTTCTTGGCCTTGTTAAATTCTCTCCGGTTCAATGTCTCCTTTTATGTGTTGCTACTTCTACTTTCCATGGGTTGTTAGAAACGTGGTCTATCCGACAGTCAACCTTGAGACTTTCCAGCTTATAATAAGAGAAGTGTAGAGTGAAAAGTATACCTACCAAAACACACCAAACTAGAAAGAAACACCTGTGACAAGCACAAAACAAAATGACAATTATGGGTTTATCAATCACGTGATACCTTGTAAAACTTATTGTGGTGTGACATTGAAGTTACGGGTTTAAGGTGTGAAAACAGCCTCTTGTATTGACTACTATAAACCCTTGTGGTCCACCCCTTCCCTAGACCTTGCATAGGTGGGAGCTTTGTGCACCACACACAAAGACATATATGGGTATGTGTATGTATACATGTATGTGTACATATACATATATATATATATATATATATATAGAGAGAGAGAGAGAGAGAGAGAGAGAGAGAGAGAGAGAGAGAGAGAAGTGGTAATTTAAGCAAGGAGTTACAGGCGTATAGTGCTGGTGACATTTGATTGACTGAAAAAAGTTTCTAATAGTCATTTCCTCTAACTTTTTCTGTTTTTTACTTTTTTTCGGTTAATCAAATGTCACCTACTCCTTATACATGCATGCAACAACTTGAATTAACACACCCCATATATATATATATATTAAAGAATAATTTATCAAATTCTCAAATGTTATATGTAGATCTAATAAAAATACAAATTAAAAGGAAATTTATATCTTTATAATTTTGTTTTTAATAGAATAATTATTGATTAAAAAAGTATTGAGTAAAGTTCTATATTTTTTTTATGCCTATTATTTTTTAAAGATTTAAAAAAAATTGTGCACTTTTTCATCTCTTTCTCATATTTTCCAAAAATTGATGATTTTTTAAAGTTTTTTTGAATTTTTCCCACCCTTTGTCATCTTTTGTCTATTCATTTGAATGTTTTGACCTTTTTTCTCATTAATTATTTTTCCACATCTATACTTAGGTGAATATGGTATTAAACAATGCATTTGGATGATCATAGCTATCTGTTTTGGGTCTTTGAAAAAATTAATAGAGATAGATGGTTACTACTTTTTATAATAAAAATATAGGCTAAATGCTTCAAATGAATATGAGATTTGATCTAGAGACTATCTAAGCAATTCTAAATGTAATGAATGGTTTAGATTTATAGAAAAAAGCATCGCCATTAAAAGGTATGGACTTCTTTTCTCCCTCACACAATTTGTTCCATATTATTGCCATTTACAAAATTACATCTTACACCCTTTTGGCATTTCAAATTATAGTTTCGTCCCCAACTAACTTAAAATTCCTGATTTGTCTACTCTTTAGCTAGAAATTTCAACTACAAGGCAAGAAAATTTATTTTCTGCTTTATATGCTTTCCAAGTTTAACTACGTAAATAAACCTATAGTTTCTAGTGAGCATCCACATGCAATATGCTAAGATTGAGATCATCTATAATTGGTACGTTGGTACCTATAGGCTTGTCATGAGATGGTCCAAACTAAGCCAATCAATTTTATTGACCTATCCAGGAGAATAATTAATAAAAGTTTATATAATGTAAGCCAAAATTCATTCCAAGGATGCACTCACTACTCCAAGGTGCAAGGGGTATGGCTTGTAAGATGCCAATCATAGTCCACCTCCCTTCTCTAACAGAATCGAGAGCAGAGACAGGTGCTCCAGAGAAGGCCTAGTAGAAACTCTCGTCCGTCTCCAACTCTCCTCTCTGTCCTTTAGCCAGTTGATGAGACGACTCAACAATATATCCAAACAGACTAGTGAAACTTGCTCTCCTGAAAATAAATTTCAGCCTTAAATGTCCGAGGTTTGATCAGGCAGTGAAATTTGTTTGAGCTGGGGGTACTTTTCTCGTTTTACAAAGCAATAGGACTCTATTAATTGCACTTCATATGGGTAGGTTCCTTTAATGCATTGCCCTTGTTATGTATAGGTTCCTTTTAGGCTGCCTTTGGCAACGGATTCCTCTATTTCTAGAGCCCAAAAAGCAGCATTTCCCCAACAGCGCACTTCTGCCATTTCCACAGAAAAAACTATCGCAGCCTTAGATTCTGCTGTGGCATATTCCTTCTTTTAGCCTTACATCTTGCATCTTCCCATCTTTTAGCATTACATCTTGGAAGATAAGGCTGCGGATTCCTTATGGCCCACCCTTTCCCGGAACCCTCCATACGTAGGAGTTTGGTGCACCGGAGTTGCCCTTTTTACCATCGCTTTCCGTTTCCAAAGGTTAATGAGCCAAGCAAGGGGGACATATTTGATAGAAAAGAAGAGAAATCTAAGATGAAGGCCTTGATAGACCTTCTACAGAAGTGCCCCACATTTGGCATCAAAAGGCCTACCTTTGGATGACCCCATCCATCCATCTTATTTGCTCTAACTTTGAATAACTAGTAGCTCAAACTGTACACGGCTTGAATAAATCTAGGCTTTGAAAAATAAAATAAAAATTATCCAAAAAAAAACATGTTTTTTTAGATATTAGACTCGTTCAATCATCGTGATTTTTTCTTTTGGTAGTTCTCTTGTCTTCCTTTATTTGTCATTAACTCACATTGACATAAACGGACAGATTTATCAGTCTGAATCATTCCATATCAATATCAAAATTGGATTGATTCAATTGTCTAAAGCCAGAGAAATAAGATGAACGTGTCGGATCCAAAGGTGGGCTGCTTCGATACCATTCTTCATACTGTCACTGGGTCAGGCTGCATTTTCTCACCATTAGATCTCGATGATCCTAAATGCGTACCAAACTTTTCCCGCAGCTTTTGTATTGTCTCTCTTCCCCTGTAGCTTGGTTGGGCCAGGCTTGACCAATGGCCTGTCCAAAAGAGTACGTCTTGGTTTGTTGGGCTGGAAGTTTGGCCAAGAGCCCAAGTAAATTAAACCAGACCAGTTCAGCCTTTGCTGGGCTGGATCGCATGACCAATCACTACAATATTCAAATTGTAGTTGATCAGAAAATAAAGCCCAAAAGCTGACACAATCTAGTTCAAATCAGTAGAAGCACGGTCAAGAGACCGGTCTATTTGACAGGCGTAACTGGTACCTGAGATGGGATGAGATAACTTAAGACGAGATAAGACGGGGCCATATTATTATTACTGGTGCTTGAAATGAGTTGAAATAAAGTGATATCTGTCATCTCACTGTTAGTGGAGTTTGACATCAGTTGAGATGAAAACCATCTAAGGTCAGCTCACTCTTAGTAGTGCTTGAATCAATTGAGATCAAAACCACCTCATTGCCACTCACTGTTAGTGGTGATTGAGATGAGATGAAAATCATCTAAACCCAGCTCACTTGTAGAGGTGCTTGAAAAGATGGTAGGAAATCCCAATCTCAACTCACCTTACTGTTAGTGGATTGCATATCACTTCCATCTCATTTGTCAATATAGAAGAGAGCCATGGGATTTGATCCCAAAATTCATCCTTACCCTTGTATTTTTTGAAATAGAAATAAACCATAGCATGTCATCTCAACCCATATTCTCCAACTCATCTCAACGCATCACAATTGATCATTTCCTCCAATTGATCTAAACTATATTATCTTAACCAAATTTAAACGATAATTTCAGTCATCTCATGCCAAAATTTGTGCACTTATCCTTAGTATGCTGTAAGTGTGCACTTGGATTTAACATTCTCCTGAATGATTTGCCATTAAATTTTGTGAGAAATGGGGTTTCAACTGACTCATAGAAGCTAATGCAATATTACATGATCTTAGGTTATATTAACCCCATAAGCACCTAAAATCCATGATCTTCCATGGTAGAGGCCCTCAATCTAGAATGCCAACGAAGGATCCACGGGCTTTTTCTTGCTTTTTGGATAGTCTATTTCTTTCTTGGTTAATGTTTGAACCATAATACATACATACATACATACATACATACATACATACATACATACATACATACATATATATATATAAAGGGACAGCACCGGTGCACAAAAGCTCTTGCCTATGCGGTGGGGTCCCGGGAAGGGGCGGACCAAAAGGGCCAATAGTAGATAGCCTTACCTTGCATTTTGCAAGAGGCATGGGCGTGGAATTTGTCCTCTCATGTCTTGTTGTTTGCAAGTGGCATTAAGCATGGATTTGACTGCTCAACCTTTGGTATATAAATTATTTATTTGGTGCGGTGGCCTTTGGTTGTAGATTGTATCCTTTGACAGCGTGGGTGCATTTACTCTTGTTTTTGCTTGATTAGGTAACGTTTGATTGGCTAGGAAAAAGTTTCAAACTGCCATTTCTTCTAACTTTTTTTTTTTTTCAACCAATCAAATATGACCTGCTCCTTACACTTGATATATACACATTGTTGAGTGTTTAATTTTGGATAAGATAATCATATTTTAATCTAACATTTAATTAGATCATTCAATCAGTCAAAGCTTAAATATTAATCTTAACTCCAATTAATCATTCAACCATTGATTTGCAACATTTATTAGTTAGATGAACATCAAAAGCTAATCATGTAATTAAAATATAATTAAGATGAATCTAATTTAGTCTTATGTGTTACAGATCGACCAAAATAAACTCAGAAATCTCAAATTAAGCTAACTAGTACCAAATCATCTTACAACACATAGGCCCCACAATACTATATGTGTGTGTGTGAGAGAGAGAGAGAGAGAGAGAGAAGAATATTAGATATTATATTATGTCATTCTTGTTTCACATCCGTGTTGGTATCTCCATCTTTCAACATGAAGGTGAAGCCCCTGTCCTATACATTCTGCATCAAATTCTTGACCCAAGTAGATTTGGTCAAACCAAACACCTTAAAACTTGTGCCCCGATAATCACTTCGGCCACCACTTTGTCCGTCATGTGGCCCCTAGGTCCATGTGCCACATGGTTGCCATTCACGTGAATTCGGCCACAAGGCAAGCGAAAGGAAAAAGCAGAAAATATCAAAGAGGACTAAAAAATTCTTCCCGGTCTTTCACATCCTGTACAAATCTCCCACTGTTTATCCTGCCTGTTAGGATAAAGTGATGCAAAATATTAAGAACCAGAGACCGAGAGAGAGAGAGAGGAGCTCCAAGCTGTGTTTATGGTCATGGGATGTTGTGTTTTGGATCTTCCAAAAAGCGTCTCCAACTTATCCACTCGTCAATGATTTGTGCTACCATTTTAGGCGAAACTTGCATTGCTTTCACTTGTTTAGAGAGAGAGGTCTTGTTTGGACAAATTGTACTGTCATAAGTTGAGGAGTTCAACAGTTCCACTTCCATCTTCTCTGGACGATGCCCACGTAAACGTGGGTGCAGCGAGAGCCATCGACTGCAGACAGTGAGAGGAGCAAGGTCCATTGGATTATGAAGTGGAGAGAATGAGAGGGTGACTGAATTTAGGAGTGTTAATGGACGTCTAATCAAGACGTTTCCGTAGGCAGTGGCTCTTTCAGAAGGACTTTCACTGCTGCGGTTCCACCCAGCATGTTCTTCTCACCATGAGTCTCTCGTGGAGAGAAGGAGCCGTGGCACAAAGATAAAATTGTCGTCATGTGATTTTGAAGTCACGGGTTTAAGACATGAAAATAACTTCTTGCAAAAATCCAAAGTAAGATTGAATAAGATGACTTTTAGTCTTTCCAAAATGCATTTATAGCTACTATAAAGTGACAAAAAAAATAAATGTTAGAAAAATGATATATAATGACCTTAGTCCTACCTTTTACTGGGATTTTGGTCATTTATACTTGGTTTATAGCTTTATAACATTAAACTCAACATATTTACAAGTAAATAAGGGAATATTAGGGTCATTACAAGGGGCAGGAACATCATTTCCCTAAATATCACTGTTGAAAACCTAACATATTTACAAGCAAACAAGGGAATATTAGGGTCATTACAAGGAGCAGGAATATCATTTCCCTAAATATCACCATTGAAACTATTGTATAGTTTCTTATGTTAAAATTTTTATTAAAATTATATGAATTTTTTTTTATATATATTAGCAGCTAAATTTTAAATAAATGATAATTTTTCCTTCAGTTTTAGGTACTCCTATACTTTTTTTAAGTAGTAGACTTTTATTTTTTTTTTAAAGAAAATCGTAAACTTTATCCCAAACCCAGGGTACAATGACCTTATTTGGGATGAGATGGGATGAGATTTTTCCAATACTCATACCTTACTCCCCCCTCAAGTTGAATGGTAATATAACATGGTTTAAGAGCCTCACCGACCAAAGAGGCCGTGAGTTGCCATCCAGAGGCTTTCCCATTTATCAAATCTACTTTCAAGAGCTCAAAAAAAGACAAAAGGCCTTACTTGCAGATCATCTCACCCATCCCATCTTGTTTAGCCTCCCTTAAATTGGCAAAACATAACAAGTTGATGATTTTAGATATGCCATTTTGAGTTTTTAAAATGACGCGTGGATTGTTCAGTTGAACAAATGCTTGGGTCAAATTATCCAAGAGTAGAGAATAGCTAGGTGGGATTTTGAGGTTGATTTCAAAACTTGGTCTTGATAATATCTCTCAAAGTTTACACAGGAAGTGATATCATTTTTTGTGTTTATATATAAATGAAGAACTATAAAGTAAATCACTCACTCACTCACACGCAACGCTAAATCTAATCCCCATCCAAAAGGAAGAGTAGTGACTGGAACTTGTGATCAAGGGTACATCATGAAGATGCCAAATTGCTTGTGTCCTAAGGCTGAGCAAATGTCCATCTACTTTGGGAAACCTAAATTTTTATTATGAACTCAAAGTTTTGGGATGGACATCAAGTCTAAATAAAAGTCATTGAAGCTAACATTTTTCACTAGTGTAAGTTAAGAAGGGAGTAGGTTCATTATTAGGATTGGGATTATCATCTCCATAAATGTTATTATTAAAAAATTTTAAAATTCTTATATTAATTTTAGATTAAATTATATTAATTTTTAGATATTAGAGGTCAAAATTTACAAAAATAGTATTTTCCTTGAGTTTAGGCATCTTTATATGTTTTTTTTAAGCAGTGGAATTTTATCTTTTAAAGAATAGAGCAAGCTATTCGAGATGCTACTTGTCCTACTACTTTATCCCGAAGCTCGGTATTTGGGACAAGACGGGACAAGGACCTTGCTTGAGATGAATGTGACCAAGTTTTCTTGTTTCAGATTTTCTAAGATGCTTAGGACAAGGTGCTCATCCAATCTCATCTCACACTCTTCACTGGACATGTGATGGGCACACCCCATTTTTTATTCATTAACTCCCTTACTAAATGGTAGGCTTGGCAATTTTGGGTTGGTGGGTCGTGTTCGTATTCGTATCGTGTCGTGTCAAAACTAACCCATTATAGTATATAGGTAGACATGAACACAACCCGCTTAATAATCATGTCAAAAACTCGTGACTCGAATATGACATGATTATCAAACAAGGTGACATGACATGACACGATTCGTGTAACATGATTAAATAAGAAACCATCCTATATTAATATAAGATTGTTTTTTAAGAATTGTCCTATATTTTCAACTCGATTGGTTAACAACTTACGATTTAGATGGGTCAACCGATGAATTAATAGGTCGTATGTCAAATAGGTTAACACTACAGGTCAACATTGATTGACCCAAACACGACACAATTTTTGGAGTGTTATTTTTGGGTTGAATTGAAAATGACATGAATACGATAAGACTCGACCCTAACCCGCTAAATCTGTGTCAGGTTTGAGTCGTGTTATCATGTCGTATTTTGCCACCCCTACTAAATGGTAAGATAGCCATAACTCTTAATGAGTTAGATTTATGAAGAGACAAAACCATTCATAATATTGCTTTTGAATCAGATGAGCTGGGCTATGAAATTCTCATGTACTAGATAATCCTACACTCTGCTACTGTCAGTTATAAAATGGATAGTGATATTTTTTACCATTCATTTTACAACTTACAAAAACAAGATCTTTAGATGAGAATTTTGGAGCACGAAACATCTTAGCCACGAACAATAACAATAGTGTGAATTATTTGGATCTTTAGATATTTCAATCCTTACGAGTTATAGTCATCCAGTAGCAATGGTAAAAGTTGTCGTCATGTGACCTTGAGGTCACGGGTTCAAGGCGTGAAAACACCTCTTGCAAAATCAAAGTAAGGCTGTATACTTTAGGCCATTGTAGTCCGCCCCTTCCCTGAACTGTGCATAGGTAGGAGCTTTGTGCACTGAGGCTACCCTTTAGCATTATAGTCATCCATGGAATTAGTGGAATTAGTAAAGGGCTAATGAATAAAAAATACTAGCAATCACATCACTTTCTTTAAAATTTGATTACTACGCTAATGCGCTACCTATTTTAACACACAATTATGAGCCCACATGATTAGCTTAGTTAGTGGGGGATTATCTTTGGAATAACAAGGGTGCAAAAGAGGTCGTTCAGCCCCACCAAACATGTCTGTGACGTTTGAGCACATTAACAGGGTTGGATCACCAAGATAACCTTTTTTATTATATTTAAAAGTTTGGAACTCTAATTTTGGTTATTTATTAAAGAAATCTCTAGAGAAAAATGCTATTATCCACTTGATCATAATTATTTCTTACATTTTACGAAATTGTGCAATGGGAACTAATGAATCGACTTGCGATTGGTAGAAAATTTGCATATATAAATTGCCTAGACATTTAATTCAAGAAGCCCCACTTGACAGCCTTTTTTGCTTTCATACAAGCGAAGAATTAGAAAGCAAATAGCTCACGCACTTAAACCTACACCAAAGATATTCTAGAGAAGATGTCGAGTTGTCTACAATAAAAAATGCTAAAAAGTTGTCGAGAAAGTAAGCAATATCTATATTCAGCCTTTTTTATTAGTTTAGAATCAGAGCATTAGATGAATGCAGGTAACTCCAGATTTGTCGTTAGATGAATATAAAAGGGCAGTCCCTGAGCACGAAGCTCCTGCCTATGCAACGTTTAGAGAAGGGGTGGACTACAAGGGTTTATAGTATGTAGCTTTACTTTGCATTTTTGCAAGAGGTTGTTTCCACACGTTGAACGCATGACCTTAAGGTCACATGACAACTTTTGTCGTTAGATGAATATTTCTCTTGAAAATTTGGTTCCGCCATCGACTCTTTGGGTCATTTTCTTTCCACGCAAGTCCCCTGTTGGTTCCTTGATACATGGTGAATTGCAGATTCATTGCCAAGAAGAATTTTATTCTCTCATTGTTCTTTTTTTAAATAAAAAGGAATTACAAAGCAAATCACTCTACACAACGTCCTAGATCTAATTCTAAATCTCCTCTCCGGCCAAGGCGCAAAAGCAGCAAATATAAATATGTAACAAAGCATATTTTAGGAAGATGCCGATGTAGAGTTGTCTGTAACCAATTGCGCTAGACATTGTTGCTCTCCCATTTGCACATGCCCTACGAATGCATGCATAGTTCTCTCATTTATCAATTGAATCTGTACTCCATACGAGAGCGAGAGACGCTTATCTAATGATGAATGCTACTTGGGCACTCCTTGTGAGAGTATACCTAGGATCTTAGGCTTCGCCTTCACATGATTCAACTCATTTATGTAACTGGCGCAAGGTTTAACAGGTTAAAAACATGTGACTTGATGATTCTAGCGTTGAAAATATTATAATTAGAAACATATGTTGTAGTATTAATAAAATTGTTGGCTTTAATCACAAATTAAATATCGTCCTAATTGAACGAGTTAAATGTGCTTATTGGTTTAACTATGGGGCCTAATTATGGAAGCAAGATGGTCAACAGATTCTTTAATTAAAAAGGGGCCATCTTCACAGCGGGCCTCCACAAACAACGGCTTAGATTAGAGCAGTCAATGTGTAACAATCTCATCTGAGCCGTCCATAACAAGCCTTGTAAATCAACGGTTAAGATCATTTAGAAGGTGGGCCCCTACTTGCACTGTCGCCCACTCAAAGAACAGCATCCACTTTCGTCGTACATCAATCACCAAAAGCCATATGGGGAAATGTCTTCTAGTGAGAGAAAATATTTCCTATTCTAGAGAGAGAGACGAACAGCAACAGCAGCAGCAAGCAGTCCCACATTGGACACTCTCATTCTCTATTTCTCTCTCTGTCTCTCTCTAGATGTCGTACGGTGGATTACGTGGCCAAAGGAAAGCGTCGCCTTTAAACTTCCTCGGCGCTGTCTCTCTCTCATCCCCTTTATAAGCCCCAAGATCCCTGGCTGCAAAATCGCCACGCAAATCTCTCTCTCTCTCTCGCTCTGTCTTCGATCGATCGCGACGGGAGGAAGTGCTCTCTGGAGTTGGAACAAAGGAGGTAAGAAGGGAAGTTCATAGAAATTCCGGCTATTTTTGCATGATTCAGGTGGAGGAATCACGTGATTCTCTGCTGTTTGTTTGCTTTTCATGATGTTGCTTCTGTTCGTGGATTCTTGTCGTCTTTCTTGGTTTCTGCCGCTTTATTTCTTGAAAAATCGGTCGGATGTTAGAAAATTTGGAGGTTTTGATATATCAACGGACAGTTTCGTCGTTTGCCTTGAATTTACTGGCTTGTTCTGGATCTGAATTATCTGTTTTTGGCTCAATTTTGATGCTCTCTGTTGCCGGATTTGGATGAGACATGGTAAGATTACGGACAGATTCACCGGATTGTCATGTAATTCGACGCGCAAATGATTTTATTTTATTTTTCTCTTTCTTTTTGGTTTCTGTTTGATGCCTGATGGTATTTGAACTGAGTTTCTTCAGTTCCTATGGCTCAATGATCTTTGGATTTGAAAAGTTGATAAATATCGGTGAATAAGATGTATTTTTTTTTATTGATTCTCCTCTATTACGTGTTTCATCTCTCTCTCTCTCTCTCTGCGCTTGTAAAGGTTGAAGGCGCTTTGAAGAAGTGAAAGTTGATTCTTAAAAATTGCGTTGTTTTGTTTGATTCTCCTTATGATACTGGTTACAAGTTTCAAAATTTTGTATTCTTTAGTATTTTCATTGTTGTTGTTGTTCTTGAGTGGTGAGCAGACTATAAGCACAAAGGCCTGTTGGTCATAATGTTGATTACTTTCCTTTCCTTATTTCTTGTCAGGTTTCGTGTAGATGTTTGAGATGGATTATCTATTATTGTTAGGTTTTATGGCTGGTGTCAGAGCTGGATGTTGTCGTTCTGTTTTGCCGCCATTTTTTAGCACTGCTTTCTTTTTTACTAAAAAATTCAACCAGCCCGCCCTTTTTCTTTTCTTCAACTTTCCTTGTTCTTTTGATTCTTCCTGTTGATGGTTGTCTCTCTTGCTGAATTTTAATTCTCGTGGTGGTTCAGATAGGAAAAATAGGTTGCCTGTCTGAATAGGACACTGATGAATTGTTTCTTCCTCTTATGTATTAGATTAAATCATCTTGTCTTGCTTGTATGCGCCAAATACCTGCTTCAAAGTGCTCTCTCTCTCTCTCTTACTGAGACAGACACAAACACTTTGTCACTTTGTTTTCCGGGTCTGGATTTCATTAGGTATTTTTAACACGAGATATGGATAAGTTCTTGAATCTAATCCTTTATTTTTATAAAGCCCAGATTATAGGAGATTGGTTTTTTACTTGCTCCCTGCTTTTCTGCTTCTTTTCTCGCTCTGTGACCTTTTGTTTGTTCCTATTAGAAATGGGACATGCGATTGCTGGTATTGCTGATGAAAATAAATTCTTGACATTAGGTCTGTCAATTTTGAAACATTTTGCTATTCTAGTTTCTGGAAGTTCTGGCGAAATGGATGTTTGAGCATCCTGTTTCTTCACTTGCTTCTTCCTGGTCTATTAAATGATATCGTGGATTTTTATCAATTATGCTAAAATGGGTGCTTTGTTCTTGCAAGTAGGTGCTGAGGAGAGAAAGAAAGAGGCTAGGAAGAAGAACTGCGGTAGAAGAAATTCTTTAGTTTGCATGGATACCTTTTATCTTTAGTAAATGTTTTCTATGACTCATTTCACCATCAAACTCTCAGCAACTCACCGATTGACTTTGAACTTGAGCTACCAGTTGTTTAAATTTTGACTTTTTCAAGGGTCTGACTTCAAACTCTGGTTCAAAGATTGAATTGCAAGTTCTTCAAAGGTTTGATGAAATTTTAAGACTACATTTCATTAATTAAGTCTCTTCTGGATCTCACCTCAACCTTCCAATTCTAGGATACTTAACTAAGGGATACTTGTTTCTTCATTGGATGCATCTCTTTACGAATGTTAACTTGGGAGGCTATATTGCATTTTCTCTCTGTTCCCATTTCTTGGACAAAGACCATTATCCCAAGTCAATTTATGTCTCAGTTAGCCTTGTTTCTTGATCCTTTTTGCACCATCACCGCTTCTTCTTTGTCAGAGTCAAACACAATTGTGTGCGGTCTTAAGGACCCTAGACTTCTTGTTTACCAAGTTTGAGAGTCCTATAGAAAACCTCTCTGAAAGAGGAAGCAATATTGAAATTTTTTGTGTTCAGAGAATAATTACCAGGCTGTTCTCTTCCCATAAAGACCCAAAAATAAAGTGTGCTAACCATACCTGACGATTTCTAGTTAATTTTGCACCTTTTCAGCCATTCGTTCTGTTTCTGTCAGTCTCTTCTTTCATTCTTAGCTTCTTTTTACTTTTTCTTTCTTCAATTAAACATGTTGAAAAAATTCCCAAATTAGATTAGGGGTCTGGATTTTTGTGGGGGATTCAACTCTAACAAGACCCTCTTCTTATGTAAATAACATACATGATTGTTATATTATGTAATGTTCAGATAGATAGGGAGAGAGGATGGTTGGTGGGTGTGGATTTTGATGTGGAGGTTTAACAGTAACAAAACTCTCTACTCACATGGATGATAGTTGGATATGTGAATTTTACACAGTTGTTAACATGATATCAATGACCTATGAGAGTTTATTCGTTTTTTTCTTTGCCCTTTTCTAATTTTCTTGTCATGTGCTTTGTTATGCTGGGCAGCCCCGGTGCACAAAGCTCCCGCATATGTGGGGTCTAGGGAAGGGGCGGACCACAATGGTCAATAGTATGCAGCCTTACCTTGCATTTTGCAAGAGGCTGTTTCTACGCCTTGAACCTGTGACCTCAAGGCGAATGACGACGACTCTACTGTTGCGCCAAGGCTCCCCTTCTGCTTTGTCATGCTTTGTTTTAGAAAATTTTGGATGTGATTTTTGAGGTGGAGTTTCAACAGTAAGGAAGCTCTCTACTTGCATGGATTACATGGATGATAGTTACAGATATGTGAATTTTGCAAAGATGTTAACATGATATATATAATCTCGTAAAGTTTCTAATAATGTTTTGCTTGCCTTCTTCTATTGTTCTTCTCATGTTCTTCGTTATGCTCTGTTTTAAAAATGTTTAATTTCTTAATTCTTGATGTATCTATTTGAAATATAACATGGAAATGGCAGAAAACTGAATATTCATTCTATAAAAACAATGGACTGTTGGAACAGAACTGACAACTAGAATAATGAAGTAGATTGGTCATCCAGATAATCTAGAAATTATATGCTTGATAGCCATCTTCTGACACCATGTCAAATATTCAGTTTGTGAAACATCCTCAAGAACAAAGTATAAAGAGATTTTAGTTGATCATTCTCTCTCTCTCTCTCTCTCTCTCTCTCTCTCTCTCTCTTTTATGTTTTGTGTTTGTATGCCTATGTATAATATGTATCTGTACCTACTTATGTTATGGCATATGAGAGAACAGGTACTGGATTTGGACCCAAAAACATCTAAATATCCTACTTTGGAAGATGTAGGGTCATATTGAGGTGTACTTCTGTTTCTGTAGCATGTGTCAGAAAACTTACCGTTATGAAATATAATTGATGGTTTGCAGCATCAACTCTCTCACTATCTTTGAAAATTTTGTGCTTTCATGTTGGTATGGTTTTCAAAAATTTCGAGGTTCTGATTTACTCTTCTTTCCTCTGTTGCTTCATGATTCACATGGAAAACGTTGTTCAGGATAGTTGTGCTCATACTCAACGTGGAATCAACAATGTGCCGACTGCTGGGTGATCTCTGTGGAATTTAAACCTCCACTGCAGAAATATGGGGATTTTGATGGTGTGAGTTCCTCTGGACAACTTTAAAGATTTCAATAATATCATGTCTGATCATGCTTCTTTGAAACATGTGTTCACTAATAAAAAAGCTACTGGATCTAGACTTCCTTATGAGTCACCATGGATGGCACATTGGAAGCAGACTAGCTTTAATCCAGCTTCACAGGTTCGTGAATCTCATTCCAATGAGAGGAAGGAGCTTCAAAAGATTAAACAAGGGCAACCAGCGATTCAAATTTTAAAATCCAAGAAAACCAGAATTTTAGGTTCAGATGTGGACCTGAGTGATATTTCTGAGTCCAGGAATACATGGAGGCATGGACATGGGATGTTAGAGGTAGCACCCAGCACTCCTCATATCTCGACTGAAACCATGAGCATTAGGTCAAATGATATCCCAATGAAGAACTTGGAAACTGTAAAATCTTCAGATGCTAAAACAGAGCAATGTGATACATTATCGGGAAAATCACTTCACAAGTTACCAGGATCCTTTGTAAATCGGGAAAATTTAATTGCACCTTTCCCGTACTTGAGAAATGCAACATCAGAAAGGAAGCAATTTCCAATTTCCAACTTCAGCCAAAAGATGGAAAATCTATTCTCTCAAAAGGAAGATGTTCATCCTTTCAGGTCTGAAATTGATGGAAAATCAGGATATGCTGCTCTACATGTTAGCACAGGTGGGACACATTTACTCTCAAAAGTAGTTTCTTTACCTTTACATGAGTTTGGGCTTATGTCAGAAGGGGATCATTCGCAAGCAGGTGTAGCACAAAGTCAGCATCACCAGATAGAACCGGCCGGTGTGACACAAAGTCAGCACTACCAGGTAGAAGTTTGCGATTCTATTGGGAAAAACAGACTACCTGTTTCAAGTCCTTTTAAGGGATCTAGTTCTAGTTCCATACCATATGGAACTATACCCAGGGGATCAAACATGGGTTCCTCTACATGCGTGAAAGAGAAACTTCATTTGTCTATCTCTGAGCCAGAATTCACACATTTTGACTGTGAAAACTATGACTCTGGTAGGCATTCTTCCATTTTGGTGTCTGATAAGAAAACAAACCCCACAGTAAATCTTAGAAGGGATGGATTTGTAGCCCAGAAGGGTAAGATCCAACAACTACATACTGATGATTTAAAAGGTAATCGTCATTTCCCTCTCCATGTAGGGGAATGGAGTGGAAAATTAAACGACTTCCCTGTTACTCAGCTGCTCCCAAGCTGTAGCGGTGTTTCAAGGATAATCCCATCAGAAAATCTAAAATATGGACTTCACTTGCTAAATAGAATGCCTACATGCTCTTTTAAGGATGCAGAAACATGGCGCATATGTACCACAGTGGATTCTGTGGAAGGAATGACCGAAGGTCCTTCGAAGTTCTCAAAGACAACCCACCATCTGATGATTACAAAGAAGGGTGGTGTGAACTTATCCAGGGGAGACCAAATGACAAAAGATTCCGTGGTGTCTGCTGAATTAAGAGGAAGTGCGTTTGATAACCTGCTCTCTGTGCCTCCGTTTCTTGGTTTCGGTTGTGAGAGAGGAAGAAGGTTTCAACCTCCAGGAAATATGATTGATAGAGAAGAGAAGAAAGATGTGCATGTTAACAGAGCTGGTTTACTGCACATACAAAATGAATCTTCAGCTGAAACTGATCCTATGTTTATCAATGTCCATCAGTCAAGAAACACACTCTCAGGTACATATTTAATTGTGCTATCTATGGGCATGATTTGGTTAAAATATATATTTGAGAAAATTAAATTAGGAAGTAAAGTCTCTTAAGAAAGCAGAACCATGTATTTTGTGGATATTATGCTTTCTGATTTCCATTTAAAGTTATTGTGTGGGTATATGTTGCCAATACCATTTATCAATGACTGAATTTGATGCAAACCTAACAAGTGCTTTCTGATTGATTTTGGCAGGTGAAGCTTCTTCCCCTTCGCATAAGGTAGATTCATATTGACCTTGCCAGAACCATTCAGTTTCTTGAAGTTTTACGTGTTTGTTTTGTGTTGTTTAGGAAGTCAAATATTAAAATCTTTAGCTATTTTCTTCAGCCTGCTGCATATGGTTCTTTCAGTCGTTTTTTCTTGGGTTTTCTGCAAAAATGCCACTACATTGGGCATTTTTGCAACTAGGTCCAACATTTTCTGAAATTTGCAAATTTGCCATTAAGTTTTTGTAAGCTTTGTAAAATTGCCATTCTGTTAGATTTGCATCCTCCTTCCCTGTTAGTCTTTCTAAAATTCTAATACTACCCTTCTCAAATTCAAATTCAAGTTCTATAGTTTAGAACCGTGTCGGTGATTAATTTACCGACTTTGGCCTTTAAGTTCAATGACATCCCTATAGAAAGTTTTAGTGAAACCTAATATCTAATACAATTTGATAACAAGGAATCGAATGGTATGACTAGATTTTAACAAAAACCAACTAATAGCAAGATATTCAATCACAAACATACCATGTTCACCAACCTCCGCAGCAGAACCTATTAAGCTTCTTCAATGAAATTCAACAATTTAAACTTCGATTTCTTACTAAAAACTGATACAAAACCCTTCTTAACATAAATTAGAATATAATCAATGCTTTGGATAAATAAAAAAACACAATTAATTAAAGAAAAATTCAAGTTTAAATCATAAGCAAAATACTATTACTGTTCACACGAACAGCAATGAGTAGCAGACTTTAAGGTCTTCGTTCAATGCCTTTTTGAATGAAAATTGGAAATCTAAGACTTTGATGTTCTTCTCAACATGTTCTATCTATTGCTGTCAATTTTAGTGATTTCCGTTGATTAATGAAGCGGGAAATCATGCTTAAAGTCATTTTTTTTCACTGTCGTTAGTGTGCTAGAAGGGCAATATTGGAATTTTAAAAAAAAACTAACTGGTAAGGAGGATGGAGAGCTAATAGAATGGAAGTTTTGCGAGCCTCATGAAAGCTTAATGGCAAATTTGCAAAATTCAAAAAACGTTGGACTTTTTTGCAAAAATGCCAAAATGTATTTTAGGATCTTGAACCTGTTATGCCATAAATGTGATTGTTGTATGGACCAAATGAAGTTCATAAAATTGCATTTATTCATTGGCTGTTGATGATTTGTCTCAATCAATGTGCTGAACATTAAACTAATTGAATATCATTCAAATGCACATCGTAATTCCTTATCTAGCATTTTGACCAATCAGACTTGGGAAAGAGGAAGGTCTTATTAGTTAAATTACATTCATTTCTCAGTTCAAATATATATTTACATCCATTATGTGTTATGGGAACTTTCCAAAACCAATTTGTATGGTTGAATACATAAGCCTATCATCTTCTCAAGTATGATTGGAAATGGATGACAAATCATTTTTCAGAGAAAATCTTATCATGATACTTGGTTTGTATAGTAGCTGTTGGATCTGTTTTAGGTTATTGGCTTAATCAATCCATTGAAATTTGAACCTGAACTCTAGAAAGTCTCACAAGTAACTCCATATATTGCAGGATGTTATGGTGAGGGAAAATGCAAGAAATTTTCAGGCAGCATTAGCATCATCAAGCAAAGAAATCCAAATTAAGACTGTCAAAACTGAGTTACCTGATATGAATGAAGAGCCTCCTGCCAGTGTAGGTATCGATAGCCCTGTAGATGACAGGGAACTTAGTATGTCGAACACTGAAAGTATGGGTGTTGAACATTTCCTTTCTCATATCGAACAGCCAGAGACCTCAATCTCCAGTCCTCAGCATGAAAGCCCCATTGGTCTTGGCCCAGAGGCAAGCAGCAGATGGGTTAAGCGTCTCAGATTGAATGCCTCAGATTCTCTTGCCCTTGGTACCAAGAGCTCTATATTGGGTGATGCATCGTCCAGTAGAAAAGTAAATGAGTTGTTCACCAAAATAATGAGTTACAGCAAATCAAACTCGGAACCTATATTGGGCAAAAATTTAAGAAAGGGAGCACAACAGGAGAAGATTGTGATGTTATTGAGAAATAGAGATGCTTCTTCGTTGGACTCGGTGAAGGAATGTCAAGATGTAAGTTTATCTAATGCTTGGATTCGGAGATGGTGTCGCAATCGAGAAGTGGCACCACAGGGAAAAGGAACACTATCAGGGGTATGTAAACCTGAAATGTCTAAGCTAACATTGGACGAGATGAAGAAGAAGCATTACCCAAGCATTGCTGCAATGGCATTGATGGGGAAGGCTATCAACAATTTCCAGCCATGTGAGTTCAGGAAGAGAGGCTCTTTGGTGGTTTGGAAGACGAAGGTTTAATGGAATCTTTTACATTAAGAATTTGGGCTGAAAAATCACATTTCATGTGGACTTGCTGGCAGTAGAAGGGCAATTGAGAGGAGGCTAATTACAGCATTTCTGGAGATTGATATAGGAGGAGAATAATCTCCTTTGTGGGTCCATGGACAAGAAATCAGACACTACTGCTGGAAGGTGTATGCACTCCCATCGTACATTGGTAAGTATTTGTGAACCCTGCCAATTTTCTGTTTTCAATTTCTTATCTAATAGGCAGGGGTTGGCATTTCCTTCTGTTTCTGTGTAATTTCCAAGTGCGCTCTGGAAACTTATGCTTGTCAAGTTTGCGCTGTGTGTCCACATCAACCTAGATTGCAGGCATTTTAACTGCATCTGTTGGAATAGGATGGCTTGGATTTTTAGTGTGCACTTGGCAAGGGTAAATTGCAAGATCACATTTGGATTTCTCTTTGCTCTTCTAAAAGCTGAACAGAGAGTTTGCTTATGAGACTTTGGTTTGTGGATAGCTGAGCAAGAAATTGGGATCTTGTCCAACTGGATTTCCACTCACGCCCAAAAGAAGGAACCTGTGCTACTCCAGACCTGCGCCTTGTTACATCGTGGTCTATTGGGAAATGGGCCCACAGATTCCGTTATCAATTTAATTGTTCAATTAAACATCCATAAAAGTTGGGAGCTGGAATCGCGGCTTCTTATTTGGCTATCTAAAGTACTGGGTCCCATAGGTTTCGGCCATTTAATTTTAATTTTTTAAAATTAATAGTGCTTTTTCTATAATTTAGAGAGGTTTTATTCTCTGTACTTTTGTTCTTCATCCTTTCTTTTTCCTTCTTTTGTTTCTTTTAAATGATTGATCACCCTTGCCTAGAGGTCACATGTGCAATGATAGAGTCATTTTAGTGTGACCTAGAGGTCATGGGTTTAGGGTGTGGAAACAGCATCTTGCAAAAATGCAAGGTAAGGTTGTGTACTATAGACCCTGTGTGGTCTGCTTCTTCCCCGGACCCTGCATATGTGGGAGTTTCATGCAATGGGCTGCCCTTTTACCCTTGCCTAGAACGTTTCATCTTCTATAAACATTTCTTCTAATTTAACCATTCTATAGCAATGTACATTTAAACCCAGTAGCTTCTGTGATAGTGTTGTAGTTCAAAAACTTTGATTTTGCACCACGAATTACCAGGCTATAGGAGCTCAATGTGCGGACTTTCCAGGTATATATTTCATGAGCATAGAGCTGAATTTTGGAATGCGTCTGAGTGTGGAGTTCACTGTGGAGGCCAAGTTGGGAATTGTAACAGGATTCTGCTTATAACCTGTGCTACAGTTGAAGGGCCTGGTCCCTTCAACTCGTTAGTTTTAAAACTGTGGATCTAGTCATACTAACTGAAAGGCATAACTACATCTATCCTTGAGCAACTGACTCTTCTGCTGTTACAGAACCTCTGCAGCCCATGGCATTACAAAGAGTTACGAATGTCCATTATATTGAATTTTAGCGAGTTCCTTCCATTCTCTTTAGTTTTCATCCATTTATTATTGTTAACCTTCTTTTTATATGTATGAAACTCCATTACATCTCTAGTAGTTGGACCAAATACTATAAACATATGAGCCATCTCAGCTACCAAAATAAATGGGTTTCTTGCTGTAGAAGTGGGTAGTTTGCCCTGACTTGGATTGTATTGGCTTTCAGATATGAGTAAGTGTCTGCTATGACATTGAATTGCTGCTCAACCGTGCAGATTGTTGGTGACTGAAAGCAAGTGGATCTTTGCTGCTGAACTTAAGCAGATTGCTGCTGATTGGAACCAAGTGGATCTTTTGCTGGTATACCGTGTAGATTGCTGGTGATTGGAACCAAGTATATCTTTGCTGCATAGCTATCCGGATAACTGGTGAGTGGAACCAAATGGATCTTTTGAGCCTATTTATGAAGAATATGCTCACCATCATAGGCTGTTGCGGTTATCATCGGAGAGTTGCGCATAACACTGCTGGTTTTGTGTTTATTTTTTGTTTCTTGTTTTGAGAGATGTAACACTGATTTGATTTGCCAATGTAAAGTCCTCTTGTGAAAAAATATTTCGGTTAAGGAACGTAAGAAAGAGCATTGTGATTTCATGTTTGCCTGTGGCATTCAACATCATGTTTCTTGATGGCCTTTAACAACTGGTCTAATCTTTTGAACTCTCAACAAATAGATTTGCACCAAAACCTCGAGAGTCTCTATAAACTTTCTGTGCCATACCACCAATCTGCAACAACTTGAAGGTGCTGATCTGCACCAGTTGTTTTGGCCATCAGTAGTTACATTTGAGATTGTTGAGCAACATCCTGGCATGGTGCCTAATGACTCTAAGTGGCTTGGGAGCAGGATGCCAGCTGAGATGGAGCTGGGAACCACCCTGAACTTTCCTTGGGCTTGCCTTGTCCTATCATCTAAGAAGAGGAACTATCCCAGCCTCATATAACAATTATATTTTATGCTTTTTATGGATGACAGCACCTCGACTCTTAAGGACCGTCTGCATTATGCACAAGCTGGATCATTAGAACACGCACCAATTTGATCATATACACCTGGAAGCTTCATTCAAACGCCTGCTTAGCAGCATTGTTGTAAGAGGACAGCACTGAACTCGAACGATTTAAGGGAATACCCAAGCCACATTTTGAACATCTTCCCACTAAGTGAGCACTCTACCATACCAAGACTCCCCTTCTTTTGGGTAAATCAGCAGCGTTATTTGCCAAGTTGTCTGCATAAAAGTTAGCTTGACGATATATGTGGGTGGGAGATGAAATATCAAACTGATCCACAAGTTGTTTACACGGCCTTTCTGAGGTAAGATGCCCTCCATGACTCCTTCCAGAGCCTTGATACGATTTCTGAATCACTGCTCACGTAAATGGGTGAAGTTCAATTTTTGAGGAATAAGTAAGCCACCTTACAACGCTGCCCACTCTCCTAAATTATTTGTTGCTCTACCCAAATGGGGAGCCATTAGATGCTAAAACTCTAGCATTATGGTTTCAACTTACAGCCGGGTTTTTCAAAGACGATCAATAGAAACATAGTTAAGAATAGGAATATGTTGAGTGAAATGGCAGGAAGTTGTGTAAAGTATTGGACAATACAATTACCCAAGCAAAATTGACGGTGCACAGGCATTCAAAAGGGCAGTCTTACCTTGCATTTTGCAAGAGACTGTTTTCACGCCTTAAACACATAACCTCAGTATCACACGATGACAATTCTACCGTTGCACCAAGGCTCCCCTTTTAGCAAAGGTTATGAAATAACATAACAACGAAAGAAATGACTTAACACTCTAAAAGGTTCCGGTTTGTGATTAACAACCCCCATGATTTAAGAACAGTCTTTAAGTAGCCCTCAAACTTTGATTTATTTTATAAGTAACCCCAACTTTCAGGTCGAAAACTATCCCTATTTACTACTTAGCTGGTAATTTTAGAATTTTCTTAGCTTCATCTTTTGATCCTTGACTTAACGATTATCAAGGACATTTTCTATCTTGGGGCTTATGAACCAACGGATTTGAAAGTTGGAGGTTACTTATGAGCAAATCAATGTTCAAGAGCTATATGGACTGAATTAGAACAAAAAGGATTGAATCCCACATTTGTTTTCAAATATAGGAATTAATTTTTTAGATTTTCCTTTTAATTATCAGTAAAGAATTACAAAGCAAATCACATACACTCTCCTAAATCTAGTTCCTGGAAAAGCCGCGACCCAACTTGTTACTGGGCACATTCCAAGTAAAATGCTGACTTATGTGTAGAATGTAGATAGAATGAAAATTAAGGAAATTTCGATTATAGAAAAAATAGAAAAGAGTTAAAATTGATCAGAGGCACCAAATATTCGATCAAAATTCATGTTTGTGTTCATAAAACAAGTGACCACGACTGCTGAGGCCACCTTTACATCAGCTTTGAGTGCTAGTACAATTAGAGATTCTAACAATTTAATTTCAATAACTTTTTTGACGCTAAAATCATTTAATCCATGTGCTTCTTGACTGATTACTATTAAGCATATAAAGTTGGAGCAACAAGATGAACAAGTCCAAACATGCAAAGGTGAGCTTAAAAATTTGTGGTTGGTTGGAGTCTCATGTGACACCTCCTATAAAACCATTTATAAATACACGCTCCCTCCTATCCCCTTTGATATAAAAAATGATACACTAAGGTTTTTTAACTAGGCTAAAAAGAATATAAAAAAGTTTACGCCTTTCTTTTTTGTATTATAAACTTTTTCATTAGATTTAAGCTGCTTATCATATTTTTATATAAAAAACAGGTAAATCTTTTAGAAATTAATGCATTTCGACGATCTCATTATTAATTTTTATTATGAAAATTTAAAAATAACAAAAATAGACTAAAAGCGTGTATGAAATTTAATCACTAGCCTATAGGAGTGATTTTAAACTTGATGCAAAATATAGAGTTTAGGAAGGGAGCCTTGGCGCAGTGGTGAAAATTGTCATAATGTGAGCTTGAGGTCATGAATTCAAAACATGCAAATGACCTCTTATAAAAATACAAGGTAAAATTGTCTATGATAGGCTCTTGTGATCTATCCCCCTCCGGATAGGCGGGAGATTTGTGCACCGCGGCTGCCCTTTGAACAAGAGAGGGTGGACGAGTTTCTCCTCTGCCGGATTATTATTGTTTTTGACTTGCGGTTAAACAAAGCCACGCGGAAGAAGGATTGCCGTCGGTTTCCAAAAGGGTCGCCCAGTAAATAACAAGTAATTTGATCCCATTTTGCATTCATTCATGAGCCACAACAGAACAACCGTCGAGAAGAGACGGGAACGACCCAGAAAATGGAAAACCGGGAAGAAGAACGGGAGCGAGAGAAAATTGGGCACTCGGAAAGGCATGACTTTATCAGGTGGAAATCCTCATTTTAGGATTTCATTTTTGAATGGAGGCGATTTTAGCTCTGGTTTTGCAGATGAAGGTTGATGGGTTCAGGAAGGTTTCATTCAAGGAGGCAGGAGGCTTGAAGTTGGAAGGTAATCGTTTCTCAGAAGATTTTGGTTGCCTATCTGATTTTAGGTTATCAGTTTTGATCATTGAATTCCTGTAAATTCTTCTTTTCTAGTTTTCTTGTGCTGGCGTTTTTTTGGAGGTACCCTTTTGGTTATTCGCAGTGATTTTTCTTTTCATTGAAGGATTTTCTTTCTATAGTCGTTTGTTAATCGAGAGTTCATTTCTGTAATGGTCAGTGTAGATCCCTATTTTCCTTTCTGGATGTCAGTTTCTGTAATAGATGCAAATATACCTGTAAATCAGGGGAAAATGGTTAGCACGAGCTAAGGCCTTCTACGGCAATGGCGTTAGAATGGCTTCCTTTGTGCTTAAGTTACGGGTTTGGGGCGCTCGTGGGTTATGGGTTTATCCATATAACCCCAGCTTGGCTACAAAAAAAAACAAAAAACAAAATGTGTTGGGCTGATCAAATATGAGTGATCCTAACATCCACACTCTATTTGTCTTGTTAATTCATGAGTATTTCCTTACTACGCCTTTTGATAGCGATGCAATTGGAAAACCTGAAACATTAGCTACAAAAATAACCAATATTTTGGCCTAAAATTCTGACCGATTTTGCTCTCCCTCCCCTAGAAGTATGGCTTCAGAGTTTTGAAAATCTCCTTTCCTCAGGTAAATTCTCTGAATAAAATATGTTTCCTTCCTGCTTCTTTGGTTTGGAAATTTTCATCTTCCTCTGCCCCCGTGAAATTCTGAGTATGATTCGAAGTTGAAAAATCAAAGAATTGCTCAACATTTGGGCAATAAATTAGAAGTAACCAATGATACAATTTTGTTATGTTCTGGTTTCAGTAGGATTTGAGACTTGATAGGCTGTTGCTAGTTTCTCTTTTAGAGTTTTGGTTCTACTATTGGGTATTTCTTGTCCGTTCAAAGGATGTTTCTCCATAAGACCTATTTCCTGTGCTTTCTTTGTTCTTTGTGCTGCAGACAGATCTTCATTTGCTGTATTTGGAATTTTATGATTCCAAAAATATTAGGTCGGTTGTAGTGTTTAAGATCCGATTAAGCTTAGAGATTTTTTCTTGGAAAGGTTACTTCTAAGGTGATTAAGCTTTAGAGATTTGGAATTGGGCATTTGGATTGGCTGAAGATCTATTAAGGTTATGTTTCTAGTTAGATTGTTGGCACGTGATGATAAATCTATTTGGTTTCTGGAGTTCTGTGATCTAAATGGATTGTTAGTCTGCCAGGTTATTCATTAAGTGATTCAAAATCACCTTTTTATTCTAGGCTTTTGGGCACAGTTGCCAGAAGCTCCTGGAAACCAGGAAGCTTGATTCACAAGCTTTTCGCTTCCGTCTTCTGGTCTTCCCCAAGATGGGCAAGCTTGCCTCCTTAAAGCTAGTTGGAAGTGGGAAAATTTTAGGGAAGTGTAATTTCCTTTTGGCTTATTTTTGTTGTCTTTTTTTAAAGAGAAAATTCACCTGGCAAAGACTGAAACTTGCTTCCTTAATGCTTAGAACACTATTTCTGGCATCTTTCTTGAATTTTTCTAAATTTTATTCAACCTTTTCTATTTTTTCTGTAATTTTTATTTTCAACTTCCCACTTCCCACCCTCCCAAGAAAAGCCCTCTTCCCATTCCCACTTCCTGCTCTGGCAACAATGGTTTTGGGTACTGGATTAAATTATCTAATACCTTTGCCAAACCACGTTGGCTGTTTTGGACCCAAAATCCCACTGACTTTGCATGGCTAACTGCAGCCTTTTAGCTTACTGCCATAAGAATCCTGTGGTAAGACATGGAATCGAGGTTGTTCGTGGGTGCATCTGTCTACCAGTCTAACTTCAAAAGAGAGGAAAAAGTATAATAAAAAGTTAGCTTTTTGTTTAGATTATGCGAAGGGTAAAAGAAAATGACCTGTCTGTTATTGTATTAGAGCTTTATGTATGAGTTTGGATTTGATAGGATCTCCAAAGCCGGGACAACCACTATGCCTATATCGCCTCCAATATGAAGTGGATATTGTATCTAATTGATAGCAGAATGACTTCCCTTTTGGGCTATCAATGGGGGGCTCTGAACTTGCTTGGTAATAGAGCAACAGGTACTGCATTTAAGAAGAATTTCCTTATAGGCTTTTAATTTGTTCCATGCACCAAAGCCTTCTAGCAGAGCAGTGCTAGAAGGCGTCTGTCGCCCAGGCCACCAGGGTCGAGTCTGTGAAGGAGTTTGTGTGTGTGTGTCTAACTTCCAAAAAAGAGAAAAAGAAAACAATGATATTTTAATCTTCTTACAAGAGCATATGGTCTTTTAATTTTCAGGGTTTTGATGCTGCATATGGATCGTACATAAGTTTCAGTCTCACTCAATTATACAATAGTATGCCAACATTTACAGCAGTCTCGTTAGATAGGCTATTGGAACCTGGTGCTCAGAAGTCTGTCGTAAAACTTCCTCCCTCAAAGTTGGAGAGAGGAAATCAGTCGAAAGAAAAGAAAGTGCACCGACCTTATGGCTCACCTGCACTCTATACGACTCCAGAGGCAACACCACTTCCTCCAGATTCCCCAACTTCATTCCCTCCATCACCTTATATCATCAATCATAAACGCCGAGGGCCACGTCTTCTGAAGAGTTTTTCTGAGAATGATATTGTTGAAACCCAACAATGCAATAAGGAAGAAAGAGTTGATGAAAATGGAGCAGCAGGAGATGGAAAGGTTGCAATTGTAGCCGGCAATGTTTCTTGTGAGGCAACAGTTTGTAGCCCTCATGGAAAGCTTCCTTGCAGTGGTTTCCATGGCATGAAAGCTGAAATCCGTGACTCAGATGTTGGTTTGGTTGGCCCTCTAGATGCAGTGAAGTTGTCACGTACTGCCTCTGAAAAAGACTCTGAGCGTGAGGATTTTTTCGATCCTCAGGATTCAATGAGTGTTGCCAGCAACAGTGAAACTGATGATAACACTGGAATTGAGCGTTCATGGAAGAATAATATGCCTCCTGGAGAGTTCTTTGATGCTTGTGAAGGTATAGTTCATCATTCAGTCTTTGCACCATGTACTTTCTACATGTATGCTTGCTGTCTCTTTGTGTATTTGTTGTCTCATATAAACTGGTTGTAGCTGATAATATTTGAGAAATCAGAACTAGTCTAGTAAGGTGTGCTATGAAGAAGTATCAGACTATTTATCAAAGTAAAACATAATGGTAAATGTTTCATCAGAAAAGAAAAGTAAATAAATAAATGGTGAATGGGTCATAATTATGGAATTGATATGTCTTGCTTGCAAATTTTGTTCTCCATATGCCATGTACATCCAAACATCCATCCAATATCCATTGATTGGAGAAGATTTACCCTCAGGCATTTAGATAGCTAATACTCCAGATATTTTCTCCATTGGATGATCTTAATCCTTCAATTGGTTAAGACGTTTGTCTGTTGCTCCAGAATTTCTTGAATGGTAGTCAGAAAATTGGAATCATCCAATGGAGAGGACTCTTGGTGCATGACCTACACATGACGTGGCTAAGAAGAAAATCAGTTGGGATCCTCTACTAGCTCTGTATGCAAATCCTTGTACTCTTTTACACGATTGCCATGTAAGAAGCTCCTAGATTAAGCTGCGAACTCGTCTTATTAAATCTGACAAAAACTTAAATTGTTTCTCAGTGATGAAATATTATTTGGCTAAAGCATGAACCTTTTGACCGTAAAGCTGATGTAGTATTGATAGGATTAGATCTCAATGGAATTCAGGTTTAGGTCCAAGCAGGAGTTTCTGAATTTCTGAAATATGATGGGACAATTGAAACAGAAATCCAGCATATATAGTACCTCTTTACTTAAATCTAATTGTGAAAACTTCCGTGAAGTGTAGCTGATGATTAAAAGTATATGGCTACCACATACAACTTTCCCCCTCCAAGTTTTTCTTGTACTCATCAAACTCTCAAATATTAATTCAAGTACCAAGGATGTAGTCAATCTGGCACCGCTATAAATCTGTAATATTTGCTGGAAGCCTTGGCTTAGCAGAGCAACATTTCTTTCTATGTTTTTAGTTGTTAAGCTGAGATCCAAACACTATGCTCTAAAGTTTCAATACTATGAATTTGACTTATTGCACTTTGGACTCAGCCCCTGGTGGTGCATTTTCATATGCCTTAGGAGTTATACCATATTGGCATATAATTCCTATCTAATAACAGTCTAGGCTTACCAAGTTTGCTTCTTCTGTAGAACTCTCTGCTGAGGGTATATCACGTTCTTCCAGTCGTCGTTTTGAAGCTGAACTGCATGAGATAAGACTGAATTTGTTACTGGAGATTGAGAGGCGAAAACAAGTGGAGCAAGCTCTTGATAACATGAAGAACCAATGGCAGAGCATTGGCCATAAGTTATCACTTGTTGGTTTCACGCTTCCTGCTCCGCCTGTTTCAGCAGGTAAAAGTGAACAGTTAGATGTGGACCTTGCAGAAGATCTGAGCCGCCAAGTTGTTCTTGCACGGGTTGTGGCTAACTCTATTGGGAGGGGGTGCGCTAAGGCTGAGGTTGAGGTGAAGATGGAGTCTCAGATTGAGTCAAAGAATTTTGAGATCACTCGGTTGTTGGACCGGCTACATTATTATGAAGCTATGAATCGAGAGATGTCCCAAAGAAACCAAGAGGTTGTTGGTATGATCTCTTACTACCTGTTGTTTTTTATCCTTTTTCAATGTATCTTACCTTCCATGCTGTTTTTTCTTTCCTTGCACGATTCTATGCTTCAATTATTTGGTTATCAGTCATCCTTTATATCAAAATATAAATAGTAGCTGTACAGATTTGGAGATGGATGAAGGTACGATGTTTTTACTCTGAGGAAAGATAAACTGTAGATACCATATTGACATATTCACCTATGTAAAGCAAACATCAACACAGATATATCTCTGGAGTTTATTTTATAGATAAATGATTGAATAGAAAGAAATGTTAGTGTTGAAGTTTTAGTCTGTGATTTTTACAGACACATCTGGAATTTGGTCAAAACACATGCTGCAGCTGTGTGGACATGTCCCAGATGTACTAAGAGGTTTCTGGTAAAAGAACCTGTTCCATTATAATGTTTTAAGTTAAAGTTTAAATAGGTTAAGAAGGGGAGCCTTGGAGCAATGGCGGAGTTATTGTCGTGTGACCTTGAGGTCACGGGTTCAAGGCGTGGAAACAGCCTCTTGCAAAATGCAAGGTAAGGCTGCATACTATTGACCCTTGTGGTCTGCCCCTTCCCTGGACCCCGTATACGCTGGAGCTTCGTGCACCGGGGCTGCCCTTTTAAAGTTTAAATAGGTTAGTCATAATCTAGCTGAGTGCACATGCTTTGCGTGTGGAATACTAGAGTTTCAATTTCAATGTCAATTTCTTTTTAAGTTTTCACTCTAGCTGAGAGTTAACAGTCCATATGGCAATGACATGCTTTGTTTCCCCCATTCAGCCTTTATGTTCCTCACAAAAAATATTATAAATTTCTAGATTGCAAACCAAGAGGCAAGTTTTGATAATCCTGCTCAATATGAAAAACATTTGGTTAGTAATTAAGGGTTTTTCCAAAACCAAGATAATATCCAAGTCACGTTCATCTATACCACTTGCGAGACCTCCATGGGTTAAAAGTACAAGCAGAACCCAATCATTTCAATGATCCAAACTTTCTAGTTTTGTAGATCATGCTTTTAGTGAGCCACGCACCAAAATTCAAGCATGATATTATTAGCGTCCTATTTTTTTGACCTTCAAAAGGACGGTCAGAAAGATTATCATGTCTAGTTAACAATAAAACTCTCCACAAATTAAACACTTAGAATCATCTGATGGTGGAATGGTTTAATTTATAACTGACTATAGCAAGTTCCAACCAGTTAGGTGGTTTGAACTTAGAATTGATTATATGCTGGATGCATATATCTTCACTTGGAAAATATGTTGGTTAAAATACAAGAGGGACCTCTTACGTGCAATGAGACAACGATAACAGTAATATGAGTGGCCAAATCAATACCTGGCTCACTCTTAACTTGCCTTTTCTTGTGAGAGTAAGATTTTACACTTGCAAGCATTGAAATTATAACTATCACCTCATCCATACCATGAGAATGGTGATAATCCATTTTCTTATGTTTTGCTTAAAGTCTCCAATTCAGATCCTTGGGCTTTTGAAATAAGTTCTCCATTGTGATTTAGTCATCCATACCATAGCCTACCATAAAGGCTGTATGGATCATTTATAAACTTGACCGTTAGATTCTTAGACTACTAAATTCCCCAGCTAAGACTATTGATAGATCCTTGTATAGACAATGATAATAAATTCTCAGGTAAGATCACCAGTAGGTCTTGGTTTCAACAGATTTTGGAGTTTCTAAATTCCTCATCCAAATATTACTAGTATCTAGCCATATGTCAAAATTTTCTACAAATCCATCAATATAGAAATGCTAAAAAGCAATATACAGAACAACATTCTTCCACTATTAGGTGGATTAAGAGAAGGTACCAGAACTTTTTTGACATTACCAGGGACCAGAAGGAGATAATTTGTCTCTGATGGTTCATCAGAATCAGTTGGGAAGCCATTTAAAACAGAATTTCATGAGCAGAAGATCATTCATCTGGAGCTGATTTTAAAGGAGTCTGAGGAAAGGGTGGTAAAGACTTGCCTTCTGCTAATATCTGCAAGGTGCCTGATTGCAGCAGATGTTATCCATGTTCAGCTTTACCATTGGACATGTTAAAGGATAAGTAAGTCACTTCAATCTTTTCAATCGTGGAATTTTGCAAGGAAGAATCTGTATGATTAGGTCCAAAATACGTCAAAATGAAATGAATCCACTGGAACCTACACTTGGTCAAAAGAGACATTTTGGAATCAATGGAGACAGACAATCCGAGAGATGATCCTATCATCTGAATTTTGGAAAATCCTATTTGATGGAAAATGAGCACATGAAGTACATGGGATGGTGGTATTAATATGTAAGGATATACTCAAACCCCTTAGCCATCAAACCAACCATGTGACGAATTCTGTCAGTTTCGTAACTCTCTGTGGTTTCCGTATAATATTTAGGACAGATGGTGACTAGAATACTGAAAACGTTATTAAGGAGAATAGTATAGAGTGGAAAAGGTATTGGGGGACAGAGAAGGACAAATCCTACACAGACATGCCCATGTAAAATGTATGCTGTCCCTCTTATGATTGCCTCTTCTTATCTGTCTGTGAGGACATATATACATTTGTCATCTGGTTGAATATTTACATAATTTTTTCTTAAGAAGATAAAAGGATTGATGTGGATGTAAGAAACCTGAAGTATAACAGTTGAGGCAGCAATTGCCCAACATACATCAAATCAGACACAACTACTCTTCGCAAGAGAATCAGATTTGTTGTCAGCAGATCTAAAAACACGCTGAAAAGAAACAATATTCAAGAAGATAGATGACGAATTTCATTGATAAGCAAGGAAAGTGCCGAGGGCCAGCAGCTCCCTTGTTAGCCTGAGCAATAACATTTGATGAATCTCCTTCCATGATCATGAACAATGCCACCTACTCCCACTGGTCCTGGATTGCCCAAGGATGCACCATTGAAGTTCAACTTGAGATAACCTGGAAGAGGGCTTAGGTACAGTTTTCCTAACCATCTCAGTGATTTTTTTTTTTTCCAATTTTTGTGGCCATCAATCAAAGAGTACTCCTCAACCATCTTCAACGAAAGAGCCCTAGAGAGTAGTCCATAAATCTCCACACATATGGATTGACGTTCTGAATCTTTAAGATTTCTCCTAAAAACCCAGCTCCATGCCAATCTACACTCATATGCAGACATATATGCATACACATAAATACACATCAAGGTGTTCACAATAGAAAACAATTCATGCCAAGGGCTGTATCCCTAGATATATAAACTTCTTTCACATATAAATTGATACATTGATGTCTGCTTGCACAACAGTACGTGGTCTCCCATACATTTTAATGCTGTATAATAGCCAGTGTTTTGTATAAGTGGACCAACTGTCTATGCAAGTGCTCATGCATAAACAGTCCTGATTGGACCAACTATCGTTAACCCAAAACTTGGTCCTCTTCTATTATTCTTTCTATTACTAATCTTTTCTTCCATGGATATTGTAAATTTTGTTCTCAGAAATGGCTAGGCGTCAAAGAAATAGAAGGAAAAGGAGGCAGAGGTGGGTTTGGACTTCCATCGGCCTTGCAATTACTCTTGGTTCTGCAGCCATCGCTTGGTCTTATCTACCCAGTGCACGGGGATCATCTGTCATCAGCTCTTCTAATGACAGTGTTGGGGATGCTACCACCAACCATGAGCAGGTGAAGTAACTTGAAATGCAAAAGAGATGTAAGAGAGTTCAACTGAATGGCTGGTTTGTTGCCTTATCCTGAGGTTGCAGGTTCAGTTCCAACTTACTATCATGCTTGCTTATAGCAAAATTTCTCCTACTTTCTTCATTTTCTCAGTCCTGTCTTCTCATGTAATGAATGGCAGGCACTAAGACAAGCCAAGGTGTGCAGTTGATAAGATTGGAAGGGCTTCTTAGTGGATTATCTCGTATCAGTTTCTTGTGTTTCGAAGTTAAATATTCTGGTTATGTTTATTCCCTCGTCTTGAAGTAGCTGGTTTACTTCCAACTTACCAAATCATTATCGTGCTTGTTTATAGCAAAAATTTTCCTGCTTTTTTCCGTTTTTTAGCCCTATTTCTTCATGTGAATAATCAATGGCAGGCTTTTGGACAAGCCAACTCATAAAGTTAGCTTGCTTGGTGGGGAATCTTATTGGGTAGCTCCTTACTTTCATGTCTGTTTCTTGTATTCAGAAGTTAAAAGATAAGGAAAGTACAAAGAAGGATTTTGCAACGAGCACTTAACATGCTGGCTTATTTGCACCATCTTCTAAAACTTTGACAGTGTAGCCAAGGAAACATGGAAAGGACCAGAAAACATTTAACGTTGAATTTGCATATATTATCATATGAGGACAACTGAGGGGGAAAATAAAGGCACGGTCCTCACAATGACCAATTTAAATATTTTTATCTTTTTTTTCCAGCTATGAAGCAAGCTAACTAGAACCTGTTTTCTTAATTTCTAAATATATTTAAAATCTCCCAACAAAGGAAAATTGCCAAAGTTAAGGACAGAAATTGACAGTTAATACTGTTCAAGTGGCTTTTTAGACAAGAGTTGAATGGTTGTCTGAAAATCTATAAATAGGCATTAAATTGGTCATTTTGAGACACACAAAAACCATATGGTATCCCCTTTCTCTCTCTCTCTCTCTCTCCCCTTTACATAATGATCAGATAGGTCTTTGGAAATTACTTACACTTGCTCTTGTAGTATCCCTGAAGTGGCTTGCCTTAGATCTCAAAGGCAATCTCTTAATTACAAGAGTGGGGCAAATAACACTTTAAAGAAAGTTTATTTATACATGTTCAAGCCTTAGTACTCGTTTTCCTACTTTATTTACCACTCTCTCTTATTTTTCTAACAAATACAACAAAACACAATTATACAAGTAATGTTACAATTACTGTTAAGTATACATACACAAGATTACTATCAGTCGACAATTTGCAGAAGGTACAGTATGGACTTCAGTGTGTAATAGTTGCTCAGTGACTGAAAAAATGAACATATATTATATACATGAAATAGAGATAAAAGAAGCAAAACCTAGAAATAGTGGTTAATAAAATAGGTGCACAAGTTCATGGATTCAATTTCTTGATAATCAGATCTATCGCCTTGTAAGTATTCCTTCTTTCAATAAATTTTCCGACACTCACCCAAAAAGAAAAAAGGAAAAAAAAAGGAAGTCATAGGTTGTGTGTCTCAGAAGGACTTAAAAGCATCAAGCAGTGATTGGAAAAACAAGCATATACAAATTTTGAAACTAGAAAAACGAGAATAAAAAAAGAAAGTTTCTATTGGGTGAATCTTGTGCAATTTTTGATATACTGGTATGCTATTCCATAAAACATAATTACAAGTAAGCACTGATCCTACCCTAAAGCAAAAAAGTCCTTGAAGCTTTTACTCCTGCTTCCATCAATTCATTCACTCCTAAATCTTGTTTTTGTTGCTGGAATCAAGTAAGGTAGGTCTTGTGACCCAAAACACACCAGAAGCCCAATAAGTCAAGTCAAAGCCGATAAACAATACATTTAAGAATCCAGGTATAAACTGCATCTTTCCCGCAACCCAAGGTCTGATACTCATCAGCCTGTACATATCCATATTGGCCAATACTGTAAAACATTGTTTGCAATGAGGAAGGAAGTAGATGAATCTAGGTGGATTCCCTTCCCTTTTTCTCAAATTCTTAACCTTTAAAAAGATTGAGATTGGTATCAATACTTCATTTTAGCAATGAATGTTATGCTTCCCTATCTTTGTGTGTGGCACCTGATCCATGATAAGGGTGAATTGTCCTATTTTATAATTCTTTCATATGCAATAAAATTCTCATTTACCAGAAGATGATCATCTACCAGATTTCATGCCTGTTAGATAATTTATCCCAATGTATTTTTAAGTTGAAAATTACAGTTATAGTTTATTTTGTATTCCTTAAGTTAAAAGTCACAGCCAAAAAGGCATAGGATAAGGCATCTAAAGGGCGTGAAATTTGGTACTTAGCAGATGCAAGTCATTCTTGATATGGTGAATGGCTTAGATCTACAAAAGACAAACTAAAAGTAAATAAAGTGGCAGTTGAATTATGATAAATCTAAGTGGCTCTTGGATTTATAATTCCTCTCTCTAGGAAAAGTTTTTATGCAGGTGCAAAGAGCAGGTGACATTGCACCTGCATGAAATGGAAAAAGTGAGAGGAAATGGCAGTTAAAAAACTTTTTCCCAGGCAATCAGATGTCACCTGCTTTTTATACTTGCAGCTCCTTGCTGAAAATTACAGCTCTCATAAATAAATAAATATATATATATGTATGTATGTATGTATGTGTATATATGTATACATAACACAGATGCGATGTGTGTGGGTGTTGGTGCACAAATGTGTATAGAAGAATCCAACTATGCATGAAATCTCAAATACACATAAATCAGACTTTAAGCCATTCCTTTTCGCTAGCATTTCTGTTACTTTTAGCTGCATTATGTAACCAGTATACATTGACTGCTGACATTGAATAAGTAATCCATTTGCTTACTTTTGTGGCATGTCTTACATAATTTTACATTTGATGCTTTAGTAGTTCTGACTTTAGGTACCCTACCTGAGGTTACTCTTGACTGTTATTAGAATCCTTGCAGAACAATACTATATGTAATAACTGAATATTGATAGGACAAGTTGAAGTGAACGTGTGACTGAAGCACTATGGTTATGGTGGTCAAATCCGGGCATTATAGCATATGGTTCACCAGTTACATGCATCAAATTTCGTTTTCAGAATGTATCCCATGTTTTGCCTTCATAGTCAGTCATAGAACACCTCCTTCTCATTGCAAAAGCTTCTTCATCCCACTAGGAGTGATTTGCTTCTTTAAGCAGAGGGAGGCAGCGGCCTGATCTCCATACATAACTGACAGAAGCATGGTCAAATGATGGGCAGGCATTGTTGAGGGACCTTTGCTGCTAAATCATACTTCTGGGACATTGTTAACTTTTGATTGATAATAAGTTGATAGATATGTTTGATCCCAGGGCCCAAGTGGAGCTTCACTCATTTCAGGGTTGTGCCATATAGACCATCTCGTTACATGCATCAATCACTCAGTAAACAGAGATGGATGAACTTGTAGCCTCTGTTTGAAAGTTACAGATATAACGTAAGGTGTTTGAGAATATAAATTTGCTTAGGAGATGTTGGGAGATCATTCTTGGTTATTTATTCTGATTACCACGGCAATTTGCACTTTCAGTTTTCACATTGAATTTTCAGATAACAGCAAGCTTTGCCTCTCAAGACTGTCATCCATATTGCAGATTACTACTTCTATGGGGGTCAATGATTTCCTGATTCCAGGTAGAAAATCCTTACCATGAGCCATAGCAATAGAGATGATTAGTAACTGAATGCATATTCTTCATGTGACACCCAAACATTAGAATCAGTCTCATTTCTGATAAAGAGAAGTGCTTATTAAATGCATCAAATCTCAACATGATCGTTGATATATACTTCTTGTACACATAAGTGGTTGAAACAAGGTGTCAAAACTCAGAATGCGGACACAATGCAGACTTTCGCCAGAACAAGTAAACTGGGGCTTAATGCCAATGAGTACTAGGATGTTGCAAAGTGTGAATACAATCAAAATATAGACGCCAGTGGGCATCTCCGCTGTAAAACGCTTTCTATGGACTTGCCAAAACGTGGTGAGTGCAACACACAAAATGCAGAAACTGGAAAACCGCATTGACTTGTACGTGTTTTGAGTCAAACCGCTGCTTTTAGACATCATAGGATGAGCGTTTTTTAAGGGGGAGCTTTAGCGCTACGTCACCTTAAGATCACGGATTCAAAGCGTAAAAACATTCTCTTGCAAAATATAATATAAGGCTAAGCGTTTGTGTCTCGGCATTCACAGGAAAGATAGTAAAGTGATTGAGGTGGTTAAGGTGAAGAATTTCTTTTCAAGATGTTGACACATAACAAGACAAATTAATGGGAAAGCCTAGTCCTTGGCGTGGCAAGCGTGGACACCATAACTACCAAATACATCAGTCCATATTTAGTGATTGTATGCAGAATCTTATATTTAATCATGGAGCTTAGTGGAGATAATAATTGATGAGGAGAAAAAGTAGGGCTATCAACAGGTTGAATATGGATTGGGGATTCATCTATGCCATGATCAGGATCCACTAAAATCTTAATAAAATTGAATCTTTGTTTGGATTATTCTTCAGGTCATATGTTGATGTCTTGATCTAAGATCATTTTGGATTTACACTGTCCTACATATAGATACCAAAAAAAACAAAAAAAAAATGAAGGTACCCCCAAACAAGCTCTTTTTTTTTTTTCAAAACAATAGGACTATAAACAAATTATCAAATTTTTACAAAACTATAATGTCAAAAGCTAATAAGAAAAAACTGGAAATTGGAAAAGAAAGTTTCAAATGTTCTCAGTAGTGAAAATTTGCCTGTAATGTAACCCCTAAAAATTGCCATCTTTTTGTTACTCTTTTATCTGAACTTAAATGTTCTTTTCTAGCATGTAGATATTTCTATCATTGCCTTTTTCTTCTGATAAAATTGTAACTCATGTTTTTTTTTTTCTTCCAATTTTTATGCCTAAGAGTTATAAAGTAAACCACTTAGATTTAATTATCTCAATTCATAAATATACTTAAAATCTCTTTAATAAGGAAAAAGTGTCACCCTAAACCTCCAAACAAGTATAATAAGGAGAGCCACTATCTTGTTTGTGACCATTTGAGTTAGATGACTTTTGGCCTATGTTAATATTTATGGATGTGATAATGATCTTTTATTTTATAAAATATCTCTCATTTGGTAAACCAAATGATGCTTTATCTAAGGGTTTTTCCCCCCACTTTTTTTTTTTTTTCTTTTTGGGTATAAGTGAAGAATACAAACCGAATCACTCACGCACTCCTAAATCTAATTCCCACCTGAGGCAAAAGTGGCAGTTGGAAGGTGCTTGCGTTATGTGTAGTATAGATTTTTTATTAGTTGTTTTTAGCAAATATCCCTACTAAAGAAGTTATTGGCTTATTAGTCCTTAAGTATAAGTTAATAGCTAATAAGTACGATTTTAAAGAAAATTTTACCAAAAAGTCCTTACAATTATATCCATCTAGTGTCATTTCTTTATATTATACTTAAATTATCAATTTACTCACATAAATGCTTAATAGATCATAATATCAAGGTGGGTCCCTTGTGGATAAATTGGCTATTTAAGTGACAGAGACGACAGACAACGGAGAATGGCTTTTTGGTAAAAAAGATTTAAATTAATACTTGTTAGCTATTAACTGATATTTACTGACTAATACGCCAATACTTTATCCGGCAGGGACTTTTCCGATAAAATTCTTTCTAATTAAACATATTCTAGGGCTCCATGGGTATTTTTAGATATAGCAACTGCCTAAGACCAAGTCCACAATTAAATAGAAGCATAGAGTAAAAAGATTTTTTAATTGTTAACGAGTAATCGGAAGAGGTTTAGGAGTAATATGTCCAAGGCATGGAAGCAACTTTTTATAAAATACAAGATATGGCTGTGTACTTTAGGCTCTTGTGGTTCATCCCTTCCCTAGACCCTACATAGACAGGAGCTTCGTGCATCGGGGCTATAGATTTTTTAAGATCTAAATCATTTATAATATTCAACAAGATTTAGAACAAGTAGTTACGATCATCAAAGAACAAATGCAAACCACATAAAAATAAAGGCCAAGTTTAAAAAGACAACGCCGGTGCACAAACTCTCCCAGATATATAGTCTGAAAAAGACAGACTACCAGAGCTTATAATGTGCAGCCTGACCTTACAATTTTATAAGAAACTATTTTCGCACCTCTGACTTGGACCTCAGGATCCCTTCGCTACGTTCATATGATGTGAGGTTTATATGACGTAGGCCAGCTCTTAACATTTTTCACCAACTTCAAGCCCACGTTCCGTACATAACAGGTGAAAAAGAAGCAGAAATTGCCTAACAGGGTGGCCTCACCATTTGGTGCTTTGTCTGACTTTTCACTCTAAAGCGTAACCGACAGGAGATGGTGATTGGAGGTTTCTCTCAATGTTCATGGACCCCCCAGTCCAATCACTTTCCATATTTTACTTGACCATTTTCCTCCATTTGCAGGCCACAAATGGGCAGCTCTGATATCTGCAGCCTCTTGCATCAAAACCCTTCCTTATAGGGTCAAATGATAATGGATTTCCATGGCAGCAGATGAGTGCAGATGAGGTGGCCACCCATGTCAAGTGCACCCTGGGCCAGAGAGTTGGTTTAGTTATTCAGTTAAACTAATGATTCGTCGTTGGAACAGTAACAACCATTTCATCAGAATTCTCTTGTTGAGATCTTATGAGTCGATTGAAACTTCAGATTCACGTTAAAACCACAAGTTGGCGATCCATGTCTGCTGCTGCTCTTACAAAATGGGAGTCATCTCTGACTGATCGAAGTCCGAATTGTAACACCCATTTTCAAACGCCCATGCCTTGAAAGTCAAGCTCTATGGTCCATCCACCGCATGATCGTTGAGCATTCAATTCAACGAACAAATACCCATTTAATTGGGTCCTAGTGTGTCCGGTTTTCGTGATATTTGGTCCACGGACAATCTAAGTTAGATTCTATTATGTGGACATTTTATATCAGTGGGTAAACTGCTATGACCACGCTTCCTGTAGTTTAAATGCAAGGCTCAAAATTTCCATGGTAAATGGTTGAGAAAATCATAAAAGGGATAAGGTCATCGGATGGATACGATTTTTCGGTTTTAGGTTATCCAAGTGCATTCTTGAAAATGAACGGTTTAGATCACCAATTAGCTGGGACCTTAATATGCCTTCTAGCACGTAAAGACCATGGTAAGAACACAGAGTTGGTCCTCGTACTGTGGTGGGGAAGGCCCCAATATATATATATATATATATATATATATGAAGAATTACAAAGAAACTCAAGCATGCAGTACCATTATAGACTCTCCCAAATCCAATCCTCGGCTAAAGCTAAAGGAAGACGTAAAGACTCAAACCTGCTTGGTCCACCAAGCATGCTTCAAGAAAGATGCCAGGTTTTCATCACTCCCTCTGTGTCACAGGTGTCTTATTAAACCACAGTACATGATTAGTACATAGAAGGTTGTTGTCTTGTGATCTTGAGGTCACGGTTCTAAGGTGTGAAATCAGCATATTGCAAAATGTAAGATAAGGCTGCCTACTAGAGGCTCTTGTGGTCCGCTCCTTCTCCGAACCCTACATAGGCGGGAGCTTCGTGCACCGGGCTGCCCCTTTACGTAGTTAGTACATGTAATCACTTGAAAGGAGTTAATCAGAGTGGGTAGTTAAACGTGAAACATGGCAGGACGAGAGAAGAACTTAATTTGAGACTTGGTTAAGAGCTTCGATTTATCACTTCTCACTAGACATCCTGTTGGCTTGCAACCCCAACTTAGTGGCTGAAAATGCCATGGGGACTTAGTTTTGGATTGACTCTACGACCCCGTCTAGCTAACCTCATTAGGATGATCTAACCGGATAATCTTCTCCAAGCTATCTGCCATAAAGTATGGCCATTTGGTGACTTCTAGCCTCTAGTTTTTTCAGTTAAAATTTTTAATAATCATAATTTAAAAACGCTGAAATCATCCCAATTCATGAATTTTTATGTTTAGCTAATGTAAGAGAGACTGAACCAGATGGACGAGCCAAACAATCCAAAAGAAAAGAGGGTCTCAGCCAGGGTCCCCAGTCCTGATGGCATTTCACCTCCAAGGCTATAATATAGAGAGCGTCGGCCACCACCCACCTATACCGCCACACACTCCGTAAGGATGTCTCCCAATTACATCCTTTTTTCTTTGTTCTTTTGCTTTCCCTTTCTTTAGGCAGCGTAATTCACGCCATAATTTATCTCAAGATAAAAAACTGCCTCCGCCAATTTAGCCCCAATCACGCATATCTAAACATCTTTTTCCAGGCCTACCCAATCAATGAAAGCACATGGAAGCGGAGCACCACAAATACTCCAGTATGTCTGATGAACGGTCTTCATTACTGTAGACCTGCCGCTGCAGTTGCAGAAACAGAATCTGTGGCACAGCCATCTTGGCCAGCTATGAGTCAGCACCGTCCGATCATTATTGGATTGAGATCAAATGGCTGGCTGTTGCAAATGACCCTGACCCAAGAGGGGAGAAGAATAAGATTGGATTGGTGACGAAAGGAAGAAAGCAACTCACATGCAGCCATGAACCCACCAGACATGCGGATTAAAGACGGTGGAAGCATCACATGGGTGCCACATGAATTTGCCACTTGGCAGAACGGAGAAATAAAAACAAGTTTGATGGTAAAATCCTTTTGTCCTCTCTCAATCTGGAGGAAGCGAAAGAAGTGACAGGTGATAAAGACGGGTATAGCTTTTAGGCAGGGAAAGCAAAGTAGAGATGCCCTTCATTTTGTTGGTAACCAAGCTAAGGATCCAATGCCACTGCCAGGGGAAATGGGAGGTGGTGCACCTAACAAAACAGGGGAAGATAAAACAAACTCCCAAAACCTAATTCACATTGCTTCTAAAGTATTAAAACATATGAATCTCACCGGATCCACTGGTTTACAATGGCCATTGTCTTTTAGATAATTTCTGAACTCATCTGACACCTGTTGAGTTGGTTGATGACTGTAGCCAGTTTGTCTCTCTAATTCTCCGCAAGTCCTTTTTAAAGTCCACAAATCAGAGTCTTGGCATTGTCAATGGTTGTGAATAATGAATATTAGTGCACTACTCATTCATGGCATGGTCTTGAATCTACACAGATGATGTGCATCCATGGCCCCACTTTCTCTTGCCTTTCATTTTGCCTTCTTTTAGTAGATTGGTCAAGTTGAAGTTCTGGCTGATTAAGCAAGGTATCTGATGCTTTGCTTTTTAACTTAGAAAAATTAATCCTGCATGCCCTTGTCTTAGTAGTAAAAATGGCACCCTATTAACCTTTCATGTCAGCAATTAAATTTAGAGAAAATTCTCTCATAAGAATAAAGAGTAGGGAGAAAAGATAAGAAAGGTTGAAAAAAAGTTGAGAGAGAAGCTTAAAGAATTTAATCCTTCAAAACAGAATTAAGAAGATGAGAAAAAATAAGCAAAATATCAGAAAAAAGAAAATGAAGATAAATAGCAAAACTGTTACGTGTCAGAAGAATATTGATGCACGGTCCTAAAAAATATAGAATTTTAGATTTCTACATAATTTTATATACAATATAAATTTCATCTCATATTCACTACCCAAATGACATATTTTTCTTCTCATTAAGGAGTCATGCAAACTCTAAAATACACATAAAAAATCTGATTTCCCTATCCTCTCTCTACTAATAACATTCCTCAATCTGTGGATTGCAATTCTTGGCAGATACTCAAGACAAAGAGAGGAGGTGTACTTATCAAAATTGATGTAAGAGAGGCATTAACCCCAAACCATAATAGAATCCTAAACATTCAGAAGAGAGCTATTTGAACTCCCCATTGCCCTCTTTGGACAGAGCTTCTGATTCTCTGAAAACTCAACAATCCCTACTTTCTCCTTCCTACATTTCTTCTTGATATCTGTCGAAACCAAAAGGAGAGTAGGTGACAAAGCATCTGAAATGAAGCATCTTAGCCTGGTTTTCTTTGTCCTCCTATTAATCCAACGACAGAGTCTTCTTACTGTTGAAGCAGCAGGAGGTTTCATCAAAGCCAGAGGACTCCATTTTGTGTTGAATGGCAGCCCATATTTTGCAAATGGATTTAATGCCTACTGGTTAATGTACATGGCCTCGGACCCATCTCAGAGAAGCAAAGTTTCAGCAGCATTTCAGGAAGCTTCTTCTCATGGGCTTACAGTAGCAAGAACTTGGGCTTTCAGTGATGGTGGGGACAAAGCTTTGCAGTACTCTCCTGGATCCTACAATGAAGAGATGTTTAAGGTGGTAAAAACCCAGTTTGGCTTTTTGCTTATATTGTCTTGGTTTTTGGTGCTGATTGTTTTTTCTTCTGTTTTTCCCTTTCAAGGGGTTGGATTTTGTGATATCGGAGGCAAGAAAATATGGGATTAAGCTGATCTTGAGCTTGGCCAATAACTATGAAAACTTTGGAGGGAAAAAGCAGTACGTTGCCTGGGCTAGGAATCAGGGGCAGTATTTGCAATCTGATGATGATTTCTTTAGTAATGCTGTTGTCAAGGGATACTACAAGAACCATGTAAAGGTGAGTTGTTGTCTTATCCTTACTTTGTTGGTTATTTTTTTTTCATGATCTTATCCTTACCTTTTTTTTTTGTTTTCTGAATTTAGGGTTTTCTTAGGTATGTTTTGGTGAAAATTTTGCAGTTTTCTCTTCATCTCCCCATAGCTATTCTTTGATAATTCTGTTTCAAAGGTTACTATAATTATCTTGTTTGGATGAATGGTTAAATGATTTTTCATGAAAAGGCAGCCGCTGTTTTGGTTTCATTTTCTTGCTATTGATTCTTTCAATTGTAATTGTAATTTAATTTCTTTTTGGTAATTGATGGATGTCATTGGGTAAGGAATATTTACAGGGTAGACTGAGATGTCTCTGCAGAACAGCAAAATGTGGTGATCTACATTAACTTTCTTGCTATAGTTAAGTGTCTAGCAAGATGTGATTCCTGCTTCCTGTTGGTTGTTATTCTGATTTTGATAGTTTTCAAAAGATTGTCATATGACCTACCAATAGAAAATATGGACTGGATTCTTACATTTTAAAGAGATCCTTTTACTGGCATTATTCCTGAGATTGAGTATTTTCTTTTGAATATATCATATCTGGTAATGTTATTGATGGATTTTTGTGAGAGTGATGGTTTTCTTTCTTTCTTTTTCCTCATGTTTCTTCTACTGATTGTGTGTTTTTTTCTTCATTTTTGTGTCTCAAAGACTGTTCTCACGAGAGTTAATACCATGACTGGTGTAGCTTACAAGGATGATCCAACAATCTTTGCATGGGAACTCATGAATGAGCCTAGATGCCAATCTGATCTCTCAGGAAGAACCATACAGGTAAAGAACTCTTTCTTCCACTTTTAATTTTTTTACATGCTTTCATGACGTTTTATTTTGTCCTCCCTTATGGGCGAAGTAAATTGAGAAATCTCTCGAATGCAAGAAAGCCGAAAGCTTACCTCACTCCTGGCTGAATTTTAGCCCATCCAATTCTGTAAAATGAGAACTCTGGTGGATCAGAAACGCTATCTGTGCCTAGATTATGGCCAGAATTTCCCAAGATATTGAAGATTAAATCCTGTACTCATTATGTGATTAAATTAAAAAAAAATATTGATACCTTCTGGGATAATATTTAGGACGGATCCTTCTAACATGTGCCAGGATAGCTGGCACATGATCTTGATTTATCGACTACAGTCATTGAAAGTTCTAATGCATTCTATTTAGAGTGTTATTTAAGTAACTAGCTTCGATGTTGATGGTTTACCTCTGTTTGATTTTCTTTCTTTCCTGCTGAATGGTACCACTGAATGATTCCCGCTAAGTCCTCTTGGTGCTTTTTTAACAGGCTTGGATTACAGAAATGGCTGCTCATGTGAAGTCCATTGACAGTGACCACTTACTGGAAGCTGGTTTGGAAGGTTTTTATGGAGAGTCAATACCTCAAAGGAAGCAATTCAATCCAGGATTTCAAATAGGAACAGATTTCATCTCAAACAATCAGATCTCAGGCATTGATTTTGTGACAGTTCATTCATATCCAGATCAATGGTAACAATCTAACAGAAACAATGAAATTAGGCTCCAATTTGAAATGTTAGGAAATCTTTTCCCTTGTATTTGCTTCTGTTCAGCATGGCTATATAGTACCCTTAGTTATCAAAACCTTTTCCCTTGGGGGGTGACTATTCAATCCGATTTTCTGTTAAGGAAGCTTACCGTGTTACCCAAATTTCCAAGATTTTTGAGTAGCTGGTCTTTCAGCTTTTAGCTTTACCTTTAACTGAATTACAGTCTAGATATCTATATGATCTTTTCAAATACTTTATTTTGTTCTGACTATTGAGCATTTAAGCCAGGATTCTAGGTTTAATAGAGGTATCTTTTTGGCTAAGTTCTGCATTTATTCCATGAGCAGGGTATCCAGTTCAAATGATCAAGCTCAACTTTCTTTCTTGAACAATTGGCTGGACAACCATGTACAAGATGTGCAGAACATTCTCAAGAAGCCCTTACTCTTCGCGGAGTTTGGGAAGTCGCGGAAGGACCCAGGTTACAGCAACAACCAAAGGAACATGTTGTTCAGCACAGTCTATGACAAGATATATTCTTCAGCAAGAAGTGGAGGTGCAGCTGCAGGTGGCCTCTTTTGGCAACTCTTGGCTGAAGGAATGGATTCTTTCAAAGATGGTTATGAGATTATTCTGAACGAGGACCCCTCCATCGCTAGTCTGATTTCTCAGCAGTCTCAGAAGCTTTTTCACCTCAATAGGATGTATGCCAGACTGAGAAACGTTCAGAAACTGAAGAGGGCAAAGGCCATAAGGAGAGCACAGTGGTTGGCTAGAAACAAGGAAAAGGGTTTAGGAAATTGAAAGATCAAAGCTCTTAGATTTTAACTTACAGCTACAAGTGAAATTGTATATATAGTCTTGCTACTCTTATTCTGTTTTACTGGCTTGACTTGATAGCGGCTGTGGTAAGTAGTAGGCTCTTAGAGTTGAAGGTTGTTCAACCAAGAGAGGAGCATATCTGTGGTTTCTATATGAAGTCTTAAGGAATGCAATTGTTATTTTGAATGATAAGTTATATTTGTTCTTGTAAACTTCTTTCCTTTTAGTGCTCTCTGAGTTATGTTCTGTAACTGAGAAGTTATGGGGTTTCTTCTTGTGAAACACGAACTGATGGTGGTCCAAAAAGTTCACATTCTGGGCTACATTGTAGATTGGGCAGTTCCCCAATATCTCCTTCATTGGAACCTCAACCTCCATTGTTTCAGATATTCTTACTACTATTTCTGAGCTTCTTAAGCCGTTCACTTCTGACTCCAAATTGTTAGTGGTAAGGATCTCCGATGGAAAAAGTGGGAGGGGATGGACACAGACCATTCCTTTCAATTATCCTACTGTCTTTCTGGAGGCCACAAATCAGAGGCCTATAGTTGTCTGATTGGATCAAATTTTGGTGCTTGCTCATCCCTGTCAAGGCCTACCAGATACATGGTTGAGATTGTTGAAATAGTAGGCATGGCTCTTTTTTCTTTTGGAAAGTCCAAGATTTCTTTTTCCATTTCTTCTGGCAGTAACTAGAAAAAAAGGGGCAGCCCCCGAAGCTCCGGCCTATACAGAGTCTGGGAAAGGGGTAGACTGCAAAGGCCTATAGTAGACAATTTACCTTGCATTTTGCTGATTTCACGCTATAAATCCGTAACCTCAGGACCACATCACAACAACCTTTTTCGTTGCGTCAAAAGCCGTTTGTACCAACAGCTTACGTGTGTACGTAGAATGGTGAGCGTATGAGTGTAGAATTTCCCACAACAAAACAAATGACAGCACAATGCATACGCAACTTCGTAACAGCATTTTAAAGAGGCAACAAATGGACACTATTGGACGGAACTTCCCTTAAAGGCATACAAAAGCTTGTCACCATACAAAACAAAAGATAAGAACCTTGCCATGGTGCACTAAATTCAGACGGAAATGAATTGGTCTCTAGGACAAGACCCTCTCGCATTTCATTTTCTTGTCCTTGTCATCCACTGAAGGCTATCCGAATTTAATTTCAAAGCCATATTTTGACTTGAAAGCTATCAGAACTTATTTGAAAGCCATATTTTGACTCGAATGTTTTACGGTACTCCTAATAACCAACGAATGACAAGCGCTTTTTCTTGTATAAAAAAGAGTCATGGTGAGGATCTAGTGGTTGATCAAATCACAAGATTTACGATTATGGTATTAATCTAATTTCACCTGTTGGATCATCTATCTAGCCTGATTACCTAAATAGTTGATTTGAGCGTTCAAAAATCTTTAGACTGGTTGGAACACACTCAGAGTGACCATAGTGTTCATGAGCTGGCCTGCTGGATCAGCACCCATTTGTACGAAATTTTTATATCCTATATGCGCACCTTTACTGGGCACATTTTTGTCCTAAGTTTGGGACTGTTTTAAGTTCCTGTTAAGTTCGGTTTTTTGTGCCTGAATAAGGCTGATGTTTCATGAAGATTAGCAGCCATTAGATCCGCTAAATTGACATGAATAGATGCATTGTTTGCTGTCCCAAAATCTGTCCTAAAGTGTAGGATCGTTGAGCTATTTTTCTGGGTTGCTTTTGAGCTTGATCTTTTGGGACTGTTTGAACACTGATTTCTCAGAGATTTAATTAGAACTTGTGCCGAGGTTAATCTCCACTGGTTGCTATCCTAATTTAAAGCCTAAATCAGAAGCTTAAGATGCCATTTTCTAAGCCAAAAACAGTGATCTTTCTAATTACTGCCTAGGATAGATTTGTGCTCATGGTAAGGGGACTATAGGAGAAGCTTTTGGTGCTTGAGGTTCATGCTTTCTGTTATGATTGATATCAGTTAATGTGATATGTAAAATTCATGAACTAATTTTGCAGTTTAGTAGTGCTTTGTCTTTCATTAAGCTAAGTTAGAGTTTATGCTATTTCTTGATTGTATTTTTATGAAGCTTATAATTGGAACTGTTATAACATCCATAAATTCCAGTAAATCTTAATGCTTGCAAGCACTAATGTGTGTGAAAATCTGGCTATAATTGAGTCGATTCACTTTATCTTTCAAAGCTTTTTTGTGTCAATACATTGTTCATTGCCAGATTAGTATATAGCATATGAATTTGTGACAATGTGAATGTTAACTCAAATATGTTCCAAGTTTCTAATCGTAAGCTTTTGTTCATTTATAAGGGCTGGAAATGCCTCTTGTATTGAATTACTAGCTAATAATTTAAAACATGACTGTTTACTTTGAATGATATAACTCTGCTCAGAGTGACCATGGTACTCATGAATCGGTCCTATACTTAATAGTTGACTTGTTTATCAACTAACTTACCCCTAGGATTAATAGAGACCTCGGGATACAGGTTTAGATTCTATGTGTGGCCAGGATTAGACTTTGTAATAAGGGTTTTGTATGCAAGGATACTTAGAGAGAAAAAGGACGTATGAGGTTCTAAGAATCACTCTGATATTCTAACTTTCCTCCATGCATTTTTCTACTGAGAAGGAATAAGGGAAAAGTCACAACTTCCTAGGGAGTGCAATTTTTTCAAAAAAAAGAGAAGCCCTTCATTGTTGAAGATCTTGGCTTGTTCTGAAGCTGGTATTAGGTCCTTGGAAAGGTTCTATGTTTTCTCCTATACTTGTACGTTCTAATCTACTTTTGAGATGGGTATTTAGAGAAAGTTCGTCGGCCAATGGAAGTGGGTTTTGCATCATTAAATTCAATTTATTTTATTGTACTTGGCTCTTATAAATAAATAAATAAATAAATAAATAAATAAATAAATAAATAAATAAATAAGAGCATGTGACATTTGATTGGCTGGGAAAAAGTTTCTTATTGCCATTTCCTCTAACTTTTTTTGTTTTTTACTTTTCCTCACCCAATTAGATGTCACCTGCTCATCGTACCTACATGCATGCAAGATAAGGCTGCATACTGTAGACCCTTGTAGGCTACTCCTTTCCCAAACCTTGCATACGCGGGAGCTTTGTGCACCAGAGCTGCACTTATATAATATATATATATATATATATATATATATATATATATTCAGCTGTTTTATGCTGGTGCACAGAGCTGGTGACATTTGATTCGCTAAGAAAAAGTAGAAATATATATATATATATATATATATATATATATATATATATTCAGCTGTTTTATGCTGGTGCGCAGAGCTGGTGACATTTGATTGGCTAGGAAAAAGTAGAAAATATAAAGAGTTAAAGGAAAGGGCAGTTAAAAAAATTTTCTAGCCAATCAAATATCACTTGCTCTTTACATTTGATGCTTCTTGCTGAAATTAGCACTCCCTTATGTTTTATATATTTGTGTATGTGTGAATTTTGGTAACAGATATTATGCTTTGATTTTCTGTTTTGCAAGTACATCTATGGCTGAAGATTCTCAGGACCAACACATGGAGCCTTCAAGACTTCTTCACCTACATAATCCTTCCATGGCTACCTTGCCTTCTCCCCTTCCTATCTCTTCCATCTCTTGGATTGACATATGTGAATCACACCACACTTGGAGTCCAATAGCTTGAATTTGAGCTGCCAATTGAAGACCCAGGAGTGCCATCCACTCAGCTCAACTGTAAGATTCGGTAATTTAAGGAGCTAGTGGTATAGCCAGCAATTTACTACCCATTTTAGTATGGAGTAATACCACCTACCCCAGCATCTCCTGGGTTACCATTAGCTGAACCATGAAAAGAGAGTTGCAACACATCCTAAGGTGGAGGAGACCACTTCAATATGATTCAAGTTTATGATCGAGAACTACATTCGTTGCTGCCAACCTTTGAGAATTGAAGACAGTCCTCACTGTAACTGCACTTCAAGACTCCCTTTGAGATGGTGCCTATGACTAACTACAGTATGCTTGCTTGGTTAATCCCCATGAAACATTGTATAATGTATTTATACCTAAGATCTAATGAAATTGGAGGGAAGGGGAGCCTTGGTGCAATGGTAGATTTGTTGTTGTTTGACCTTGAGGTCACAGGTTCAAGGCTTGGAAACAGCCTCTTGCAAAGTGTAAGGTAAGGCTGCATACTATTGACCCTTGTGGTCTGTCCCTATCTCAGACCCGGCATATGCAGCAGCTTTGTGCAATGGGGCTGCCCTTTTATCTAACGAAATTGGAGGGGCAAAATCAGTCCACCGTAAATCGATGTGAACCTATTCAGTTTTGCTGGAAAATATCTCACCTCGGGTTGTAAATGGCGTATATTCAATGTTGTCGACCATATCTTGAACACCTAGTTTTGGGATTACATATGGATGAAGCAGTGTAGTTTATCCATAAACCAACATTTTACTGACAAAATAAAAGATATGAATGGGGAAACAAGATGTCATAAAACTCATTGATTTTCTTCTCTCTCTCTCTCTCTCAGTCCTCGCCAACTCTAAAAATTCCCTTCGTCGTCAGACAAATCAACAAATTTTCAGTAAAATCCTCTAATCTTCTGTTTTTCTGGCCAAATGTCCATATTTATGTTCCTTTCTTCCCTCTTTTCCTATTTTTCCAATTTCAAAATCTCATGATCCTCCTCCTCCTTCCATGTTGTATTGTCTATTTTAAATCCATGTTATTATTCACTTTTTTATGTTATGGTTACTACCTCGATATATATTTTCAGCTTTTGTGTTGTTTTTTATGCTGTGTTCTGAGATAATGCGGTCCAAAGAAAGCTAAAAATCTTGATGGTTCAGTTATGATCTTTCATGAAACCGAACTGGACAATTTAGACTCCTAATAGTCTCACCAATGGGGTATCCTCATGGGACCGGAATCGGGTGAGTTGCTTGTTGATGGTTTGCAAGTTCAACAACCTCAATCACATACATCATTTAGATAAAAAATAAGGCCTTTAGTGCCTGCTCGCTTGGCAAGAAATGGCTGGAAATTGATTTCCATGGAAAATTGTGAAAAAAGTATTTTTGCCTTCAAATTGAGTTACCCCAAAAACTAAAGAATCTTTCATGACCTAATTTTTTTGGGTCTTTTGCATAGTTCAATTTCCTGAAGGGGAGCATTGGCGCAATGGTAAAAGTTGTCATATGACCTTGAGGTCATAGGTTCAAAGCGTGGAATCAGCCTCTTGCAAAATGCAAGGTAAGGCTGCCTGCTATAGGCCCTTGTGATCCACCCCTTCCCTGGACCCTGCATAGGTGAGAGCTTCGTGCACCGGGGCTGCCCTTTTAACATAGTTCAATTTCCATGCCTGAAACACTTTCCATGAAGATTTTCTTTTCCTATGGAAATTAGTTTTTTGTCCATCTCCTGTCAACAAAACAGGCTAGATATTCTTGCACCCCTTCAAAAAACAACACATTTTAAATATCAATTTCCCTGGGTTTATTGTCTTACCCGTTTCAAACATATTTTAGGAGAATCCAAAACCAAAGTGCAGCATAAAGCATTTGGTCACAAAGGCGCCATAGGACGTGCATGAAGGGGGATACTTTTGGATGACCAATCCATTCATCTCATTGCTTTGCCTTTGGATTGCTCGTAAACAAAAGATCACAACAATTGAACGAATCTATCATCTTCAAAATGTTTTTTGATCGTTGAACTTAGAGCATTGTTTGTGCAAAGTTTCTAATCGATAATGTTTTCTGAGATAAAAAATACAATTTTCAGATGATAGAATCATGCAGTCTGGCACATCATTCAAACTATTAGACAACATCAATCGAGCAATCAGAATAACAGGTTGGAACATCCAAAGTTGGGCTCCATGCAAAATGAAACATGTTGAGAAATCATTTAACTGCAACAAATCTTGACAAACTTACGGTGTAGAATAAATTGTGGAAATTTGATTTCCAAAGGTCCAGTTCTTTGGACATGGCGACAAGAATACAGACATCAGATAATAACTAATTATCATTAATTAAAGTTCCAGAGCTTTCAACATGGTTTATAGGTCCGTCACTGAAGATACATACAGAATGAAGAAGCTTAATACCCCAAATTTATTGTTAATATTCTTCATCTAGCATTACATAGTTGGGATTATCAAGCATACAAGGAAGAACTAATTTACATACAAACTACAGTTGATCTACAGTCTTCTTACTTGAGCAAGGTAGTTGAACGCTTCCAACTCATTAGTAACACCGTGCTAACTTAATTGAACGGAATTTTTCATACTGAGGACATTAGTCTTGAACTGATATCATCCTTTATGACTTCATTTAAACAGCATCAGCTCATCGTATTGGCCACCAGAAGCAATCTTATAAAAATCCATGTCAGATACCAACCAGTTCTATATTACCGTCTCGTCCTTGATTGTAGCGTTCTTCAGTATAACCGTGATCCCTGATCGAATGTAGAACCCTTCACTTGGCCTATCTGCTTCTTGAACATCCTAAGAAGAGTAAAGCATTCACGTTAGTAACAAGTAGTTCTATGTTACTGATTCATGCCATTGGTTCTTCCAAGTTTCTAAACGCCTTAAATGACTATACATAGTACTTACATCTTTGTTTTTGATGATGACATTCTTCCCTATCTTAGCATTCTTGTCAATGATGCAATTCCTTGAAAAACAGACATACTATCAGTTGGCACTATGATGCATTTCCTATACTTTTCTTGAAATAATCTGAATCAAGTCTCACCTTATCTTGGTATTAGCCCCTACACCAATAGGAACCTTTCCTTCTGCCAGCACAGATGCTATTTCAGCTTCAGTTTGATAGTAGTCAGCGCCCATCATCATGGTATCCTGAAAAGCAGACAAGCTTATGTAAGACATCGGAAATATTTCAAATGAAGAAATTTCATGATATCAACAATTTGGTGTTTGTGTTGTTGTTCATATATTTTCTGTCTGAATTGTTTGGTATCTACTATTAGCGGAATTATAAGTACCAGATGTAAATATGCTACTAGATTGGTTTAAGCCATGACTTCCCATAAGTGGAGCTTGCCGCTGAAAAGAAGTGAATCTAACAATCAAATAAGTTCTCTACTTGAGATCTACTATTTAACAACTCCAGATTCAAAAGGCCTATAAACAAGAATATGGTAAATCATACTGGTGACCTTTTAAGTAGATGGAAGCATACAGGATCTTTCTGTATTGTTTGGTATCTATCTATTAGCAGATTTATAAGTACCAGATGTAAATATGCTGCTAGACTGGTTTGAGCCATGACTTCCCATAAGACTTCCCATAAATGGAGCTTGCTGCTGAAAGGAAGTGAATCTAACAATCAAATAAGTTCTCTACTTGAGATCTACTATTTAACCAACTCTAGATTCAAAAGGCCTATAAATAAGAACATGGTAAATCATAGTGGTGACCTTTTAAGTAGATAGAAGCTTGCAGGATCTCTGGCAAGGTAAGCATTACTACCAGTAAATAGAAAACATTAACTAATTTCTTCTTACGTGCCGAGAGTATTCAGTCTCCTAACTTTAGCAGAGATATTTCAACTGTTTTAACTTCAAATCAATACCCAAACTTTATTCAACATGCAAAGATTTAGGATAAAATGAAAATGCATCTACAAAGTAGTTCCAGCACATGCGCCTGCCAACTTCACCTGTACCTAATGTTAAGCTATATTTCTAACATCCACACAAATACAAGGCATGCAAGCACAAAATGACAAATGAAACATGCACTTATATGGACTGGATTTACAACCAGAAAATATAAAGTGGTTTAGTGGAAATTTAGTGTTCAAGAATGGTAATAGCCTTTTCTTTTTTTTTCCTGAGAGTGGTCAAGAATGGAAATAGGCTCTAAAATTTGTCTCAGTGATGCGTCAGAGAAAAATTTGACTAAAGACAATAAAGATTCTCACCAACTACAGTAACTCACCTTTAGTTCTACGCCATATTCTAAACGGGATCGAACGCCCACGATAGAATGTTCAATGCTACATTCACGTAAGAAGCATCCATGTGAAATTATTGCATTGCGGATCTGCATGATTTGGTCGAACATGATGGGATGCACAAAGTTATGAAAGAAGCAACTAGCTGACCCAAATGTATCAGTAGCATACCTGGCATCTTTCAACTTTGCTTGGTGGCAAGAACCGAGGAGACGTGAAAAATGGTGTCATTGGGTCATAAAACTGGAATTTTGGAGGCTGCATGAAAACAAACATTCATGAGTATGAAGAATGTTCTGTTTTATAAAAGTAAATCAAATTTTGCCTCATGAATATCATTGAATAGTGACATAAGTAGAAATTAATGGCTTTCACTGAAATGGGAAGTAACTTCAAGAAACATGTTATGTGTTTACTAGAGTTCTTATAAGATGGTTGCATTATATCACCTGGGAAGAACATTAGCAAGCATAAGCACAAGTGCGGCCAATTTTCTTAATGATTCAAACCATTTATCTCTTTGAAATGCTATGAATGAGTCATACAACAAACAAATTTGTTTCCCATCTGACAATTGCAGGCTTGTAATTGGGTGGTCATTAGAATGAAAAGAATATAGGTCTATATCCATCAACAAAGATTCCAAATTTATAGCTATACATGGAAACAACAAGAGAATAAGGGTATTGATCATCAAATAAGTCAGCTCCGCTTGATTCTTGGCAGGTCAAATATCTCTCTGTCCTATATTGGCCTCTAGAAAAAAATTACACATTTATAAAAGAAAATTTTAACATACTGTTTACTGTCTTCATAAGGAAACAAGTGATGTGAGATAATATATCTTAGCTATGATACTGTAATACCAACCTCGGATGTCAGGGCTAAATTGGCATCAAAGAAAGATTTAATTGTTCCAATGTCCTCCCAGTAATCATTAAACAAATATGCCTGTCAAGATAAGAAATTAAACAATTTCATGAGTTTCACCATCCAGTTCCATTATAAAAATAAACTACCTAGCATATATGATGCATCAATAGAAGCATTCGTTATGGCACGCACAAGGTGATTTCCATCTTTGTAATGGGAGATATGGTCGAGTAGACCACAATGTAATGTCAAAAAACTATTGCCCTCAGACATAAATAAACTGTATCCTAATGGGAAGCAAACGAAAGAATCTGCCTTACCTGGACATTGTGCTCCTTCACAGCTGAAGGAATGATTTCTGATCCAAAGTCATTGGATGTTGGATATCTCCACCTGCAGAAGTAATCAGATCATGGTGAAAAATCTTGTTCTCAATATAGAATAAAAAAGAATGTGCTAACAAGTTGGACTGAGCTAAGGATGATTAGGTTCAAGCAAATGCTACTTGCCTCAGAAGTTTCAATAGAATATCTGTTCTAAAACAATATACTCCCATGGATGCAATGTAGGGGGATTTTAAGGCTTCTTGCCTAGATAATCCCAGAAGAGTTGTGTCAACTTTCTGCAGAGCAGAAGGCAAGATTTCTCATTAAATAAAAGCTAATCAACAGTAGCAGTGAGTAAAAACTAGAATAATAATGTTCAACCAGAGTAAATGAAAGTAACATTTTACAGAAAATGGAGTAAGATGCAAGAGAGCCTATTGTCTCTTAGTAAAATAAATGATAGAAACCTACTTACCATGGCTTGAAGATCAATACCCTTGGGTTTCTCAGAGAAGTTGATGATGCGCCCTGTTTTATCTATCTTCATCAATCCATAATCAGATGCACGACTGCCAGTTAATAGAACAGTTCAGAATGAATTCCAAGAGCAATAAGAGAGAAATGCAGTTTGAAATGTCTATATATCAGATGCACATATATTTGCAAGCTAACTTAAAGGCTTTCACTGAGCTGGATGAGCAAAGACTAGGGCCAAGCCTTGTCAAACAAGGATGAGGCACCATTGATCCTTGCAATTTGTCAACTGAAAAGTAAAGAGGGACAGTTTTGTTTCTGTAAGTGAAATTGTGATCCCCATAACTTTTGTTTTACCTGTCATCCATGGGTACGCAAGAAACTGTAATGTCAGCACCTGTGTCAATGTGCCTCTGCATAGAAACCAGCAAGAAAAGTTCACAAATGTATGTGTGTGTGTGTGTGTGTGTGTGAGAGAGAGAGAGAGAGAGAGAGAGAGAGAGAGAGAGAGAGAGAGAGAGAGAGAGAGAGAGAGTTAACTAGTTCCACAATACCTGCACAAAGTCTAAGTAATCCATTCGATAAAGGTGGTCTCCAGACAAGATCAGTATATTCTCAACTCTCTTATTCTTGGCATCCTATACAAATCAATGCTACTAATGAGAGATCATATGAAGACTAAGAAAAAACAAATGCAACAGATCCATCTAATCAACCCCTTCAGCAGAAGTATTCAATTTATATGATATAGTCACCTCAAAGACCCAAATGAATTGTCTGACAGCATCTGCTGTGCCCTGGAACCAATTCATACCAGCTTCACCAGGTGTCTGAGTGGCTGCCAGTACCTGTTTATCAAATAAAATCAACTTCACATACGCAAGAACAAATGAACTTGTTCTAGAGGTGATTAAGAAATATTCCGCAAACAAAAAGTATTCTCTTTAAGAGATTGACAGACACTTCTGCTGGGAAACAGATGTGTTGGATGCATGTGATGAATTCAAGTTTAAATGGCTTCTCAAGGATAAAATATTAATCCACCTTTATTTTGTTATTTTTCAATGGTAATCATTTTTGAGCAGTTCTGAATATACATTTCCTCTATTTATCTTGCTTTTTGAGCAGTCCCAAGCCCGGATAAAAAAGGAGGAGGGTCTTGCGTCAGGTGCCAGCCGGCAAGGGGGAAGGTGAAGATGATTCTATTATTTCTTTCTTACAAATGAATATGCATTTGTATATTAGTTTGTGAGGAAGAAATGAGAATCATCTCCAGCTTCTTAAAAGATGGCAACCCTTGTATCAGGTAGCCAGTCAGTCAAGCGAGAGGAAGTTGAAGATGATTCTATTATTTCTTTCTTACAAATAAATATACATTTGTATATTAGTTTGTGAGGGAGAAATGAAAATCATCTTCAGCTTCTAAAAATATGGCCACCCTTGCGTCAGGTAGCCAGCCGGCAAGGGTGAAGCTGAAGATGATTTTAATGATTGTAATGATTTTCATGATTTTAATGAAAATCATCTTCAGCTTTTAAAACTATGGCAACCCCAACATGACATGAATCGAAATCTGAAATTCGCTCAAGCTAGGGCGTTCCCCATAAGCGACGCGTTGCATCGGATCCCGGATGCGGTGAAAAATAGGCAAGGGTTGCTAGGGCGTTCTCCCAGAAGCGACGTGCTACATCGGATCCTGGGTGTAGTGAAAAATGGGCAAGGGCTGCTAGAGCGTCCCCTCGGAAGCGACGCGCTTGCATCGAACCTGTGTGCAGTGAAAAGTGGACATGGGTTCATACCATGGAGGTCGAGAAAGGCGATAGTAAATAGGGAATCTCCAAATCATAAGATTCGCATCGCTACATGGAATATAGGGACATTGACGGTAAGAGTTTGGAGTTAGTAGACACGATAAAACGTAGGAGAGTCAACATCGCTTGTATCCAGAAACCAAGTGGAAAGGGGCTAAAGCTAGAGAAATAGATGGGTATAAATTATGGTACGTAGGAAAGGAAAATAATAGAAATGGCGTAGGAATAATAGTGGATAAGGAATTAAAGGATAAAGTTGTGGACGTAAAAAGAATCAGTGATAGAATAATAATAATAAAAATGATTCTAGGAGAGCAGATTATAAATATTATAAGTGCATATGCACCACAAGTAGGGCTACAAGATATAATTAAGAGACAGTTTTGGGAAGATATGGAGGAGTCATGCAAGAAATTCCCAACACCGAGGGAATATTTATAGGAGCAAGACTTAAATGGCCATGTAGGAAAAGATAAGGAAGGATATGATAGAATACACGGAGGGTATGGTATAGGTGAACGAAACGAGATGGGGGAGAATATCCTCGATTTTGCTTTGTCATATAACCTATCCATTGCAAATACACTCTTTAAGAAGAGGGATGAACACTTAATAACCTTTAAAAGTGGACTTCATAAAAGCCAAATAGACTTTTTTTCTACTTAGGAATAATGAACGATCTATATGTAAGGATTGTAAGGTGATACCCGGTGAGAGTTTAACCTCACAACATAGGTTAATGGTTATGGATATTCATATCAAAAGATGGAGTAAAAGAACTGAACTTAATACACATCCAAAAACTAAGTGGTGGAACTTAAAAGGAGAGAAAATAACCTCATTCAAAAATAAGTTGATGGTAGAAGGAAATTGGAATTATGAAACAGAAGTAAATACCATGTGGAATACTATGGCTGAGTCCATTAAGAAAGTGGCAAAAGATGTCTTAGGAGTATCTAAAGGTAAAAGGCTATTAACAAAGGAAACATGGTGGTGGGAATGAAACAAAGGCAAAAAGCTATTAAAGAAAACGAATGCATTTTAAAGCATGGCAGGAAGATTAGAAATAATGAAAACTATGAACAATATAAGAATGCAAAAAGGTTGCTAAGAGAATAGTAAGTGAGGCTAAACTTAAAGCATATGATGAGCTCTATAATAGACTAGGAACAAGAGAAGGTGAGAAAGATGTGTTTAAACTTGCAAAGGTAAGAGAACAGAAGAGTAAGGACTTAGAGCATGTTAGGTGCATTAGAAGCGATGATCAAGGGTATTAGTCAAAGACGAGATCAAACAAGGTGGGAAATCTACTTCCAAAAATTGCTAAATGACAATGGCCCTGAGAATAGAGGAATTGAAAATACTATAAATCTAAATAACACTGGATATTATAGATATGAACGTAGGATTAAAATGCTTGAAGTAAAAGAGGCCTTGAGAAAGATGAAATGGGAAAGGCCATGGGGCTCCGATGGTATACCAATAGAGGTTTGGAAGCATATGGGAGATATTGGGTAGTTTGGTTGACCAAGTTGTTTAACAAGATTATAAAATCAAAGAAAATGCCTGATGAGTGGAGGAAAAGCTCTATTGTACCAATCTATAAGAATAAAGGAGACATTCGTAGCTGCACTAATTATCGAGGGATCAAACTTATGAGCCACACCATGAAACTTTTTGAAAGAGTCATTGAGAAGAGGCTACGACATGAAACAAGTGTATCGGAGAATCAGTTTGGTTTCATGCCTGGAAGGTCTACCATGGAAGCTATTTTCTTACTAAGACAATTAGTAGAAATATAGGGAGAGGAGAAAAGACCTACACATGGTCTTTATTGACTTAGAGAAGGCTTATGATAGAGTCCCCAGAGAGTTAGGTATGGAGGGTGTTAGGTGTTAAAGGGGTTTCTCGGGGTATATAGACATAATTAAAGATATGTATGAGGGAGCGAGTAACAAATGTTAAGACCCTTGGTGGCGTGGTAGTGATTTTCCCTGCTGTCACCGTCGGATTGCACCAAGGATCGGCATTAAGTCCATACCTTTTCACATTAGTTATGGATGAGTTAACAAAACATCGCATGAGGAGATTCCTGGTGCATGCTATTTGCGGACGATATAGTCCTACTTGATGAGACAAGGGAGGGTGTCAACATAAAGCTAGAGCTATGGAGAGAAGCGAGTAGAATCGAAAGGATTTAAAATTAGGTGAACTAAGACAAAATATATGGAATGTAATTTTAGCAAGGAGAGTAGGAGTGGAGCACCAAATCCAAGATTGATAACCAAGAGGTCCCCATGAGAGACCACTTAGATACTTAGGATCATTGATCCATGAGAGTGGAGAGATTGAGAGGGAGGTTACCCGTGAGAATCCAAGCGGGTTGGAACAAATGGAGATGTGCAAGGGGTTTTATGTGATCGGCGGGTGCCACTCAAACTAAAGGGAAAATTCTATAGGGATGGCTATAAGGCCGGCCATGCTCTATGGATCGAGTGTTGGGCAGTTAAGGAACATCATACTCATAGGCTCGAGTGTTGCGTAAATGAGGATGTTGAGATGGATGAGTGGTAAGACAAGAAAGGATAGAATTAGAAATGAAAATATTAGAAGAAATTTAGGGATAGCACCAATAGGTAACAAGATGAGGGAGATTAGACTTAGATGGTTTGGACATGTTCAAAGGAGGCCAACAACGGCACCAGTTAGAAGGAGTGAGGCAATACAAGTTGAAGGTTCTAAAAGGGCAAGGGGAAGGCCCAAAAGAACGTGGATAGAAGTGGTGAGGAAAGATTTAAAAACTTTGGGACTAAATGAAGCCATGGTATTTAATAGAGTGGAATGGAGGAATAAGATTCATGTGGCCGACCCCTAATTGGGATAAGGTCTTGATGATGATGATGATGAATACAGTTCTCTATTTGTTACACTTGACTGAACTAATACTACATGTTGATCCTCAACTGCATTTATCCAATCAATGAGGATGGTTAGCTTGTACAGGCATCACCAATATGCTTTAGAATAGGATGATTGCAACTACCTGACTAAAGGCTTAAAGCTGGGTGCTCAGAAATAACATCAGCGGTGGTCACATTGAACAGGTCAATTTCCTCTAAATGGTAGGATGGTATAGTTGAGTGGTTCTAACAAAAGTGGCCCCAAGACAGAAACCAACATGTGGACGTGATCTGAATGATGATCAGACCACATCCACAAGGCCATTCCTTTTCATATCATCATGATGCATTTTCCAATATATCTACCCAGGTGGCCCTGTCTGATAACTTTCTTTTCTGACTGGCATGCGTCCACATCGTAAGTGTCTTTCTTGGTGTTACCAGATGAATAATGAGGTTAGACATGTACACTGATGAAAATTATTGGTTGATATGCTTATATTTAGCTTTCACAAATCAGCACTGACATTTTCACATTTAATTTTCATCGACAAAACCACAAATTTAACCATAATCTAATATTCATGAAGTTTTTTCTGGGAATGAGCTTATAGATACACTTGGTTGACAGAATCAATAGGATCACTTAGCACAGAGTGCGTACCTCAACAAATCCATCTCCAAAGTTGATGCCATTTCCAAAGTTATATGTACGAGCAAGATGACGGTTCAGGGAAGCTGAATTGAACTGAGTCATGATGAATATCTTGTTTATGCTGCTGTTGATGCAATTGCTCATTGGAATATCAATGAGCCTATAACATCCACCAATTGGAACCTACATGTGACACCATATCATGTTAGAATGCAGACTAAATCTTCAGATATTTGAGCTGGTGATGAGAACATTACAAACAAATCTTTCTGCAGATAGAGAGTGGTTTCCAAGTCATAATTTTCATTAATACAAGTGAAAAACATACACATGCCCAGAATAAAAACAAAGTCATTGGGAGTATGAAAAAGCAGGAATTATAACCAGGATTTTGATAAGAGGGAAATAAAAAGGAAAGAAGAGAGTACATATAAGGTCAAAGAAGCTGAAAAGAGGCAAAAAGATCAAATCTGCTAGGGAAGGCAAGAACCAGTATGCATGCAGTTCCACATTTGTAAATCTTCGTTTGATTAGTGCTTTTCACTTATCACCTGTCAATGGAGATAGTATTCACATATTTTAAGGAGATCGATCAGTAAATACTATAGGAATTAGTACTACAAGCCAAACAACAAAAACAACTGCTGAGTTGCCTTTAATCCAATGATTAACTAGGAAGGATTGTTACTGTTAAAAGATTGAATTGTTCCATAAATTTTCATCTACACATTTTTCTGGAAAGTGATAGTTGGATTCTGAAGTTCCCATTGTACTCGTGCTCATTATCTGAATTTCAATTATTTCAGCAGGACTTAGCTATTTTCTTATTCGAAGAAAATTGATTTTACGTTCTGTCCAACATCAAATATAGATGCATATGCATACAGAAGATTCTAACAATAGGTCTTCATCAAGGCTAGGATCGGCAACTATCCAGCCACATATTTAGCAAAGATTAAATCACAAGACTCGAAGAATTAATTATTTGTTTCCTTACTGCAGGCTTGGCTCTTCTGCTGGTAAGAGGAAATAGCCTAGTCCCTGCTCCTCCACCCAATATGATCGAAGCAACCTTCTTTGGATCTGCCATTTGCCTCTCAAGTATTGGTGCCTGAAATGTCTGAAATACGAATGTCTAAGTAAAAAAGGCAGTACTGCTGAAAAATCAATATCAGATTACATAATTAAACAAAGAACCAACAACCCAAGCACATCGAAAGCAAAAAAGAAAAAGAAAAACATGAACTAGAACTTTAAAGTTCTTAAAATACAAGACCTGTTACAGGATGTACAGACACTGAAACAGTTAAAAGACTGCTAGACAGTGTGATGTTGAAGAAGGAAATGACTTCCTGCAGAGAGATTACTTACCAGAGTCTCTTTGTTGATGTCTGGTGTAAGAACACAAGTAACACCAGCCTTACCACTTCTAACTCCAGTTGTAGGACGCAAACTCTTCCCTAACTTAGTACCCATTACACCACTTCTGGAGCTCCCTCTTATCCTTTCACCCCAGAATCCATTATCACCATTACTAATACCTTCATTCTTCACTTGGGTCATAGGAGAAGCTACCTTGCAAGAACCCATTGCAGTACCAACCGTGCTTTCTACTCTACAACCCAAATGATGAAAACTCAACACCTGTGCACAACAAGAAACTTCACAATGAGAAACTTTGGACTCTAACTTCCATAAATTAAGTACTCTTGATCGTAATACAACAGAAAATACCAAAATCAAAAGAGTCAAAATTAGCAACCAAATTACCAACTTTCAGGTAGACAAATCAGAACCTTCTGCAAATAGAAAAAGCTTTTAACCAAATCCTCCAACTTTCCGTGCTAACCACTAACTTTTACAGAAAGGGAGAAGAAAAAATCTTAAACCTAACTCTCACTAGCACAAATGGAACCCAAGATCTTGAAAAACAGAAATTTAAAATACCCAGAAGCCAATGAATCCGAAAATACAGATATCCTCAAATGGGTACTAAACAAGCGTGAGTAAACGCTTTTGGGTCGCCAAAAAATGTCACTGTAAAAGGGAAATGCATCAATAATGGTGGCGGTTGGCTTTTTGGCATGTGAGCCTTCACGACAAATCCTGCAATATTCTTTCTATTTATATATCTCCTTTCTCAATCTTCTGATTTTCCACCGCTTTTGGGAGCAAATATATACTTCTGCAATCACAGACTTCTATGGCATTTAGGATCCCCATGAAACGCCAAACATCTGAGCATGTAAACAAACTGGGAAGAAGAGAAAAAATCAGGTTCTTTTTTTATATTATTTTACGAAAAATTTGCAGTTCAAGTTCTCTGTGAAACCCGGTTTAACTAGAATTGAAAAACGAGAAATTCGACCGTCGGAAAGTTCGAATCTCGGTGATATCCAGCTGTTGGGGAATTTATTTCCCGCCACACATAGTACAAATTACTGTCGTAAATTAGCAGAACGAAGGAAGAAGAAGGCGAAGAAGAAGCTGGAATGCTATAGTCCTGCGCGACCTTATGATAGGTTTACTCTCTGTGGTGCCCACTTTTACATGAAGGGCCCACCATAGCATTCATCTGATTTCTCGGGTTCAGATGGATATCTCATGGCCCGAAAATCACGACGATTAGACAATTCTAGCATCCAAATATGCTGTTTTCCTGTGGGCCATGAATCCTTGTTTATCCAAGTTTCTAATCTTTAGTTTTGGGCATAAATGCAGATCTTCAAAGATTCTAAAAAGAATTCAAAGGGTAAAAATGATTTCTTGCAAAATGCAAAATAAGGCTACCTACTATATTTGACCCTGCATGAGCCCAAGCTTCGTGTGCATGGACTATCCTTCTACTCCTATATTTGACGTGTACTATTCTAGTTGCAGGGGTTAATCGATTGACAATCATTGTCGGAAATTTCCAAGTTCATATCACATTCATGAAACTGTCATTTTCAAGACAAGTCACTCTTGATATAATCTCCAGTTTCTAGAGAGTTGAGAAATTTGTTATAGCAATTCCATTATTTACTAATACTCAGTAAATTTCCATTATAGAGGGGCCAATTTCAGAACCATTTTCTGAACTAAACATGAATAAATCCATCAACTTTTCCACAAAAAAAAGGAATAATTGAAAGAAAATTGTGTCATTTAAAAGAAGAAAATTAGTACATTGGACAATGAGTGTTGATTTTTTGGGTAGAAATACAAAGCAATTCACTCGCACACATTTCTATATCTAAATTCACAAAAATGAAGAAAGCAACGGCTCAAACCTAGGACTCAATATATTTGAGAAAAAACGACTACTCAAACCTATAACCAAGCATATTCTAAGAAAAATGTTGAGTTGTATACAATCAATTGCACTTATTGGCCTTTTTTATCTATTAGCTCCTTAGCAATGCCATGGATTGGTTAGTGGATGACAATTATGGAGAATGTCCCCTCAATGTTGAGGGCAGCGTTATCAACGATTTGGATTTTGATAAATGTGGATGCATAATAAATTTGCTTAATCCTCTAAGTTCTTGTTAATCATTTTTAAAAGGATTTGATTATGAATCCCAAGTAACCACCCACGAAGCATTGCTTTGTGTTTGTTCAGAATTTTTATAATTACGTGCTTAATATTTTTTCCTTTTACGTTCCACTATTTTACTCTTCATATCCCAAGCTTGCTCCTCAAATTAGATTCTCCGGTACTCCAAGTTCCTGCATATGCAGCGTCCAAAGAAGAAGCATGCTACAAAAGATTTATAGTACATAACCTTAACTAGAGATCGAGTGGGTCGCATCCACATGCTAAGCATGGGTTCCAAAAGTATATATTTTGGAAAAGAGCCTAAGAGATCTAGCATAGCCATAGTTACAATTACAAAAAATTCTTTTTTTTTTTTTGCAATTTTCCTTTAAAGAATTGTGTCTTTTTTTAAGGTAGTATTGAACTTTAAAAAAAAAAAAAAAAAAAAAAAATCTTAATAAAACTTGTATTTTTAAAGTTCGTTTTTATTTTTTTCATTAGAAACTTGTCTTTAAAAAAGAAAGAAAAAAAAGCTGATATTTTATGAGTTTTTCCTTTGGAAAAATTGCAGGGAAAATCTATGTTTGTCAGTATTCTCATTTTTACCCTATACGTCAATTTGAGGCAATCGTACCTCAGATTTATGTATTAATTTCAATAGCACTTTTAAACTTAAGTAGCCGTTATAAACGTTACCATTCAATTATCATTGTCGGTGCTCTCTCACGTCTCTTCCCTGCTCCCTAGCTCGCCAATCTTCATTTGAAACACTACGATAAAAGCTTTTACAGAAAAAAAGAAAAAGAAAAACCCATTGGAGCTCTATTTCTTTAAATAAAATGCTAGAAAATGGCCACTTTACCCAACCATTATACATTCTTATTCGCTCTTTGATCTTACATCAAATGATCTTATATGAGGGTAGCAATATCTCTTAAATCATCATCAAATTGATCTACAGGTTTTCTCGTTGAATTTATCTCAGCGAAAAGGGAAAGTAGCCACTCGAACTTGCAACCAAGCATGTATTATGGGAGGTGTAAAGTTACTGTCATCGTGTCTTACCAGTTCGAGGCGTGAAAACAGTCTCTTGCAAAATGTACAGTAAGACTACGTACTACAGACCCTTGTGTTCCGCTCCTTCTCCAAACCTCGATAGAGCTACTCTTTTAGATGTTTAAAGGTCAGAACACAAGATGGTTTATAGAATGGAGGGCTGAGATTGTTTCATGCAGGAGCTTTTTTGAAAAACAAAGCTGTCTAAGAGGTGCTCTTATGTGATGGGTGCATGGTTTTGCTTTGGAAGTTAAGGTTTAAGCAGGTAAATGGTGAGACCTACTTGTCAAATGATCAGCCCATTTGTGCTCTAGATGAACCTGGTTGCAAATGTAGTTTCAACTACGGTAAACACCAGATCAGTTCTCCTACCAACCTTTCGTGTCGATTTCCCTAGTAATCCCGGAGTAATATGAGAACTGGAGGGTAAGGGCGTTCAACCAAGTTGGCCGGGTATTGGGCAGTGAAAGGGACATGGTTGAAGGTGGTGGAGATGGCACAAGCATTCTCCACCACAAACGTGGCTGTAAAGCAAGAAACAGACACTGCCATGTTACATCACCTAATAGAAAATTATGTTTCTACTTTCTAGAACCCATAAATCATAGACTGCCTCTAGTTGTTTTTGCTTCCTTTTCTCATTTCATGACAGAGATGGAAGTGATGAAGTCCATCCCCGTAATCACGTGGGAAGAATCCTGTAAAAATAAAGTAAGTTGGTTAAATATAATTTCAAACCTGATTAGGAGTCTTAATTAGGGAAGAAAAAGAAGAAAAGTAAGACTAGAATCTTACTAGAAAACTTTTACATTGCCTCTGGTCTCTATAAATAGGATTAGAGGAAGGGCCAAAAGTATCAAGAGAATAAAAATAGGTATAATCTCTCTCACAGTGAAATTTTCTCCTCCTTCTCTCATGGACGTAGGCTATACATAGCCGAACTACATAAATCCCTATGTTCTGTATAATTGTGTTTCTGTGTGATTTAGATCCTAACTGCTACACGGAAGATGAGGTTTACCGAATCTAACCCCATTTTAGGCCTTTGTGCAACCTAAATGGTTGGCGTTTTCCATCCATTTTTCCTGAACTTCTACCAGCTTCCTGTGTATTTTCTTCTAAATGACTGTGGAAATGATAGAAAAGCAGGCGACAATATCTCATTCCCTTACTGGGAACTGAAAATAAATCTGCACTGCCCATTTCACATGGCGAATACAATCTTCCATGTGATTTATCAATTGAACCGTCCATTACTGCCACTCGTTGTTTTCCGATGGACAAACTTATATGCGAGTCTTAATCATTTCAGCTCTTGATCTTCCACCCATCACAGTCACAAAATTTTTCCAATAATTAATTTTTTTTAGAAAAGTTCTGACTTTCTTAAGCCCCAACTTTTTTCCTAATTCAGAGAAAATTATAAAAAAGTAAGATAGAATTACCGTTCAAATTTCACAAGTAAATTGTCAAATTCTCCAATATTACTGGTAAATTAGGTAAAAAATGATTTTTCACTGATTTTTTCCCAGAACTTCTTTAGGAATGTTTGTCAAGTTTTTTTAATATTTGCCTTGCCAATTATTTACGGATCCAAACTTTGTGACTATGGTTTCAAATCATCCCTATATAAATAGCTCTTGGTAGGATGGTCAATAAGTATCAGCCCTTAGCGAAAATTGGAATGTAGACACTTTTGTTCTACTTAAGGTTGAGAGTGATTCTCTAAATTAATGTGATCTATTTGTTCACTACACTCAAAGAAGCTCCTTAGCACTTTTGAGATCTAATTGACGAAGCTAAATCCATCATCACAATCTTGAGATCACTTTGCAGCGTGTGAAATGTTCGACTTAAAAACTTGTCTGAGTCACTTGAATCGCTATCAAATCGAGTAACTTGTCAAGTAGACTTGCTAGTAACATAAATGCTTTGTTTCTTCTAAGATTTAAACCTAAGAACTCTAAAATAACATTATTGCATGTTAAACTCACCCTCTAATTACATGCACAAAGTGAAATTATTAAATAAAAATAAAAATTGTTATTAAAAATTCTATCTTAGTATTTTTGAGTAACCCGTGAGTCTTCGAATTAATTCAACTCAGCTCCACTCAAGTCTTGAGTTATCAAAGTTATTAAACTTCGATGTGTTTCATTAACCCAATCCACATCCCAACTTCGATATGCTTCCCCTTTTGTAAAGACATTCTCAGTCTAATATTTATTTATTTTTCACTACTAAAATTGTCATCGTCCACCTCAGTGAAGGCACCACAGTCTTATTAGCTTTTCACGTATCTTTACATGTATGGCGTGAAATGATGCTATAAAGGCATGCAGAGAAAGTACATCTACTGAGTGAACAAATCATGAGAAGAACAAGGGACTATATTATAAATTCTACACATAAAATGCTAGTGATTAATCCACTTTTCCGGAATGAGCCAACTGCATATGGCTCTTCCAGATAAGATCATTTCTTCCCTTCGAACTACAAATTTGTATAGGAGAAGAAAAGGTGAGATTAAGGTATGAAAGTTTTAGACATACTTACGGGAGACATCCTTGAACTGTCATGACTGTGCCAATCTATATTACGCTACATTTGTAGGGAGCAAGAAAGGGAGAATTAGACTCACTTTTTGGTACTTTTCATTGATCCAAGCTATTCATAAGATTTGCCCCCCACAAGATAGGGATACCAAAAATTTCATTTTACGGCAACCTCTGATGGGGATACCCTTGAAATGTAGACCATAAAAAAAGGGCAGCCCGGTGCACAAAACTTTCGCATATGCATAGCTTGTAGAAGGGACTGACAAAAAAGAATCTATAGTATACAGTGTTATCTTGCATTTATGCAAGAAGCTATTTTCACTTCTCAAAAACATTGCACCAAGGCTCTTCTAAAATAGATAGAAAATACAAAATGTATCCGATAGATGAGATTCCGTGAGAGAGAGCAAGAGATTTGGTTATTATATTCCTATTATGCCTATCCATTGGATCGCATATTTGCTTTTCAAAGGTAAAATCTGTAATTTGAGAGTACCAAACATTAAACAAGCCTTAATTAAATCTAGTTAATGAAGGATTAACAACAATATTGTATGCCATTACCCAAGGCTACCCATGGTCTTTGGGACTTGATCATGACTAATTAAAACTGGACTATGACATTAGTTCTACTAAACAAACTCACCCAAATTCCTGTTGTCTTCCAAGTCTCAAGATGTGATTCTCTTTGTTCGACAGCGAGCTGCCAGGAGACATAATAGTGCTCAGAACCATCCCTATCGTGCCATGTGTAAGATCATACACAATGATAGATATTTTTCATGACATTCTTGTCCGTACGCAAATTAACAATCTTATCTCTACTTCGGTTCGCTACAATGACGAGAGAGATGCTTGTGACAGCATTGACAGAGGCATCCCAAGTTGCTACAATAGAGACAGAGAGCTGTTTGGAACTTGCGCCTACGTACAAGGGTTGTCCTTCTTCCACGCACTAATGCACCTATTTCACGACAAGAACACCTTTCCTAGCGAATGAAAAACTTACCTCTAGTTTAGTGAGTGTGTCAATACTATACAAGAGAGACATTTCGTCCTTGTTGTAACCCTGAGACAGTTAAAATACTAACTAGGATTGGCCGTGGGGGTGTAGAGTTCAGGAACTTGGAGCCAGACTCAGCACTGGAATTCCGAGTTTTGAAACGGGGTATAGAGTTTTAGAACTCCGGAGTTCTAACTCCATGTTTGCCGGTACAGTTTCTGAACTAGGAGATCAAGCGAAAGTGGGAACTTGGAGTACTATTTTCCACACAACTTAGTACTAGATTTCTATGCAACCTTGTCGTGGTCGTCTCAATCAGCAGGTAGGTAGAGGATGAGTTCACCTTTGTGTCCACTCCTTTTCGTGAATCTCTTCCGATTTCACCTTTGTGTCCACTCCTTTTGTGATGCCTTCCAAGGACATCATTTTGGAGCCATGATTTGAGTGCTGGGTGTACCCATGTTATGATAACATAAGACAGGTGCCTCTTGCACCGGAATTAAGATTTGTAGTGTTGCAAATCTTGACAAATTAGAACATTAAAATCCTATAAATAGGAGATGATCTAATCACTGCATGTATGCAAGGCAAGGAATCAGATCTAAGAGAGAGAGAGAGTGGGTGTGCGAGTAGAGTTAAAATTTGATCCTCCTCCTCGTTGTTGTTATCTGATCAAGTATAGTAGATTATCTTTTTTCGCTCTTCTGCAAACATAAATAAAAAATCTGATCAAACCACGTCAACCTTGCGTCTCCTTGTTGTGTGTGATTCTCATTTTCTATTCTAGATCGACAATTTCGATCCAAGCAAATCCATCCCCAACATGTAGGACACAAATAATGGTATGAGAATGCCATGCGGTAAAGTGTGCCTCCTTCAGTCGGCATCGTCTGGTACGTAGGTAATCTCGCACTCCAATGCATGACAATCAGTTCCATATGGTGGTAGGCATCCAAGACTTCGAAATGCCTCCAGTTATACCGTGCTCGATGATCAGTTGCAAAAGCTGGTATTGTTTCTTAACCATTAATAGGGGCCCTTTGACAAGCAGTCAAGATGTTGAGTTCATATAAATATCATTTACATTTCAGATCGGGGCAAGTCAAATCATTACAATGAGGTCTCCAATGAGCTTGGTAAAAGTTGTTGCCATGTGATCTTGAGGTTACAGGTTCAAGGTATGGAAATAGTCTCTTGTGAAAAATACAAGGTAAGGCTGCATACTATAGGCCCTTGTGGTCTGTCCCTTCTATGGACCTCGCATATGCGGGAGCTTTGAGAACCGAGGCTGCCCTCTTTGCCTAAGAAAATATGTTTTCAAGGATGTAGGTGGTTCAAGACAGTTTGGACCGGACAGTATACTCAGCTGTGCAGAAGTTTGGAGACCGTATTTGGCCATTAACACGCGTTTGAAAACTTGTTTTATTGAATTTTTTCTATTTCACAGTTGAAAACCATATAAATAAAGTTTTCCAAACAAGCACGAAGTATGCTTCAAAGTTTTGGCATAGGTGGTTTCCTAATATGAGACCTAGACTAAGGAGGAACTAGTGGCAGATAAAAAAAATTTCTTTTTGGAGTGGAGTGCTTGTTTAACTTATCAATTCCAATAATTCTATATGCCATATAGAGTATAGATGTTGGATAATCAAATCTCGAGGTATTAATATGGTGCTCCAGGGAAGTGCATGTCTTGAAAATGCATGGATGGAGGCCCCGTTTAATTTTCTCAAGGAGCCAAGCAGTTCATCTGATTTGGAATATAGGTTATGCCTAAAATAAAAAAAATCTCATAAGGTGGAGCCTGAACCTTCTTTTTTGAGGTAGTAAAATGGACAAACTAACATAAAAAGAAAAACCCAAAAGCACAGAACACATCTATTTTACATCCACCAAATTCTAAAAACTATGGTATCATGTTAAAGTCATCCTTCGCATAAGATTTTTGGTATTTAGGCCAAGTGAGCTATGCTGAAATCACTGAAAAAAAAAAAGGAAAGAAAAGGATTCGCATGTATTATACGTTCAAGAACCTATACTCCCTTTTACTCCGTATGTTTCCTCTAAAATCTCTCTCTCCCTCAAAGTATGTCAGATTTTTGTGCTAATCAAAATGCTTGGTCTTTTCTGTTGGGTGAGGCAAAGAGTTACAAAGCAAACTACTAATGCACTTTTCCCTTAGTAGGAATATTTCGAGTAGATTTAGGAATTAGGATATGCTTCTAAATAGTTTGCTTCATAATTCTTCTCTATAATTAAAAAAAAAAATTAATGCACTTTCACTCACAGACTCTTCTAAAGCTAAGCTAGCCAAAAGGGAAATGGATACTTGACCTGCAACCAAGCATATTCTAGAGGAGCTGTTGAGTTGTTTATGACTAACTGTGTTGTATACATTTGTTGAAGGGTGGTTCGTGGGGATAACAATTAGCATTGAGATCAATCACCACACCACATCTATCATACATACGACATTATACAAGGTGGGAGTGCATGATCAACACACACCTACAGCGGCTACATTCCACTTGCGGCCAATACAACCACAACCTAACTTGTAGAATATTAAACAACCAAAGCTATTGGTAGTCCTCTAGGATGGCATCCTCCTAATATAATTAGCAATATTGAACAACCGACTCATTGGTCCAGGTAAAGAAAAGGCCTACCTATTAGTAAGGCTTTGACCATAAAAAAAAGAAATTCACAGCCACCAAAACAAAACTTTGGAGCAAAGGAGATTTCGTTCATGCTTCAAACGATCTAGCTAATTCCCTTGGCTCATGTTTTACATAGATAATGCCTACAAAAATATATGTTCTTCTAAAGTAGAAAAAGAACTTCTCAAGAATAAATTATGGCCAAAGGCGTTCTAAGGTAGTGGCTCTAGTAGAAGCCTCCCTCGTGGGAGTTAGGGAGTTGATGGCTGCTGAAAGGCGCATGTCTTCAACATTCGAAAAAAAAGAAGAAAAATGCAATTAAGCATTTTTTGCGTTATAGGCGAAGAAGTACAAAGCTAATGGCTGACACACTCTCGGCTATGCCCATTCCTAAATCTAATCTCTGGTCAAAAGGAGAAAGGAGAAAGTGGCAACTCTATGCTGTTGTTACTATACATGGAGAGAGATGCTTAGCCGTCTACCACCAAATACACTAGATATTTGTTGGCACAATTAAGCAATCTTCACAACTTAGAAATTACACTATGGAATTTCGAAGCATAACGCAACAACGGTTACCGGTTTTGATAATCGAAAATTCGATCAGGCTTTAGCCTTTACGCCAAGGCTATACTTGTTGTTATTTGTGGTGGGAGAAGTCCATATAGCCCTTGGTGTGCCCACGCTACAATGGAAGCCCATATTATGTTGGTGGGCTCGCCAAGAGATACAATGCGAATGCAGCTTTCCCAAAGTGAAATAGTTCAAACAGTTCGAGGGGCAGTGTTTCAGATTAGCAATGGCCAGAGCCAAGGATCATTCTCTTCTGTGGAACGTTATCAGGCGTTTTGGCCTCTTAAAATGTTGAATGTTCCCTTAAGTTTGTTTCGGGGTCGCGTTGTTTGCTGCTATTGTAATAGCAACTCAATCAAGATGAGCATGACTTTACCAATAAGGACATGCATCAGGAAGTAATTTACCTAGGACATCTTGTATCAACTACAGGGATCATTTGAAGATAAGAAAAGATGTTTTAGCTGAAAGAATCCAATTGGGTAACCATGTAGACCCGTTTGAATCTAGCAACTTCATGAAGCAGCTAACTAAAAATGATTATTTAGTTGATGCGCTCCTTATTTAATAAAACGCCTCAACGAGAGTAAATTTCATGGACAACCAACATAGCTGGTTATGTTAATGCATCTAATGCTTCAGAAGTACTTCATGGATGTGGACTGAGGCAACAATTCGAATGGACCCGTTCATTCTTAGTCTTGCCCTAAAGGCGTGGGGGTGCAATTTGGCACCAAAACAAGGGGAATCCATTCGTGGGTACTCTGTCAAATCTGGTTTTGTGAATTCTGTGTTTGAAGGAAGTGCGACCTGGGACATGCACACCAAAGCCGGCTGCAGTTCGACAGCGTGTGGAGTCTTTACTGAAATGCCAGTATGGTCTCTTGGACTGCTATAATTACCGGACTAGTTCGGGAAGGTTGCAGCAAGAAGGCTCTCGATTATATATCTGAAATGTGGGTATCGGATGTGGAATGTGATTCATATAGATTTGCAACTGGGTCGAAGGCTTTTACGGATTTGTGGGCTTTAAATTCTGGTAAGACTATTCATGTTCGAACAACGAAGTTTGGGTTTGATTTAAGTTCATATATGGAAAAGACTCTTGCTGCTATGCATCACAAATGTGGGGAACTGGACTCTGGGCCGCGGTTATTTGAAAGGATGAGGAGTGATCTTCATGGACAACAATCGTAGCAACATATATTCAGATGGGTCAAGAGGGTCCAGATGAGAGAATCAGGAGTTAATCCTAATGAGTTCACATTTGTTGCTGTTGTATCGGCTTGTGCAGGGCTTGCAAAAATTGAGTGGGGTGAGCCACTAAATGCTCATGTTTCCTGTCTGGGGTTAGTGGCTTGAATGTCAGTTGCCAATGCCATCATGACCATGTATTCTACATGTGGATGCTTACCTTCAGCAGCAATGGTGTTTCAAGAAACGAACAGGAGATTTAATCTCATTCACAGGGTTTTCTCAAGAATGGGAATAGGGAAGAGGCATTGGGGTTTTTTCCACAGAAGAGGAAGGATTCAGTAAGACCAAATGAATTCACTCTTGCTAGCTTGTTCAGTGTTTGTGCCTACATGACAATTCTTGAGCAAGGTACGCAAATCCATTCTCACGTACTTAAGCTTGGATTAGAACATGGTGTATTGATAATAGTGCTTTGATCAACATGTATTGCACATAATGGAGCAAAGAAGAAGCCTCACAGATTTTTGATGCACAGAGAAATGATGATTTGGTGCCATGGACAACCCTGATAAATGGTTATAGCGAGCATGCCTTTCTCAAAGAAGCGATTGATTTATTCGAGAAGATGCCTGCAGTTCGCTTGAGAGCCGATTATGCGACTTCACCTGATGTTTTGAGTGCTTGTAGCCATGCTGGACTTGTTGATTGTGGTTCTCATTACTTCAACCCTGTGACTTAAGGATTACCATATCAATCCTGGAAGAGAACGTTATGGCTGCATGATTGATCTCTCCTGTCTATCTAGGCAGCTAGCCGAGGCAGAATCCATGATCACGAGCGTACCATTTAAACCAGACGGTGTGGTTTGGTCAACCCTACTAAGAGCATGTGGAGTTCATGGTGATGTTGACTGTGGAAGATGCACAGCAGAGCGCAAATCCATTGAATGGGATCTAACAAATGGGATCTTTGGTGCCCATGACATCTAAGGTGAGGCAAATCCAATGAATGGTTTAGATCATTGAAAAATAAGAAACATTAGCCTGCTAGTCACTTTTTAACTCTGCCAATGCCGGTCCCAAGCCCGTATGAAAAAGGATGAGGGTCTTGCGCCAGGTTGCTAGTGGGCAAGGGAGAAGTTAAAGATGATTTTGTTATTTCTTTCTTGCAAATGAATACGCATTTGTATATTAATTTGTGAGGAAGAAATGAAAATCATCTCCAGCTTCTTAAAATATGGCAACCCTTGCATCAGGTACCAACCGGCAAGGATGAAACTAAAGATGATTTTGTTATTTACTTTTTACTTGCAAATGAATATGCATTTGTATATTAGTTTGTAAGGGAGAAATGAAAATCATCTCTAGCTTTTTAAAACTATAGCAACCCTAACATGACATGAATCGAAAACTGACATTCCCTTAAGCTAGGGCATTCCCATAAGTGATGGGCTGCATCGGATCCCGGGTGTGGTGAAAAATAGGCAAGGGTTGTTAGGGCGTTCCTCCTAGAAGCGACGCACTACATCGAATCTCGGGTGTAGTGAAAATTGGGCAAGGGTTGCTAGTTTTCCCTCAGAAGCGACGCGCTGCATTAGAGCACATGTGCAGTGAAAAGTAAACATAGGTTCATGCCATGGAGGTTGAGAAGGGTGATAATAAATATGATATTTCCAGAGCATAAGATTCGTATCGCCACATAGAATATAGAGACATTGACAAGTAAGAGTTTAGAGTTAGTAGACACGATGAAATGTAGGGGAGTCAACATCACTTGTATCCAAGAAACCGAGTGAAAATGAGTTAAAGCTAGAGAAATCGATGGGTATAAATTATGGTATGTAAGAAAGGATAATAACATAAATAGTATAGGAATAATAGTGGATAAGGAATTAAAGGATAAAGTTGTGGACGTTAAAAGAATCAGTGATAGAATTATAATAATAAAACTTGTTCTAGGAGAGTAAATTATAAATGTTATAAGTGCATACACACCACAAGTAGGGTTACAAGATATAATCAAGATACAGTTTTGGGAAGATATTGAGAGAGTCATGCACGAAATTCCCAACACTTAGGAAATATTTATAGGAGCATACTTAAATAGCCATGTAGGAAAAGAAAAGGAAGGATATGATAGAATACACAGAGGGTATGGTATAGGTGAATGAAATGAGATGGAAAAAACTATCATTGATTTTGCTTTGTCATATAACCTGGCTATTGCAAATACACTCTCTAAGAAGAGGGATGAACACTTAATAACCTTTAAAAGTGGACTTCATAAAAGTCAAATAAACTTTTTTCTACTTAAGAATACTGAACGATCAATGTGTAAGAATTGTAAGGTGATACCCGATGAGAGTTTAACATCACAACATAGTATCAAAAGATGGAAGAAAGGAAATGAACTTAATAAGTATCCAAAAATTAAGTAGTGGAATTTAAAAGGAGAGAAAATAACTTCATTCACAAATAAGTTGATGGTAGAAAGAAATTGGAACTATAAAATAGAAGTAAATACCATGTGGATTAATATTGCTGAGTCCATTAAGAATGTGACAAAAGATGTCTTAGGAGTACCAAAGGTAAAAGGCAATTAATAAAGGAAACATGGTAGTGGAGTGAAACAATGTAAAAAGTTATTACAACAAAACGGATGTGTTTTAAAGCATAGCGGAAGACTAAAAATAATGAAAACTATGAACAATATAAGAATGCTAAAAAGGTTGCTAAGAGAATGGTAATTGAGGCTAAACTTAAGGCATATGATGAGCTCTATAATAGATTAGGAACAAGAGAAGGTGAGAAAGATGTGTTTAAACTTGCAAAAGTAAGCGAACAGAAGGAAAAGAACTTAGATCATGTTAAATGCATTAGAAGTGATGATCAAAGAGTATAAACAAAGGTGGGAAACGTACTTTCAAAAATTGTTAAATGACAATGGCTCTGAGAATATAGGGATTGAAAATATTATAAATCTAAATATCATTGGATATTATAGATATGAACGTAGGATTAGAATACCTAAAGTGAAAGAAGCCTTGAAAAAGATGAAATCAGGAAAGGCCACGAGGTTCGATGGTATACCAATAGAGATTTGGAAGCATATAGGCGGTATTGGGATAGTTTGGTTGACCAAGTTGTTTAGCAAGATTATAAAATGAAAGAAAATGCCTAATGAGTAGAGTAAAAGCTTTATTGTGCCAATTTATAAGAATAAAAGAAACATACAAAGTTACACTAATTATCGAGGGATCAAACTTATGAGCCATAGTATGAAACTTTTTAAAAGAGTGATTGAGAAGAGGCTACACATGAAACAATATATTGGAGAATCAATTTGGTTTCATGCCTGGGAACTTTATTATAGAAGGTATTTTCTTACTAAGATAATTAGTAGAGAAATATAGGGAGAGGAGGAAAGACCTAAACATGGTCTTTATCGACTTAGAGAAAGCTTATGATAGAGACCATAGAGAGTTAATATAGAGGCTGTTGGGCGATAAAGGGGTTTCGCAGGAGCATATAAACATAATTAAAGACTTGTATGACGGAGCGGTAACAAATGTTAAGACCACTGATGGCGAGACTAGTGATTTTTTTGTCATCGTAAGATTGCCCCAAGGATCAGCATTGAGCCCATACCTTTTCACATTGGCTATGGATGAGTTAACAAAACATCTGCACCAATTCCATGGTACATGCTATTTGCAGATAGTATAATTTTACTTGATGAGACAAGGGAGATCGTAAATACAAATCTAGAGTTATGGAGAGAAGCATTAGAATTTAAAGGATTTAAAATTAGCCAAACTAAGGCAGAATATATGAAATGCAATTTTAGCAAGGAAAGGAGTAGGAGAAGAACACCAGTCAAGATTGATAACCACAAAGTCCTCGTAAAAGACCGCTTTTAGTACATAGGATCATGAATCATGAGAGTGGAGAGATTGAGAGAGAGGTTGCCCAGAAAATCCAAGCGAGTTGGAACAAATGAAGATGTATATCTGGAGTTTTGTGTAATTGGCGGGTGCCACTCAAACTAAAAGGAAAATTCTATAGGATGGCCATAAGACCGGCCATGCTCTATGGATTAGAGTGTTGGGTAGTTAAGAAACATCATGCTTATAGGATGAGGCAGAAATGAGGATATTGAGATGGATGAGTGGTAAGACAAGAAAAGATAGAAATAAAAATAAAAATATTGGAGGAAATTTAGGGTTAGCACCAATAGGTAACAAGATGAGGAAAATTAGACTTAGATGGTTTGGACATGTTCAAAGGAGACCGACAACGGCATCAGTTAGAAGGAGTGAGACAATACAAGTAGAAGGTTGTAAAAGGGAAGGGGAAGGCCCAAAAGAACGTAGATAGAAGTGGTGAGAAAAGATTTAAAATTTTGGAGACTAAATGAAGCCATCGTACTTAATAGAGAGGAATGGAGGAATAAGATTCATGTGGCTGACCCCTAATTGGGATAAGGTCTTGATGATGATGAGCCTATTTTTAGGGCACCTATGGTGCAACCACATTTAAAGTAGTTGCTTTATACTCTCTCTCTCTCTCTCTCTCTCTCTTGCTTTGGTGCTTTGGGAGGTACCGATATGCACTGAGTAAGTTGTAATCTTAATCACATACTCACAAAATTAATATAAATTTTAATTGAAATTTTTTTTTATAGAAGTGGTGAGGAAAGATTTAAAATCTTGGGGTCTAAATGAAGCCATCATACTTAATAAAGAGGAATGGAGGAATAAGACTCATGTGGTTGACCCCTAATTGGGATAAGGTCTTGATGATGATGAGCCTATTTTTAGGGCACCTATGGTGCAACCACATTGAAAGTAGTTGCTCTCTCTCTCTCTCTCTCTCTCTCTCTCTCTCTCTCTCTCTCTCTCTCTCTCTCTCTCTCTCTCTCTCTTGCTTTGGTGCTTTGGGAGGTACTGGTATGCACTGAGTAAGTTGTAATCTTAATCACATACTCAAAAAATTAATGTAAATTTTAATTGGAATTTTTTTATAGTAAACCTCAAAATTTTTAATTTTCAATTTACATCCTCGATTTTAGATATTGTAGGGTAAACCTTAAGTACGTTAACAAATGAACCTAAAGCCCATAGGCAAACTATGATTGCTCAAGAGATGAACCTCTATACAAAGATGACCGTTGGCAAGACTGGAGGCTTTTATTTCCTTTTATATTGATATTGTTTTTCTTTTTTACAATTTTCTTTTATTTCATAAAAACTAAGAAAAATAAATACTAAATAATAATAATAATAATAATAATAATAATAATAATAAATTGTGGAATTCAAAACCCATTTTATTAGTTTCTTAACGGAATCGGTAGGGATCTTGTTGATATATTTTTGGTGTGAAAACTAAATGCTATGCCACAAAGGTTTTTGCTGTTGCTAAGAATTCAAGGGCAATATCGACAAAATAAATTTTCTCTCATTTCATCTTGCTAGTCCCAGCCGAAAAGTAAAGGAAAAAATTCATGTTTATTTCTCTCTCTCCGGTGCAGGTGGTTACGACCGAACCAGACCCATCCTTTCACTCATCGCCTCACCATGTTCTCTCCATCACGCCCAAAACTGTGGTATATGCATGCGTTCTAGAATACATCATCTTCCCAATCTTTCTACTTAGTTGGATCACACAAATTGTCCTATCTTGAGAGATCTAAACTTGGTAAGAGTCGACCACAGGATCACACTAGTCACCTGTAAGCAGAATTGCATTTAGTGTCTCGTTGTTTTGATGAAACTACTCATCTAAGCCCCTCGGCTCTTTGTAATACAAACAAACTACTCATCTAAGCTACTGCTTTGTGTTTAGATTGAATTTGTGCCTTTTGAGAAATAATAGCTAAAGACCATCTTTGCTAGACAAACAAAAAAAAAAAAAGGAAAAGAAAAGAAAAGAAGAGAAGATCATCTCCTTGGACAATTCTCAAGCCCTTGGTTTGGAGACCTTCGTCGAGGAATGTATACTTTCGATTTTCAGCTCCTAGCTTAGGTGCAGGATCTTCCACCCATAACCTGGAAATCTCCTCAGAAACCTTATGTGCCAGAAAGAGCTAAAAAACTCTAAATTTGAAATCCCCTTCATTTGCACTACAAGAACTGCACACAATTTTCCACAACGCTTAAAATAGGCCTTAATGCTTGGAATTTTAAAAGCAGCTTTCTGCTCGGGGATCAAACCAGCAATGACCAGAATATGCTACAAGATATGGTCTGATTGGTCTAATGTGCCAGATTAAGGTTCTGGTCTGACAAGGATGAGTTCATATCCTAGTCTCAAAACGACACATCTTTATTTATTTTACCAGGGGGCATCACAAGCTGGCAGGAGTCCTGTTTTGCTCAGCGTGGACCTATAGATTCTGGCTCCCAGACACCCGCGTGGTTTGCAGGTGATTCAGCAATTCTGGCACCATTAGTCCCACCAAAAGGGCATGCAGACACGGGTATCAAAGACAAGGAAAACACCACCACCAGAAGGATGAAGGGTCAATGCAAAGTTGATATTTGTATGCCACAACTGACATTCCACCCACCCTAAACATCGACAACCTACCAGCCCCTTCTATTAATGATGGGGGAATCAATCAATACAGAACATCCACGAAAGCACAAAAGCAAGTCATGGATTGCAACCCACCAACAACTACTGACTTGGTTTCTTCTACTACACTCTTAACCACCAAAGAAGCTAAAAATGAATGGAAATTGGACGAGGCTCTGCAAACAAAATTATCCATTCGTTACAACCGAAGCTTCCACAGATGATGGAAAACACCTACCGTTTCCTTTCTTGGGGCCAAAAGATCTATGCAGTCTAGAGAATACAGATGGCACCCATCAGGAAAGGCAAGACTTGAAACCACAGCAAAAATCTCCCTCCCATCTCAAGCAACGAAACCCAAGGCCATAAAAAATATAGTAGCGCTCTCACCAAAAGAAAACCACCACAACAGAAAGAAAGCCATAGAGAACGAAAATACACTCAGAAGATACTCCCACCCATAACTCTCTCTTCACTTCTTGGAATCACATCCCACACACAAGCAACAGATGAAACAGGTGACAGGAAAACGAACAAGTCCCATGGTAACGCTTGGAAAGCTCCCCCTCATACTTCTGTGCCTCCTCTCATCTATCTCCATTCTCAGATTCCTCAGGATTGCAACCCAGTCTGTGTCATCCCCTGTACCTTCAGTTTATCAGACGGTGGAGCCTGTACAAGACCCATTTTCCTCCCCATCTTCCTCGTGTGAAGAGCTTACTTCGAATGCGTCAAATACCCTGACAAGCTATCCCAACTATTTTAGTACTATCGCCCCCAAGGAACTTCAACTCCTTTCAAATGTCATCTCTCTCAGAGTTCCCTGCAACATCCTCGTCTTTGGCTTCAATCCCCAGTTGTATCGCCTGTCCACCTTAAATGCTGGTGGCATCACGATATTTCTTGAAGATGATATGAAAAAGACCGAGGCAATTACTGAAAAATTCAATGGTGCACAAGTATATGAGATGAAGCACATGAGAGCAGCAGGTGAAGCTTACGAGCTGCTCAGACATGCAAGGGCTGACCCTGCTTGCATGCCTCAAGCAGAGCCGCTCCAAGTCTCAGGATGCCTGCTCGCTTTGAAATCACTGCCAAAGTTGGTGTATGAGCTCAAATGGGACATAGTGGTGATAGATGGACCTACCGGAGATAGGCCGGAGGCACCGGGTCGAATGCAGGTAATCTACACCGCCACCGTGATAGCAAATAATGGAAAAATGACGGATGTTCTGGTCCATGATGTTGATCGGACAATTGAGAAGTGGTACTCGTGGGAGTTTCTGTGCCAAGAGAACTTAGTTTCTTCCAAAGGGAAATTATGGCACTTTAAAATCAAAGGCAACTCGAGTTCTACTACATTTTGTTCCAATGCAACATTTCATATTGAGTAGTGTCATTTTAACACTCAGAGCTATTTTCGCCATCTGAAGCTTCATGATTTAAGGACAACAAGTACTTCAAAATGAAAAAACCAGAGAAATGGCATTGAAGTGGAAGTTGCAATTTGGTAATATAGCATCAAGAAAAAAACATGAAGCATCCATTCACAACTATACACCAGCAAGAAGATGAGAAAAGTAGAAGCCAGTTAAGAGAAACCCGCGTAGTGTATTTTCCTTTGTTTCCTTTTAGATATGAGATAACCCAGCTAGTAGTACATGAGTATTACTGTGAATGATAATATTTCTCAAGGATTACATTTCAAGTGTTAAAGCTAAAGAGGCAAATCTTTCTACAAATGAGTTTCCAACTTTCCATCAAAGAAACAGAAGGTAAGAAGCAAATGTAGATGTGGTGTCAGCTAGAGGGCCTCAAGGTAGGCTGTGGACTACAAGAAGGCAAATGAATCAAAGATCATTACTGCAATGGTAATGGTGGTCTGTTTTTATCCCAAGGATATGAAATCTTACTTCTATTCCCTAATTAAGAAGACAAATAACTGGAAGTTTTCAAGATAAAGAATATACCTCATTCTTTAGAAGCTTTAGCAACAACTCTGATGGAAACTAGATTTCTGAGAATTGGCGACTATTGATTTAAGTTTAATCGGTGAAGATATAGACATGAGACCCTTCACTTGAATCCCATATTTCTTCAGTATGGAAAATTGAACATCTCAGGGATAAAGGAACTCTTTGGTGGTGGTTGAGGGGTGTGTGTGTGTTTGGAACTGATTTATCAATCTGTTTGTTTGATGTGCAGGAGTGATGTCTAATATACACACCTTAGTTGGCACAGTTTTATCATTCAGAGGTCACACAATATTCCGAGTTCCTTCTATTTGACAACAGCATAGAATGGCAATAGTAAAACCCTTCATAGCAACAGCATTTTCCCACAAAAAAGGCCTTTCCATAGTCAACAGGGCCAGTTGATTGCAAGTGGTAGTTCAGGGGGTGTCCATACATTGTTTTCCTAATTTCAATTAGTGATACATACACCTCTTGCTTTTTTGTCACAAGCCTATGAGTAGATGGTATCATCCTTTTTTAAAATTCAAGAAAACAGTAACTACGATCATCCCATGGGACGAGAATTTGGAACATGGCTATCTAAGCCAAGAGGCAACATTATGAACAATTTGGATCTTCAAAAATCTAGATTGCCTGAACATACTGCCTTTCCTGCCATTTATTGAAGGACTCATGAGGAAAAAACAAGGAGTGTATATATCACCAGACTTTAAATAAGTTCTTTATACTATGTTCTCTTTTCTTGCAGAAAGAAAAGTTGATAGGGACATGGAACCATCAATGAGATTGCTCACACTTCAGAGTGTTACATAAAAGGGCAGCCCTGGTGCACGAAGCTCCCGCCTATGCCGAGTCCAGGGAAGGGGCAGGCCACAATGGCCTAAAGTAGGCAGCCTTATCTTGCATTTTTGCAAGATAATGATTCCACACCTTGAACCTGTGACCTCAAGGTCACATGACGACAACTTTTGCCATTGCCCCAAGGCTCCCCTTCATTTCAGAGTGTTACATGCAACTTCAAAATCTCATAACCCAAAAGCTTGCTTGTACCAGCAGTTTCCAGGCCTTAATCAAGGTCACTTTGCTTTTCATTAGGAAAGGTTGGTTTTTCAAAAACTGAAATCTTCATAAAACGAATCCAGGCATTTAAAGACCAATCAACTATAAGAATCCCACTAGAGCAAGAAGTTTTCATGAAGAATGACAAAAATAAGATGATTGATTGTTGCATTGCAGCTTATCCAGTGCATATTCTAAACAAAAGTGACCTAATTAATGAATGAGCAGACAGACAAGACATATGCATCCCAACTTGATTCGAGTTACAGAGGCAAATTTGAATCATGTAAAGTTATCCTACTATTACTAAACACAAACAAGAGGTTGAAGAAGTCTTCTACATATTGGTCGCTCTCATATAGGTCCGTTGGCTCGAGTGTGCAAATACCATGCTAATTGATCCTCTAGCCATCAAATCCCTGATTGCCCTTCATGCAAGTGATCCACTAATCTGAGGGATAAAATAATGATGTTAGCTCTTGCGTAAACAAACTATATTGCTATTAATGATTGTCATTTTCAAGAGTAAAACATAATAAGGAAACACATTCCAACATATAAGCACATACAGATGCTCTAACTCCTGTAAAAATGCAACACTGGTAATACTTAACAGTTAAAATTGATGAAGGTTCGTTTTATATGATTTGCCAGAGATGTCCCTTGTATGGCCGATAAGATTTCAACATCAGCAAGGTGTTAATTTGCCAAATAGACATGATCAGAGCAAAGTTTTTTATTTCTTTTCTAATGCTTCTGATGGGACGAAACCAAAGTTAACTGGCATTGAACTTCCACAAAAGCCAATAAGTGCAAATGTTCAGCTTCCTATATATTATCTTACCTTGGAGGGGCAGAAACAACTGCATTATAGAAATCTGTTCGTACCTAGGAAAAATCAAAATAATCTGATAAAGATTAAGAAGAAAGAAATGCCACAAAGCAGCAGCAGCAAGCACTACATAAATGTAATGAACATATGTGGCCACCACAACTAGATTTGCATCTAGTCTTCCAACACTCTACTGTGGAGTTCGCCACCTCATTAGTCTCTTATAAGAAATGCTGGAGATAACCCCAACTGATTACCATGAATCTATAATTTTCTCTATAAGATCAGCAAGTTTCCAAAGGGAAAGAATAATCCGGAAAACAACCTGAATGTTCCTGAACTTCCTGCACGTTCCATGTCGCCTTCTATTGATGGTCATCAACTTTAGCTCTAAGCATTGACAAGAACCTCAAGGCCTCACATTCAATTGAACTTCTTTTTCTTTCTCCGTAGACACATTCATGTATAATGGGCAGCCCCGGTGCACAAAGGTCCCGCCTATGCGGGGGCCTGGGAAGGGGCATATATATAACCCTTTAAAAGACCTGTGCACAAAAAGATTGAGTTTACTCATGGTCTCTTAAGGATCTCCGATGTCAAGGAAAAGAACAACTCATAACACCAACCCTATTGCATTCCATTTGTCACCTTCTATGATTAGATGGTCATCGTATTGATCTGAAATTTTAGCTCTATGCCTAACAATAAGCTCAAGAAGTCAGCCTCACTTGAGTTCCTTCTCTTGGGCAGACTCACTCAAGTCTTGTAACCCTTTAACAGATCACAGAACACATCTTGTTGCCAACTCATGGTCCCTTAGGATACCTTCAATATCCTCACTGATCCAAAATTAACCATAAATCCTGGTCCCTTAGATGATATAACAGGAAAGCCTGCTGCCTTGTGAGCTCTTCTCTATGGAGGCATTGCCTCTCCACATCTTGTCTCAATGCCTACTAAAGGCCTAGCTCTTAAAATGCTTAATTTCTTCCCTCCCATTTGGCAAGAAAGTATATGGCCTTCTAGTTTCTCCTTGATAGCAGAAAGGCTTCTCCTGTTGTCTCGAACAATCCACTTGTTGTTTTCTTCCAAGAAACATCCACCAAAGACAGCAAGCTTAACAACACAATTGCTTCTGGGAAGTGTTAAAAGGGATGGAAAGTACAACGGAGATATTGTCTTCCTTCAAGTAGGCCATCCCATAAGAAATTACAAAGAAAAGAAAATCTGCAAAAGTAGGACTTTGTCATGTGTAGTTAGCATGCCGATGCTGGTCTCACTCCTATCCAGTAAGAGTATGTGTATTTCTCTCAGTTTATTTTATTTGCATTTATTATACTTCTCAACAATTGAACATTAAGTACATTGTTTAATATCGCCACTTTAGGCACGTCACTTTTACATGACATAACAATGACATTAATAAATGACAGATAAAAAAGCGCAGCCCCGGTGCACGAAGCTCCTGCATATGCGGAGTACGGAGAAGGGTGGACCACAAGGGTCAATAGTATGCAGCCTTACCTTGCATTTTACAACAAGTTGTTTTCACGCCTTGAACCCGTAACCTTAAGGTTGCATGACAACAACTCTACCGTTGCACCAAGGCTTCCCTTCTACATTAATAAAGGACAGATGCAATAAAAAAATCTCGTTTCAAATTGTTATATCATATCTAAACCCTGTTAAATTTTAACTTCTACAGAAAAATTTTCTTCTTGAAAAAGGGCACCAGAAAGGGTGGAACACCACCAAAAGGGCACAGGCACAGAGATGTAACAATGCAATAACATGCCAGGACAGAGATAAACATCTGTTTTCATCTTAGTCTCATATAATGGTCATCCAGCAAGCTAAGGAAGTAATGCTAAAGCATATCTAACTCCATAACAATACCCCATTTAAGCATGTGTTATTTAGATCTTTTAAAGTTAATCACCAACTCTTGTTTATAGTATAGAATAACATTCCCTAGCTATTAGCTAGAATAACTAGTGAGCTGAGATACATTTTATGAATGCGTTAAACGCCCTTGCACCTGTTCTTCTGACATGTCTCCAAATCTAAATGAAAACCCATCCAGTTTTCCTCAACAGAACCCAGAAATTGCTGACAAGAATTAAACTTACATCGTTACAGAGATATCCACCACTGGCAAAAAGAACAATATACAAGGAACAATAAGAGGACTGAAGGTGAGACTAGCGGTTAGCATCAATTAATATATTTTAACATAATGTATGCGGTGACTAGATTTAAAGAAATGGCCACACTAATTCTTTGTTGCATCAGATGGTTGCCCTCAGTATCAAGGAACCATCTGATCAAGAGCATACCCACAGAATATTGTGTCTCCATTTTCCTTTTGCCATTATTATATCTTTTGTGTTGTGTAAGATGACATCAAATCCGTCACTTCAACACTGCATCCTTACAAGCCAATTCATAAGGGATATGAGCCCTCAAAACGGTCCAATTTCTCTTTTTAAGAATTCCAATTACACACCCAACTAATATCAGGAAAGCAAAGAAAGGGAATAAGAAAATGAAGTAAGAAATGTTTGATAATTTAGATTTCAGCATGGTGCAAGGAATATACAAGTGGGCACAAAAAGATTCTCATCAACCTCGAGCAAACTAATAACAACTAGAGAACAAGTACTTTGGATCTAAACTAGAAATTTTACAGTGTTGCACAGAACAGAAGCAATAACTAACATATTGAGCAAATACAGTAATAAATTGATGTTAAACAAAGATGAGAGATGATTAACAGATTAAGCAAATTAAGTAACAAATTGAAGTTAAACAAAGATGAGAGATGATTACCCTCAATCTGCCTGACAGAATGGAAGGTGTAAAGAGCTTGTACTTAGGTGCTTCGGAAAGAAGCTTGTCATAGGTGGCCTGGTCAAAGAGCACCATATTATTTACCTTCTCTTTTGCTGTCCCTTGCTCCACTTCTGCAACACTCAAACAAATACCGGTAAGCAGAGATCTGAGTTTGAGTTTAACGCTGGAGAAGAACTCGAAGAAGGAAATCTAATCTACTACGGAAATGAGAGAGAGAGAGAGAGAGAGAGAGAGAGAGAGAGAGAGAGAGAGAGAGAGAGAGAGAGAGAGAGAGAGAGAGAGAGATTCCTCAGAACAATGCTACAGAACATATAAAATGTAATATTTAAGAAAATCAAATAAAGAGATTCGAGGAGAAGGGTAGAGTCGCTGGGCATCAGATAGAAACAATAAACAGAAGCCCGGAAAAGAAAACTAAGAAAAATATAGAAAAGAGACATGGGCCATTCACCTTCTTCTTTTGTTTGCTTCCATCAGATTTGGCTGCCTAGGAAGATGGGGGAGGAGCCTTGTCTTTCTTCGGTCCCTGCAAAAGAGAAAGCACTCGATCAAACTCAAAATAGCAAAATCTAGAGCACTGTAAACAATGGGCAAACTTTTGGAATCTTGTCAAACATGCTCACCAATGGGATCGATTTGATGAAGTTTTAGACCAGAGAGACAGAGAGAGGAGTAGGAATCCGTGTAAGCGTTCAGCAAGCCTAGCTGCTAGTTTCCATGTGCGAGTCTATTAGCACCGGCGCCAAAATTATATACGGTCCCTGCAATCTGACGATCACAACCGCTGAATCCGCGTTAGAAAATAATCTCATATATAATCAACTTCTCTTAGCCCTTCGATTAGACCCTGGCATGAACGGTTTCGATCACTTAATATCCGCCGATGTGATTTTGGCGACCTCGTTATAAACATATGTAAAACTACGTAAAAGCTCAAGAACCTGCAAAAGTGAGAAAGTATACGAACAGCTACGCCATGCCTGTGTAGTTTCAAAGGATTATTGATTATCCAAACTAGTCATCTTTTGACCATAGGAATGTTCCAAAGATCTTGTCCGTTGGATTGATGTTAATCATCAGCTGGGTTTGATACTTAACGACCAATGCTTTTCAAGATCAACTATAGAGAATATTTTGGTTCATGGTTGATCTGAATATAAGCATTTTGGATCAGAAAAAATCTAGGCCTCAACTGTAGTTTTTACTATGTGTAAATGTGCCTAGACGCTATGTTCTCAACCTTCTTCGGAGTGGAGATCCTCACATATATTAGATTTTCAAGAACAAGATCATCGGAGACAATTCAGCATCTCCCCAAAGTACATTTGGCCACAGGTTTGGCTTTCTCCTTTGACGGGGGATTAGATTTAGGAGTGTGTGAGCGAGAGCAGTTTGGTGCTGTGACCAACATTTATGGAAATTTGGTGCTGAAAGTAGCAGTTTACTTCCACCAGACAAATCAACTTAAGATGGTTTGTTCCTTCTAAATCATAGCAAAACTTTGTATTTGAGCCATAATGGCAACCTAGAAGTAGCATTGGACCATGGGTTCTCCTTTGTACGTAGAGAAAAGAGTAGGGGATCAACGGAAAAGGATTCTCCAGTTGCATGCACAAGAAGGATAAGGCTTTCCACTGCAAACAGATGGTGTTCCGGATAACTAGACGACGTTAGTTAATGGGATTGTTATAAAACTGAAAAAGTGAAGTACATTGCAAATTTACTTGATCTAATATAGAGATGAAAAACATCAATATGCTGCTATTTACATTGGAAATACCAAGTAATTATCAAGGGTCCTGTTACAGTAACCTTCTTGTCCAACTTTCAATTCAAAGTAGTACATAGAACACCATTACGCACTTTCATGTCAAACGAGTAAAATACATTTCAGCACCATCAGCTGGCTTTGGGTGTGGCAGGAATTGGATTCCTGACTCAGGAATCTGAAGGTCCCACCTGCTTGATCAAACGTGTTGACGAGTAATAGGAGATAAAAGTCTGTTCCATATATTCAACTAGTTTTCAGACATTTCTTTGGTTTTCTTGTTTTTAGTTACCTTACTTCAGGCATGCATGATAGAGCTGCATGATCACCTAAGCCTAAAAAAGTTGTTGCCCCGACAGTGTTTCGTCCCATGGCCGAAAACAGTATAAATTCCGGTTTTCGGGTTGGATCCTGCCAGCAACCAAGTAAATGTCACTGTTATTCACTCTCAAAAGCTTGTGCTATAGCTTGTTCAAATGATTCAAAAGCTTGCATTATAATTGGAAGTTTGGAAACAAAGAAAAAGCATAAGTATCACACTTACACTCCATCTGTTAAGAATGAATCCTAAAGGATCTTCATATTAGGCAGGATCAACATGTATGGAGCGGTTCCAGACTAAGTTTTCCAGTCCTTATGGAACTTATACCCTGGTTTTTCATGATCATAAACCAGTTCTAACCTCGTTAACATCAGGCGAAAACTAATGCCTAAGCTCACAAACACCTTTAGGACGAGAAACAGAACAGATATAGGTCCTCCAGCATGTGCATTTTTTCCCATGACTAGCAAAAAACTTGTAGCTTTAGGCCTTTTTCATCTTCCTTCGAAGTTTGTCCCAATAGTGTACTTCTGATCAGAAGGAGAACATGCAGCCGCTTAATTAAGCCCCTCCGGAGGTCTCAATTGTCCTTTATCATAGATGCTTAGCAACTGCAACTGCAATTGCTTTCGACATATCAGGCTTACCGTTGAGAACTACAACATCTTTGACTACTCTTCCAAATAGAGGGTGACACATTTTCTATCCGGATCAATTCTTCCGTTACCTGAATCCAGGAGATATGGCTTCCAGGTCGTCAGTAGACTTCCTCTTTGAAATCAAACTTAGCCCCCCCTTCACCGATACACAAAAATTCAAGTGCCTAATAGCAAAAGAAGATAATGGACATGCTCCAGTACACTAACAGTAGTAGCACTAAGAATGAGATTCCTTTTTACCTCAGAGTGTCTACAATAAAATTGTGCTTGGGTAAATAGCAAGGCTCAAGTTGTAACTTGTGAGGTAGACGCATAACCAGCCAATATTTTGGAAACTATATTATCCAGGACCTCCTTTGTAGTTGTCTTTCCTCCATTTTCATCAATAGAATCCAACAGAACTTGCAGAATGTCCTGTTTCCAAACACCCTTCTCTTTTCTCTCCTTCACCTCAGAGGCAATCTACTAAAGGTTTTGGATTAAGATCCTTGGTTTTGAATCTAAAGACTTGAGAGAATGGTGAAATACCGTCCCAGGAATACTGATTGTCATCGACCAAAATCCAGCCATCAGTCCTGTGTAGAGAGCTTCCTTTGTGTCCAACAGGACCTTGGATTTAAACCTTACAAGCATGTTACAGGTGCAAAATGCTACCTGAAAAAACAGGTTTCATCAGCATATCAGTGCTACATTGAAGGGAAGTCATTGGAGCAAAGGTAGAATTATCGTCGTGTGACTTGAAAGTTATGGGTTTGAGGCATGAAAACAGCCTCTTGCAAAAATGCAAGGTAAGACTGCCTAATATAGACCATTTATCATCCACCCCTTCCCTGGACCTGCATGTGTGGAGGCTTCGTGCAGTGGCTGCCCTTTTAAGGCTAAAACCAAAAACATTTACAACTGAAGTTGGCAAGTATTAGTGAAGACAAGGGGCTTTTAATTATTAGTTCTCGTACACCAACATAATCTCGGAGGAAAATCCAGCAAACATGAAGGGGTTTGACTCGCATCAAAAAGAAAAGGAGATGAAAAAGGTGCAACTCACTGTACTACATGAAAACCATAGTCACGCCCTCACAAATTTAGTTTCTTCAAATGCAACTATCTTTCCTTTAGAAGCCCAATCTTCAAGAGCTGAGATAAGGATGGTTTGTGCGTTTGTAAGGAAGTCTTCTAGGCTCCTCGGACTGTTGAAGGCTTCCATCAAATGCCTCCTAATTCTCCTATGGCCTAATCCATCAATGGATGCCACAGATGAACTTCCAACCAGCTCATGGGAAGGTCCGGACGCCCTTCTTCGGTCGTACTACCAAGAACTTGATTATTTAACTTTGGGGTACGAGTTATCATTGCTGGAGACCCAAATAAATGGGTCCTGTCTATACAAGTATCTCCATGTCTGCAAATCAATGAAAAAGAAAATTAGAAAGAAGACTGTAAGATTTTATCTTAAGATATTATTATTCTATTGACCCTTGTGGTTTGCCTCTTTCCCGAACCTTGCATACGCGGGAGTTTCGTGCACTGGGGCTGTCCTTTTATACATTATTATTCTGAATATTTGGAACCCATGTCTCCAGTAGCTATTAGTAATATATATTGTATGCTTGAATGTATTGTTTTGTTTCCAATTAGGGTTCCCATTGTAATCACTTACATACTATATAAATACATCAATGACTAAAAGATAATTGCGAGATAATTCCCAACCTAACATGGTATCAGCGTGAGTAAAGATCCTTCCAATCTCCTTCCCTTCCTGCGTTCTCTTCTTCCCCCATTCAACTTCATCACAACCCATACACGACTCATCCCTACTTTCTTCCTATTTCATAATGGCCTTAATCGTCTGCAGTGGATCAACTCCATCCTCAATGCCTACATTAACATTCACCATCAACATCGTTCCCCAGTTGAGCCTCAACAATACCAGCATCATCCATCGATCAAACTCACACCTAGAAACTGAACCTTTTTAGAAAACCCAATTTGATCCCCTTTTTCTAGCCATGGAGTTCAAGGTCTTGCCTTTGGAACCAATGTTGCACACAGCTTGTCATCAAAGATATGAACTGGTGCCATTTTAGGTCTTTGTTGGACATGTCCAAGCCATCCAAGTCTAACCTCCCTCATCTTGTTAGCTATTGGTGTCACTCATAAGTTTTTTCTAATGTTTTCATTCTAATTCTCTGCTTTCTTATCTTACTGCTCATCCATCTCAACATCAGCATTTCGATGATACTTATTATATGTAAGTGTTGTTCCTTAACTGCCAACACTTTGATCCATAAATCATGGCTAGCCTTACGGCCATGCTACTAATTTTCCTTTCAGTTGGAAAGATCTTAGATATTTTCTTGGGATAGAAGTCACTTGAAAATCCAATGGTCTGCTTCTATCTGAACAAAAATACATCCATGACTAGTTGAAGTAGACGCCAATGAATGCCTCAAAAGCGAGCTCCACACCGATGGCCATTACCACAAAATTATCGTGTTTAATTGGTTATTCTCACTCGGAACCCCAGTAATATCGCGCTGTTGTTGGTGCCCTTCACTATGTGACGCTAACCGGCCATGATCTTTAATTTGCAGCCAATAAAAAGGGGCAGTCTCGGTGCAAGAAGCTCCCGTCTATGCAGGATTCGAGAAAAGGGCGGACCACAAGGTCTATGCAAGAGCTTTGTGCACCGGGCTATCACTCACAACTTAATTAAGCCGTGGCCAGAGATCGTTCTCAGTTTCTGCGTTCCAAGTTGTCGCTTGCCTCAAGATACCGCTCAACTTGAAGGGACGTATCAGTCGTACATACCATATGCTTCTGTGTTGTTTTGTTTCCATACTAACCCAATTAGGGTTCCATTGGAATCACTTGCATATCTATATAAAATATATTAATGACTCTCAATATGATTGAGAGATCATTCCCTAACAGTAGCTATTCATGGAGCCCATTTGAATGACCACCATCAAAGGATCGCTGAATGATCTAACTATCACATGTATGATCTTCTTCTATTGATTTCAGCAGGTTATAAGTCAATGACTAGGATTATCTGATGAACTGGATTTTAAGTTGTTACCCATTAAGGCCAATTACATTATCATATAGCAGATTTACAACTATATACAGTAGCATCTACCAAACGGACTCTTTCAGGAGTTCTTAATAAGTGTCTTAAGCTTATTACCTGGATTTTCTTTTGGCAAAGAAATCATCAGGCCTGCTCGCGAATTTGAAGCACCACAGGGAATTGAGAAGCTCACCAATAATCAGCCAGCACAATCAGGCCAGAGGAACTTTCACTTAGTCCTACTCGGTTTGAGCTCGTCTGAGATACCAGCAATAGTTAAGCTCGTCGAAGATACCAGCAATCGTTAATCCATCTCAAGAAGAGCGGAAGAAAAGAAAAGAAAATGGGAGCAATTGAGGCTGCAAAAAGTAGGGGTGTACATGGCATACCTCATCATCAAGACCTTATCCCTGTTAGGGATTGGCTACATGAATCTTATTCCTTCATTCCTCTCTATTAAGTACCATGGCTTCATTTAATTCTAAAGTTTTTAACTATTTCCTCATCACTTCTATCCACATTCTTTTGGGCCTTACTCTTACCCTTTTAGAACCTTCTACTTGTATTGCTTCGCTCCTAATCGGTGCCGTTGTTGGTTTCCTTTGAATATATCTAAACCATCTAAGTCTAATCTTCTCCATCTTGTTACCTATCGATATTACCCCTAAATTTCCTCTAATATTTTTATTTCTAATTTTATCCTTTTTTGTCTTACCATTGATTCATTTCAACATCCCCATTTCTGCGACGCTCATCCTATAAATATGATGTTCCTTAACTGCCAAACACTCTGATCCATAGAACATGGCATACCTAGAACTGCAAAATCAACAAGAACCGAATGAAAATTTTCGTGTATAGTTATTAAATTCAAACAAACTGTGTGGTATTGGTTTTCATTTTAAAGAACTGAATCTTACTAATATGGTATCAATTTTTTATGCCTAGGTATCCAAACTAGAATTGAGAACTGGAAAATATTGTAGAAATGCTCTTATAATGTTATTTTGAACTTTAGCGTATTAGAGGCTAATAAGTAACTTAAATCTATCATATTTTATTACTAATTAGTTTCTTTTATGATATTCTTATATTTATTTAATTTAATTTTGTGTTAGCACTTAATAGGGCACTTAATAGATTATTTAGGGATGACCTATTGTGGCTTATCTATAAATATGAATTCTTAAATAGGCATAATGACCACTGTAAAAAATAAAAATAAAATTGTGAAGTCCAAAACCATACCATTCCCATAAAAGAGGTGAAAATCACCTAAGCTTGAAACCCTTTTTTGTTAGAAAATCATAATTAGAAATGGAAAATCCTTTCCTTCCTGTAATATTTCATCTTGCTCTCACTATTCTCTCTCTCTCTCTCAAGTAACTCTAATTCTTTACTTGTCCTTGTAAGGTATTTGTACTTTGTGGTTATAATAGAAGAATGACAAACCCCTAAATCTAATCCTAGGAAAGCAAAGACTTAAACATGCAACCCAGTGCATTTCAAGGCAGATGTAGAGCTATCTGCAACTAACTACGCGAGACATTTGTTGGCAACGGTGTTCACAGTGGCACTATTGTCTTCGTAAGGTACCTTGTTTATTGTTTTGTTTTTCTACTCAAACGAGATTGAGATGATCCTAGGTTTCAACCATTGGGAGATGTCCAAAGACCGCCAGGATCTACAAACCCCACACATTCCTCACAAGGAAACACTAGCAAAACTACTGCAGCTGCCTGATTCTAATAGATGGCAGAGATAAACCTTCTTAAGCCAAACCATCTGCCGAGGAATTTGCTGACCTTCATGAATGACAGAGCTTTTTAGTTTCATCTCCCTAATCCTAAAACCTCCCAAGGGGCCATCGGTCATCTCTCAACCATCTGATAAGATTATGAAGTTCGCCCTTAATAATCAACGGAAGGAAACGATGCTGCAACAAAGTTTAACACCAGTTCGAAGTGCCTGGACTTCAGCAGAGTGACGGTCAGCATCATGCAGATACTGAGTTAGCATATGTCGCACTGCTGAAGTCCAGGCAACGGTGCATTCATTCAAATCAAAACTATTTCATCCCGGGAAAAAATGTCCTTCAGATGCACTGGATCACGTAATGAGGCGTATTTGGCCTGGCTGGTTCGGCATGTCAACTGCAACGCTGGCCAAGATCTTGCCTATTCAAATTTATGTGTCCTTCTGTGAGCGACTGTGAAAAGTCTTTTGTTTCTCAAACATTTGATAAAAAACTAGTTGAGATAGACATGGATGTGAACATTTTAGCTTCTACTCCTAACTCAGTAAGTGGAAGCGGTGCAGCAAACTGAGTCCAAGAGTCTAATGTAACCACCAAGTTTTAGCAGCATCGAAATAATCAAAGAAGAAAAAACATTAAGGTTAGGACTTAAGCTTTTTATATCAGTGATTGAATGCCAACGGATTTTCACAACAGGGAGGATCAAGACGTATGGTGCAGATCAACTCAAAAATTCTCTTTCTACCTTGTTGTTTAATGATCATAAACCAGTTCAAAACCCTAATGCAATTGTCAACAAATGTTCAACACAGTTCGTCTTAGACAACTCCTTCTAGTTGCAACTTTTCCCTTTGGCCAGAGATTAAATTAACAGGGCTTGTGGGCGAGAGTGTGTGAGATATTTTCTTTGCATTTTTTTCCTTTAGCCAAGCAAGGCTTTTCGGTGGATAACCTAGCTCAAATCCATGAACTTATACAGGAAAGTCTCTTCTTGCAACACTATCCTAGAAAGCTATTGCGCAAAATGTTTGTTCTTTCTTTTAGTCCATGAAAAGAACCACAATGCAAATTACTCAAGCACTATCCTAAATCTAACGTCTGGCCAAAAAGAAAAGTAGCTACTCAAACAATCAACCAAGCATATTTTGAGAAGACCCGAGTAGCCTGCAACCTATTGCTCCAGACATTGTTGGCCGTTGGCTTGCTCAAAATATTTAGCTGGGCTGCAAGTACTTCGCCAAATGGCAAAGGACAGCCATTTTACACTACTTGTAACAATAAAATGGACGAATTTGTTTATGATAATTGTGATAGCAAGAGTTCATTTGCTTTACCGTGGCACCATTTAGGTACCACAACATGGAGACTACAACCTCCCGCTCCTATGAATAATGGCTCTTGAGATGAAGTAAACTGGCTTGAGATGAGATCAAACTTGAGATAACCCAAATTTAGAATAAAATGATTGAAAATTCAGCTCAAAAGTGAGTTAATATGAGACTATTTTCATCTAAATTCATCTCAAGCACCACTTATAATGAAAGAGGAGATATCACTTCATCTCAAGCATAACTGGATGTCTCTTTGCATGGAAGAAGACTGTCCATGTATTTTCTTTCGAGAAGCTACTGCATATCTAAAGGCTACTTTTATATCAGATTACAGACCAATTCAATGAACAAAATCTAGCCATCCGATAAGATAAGCTCTGTATATATTGATGCAGGACTCTCACAATAGTAGGACCAGAAACATTACGGACCAAAGAGAATGAACACTAGAATCATGCCATGGAAAAATGGGGCCTAATAGCCCCAAAGCAATGTTGATCCCCAATTCCCTAAAATTTCTTCTTCTTCTTCTTCTTCTTCAAGCAATTCAGTTCCAGAACAGAGAAAAATAGGAACTCATGAAATGAAAATAACCCAAATTCCGCGTCTATATCAGAAACAAAGATAGGATTACAGAGAACGAAAATACTAAGAGAGAATCATGGAAGATGAAGAAATTGAACTCCTTTTCTCTCTACTTTTTGCCTTTGCCTTTGCCTGCAGTGGATTTCCTCTTGGGAATAACAATCTCCCCCTTGAGAACCGGAATCTCCATGATGCCGGACAGCTCCCCAAATTTCTTACGGAACTTGGACACCTGATCGGCATCAACCAGAAGGGCCGAGCGGCTACCCAGGTAGAATGGGTGGTTGCCCGACCATACATCCACGACGTACTCCGGCTGCGTCCCGCCTGTCATCATTACGTGTTCTCCGTTGCAGTACACTTTGGCGTCCTCAAAGAACTGCGGGTGGATGTCCTTTTTCCGGCAAGTCCATCTACCCCCGTGCACAGCAGCAGCTTTCGCCTGGCAAATATCAACAATTTCATTGAAGCAGAATTCGATGATTTAAGGGAAGAGACGGAAAGAGGCGGGAAGAGATTGAAGAGGTTTTTATCGATTTACCTTGAGGGGAAGATAGGAGGTCGAGGGCTTTGGTTGGACGAAAGAAGAGTGGAGAGGAAGGGTCAGATTCAGCGCCATTTTTTCCCCTTCTTCTTTACCTTGATTGTTTCCACACGCAGTCCAATTTCTTTTCTTATCGTTTCGATTGGACGGAGAAACAATAGCATGTTCATTTGGAAGTTTGTTCGCCCGACTAAGCCATGAATCTGCTGGGCCTTGTCTTATGTGGACCATGTCTAATAGTCCTCAAATCTCAACCTTTTAGATGGACGGCTCAAAGTTCACAGCCTAAATGGAAGATAATCTAATCGAGAGATAGGCCATCCAAGGGATAATATTTTTCCACATCCAGCTATACATATAAACAGGTGGTCCCCCTTGTATTTATCTACAAGGGCCATATGTTTCCATCTAAAGGAGAGCTTTGGCGCAATGGTAGAGTTGTTGTCCTGTGTGACAGGAATACAAAATAAAACTGTGTATTATTTACTCTTGTAATCCTCCCCTTCCCCAAACAGCGTATATGTGGGAGCTTCATGCACTAGACTGCGGGCCATATGTTTTCGTCTGCGATAGAATCAATTAACACTCATAGTCTGGACCAAGTGATGCACAAGTGATCCACTCATCCAAACCACTAATTTAAGTGGGACATGCTTCTTTGAAAAATAGTATTAATCATTTGAGTTTTACTAATTCAAAAATTAAATAAATAAATTTAAAATTTTTAGACTTTATGTGTGAGTGTGTGTGGGTCTATATATATATATATATATATATATATATATATATGTGTGTGTGTGTATTTTCTTAAGCACTAAAACCTAATTTTCTTGTTTCATGTCGATTACACTCTTATTTGAGTTACCCGTATTTGCATATCCGCCTTTTTTTTCTTTTGTAAATAATTTGTTGAAGAGAAAGCAGACTAAATTAGATCATGTAGTTAAGAGGATCAAAACTTGAATGATCAGAACAATTTCTGTGGAATCTGATCATAAGAGTTGCTAGATGGATGATCTAATCATGTTGATGTCACATAGTGGGTCCAGTTTCCCCAAAATTTATAGGCTTCCTGATTTTGGTGCATCTCATCTACCACTTACTATTAGAATAGATCCGCAGGATTGGTCCAAATACTGCATGTGATCTGCTGATCAGAGTTTTCATCGCTTTTTCAGTGTTCCGTTACTGTCAAACCAGATCGGTAATTTTTCTACAATATGTTCAACCCATCCAAACTTGAACATTTCAAACAAACTATGATCAGGAATCTTCCTCGGCAGACATTCCATCAACTTGTTACCGTCAAAGAAGAGCTGTTCCCAAGTGTTATGAATGGCCTTCTCAAGTGGAATCGATGCTTTTGAATGAAGATGGTCAAATGGATACTCATCTATATGACGTTATCTGTGATTTCAATGGCTTGGATGAAGTGCAGGGCCCTCTAGATGATATTTTGAGGAAATCAGACCGTTTATTGGCCAAAGATCTATGAACTGGGGAAGATCCTCTGTTTCTTCGTACCTAGTTTCCTCTTCTTTGTAAAAGACAGGATTTATTTACAATTTTCGGCCTGTTTATCTTTATTTTACAACTTGGAAATGTAGATAGAGGTTAGAGTGATTTTTTCTTTAGGCACAAATGTATTATAGGAGCCCGAGTAACATGATGAATGGGTCTGATCATCCTAATATAGGCGGCAAATGTAAAGATGGCTAGCATTTTTTATAAAAAGTATAAAAAAGGTATGTAGGGTTTGGTAAAAAGGCCTATTATAAAAGATTAATAGTATGCAGCTTTATCTTATATATTTTTTAAGAAACCGTGTTTCATGCCTTGAACCCATGACCTCCAGGTCACATGGTAACAACCCAACTGTTGCACCAACACTCTCCTTTTACAATTTTCTTTATCTAGATGACAATTTACAGGATTAATAAACTATGACATTTTTGGATCATATCATTGAAGATCCTTCCATTGTGGCTCCATGTTCTGGGTCTCACTTCTCCAATTACATTTTCTTTTTATTAGAAGTGAATAAACCATGTACCAAAATTGGAACCCATCTGACTATTAGTCGTGTGACTTTGAAGTCACGGGTTCAAGGTGTGAAAACAGCTTCTTATAAAAATACAAGATAAGGCTGCCTACTATAAGTCTTTGTGGTCCGTCCCTTCCCTTGACCCTGCATAGGCGGCAGCTTCATGCAGTGAGGCTGCCCCTTACTCTTCTTTAGAATCAAAAGATTGATCTTCTTAGCCATAGCTTATCATTACATGCCTCACTCTCGCCATTTGGCAGGTAAGTTTTTTATAGTAATTTTGAAACTTTTTGACCTATTTATCTTTATTTTACAACATCTACCAGTTAATAAAGGCTACTTTTAAGGCAAATTTTTACATCGAGAATAACTATTTCACTTTAAAATTATGCATGATAAATACTGTGAAAATTTAAAGAGTAGTTTTCCTGTGGCTAAAATCAAGATGCTAAATTTTAATGGAGAAAGGTCTTAAGCCAATGTAATTATTAAAATTTCAAGAAATTATTAAATAGTATTCTTTTTAATAATATTTTCCCGTTCTAACAAATTTCAAAGCACATTACTTTAGAAGGAATTTAAAAGGGATAAAGAATGAAAGAAGCTAAAGAGATCTGTTGCAGAAAGATTTTGAAACGGACAAGGACATGCATAATTAAAAGAGACCCGATTTACACAACAACCAACAATTACTAGGGTATAAAGTAGCTATTTAATTTGAATAAATGTTTATTCTAAACTGCATATAGAAGAAATTTTAATAAGTAATTACAATATAATCGAATAGCTCTTTTGGAGATAGAGTGAATCTACATGTTTAACAAGCTCTAACACCATTTTAAACAACTAATATAATTCTTTTAATTGTAGACTCTTAAACAGCTAATATAATTTTTTTAATTGTATTGCAAGTGATTGCATTGTGAATATTAGGATTATTGAAGGGCATTATAATACATTACTAACTGATAATTAATTTATATGATTATTTATTTATTTGTAAATTGGAAATAGAATTTTGGGAGTGCTATATAACACAATATCTTTATCTTATAATATAAGGATAACTATATATATATATATATATATATATATATATATATATAAGAGAGAGAGAGAGAGAGAGAGAGAGAGAGAGAGAGAGAGAGAGAGAGAGAGAGAGATTTTCTAAGGATTGTTAGTAGAGGATGTAAAAATAATGAATTAGAGACAATTCTTTAAAAACTCCACAAAAAAAAAAAAAGGATAAATGACAAAAGTGAGATGTGGCAAAATAATAAAGAGTTGGGTGTTGAGTAAAAAACCGTATTGCTTTAATACATAGTAGACATCTAGTAAATTAGTTTTCTACTAAGCTAATACAAATACCTAATCCTAAATTAATTAATTAATTTACTAAACTAATAAGATCACAAATTTTTCAGCACCTCAAATTTGAGGACCTCTCTTTGTGCGAAAGGAGCTCAAGGATGTTTATTTCTTACAATAGTTAATATTCAACTCAGTATCAAGGAAAACATTAAATGAAAGTAGAAATACCACAAATTTTCCACTAATTAATATAAAGACGACCATATTATTAATTTAAGGAGGTTAGCCAATAAAACAAAACTTTTCTAAATCAATGGAAGAACTGGCCATTAATTTAAGACAATTTGCTATAGTAATATGGTACACATCACCCAAGCAAGGCCCAGAATAAAGGAAGATGCCTAAGTTGTTTAACAAGATTATAAAATCAAAGAAAATTCCAGAAAAATAGACAAAAAGCTCTATTGTACCAATTTATAAGAATAAAGGTGATATACAAAGCTACCTGAAATATCGGAGAATCAAACTTATGAGCCACATAATGAAACTTTTTGAAAAAGTAATTGAAAAGAGGCTAAGGATGAAATAGGTGTATTGGAATACCAGTTTGTTTTATGCCTGGAGGTTTACCATGGAAGCTATTTTCTTACTAAGAAAATTGATATATAAATATAGGGAGAGGATGAAAGACCTTCACATGGTCTTTATTAACTTAGAGAAAAGCTTATTATAGAATCCCTAGAGAGTTAATATGGAAGGTGTTAGGCAAGAAAGGAATTTTGCAGTGGTATATAGACATAATTAAAGATATGTATAAGAGAGCAGTAACAAATGTTAAGACCATTAGTAGCAACACTGGTGATTTTCATATCACTATAGGATTGCATCAAGGATCAGCATTAAGCCCATAGCTTTTCACATTGGTTATGGACACGTTAACAAAGCACAAGAAGATTTCACGATGCATGCTATTTGCAGATGATATAGTCTTACTTTATGAGATAAAGGAGGGCGTAAATACAAAGCTAGAGTTATGGAGAGAAACATTAGAATATAAAGGATTTAAAATCAGCTGAATTAAGACAGAATATATGGAATGCAATTTTAGCAAGGACAGGAGTAGGAGTATAATTCCAGTTAAGATCGATAATCAAGAAGTCCCCATAAAAGACCACTTTCGGTACTTAAGATCAACGATTCATCAGGGTGGAGAGATTGAGAGGGAGGTTAACCAGAGAATCCAAGTGGGTTGGAACAAATGGAAATGTGCATTTGGAGTTTTGTGTCATTGGCGGGTGCAACTCAAACTAAAAGGAAAATTCTATAGGATGGCCATAAGGCCGGCCATGCTCCATGGATCAGAGTGTTGGGCAATCAAGGAATATCATGTTCATAGGATGAGTGTCGTGGAAATGAGGATGCTGAGATAGATGAGTGACAAGATAAGAAAGGAAAGAATTATGAATGAAAACATTAGAAGAAACTTAGGAGCAGTACCAATAGGTAACAAGATGAAGAAGATTAGACTTGGATGGTTTGGATATGACCAAAAACGGCACCAGTTAGGAGTGAGGCAATGCAAGTAGAAGGCTCTAAAAGGGCAAAGGCCCAAAAGAACGTGAATAGAAATTGTGAGAAAAGATTTAAAAACTTTAGGACTAAAAGAAGCCATGGTACTTAAAAGAGAGGAATGGACAAATAAGATTCATGTGGCGGACCCCTAATTGGGACAAGGTCTTGATGATGATGATGAGGCAAGGCCCAGAATATTGGATTGTCACCTGATGTGAGAATTAAACTCTCACCTATTTCAGTTGGATGACTTGACTTCTGTTCTACTGTTTGCACTTTGGCAAAACCACAAAAAATTATATATGTGATAGAGTTAGATCCAAGTTCATGCCCCATTGTAAATGCCCATAACTTGTAATACACCCAAATTCATCCACTAGTTGCATAGTTTTCCATTCTTCTCTGGATTTTCCACCATAAACATACATAGACATGGAAAGCTTTTCATTAGGAACTCAGAACTTACACATTTGACTGCTTCTCCAGAAGAGCAAGCTAAGAAGATTGTACCTTGCCACAAATAAAAAGAAATTTGATTGCTTTACTTATCATTTACAGAATCTACTGCTCCACCAGAACCCAATTTCGGATCACATACAACAAGAAAGCTGAACAAAACCCAACTGCGCCCAAAACCACAACAATCCTAACCAATGTGGAAGAGACGAATGCTTTCCAGACAAATGCATGCCAAAACCAAAACCAGATAATAGAGAAAATAGATCCTAACAGAGCACCAACGAGAACTTGGCCGATGGTGTGAAGCCCTTGTGACACTCGTAGCCATGCCTGGCAACAAAGATTAGAATGTAAGGTGAGATAAGCCACCTTTTACTAATTTACAGCTTGAAAAACATAATTATACCAGCCTACTTCTAGTTATATGTCTCTGAATGAGTTTATCACTATAGTACAGGGAAACTAGAGCATTTTATGTTTCCTTTTCTGGAAACTGAGAACATTAACTGTCACTTTACCAGAATGGGTCACAAAGCAGTACAGACATAGGAGAGAGAAGAAATGAAATTAAGTTTACTAAACTAAAAATACAGCTTCATCATTACATGACATAGTTATATTGGTATCAGAAACCACGAGAATCTCCAGAACATCTTAATAGTAGAAATGGTTTTATAGTCATTGTTTGGTGGTAGGGCAATATGGCCGTTCAATCTGGGGCATATTCAGACAGCATCAGCTAGTCTTCTTGCATGTTGAAGTCTGGAGCCAAAAATGGTATTCTTGCTTCAGACACAAGTCTTGACACAAAAAATGGCAGGAAGAAGCAGAAGATAGTACAGTGGTTTCTGACCTCACACTCTTGAGGTATTGTGGATTCAATATGGTAATAGCAACCTGTGGTATAAATTAATAAGACCACATTAATCTTGAAAAGGATGTGCTTGTGTGAATTATTGTCATAAGTGAAGATCTGCAAGTTCCTTATTTTCCATAACTACATTGCAGCGCTTACACTGAGAAAGGTATGACAACTCCATTATGTTGTCTAGCAATCAACAGAGTTGATTTGGTTCAAATCTATAGTTGATTGGAGGCAATAACTAGTTTTTATAATTGCTGGAAAACCTTGCTCTGGTACTTAATAAATTCTGTGAACTCTCAATTACTCGGTAACATCAGAGTAATATTGAAAGCATGTACTCGAAATAAGTTGTGAATTATAGCCATATGTCAAGAACTGCAAGTTCTTAGTTCGCCATACCCACATGTGGTGCCTGTACAAAGGAACATACAGAAACTCAGTTGAGTTCTCTAGCGAACTGGCAAACTTGACTTGGTCAAATCTATTCCTGAATCCTAATGAGAGTCATTATTAAGTAGCTGGTAGATCTTGATTTGGTACTCAACAAATTCTGTGAACTCCTTAAGTACTCATACAATCCCTCTAGATTACCTGGAATACTTGTACAAATCCAGAAGAACTCATGAAACTTGACCATTGTATAAGCCTTCTAAACTAACAAAGTGGGGGAGATTGAAATACGAAGATACCCAACAAAGTTGCAACTTGGCAGCCAGTAAAAAATCATCATCATCATCAAGACCTTATCCCAATTAGGGGTCGGCCACATGAATCTTATTCCTCCATTCCACTCTATTAAATACCATGGCTTCATTTAGTCCCATAGTTTTTAAATCTTTCCTCACCACTTCTATCCACGTTCTTTTGGGCCTTCCCCTTGCCCTTTTAGAACCTTCAACTTGTATTGCCTCACTCCTTCTAACTGGTGCCGTTGTTGGCCTCCTTTGAATATGTCCAAACCATCTAAGTCTAATCTCCCTCATCTTGTTACCTATTGGTGCTATCCCTAAATTGCTTCTAATATTTTCATTTCTAATTCTATCCTTTCTTGTCTTACCACTCATCCATCTCAACATCCTCATTTCTGCAACACTCAGCCTATGAGTATGATGTTCCTTAACCGCCCAACACTCGATCCATAGAGCATGGCCGGCCTTATAGCCATCCTATAGAATTTTCCCCTTTAGTTTGAGTGGCACCCGCCGATCACATAAAACCCCGATGCACATCTCCATTTGTTCCACCCCGCTTGGATTATCTGGGTAACCTCCCACTCAATCTCTCCACTCTCATGGATCAATGATCCTAAGTATCGGAAGTGGTCACTCATGGGGACCTCTTGGTTATCAATCTTGACCGGTGCTCGACTCCTAGTCTCCTTGCTAAAATTACATACCATATATTCTGTCTTAGTTCGGCTAATTTTAAATCCTTTCGATTCTAATGCTTCTATCCATAGCTCTAGCTTTATGTTGACACCCTCCCTTGTCTCATCAAGTAGACTATATCGTCTGCAACAGCATGCACCGTGTGAATCTCCTCATGCAGATGTTTTGTTAACTCATCCATAACTAATGTGAAAAGGTATGGACTCAATGTCGATCCTTGGTGCAACCTGACAGTGACAGGAAAATCACCAATCACGCCACTAGTGGTCTTAACATTTGTTACTCCCTCATACATATCTTTAATTATGTCTATATACCCTCGAGAAACCCCTTTAACACCTAACACCCTCCATATTAACTCTCTGTGGACTCTATCATAAACCTTCTCTAAGTCAATAAAGACCATGTGTGTCTTTTCTCCTCTCCCTATATTTCTTACTAATTGTCTTAAGAAGAAAATAGCTTCCATGGTAGACCTCCTGTGCATGAAACCAAACCGATTCTCCGATACACTGCTTCATGTCGTAGCCTCTTCTCAATGACTCTTTCAAAAAAGTTTCATGGTGTGGCTCATAAGTTTGATCCTCGATAATTAGTGCACTCAATGTCTCCTTTATTCTTATAAATTGGCACAATAGAGCTTTTCCTCCACTCATCATGCATTTTCTTTGATTTTATAATCTTGTTAAACAACTTGGTCAACCAAACTACCCCAATATCTCCCATATGCTTCCAAACCTCTATCGTATACTATCGTCCCCATGGCCTTTCCCGATTTCATCTTTCTCAAGGCCTCTTTACTTCAAGCCATTCTTAATCCTACGTTCATATCTATAATATCCAATGTTATTTAGATTTATAGTATTTTCAATTCCTATATTCTCAGGGCCATTGTCATTTAACAATTTTTGGAAGTATATTTCCCACCTTTGTTTGATCTCATCTTTGACTAGTACCCTTTAATCATCGCTTCTAATGCACCTAACATGCTCTAAGTCCTTACTCTTCTCTGTTTCTCTTACCTTGCAAGTTTAAACACATCTTTCTCACCTTCTCTTGTTCCTACTTCATTATGTAGCTCATCATATGCTTTAAGTTTAGCCTCACTTACTATTCTCTTAAGCAACGTTTTTAAGATTCTTATATTGTTCATAGTTTTCATTATTTCTAATCTTCTCATGCTTTAAAATGCATTCGCTTTTTCTTTTTAATAGCTTTTTGACCTAAGCTTTCATTCCACCACCATGTTTCCTTTGCTAATAGCCTTTTACCTTTAGATACTCCTAAGACATCTTTGCCACTTTCTTAATGGACTCACCATATTAGTCCACATGGTATTTACTTCTGTTTCATAATTCCAATTTCCTTCTACCATCAATTTATTTTTGAATGAGGTTATTTTCTCTCCTTTTAAGTTCCACCACTTAGTTTTTGGATGTGTATTAAGTTCAGTTCTTTTACTCCATCTTTTGATATGAATATCCATAACCATTAACCTATGTTGTGAGGTTAAACTCTCACCGGGTATCACCTTACAATCCTTACATATAGATCGTTCATTATTCCTAAGTAGAAAAAAGTCTATTTGGCTTTTATGAAGTCCACTTTTAAAGGTTATTAAGTGTTCATCCCTCTTCTTAAAGAGTGTATTTGCAATGGATAAAGTTATATGACAAAGCAAAATCGAGGATATTCTCCCTCATCTCGTTTCGTTCACCTATACCATACCCTCCATGTATTCTATCATATCCTACCTTATCTTTTCCTACATGGCCATTTAAGTCTACTCCTATAAATATTCCCCGCATTGGGAATTTCGTCATGACTCCTCCATATCTTCCCAAAACTGCCTCTTAATTATATCTCAGTAGTCTCTACTTGTGGTGCATATGCACTTATAATATTTATAATCTGCTCTCCTAGAATCATTATTATTATTATTATAATTCTATCACTGATTCTTTTAACGACAACAACTTTATCCTTTAATTCCTTATCCACTATTATTCCCACGCCATTTTTATTATTTTCCTTTCCTACGTACCATAATTTATACCCATCTATTTCTCTAGCTTTTTGAAATTTCCTTTCCACTTGGTTTCTTGGATACAAGCGATGTTGACTCTCCTACATTTTATCGTGTCTACTAACTCCAAACTCTTACCTGTCAATGTCCCTATATTCCATGTGGCGATGCGAATCTTATGATTTGGAGATTCCCTATTTATTATCGCCTTTCTCGACCTCCATGGTATGAACCCATGTCCACCTTTCACTGCACCTGGGTTCTGATGCAGCGCGTCGCTTCCGAGGATAAACAATACAAGTACTTAATAAAGATGCAAGTTGATTGAAAGTGACTTGAAACTCTGGCTCTCCACCTATAATCGAGTCTTCACTTTCTAAACTACGGTTCATAAAGAACAGATATTTCCCAGTTAAGAAGTAGAAGTAACTATAGAACTAAACAAGAACCTGCAAAACATCTCATAATCAGCTGAATCAGTGTTACTGGACGCATGCATCACTAACAGAGAGCAGTATCTCCCTTTGCAACATGCTCCTTTGGATAGGAGGTGCTGCAATTAATATTTACTTACATTAATATGAAATTCTTTCCTTAGGTGTTAACATGCATTCAAAATTGAACAATGTTTTAGCCAACATGAATGCATATTGCTTCACATGAATCACTTTTCAGTTTGTTTAAGTTGCTTGTTGCATCCACTACTTGTCTAAAAGACATCATCTAGCATTCCAATCACAGAATGAAGTACGTAAATTTTGAATAAAAGATTCAGTCCATTAGAGATGATACAAAACATGCAACCTAAAATTTCAAAACCAGTCAATATGTAGTATAAGACTACAAGTTCCAGAATGTTTCTTACAAGATATGAACCACATATAAAGGCAAATGCTCCAACGGTCACTGTAATAGCATTGACTCCAAGCCACTCGAACACTGTCATGGAAAAATACAAGCACGAACATTATGCTACCAAGAAAAAAAGAACAGCACATATATGGTATCACATTTAAACAACAAAACAAATTCGTTTGGATCCTAGTGATGACTGCAACTAGCACTCTGCTTGGAAATTGCTTTTTGAGATTCACGTTTAACTGATGTGAGTCAATGAAATGCCATCATATTACCTTAAAATAAATATTATGAAGGGGAAAAAAGAAGTAAACGAACAAACCAATTATATTCTGAAATCTGCTACACCAAATTCAAATTTGGTAGATCGACTAAAGACGCTCCAAATGTGTTTACTGATGACAGAATTTCTATTCTCTGATGTCAAGAAATCCCATAGATCATGTTTCACCATCTATGAAGTAATCCTACGCAAAGGACCACCATTTGTGTTTTTACTTTTCTCTTTGTAGTTAGTGTATTCTTTTGAACAAATTTCCAATCATATTGAGAGTCACTACATGTCAACAAGCAAGTTCACTACTTGTGAAATGTGTCTGCATTGAGTGACTTTTATTGAGGATAGGACTTGCACAGCTTGCCTTATGTCAAGTCAGTGATGCAAGAATAAGTGATGAACAAGCCCATAAATTATCAAAGGTGATTAGAGAGTAGAAAAGCACCACCTTAGATCCAAAAGTAGGCCCAAAGATATCAGATATATTATGCTAATAATATTACTAATTTGCTGCAGGGCTCCGTTTTGGCCGACCCCTAATTGGGATAAGGTCTTGATGATGATGATGATGATGCAGGGCTCCGTTTCCCACTTAGACAAAAGCATAAAGAAAAGTTTAACTGGCACCTCTCTGCAACAGAGAAGAGGGCCCACCCAGTCAGTTGGAACAGTGTTTGCACAAACAAAAATTCCGGCAGTCTGAGCTTAAGATAAATGGAAGACTTAAACAGAGTATCCAAGGTCAAAATAGCATAGAGGAAGTTAAAAACTCCTGAATCGGTGTGGACAAATATCTCAAGAAAGAATACCTTTTGTTTATAAAACCAAAATCATCCGACTCACCCGCACAGAAGGAAATACTAAAAAACAGACCCACTTTGAGTCAAGGATTGGGCTGGTGTATGGACAATCAGTAAAAATTAGTCTGCGGTGGGAGCCATGGTTGAGTGACAAAGCACAGGTGAGCAAATACACCAACTCCAGATACAAATCTCAATGACAAGCTTCAAGTGCGACTAGACTGCCAAAAGAGAGAATGGAAGACCGACCTCATGGGTGACTGGTACCCAAACATAATAACTATTACAAAATCAAAACCTACATAACCAAATCAATCTGGTAATGTTCTCTAAAATTTGCTTACTACTCACTGCCAAATCAATCATCAAGGCATGCCTCCAACACCGAACATGTGGAAAAAGGTGGGCCAGTCCAACTGCCAATGCAAAAGTCAGATTCTTACTGTGCCTAGCAATGTATGGAATTGCCAACCAAGACCAATTTCCATTGGATGCCCAACAATGGTAGCTGTCAATTTACAATAGCCACCATGAACCACAGACCATACACTCCTTTGTTGTGAAGGAATCAGGGGCTGTCTGGAGAAACCTAGACTATTTCAACATCCATGGAAACATTATCAGTCAAAGATGGTAGCAATTACTGATCAGTTTACCATTTGAAGTTGGCCTTTCAATTTCTTGGGCAATATACCTCCCATTTCTATTTTAACCTGCTCAAAACAGAAACTAATTGTGTCTATGCCGATCCATGGCTGAAATTGATCCCTATATTAATGGTCACTATAAAACTATGCTTTTCAGTACTTCCAGTCTATAATATGCTTCTATAATAGTCTCAGGAGATTAGCTACGAGCTTTCTCTTTAAAATCTGGAGGGCTCATTATATCTGGGCATTATCTATTGAGATCTCCTTGCAGCAAGTTTATTAATATGAGGAATCCTGAGCAGATTTGGTAGCATTAAATTGATAGCAGAGCATGTTCAATTTACAAAATAGTTTCGAAACTAGCAATAACACCAAGGAAGGTATTCGTGGACATGAAATGACTGATAGAATGGAACAACTTCTCCCAAGGCCGTCATAAAGGCCATAACAACTCATTAAAAAAGCTTAAGAAAAGAAGTGAGGAATGGAAGTGACAAATACTAGGTTGGCAACCATTTCTAGAGTTTGACAATGAATGAGAATTTGATGGGGTCAATGTCTACTTTTCTTCTTCTCCTTTTTTGCTCAATTTTTGTGTCAGTCTACAGTTACTGTTATTTTTAAAATCTTACAATTTACAATTGAGTTAAATGTTTCAATTTCATCCAGTATCCTATGAAAACCATATTTGTACAAGTACAAGATTCCCATGAGAAATAAATAAATAAAAGAGAATTCAGATTGCATAGTTGATTTAAGAGCTCAGAACCATAACCTCTAAAAGAGACAAGGGGTCAATGACTTGGAATACTTACCTGAAAGAACAGAAAAGAAACCTGCAAAGAAGATGGACTGCGCATGTGAAGATGGCATTCCGGGGTCTGATTTCACAGCGGACACTGGTCGCTCCTGGTTTAGTATCTTCTTCAAGACATTGGAGAGCCAAGCATTTATGACTGAACCCCCTGCAGCCCACATGGCTTCTGCATCATGCTTCCAGAGAATGACAGCTCCAAAGAGTGCAGCAACTAGCCACTTGCTCTGCGATCAGTAGCAAAAGAGTTGGTAGCAATAAAAATAAAATGATGGAAGAAGACTCTGATGCAAATTGGAGAAAGAAGAGTGTTAGTTTGAGCACTTAGCCGAGCTGATTAGGTGCTATGTCACACAACTGAGAGGTTGTGAGTTCAATTCCCATGTTTAAAGAAAAAAAAGGAGTATTCAAACAGCAATGTCTAATGGCAAAAACCTACAGAAGTTTCCAGCGAATAAGGAAATAAACAGGTCAAAGAAGAAATATCCTGGGCACATTCAGTTCAGAGAATAACAGACATTGAGATGCCTAGTATAAAACTATTATGATGGACAATCCACTCTGATGTTTATGTTGATGAAGACCAACATGATGGTAAGATGTAATATTGGACTAAACTGAAAATTGCTATCAGTAATAGTATACTGAAATTAAATTGGGTATAGTATGTATAACTTCAGTTTATACATAGTTTTGCCAATAAGTGGTGTATATGTCTGCCGTAGAACATACTTGGTTGGTGTGGCTTTTGTGAAAAAATCACCTGGATTTTCATATATAGGGTCCCTAGATTAATGATGATTCTACCTCCCTCTATATCCTGTACTGTCTGAAGTGTGGATGTATGGAAACTAAAGCAACATAGGCGTCATACCAAATCTTTACTTCTATTTAATATCGACATAAAGAAGCAATTTTAAAATCTCAACTGGAATTGCAGGCTGAGAATTTTTGAGAACCAGATTGTGCGAACTTGACTTAATTCTTTTGAACTTTAAACGTAAATAAGTTGGTTTTTAGACATTTAGATATGTTCAACAGATAAAGCTTTCAAAGAAAAGCTTTTGGTTTTAGATAAAACTGATCAGTTGCTTGAGTTACATAGAACAATAAGGTTCCGATATAAAGAAAAGGAGTCAAGCACTCCATATTGTCAAGGAACTTGTGGTGAGGCTTCTTAGAGCCTCTACAAGAGTGGGCAAGAGTGGGCAAAACAGTCGTGTCATTGTGGATATTAAAAGGAAAGAAAAGAAAAACTCCTGCATCTGATATGAAAGCTTCACTTTTCCCAATCCAACTCAGAAAGGAAATGATGCATGTAATCTTCCCTGAAAAAGTGCAGCCCTTCAAAGGAGAAATGGTCCAATTAAAAACTAAATAATCTCTTGTAACTAGTACCAAATCTTCAGCACTTTATGCAGGTAAATGAACAAAGATTCAAACTCAAGAGATATCCTCAACTCTTCGATTTAACACCACAAAGAAGAATATGAAGAATCAAAACATATAACTGGTAGGAAAGAGTTCTGTAAACCAATTAAACAAATTCATTCAAAACCCACAATCACCATCAAGTCCTGCACAAATCATGCAGCTCATTGCACCTATTACATAACTATAATCATCACCAGAACCACGAAGTAGTGCACAACAAACATTAAACAGCTCTCTGAAAACAAACAGCAAGACAAAGCTCCAAACTTCATAATAATAATCATCCTTATAAATACCAACCAGTTCATTGAGAGTCGATTCTAGTCCATCAGACACAATTTCTCTTCCAAAACCCAGAGGCCTATTTCTCATAACAACTTCAGTTTCCAAAAACTCACTATCCTCAGAATTACCTTTACTTCTCAAAGCAAAAATTCTACTCATCTCAGTCATTCTGTCTAGCTTAAAACCCCGAAATCTCTCAAACCCAGTTTTCAAGGATGGCAAATCACAAAAGGAAATGGGTTTTTGGGATTTCGATGAAGATATAAGAAAGCGAGGACAAAAACAGTAGTTGGAGGTGTAACAAAGGGCTGCTGTTAACATTTTTCTGGTTCAAAGAAGGCAGGAGATCTGCAGAGAGTGGGAAATTTTAAAGAAGGAAGAACCAACAACATTTTCAGCTGTAAATAGATATTGTTGTGGTCTGTTTGAATGGTCCAGAAAATTGCAAGAAGGTATCTCAATTGAGAAAAACCGGATTCGAGCGCTTTCGTTTGATATTTGACCAGAGTTTCCTCTCCGCCATGGAATTGCTCGAGGACGTACAAGAAGGTCGTTGGCGTTAATTATGAAGATTAATCAATTATTTATCTAATCCTAGTTTTTTCTTTTGGTAAGATTTAATGCTATCTTTACAAACAAGGTGTGCACCTGCCTCTCAAACAAACAGAGACTCGAGGTGAAATTATTTGGTGCGACCCGTTAAATGTCTACACGGGGAGCCTGCAATTTGGTAATCCGAGCCGTTCATCTTCTACGTTTGTCTTGGGTGGGCTATGCTCCAGTAATCTGACGTCCAAATTCTCAATTGGATAAAAAAGGATAGCCTTGGTACACAAAGCTCCTGCATATGTAAGGTCCAGAGAAGGGGCAGATTATAAGGGTCAATAGTACGCAGCCTTACCTTATATTTTGCAAGAAGCTGTTTCTATGCCTTAAATCCATGACCTCAAGGTCATTCGATAACAACTCTACCATTGCACCAAGTTCCTTCAATTGGATGAGATTGAATTTTGAGGCATGAATTATTAAGAGAGCTTTGCAAAGAAAATGAGTGAGAAGTAATAAGCTAAGAAGAAGTGCTGAAGGCTCCTTTTTTATTCGTTGTATTTCTTTTAAAGGAATGGATGGGGGAAGGCCGACTCATCCATTTCTTTATCCACCTTGGTTTTTTTCAAACGGTGTTACTTGCATTACTAGATTGGGTGCAATTGTTAACAATTAAAAAATTCTGGATATGTTCCCTAAAAAAAGAAAAAAAAGTCGCACATAAATGATAAATATTGAAAAGTATTTTGGGCCAAAAACCCTATTGGAAAAACTAAAAAAAACTTGCATTCACGCGAAAGTGAAACGAGCTGAGTTAACTGATCTAACCAACTCGTTAGGTGATTCGGAAAAAACTGGAGTTGGATTTTGAATAATATTCGTGCAGATGCGTGCTGCATTTTCCATAACTTTTGACATCTAAACAACTAGTCAAGTTGGTTAGATATTGTTTTGCTGTTCAGCAGATCGTCGGTTGGTATGACAGCACTAAACTCCAAGTATTTCATTCTGTAACAAGTTACAAGCGACTTGACTCGATTTACTGGCGAGTCAAGCAACAAGGCAGAGTTGACGAGTAGACTCGCAAAGTTTTGAACTGTCCATGAATCTTCCAATTGAAGCACACAAGTACAGTTTTCCTTGGGAAGAGAGGAACTTATTTGTACAGAGAAACACAGAACTACACGTCCAAACCAGACTGCGTAGTGTAGCATATAACTTAGATGCCAAGCAATACCGGCAGCAACACGGCTTATTTCAACAACAAGAAGGGTCATAAGCTTGCCGTAACCTATGGAGATTTGCTGCTACCAGCATTACCCATTATTGTCTAGCACTTATTTTTTTTGAAGTAGCAGAAGCACATGTTTTTTCCCTTTCGGTGATGGCAGGCTCCATGCCAGGCGTTCTCCCAGCGTTTACACTGATTGTCACAGTTTTGGGTTTTGCCACAATTCCCTGACCACGTTTGGCTTGCCTTCTCGCACAATTTGGTATTGCATTTGCTTGTTTTGAAGTAGCAGAAGCACATGTTTTTTCCTTGTCGGCTATGGCAGGCTCCATGCTCAGCGTTCTCCCAACTCTTACACTGATTGTCGCAGTGTTTGGTGTTGCCGCAATTCCCTGACCACGTTTGGCTTGCCTTCTCACACAATCTGGCATTCACCATTACCACCTCTGCTTCCACAAGAGAAAACCAGATCAAGATCATCGAACCATGGACTGATTGATACCATATTGTTTGTGCTTGGCTAGATCTCCAGGAGGAAACAAACAGGAGGAAGCAAGATAAAGGGTACACATAAACATTGAAACCATAACTAACTTAAGCTTTAGAGGATGTGAGATGTGGATAAGGTAGTGTTACAGAATAGTGAAGAAAAGCTTCTAATGTATTCAAAATACGTTTTTGCTTTAATAGAAGCAACCACCACCCGAAAAAAGAAAGGATACAGCACATTCAATCATGACTAGTTAATCTATTCCATAGTATAAACTCTCTCTGAAAACTCAACTCGACTTGAGGGTGGAGCTGAGTTAACTCGAAGTCGATTATTATTGGTGACTTGCAATAAAAAAGGATTTTTGCACCAAAGCTTTTCTCTTGCACATTGACGCAAAAGTCTTTCACCTAGTGACCAGGATTCGAAGTTGTTAATGGGTGTGCAAGTGTCTAATTTTTCTTAAAAGAAAATGTTTTTTAGTGGGATTTCTTAAAAATTTCTTTACTTTGAGCTTATGAGTTCAATTTTTACATTTATACAAACAATAATTGTTGCATAAGGTCAAGATGTATTGTTGTAGATTGGGAGGTACTGCGTTTAAGTTTCACACAAACCAAACTTTTTGCAGCAAATGAGCACCTCAATTTGTCCCCAAGACAAGGTTGTGGGTTCAAGTGCGCTCATGTCACTTACCAACTTCCATCAAAGAGCAATGCACAATCACCATCGAATTCGAAATATGAGTGCAATCTGATTTTTGCAAAATAAATTTGTTTGTCTTGTAAAATGCATTGAAGATGTAAAATAACCTTTCAACAGAAAGAAAGAATCAAGAGTGTATTTACTAGGAAAACATTTTATTTTTTTTATTAAGAATAGTACAGAGAAAAGTGGAGTTGGAATGGCATGCAGGAGAACTTGGCCATCGTTAGAAGAATACATGACTTTGTATTATGCAAAGATTGTGCTTATGAAGCAAGTTACAAGATAATATCATGTTGATATGGCCAACGTACTCTATGAAACATTTAAGTGCATGGATGCATTGTGCATGTACATGAGAGAGAGAGAGAGAGAGAGAGAGAGAGAGAGAGAGAGAGAGAGAGAGAGAGAGAGAGAGAGAGAGAGATGTTCATGTAAATTTACCCGAAGAGGCAAAGAGCAGGAAGAATATGAAGAGAAAGCAGTAGAAGGTGTGGAAGCTAAGAGCGTTGGCCATCTTTCTTTGTCTTTTGGGGTTTGGTTTGTGAGAATTCGAGAACTGGAACCTGGTATTTGTAGCATAAAGTCCTCCACATCGTTCTAAGAGCAAATGTGAATCCGTCCATAAAATAAGGATGGCAGACTCAATAAAATATTGAATAAAAGAGGCCAGGATAAGATCTGTAATTAGTTAATAGGGAACAAATTCAACGTATCTGATTGCTTATTCGAGTTGTTCAAGGATGGTCGGAGGGGGAAGAAGGGAAAGATAGAAAGAAGCCTTCATTTGGGCTCGACCTCACGGTCACGCACTGATGCAAGCACCGTACCACCTTGTGCCCTGTGTTGATCTTGCAATACTCTTGTGGCTCACATCACTCTGATGACTCTACCTTGTATTCATATTTCGTCATTTGATTGGTTAACCATTGGCCAATGGTGTTTATGTATTCAACCACTTGAAGTACGTACTTTAGGTGTTCTAACTACACGTTCAAGATTCAAGATACATTTATGTGCCATGAAAAGATAAAATTTGTTAGCAGTCAGAACAACGGTTTGGATCAATTAGAGGGGGGTCACATTTTCTTTGTGTCAGGCGTTCAATTGCACAGCGTACTACAATGCATTGAATTTCTTCAACCCGTTTTTGCGGGTCAGACACCTGACTGAGTTTAGTGTTTCCTGGAGACAACGTAATTAGTCCCTTTAACTGCGCCACCTTGGACGCATGGGATTGTCAAAATATTGCGTAGATTTAGAATTACTAGCCATTAGATTAATGGCTACAAATAGATGGTGACTGTGAAGAAACCCACTTTCACTTGATTGGCCCCACCTTTGGAAGATCCAGCCTGTTGTTCTCTCATATTGGATATAAATCTAGTGTAGCTCAAAAGCCATGCTGTTAATGATGCTAGAGTTGTCCAATTAGCCAGCTTTTTGTAGCTACTAGATATCCAGTGTTGGGCAGTAACAAAATGTAAAAATGGAGCCTCTCACAGGAATAAAATAAGGTCGCGGCTCATTGGAGAATTCCTAAGTGAAGAGTACATGTGACAAGTCGGTGGTACTGGAGTATAATGAAAGTCATTAGAAAGTTGGAATAATCTGCCTAAGAATGAACTTACCACTCGAAAGGGAAGAATTAAGTAGAATTTCCTGGTCAAAGTCACCGATATTCATTAAACAAAACTAGCGAAGCCATGTGCACATGAAACGCAAGTGATTTAGAGAGAGAGTTTTGAGGTCCTGTGAGATAAGAAATTAATGCACTTAGTAGCCTGCATTTTAGTGACTTAGAGAGAGAGAGTTTTGAGGTACTGTGAGGTAAGAAATTGATGAACTTAGTAGCCTGAATTTCACTACCTTTTCTTCTAATGATTTTGTTTAATCCAAAATATTCTTTAATTAGTTTGAGCATTATTTGTCAAGGGGAATAACATACTTTTGAACGATGAGCCCCACAAAAGGTTGTTTACATCCATCCATATAAATTCTCTTGTTTTAGATATCTAGTACATCAAAGTCATAGGATGATTATAACATTTTAAAATTTGTGCCTTTTACAAATTACTGGTTGAGGATGGAAAGTTTTTCACTGTGTCTTTCTTCTGTGATCAGAAGTACCCTTTTTTTCTTTTCATTTTAAACTCACGTAATCTTTTCCATTTTTGTAGCAGTGGTCATCTGAAATGAGAGAATTCAGATGGACGAGTCTGATGAACTTTTTATGGGGTCCATCACTTTAAGATAGGCCCACTAGAGCAAGTAGCTCAAGTGAGTACCCTATGTTATTATTTCTCTTTGTCAATTAACATAGTATAGACAAAGCCAGATAGGAAAATAAAAATCATTTTGTAGGCCCGATGGTATGGTGAAAATGGGTGCCTTTGCGATCGGCATTAGGCCGAGGGTTAACAGATCTGAGGCATCCAATCAAGTGAAAGTCAGCACCATGAGATATGAGCTGTCAAATGAAAATGGGTGCCTTTGCCATGGGCATTAGATCGAGGATTAACAGATCTGAGGCATCCAATCAAGTGAAAGTCAGCACCATGGGATATGAGCTGTCAAATTCTCTCTCTCTCTCTCTCTCTCTCTCTCTCTCTCTCTCTCTCTCTCTCTCTCTCTCTATATATATATATATATATATATATATATATATATATAATTTTAAAAGATTTGGTCCACATGTCATGCATAATTATGGCTTTACTAAATAATGTAGATCATGTCTGAGTGAGATTTCATTAACATTTTTTTGCATCCGTTTAGCTAACAAGACGGCAGCGTTCAACAAGGGCGGCTTCTGGTCAGCAAATGGTTGGGCAGATAAAATGTCAAAGGAAGGACTGAATAGACAAAATCTCAGAGTTCTAACATTTGACAACCAAGGTATTGGTTAATATTCTTTGGTGGTCCTTTTTCCCTTTTACTTCCCCTTCTTTCTCTTTTCATGAAATTTTTTTTTCCGTAGGAAGTATTTATGGCTTGAATAATGTCAATGACCCAAAAATCTTTCATGGCAAAAGAAATTTGGGTCTTTGGCATAATTCAATTTCAAGCTGTGGAAACTTTTTCGTAGAGTATTTTTTTCTTGTAAAAGTCAATTTTTAGCCAATCTTCGTCAATCAAAATAGGTGATAAAATTTGCTTTCTATTCAAGAAAATGGATTTTATTATGATATGGTCACCTTTTTTATTATGCTTCATAAGCTATTGAGTCCCACTAGGAATCCATGCTTAAAAGGAGATGAAGGAATACATGCCCCAACTAAGATGCATAGCGAAATAGTTTTTGTTGTATCTAATTAATCCATCATGTTAGGATTGACTTAAATAGCCTAAATATAAAATTTCATGCCCATTAGATGTTTTTAGCCCATGCTTCTTTAGGTAAAAATCATGATAATCTATTTTTGTTAAGTTTTTCAAAATACTAAAACAATTGGCTAGGATTGTCCAAATGCATTCATTTCTTATGAATTATTTATTTTTGGCATTCTAAACATGATGAATGGCTTAGATTTGTATAAAATTCTATATGATGCATGAAAAAATTGCATGTATTTATTCCTCTCTTTTTTAGCATGAATTCTTATCGGGACTCTAAGCAATTTTTCATTCTAATTGTGGGATGTAGTTCTCAAACTTTGCCGTCCATCTTACATATCAGAAAATAAAGACGGGGACCTATCAAACAACAACAGGAGGTAAGAGTATGAGCACCCATTTATACCAACTTTTTTTTGGTAACCTATATATTAAATTATTATTAAATGCATCACTCCTCACACAAATATTTATGAACTGAGATCTTTTCACTCCTTTCTTTCTTTCTTCTTCTTCTTCTTCTTCTTCTTCTTATTTTATGTATCAACTACTTATACTTGATCACCTCCATCTTTTTATGATCAATAGATCTCTACATTCAACAAACGAAGAAGAAGGAAAAACCTCTCAACTTTCTGAATTAAAAAAAAATAAATCAAAGAACAAAACAAAGTCTAGGATGATTAAGTAGATATGTATATGTGCACATATAGCTAATGCCGACAATGATGTTTCCAGTTTTGGATTTTTCTAGTGGCCAATAATGTCCCAGTGGACCTCTTTCTTCTGAATTGCTTAGCCTCTCTGGGCCCAGCTTACCCCATGTCCCCTATTCCCTTAAGGGAGCATGCATCCCCGCATGTGGCCAGCCACACACCAGGTTAGGGGTTGGCTCTAATACTATTATAACAGGCCAAGGGCCCCCCCACACAATAATATTGTCCACTTTGGAGATTGGGGCCCATATCACCCAGCACTTGTTCTTCCCTTATAGGAACACGCGTCCCCGCGTGATAGCCATGATCATGCGCCCTCATACGGCTAGCCACCACACCACGAAAGGATTTGGCTCTGATATCATCTATAATAGTCCAAGGGCCCCACACACAACAATATTGTTTGCTTTGGAGACTATGACCCATATCACCCAGCCTCCTGACGGCTTTGTTCTTCTCTTATAGTAAAATGCCTTGTTGCATGTGAAGCCCTCCTAACTCATATCAACAACCCAGTCACTTTCCTCTTAGCGACGTGGGACTAACCTCAGGAATCCATGTGTAGCTTGCTTCAGCTCTTTTGGGCTTGGCTTACCCCATGTCCTGGAGGGGCTGGGTGATATCGGCCATAATCTCCAAAGCAGACAATATTATTGTGTGGGGCCCTTGATTTGTTATAGTGGTATCAGAGCCAATCCTTAACTTGGTGTGTGGCTGGGCACATGCAGGGATGTGTGCTCCCTTAAGGGGATAGGGGACACGAGATAAGCTTGGTCCAGAAGGGTTGAAACGAGCCTCATGTGGGTTCTTGAGGTTAGTCTCACATTGCTAAGGGGAAAGTGACTAGGATGTTGATAAGAGTTAGGAGAACTTCACATACAACAAGACCTTTTACCACAAGGGAAGAACAAAGCCGTGAGGGGGTTGGGTGATATGGGCCCAAGTCTCCAAAGCGGACAATATTGTTGTGTGTGAGACCCTTGAGCTATTATAGATGGTATCAGAGCTAATTCCTTTCGTGGTGTAATGGCTAGCCGCATGCGGGCACCTGGTCGTGGCTATTATGTGGGGACGAGTGTTCCCATAAGGGAGGAACAAGGGCTCAGTGATATGGGCCTCAATCTCTAAAGTGGATAATATTATTGTGTGTGGGGCCCTTGGGCTATTATAGTGGTATTAGAGCTAACCCCTGACCTGATATGTGGCTGGCCACATGCGGGGACGTGTGCTCCCTTAAGGGAATAGGGGACATGGGGTAAATCAGACCTAGAGGGGCTGAAGCGGGTTACACGTTGAAGTGAGCTGCACTTGGGTTCCTGAGGTTAGTCCCACATTGCAAAAGGGAAAGTGACTAGGTTGTTGATAATAGTTAAGAGGACTTCACATGCAATAAGGCCTTTTTCGCAAGGGAAGAATAAAGCGGTGAGGGGGTTGAGTGATATGGGTCATACTCTCCAAAGCGGACAATATTGTTGTGTGTAGGGCCCTTGGGCTGTTCTAGTGGTATTAGAGCCAACTTTTGACCTGGTGTGTAGCTGGATGCACGCGGGGATGTGTACTCCCTTAAGGGGGATAGGGGGACATAGGGTAAGTCGGGCCTAAAGAGGCTAAGGTGGGCTGTATATGGGTTTCTGAGGTTAGTCCCACATTGCTAAGGGGAAAGTGACTAGATTGTTGATAAGAGTTAGGAGGACTTCACATGCAATAAGGCCTTTTCCCATAAGGGAAGAACAAAGTTGTGAGGGGGCTGGGTGATATGGGTCACAGTCTCTAAAGCAGACAATATTGTTATGTGTGAGGCCCTTGGGTTATTATAGTGGTATCAGCTAATCCCTGACCTGGTGTGTGGCTGGCTGCACGCGAGGAGGTGTGGTTCCTTAAGGGAATAGGGGGACATGGGGTAAGCAGGGCCTAGAGGGGTTGAAGTGAGCCGCAAGCTGAAGCGGGCTGCATGTGGGTTCCTGAGGTTAGTCCCACATCGCTAAGGGAAAAGTGACTAGGATGTTGATAAGAGTTAGAAAGACTTCACATGCAACAAGGCCTTTTCCCACAAAGGAAGAACAAAGTCGTGAGGGGGCTAAGTGATATGGGCCATAGTCTCCAAAGTGGACAATATTATTGCGTGTGGGGCCCTTGGGATGTTATAGTGGTATCAGAGCCAACCCCTAACCCAGTGTGTGGTTGGTCACATGCGAGGATGCGTGCTCCCTTAAGGGAATAGGGGACATGGGGTAAATCAGGCTTAGAGGGGTTGAAGCGGGTTGCACGTTGAAGTGGGCTGCACTTGGGTTCCTGAGGTTAGTCCCACATTGCTAAGGGAAAAGTGACTAGGTTGTTGATAAGAGTTAAGAGGACTTCACATGCAATAAGGTCTTTTTCGCAAGGGAAGAACAAAGCCGTGAGGGGGTTAAGTGATATGGGACATACTCTCCAAAGCGGACAATATTGTTGTGTGTGGGGCCCTCGGACTGTTCTAGTGGTATCAGAGCCAACCTCTGACCCGGTGTGTGGCTGGATGCACGCGAGGACATGTACTCCCTTAAGGGGGATAGGGGGACATGGGGTAAGCCGGGCCTAAAGAGGTTGAAGCGGGCTGCACATGGGTTTCTGAGGTTAGTCCCACATCGCTAAGGGGAAAGTGACTGGACTGTTGATAAGAGTTAGGAGGACTTCACATGCAATAAGGCCTTTTCCCATAAGGGAAGAACAAAGTTGTGAGGGGGCTGGGTGATATGGGTCACAGTCTCTAAAGCGGACAATATTGTTATGTGTGAGGCCCTTGGGTTATTATAGTGGTATCAAAGCTAATCCCTGACCTGGTGTGTGGCTAGCTGCACACGAGGACATGTGCTTCCTTAAGGGAATAGGGGGACATGGGGTAAGCAAGGCCCATAGGGGTTGAAGTGAGCTGCAAGCTGAAGCGGGTTGCATGTGGGTTCCTAAGGTTAGTCCCACATCGCTAAGGGAAAAGTAACTAGGATGTTGATAAGAGTTAGGAAGACTTCACATGCAACAAGGCATTTTCCTGCAAAGGGAGAACAAAGTCTTGAGGGGGCTAAGTGATATGAGCCCTAGTCACCAAAGTGGACAATATTATTGTGTGTGGGGCCCTCAGGATGTTATAGTGGTATTAGAGCCAACCTCTAACCCAGTGTGTGGTTGGTCACACGTGGGGACGCGTGCTCCCTTAAGGAAATAGGGGACATGGGGTAAATCTGGCCTAAAGGGGTTGAAGCGGGTTGCACGTTGAAGTGGGCTGCACTTGGGTTCCTGAGGTTAGTCCTACATTGTTAAGGAAAAAGTGACTAGGTTGTTGATAAGAGTTAAGAGGACGTCATATGCAATAAGGCCTTTTTCGCAAAGGAAGAACAAAGCTGTGAGGGGGTTGAGTGATATGGGCCCTACTCTCCAAAGCGGACACTATTATTGTGTGTGGGGCCCTCGGGCTGTTCTAGTGGTATCATGTAACACCCCGGATTTTTAAAACATTTTTTTTTTGGCATTTTAAATAAGAGCATTTGGGATCCCATGAGAAAAAGCTTTATTTAACATTTTACTAAAACCTATCTTAAAAACTCTGGGTGTTAGTTTTCCTTTCTCAAAATAGCATACATGTAAATTAAATAATTCGCGTATAAATCAACGTCAAATAAATCGACGCCTTTATTTTAAATCAAATAAATGTCCAAAACACAATAATGATATGGCCCAGGGTCTATCCATCATACTATCCCATATAAATGTCCAACATATGTCCAAACATCCAAATCACATCCAAATATAAAGTATGCAGTCCATAATAAAAATTCAAATGATAATCCTCTCTAATGACTCACATTGCTGTCTAAAACTATAAGGAAAACTAGTCTTCAGCAGCTCTCAAGGTTTATCAACCACTTTTCCTTTCCTGGTGTCGCGCTCGAGATCTAAGGCATTGCAAAACAAAGCAATGCGTCAGTAAGCTATCGCTTGTGTAGGTACATAGACAATTAATGTAATAAATGAAAGAAATAATAAACAGCACCGATGAAAAGTCTAACATTTATGAAAATAGTGATATCATAAAGCCATGTTCAAATAAATGCCAATTTATTCCATATGCTAAAACATGTAATTCACGGAGTTAAAACATGACATGAATCAATAAAATGGAGCATACAACAAGAATAAGGGTACCCTAAGGTAATGGGTCCCACCACATCGCACTAACATCCCTGATCAGGAGTACACATAGTCAACGTTTGAGTGTCGTCACACCCAGGCAAACCATCCATAACCATGCTCATCATACATGCACACATAATAAGAATATGAGCCATTATGCTGTAGTGGCAACCCTCCATGGGTATCAACCACCGCCGCTCTCCGTCGACACCATAACGGGAGACTTAGCGTCTGTCCCTATGGAAAGGCTCAGACCGATAGTGTGGACTATCCATGTTACTAAACCCCTACTGAATGTCATCTATGGGCAGGTGTCTATCATATCACAAAATCATCACATCATAATCTCGGAATGTGGGTGGCCGGCCCTATCCCTCCTAGCATGACTCCCACCGGGCGAGAGCACCCGTCATCAAATATAAAACACGGAAATCATATGTATATACTAAAACTCAAGAGCACTTATAGCTTGAAATCCCCAAGATATGCCCCTCATCCTAGGGTTAGCCTATAAAAGGACCAGCTAATAAGCCTCTATTCTCATTTCCATGTAATCCATGCATTTTCTATATATATAATAAGAAATAAGTCTCTAATTAAGCACAACTAATTAACATCATGCTTGTAAAAGCATTTTAAATAAGTTTATTCAGTAAAAGATTTCATTTTGGAATAACCATCTTGTACTTAATGTTGCATGAAATCCATGGTAAATAATAATTGCAATTTAAAACACAATCACACATGATGCTATGTTTAAACATGATTTAAAAATCAAGGCAAAACATTAGTTGTCGTCACGTACCTTAGTGTGAGACCACTAGCTTGCTAATAACTCCCATTAACTGGTATATTCAAGTGCACTTGTACATGTCACATCACTATTTTAATATTTTTCTAAAGAAAAAGTGGTCATTTCTAAAATTTTAAGTTAAAACTAGGTCCGCGTCGTCAATACGGTCATAACGCCTCCTTCGGATCGTGATTTGGACCTCTCTAGCTCCCAAAAATCAAGTTTTTGTGAAAACTACCCTCAAATGGGGCCTGTTGGACCACCATAAGGCGGTTTATACTGGCAGCACCCTTTTCCGCCAGTTTACACCGGCTTATACCGGCACCACGAAGACGCACCAACATGCAGATGTCGTACGGGACGTGCGCCGTGCGTCTTCGGCGCATGCATCACGGTCACCAGGACGCGCAGCGTCCCGGCCCCACTGCGACCCGCCAAGTGGTGCCTTCTCGCACGGCGGGTGCGACGACGACGTCATGTGACGTCGTCCCTCATGCATCCCCGAGTCAGCGCTAGGGCGTCGATGCCAGAGAAGACGACCGGATTCCGGTCGTCTCCAGCGGAGCTACAAAGCTCTGTTTTACGTGATTTTTATGCCATTTTCTTCAGAATTTCCTCTAAAATCCATTTATGCCCCCCTTTTGCACTGATTTTTCCAAAAACCATGGTTTTTAAATGATTTTCCCAAGTTCCTAAAATCATCTCTAGGTACTGGTTTTTGCGTTTTCTGGAGAAATCCACCGTTGGATCACTCCCAAATTTAAAGGGTTTGCTCTTGGGTCTCTTTTGCACTAGTTGGACGATGCGATTTCCAAACGAACGAGGTTTGATCCATGAAATCACGCTCCAACAGTAGCGTGCACACAGGTTCCCAAAAATATCTGATTTTTTTCCTAATTTTTAAATGCTTTCCTAATTATTTTTCTAATTAATAAATACAGAAAAACATAGATTTGAGGCTTACCTTGCGCCTGGCAGGGGTTGCTTGTGTTGCTGGGGTTCCACTCGCTGGAAAACTCAGACCTTGCAAAGCTAGGGTTCTGAGCTAAAAATCCGAGAGAAACGCTCAAAGTGGAGCGTTTTGGCTCTTGAGGATGATCATATATAGGGTTTAGAGTCTTGGGGAAGAGAAACTCTTCCCCACACGTCTCTTCCCACGTCTCTTCGGCAATTTTGCTGGCACTGGTAGAGACGCGGTGCCATTATTAATTTGGACCCCTATCTAACACGTCTCCATCAAATGACCAATTTGCCCCTTTCCACTTTGACGGCTCATAACTCCCTCATTTGAGCTCCGTTTTTTGCGTTCTTGGTGGTGTTGGACTCGTATCGACGAGCACTTTCTAATTCTTATATTTTTAGGAAAAATTTTCATCTATAAATTTTTATTTTTATTTATTTAAAAATTTCCTATTTTATCCTAAAAATTAAGGATATTATATATCAGAGCCAACCTTTGACCCGGTATGTGGCTGGATGCACGTGGGGATGTGTACTCCCTTAAGGGGGATAGGGGACATGGGGTAAGCCGGGCCTAAAGAGGCTAAAGCGGGCTGCACATAGGTTTCTGAGGTTAGTTTCACATCGCTAAGGGAAAAGTGACTGGATTGTTGATAAGAGTTAGGAGGACTTCATATGCAATAAGGCCTTTTCCTATAAGAGAAAAACAAAGTTGTGAGGGGGCTGAGTGATATGGGTCACAGTTTCTAAAGCGAACAATATTGTTATGTGTGAGGCCCTTGGGTTATTATAGTGGTATCAAAGCTAATCCCTGACCTGGTGTGTAACTGGCTGCACGCAAGGACGTGTGCTTCCTTAAGGGAATAGGGGGACATGGGGTAAGCAGGGCCTAGAGGGGTTGAAGTGAGCCGCAAGCTGAAGCGGGTTGCATGTGGGTTCCTGAGGTTAGTCCCACATCGCTAAGGAAAAAGTGACTAGGATGTTAATAAGAGTTAGAAAGACTTCATATGTAATAAGGCCTTTTCCCGCAAAGGGAGAACAAAGCTGTGAGGGGGCTAAGTAATATGGGCCCTAGTCTCTAAAGTAGACAATATTTTGTGTGTGGGGCCCTCGAGATGTTATAGTGGTATCAAAGCCAACCCCTAACCCAGTGTATGGTTGGTCACATGCGGGGACACATGTTCCCTAAGGGGAGAAGATGTGAAGTCCTAGGCCGATGAGGGCATCCAAGAGAAGGTTAGAAGGCTTCTAAGCTGGGGTGAAGGATAGATAGTTAGCCTCACATCGTCTGAAGAGAGGAAACTAGGCTATTTATAAGAGTTTGGGAACTCTAACAGTCACAACACGTTTTTCTTAAGAAACTGGGGAAGAACAAAGCTGTGAGGGGTGTATGAGCCCTAAAGTAGACAATATTGTGATTGTTGGAATTTTGGGGTATTACAAATGGTATCAGAGACAATTACCCTCATGGTGGTTAGCCACACGCAAATGCTTGGTCGTGGCTATCACGTGGGGACATGTATTCCTTAAGGGGGGAAGATGTGAAGCTTTGATGGATGAATCCCAGGATGGGTGAGGTATTGAGAGTTAGTCCCACATTACTTGGGGAGAGGGAACTATGAGGTTTATAAGAGTTCAGGGAACTCTCTTAGCAACAAGGCCTTTTCGCACAAGGGAAGAACAAAGTTGTGAGGGGATTGGGTGATGGGCCCCAATTACCAAAGCAGACAATATTGTTGTATGTGTGGTGTGAAGCCTTGAGCTGATGAGAGTGGGCCAAGAGAAGGCTGGGGTGAAGGATAGAGAGTTAGTCTCATATTGCTTAGGGAGATGAAACTGGGCTATTTATAAGAGTTAGGGAAATTCTAACAATCACAACGCATTTTTGCTGGAAAACTAGAAAAGAACAAAGCCGTGAGGGGAGTATGGGCCTCCCAAAATGGACAATATTGTGACTATTGGAACCCCGCGGTATTACAAATGGTGTCATAGCCAGTTCCCCTCATGGTGTGGTGGCTAGTCGCATGCGGACGCCTGGTAGTGGCAATCACATAGGGACGCATGTTCCCTAAGGGGGAAAGATGTGAAGCTCTGGGCCGATGAGGGCTAGCCAAGAGAAGGCTAACAAGCTTCTAGGATAGGATGAAGGATAGAGAGTTGGTCTCACATCGCCTGGGAAGAGGAAACTAGGTTGTTTACAAGAGTTTGAGAAACTCTAACGATTACAATGCGTTTTCCTTGAGAAACTAGGGAAAAACAAAGCCGTAAGAGGTGTATGGGCACCCAAAGCATACAATATTATGACTGTTGGAATCCGGGGTGTTACAGAGAGAGAGAGAGAGAGAGAGAGAGAGAGAGAGAGAGAGAGAGAGAGAGAGAGAGAGAGAGAGAGGCTTGGAATGCATGGAGGTGTCAAATGGGGGGTCTTGTGGTTGGGTCGTCATGGGCTGCAAGTCAGTGGTTTCAAATTACACTACCCATTTCGCCCAAGGATCGTAAAATGTCTACCATTTTTTTTTTTTTTATCATTTTACAATAGGGGGTTTGCAGGTAAAACAAGTAATTTTTGTCGGTAATTATTAGTAGTCATTAAACAGGAAAATTAGCTTTAGAATAAAGGAAAATTAGCAATGGTGATACACAAAGTTAACAGGATCATTTAACTAATCTCCCGATACCTTGTTCTGCTTGTGCATGCAGAGTAGTTCAATATGCTACCAGCACTGAAAGTATTTGCACATACAAACTTTTGGTGATTAATTGCAATCACTAAAACTACTGCTTGGGTGTGCTGCTTCTTAGATTGGCCATGACCAAAGAAACATCTATATCTGCTGACCAACGACACAACACGTCAAAAGAAAGGAAAAATAAAAAAATCAAATATCAACAGATCAGAGGAACATCATCCAATTGGAAAGAAGTTTGGGTACGGATGAACAGTATCGGACTTCAAATCACCAAACGTATGGTGTCTGCCATATTCATGTAGTTCTAATGTGATCACTGCCAAAACTGATATACAGTTGAAGACTAGGCTAACGTTCATTTTCACAAGCATAAAAATCATCAAATTGGTGCATGTCCAAGCGTTTAAGAAATGTATGCCCGTCGCGGGGAGAGAGAGAGAGAGAGAGAGAGAGAGAGAGAGAGAGAGAGAGAGAGAGAGAGAGAGAGAGAGGTAGAATCTCCTAGCTACACCGAGAGAGGGAGGGCGAGGAATTGGTTTGGACTGCGGTGTAATGGTGGTAGAACCTTGTGAAACCTTAGGCATTGAAAGTGGAGGTACAACTAGGTGATCTACTTCTAGGATGCGTGGTAGCTGTATCAACTATCAACACTATAGATTGCCCAACAAAGACGTAGTTGTGGTGGAGCCTGGTATGGCTTTTATGTATTTCATGCTATTAGAACAGGCAGGAGTTATTCTACATATCACGGACCATTACCAACTAGAAAACTACTCACTCGAAGAGGCAAAGACCAGGAAGCAACAAAAGGAAAGGAAGCTAATAGCCTTGCCCATGTTTCTTTGTCTTTGGTTTATCCGAATTGGAGACTCGGAATAGTGATATTTATAGAACCAGGTTCTCCAAGTGTCGCTTGTGAGTGGTTGTAATTTGGTCCAAAAGATAAGGTTAGATGTCGAACAAAAGCAATAAACAAATTCCCGGCTTCAATTCGAAAAAAGTTTATTGGGAAGCAATTCAACAGAGGGTTTTCTCTTGAAATTATTCTCTTAGGTGATTGGAGAATGAACAAATCGAACGTGGCATTTTAACAGGCAATTATCCAAAATGTTGACAAGTTGGCAAGTACTAAGAAATTTCTCACACAAGACAATCTAATTGGCACAGGTACCGTGCGTCCTTTTACCACTGATTTTTACGACCTTGATTGGATGATCTTGGAACCTTGATTCTTAGAACCACGTAAAAACAGTGTCAGCAAAACAGAAACAAGTTGTTTGTGTTTAGATTTCATTCGTCCTTGGGACATATGTTTGCTGTCAGGCCAGAACTGTTCAACAGACCACACACATTTCCAATGGAGATCCAGAATGACTCTCAGGCCAGATCGTACGGGATCCTTTGGAGTCAATTTTATGTTCGCATACTTATGGCATAGTTGAAGGGGAGACTTGGAGTTGTCGTCATGTGACCTTGAGGTCACGGGTTCAAGGCGTGGAAACAGCTCTTGCAAAATGTAAGATAACACTGCATATTATTGACTCTTGTGGTCCGCCCCTTTACCAAACCCCTCATATGTGGGAGCTTCGTACACCGGGCTGCTCTTTTAATACTCATGGCATAGTCAGTGTTACTCATTAGGTGCCAAAGATGCGTAGTTTGTCTACAGCAAGTGATTCTGTATCGCTGTTACTCGTCTGCACGGACCTTGTCCTGAGCCATGTCAAAGTCTCCGGAACTAGATGACCTATCACCTGTTGATCACAGCTTAGAAGGGAAGCATATCCAGTGTCCACAGTCGACTGATATGGAAAATGTAGTTTATGAGGATCCCTAAAATGGTGGTCTAAATCAGTAGACCATGCTTCGGTTGAGCATGTAAAAGCTGGAGCGATACAGCCTCAAGTAATCAGGGAAATTTCTTGAATCGGAGTTTTTAACTGTGATAACAATAACCAAGTAATGAAAACATTTTTGTTGGACCATTCGTTTTTAGGGCCATCAGTAATAAGCTAGGCACTGCCCTGTAGTTTTTACCTCTCCATTTGAGAGGGTTTTTCACGTAAATTGCAGTGTATTCTTTGATCTCTACTTTTCTTTGTTTTCTCATCCATTACTTGTGGCTTGCGTTGGTGGGCTTGCTTCTTGTTATTTACCATACCAATTCCTAAGTTACTTACATAAAAGGGGAAGAATTTCGGCATTTGCTCCATTTTCTCTAACACTGCACTTAAAAGAGTTGAAGTGCGTCATAATGTAGCAATTCAGAGTGAAATGGAGTGAAACAATGTCAGATGCTGCAGTTCAAAAATCATTCAAACCTTCATGGCAAAAACCACCTTGAGGAACATTGGAGCTTAATTTTGACGGGTCCACTCTAGGCAACCTAAGTAAGTCAGGAATTGGGAGATTTATCCATAATGATGTAGGGGGATCAGTGGTAGCAATTTCTGGTCCAATCGGAATTACTGACTCTGTAGAAGCAGAATGTCAAGCAGTTCTCGTGGGACTGAAGTTCAGGAAGAACAATGCACTACAACTTTTGCTGGGGGGAGGAGACTCAATGGTTACCATAACATGGCTCATCTCAATCGATCATGACATTGTAAGTATTCTTCACCCATCAAAGAACTCAACCATTAAAAAAGAAGTTAAGAGTTTCCAAATAGAGAGCAGCGATGGATTCCCGCATTTTCAGCTGGAAAATATGTGCTAGCAGGGGATTCCTTTTACAATAATCCAAATGATTTTTCTACTTGGCCCTTCTACGGATATTTCATATAAAAGCCTCTCCACCCGCTAGATGATTCTAACCCTTCAATTAATCTGAAGACAGTTTGCTGATGAATGTGGGATAGATGTTGCGTTTTATTTTCTAGCCATCGGGTTGAAGGCCATAAATCAGAAGCTTACAACTGTAAAATGGGTTCAAGTTGTGGTGCAATCATCAGTATAGGCTTCACAAAATACAAACCGAAGGCCCAGAATTAATCCATTGAAAGTAAATTTGGAGTGCAGCTAATCAGTAGTAAACAGGAGCTTGCGGAACTTTATGATTTGGAAGAAGACCCCGGCTAGCATGGAGGAATATGATGGTGGCAAAACAGAATCTCTGCCTCCTTAATTTGTGGTCCATACAACTCAAGCATGTTTTCACAGAGCCTTATGGTAGATTGTCTAGTGAAGCACTTCCAAAGCTAATGCATTTTAGTCTATGGTTTCACACCTAAAATCATTTTGAACTGTTAGAGATATACTTATTGTTGGCCCACTTCCTGTCAGTTCTGCTTTTAAAATAAATTATAATCCAACCAATAGATATAACTATTGTTGGCACACTTTCTATCAGCTTAAGCTTTTAAGACAAATGGTAATCTAACTTGGATGCACTATGTAAAGGCCATAGGTCTTGGTTTGGTTTGCAGGGTCAAGTTGGCTGGTTCTTTACGTTAGTCTCTTTGATTGGTTTTTGTTGAAGCTGGGAATCATGTAAGTTGTACTTTACAATTTCCTGCTGATAATCTTTTCTTCTTACAATAAAAACTCCACAGTAAAACCTAATAAATCAATGGTTTTAATTGCTCAATGAGTTGCTCCACTAAAAAATATGTGTATCTATCATATGTAACACTTTTTTCCATTCTGATCAGTAAGACCCAAAACTGATGATCCATCTTGAAAGAAAGAGGATGCATCTTTCTCTTTGATCGCAAGCTATAGGAAGATGACACTATCAGGTGGGTACACATTACAAACTCTTGAATGGGCCAATAGAGGTGATCAGAACATGATATCGTTAATTATATCGGTCTTGTATGTATTGAAGATGTAGAATAGGATAGTGTCGTACTGGAGAGCTTATCTAGTTGTATCTTACCTAGAGTCTTCTTTTTCTAGGACTTGGTATTCTGTGGTCTATTTGGTATATATGTCACACTGTCAATGGTGTATCTATCTTTTGTAATAACCTTGTAACCACTATAGTACAAGTATATACAACAGTAACTAACGAAGCCATTCATACCAATGCAAATCTCATCTTCTACACCGTATCCGACTAGGTCGATCCATTCAATATATAGTACAAACCTAATACAGGTAATTTTCTTTCAGTGAACCTAGTACAGGTATTTGGCCCTTAATTTTTACAGTTTTTGTCTTCTTTGGGTTGTTCAGCCCGTCCTCAAATGTTTAGAAATACGTATGAGCTGCATCCATCCATTTGTTCCTTAGAGAGAGAGAGAGAGAGCCTTTGCATACTGGTAGATAGGGAGCCCAAAGTACAATTTAGATGCTTAGCATGCTGTCAGCAGTAAGCTGGCTTATTTCAACACTAAGAAGTAGCATAGGCACGCCAGAAGCTATACATATCTGCCACTGGCACTATTCATAGTAGTAATTCTCTAACAGCGCTCAAAGTAGCAGAAGCACATGTGTTTTCCCTTCCGGACGTGACAGGCTCCGTGCTTGGCACCCTCCCAAGCAATACATTGTTTGTCACAGTTTTGGGTTTTGCTGCATTTCCCTGACCATGTTTGGCTGGCCTTCTCGCATAAGACTTCGGGCACAACAATCTCCGTCTTCCCATGTTCTACAACATTGAACACATGAATTAATTAAGATCCAAAAACCCATTACAAGTAATATTGACAGAGAAATAAAGAATCTCCTTAGATTCCTCTAATTTGCAATCACGCTTATTTGCATACGATCTTATGTTGTCCAACGAAAAATGCTTTTGAAAAGTGCACTTGCTTGCTCAAGAAAGAAGTACACTTTATAAGATCTTTGTGTGACACAAAGGCATGATCCAATCCATTAATCTTACAGATAATGACTAGTCCAACTGATTGATACTGATTTTGTCCTGATCGGTTGCATCTAGACCCTTCATCCAAGAAGTCCTATCTAGGGTTTTGCAAGGAAACTGTGAAGTTGTGAACCATTGGTTTCATTTGTGAGTTGTAGGCTTATAGCTTGTTAGTGAAATTTCCTTTGGTAGTTTGCCTCATATGCAATAGTAATGAATAAATTTGTTTACATCGATCTTGAAATTGTAATCTTAATGTCTTCCAAAGTTGCATTAATGTCTCACTGAAAAAATAGTACTAATTATTAATATAAAACATATTATCTGCTAATTTTACTGATAATTAACTTCCCTAAAACTTCTATTAAAGATTTAATTTCTCTTTGTTTTCCTCCCACAATTTGTTGCCAACAGATCTATGTTTCCCAATGGCAAAATCGAAGCCTCAACGTATTTTAACTAATTAAAATGAGCACCAGCACGGATGAGTTAAAGTACTTCTGCTAAATTAAAGTCATAGTCCCACGCCCCTTTGGAACTCACGCCGCACCCTTATTTAACTATTTTGGCATTTTCACCATGAGGCCCACCTTTCGGATAGTCTGAACCGTTAATTTATAATAAACGGCTTGCCCTAGATAAGCCATGTTCCAGAAGTCACTATAGATGATTCTACCATTGTTTTTTTGGGATATTTTGAGTTCGAAAATGGATGGCAGTAAAAATTAATGGTATTAAAAAACAGCTGAGAAAATCAATTGCAAGGCTTTTCAAAATTCATGATCTTTGGAACATGGCCCATCTACGGGAAAGACAGTGAAGTTGAACTGCTCATATCATTCAAAAAAATTAGCCCCCTTACACATTTACCACAATATCCTTCAGAAGGCGAATATCACATCCCTAGTTACACATTGGTTTTCACTTAAAAGGCTTATAGGACTGAAGATTATAACTGGACTATTGCAAGAGAGAGAGAGAGAGAGAGAGAGAGAGAGAGAGAGAGAGAGAGAGAGAGAGAGAGAGAGAGAGAGAGACGCTTAAATCTCACCTTTGTTTTCTTCTTGTGCTTGGGATGATTTACTGTCTAGAGGCCCCGCTCCTTCCACTGCACAAACAAAATGCAAAAAAGAATGAAAAAATGGTAATATATATATATAATTTATGTAAACAATAGCAGCAGTTAAACATGCTTCGATCTCGGTTATTTTGGAAGCTGCAAAGTATTAGATGCAGGAATTTAGGAATATTTCTTTTGTTTTACGTTTTGGTTTATCTCTAAAGAAATCATCAGTGGATTAAATTCAGTAATGCAAATCTTAACTGCAATATCACCTCTAATGTCAAGTAAAATCACTTTTACATAATAGCCAATTCTATTAACTTATGTAGTTAGTCAAACGAAAATAGGAAAGACAAAGGTGCAAGTGGAGCCAAGAATATTAAATTCACAATGAAGGAAAAGAAATAACGTATGTATTGACTGACCAAAATTGACAAATTTGAAGAAGATTGAAGAGAAGGATATATACTCACTGAAACCTTCCAGATTGAGCCATCTGTTTTATGTACTTTGTGAGTTAAGGATTACTGATACTTATAGCCTAATGAAGTAATTTCTTTTTGATCTCGAAAGCACGGTTAGTCTACCAAAAGCAAAGGATGTAGCCAAACGAAGATCATGACTAGTTGATTTGATTCAAGGAGAGAAACATTTCACCTAATATTCGATCAAGATGTTTTATGACTTGGGGCTTAAGACTATATGTTGATTTTCCACAACATGGCTTTCTTTGGGAACCTACTCATGAAATTGCATCTGGCCATGCAAGAAACTATATATATATATATATATATATATATATAGAGAGAGAGAGAGAGAGAGAGAGAGAGAGAGAGAGAGAGAGAGAGAGAGAGAGAGAGAGAGAGAGAGAGAGAGAGAGAGGATGTAATTAACCTTGCTTATCTGCCTTTGCTTGAGAAGTTTCATTAAATGGATGTCCACGTGCCGCGCCTTCTACTGAAACAAGCAAAATGAAGAAATATAAATTGAAAATCTGGTCATATAAGCTAGAACTACCATACATTGGACTCAAAGTTGCAACTACCAAAGGGTTGGAATGGAGTAAAGGGTGAACACTGAGTAGTTGTAGCAAGAAAAAAAGAAAAAGAAAAAGAACATAGTTAACAAACTTTAGTTGGGGCTAAAAATTTAGGTTTCTAATTTTAAGCAGAGAATGTAAAATAGTCAGATGACTTATTTACTAGGAGTAAATGGTGAGGTCACCTTTAGAGTATGTTTAATAGGGTAATACAGGAGATTAAGTGGCTGTTAACAAATCAGCTACTTCTTGAGGCTGGCATCCAATAAGTTTCTTTTATCTAAATGTAAGAATCAAGTTTTTGGGGCATTTAAATAGATAATCTATGTCCATACGCTCAACCATAGAGAAGAAGGATTAATTTAATGCTTGCATGCATACGTTTTTTGTTCTATGCATGTGCATGTGAATGTGCGTGCGTGTTTGTGAGATAAAGGGAAAGTCTTAAGGGCGGCAAATAGATGCAGAATATAAGAAGGAAACAGTTCTTAGGCCCTTGAAAACTGAGACATGAAAAGGATAGATGTATGGAGATTTTAATGCCACTGGAGAAGTTCATGAACAGACAGTAGACTAGAAAACTACACACCAGACGAGGCAAAGAGCAGGAAGTAGATGACGAGAAAGCAGTAGAAGATGTGAAAGTTGGGAGACTTCGCCATCTTTCTTTAATCCTTTAGTTTATGAGAATCCAAGACCAAGATGATGGTATTTTGCTTTGTGCAAATTCAATACTCGGAAGTGGTATTTATAGCATGAAATCGTGCCGTATCGAGCAGCATTATGCAGTACGTGGCAGTCAGAGTGTGGACCGTGTAGATTTCTCACTAACTCATGATAAGCATTATCCTACCATATCATGTCTCGACTAATCAAACGTGGGGTCCCCTTTGCTTTTGTGTTTTTCTGCACATGTTCCATGGACTGCGTATTAGATTGTCATTCTCAAATCTTCTTAACTAGATCAAACCAAGCCCTCTAATTGATGCCTGTAAGTGATAGTTTAGATGGAATGAAGGATATATCTGGAGGGTTCAGTTACAAAGGGTTCCGCAAGATTGTTGCGGTGATCCACCATCTTAAATTATCCCGCTTGACCTCGTTTCACTAGGCATACGATAGATCTATTATGATAGAGAAATGCTATCCACAACTAACTCCATGACTCCTCTATCTAGGCCTTACTTTTAGATTATCTCACCTATTCATCATTTTCATCTTCCTCTGTTTAGATTACATGCATAAATTAATGCCCATTGAATGCTTCCAGTTGCTAGTTTTCTTAGTTTAATGGTTTTTTAGTAATGAACATTGGACTTATTAAATGTAACCAGTGCTACTAATGAGTCGGCCGGACACAGTTTGGATACTATCATTCCAAATCCATTCCAATGAATTTCAATGGTTTGGATATGAATTTAGATAATACTTTGGATATTTTTATGACATTTTGTTTCCATTTTCTTCTATATTGTGTAGTTTTGCCAATTCTTTGGGAGAATGAGAGACTAAAAGTAATTACTATAGACCACCATTTTATTTTAAAAACTAAAAAGGATGTGCTGCAATTTTATTTCAATGAACTTTATACTGGGGTTTCAACCACCAAAAAATACAAAATTTTACGTGTTCCCACCAAGTGTTTGTGAATTGGTTGAGGGGATTCTCACCTAACAATAATACAATAAGTAACTAACATTTTCTCTATATCTAAATACTAACTTTAAGCTTATCTGTTTGTTGATGTAGCAACTTCAGCACATCCAAGAAACATAGTCATATTGCCATCATGCCCAAAACCATGCATTTTCTTCTCGATCTTGCTCTTATGTTCCCAATAACCGAAGTAAAAAAAAAACATGATCTACAAATAAAAGTGAAAAGAATACCATTAGTTCTCCTCTTCTATTGACATACCTAATTTTTGTTATGCATTGTTTGCACTTGTCATAAAAAGTTTAGTCTACATCTAAGAAATCATTTCATATGCTAGATTGCCACTTTACCTACAACATTCTCTTCTGGACATTTATAATCTCATCATAGCTAGGATTATTCATCATTGATATCTACAAATAAAAAATATGGAAGCAAATCATCAAGTATTTTGAAAATAAAGAAAGTACCATTGGACTTAGAGAAAGAACGAGGATAGCACTTTCCTTACGCTAGATGTCTCGTTAATACATTGCAAAGCGACGACAGTTCTTAAAAAGTAAAATCATAGTAAAAAGAAACATAGAAACTCTAAAAAGAGATAGATGATAGAATAGAAAATGTAGAAAGAAACAGTCCCATATTAAAATCTCATGAGAAAGAAAGAGTTTATGCTTTTATCGTAAATTCTCTCAAGGCATGGATATACTTCTCTAAAACTACAGTTAGCATAATTTTGATATTCCTAGCACTACGTGATTGAATATAAATGCAATAATACATGCTATATGGACTATTTGTGTAACCAATAGTTGTGGATTCTAAATTCCAATCCACTCATTATTCAAAAAAAAAAAGAGACAAATACAAAAACCAAGTTGTAGTAATACATCTAACACACCTATACAATGAGTTCTATAATTTCTAGCCATCATTTAATGTACCTACATAAGTTGATTGATTTACCCTCACTATTATTATAGTTTACTAAATATTTTAGGGCTAAGTCTTAAAATCAGTTCTATATCCAAGGATAAGATTTCTATTCCGTATCCTTTGGATAGCAGATAATCGAATTTCAACCCAAATAGTATTTCTCATTACTACAAAGACAAAGGACTCTCATACGACAACGCGATTCCGTGTTTACGAAGGAAGATAGAATTTAAAATAAACACGTTTGTTTCTAGGCGAAACCGCCATCGTAATCTCATTAACCTTATTAGAATGAGGAAGGGGGACCATAGCCTAGATGTGAGCTTTGATATGGGCGTTGGTCATCTGATTAAGCCAACTCATATGATCATTTTGGATCCATGAAAAAATCCAAAAAAGAGGATGAATTAATAGACTAGTCATGGACCAAAGTGATATAAGTTTCTGTTTATGATCAACAAATTGATCTTGAATGTGGACTAGAAAGTTAAGCTTCTCCCTAAATCCTGACAAGGACTTGGCAAAAGACAAGGACTTATGGTTTGCGTATCCTGTTTGGACAAGAGATTAAATTGTTCTTGACACAGCTGCATGTGTGGTATTCCTCGTTTGCCAGAAAAAGGTAGACGGTCCAAAACCGCGGCCCGACTCTTTTGACAATAGAATTGCTTGAAAAGCAAGTCCCAATAGTTTTAATATTCGACTAGAGTATGTACCGAAGACCTTTGAACTCTAGTGGGAAAACGTTTTTACTACGAATAATGCCATCTAGTTGTAATCATATTAATTCCTACACAAATCCAAGCAATTGTCAAAAAATATATTTTGTGCAAGTTCACCCAATCATAGTTCTAAAATTCGAGAATTCACTCAGAAAGCTTGTTAAAGTTACTCAACTAGGCACCAAATTGAGCCATTCGACAAGCTGAGATTAATTACAGACCTCTTAGACAGACATACCATCCCGCTTGCGTTGTTTCGAGCTACCAAAGAATGGGCTTGAGTTAATTCCACTCCACTCACCTCACTTTTTAGTCGAGTAAGTTCTTAAATAACTCATCAAATTAATTGATAAAAGAACATGCAGTGGACATTATTTTGGTGATCTGGACTACTTGTTTGCGGAGCCTATTTATTTCAACCTTAGCAGACGAGGCCCTAACAGACTGGCGCATGGTATCTGTACCCTTTTTTCTTTTTTTGTCAAGCATGGATGGACTCTGTAGCCTTGTTTATCAAAAATAAATTTACTTTATTACTTTTAAACTTCCTGAGTCGTCCATTTGACACCTGCACCTCAAACAATTAGCTAAGACTGTGCAACTGAGCTGATTCACGGAGCACGTTTGCTAAGATGGGGCCTTGCAGATGGATGTTTTTTTCGGAAAGACCAGGCCCACTTGCAACCATGCATATCTAAAATGGGACCTTGAAAATGAACGAAGAGGATGTGATCCATCAAAAGCATGGTTTTATTTTGAGCATATATTCTAGTCGGTGTGGTGCCCTATCTTATATCCAGAGGTTGTATTACTCAGGTGGTCTAGGTGGTAAATTGTTCTTACACGAAGAAGGTCTCTCCTTGGATCATAGTTTAAAGACTCAAAAACTCGACTCTGACTCGAAAGATGGCTGAATCCAGTTAATTTAAGGCCATTAAAAATACTCCAGTAGGTAAGACTTTTAATAATAATTCATTAACTGATTATTTATAATTTTCAGTCTGTATGCACATAATTACCAGGGGAGTTGGTGATGGCGCGGAGTTGTTATTTGGAGGTCATGTTTCGAATCCCAGGGCAAAATGAATTGCTTAAAAACCTAACTTTGGGTTTATATTCACAATGTGATCTTTCTCTATGTTTAGCTTGTGAGCACTGGGGCCGCTGATTGCAGTATACTAGCATTAGGTATTCCATATGTTAGGCCCTGCCTTAGACAATCCACAACCCAAGAACTCATACTTCGGATATTTCTAGCTCTGCTCCTATGAGTTGTTCTTTTTCTTTTTCAGGAAAGGTAGGATTTTATTCAAGGGGATGAACAGCTCTCCCCGTGGTCGTACACTATGGATCGAGGTGATCAAAATGTATAAATCTGGCAAAAAATAAAATAAAAAACCAAAGATACAAGAGCTCATCTCCCACACCCCAAAGATTGTCCCAAACTACCCTATCTTACTTTTAATGTAGGGATGTTGGCACCTTCTTTCGCTAGCCCGTCTGATAACTCATCTGTGGACCGAAATGACTGAGTCTGAATTGCCAGTGAGGAGAGATATACATTCTACTAAAAAAAACAAAGAAAAAGACAGCTAGCTGCATGAAGCTCCTGCATAAGCAGAGTCTAAGAAAGGGGCAGACCACAAGATTCAATAGATTGCACTTGCCTTGAAGCCATGCTATAACATTGTTGTGCTCCTTCCACTGTTAATCTTATGGAAGATCAGATCTGAATTCCTTCAACGATCTAATCTCAGCCTCGTTAGTCTTTTATACCGGTTGGCTCCTATGAGTTGTTATCCGTCCATTTATTAGCCACTAATGATGAAAAGGTTAGAAAATATATGTTTCATCGTCATCATCCTTCCATCATTCAGACATCATGAGAGAGAGAGAGAGAGTAGGATGGCGCTTCAATTAAGAAACTTTCATAAGTGACATACAAGTAGATAGAAGCACATACATAAAACCAAAGTACCAAATTAGATGCTACATAAGCATATTGCAATAAGCAATATGATTTATTCAAATGCTACAGCGTAGCATAAGCAAGACACAGACTAAGTAAATTTTCAAATGCTACAGCGTAGCATAAGCAAGACAGACTAAGTAAATTTGTGGTAGTAATTCTCTAGCAATGGTCGAAGTAGCAGAAGCACATATGTTTTCCTTTTCGGACATGGCAAGCTCCATGCTTAGCGCCCTCCCAAGAAATACATTGCTTGTCACAGTTTTGCGTATTGCCGCAATTCCCTGACCATGTTTGGCTTGCCCTCTCGCATAAGGCTGCTGGCTCCACAACTTCTGTCTTCCCAACTTCTGTATTGAACAAATGAAGCATGCACCAAAAACACATTAAGTGACATTAATTTAGCAATAAACCTTTTTCAGGGTCCTCTTAAAGTTTATTTCTAAATAACCTTATTTGCATGTGCATTAACATAGTAATCATGTTAATTGTTTCCGTATCTAATTTAAAATTGCTATCTTATTGGCTTCCACAGAGCTCTACTGTCTAATTGGATTAATAACGAGAGAGAGAGAGAGAGAGAGAGAGAGAGAGAGAGAGAGAGAGAGAGAGAGAGAGAGAGAGAGAGATAACCTTGCTTGTGTCCTTCTACTTGAGAAGCTTCATTGAAAGGGCTTCCACGTGCCACTCCTTCCACTGAAACAAACAAATTTCAGAAGTAACGAAAACTTGGTCACAAAAAAAACCAACATCCTGAGATTGTCTTCCTATAATTTTCTGATTTCCAAATCATGTAAAAGGTTATGAAACATTTAGAAGATGATGTAATTTTCATGTGCACAATATTCCTAATTCTGTTTTGGTGCATATGCATGCACTTAGCTTTGAGTCCGGTGTTTTATTTCTCCTTGAAGGATGAGAATTTTTATTAGAAAAGATCGACCAGAGAGTCGAAGTGATGCGTAAAAGAGCATACAAATTCTTAGCCCGGTGGAAGTTCGGGACTGAAAACACGACTTGGAAAAGAATCTAGAGGCCCGACGGCAATCGCCGGGCATAGAAGTGAGATAAGTGACATTGATAAGGCCAGGGATTCAGAGATGTACTGAGACTAAAAGCAAGCGATTCCTAGGTTTTGTGCCCTTGATAAGTGATAGATGGGTTGCGTGATAGATTTTTCATTGCAATCTAGAACAATGAGAGTTGTTTAACAAAATCGAAAATACATCTTAGACTAGAAAACTACCCACCAGACGAGGCAAAGAGCAGGAAGTAAATGAAGAGAAAGCAGTACAAGATACGAAAGTTGAGAGACTTGGCCATCTTTCTTTGTCTTTGAGTTGTGAGAATTCAAGACTCGGAGGTGGCATTTATAGACCGAAGTCATCCGAATTGGGTACAAAATTCAGCATTTTGCACGCAGAAAGTGGCCCCCCAATGTGATAAGCATTATCCCACAATATCGTATCTTGACTGATTAAATATAGGTCCCACTGGTTTGATTTTCCACATATGATCTGCACTGCACTCAATAACAATTATTACTAGTCATGCTCAAGTCACGTCTCCTAAACTATATGATCCGAGCCGTCTGATTGGCGACCTATAAATTTCAGTCTGAAAAGGATGTGTCTATAGTGCACGTTCAGTTACAAACAGATCCTGAAGTTTTTTGTGGTGACCCACCAAACGGCATGATACATTGCACTAGTGTCTCACAGGCTTGACTGCCATATAGGCCGAAAATAAGCTCCCCTTGTCCAAAGCAACAAAGATTTCAACTATAACCACGACGCATTTTTTTTCCCCCTTCTTCGTTTTCAATGGTTAACCGTGCCACGTTTAATGGCAGAAATCACTATGCATAAGAATCATCGATTGACTTAGGGCCCTGATATATTCACCCCTTTCCCTTGGGCTACCCTCTCTCTCTCTCTCAAAGCAGGCACTCAGTGTAACAACGTACAGCACCGTAATATGTAGGATTAAGTTTTCTTTTCTTCTTGTTTTTTCTTGAAGTTAAACATGGACACCCATGTGCTTCTAGCTCGAATAAGTGACCTAATAGGTACCATGGGCGAGGCTTTCTTGCACCACTGTGCTAGAAGGCATTTGTTTTTCCGTTTTGCAAGCTACTCTATAAGGCATTTATGTGACTAACTTTCCGAACACAGTCCACAATTCAAACTTGAAATTGGTCCAGCCACTACAAGAACCAATCTAAAACACTTTAAGAAGCTTCATTTTCTAGGTGCCAAAACTAATTTCCTACCTGCCAAACTCTAGAAGAATGTAGTATGAACGTAGCAACAAGATCCTTGCTGTCGTTGCTTTCATTTATGTCATGTAAATTTAAAGTTCTTATATGGTGGATGCTCATATTTTCATTTGAAGAATATATAGTAGTAGGGAAGAGTACTAGTGGATTCATTCTTTTCAATGATGTAGACCATCTTTGCCATTAGATATGCTTTGAATGAGTTATATTCCAAAATATAAATTGATTTGAATAACATAAGCCTCTGATTCTGGCACCTAAACTGATGGTTATAAATTAAAGAGGCAATGGTGTGTGCATTTGACAACAAACCGTTAATCAATCGGAGGCTTAAACTCATCCAACATTGAAGAACTTTTATGCCTGACTCATCCTTAGATTTACAAGATAAAATAGTTTGGAATCATTAGAACTTCGCATACGTTGTGCGGACTTGGACGGATAGGATTTTACCGAGTGGCACTGATCTGCAGCTTCTTTCTTATACAGCATGGTCTGCCTTGTTTTTCTTTCTCTTTCGTTTTCTTGGGTTGTGTGAAAGAAACGGCTCCCAGATGAGCAAGGCACCTCCTTCACCTATTCTCTCTCTCTCTCTCTCTCTCTCTCTCTCTCTCTCTCACACACCCACACACCCACACACAGCAGCAGAATGTTGGAATTTTCCTAACTTTGAAATTGACTTATACCCCACCCTACCGTCCAAAATTTTTTACCTCTCGTCGGTCCGGTAAACTTACAATTCAGATCCAACCGGTTGTTAGTGCAGGTAGGCCTAGGCTTTGGGCGATCACGAGCCTTCATTTCCTTTGGAGTTTTGTATGATGGGCAAGTACTACTCTAACTAAAAGACAAATTTTATAACATTATTGTAAGGTACTCTAATAATCAAAGTATTAGATAGTTAAAAAAAAACATGTATACAGTAAGAGGATTTCCGAATTACGGAGTGGTAAGACAAGATAAAATAAAAGTATAAATGAAAATTTTAAAAAAAATATTATAATAACATTCATAAAAAATAAGATGAGCGAGATTAGACTTAGATAGCTTTGACATGATCAAGGACTAAACACGACAAGAGTAACATGATCCAAGTTGAAATTTGTCGAAGGGCAAGGAAAAAACTAAAAAAGAACATGCGTAGAAGTGACTTTTAAAAAAATTTAGGATTAAATAAAGAAAAAAATGTACTTTCACGGCATTTTATTGTTTTCTTTAGGAAAACAAAACCGACAAGGACATGACTAATCTCGACACGCCAAACGATACTTGTCCCTCTTCAAAGGTAAATCGGAAGGTGGAAAATCCATATGCTTGACCATCAACTTTGACTTGGAGTGGTTGGTGAGAAAAGTTTGGCTATAGTCTTCTTTCCCTTTTCCTTTTCCTTTCCCTTTCCCTTTCTTTTTTTTTTTTTTTTTCTGTCTTCGTTGAAAGTGGTGAATGAAAAGTTACGTTAATATTCAAGGGATAGATGCCCATACTTTCACTAAGAAAATAGTGGCGTGATAGTTCAAGTAGGATCCACCACATGAATGATCCAAACAGTTACCCAGCAGCGCATTTTCCTTCTTCTTCATTTTTTTTTTTTATCACTGTGGGCCGAAGAGAATTTTATCAAATCTGCGATCAAATTAATCACCGAAAGAAAAAGCAATCCAAATAAAAACAGTCCTCCCCTACCTAAGCCATGGAACTAACAAAGAGGTCCATAGAGGTTGCTAGTCGCTGGTGACTAGAATAGCAGAAGACGCTTCAGAGTACAAGAGTAAATCAAAACGATACAAAACAACAACAACCGAACAGGACACCACAACTCATCCATTGTTATAATCCTGAGTTAAGCGATGCCCATCAGAAATTGGAGTTGTCAATCCCACACTTCCTGCTGCTCTGTACGCTAAATCATCGGCCATTCATAGAGCTTTGGATTTCATCCATAAAAAGCTGAAAATCTCCCAACTACGGTTTCGGAGTCCTTGATCCAGCAGAGTCAGCCTCTACCACCAATGTAAGCCTTTGAATCTTTCTGAAAGTAAGATACCTTTATTGCTTCCACTACCTCGCCTTCAGTGGCTTCTTTTGCCTCCTGTTGGTCCAGAAAATTCGGGAACAATAACACCTTAATCATCTAATTACTGCCCAATACCTGCAATGCCTTGCTGTTTAGAGCTAGAGCATTCGAAATTTAACTTAATCCATCTCAGGGGAGGCCGAAGCCAAATAAGTTTATTTTTATCCCTGTTTTTCCTACCATCACAAATACCAAGCCATCCTCTTATGATATTTTCCATTAAGTAACCTTTGAAGTCTTTAATGTTAGGATTAGGATCGTATCAAATACATATAGTAGAAATACAAGAGATTAATATGGTTCGGCCAAACTCAACTTACATCCACGGGATAGGAGAAAATACTTATACAGAATCTGATCAGATTACATAAAAAGGAGGAGGATTATCAAACCCTCACTCAATTCAACTCACATACAGATCTACATTTCGTACTCTCACTCACTCTCACACGATCTAATATCTCTCATTTATAGGAGATAAATAACTTTGGATGAAATCTTGACTTTGTCATTGTTCCAACTGTATGGTAGTTTTCTGCAGAGCCATCAATGTTGAATTCTATTTAATTGGTGCCATCAAAATTAGCTGTGTTCTCATATGGACATGAACCATATGCCGGTCCATCTTAACATTTAATGTTCATTGCCCAAAGAGCCACTATTCTCTTTATAGAATTTGCCAAGTATAACTTCCCCCTCAATATTCTGATATTCGTCTGAAGCCATACACTCCAAATTGTTACCATTAAACTCCAACGCCGAAACTTCTTTTCTCTATTTGATCTGTTCTCCTTTTTTTTCCCCCCCCTTTTTTCTACCATTGTAATAATAAATTGATCAAATAACTTGGCATGACCCAATTTAATCCAAACCATCCAAGAGCTTGCATCGAAATACTTGAAACAGTCTTGCAATGAATAAACAAATGATTAGTGTTTTCCTCATTTTCCAAGCCCATAACACTTCGATTAGGGAACTGCCACCCTCAAGCCTTCAGGTTATCATTCGTCAAAATTTTAACTCGGTCCGCTAGCCAGCAAAAGCACTGGATTTTAGAAGGGATGTGCCAAGTCCATACATTTGAGATTGGATGAAAAACATTCCTCTCGTCATTTGGCTTGATATCCACTGAGAATAGGATTCACCGTATACTTGCCTCAAGGATTAGAGGTCCATAAACGCTTGTCATGGTCTGAACCTTTAACGAAACAGACATTCAATTGATCCAGCAAGTGCTGAACTTTCTGTTCTTCATAAATAAAGCGACAAAGTCTAAGCGTGTCAGATTCCATTCAACCCTCCTTTCTGCTACTACAAAATAATCGGCAACCGAGATTTCCTTATCAGTTGCCAAAGTGAATAAATGTTGAAATGTTCCTGCAATTGGGCGATCCTCGAACCACAAGTCTCTACAAAATCTTACTTGTTAACCATTCCGCACATGAAACCGAATCAATTGATTGAAGAGATGCATGAGTCTAAGAATATCAACCCACAATCCTTTACGTCCTCTTAGAACATGATCCAATGGTTTCTAGGACCCCAATCCAAGCCATAAATGGAGACAAAACATTTCCGCCATAGAGCCTTCTCTTCTTCCCCAAATCACCATTACTACTTCATAAGCAACTTTTGATTGAGAGATTAATAGGCCCGATTCCCAAACCTACCTAAGATTCCCACATGCACCACCTAGTCTCAAAATCTTAGTAGTGCTATAAAGTTTATCCAATGAAAATGGCCTTTCAATAATATCTCCCTAAGATTTTGATAAGATGGAGAAAATAATATCTTCCAGGATTGTATTTCTTTGTATGTTACATAATCAAAGACTGTCTATATCTATTTAATAGTCAAAAGTTGTTTGTATGTATTCAACAATTAAAGAAATGTAATTAACGGCCATAGGTAGCGGTATTATAAATACAACTCTTGATATAAGTAGAGGAATATATCCCACAATCACTTGGTAAATGGGAAAAAAAAACCCTTTCTCCTAGAAAAAATGGTTTGAGCTCAAATGCAAAAAAGAAGAAGTCAAATTAGACAATTATGAATGGCTTAGCTCTTAACTCCGCCAATGCCGGTCCCAAGCCCAGATGAAAAAGGAAGAGGGTCTTATGTCAGTTGCTAGTCGATAAGGGAGAAGTTGAAGATGATTTTGTTATTTCTTTCTTACAAATGAATATGTATTTGCATATTAGTTTTTGAGGAAGAAATAAAAATCATCTCCAACTTCTTAAAATATGGCAACCCGTACGTCAAGTGCTTGCCGGTAAGGGTGAAGCTGAAGATGATTTTGTTATTTCTTTTCTGCTTGCAAATGAATATGCATTTGTATATTAGTTTATAAAGAAGAAATGAAAATAATCTTCAGCTTCTTAAAACTATAGCAACCCTAACATGACATGAATCGAAAATTGACATTCTCTCAAGCTAGGGTGTTCCCCATAAGCGACGCATTACATTGGATCTCAGGTGCGGTGGAAAATAGGCAAGGGTTGCTAGGGCGTTCTCCCAAAAGCGACGCGCTACATCGGATTCTGGGGGTAGTGAAAAATGGGCAAGGGCTACTAGAGCGTTCACTTGGAAGCGACGCTCTGCATCAAAACCCAAGTGCAATGAAAAGTGAACATGAGTTCATGCCATAGCAATCAAGAAAGGCGATAGTAAATAGAATATCCCTAAAGCATAAGATTCGTATTGTCACATAGAATATAGGGACATTGATAGGTAAGAGTTTGGAGTTAGTAGACGCGATGAAATATAAGAGAGTCAACATCGCTTGTATCTAAGAAACCAAGTGGAAAAGGGCTAAAATTAGAGAAATAGATGAGTATAAATTATGGTATGTATGAAAAGATAATAACAAAAATGGCATAGAAATAATAGCGGATAAGGAATTAAAGGTTAAGTTGTGGACATTAAAAGAATTAGTGATAGAATTATAATAATAAAACTTATTCTAAAAGAGTAGATTATAAATGTTATAAGTGCATACGCAGAAAAGTAGGGTTACAAGATATAATCAAGAGACAGTTTTGGGAAGATATGGAGGGAGTCATGCAAGAAATTCCCAACACTTCAGGGATATTTATAGGAGTAGACTTAAATGGTCATGTAAGAAAAGAAAAGAAAGAATATGATAGAATATAATGAGGGTATGGTATAGGTCAACGAAATGAGATGGGAGAGAATATCCTAGATTTTGCTTTGTCATATAATCTAACCATTGCAATTACACTCTTTAAGAAGAGGGATGAATACTTAATAACTTTTAAAAGTGGACTTCATAAAAGCCAAATAGACTTTTTTCTGCTTAGGAATAATGAACGATCTATGTGTAAGGATTGTAAGGTGATACTCAGTGAGAGTTTAACCTCACAACATATGTTAATGGTTATGGATATCCATATCAAAAGATGGAAGAAAAGAAATGAACTTAATAGATATCCAAAAATTAAGTTATGGAACTTAAAAGGAGAGAAAATAACCTTATTCACAAATAAGTTGATGGTAAAAGAAAATTGAAACTATGAAACAGAAGTAAATACCATATGGATTAATATCACTGAGTCTATTAAGAAAGTGGCAAAAGATGTTTTAGAAGTATCTAAAGATAAAAGGCAATTAGTAAAGAAAACATGGTAGTAGAGTGAAATAGTGCAAAAAGTTATTAAAGAAAAACGGATGTGTTTTAAAGCATGACAAAAGACTAGAAATAATGAAAACTATGAACAATATAAGAATTTTAAAAAGGTTGTTAAGAGAATAGTAAGTGAGGCTAAACTTAAAGCATATGATGAGCTCTATAATAGACTAGGAATAAGAGAAGGGGAGAAAGATGTGTTTACACTTGCAAAAGTAAGAGAACAGAAAAGTAATGACTTAGATCATGTTAGGTGCATTAGAAGCGATGATCAAATGGTATTAGTCAAAGTTGATGAAATCAAACAATGGTGGGAAACATACTTTCAAAAATTACTAAATGACAATAGATCTGAGAATATATGGATTGAAAATACTATAAATCTAAATAACATTGGATATTATAGATATGAACATAGAATTAGAATACCTAAAGTGAAAGAGGCTTTGAAAAAGATGAAATCAGGAAAGGCCATAGGGCTCGATGGTATATTAATAACGGTTTGGAAGCATATAAGAGATATTGGGATAGTTTGGTTTACCAAGTTGTTTAGCAAGATTATAAAATTAAAGAAAATGCCTTATGAATAGAGGAAAAGCTCTATTATACCAATTTATAAGAATAAAGAAGACATACAGAGCTGCATTAATTATCGAGAGATCAAACTTATGAGCCACGCTATGAAACTTTTTGAAAGAGTGATTGAGAAGAAGCTATGACATAAAACAAGTGTATTGGAGAATCAGTTTGGTTTCATACTTAAGAGGTCTACCATGGAAGTTATTTTCTTACTAAGACAATTAGTAGAGAAATATAGGGAGAGGAGGAAAAACCTCCACATGATCTTTATCGACTTAGAGAAAGCTTATGATAGAGTCTTTAAAGAGTTACTATGGAGGGTGTTAGACGATAAAGGGGTTTTGCATGGGTATATAGACATAATTAAATATATGTATGAGGTAGTGGTAACAAACGTTAAGACCACCAGTGGCGAGACTGGTGATTTTCCTATCACTGTAGGATTGCACCAAAGATCAGCATTGAGCCCATACCTTTTCACATTGGTTATGGATGAGTTAACAAAACATTTATATGAGGAGATTTCTTGGTACATGCTATTTGTAGATGATATAGTCTTACTTGATGAGACAATGGAGGGTGTAAACATAGAGCTAGAGTTATAGAGAGAAGCATTAGAATCTAAAAGATTTAAAATTATCCGAACTAAGGCAGAATATATAGAATGCAATTTTAGCAAGAAGAGGAGTAGGAGTAGAACACCAGTCGAGATTGATAACCAAGAAATCCCTGTAAAAGACCACTTTTGGTACTTAGGATCAATAATTTATGAGAGTGGAGAGATTGAGAGGGAGATTACCCAGAGAATCCAAGCGAGTTGGAATAAATGGAGATGTGAATCTGGAGTTTTGTGTGATTTACGGGTGCCACTGAAACTAAAAAAAAAAATCTATAAGATGGCCATGCTCTATGGATCAGAGTGTTGGGCAGTTAAGGAACATCATGTTCATAGGATGGGCATTGTAGAAATGAGGATGTTGAGATGGATGATTGGCAAGACAAGAAAAGGTAAGATTAGAAATAAAAATATTAGAGAAAACTTAGGGGTAGCACCAATAGGTAACAAGATGAGGGAGATTAGACTTAGATGGTTTGGACATTTTCAACGGAGACAAATAATGGTACTGGTTAGAAGGAGTGAGACAATACAAGTAGAAGGTTCTACAAGGGCAAGGGGAAGGCCCAAATGAACGTGGATAGAAGTGGTGAGGAAAGATTTAAAAACTTTAGGACTAAATAAAACCATAGTACTTAATAGAGAGGAATGGAGGAATAAGATTCATGTGACCGACTCCTAAGTGGGATAGGGTATTGATGATGATGATGATGATGATGATGATGATGATGATGATGATGATGATGATGATGATGATGAATGGCTTAGCTCTTTTATACGAGCACATCTAGAGTTATAGAGTTATAACTGTCTATGTCATTTAGTGAGGGGCTAATGTAGAAAAATAAGGGGCACATATATTACTTCCCTTCTCTTTTTAAATAGGCAATCAAAACCACTCATATTTTCTCTTTAAAGGCAATCAAAATCGTTCATCTTCTAACCACTTTTATATGTAGTTACCTTTTTCAAATGGCCTATCAAAAGCTCTCATCTTTCTCCTAAAATCTAATCCAACTCCTCTAAATATTTGTTGGCCATCTATCTATATGTTATTCTATCAAGATATCTACCAATTATTTATATGTTCCCTAGATTACAAATAAGTCCAGAAAGTAGAAAACCACTTACAATGCAAAAAAGTCGTTGAAGGATTCTAGTTCTTATTAATTCTCCTATTTTCTACACAAGATATCTTAGGAAACAAATACTCTCTCTCTCTCTCTCTCTCTCTCTCTCTCTCTCTCTCTCTCTCTCTCTCTCTCTCTCTCTCTCTCTCTCTCTCTCTCTCTCTCTCTCTCTCTCTCTCTCTCTAAGTTTTTTGATGAAATCTCTATCTTTAGGTTGACAAGTCCTAAAAAGAAACAAAATCCTAAGAGGAAACAAAACTCTAAAACAACTCTATCTTTTTCTATTTTCTAGACATCTTATCTTAAGAAACAAACCAAGAAGACTCTTCATACATGTATGCCTAGATATTTGATGACCAAAACCACTGATATATCTTCTTGTCACGTTAAGAAGTGTACCTTAGAAAGGTGTTCATATGTATTGTTATACAAACTATGCTTATTTATCTCCTTTTCTTTTCCGTTAGAATTTGTGGATACTAATAACTGCACTACAGTTTAAGAACACCTTTGTATACATAATGCACCAGAAGTCTCAAATTCCATCACCTTACTGTTATAGAAGTAAACTCAACTTGAATCAGTGCCATCTCATTTTCTAAACAAGAAGTAGATCTCTATTGAATCGCTATTTATTTTTCAAAGAAACAAGCCCCACTTGAATTAATGCTTTGGATCAATGAACAAATAGGTCAGTCACCTCGTACATCGCATGGGCACATACACTAGTAGTCTAGAAACTAAATGTGCTCATAAAGAATTCCTACTAATAAAATCTGAGGGCAAGGGTTCTAGGGTATTTTAGTAAGAAAGGTATATAAATGTATATCGAAGTAACTAAATGGGCCAGTGGCCCAGAGTCGAAATAAGAAGGGCTTGCTAAAATCTATAGCTATAAGCCATTGCCAGTGAAATTTGTCTCAATTCCAAATAGGTTTCTATGTAATGCGCCTTTATAATAAACATCATAACTATTAGAGGTATTCAGTGGGCCTTCAAGTTTGTTAAATAGGCCCAAAAACTAAACTTGGGCCCACCAAACTCGAACCAAACCATTTAGAGCCCTATCTATAATTAGAAAGTCATGCTTAAATAGAGAAGATAGTAAATAATTGTAGTTTTGTTTTGTTCGTAGAAGCAAAGAATTACAAAGCACATCACTAATAGAATCCTAAAGAAAAAGTGGCAACTCAAACCTGGGACCAATCATATTTTAGGGGGATACCTAATAGTCCCCAACTAACTGTGCTCATAATGTTTTCTTACTACTTATAAAACCTCATCTAACTTGTAGAGAATTAGAGGTTAAGGATTCCTTGGGCACTTGTTAAGAAAGGCATATTAATGTGTACACATATTAATGTCTTTCAAGACAATAAATGTCTAGCACAATTGGCCATAGATAGCTCAGCATCCCTCATGAAATAAGCTTAGTTGTAGGTTTGAGTTATTGCTTTTGTCTTTGGTATGGTTGGATTTTAGAGTGTGTACAAGTGATTTGCTCTATAATTCGTTCCTTGTACCAAAAATGATACTAATGTAATCTGAAGAAAAAGTAAATACGCAATGTGATCTAGACTCAAAAATCCAGCGAGCTTATCAAACTCTGTGGTTAAACGCCACTTCTGTTGAAAATTTCCCTAAATCCCTAAATTTTCTAAATATAATGCACCTTAATAGTAAAAGATGTAGGAGTAGTCAGTGGCTCGGTTTGGACTACTGCCTTCAACGACAACAAATTATTAGGCCCAAAATACTAACCTTGTGCTAGAACCTGTAACACTAATGGGCCGTTGTATCTGAAACATGCTAGGATTGCAAGTCCAATCAGCTATCTTCTCGGAAAAACTTACAGTTCTCTTCTTTTTTTGTTTTTCTCTCTCTCGCAGAAATCACACCTTTAAAATCCTTGACTTTAAATTTGCAGTCACCATTTACCTTTCATTTTATGAGCTAGGAACCATCACCCAAAATCCCATCCCTCGGCCCAGTCATGTGCTTGATAAACTTCAAAACAAATCAACCTCCAGACGATAGCAACCTTACGATCAGATAATCAAACGTCCACAAAACGATGGGTATATATGTAGAGATGAGGATGAGTGAGGCAGCCATCTGCTATATTCCATTGGCTGCAAATTGCATTTGTTTCTGCACAAAAGCAACATGGCTTGTGGGCCATGGGAGGATCTAGCATTGTCGTTGCCGACCATTTCAAACCAAAGCTAGGATGACATCCTTGTCAAGAAATTTCATTGCTATCTACAACCCAAAAAAATGTAACAAGGAAGAAAATGCGACTCCATTCTCATCCATGAAAGTGGTCCCAAGTAACCCAAATACTGCAGCAAAAGGTGAACGAAAGCGAAAGAACGCTAGAGATGTTTCCTTTCCATATACAGCTTCTGTGTATTTATTCAAAAGATCAGTGGTAGCCAGCGAACAATTCCTGGTGTTCCAACTGTTTGCTGCCGGCTTTTCCGGATCCAGCCTGAGATAACCTTGAAAAGAAGCCGAAGGAAAAGTACAAACTCAGATGAAACAAAGCAAACAAGCCTAAGGGTGGAACCACCTTGGACCCATTTCCTCCCTCCATGATTGTTGTGTCATGGATCTCTCTCTCTCTCTCTCTCTCTCTCTCTCTCTCTCTCTCTCTCTCTCTCTCTCTCTCTCTCTCTCTCTCTCTCTCTCTCTCTCTAATTGAGTGTTGTGGTCGTTTTATAATTGACAAACACAGCCTTAGAACAGTATGTTTCAAGGCCCACAGATTTGAAGGAGCCAAGTTGAGGATGCACGCCTGGAAGCATGTTCCACTGTAGAGGAAGCAGATTCCATGCTTTGCCCTGTCGCGTGCAGTGAGTTGGCTCCCTAGTTGTCCCAGACAGACTCAAACAACGTGGGGCCATTTCTCTCTTGTTGCATGGACGGGCCTTAGCCAGAGGAATCTGTGATTGGTCGATCCGTGAAGAAGATCCATCATAGCTTCCTATCTAGGGAGTATTGCTGCTGCTTTTTGTTTTACTTCAAACTCCATCGGAACATTGGCCTGTGCTTTGCCAGTTCCACCTTCGCGCATGCTGTTGTCATAGATTTAAGAAAAGTTGAAGCAACACGATGAGCTCCTTTCATACAATGATACATTGCTTTCTGAGCGTCAGAGCCGTTCCTACTGGACCATTCGGCCTTACTGACATTATTAGTGGATTCAAATTAACGTGCGGCTAGGGTAATCATATTGAAGTGATTTCCTTGTTATATACGGACTTTACTCAGTGGGAACTTTTAGATGGGCGGTCCAAATACGTACCAAATGCCCCAAGACGATCTATACCTTTCATTACATGCATCAACATCATCATCAAGACCTTATCCTGATTAGGAGTTGGCCACATGAATCTTATTTTTTCATTCCCCCATTAGTACATTGACATACACCAAAAATCTTCTCTATCATGATCTATCACCTAGGTGAGAGATTCCTTACTGCCTCACTGCACTGCTCAGTAAGGATTTGGAGCATTGATCATTTATGTTATTAGTGAAAAGTTATGGATTTCCACCATTCAAAGAAAAAAAGGTCACTGATTTCCACATTGTGATCAATCCATCTATGGATCCCTGCAGCCAACTTTGTGGTAATTAAGAAAAACCATTCATCTGCACTCCCCTAAAGTCTCCAACGATATCAAATGTGGTCTATCTTGAAGGGCATTGAGTGGTTAGTCAAAATTCAAGACTGCTAATACATAGATGAAAATTCAAGCTTAAATTTGGGTTCATTAAATTGTGCCGGGTGGGAGTTGGGGATAACAAACCATGCACTAAATTATTAAGGGATGTTGATTGTATCCGCCCCAGAACAGAACGGTCTTGACCTTAAAATTGCAGTGAAATTCAGTCCATTCGCCCTTTCCTTCGTATTTTGGCCCGTTCTGATTATTTCGGTAAATTTTGGTCTTTTTATTATTTAAATAAGGATTATGGAAACATCAACCGAAATTTTGTGCGGAATTTGACAGAATTTCACGTGGCTCCGTTCTGGCAACCAAAACAAAACGGTAGTCGGAACGGGATTGACAAGTATGGCAGTTGGCCTAAAATTTAGGGTGAAATTGCCCACGATTTAACTCCCTTCATTGAACCAAATGGCCTATTTGTACATTCAACAATGAGTGTTGTTACAAAAATTGGTGGTCCACTTCTTATCAGCTTAAGATTTTAGGTTAAATGGTAATCTAAGATAACATTAGAGTCTTATTGATTAAAGGTTGCAGGTGTAAATAGTGAGATTATATTAATATAAATATTGTTGGTCCACTTCTTATCAATATAAGCTTTTTAGGTTAAATGATAATCCAACAAATATGATTAGGGATGTAAATGTGAGTGCTCCGACCAATGGCATAATCCTGTACGATTGAAGAGTTTATAAGATTGTTCAGTGCGTCAAATGTGGTGGATGGGCCATGTAAGATAGAACTCAGCCATGAAGGATACAAATCACCACAGAGAGGGCTCCACACAACTATTTATCTGCTTTGTTAACCGTCCGATGCAAACCATACAACAGTCCCAGTTGTCGGCATCCTAAAACATGGGACTTGAAACTAGCTATAATGCCAACCCCATCATTTGGATCAAACGGCAATGCTTCTGTGTGGTATGGAGTATATATATATATATATATATATGTATCTTTGATGCACTCAATGATTACCATCACGAGATGCCGATTCATTGATGCTGAGTGGACCCACTCCATCATAACTCCTCTAGATCAAATGATCATGTATTGCATGTGGGGCCATCACGGGTGATTGAAGCTTTCACATGGTTTATGTACTTCATATGGGCGTAACTAGATTCCAACATGACAAGCTAAAATCATCCGCTACGACATTGACTCCTCTAGTTGTCGTCTTCCGTGACTGCAAGCCTTGTCATGATAATCTAGATCGTTGGTCACATCATAGGCATGGGTAGTCCTAGCTACCTGGAACACTTGCATTTCAGATGAGCCTTACAACAGGAAGAAGCATGTGTCTGGTTAATTTGCAGGTGCTTGCTCGCAGGGATTTTTTCCACACCAATCGGTGCCAAGTAGTTATAACAAAAATCATCCAATCAAGTTTATGTCAAAAGTAATAACAAATGTCTAGTGCGGTTAGCTGCAACAAGTCAGCATCTCCTTGTAATATGTTTGGTTGCAAGTTTGAGTCGCTGCTCTTCTCTTTGGCGGAGATTAGAAGTTGGAGAGTGTTAGAATAGTTTGCTTTGTAATTCTCAGCTTGTCAAAAAAAAAGGAAGAAGAAGAGATAATGTAATGAATCATAATGCGATAAACTTGTGTCACCATTGGATTACTGGATGCAATAGAAGTCGGCAGGGCACATTTAGACTGCAAATGGCTGTTAAGGAGCAAACTTAATTATCAGCCACTGTTTTCAGTTTTTGCCATTTGCTTCCTACTGACCGAGCAGACAGTTGTTCTGAACTTCTGATTAGGCCATATGATAGCTTCAAATAGATGATTAACCTTTACGGTATGCAGTGCTAATGAGTAGCCGATAAGACCAAGTTAGGCCTCTAATTTCCATCCCATATTAAGGCTTCCCATGGTATCATTCAAAACGCCCTTTTGACAGGGTCCCTTGGAGCACTTAATCCCCACAAAAACAGAAGAAAGGACTTTTTAAAGCTAAGCCTAAGCAGCACTCCTTTTAGGCCTTTATCTACTTATTGGCTTTTACAGGCAAGAAAGTCGCATTAGAACCTAAAAGCCAGCCACATAGAATCACAACTCCATTGTAATCATTAGATTGGAGATGAGTTCCACCGGTAGTGCTAGAATCAGGGCTGTCACTTAGCGCATAATTCACCTTCTAGAAAAAGCATTTTCCACCAAAGCACTCTTTCCCCTTCTTTCTTCTCTTATCTGCTTTTGCTTTTGGATAACCTAAATTATACATAGAGAAAATGGGGCCCATAGATCTCTCTGTGTGTGGAGATGATGACTCTATGGAGCTGATTCGGTTACGCAAATGGTCCATCAAGTGGATGATGCGACTGATCGATGAACATATTCCCCAAGGATTGTTCTAGTGATAATTGAGTCCAGTGTCTAGTTGCAACTTGAAAATTCACTTCACTTTTCTTAAATAATGACTAATTTGCCGATGTACACACACCCATGATCAATCTAGTTGCACAGGCTATTAAGGTCCCACCCGTACAAATCCCACAAGACCTAATTTTCCATCTTTTAGAAAACTCTAGTTATGTCAAAGCTTTTCTTTTTTCATTTGGGTTAATAAATGGGTAAATTAGCCTATACTATAAGTATTTGCTAGTTCATTGTAAAGAATTATGTTACATAAAGTACTCTTTTATTTTAAGCTTAATTCAGTAGGCACTCAATGTGTGAACAATGCCATCATAATTATTTCGATGATTATCATTTACTATTATAGACCTTAACATATTATTTCCCTTTGAAATTTACTAGAAATGTGTGTTAAAAATAAATATCATTAAAAAAAAACATTAGCAGCCCAGTGCACAAAGCTCCTACATATGCAGGGTCCAGGGAAGGGGCAGACTACCACAAAGAGAGTGTAGTATGAAACCTTCCCTTGTATTTATGTAAGAGATTGTTTTCACATCTTGAACTTGTAACTTCAAGTTGAATAGTATGCAGCCTTTCTTTACATTTTTGCAAAAGGCTGTTGTCACGCCTTAAACTCATGACTTTAAGGTCACACAACGACAACTCTAGCAACATTATTTGCTTGGTCTACCCAACAAGCACAATCCTTTTACTGGAATCTTATTCGCGTCCTATGCCTCATGCAAGGAGAATCCCAAGTACAAAAAGAAGTTCATGCCCAAAGAGTTCCCTTCGGCTACATTATTGGTGGGACCTGTCTGAGGAAAACCTGGAAGCTGAAACCGGCATTTCTTTAACAAAGAGAGGAAAAGAGAGGCAGAGAAATATGCTGTGGCACTTCCTTACGGCCTAAGAGATGTGTAATTGTAAGTAGGGCTTAGGTGGGCCCAGTTCATGGATTCCGATAGAGCTCTACGTGTCCAATCATCAGGGGATCCTGGGAATCAGTTTCCACTCTACCTTTGACGGATGTTGTATGGTAGATATTCTCACATCTTTCTTTCTTTATATGTTATGTAGTTGTTTTCATGAGCAAAAATGATGGATTTTATAGCAAAATGAGAGGGAACCTCATTATGTCATATGGGTCCCATCGTAATCCAATGCAAAGAAATGATGGTAGATCTACAACTTTATGATTTCGTTTGGGCATCAAATGTTGACTACTTACCTACTTTACCTTAACAATATCCAGCGACAAGCTTGATCTAATGGTTAAGATTGTGTCGATATAGTGATTTCATAGACTGCAGGTAATGCAAAGGTGTGGTAGTCCACGTGGATGATCTATGCAATGGGCCCATGTCAAACAAAGATAGGCGTTGCATCATAATATGATGTAGTGCAGGGTGTTGTGGTGTCACCACCACATTTGGTTTCATTTCACCAAGGCATGGCAACACCATAAAGGTCCTCGATCATCATGTCAAAGTTATTGTTTGTGATTGGTTTAGATGACACTTGTAAATCTTGCCATTAAAACTCCTCTCTAAAACCAGGCAGCTTTCCTCTATTTTCTACTTGGATGATGATCCATCCATGGCAAGTATCCAATATTAGAAGGCGACCAATCACCCAATTTGATTAGCATGAGCCATACACATCTTCCTTCCTATAGTCTTCTAGCCATGACAAGATCCGAAATAGCCTCAAGTTAATAGTATACAGGTTTATCTTGTATTTTGCAAGAAGCTATTTGTACACTTTGAACCCATGACCTCAAGGTCACACAACGACAACTCTGCCATTGCACCAAAGCTTTCCTTTCCAAACACTATATATGCGAGAGCTTCATATACCGAGGTTGCCCCTGCTGATCAGAGACTTTGTTCCTGAGGTACTCTAGCGGTGAAACAAAGATTAGAAAATCTGGAGTGCAAGTAGGTTACCCCTTCCCTTCCCTTCCACACACCCCCCTCCCATTTCATTGTAGAAAAATGAACTGACTTTCAATATGAAATAGAAAAAGTACAATGAAAACAAGCTTCCCAACACACGCACTTAGGACTTGTCAGGCTTTGGAATTTAGTACATGGATTAATATTCATCTATTGGAATTGTGATTGTGATTGATCGTGACCTAATCCATTTTGGCATCCAAATGTCAATTTCCGAACAAACTGTTATGTCATTTGATCACTTGGTCAGGGGTCCATTTGTTGAGGTATTTTGACCAAAGACTGCTAGAGACGTCCAGTCAATGTGTTGCAAAGATTTGACGATCTCCAAATTTGCAGCAAACATTTGGTTTGCCAACCAATTAGTTTCAGAACTTAATCACTCCAAGTTTTTAAGATCACTCTCAATACCTAAGTTTTGTTTCCTTGAGCTATATCTTGAATCATCAAATTAGTAGATATTTTTGAGCAAGACTTATCTCAGATGAGGCACAATTGATGAATGATTTAGATCACCATAATTTCGGCTGCGTTGTATACTTTACTTAGTAATATTAGATACATGCACCTTTATCTTGCATTTTGCAGGAAGCTATTTCCACTGCTTAAACTCGTGACCTCTAAGTCACATAGGGACAACTCAACAGGTGTGCCAAGGCTCCCTTCTAATGGCTAAGGAATACCGATATAAAATAATGTTTAGTGAAAATTAAGATTCTGCCTTCTTTGCGAGTTGGGATTTGAAGGAGCTTATTTCCCTAGAAAATTTGTTACAATTGTTGAGATTTAAAATAGACAGAGAAAATTTTTCTAGAGCATTTATAGTGTGGAGACTACAATGCCAGCCTTTTCTGAGAATGTAAGATTGGGTACAACTTGGTTGAATCTCAAAGATAGAGTTATGAATAAACTCTTACACTTCATCAGATGTTTCATGGGCTTCTCTTATCAAATGTTCTTAAAATACTAGTCTAAAATAATACATAATTGCTTCCACTTGTTAAGAAATAAAACTGATTAGTGCCCTCTCTTGGTTCATTTTGATAACTATTGCTGCCTTTCGTCAACTTGATTCAGCCTACAGCATCTTATTAGATGAATATGACATAAAGAAAAAGGAGTGCCATTATTAAACAAGTGCACAAAATCTCAGATTGCCCTTTTTATAAAGGAAAAATGGCATGTGGTCCCACTAAACACGTGAGGCATGATCTGGCCCCCACATCTTCCACTAGGCAGAGGTAGTTAATCACCAATTAATATCGTCGTTACCATTCTATACTACTTGGAGAATTTAGATATATGTAGTGATCGTTTCCTAGAAGGGGAGCCTTGGCGCACCAGTAAAAGTTGTTGTCTAACCTTAAGGTCATAGGTTCAAGGCGTGGAAATAGCCATTTACAAAATTCAAAGTAAGGCTGTATACTTTAGGCCCTTGTGGTCCATCCCTTCCCCGAACCCCGCATAGGCAGGAGGTGTGTGCATTGGGGTTGCCCTTTTGTAGTGATCGTTCCTGACAGGGCTTTTCTCAATCACTAAAAATGAAAGCGAAAGAATTTTTTTTTTATAAATTTAAATTGGAATTAAAATAAAATAATATTCGCAAGAGTTTTGTTTTTCGCTTTTGAGTATGCGATAAATAGACAATTATAAAGAATCATCAACTTATACCATGCGCATCCTTGTCCAAGTACTCCTGACTCAGAATTCCAACACCCCCATTTTCTTTTTCTTTCTTTTTTGTTTATATTTTATCCCATTTCTTCATCAAAGTCAAAGAACAGATTCCAAGAGTGGCAATTCTCTGGAATAAATGCTCCAATGGCCAATTTTCTCCCGTATCTGGACTTGCGTACATGAATCAAGAGTGAGTTTAGGTGGAGCGAACACGTTTAATGATTCGAATCATCATCTTTTTCTTTAGTTTTTGTCACATATGAACCAACAACAGTACTTACATTTCTATCCCCTCACTTGTAGGAATACCCATGACGGCAATGCCTTCGTTGGTAAAAGCTTTTCAACGAGACCAAGGTCAGGATCAACCCACAGTTGGGTCGATGGTTTTCGCGTAAGGTTGAGATAGGACTCGTCGTAACCTGATATTAGAGTAAAGAATTTTTCAAAAAAAAAAAAAAAAAAGGGCAAGCACAAAAGCTCATAAGTTGAGCAAGGATAGGTTAGATCATCGACAGGTTGGATCATCGGGAAGTGGCTCTACTGCCATCCCTAGGTGTGAGATATCAGTCGCATGACCCCCAACATACGGATGGTTTAGATCGTTAGTTAATAGCAGCTACGTAGATGCAAATATCACTCTTTGCTAGCAGTATTTGTGCGATTTGGTTTGCCCTACTATAACTTGGGGTGGCAAATCGTGTTCGCAAGTTGTTTTGTGTCGTGCCAAGACTAATCCATTAAAGTGTATGAGTCAACACAAACACGACCAAATTAATAATAATCTTGTCAAGAACCTATGACTCGAACACAAGTTGATTATTAAAAAACACGACAAGACTCATGTAACACGATTAGAAAGATATATCATATAAGCCCCTTATTCAAACATCGTCTTATATTAAAAGTAATATACTATGATTTTTGAAAAATCATTCTATATAAGATGATTTTAAAAAAGAAATCATCCTATATTATATATAATATAGGATGGTTTATCAAAAACTATTTTATATTCAGATATAATATAGGATAGTTTTCAACATGATGGGTTAATGGATCACAAGTGAGATGGGTTAATACAATGGGTCAACAATGGTTGACTCCAATATAACACGATTTTTGGTACGAAACACAAATATAATAAGACTCGACACTAACTCACTAAATTTGTATCAAGTTCAAGTTGTGTTATTATATCAAGCAGTAAACCACAACTAGAAGACACCGCATCGGGATTAAAATAAAAAGTAGAACAAAATAAAAAAGATGGTAACGAAGAACGATGACTCACATTCAATGGTCGAAAGGCGCTTTTGGCCTACAAATTTTTGGAACAGCAGATATTTACAACGACACCCGCCACAACACATCACGCTGGGCTGATGGTCACATATGCGCCGTAGCTTGGAAGAAAAAATTAAGGAGGATTCAGAGCAAAAAGATTGTCAAAAGAACAAGTCTAATAGTGACATTATGAAAGGCTAGTAAGGCTACAAACAGGTGTCTGAATCTCCCTAAATGATGGATGAAGAAAGGCATTAATTAGATTACAGGATCCTTCTTATCTCTATAATATAATAAATAATAATAAACTTGTTACCTAATCTATCCATCTCTCTCTCTCTCTTAGAGGTTACTTTTTCAGTAATGAGTTGCCAAAAGCACGCTTGATGGCTTGCTTTCTGTTAGATGTTTCCACTTTCAAGGACTTGGGTGGATAATCTCTGACTTTTGATCCCACTTTTAGCCCATCTTGGGTAACTGCTATCATCTTGATATCAATCTACCGAAATGTATGAATTTGTTATCAAAATCCTTTCTTTTAGTAGGAAATGTACATGCACAAACAATGGCACAAGGGGTTTCATGTTGGGTAACTATTCTTTTACTTAGTTTCAGCTAAAAAATGCTAAAGCAGCCCGGTGTTCCTGCAAATGTAGGCTTATCTTAGAGGCTATTTCCATAACTCAAACTTGTGACCTTCAGGCAGCAACAACCCAACCATTGTGCCAAGGCTTCTCTCTCCCTCTCGTGGCTGTACTTAGACCTCCACAATCTTTGTTAACAAAATATTCACGATTGTCATTCAAAAATTTGTATTTATATGTAGCCCTTGTGGTCCGCCTCTTGTCCCAGACCTTACATCTAGGGGGAGCTTTGTGCACCCTGCTGCCTTTTTTATATCTACATGGACACTCATAAATGCACATAAGCACACGAGCCTGCAGCTGTGCACACTGACACAGGCAAGTACATGTATTAGTCCAACATGATTAGAGATATATAAACATTGGGAGATCTAAAGATGGCACCTGATTAGGCATTAATATATGTGCTTTAGCTTTACCCACTATGTAATAAACAAGGGGAAGAAAGCTAAAGTAGGACGTACACAAGAATGATTAGAAGGAAATTAGATATTAATATAATGAGAATGGAAAGTTTAGTCGGTTTGAAGTTTGAAACTAGCCCCTGATAGTTGCTTGAATTCATATCCAAACTAGACAAATGCATTTTGTATATACAAGAAAATGTTGCCTTGTTAGGTTCGAGCCTAAGGCCATATCTCTCAAGTCTCAATTAAAGAGACTGGGTAAGATTCAAATCCAATGAACAAACCTAGTTGACTCAGGCTTAATAGCTCGACGAAACAAAGCAAAAAATACGAAATATATTCAATATCCATGTCTCTATTAGTAAAAGCTAGTCTCCTTGACTCAACAGAGCTGAGCTCGATGAGTCGAAGATGCAAAATGCATAAAGCCTAAAACTATATCAACTCAGCCAAGTTAGTGTCAATTTCTACACCACGGTTAAGTGTAATTTTAAGGTTACCGGTTTAAAATGTAAAAATAGTTTCTTACAAAAATACAAAGTAAAACTACGTATTATAGACCCTTATAGTTTGTCCCTTTCTTGAATCCTGCATACACTGGGTTAAGTGTGCGTCAACAAGGGATTTTTCAATTAACTCAAAATTTTTATATACTATTAGAGTTAACGAAGTGATTAGAGCTTGATTAACTCTTTAAATTAAGATGAATTTTCTTTTTAATCGTACAAGTCAGGAGTGGGTTATGATTGAAAGGACCATGAAAAACCCTAGAGAATTTGCTGTAAAGGCAGCACTGAGTACATGTAACCCATTAACAACTGCACCAATGTCACATCTTGACATCCCAAATCCTTGAAATCAATAAATGGGAAAGGCCCAATTTCCAACTCACATCGACCTTTTTGTTCATATAATCTCTCGTCCTTTCAAACCACATAATTTCAACAATCAAACATCACTTAAGCCACCAAAATCATTCCCTTAATCATAAGAAGAGCCCATATAAAAGGCCAAATATATAATTAGAGAGGCAGAGCAATACCCTTATCTCTTTGACAAATTACAGATACCCTCTGTTCTTGGCAAACCAAGTCCACGGAGCTGTCCGACTTGCCCTAAAGATACAAGGATACACACTAAAGTTCTGTATCAATGGTCCCGCTAGGCCACCTGTACACATGGGCACCAATCCTGTGTCAGCTACAGTAGAAAAGGATCATATACAGAAGGAATCAAAGGGCTCATCACTAGCCTATGTCCCGGCCTTTTCATCTTTTATAGACCCCTGACGGAAAGGCTATTGGTCAGATTGATAGAGACCTTCTATCTCTGCGATATTTTTGCCTCTGTAAAGGCACATTGAAGGGGTTAATCATGAGCAGGAATTTGGGGCTCCAAGTGGCCCATCTCCTTGCCTCAATTTTTATTGGCCATCCACCTCTCATCTCACCCATATTTCTAAATATCAGGAATCAGACTCAGAATTCTAGTTACTGGACTTGGTAGCAAATTGTGTCACTTGATAAGTCGACTCTCTGCATAACAAAAATATTTAGTGTGGTTGAGATTTGAAGACAAGCCTCCAAACCACAGTAGTGTATCTTAATCAACTTGTTTACCTGTCAGTAGTTTTCGCTTTCAACTTGTTTCACTTTTGATTTAGAACGAGTCTTTACCACTACTATGGAATGTTCATAGATAACCAGCCGAACCCCTGAATAGAAAAGGCAGCAAAAGTCTAATGTTTAGTACCATCCAAGGAAGATGAGTTTTTGAGTCCCAACCATGTCAACTACATCTCTATTTGTCCCACAGTATGAGATGATTTACAATGTATGTTTTTCCTAATATGGTACATAGTAAAAGCTGTTAAGGACAATGGTTAATTTGCTCTTTCATGACAACCAATTTCCAGGCCATTAACACAATCGATTCAATTAATCAAACAAGCTACCACAAATTTATCCCATTGTAGGTGATTCTACCTTGATTTGATAAGCTGAGATCTTGATCCATAGAACTTCATGCATTCAAAATATATGCCAGAAAAAATGCAAACCTTATTTTGATGGATCTTTGTTCAACTTTAGGGTTCAGGGTTCATGAGTTTTATTTAATTTAAGGCGCCTGTTTATGCATACATTTATCCAATGTGGGCCCAAATATTGATTATGATAAAAGATAATCAGTAATTAACAACATCGGTACCAATGTCAGTTAGAATATTAGGCATCTTACAGCAGTCCACGCACTCAAGCCTGCGGGTTAGTAAATTGATAGCCCTCAGTGGTATTTCAGTAAATAAAAGAGAAACTAAGGTCGTTTCTTAATGACCACTGAAGAACAAGTAGAGGACCTAACCTAGGAGGGGTACCACGGATCCCACCTGGACACATTCAACCCTAGCGTACCAGCTACGATTGCAGCAGAAATTATTTAATTATAAAAATAAAAATATTAATTAAATGCGTTATCCGCAGAGAAAGCAAACGTCTCCGGCGTTCGTTGCACGAGGAATTAGAAAATTAGGGAAAAAATTACTGGCTATAATTAATTTATAAGGGAGGAAATCGCGTGTCCGACAGCGCTGTTTTTGGATGGAACGCGCGGCCACGGGCCCACTCCTTGCTTGCTTTCCGGCTCCCTGGGTTTTACTCGGCAATAACTCGCTGGTTCAAGTGTTGGCCGGTCACGTGATACGAGGGGCGCGTGGTTCCAAGGAAATTATGCAGAGCGATCGGTTCGATCCCGGAATTCACTTGCAGACGCCATTGACCGTACGGACCAATTCAACGTCTGCTCGGGGGGGGCTGAGGTTTGAAGGATTCTGCAGGGGCTAGGGATTGGTCGACAGTTAATACGACCCTTGCCATTGTGATATGGTAGGAGTTTATAATGTGAAAGTTTCCGTACGGGTAGACCCCAATGAGTAGTTGCTGTAAGAGAGAATTTTTTTTCCGAAGATCTAAGCCGTTCACGGCGTACAGATAATCTTAGCCAATTATTTTTATTAAAAATACATAATCTGTTAGCATTCAATTATTATAAATTTGATATCTATCTCATTTTAAATATATTGACACAACTGCTACATTTCATGAATAGTCATAAACTTGTTGAATTTTAGGGTTGAGAATTGTTGCCTAAAAGGAAAAAAAAATAAAAATTGATTTTTTAATTAAGAAAAAGCAATTTCCTCTCCCCTATAAAAGGAGACCCTTGCTCTGTCCAAGGGGTCCAGCTCCTAACCAACAGCTCCTTCCACTCTAAAGCCAAGGAAAAGCTCCCCCTACATTTCTTTCAGTCAGCTTTCCTTTCTCTTTCCTTCCGCTTCAGATTTCCTCCATTTCTTCACCTTTTCCTCTTGCATTTCAAAATCCAAATCAGCGGGAAATTTAATCGCGGCTCACGAATTCTATTCTAAATCGTCCACTCGATCTTCGTTAAATTCGCAGAAAAATCAACTCGGAAATCACAGCATTGCGGTATATCTTACTTCAATGGAGTAATCCCCAGTTCTTGATCTCCACAGACGGAAGATCAGCGGGAAAATCAACAGTCCTTTGCTGCGTGACTCAAATCCAGCAGTTTCCAGAACTAATACAAAATCACTCACTGATGTGGTGAAATCTTCTTCATTTTCTATAATAAAAAAAAGTCTGTTGGAAGCACAAGGAAAGGCCAGTAGAAGCAATCGGATCCCTCCGTCCGCCATGGATTCGTTCGAGATCGACACAGTGAAGATGGAGAAAGCAACCGCCATGAGAAAATACCGTCGGATTCGACAGATCGGCAGCCTTTTCCGTTTCTTCGAAATCTGCCTCGTTCTCTTCTTCCTCTCCTGGTTGTCCACTCGCCTTCCCATCGCCGTCCGCATCTCCGGCGATTTCTTCCGCCACCTCTCTGGCGTTCTTGTCAGTCCTTCCTTCGTCTTCTTAGTCGGAAACGCGATCATCATCACGCTCGTCGCCAAATCCGGCCAGTTATCCAACCAGAACTCCACCGGAACTTCTTCCGGCACGGATATTTACGACGAGTTCATGAAGAACAGCGAAAACCGACACAGTATCAGGACCGAAACATTGCCGCCGGTAACTAACCCGCCGGAAGAAGAAATAGTCTACCAGGACAAGGCTGTATGTATCGAGAGCAAGTATACAGACACCGATACGGTTAAGAATACGGTCCCGAACAAGTGTAAGTGCAAAGATACGCCTGCCAAAATATCCTACCGGCGAACTCTGTCGGAAAACTTAGAAGCAGTGAAGAGGCGGGAAATCCGGCGGTCGGAAACGGAACTCTGCCGTGAAGCGGTGAAATCCGACGAAAAGCTGAGGAAATCCTCAGATTGTGCTGCAGATATGAGTAGTGAAGAATTCCAGAGAACCATCGAGGAGTTCATCGCGAAGCAGTTGAGGTTTCAGAGGGAAGAATCAATGGCGATCGTTCTGCAGAATGAGTGCTGAAATTGAGATGAAAGTAATAATGGAAGAAGAAACTACAGCAGATTTGAAGTTTTCAGCAGAGAAAACCGTCTCGTTTTTCAACTTTTTTTTTATATTTTTATTCCAATAAAGCTGTCTCTCTGTACAGAGTAAATATCCAGAGAAGAAGAAAGGACCGTTGGTTAGAGCCACTATTTCGATCTTGCTCAGTTGCTTGATAATAATAATAATAATAATAATAATAATAATAATAATAATAATAATAATAATAATATCTCCTTTATTTACTTTATATTGGCAACTCCTGTTTTCTGTGCATCCATTATTGTGGTTTGAAAAAGTAGACCGCGAAAGTGGAAGAGATTGAAATCTACAGGGGTGCCAAAATCAAAACAGTATGTAGGTTTGATGTACTGAACCCAGGGCCTTCACCAGGTTCCCGCACACATGAGCCCTAAGTGAAGAGGGCTAGTCTGCGGGCTACAACTTGAGGCTGCTACAATTGGGGTTACAAGCTGGGGCAGATCTTTAAACTTGAGAAAGTGTTATTCACACTGATTTTTTGAGACCCAGCCTAGCTAGGTTTCATATTTGGATAATCTGATCTGTTCATCTTGTTGGAAATTTATTAGATTCGTCATACACCAAAATTCATGATCGTTGAATGATTATAAATATACGCATTTTGAGTTTGTAAATCATGACCATTTAGTTTTTCTTTTAAATGGATCAGATCATTCAAACGTGGTCTGGTCTATCTAGGCAGGGTCCCAAAATCCGTCCTGCAGTTCTGTACTATTATTTAATTTCTTTGTTAGAAAGATATGATCACTGATGGTCGTGGATTCTATGAAGATGAAAGTAAGACGTAATTGATTCGGATTTGGGAATAGCTGGCTGTCTCCCACGTTGATGGATTTAGGTTTTGCAAAACAAATGAAAGGGAATGTATTCTCAGTACCTTGGGTGAGTGTGTACATGCTTTTGAAAGTGTGACAAAAAAAGATACCCACAACTTTTCATATAATTTATGGCCGATGACAAGTCCTCCTCCTTGGGTGCTTTCTTTCCTGGGCCTGCTTTTTAGTCTCCTCTCTTTACTCACCTTTACACAAACATATACAATGTTATATGGCAGCCAAGCATCTAACACACCACAAACTTGTATTAATGTAATTGGCTGGCTTATTTGATGGTGATTACGGTATCATTTGATGGTACAAGTCAATCTTATTCGAAACAAAATGCACGCGTTGATTGCGGCTCTAGGTACAGACCATTAGCTTGGCTTAAAACAAAATAGAAAAAAAGAGCAGCCACACGGTGCATGAAGCTCCCACGTAATCGGAATTTGAGAAAAAAGCAAACCACAAGGGTTAATAGTATACAATCTTATCTTACATTTTGCAAGAGATTATTTTTATTAACTTGGCTTAAAAGAGAAAAAACAAAAAAAAGTAAAGAAAATATAAAAAAAAAAGATTAGTAAAAAAAAGTGGAAGAAAAACAGTTGTCATGATTCCTTTGTCATCCTAATAGCCTTAAAATGTGTGGATATGGATGACGGAATAATGATGTTTGCTCGAGATCAGGAGAACTTTTTGCATCGAAATTAGCTTTGCATTGAAGGAATCAGTCTAAAGATGGTGTTGTTTGGATTAAGGAACATTCGGGAGCTCACCATTAGGAAGATATCTTTTCTTGTGGGGTTCTCCTGGAATCCATGTAGTGGGATCGTTGATGCTATGGATTGAAGATTTTATTATGAGATTTTCTCCCACTTCTTTCATTTCTCTAAGCATATAGGATCATTCTCCTCCTTATATCAGATGGACGGAATAGTTATCAAATGCATTCCCTTTCTAAAGAAATCGGAATCTTGTGGAACAGCATTTGGTTTCAGTTTTAAAACGGATAATTCGGAAATTATCTCTTGTATTAACATGTGTATACTACCAAACCCTAATCGAGATAAGGCTTTGATGACGATGATGATGACAATTAACATATATATATACTAATATAATGATAGCTGTCAGTTTAATCTACAGCGTAACAAAAATGAAAATAATCAACAAAAAAAGGTTTGAGGTTGTTTTGCTTACTTCCACAATAAATGTATCCAGTTTATCCGTGTCTTAGAAATACATAAAACCATAGTGTTCTTTCTTAATTAACTAATTTTGTCCATCTTATGAAAGATAATCATTCATGTAAAACTTTTCCTTTTTGCAAGTGATAGGAAAGGAAACTAAGAGAACTGGAAAACCAGAAGAGGCTGAAATCGGTAGAAGTTGCCACAAAAAATCCTTAACAAGATTCTAACTATTTTGTTATTTTTCTTAATTGAAGGTGGACTATAGTCTAAGAGCTTATACCATGACCTAATAGATATTCAGATTAAATCTTCGTCTATATTGACAAAAAGGGACATTGATTTCTGCTTAATTAAGCTGCTACTCAAGCAAGCATGAGTCTGTAATTGTTGAAGTAATTCCTCTATAGTTCAGCCTTGCTTAGTACGACTAGGTTAAGTCAACAGTCCTTTTTAATTACAAGAAAAAAGAAGGTATATTCAAAAGTAATTTGTAGTTATTGCTTACTTAATATTTTGGGTTGTCATTATCATCTCCACTAAGATATGTATTAGGGGGTGGTTGATAAAGTTGTGTTTCTCCTGTGGTATCACAAAGAGAATACTAAATTTGCAAAGTTACCACCATCTCCTCTCTATGATATTATTCTCAAAGGCAAAGCTTTTTTCTTCTTTTTCTTGGTTTCCTTCTTTTCCTCTCCTTGATTCTTTCCATTAATTTAAACAATTTTTAATGAACTAAATTCCTTAAGGTGCCCATTTGAAGGAAAATTTTCTTTGGCATGTTTTAATTGGGTTTAGTGGTGGGTCTCCCCAACCAATGCCTTGTGGAAATTTTATGTTTATAAATTTTATTTGCTAATCATGTAATCTATTGAAGGGAAGCTTTGGTACAATGGTAAAAATGTCCTTGGGTGACTTGGAGGTCATAGATTTGAAGCATGGAACTACCTCTTGCAAAAATGCAAGATAATGCTGTGTACTATAGACCTTTTGTGCATCGGGCTGCCCCTTTTTAATCATTTAATCTACTGTTCTAATGTTTAGCAAGGTGATAAAGAGAAGTCCTCGTACGTCTGACTCATGTCGAGCTTTTCATTGCAAGAGGTATTTCTTTTGGTGCTTGACTTTCCTAATATTTTTTTTTCTAAAATAAAAACATATTAATTTCTTTCACCTATCCGAGTTTTCTTTTGATTTTACTCCTTTCAAATATTTGTTGGATTCGGGAACACATAACATCTTTAGTTAATTGGATGACATGAAACTAAAGCTTTTATGAGCTATTTGATTATTTTGAAAATAATATGTAAAGTGTAACCAGGACATTGTTGCCATAGCCTTGCTTAATCAGCCAAACAATAAGATTCCATTTATCTTTTCCTTTTTAAGTTTGGGTGGTTTACTCAGTTGTCGAGATCATGTCCACTTTTGTTTTGATGATTGAGTTCTCCTTTGACATGTGCCTAATGCCAAAACCCAAAGTGCTTTATTTGTGTTTATGCGTATAATTAGTGGAGAAATCGACTTACGAGTAGTTAAAAGTACATGAGAGACCATAGCTGTCAATTCCCTTCCATTCCAGCCAGAATTGCCGAATTACTTCATTCTAGTTCAGGAAAAACAGAACAGAAAAACAGGTGATTCCATTCCAATCTATATTCTGGTTCTTTCCGAATAAATTCTGCTACATTCTCAGAAAAGTGTTTGGAAATTTTTATCGACAAGATGATCCTGACACTACTTTTCTACTGTACAGATTGACGGGTAAATCAGGTCAGAAAAAATAACAGTAATAAGCTTTGAGAAAGTTGTAGAACTATATTCGTCCAATGGAGAATACAGTCCAGAAGATATAAGTTTCGGATTACTAGCCATTTCGGTCTCAGATGAACTCTTAGCTGCATGTGCACTAGCTTTACGCCACAAGGGATCATGCCTCCAGTCTCAGAAGGCCACAGCTTACATGAGTGCCTTTTCTATCCATGCTAAGCTAAGTCCTGAATGTTACAACAGAAATAGAAAGGATAAATGCCCATTTTCCTACACCTGAACTTTTACCTACAGCCACTTTTAGATGAAAGAAATCTCAACTGCACATTTATTCCTCTACTTGGTTCTTTTGCCTTTTACTGGACTTGTCATTTCCATGCTACTTTTATAAGCAAATTATGGATTTTCCTAATTTTTTTCCCCACGTTATCGTGTTAGATGGCCTTAATTTGAGTCGTTAGAAGACAAGTGAAGAGACCCACATGCTACATAATATAAGATAAAGTATCCTATGAGCCGTACTAGTATTGTATTTTAATATATTAGGACAATAATCTGCCAAAATAGCTTAATCTTATGCAGATAAGATACTCTAACGAATAAGTAAGCTCTCGCCTCTTGGATCACAGTAGACTTGAGAAACGGCAAAACCAAGGAAAAGCTGGAAGCAACACCAGCCAAATGCACCAGAATAACTAAAGTGCTTGTCTTGTTTCTCCTGCAATAATATCTTTGTCTCTCTGCCTTGTCTTTGCAAACCCAGCTGTCATAGGCCTTTAATAAGGTTCCATCCACTAGCTTTACTTACTGGTAAAGTAAGTATACCCCATTCAATATCCAATTCTCCATTATTCAAAAACTATGCAAACTAAACAATTATATTCATTTGTGTCTTTGTTTCTGTTTTAGTTGTCTGGTTCAGACAAGCCTCTCGATTTTGTTCTCTCATCTGCCCAACACAATCTAATTGATGTGGCAATGAGTGGCTTTCCAAGGACCCATTCTTAAGGAATTGACATAACTAACCTAAAAACTTAGATGGGTATCTATTCCCTTAGTCACCACCATCAAAATAGGAACAGGAAAAACATGGGCCTTTTGTTGGAATCTGATTGCAACTTTTTACGTAGCCTCTGCAATATATGTTTAGATACTATCTGTAAAATGGAACAAATTTATTTTAAAAAATGGAGAAAATTATAGAGAACAGGAAAGGAGGGAGACTAGCACATACGCTTTGGAAGGTCCAAATTCTCCAGTATCAAACAACATATTAGTTTTTATTTATCTTGATGAAAAATATTTTGTAGCAAATTAGCTTATAACAACTCGCTCAGGGTGTTCTGGGTGATAGATAATTACTTTACTGTATAAGGAGTCTCTTCGTTTTAGTTAAGTACGCTTCTTGTTCAAGTAACAATTATTTTGAAATAGTTTTATATGCTTAATCTCAAAAGAGAAAAACATGAACATCTAGGACAAGGTTCATTTCAAGGGGATGGAACACGGATGCATTTGACAGAGAGGTTTTTTGTGTTTCCGTTTCTAAAGAAACATTAGAAATGGATTAAGTAAAGTTTTGTTTTTAAGTCCTTCCTGTAGCTTTGCTTATAGGCTTTAGAAACAGAAATAGAAAAACAGTTGCCAAAGACAGCTTCCGTCATCAATTTGGTACTGATGGAAATTAAGTTGCCAAGCCTTTCTATTTAATTAGTTTATTATAGGATTGTTTTTATTAAAATAATGGTTATCAAGGTATAGTTTCTTCGTGGAGTTCACTCCATGGTATGGTTCCTAAGTTGGTTATGCTTTCCGTTTTGGTTCTGAAGTCTTAATTAGATTGGTTTCTCTTAGGGAGAATGGTCAGTGAGAAGCACTAGTGAATTTTATCCTGAAAAGATTAATGTTTTAGGACTTTTGGATCTTAGGGAATTGAACGAAAAGGAGTTCTGATCCACTCTAAGAGATCATCTTCTCACTCTTTTATTTCTTTATTTCACTTTCCACACTCTGGTTTATAACGTTAGCATGTTAGAAGGTCCGAGACAGGCTTTGGTGATGTATATTGCTTACTCAAGGGCTTGCGTTGGTCACATTTGAATATAGTAAACTATTGTGATCTCCCATTTGAGTGGCTAAGATACACTCAACCAATCCAGGTTGGGCGTTTCATTGTCCTCACCTCCACTTGGAGTAGGAAATCATCATAGAAGACAAAAGGGAAAGAAAATTGTTTTTTAATTAATTTTCATTAGACCAAAAAGGAGAGATAGAAGAAATGATTGTTGGATATTTTAGTATAATTATAGAAGATTTTTCACTTCCTTACCCTAATGTTTTCTTGGTTTCTTACTCAAGGCCTTAACTTCACAAAACATCTCATTTGCCTCCCAAGGATGTTTAAGTGGCTTAATATAGGACCTCCGTCTATTTTTCGTTAAATTTTGAAATGAAGTGCAACATGTTGCCCTCATCATTTTTTGCCCTCATGTGTTACTAAATTTTTTATTCTGTTATTTGTTTTAGAACAACCACTGCAATTACTTTCTATGGGTCAATCTACTCACTTGCCCAATGTTAAGGGAAATCATGCATTCTAGGATTGTTGATAAGATTGAACTAAAGAAATAATGAACTGGAGAATGTCAAGAGGAAGAAGATGAAGTTGTTGCATTTCTCACATTTAGTTGGGATTTTTTATTTTATTTTGATTGAATGGGAACAAATGTGATGTCAATATGCAAGAGTTAGTGTAGGAAGTTTTTCAACAATATGTATTTGAAATAGGGCCTAGTGGTACTCTCTACTGTAGAGTCCAACATATGAACTATGAAGAAAAGAACGTAAGAGTTGATTGGTGAACAATGTGATTGCCCAAACATGCATCAATGTGATTGCACAACATATATCAAGTTATATTTGAATATTGCTACCAACAAGCATCAAGTTATATTTGAAGGGGAGCCTTGGCGCAATGGTAAAAGTTGTTGTCATGTGATCTTGAGGTCACGAGTTAAAGGTGTGGAAACAACCTCTTGCAAAAAATGCAAGGTAAGGCTGCCTACCATAGGCCCTTGTGGTTCGCCCCTTCCCCGGATCCCGCATAGGCTGAAGCTTCGTGCGCCAGGTCTGCCCCCGCTTTTTTTATGCATCAAGTTAAAGGACTGAATTTCAGATTGCCTGTCTATGGAATGTATCCTTCTATTGACAATTTTGTAGAATGCTCATTATCCATCATGAGCCTATGTCCATCTATCGATGGCTAGACATATTTTTGCAAATTGTGCTACTAATTGACCGTGAGACCTTGTTTTTGGGTGGAACTCTTTTATCTCCTATCCTTTTTGAGTTGAAATTTGTATCTAGTCTTATTTTTAAGTGAATAGGAGTTTGAAACAATACCTACATCTCATGTACTTCCATTTCATAGTACTTCTATAGATCTAAAACATCATTCAGATAAACAAAGGATGTAATCAAGTACACTGTGTTCAATGGAATACAAGTTATAAGCGACTGTAATCACAACTGCTAAAAAACAACATTACTAATTGACACAACAACTTAAAAATTTTGAAACATCTAAACATAAAAAATGAAAAATGAAAAAATAATAGTAATTGACAAAAAGAAACAAGGGAAATATTCATTCATATGCAACTTAAAAGTCACAATTCCTTTTGCTTAAACTTATATACATTCAATAAAAACGTTATGGCATAAATCTTGAGGATTCATTAAAGTATCATAAGCAAAATATAACCATATCATTGATCAATATTAGAAGTAAAAAAATGACTTTTTTTAGTTCATTATAGTATCATTAGCACAATGAAACACTCTTATTATTCAATATTACTTGTGCTCCAAAATTCACATTAAAATACAAACTTCTACTCCAAACTATTGTTCGAGAACTTCTTCTAAACCTCCAATGCATATGGTACCCCTTATGTCTGAAGCCCACCTTTAGGTTTAAACGTGATAGGCTCTTGAATTTAATTGTTCTTATACCCTTATGTTGTGTTCTTTGAGAGTGAACTTGCTATGGTGGATGAGAGTGATTTTGTAGAATGAGCTTTTGGGCCTTCCTGTAGCACAATACTTGATGTCAATTCAACAATTGCAATGTGCTTCCTTAAAGATCTTCTTGGAAGAACATATACAATTCCCCCTGTTGAGGCACACATTCAAAAATGAGATCCTTAATAACTAGAAAATTATAATGTCTATTAACTATACAACAATACTTAAGACTTGACATTGTAGTTCCTTAGGACTCTTCCAACATGAACTCATGAAGTTCCACACTGTTGCTGCACATGAAGAAAGCAAAGAGATATCATGTCACCATAACTCTCTATTATAAGAAAATGTATACACTTTCAAAGATCAACACTTGAGCATTGACATTGTTCTTCCTTGGGGATCTTCTTAGAAGAACCTCCATTACTCCTTCATTCTGACTTTTTTGTTGGCCAAATGTTTCCTTTTCACTTGAATAGCATTGAACGGTTTAGAGTTACTATTGTCTACCATACATAAGAGTAAAAATGCATTTAATAGGAGAATCAGTCCATTTACATCCATTTTAACTCTCTGATTGGTCTATTCAATAGGGTTCTTTTTGTTAACCTCATCTACTATGCCCTTGTAATTTGTATATATTGCATTTCAGTGGAGCACATATTTTCTTGAACCTAGGTTCCCTTTGCTTCCCATCCTTCTTGGTTTTCTTCTTTCTTTTTTTTTTTAAGTCTACCTGGTTGCTTCTTGTAATGTGGTGGCCATTGGAACAATCCTCTCCAAGGCTGACTTAGTCAAATAGAATTTAGATAAGATTTGTTTAAACTATAAATATAACCTTATCCTATACTCAAGTAATCCTATATCTCGTAATTGTTATAACTAATAGTTGTTATCTCTTCTTGACACGTGTATATATAGGATAGTATCATCAATGAGAAAATTCAGCTTTTGCTCTCAATTTATTATCACTTCATGATATCATAGCCATCTAGTGTAAAACCTCCATGATCCTTTATTTTTTTCTCTCTTCAGCTATGACAGACAACATCTCTTCTAATCCTCACCTGTCATCCCTATGAGCACAAATAATTAGAATCTACTAGGCATTAACGTCTCTGTGCTTCCCCTCAAGCTAACTCCAACCAACTACCCGGTTTGGAAAATACAGTGTCATGCCCTATTTAGTGGATATGGTCTCAAATAGTTCATTGATGGCTCCAAGTCATGTCCACCTGCGATTCCTAATGGAGCATCCAACCTCGATTATGAGACATGGGTTTGCCAAGATTAACTTCTCATCCATGCTCTCATCGCTTCCATGTCTGAGAAAATTCTCACTCACCTTGGAACAACCACTACTTCCCATGAAGCATGGCTCACTTTGGAAAGGTTTTATGCCAATTCCTCAAGATCTCATGTTATGTCCCTCAAAGAGGGGATTTCTCGTTTCTACAAGGGCTCTAAGCCCATGGTTGACTACCGTCAAGCTATTAAGGTCATTGCCAATGAGCTGGCTGTCATCAATACTCCATTGGATGATCTTGATTTGGTGATTCATACCTTAAATGGTTTAGGCTCTGAGTATAAGGAGATTGCTACTGCTATTCGTGCCTGTGATACTCCTATCTCATTTGAAGATTTATATGAAAAACTTGTTGATTATGATATTTTTCTAACTCAAGCTGTTCCTTCTTCTGATGTTACCATAGCTACTGCCAATCTAGCCCAACGAATACCTCAACCTAACAATAAAGGCCGCTATTCTCAATTTAGATTAGGTAACATGCCTCCTCCACCTTCACAACCATGTCTTGTTTGCCAATTTTGTGAGAAGACTGGGCACACTACTAAGACTTGCTACAAACTTTTTGGCAAGCCATTTGGAAAATCTCTTGTTGCCAATGCAATGACTATTGGAAAGTCTAAAGATAATACCTAGGTAGTTGATTCTGGTGCCTCTAATCATGTCATCAATGATTCGCAAAATCTTACCTTGAAGACTGTTTATAATGGTGGTGATCAAATCTTTGTTGGTGATGGTGTAGGTTTGGAAATTTACCACAATGGTTGCACCTCTTTACCTACTTCCTCTAATCATTTACATCTATCTAATGTTCTTTATGTGCCTTCTATGACAAAAAATTGCTATAAATCTCTCAATTATGCAAAAGCAAGTGTCTCACTTGAATTTTTTCCTAACCATTTTCTTGGCAACAATGGTTGGGGCATCCATCTCTTTGCTCATTTACCCATGTTGTTAAAGCGGCTTCTCTTCTTGTTATGCCTTCCTCCATCTCTTCATGTGCCTCCTTTGCTTGTAGTAAGAGTCACAAGCTACCTTTTTTTTTTCAGTTTAGTTTTACTAGCTCCAAACCTTTAGAATTGTTATATGCTGATGTATAAGGCCCTGCTCCTTTAGTCTTTATTAATAATTTTTGTTACTATGTTATTTTTGTTGATCATTAATCCCGATACGCCTGGTTATATCCTTTAAAAAATAAAAGTGATGTCTTTTTTGTTTTTACTCAATTCAAAGCTCTTATTGAGAACAAATTAAATTTGCCAATTAAAACCATTTACACCAATAATGGAGGTGAATTTCTCAAATTGCTATCTTTTCTTGCATCGCATGGTATCATCCACCTAAGTACTCCTCCCCATACCCTTGAATATAATGGTATGGCTGAACGACGCCATCGTCATATTGTGGAAACGACTCTTAGTCTAATTCATCATTCTTCTTTACCATTAAAATTTTGGAGTTTCGCTTTTCAAACTACAATCTTTCTCATTAATATATTGCTAACACCTCTCTTAACAATGAAGACTCCTTTTGAGACTATCTTTCATACCACTCCTAATTATTTAAAATTTAAGGTCTTTGGTTCCTTGTGCTTTTCTCATTTAAGGCCCTATACCTCTCATAAATTAAATTTTCGTTCATCCCCTGTGCTTTTTTAGGATATTCTAATAGTCAAAGCGCTTACATTTGTTTTGACTACATGAATAGTTGCTTCTTTGTGTCACGGCATGTAAAATTATGTGAAGAAGTCTTTCCTTTTGTTTCTTCCTCTGCTACACCACGTGACCCCTCTTCTTGGTATCCAACTAGCATCCCATCACAATCATCTTCAGAACCAATCTTCTTGGTTCCTACGTCACCTTCCACTTCCCTTCCTAAAGCAAATACCCCACCACACTTACTGCCCACATTGGCCCACCATTCCATCCCGTCACCAGAACCTTTAGTCAAATCCTTGTCTCCCACAATGTCTTCCTCCTTACCACTTACACATGACCAATCCTTCTCTCCACCAAACCCATTATCTTCCTCAATTGTCTCTCCTTCTCCTAGTCTGCATAGTGATAACTCACAAAACTCCTCTTTGGTTCCCTCCCCATCACCAACTTCCATCTTGCCTCATCCCCCTACACATCCTCTCGGACTCATCCAATAATAACAAGGTCCCGTAATAATGTCTTCAAACCCAAACAAAATTTTTAGTCCACCAAATACTCCTTACCCGACCCCATTGAACCTACCTTTTTATCTCAAGCACTACGATTTCTCCACTGAAAACAAGATATGTTAGAAGAATCTACTGCACTTGTTAAGAATGGGACTTGGGATCTAGTTTCTCCTTTCATCACTACTAATGCCATGGGTTGCAAATGGTTGTTCAGGCTCAAACACCATCCTGATGGCTCAATCTCTAAATATAAAGCCAGGTTTGTAGCTAAGGATTTTTTTACAATGTCTTGGAGTTGATTACTCACATACTTTTAGTCTGATGATTAAACCTCAGACCATCAAATTGGTTCTCTCCATTCCTCTTAATCGTGGTTGGGTTATCAAGCAGCTATATGTAAATAATGCTTTTCTCAATTGCACACTACTTGAGAGTGTCTACATGAAGCAACCCCCATGATTTGTGCTTCCTCAGTACCCCAATCATATTTGCAAACTTTGTAAAGCCATTTATTGATTGAAGCAGGCACCCAGGGCCTGGTACACGGCCTTAAGCACTTTCCTTTTGCAATATGGCTTTATGAATTTTAAGAGTGATGCTTCTCTATTTATCTACCACCATGGCTCTGTCTTTGTATACTTCATAGTATATGTTGATGATTTACTTCTAACAAGCAATGATACTATATTTCTGTTCAAGTTCACTGTGGCTCTTGCAGATAAATTCTCACTTAAGGACTTTGGAGAACCATATGTCTTTCTTGGCATTGAACTCGCTCCTACCGATGCATGCTTATTTCTTACCCAACATAGTTACGTCTGTGATCTACTTGAGTGTTTTGATCTACATGGTGTTAAGCCTATCTCCACTGCTTTATCTACCACATGCACCTTGAGCTTAAATGATGGCTCAGCATTTGCGAATGCAACTCAATACAGGAAGATGGTCAGTGTCCTACAATATCTCATACTCACACTTCCAAATATCATGTTTGCTATGAATAAACTATCTCAATTTAGGCATGCACCCACTATACAACATCAGCAAGCTTTAAAATGTGTGTTTCACTACTTGAAAAACACTTTATACCATGGTATTATTTTACATTGTTGCTGTCCTTACACACTTACTGCATACTCTGATGCATATTGGGCTCACAATCAAAATAATTGCACCTCCACATCAGCATATATTGTCTACCTTGGGTGCAATCCCATATCTTGGTGTTCTTGCAAGGTTGAGTACTAAGCAGTGGCCTCCACTATAGCTGAGTTACTATGGTTAAAAAATGTCTTAATAGAACTTGGTGTTTTTTTGTCAAAGCCCCCTGAAATTCATTGTGATAATGTAGGGGCCACCTACTTGTGCTCCAACCTAGTGTTTCACTCACACATGAAGCACATTGCTACTTTCATTTTGTTCGCGAGCAAGTTGCTTCCAGAACACTTATAGTATCCCATGTTCTTACCTGCGAACAGCTTGTAGACGCTCTTACTAAGTCATTACCCTGCTCCCATTTCCAGTATCTTAACTCCAAGATTGGAGTTGTAGATACCTCTTACATCTTACGAGGTCATATTGGAACAGTCCTCTTCAAGTTTAACTCGGTCAGATAAAATTTATATAAGAATTGTTTAAACTGTAGATATAGCCTCATCGTATACTCAAGTAATCCTATATCCAGTAATTGTTGTAACCAATAGTTGTTATCTCTTCTTGACACGTGTATATATAGGACAGTATCATCAATAAGAAAATTCACCTTTTGCTCTCAATTTATTATCACTTCAGTGGCAACACAGGACCTAAACTCGTATCATGCCACACATTTGCACTATCCATAAAGCTGATTATAGGTCAAAAGGCTTTAATGTACATATCTCTTCTATACTAGTGTGCCACAAAAGGTTCTAGATCTTCCCTTTTAAACCATATGCAGGAAATTGCATATGTTTCCTCTCATTGTTCACATTCCTTGTAACCTCAAATAGGAATAGAATTGGTTTGTCTCTATGATATCTTGTTAAATTATTGAAACACTCATACAAGTTACTACAAAAGATATCACACATCGGCAAAGTATTAAAATGAGATTTTGATTACTGGTACAGTGGCTTATTGGCTAGCCACTTAAAAGCTTTTTAGGTTTTACTTATCAAGATCCTTCAGGGCATGGTTAAAGAAAGAAACATTTAATGCTCTTGCCACATTTTCCCATATTGCTCTTCAATTGTGCCTAGTATGCTTCATGCATCTTCTTCTTTGCTCTATATGCAGAACTTCTGGACAAATGCAAGCTGAACTTTTGTACTATATCTTCTCTCATTAAGTCTCATTAGGTCAATATATCTCTGGCTCACCTATCTTGAAGTCATCTTACTGTTACTAACCTTTTGGCACATGTATGGTCATGTTTGAATGTTTGCTTTTTTCTGATCTTAGATGCAAATATCACCCATGGATATCTTGGAGCTTTACACTTAGTCCTAACCATATACTGGACATTCTTCACAAAATCCACATCTTTCCCTTGCATTATGGAAAGCATTATTACATTTTGTTCCCAATTCAATCATAACCAACTCATCCCCTGTTGGTAGATTGTACTCTGCCTATTTGTTTTTACTATCCTCTTGCTCAGAATCAAAGAACAACGACTTTCAATGAAATTCATCCAAACAAACTCCTTCTATTGATGGATTTGGCTCCCTGTCTTCATCTTCATTAGCAACTACTACATCTCTCTCACTTTTGTTTTGTTGGTCCATGCATACTCCACATTGCCATTCACATTAACTGAAAAGGTTATCACCATCATGGCTTGCATATTCCCATTCTTCAAACCTAGAGTTGGTAAGGTTACTCTCGCAATAGCTAGAGTCACTATCATCATCTTCTACATGCCTATTTCATCTTATCAAGATTCATATTCATCTTCTTGATCAATGTTTATCATGTCCCTCTTCTTCTTCTTCAATATTATGAGCCTCCTCTTTTTGTCTATAATCATTTTTAACCTATTTACAAGGACTAAATTGGCCCACTTGAGAGGCTTGAGTTTATAAAGCCTAGGCTATAAACATTTATAAACTCTACCAATATATCACTGCTAGGAATGACAATCTAATTAGTTTTGAGACTTTCTAATATAGTTTCTATTTGTCTATCAGCCTCATGTCATTTTTCTATTTGTCTATAAGCCTCGTGGCATTTTCCTATTTGTCACTCTTTATCCTTACTTATCCATCCCCCAAGCTCTCACCAAGAATCCTATAGTACAAGTTTATAAATTCATCATATTGAGCTTCCTTTGCCATGTGCAACAGCTCCAACATTGAAAACTTTTCTTCATTAACATCATTTAGCCAATTGCCAAAACAAGAGGTAAAACTCTTCTATGGTACATTTGTAAATTTACCCCCATAATGGAGCGTTGTAAACAACCCATGCCCTGGTTCAGTACACAAGAAACAAACAAAATACAAACAACAAACACAAGCTATATAAAAATTCAAGACATAATGACCTTTTCAAACAAGCAATGCACAAAAAATTTTTTTTATCAAACACAAGAAAAAATGGTCTCATGCTTTATTGTGTAGTGCACAACTTATACAACAATAAAGACAAGTGATTCTCATTGTTTAAAATTATTATTATCATCACTTCCAAAAGTGACAAATTTAAAGAATTAAAAATGCAATATGATTCCCACTCATTAAACAAATTTAAAGAATAAACAAAGAACAAATTTAATCATTCTTTACCCATTCATTATCAAGGGCAACAAAAAATATAAATGTATAAACAATACAACATATCAATGCATCTATTGCCCATTCCTAGCACTTAATGAAATTGAAAATAATGTTCATTTATTACCATATTGGGGGTTTATATTCCACCTTTAACTCATCTAAACTCCCATATTATTTTTTCCTACCATAGTGTCAAAGGCTTCAACTTTGTAATAATAGAAAGAAAAAAAACTCCTCTATTCCTAGTGCAATTGAAGTCTATTGAATCAATCTAGAGCTTTAATTAATTTGCTTCGAGATCCCACACATTGGTCCCAAATCCCTCTACAACAAAGAGAAGAAGAAGATAAGAGAATAACCAATTTTCCCTTAATATTTTCACGCGTTGGGCATGTGTTGCACTTCCCTTCCAAATTAAATCAAAACAGATAGAGGCCCATAGTGAATCACTTAAATGTACTTGAGGGAACCAACATGAATTTTTGTGAGTTAAGGCCCTAAAGTGAGAAACCAAGAAAACTTTAGCGCACAGGAATGAAAATACTTCTTAATTAAATATATTTAATTTTAAAAATCATTTTATTAAATTCAATGATCCTGGATGTCTTACAAATTCAAATGAAATGTCACATTATGTTGTAGAAACTAAATTAGTGAATGAACATCTAGTGAAGAGATACTAATGAAGAAATAACTACCTTGAGTTTCAATAAAAAGAGACATTCCCATCATTTTGAGCATAAGTATTTTTTAAATTCTTTTGTCTTTCTTTCCAGTGTTATTCTGCCAAGTTAAAGCCTATTTAATTAGAGTTGGGGTGGGTTTTTGAAAATTGCTTATGCCAGCTCACATAAAGGCTTGTAGTATCCTTGAAGTCGTTTGCATTTGTTTTCGTAAGCAATCTCTCTATTTAGAGAATAACGACAATTAACATTTAAAAAAAGTGTATTTATACATGCTCAAGCCTTAGTTAAGCCATACTTTCATTTTAGTTTCTACCCCATTTTTCACTCTCCCCCAAATTTTCCAATAGTGAATGTAGTGTCCCTTGTTTAAAAGAAGAGGTTGGCCGACTTAAGGCCCAAAAGCGCCCGAGGCATTCATGTGATGCTTACAAAAGAGGCAAAGAAAAGGAAAAAAATTTCTTCCGGGACCCAACTGTTCCCATCCACTCAAATCAAATTTAGAAACTTAATGGGGCAATTTGCGTAAATCATGGTTTCCATGGTGAACATCTTTTGACTTGGAATTCCAATGCCTCCTATAATAAAGTTAGATATGATCGACAAAAAACGAACTAAAGGACTAAGAGTATGTGGGGCCTCTGGCTCCCCATATTAGAATCCACGTGTATGGTGCAAAATTTGACTGGGTTGCCGTAGAAAAGAGGCCATGAAGGATAAGAATAAAAGTTGAAATGAAAAGTAAAAAACCAATAATACAGACACATCCAATAATTTGGTATAAAATCAGGATTTCTCCTACACTTGTAATGGATGCGGGGGACATGGGCAAGAAAAGAGAACTGGAAAGGACCTGATCAGAATTGGCAATGGAGGGAAACCCCTCACTTTGCGGGTCCATGTCATTGTTGTAATGCTAAGTGACCTTCCCTCTCCTTCTGGTCTCAACTATGAATAATAATGTGTCAGGTGCCAACACACCTGTCCTTTGCCAGATTGGGAACTATATTGATAGGCTGTAAATGTTTCCTTCTCAGAGTTGTACATGCTCCATGCGGATTTAGTAAGGTGTTGGAAGAACCTGTTGATGAGTTATGGACTATATGTATGTGACCAGTGATTGATATAAATCGCAAGTGAGTTGTATCAATGACATCCACAATACCTGTTTTAATAATGCAGTCCACCCTTTACACTTTTATTCAGAGTTCCAAAGATTTCTGCAGGTTCCAGGATGTTTTCAAGTTTCAACAACCACTGAGAAGTAGTTGATAGAGTGACGTTGTTGGAAATTGGAACTGAGAGAAGATTTCCTTACTACATTTTTTTCAGCAAAAAAGAAATTAGTTTTAGGTTGAAAAGGAAAAGGAAAGGAGCTGAAACTTCAATGACAATGAGCAAAAATTGGTATATATGTTGGAGGAATAATCATCAAAAGGCTTATATGGTCATTTCCAGAAGCATCGCATGTTTGGCATGAAAGGAACCCAACTTTGGAGGGTCCGACCCATTCATCTCATTGCCTCGGTTTTGGAAGACTAGTAGTTCAAACAGCATTTAGATTAGACAATCACAGCGTCTTAAGCTGTAATTTTTATTACCACAACAACAAGACAGTCAGAAACTTTGATTAATAAGTCTTAATTCAACTTCGAAAAAGATGGTTTTTAAGACGGGCGAATCGTCGAATCACCGTGACTTTGATTTGCTAAGTATCCAAAGCCAAGCAATGAATAACAGGTCATGAGATCATCCAAATGTTAGCCCCTTTCCAGCCAAATGTGCATGGACGCTTCTGGGGAAGGTCCATACAGGGCATTCGGCCTCCCATTTCTCCATACGTTTACAACATTTGGAGTGTCCGCTTGTGGGGACTGCGTGTCAAGCCATCCTTCCTCTTACAGATGATACATACTGCAGTCATACTTACATTACATGACCAGATGTATTCCTACCCTTTTTGTTATAATTGATGGTAGGTGCACGGCCAAACCTTATCCTGCCCAACGAGAAAGAGTCTTTTGTTAAGCGATGTTTTCCTCCAAAAAAGGAAAAGTGAATGAATGATGAACAGAAAGTAGGTCAGCACTTGTTTGGACATCTGCAGAATAGGTGGAAGAGATGAAAATGACGACTCGTAAAGATCATCACTGATCCATTATGTGCAAATAAAATGATAATTATGTCAGTGTTTCGTAGTTGGATCACATATCAATGTCGGTTAACATGAAGTTGAGATGTTTATGTATGAGATAGTTGACGTATTAGCATCTGTCCAACCAATTGACCAGTTTGCTACCATGCTGCTTTTATGGAGTACTTATGCGGTGCTATTTGCAGCGTCGATTGGTGCATGAATATTTATGGGCTCAAAGTATACTATGCGGCCATATACTGATGATCCAAACTACTTATCTTCTTGGTCACATCCTAGTTAGGTGATGGACTAAATGAAATTCTCACTGGACTATCCTAACCGTATTTATTTCTGTAGTTGGAACTGGACAGCTTAGTTGTTACAGAGAAAAAACCTAGCGTGACATTGCATCATCAAGATGATATCAAGCCCCTTATAAATCTGAAGATGAGTGCTTGGATCATGTAATCCTATTATGAAGATACAAATCAACGAAAAGAGACACAGTTTTATGTGGTTCCCTCTGAATTGGGCAGGAGGTCCACGTGCTCACACCACTTTTATTCTCTTCCCGGCTAGAAAATAGTGGTTACAAAGTACAAAAGATTTCTCTATCCCTACAGAATCCTAGGGTCGTAGTGCAACGTAATTCAATACGGGCACAACATGATCAAGACAATTAGGCTCTAGGCTCACAACAAATCCATTTATGTATTTTTCAATGCAAGTTAATCTGGGTATTGAGTTACTCTTTGAAACACCATATAAAAATCCATTACAAAGTGTTATTGGTGCTTGAAATGGAATGAACTACCTTGAGGTGAGATGGGTCAGACCTTTTTACTGTTGCTTAAGCTGGGTTAAGATGAAGTAATATCTCCTTATCTCACTGTTAGTGGTGCTTGACGTGACAATTATATCAGCTTAGATGACATTTTCAGTCATCTAATTTCATCTTATGCCAAATACGGGTCATATCAACCTAGCTGAATTCATCTCAAACCAAATCTCATCTTTTCTATAAAGAGAAAGGAAGATGACTTGATTTTTCTTTCCCATCCTTTACACCATTGCATATATGGCGACTATACGCGCAAACCATATTTCGTTTCCATAGTTTCAAAAATCGATCTCCAAAGCCTATAGCTCGCCCACAAATTTAGAAATCACATAAAGAGAAGGAAGCATGTTTGGAATAACATTGAAGGGGACATAAATATTCTTTTATGACCTAATGTTGCGAGTCATATCACTTTGCTTATCAAGTTTTTTAGCTTTGAATATTGGTAGGGTATAACTAAGTGTCTCACCATGATCCAACCCTAAGGCCTTTAGGTTCAATGGGCTGATTTTCTCATTACTAGTCACGGAAGTGCTTTCAATTATACTTCACCGTCCTATCACCACAAAAACGGAACTACTCAAATCTGAGAAAACTCAAAATCAAACATTCACTCCAATCGAAGACCATGAATTGTAGCAAAATGAAGAGAAAAAGAAAAGTTTGAAGACCATGAATTGAAAGAAGTAAACAATTAAAACCAAATTAGAGTTTCCTTTGCTCTTTGAGCATCCATCTATAATGTTTATGGATAACTTCTTGGATTCAAGGCATGAAAACAGCCTTTTGCAATGTAAGATAAGACTGCATACTAATGATCCATTGTGGTCTGCCTCTTTCCTGAAATCCACATGAGTGGGAGCTTCATGCACCTGGCTACCCTTTTTAATGACCGTAATTTGAACCCAAGTAACTAGCTTTGGATCACATCTCACCCAAAAGGCCTAATTTCTGGAGGGTAGGTAATCTAAGATGGGATGAACAAGCTGAATGGTTTATATCTTTTAGCCATCACCTCTGACCGCATAAAATTGATGCCTCTTGTCCGGACGCTTAAAATTATCAGAGAAAATAATAAAGGGAGTTCTCAATGAAGCCTTCTGCAGCCGTACTATGTATTACAAACCTAGGCACGAGAGGCCTTTAAGGTACAGGCTTTCTTAACATTAATTTAAGCATATATAAATCTCTATGAATTGAGTTATAGTTGTAAATAAGGAGAAATCATTTGTTTGTACATAATATACTAGGCTTTAAAATCTGAAAGAAATGTATTAAGTTGGTCTAATCCGCATAACACTTATAGGACATCCAGATTTGAGCTTCGGGAAAAGGGCGCATTTTACTAGACTTGTATCTGGGTCGATCACATTCCACCTGCTTGAGATCAACATTTAAGAATAAGATTAGTATCTGAGTGATAATGATCTGATCAGATGGTTACACTACAATCTGATGTCCCCAGTGTTTTATTAACCACTTGTAAACCCATCCCAAGCAGCTTACGAGTTTCCAACACCATATCATGCCTTGTGGTAAGGGCAGGTAGGAGATCCTTGACAAGTGTTTCAAATGGCAAAATCTTTCTAAATAAACGTGGAAGCCAACCTGTAAGTAGTGACAAGCCGATGCAGAAAAACCACCATCATGGCTTTAGCCAGGTTCATCCCCAGACATGTCCTCCCACCTGTTCCGAAAGCTAAGAAGCTGTAGGGTTTTGGATCGTCCTGTAGAAAAACAAAGCGCATTCATTGAAGAACTAAAGTGTAGAATTATAGGCAGTTTACACTAGTACACGCAAACACCCGTGCATAGTTTAAAAACTTGAAAACACTACTCAGAAAGTTAAGCGAATCAGGTTAACTCGCACCAACTCTAGTGTAGCCTGAAAAAACTCGACCAGGAACTTTAATTCATTATGCAGGATAATTGCTCGGCGATCTGGCCACATAGACGCATTACTGTTGTTTGGGTGCTTTTGCGTTCAAATTCCCACCCATGCAACTTAAGTCTTTCTGTGAAGGACTTGATTTGCACCGAGTTAAGTACCTCGGACGAGTTATCCAATGCAGCTTCCTGAATTTTAGAATTATGCACTCGCAAGTAGTCTCAATGCCGTCTGTACCTTGTTGCGTCATTGTACTAGAAGGCCTTTGCCCTTGTTATTTGCCCCTATCACTCGGCTCCTCTATATGAAATGTACTACGGATAAGGTCACGCCTATTGATCGAAGTAGTTCGTTGCATTATAATGGGATACTGATAGTGGCAGACCAGGATATGGTGGTGGGTCTACCGACAAAAGCTGCTGCAAGCGCACATTGTCCAATTGATGCCACCATTAGTTAGTCTGCAGCTTTCTCGTTGGTTCAAGTACTCGACCCACAATATACTACTATCAACTAGAGCCCCAAGGCTAACAAATATTACTGTACTCCCCGGGACCACTATCCTTGAAACAATAAGACTTTCCATAGAGAGCTTGAGAATTGGATCGACTTACATTGAACCTGGTCGGCTTGAACTTTGTTGGATCGTCGTAGATCGTCGGATCAAAGTGTATTGATCGGGCATCGACATTCACAATGCATCCCTTTCTTATCTGAAAGCCTGTAGAAAATAAAAGCAATGATATATGTGGAGTCGAAGCCCCATATTGTGCTCTAAGGCATCAATCTATCATGTTCCTTTTAGTCTTAAGTTGCATAATTTTCTACTATCATTCTGTTGTCACTTTTATTCGTGGGAAAATTTCTACTATGTAAAGATACGTCCTTCTGTAAGCAAACCTTCAATCTCGCAATCATCAAGTGCCAACCTTGGAAACCACGGCACTAGTGAGGCCATTCTTAATGATTCCTTCACAACCTAGTCAAAAACAAGTTTTAGCACTCAAACTAAGGGATGAATCATACATTAAAACAATTAATTCTGGTTGTAGTGTTTACCTTCATGGAGTATGACATTTTATTCAAATCTTCAAGTTTGAGGGGACACGAACTAGCTTGGTCGAGTAACGAGAAATGTTGTACCTGATAAAAGATGTACCGTGAGGAAATTTCCCTGATTCAAAAATGAGGATTGCATTCTGAACAGAATGAAACTAAGATGATTCCTTGGTATATGTGTGCGTCCTTGAGACCAGTCCTTGAGACCAGTGACATGTAGCATATACCACGTATCTAGAACTTTTAGTGCTCAAGAAATGCACCTTCGGTGATGTAAAATGAGATCAATTAACAGAAAAAGATCCCCTAATCAGAGCAGCTAGAGATTAACAAACCATTAATTGAGTTATCCTTGGACAGTAATTTTCTCCTCTGCAATTCCAAGCCTAAATAACTGCGGAGAAAATGAATGCCCATGGACAGAGACTTGATAGAGGGTCCCTCTTTTCCTTTCTTACACATTTATAGATTCGACAAACGAGCTTGTTTAATCCGTCACAAAGAAGACAGTCTCTGGTCAGGATGTATACATTGGGCAAGTTGTCTTCCTTTGTGTATTCTTCTTTGTTTTCTGTTAATATATGCCAATATTTTCAAGGAAAGATTGCTTTCCCTGTGCCGAACAGCCACCGAGGCAGTTTTGAAAGGAGACTGATAAGTCATTGCTTTGGTAGCAGTATGTTTGTCTATGTTTTATCATTATCAATGGATAGGCTGCAGTTTGTTATCCCATGCCAAGTAGCTCTCATAAGATTTATCAGCAACTTTAAGAAGTGAAAATTGGACCCCATCATATAAAACTTGAAATCGTAGCCGGTTGCGGTCATTTCATCTTACTCTGACTGTTTCCTGGACATCTTGATTCTCATCTAGGTACTTGACCATCCATGATATTGCACTTGCAGTAGTGTCCTGACCTGCCACCATCATATCCTTATTAGCAGGACAAGTTTTCATAATAGAAAAAATAACCAGAATTGCATCAAGAACTAACCTGCAATTATCAAGGTCAAGATGTTATCTTGGATTTGTTTATCTGTCAATCGGTCATCACTTTGAGACTCTTCCACACTTAGAAGGGACTGCAGGAAATCATCGTGGCATTCTAAGCCTTCTCTCCTTTTATCTATGATTTTGCTCAGAGTATCCATGATTCTTTCTCTTGCCTGCTTCAGCCAGTAAAAACTTCTATAGTCAGCACGGTGCAAACCGTTCTAAGTTTTTCCTGCAACGAAGTTAAGATGTGTCTAAAATTTCTTAAATGACGATCAGATTCATCTTGATCTGGATTATTGGTTTGGTAGATCACACTGTTAATACAATCTAAAATGCAGTTTCAGAAATGATCCCCACCCATCTACAAGATAACATGATAATCAAGTAACAGTGCACTTTTAGGCTGTGTCATTCCTATGATGACCAACCACACCAGATTATCGTGACCGTCTCATGCAAATATATTCAACTGCAGATTTAACATCCCAGTCTTACCTTCATTCCTTTGTAGAATCTAGTCCATGGTAACCTTATGGGAACAGCCAGCATAGCGTCATATACATCAGCCACATCCTTTTGCAACTTCTCCAGTTCATCGGACTTCTCCAAACTTATCAGCATCTTACAGAAGGCTATAAAGGTTATCTGCAACAAGTAGTAATTAGATAAAACTGCAACAAGTTGACTGGATAACCGTGTCTCTAAACTCTCGACGACACACTGATAACACGGTGAGAATCAAATTGTTGATTTGAGCCTGGCTATGGTAGAATATGAGCTGGGAGACTTGTGATCTAGAACTAGTAGAGGTATGTTCGCATTTGTAACATAAATGGACCGGATCAAATGATTAGATTAAGATGTGAAACATGGATCATAAATCCGAAATTACTGACATCAATGGCCAACTCAAGTGTTAGACACAGCTGGGTTTGTCTAATGGTGGAAACACTTGTGATCAGCAATCCTAAATACTAACTGTCAAACCATGCATACATTCAATCAGTCAGAAACACGTTAATGGGATGGTAGGTTGTTAGGTAAACAATGGATGGTAGATTGATTTGTATTTGGTTACGAAGCTAGAAGACTCGTGGCCTAGATAAATCAAACGCGCTTCCCACCTCACAATAGTAATGAACCTGATCGAATTATACATTTACGGCGTAATATCAATCAACTCCCGTATTAGATTGCAGTTTATGGCGTTGGTGATGAAGTGAGCAAACCTTGAGAACATCTTTCAAAACCAGCACATACTCTCTTTCTTCCCACTCATTTAAAGTCCCCACAATGAGGCTATCAAAGTATCCGATAAAATATGCCATTGAACTCGTAGTGAAGAGATTGGATAGATGGTTTCGGATGAATCTGTGTTGATAGTGCGAAGCACATAGTAAGCTCTGATCTCCAACAACATCAGCAATGGACCTTATGTACCTCTTTTTGAAACTCACAAAATCGTTTCCAAGAACTATTTTAGCAGATACGGTACTCGAAACGAAGACGTGGGTCTTTCCGAAGACACTGGTTTTAAAGCAATTTCCATACCTGCCAATTATACAGAGAGCCCAACACAATGGTTCCGTTAGCATACATTTCCTAGCCCCTGAAAAAATGTACTTCTGATCACAGGCAATGGGCAGTTAGAAACTTATAAGCAACATCCGCATTCAACTAACAAGACCACTGTTTTTATGAATGCTAGAATCATCCCACTGTTATCTTTTATTTCTGTACTAGTAGACATCCAAATCATGACAAGCAAGAGTAATGGGTGGAATCAACCAAAGGTGGGCTGCAAAAGTGCTACCTAAATGACTAACCATCTGCTCTAACCTAGGTGAATCTCTAAAGACCATATAGTTTTAAACGGGCTAGTGAACTCCTCCGGATACTTGATTTAGTAAGAAATTGAGTCACTCAATGAGTCAACTTGCCGCACAACAGAATTATTTATGTTGCATAGGGATTTTGAACACGACCTCTAAACAGCAATACCATGTCCACCTCGCCTAGCAGTTATCATGTAAAGTGAATTAAATATTATTAGAATAAATCAAACATTATTAAAATCCTATATTAGTGTCTTTGGAGTCACATACGAGTTGCTATAAATTACGTTGTCTCTCTTCACTTTCAAGTCTGAGTTAAAATTTCAAAATTTGAAACTATGATCAAGAATAAGTAGTCGTCCCACTAGGAATCTTGTTGAAGACTTCTCTTTACACTCAATGCTGGATTTATTTTCTTTTTATTCTTTTATCTTCTGATTCTTGTGGAAACTGCCTTGGGGCAATGGTAGAGTTGTCGTCATGTGCCTTGAGATCAGGAGTTCAAGACAAGGAAACTGCCTCTTGCAAAATGCAAGGTAAGGCTGTGTGCTAGTGACTCTTGTGGTCTGCCCCTTCTCCAGATCCCACATACGTGGGAGCTTCATGCACTCAAGTTGTCTTTTAACAGAAGGGGAGCCTTGGCACAATGGTAGAGTTGTCGTCATGTGACCTTGAGGTCACAAGTTCATGGCGTGGAAACAGCCTCTTGCAAAATATAAGGTACGGCTGCGTACCATTGATCCTTGTGGTCCGCCCCTTCCCTGGACCCAGACATGGGAGCTTCGTGCACTGAAAGTTAGAGACACATTTATGCACAAATTCCAACCATGGTCACCCAGTTTAGTGACTCCTAACGCCATTACACTTAGTGGTGGAGTTTAAATACTAGTAAAGGTAAGCTTGCTTCTCCCTCCATTCAAAGCAAAAGCTAATTTTTAAACTACTTGTTGATTGGGAGCGACAGTGGATCTCAATTGTGCAAGTGATGAGTCTCGTCAAGGTGTGAGTACTCATCTGATGGTCTCACGGTTCAAGAAAGACAGAGAGAAAAAGCACTTATAGTTGTTGGGCTAGTTCCCAGCACTCTGTCCAGACACTAAGCAAAAACCAGTTGCGCCAATTTATTAGAGATCTTGCGGTTTTGGATGTTCCCACAGCATCCCAATGAATAGAGCAGCCGAGAACCCGTTTCAAACTCCCAAGATCCTTAGTAATGGAACTTTGCTAGAAACTCAATCCTAAGAAACGTTCATATTGGAATGCCAAGAAGATATTGTCGTCGACTACTTAGTAGATGATATCTATAAAGGAACTAATACATCTTGGATAGCCTTGCAACAGTTGACTTTATCATGCATCGATCCATGGCAACTATACGCCATAAACTCTGGGTTATTGATTGAATAAGAAGCTAAAAAATTTGACGACTTACAAATGAGATCACTTACGGACTTAAAGGCACTACCATTAGAGAAATATTAAATCGAAAAGTGGATTACCGATGATGGCGAATCCGAACAAAGTCATAGAGTCCACTGGCGCTGTTGTTAGCCACGAGAAATGCCAGAGTTTCTCCGATGAAAGGTAATCCGCTGCTCCCTGGAGGATTCCTAGTTATCGATTTCCTCTTCTTCGTAAAATTCTTCGCAAACTGAAGGAATAGAAAGCCCAAGAGAAGCAGGGTAATGAGAAACGAAAGAGCAACCATCCTATATTCAGTTTTCTCGGTATGCATGTCCATTGCCCACTGATAAGAGTGCATTTTTTGTAAGGAGAGGTCCTTGTTATATTTTCTTGGGTTAGTGCGTCACATAATAGTAAGTGGACAACTAGTGGGAGCCACATTCCATAAATCTCCATGATCAGTGAGAGAAAGAGACAGAGACAAGGAACGGCCGACAGGCATGAAGAACAAGTGGGTTCCTAGTGGAAACAATGTCGTCATGAATATGCTTTTGCTCTCTTAATTGTCTTCCTTGTATTGGCTACAGATGTTTCAATACTTTGTTTCATCGAGGCATTGATAAATGTCTGACTCATACTGTATAACGCATTTTTGGGTCTCTCAAATTTACAGATACACGGAGTCTTATCAGCCATCGTTTTGTATCGCATTGATAAGCTTTCCCGTAGATTGACTTGTCTAAAGGATAATACTTCCTAGAAATCAATAGGATAACTATTCATAGAAATACTTACCCACGGCTGAGATAGTTTGAAACCTCGACAATTCGACTGGAACGAAGCGAGTTGACTCGGATCAACTCATGGGTGGATGCAAAACTCAATCCATATTTTCATAAAAGAACAAATTATATGTCCAGTTTGTAATTTTCATTTATCTTCAAAACATTATTGTAGGATTAGTTGGTTTGCAAAATTATATGCTATTTTGGAGGTCCACTATTCGAAACCTAGCCTTTTCTGTGTTGTTTTATAAGCAACTGAATTATTCAGCGATTTGACTCCGTTTCGACATGCTAAGTAAACCAAAAGTTAAAAAGTACAGCGATACCAGTTGCTACTTTCAGAAGTGGCTGACGTTCTTAAGCAGAATGCGACTTAGAGATACTTCAATCATTGAAGCTTCTTAATATGTTCTAATGACATACTCTTCCCGAAATTTGGAATTCACAAGGGATGTTTCTACACAGTGAAAGAGGAGAGCATGAGCATACCACTTTTGGCAAGGGATCGAGTTGGTGGGGGAATTTAATAACCCATTTATCCGTTATGCTTGAATTCGTTACTCTAAACTTATTTCACGCACAAAAAACTAGAGCAAAATGCTCATCACATATCTCCATAAATTCATTTTGAAAGCTTGCTTTATTAAACAGCAACAAGACCACGATGGCCCAAACTTTTCTTTTGGGAATTCCACATTCGGGTTTTTCAAGGAAGTTTTTCTCTCCGAGGTAGTTGTCTAATTTAGGTCAAAATTGCTCCTGCTCCCACCTCCATTTCATTGTTTGCAGTTGGATCCCAACTTTTCTTGATTTCTTTCTCTCCAATGTCAAGGCAGCCCTAAATCTATCAGCAAGATAGAGTAGAGATAGGAGATGTAGCCAACTCCCATTAATATTGATTCTTGAAGCATCACTCTAGATTTTGGACCTAGACCTAATGCACCCACTATTATGAATTTAATGGTTTCGCTAAGTAATTTACTTCTGTTGCTGCATAATCCTACTTTGGTTCTCATTCTACTCTAGTTCCATATTTTAAAATTCCTAAGTCAACTCAGAGAACTCACTGAGTTACTCAACTTGATAGCAAATTGCAGAAAAATTGTTCAAGTTACTCAACTCGATAGAAAATTGAGTTGAACTTGACTTCATTTGCTACATAATAAAAGACAATAGGTGTTGTTGAAGATTTGAGCATGAGACTTCCAAATAGTGGTATCTTGTCCTAACCAACTACCCTAACAAGTATTTGTACATATGAAGTAGCAAAACTAAATGTAATTATCAACTGTTGATTGTTTTATCACAAGTGCACGGGCTATTATAGTGTAACTGATGCAAGTACAGGTTGATCCCATGGAGACTCGACTTAAAAAGATGGAGTTTAAATAAAATTTAATTATCCAAAAATTGAGATCTATTTAATTAACAATAAATTCAAATTTGAGATCTATTTAACCAATGAAAATTACAGAAATCCAAGTTCAAAAAGACAAAAAAATCAACTAAAAAAACAAAAAAAAGTTCACTTTCCTATCTTGATTATAACAAATTACTTCAAATTTGATATCATCAACATTGATTGGGCTTCATCAATCTCTCACTACTACTTTTGATTAAGGATCCAACAGTTGGATTAAGCAAATTCTCCAAAATTTTGATGATTTAGGCTAAAGAACGATTTTGGGGTTTGGACGGCTTAGATGAATTTCTAGATTTCATATTGAAGATTAGATTGTTGAATCAACTAGGAGATGTGCTAAAAATAAGATTTAGAAATTGATTTGGATTCTGATATGGAAAAGATCAAGAAATAAAGAAATTCGATTTATTAAAGTTAGACTGTTGATTTGGTTAAGCTTAAATAAAACAGGGTTTGGATTACATTATTCCTGGAATTAACTGAGAATAACACAAAAACTAGATAAGCAGAACAGGAATAGAAATAAGACAAAATAAGGAAAAGACAAATATGATGTATATGAAATTAAATAAATCATACTAGGGGCAATTCTAGAAATCTTCATATAAGTTCCTTCTTCAACCATAGATGAGAAAAATTGCAAGGAGTTATTTCAAACAGCCCCCTGGGTCTGTTTGAATGCAAAAATGAAGGAAAAATAGTAGGAATTTGGGGAAAACTTGAATTGGGTTTTGGGTGAAGCAATAGAAGTTTGTAAAAAGGACTTTTAGAGGAAAATCAATGAAGAACAAGAGAAAAATGGGGTGGAAAAAGAATAGGGAAAAGAAAGTACTTTTACGCAATGAAAAGATGATGAAAAGGGAGGTGATGAAAGCTGAGAAAACATGAAAGAAAAATAGGGAAGCACGATGTGGACTAGGATTGTGAGGTTGGGGACGAGAGAGAGAGAGAGAGAGAGAGAGAGAGAGAGAGAGAGAGAGAGAGAGAGAGAGAGAGAGAGGCGGTGCAATTGGGTTTAGGTGAAGGAGGAGGAGGAGAATAGAAGAGGGGGTGGCAGAGGGATAATAGGCCTATTGGGCTACGTTGTGACACCCTAGGTTTTTATATACCTTTTTCCCAAAGTAATAATAATATGTTTTAAGAAAAATAACGGGATCCTTGAACTATGAAAACTCAAAATCTATAAATTTTGCATAGTGTTAAAAGGATTAACCGAAAACGAAAACCTCGGGGGTCAACCACATTCCAAAACTGCAAACAATAAATAAAATCAAATCTAGATACTCTGAGCATACTCATTTTAAAAGCACGATAAATACACAAGCTGAGTAAAGACAATAATAAATCAAGCCAAAAAGCTACCAAGTTCCATCCATAATCACTACAACAACTACATCTGTAATTAAACATTCATTGCACCATGGTATTGTTCCAATCTATCCAAATACATAAACATCCAAGTAAAGTCTCAAAGGTCTAATACTAGTCTAAGAGACATACACTAATCTATCTCCGAATACAAAAAGTTGATAGTTTTTAGGTCCTCGTCCAAATCAATGCTACTCCACCCGCTTTCCTTTCCAGCTATTGAGCTCCAAATCTAAGGCATTGTAAAACAAAGCAATGCATCAGCAAGCTATGCTTGTGTAGGTGATCACACTCAATTAAAGCTTAATAAAATTACATGATGAATCTCATGAAACAAACATATATAAGGCACGTCAAATAATCGAAAGCTCATAATAGAGTAACATATGAAAATCATAAACCTTCACAAATAGATATCAAGTCAAATCATGATGGCATGCAAGGCATTATCAAAATACAAATGTGCATCCATTAAAATAATACGAGTCTATGTCCATAGAATAATATGCATACAAGTCATGATAAATAAGACACTGTATCAAAAACAACTCCAAGAGTGTCCCACGATGCTCAATCACCGGTGATGAGTACTCATACCAACCTTGGGTCCCTCCCCTACAGCCCGCATTAGCCCCCAGAGTCACTCATGGCCTAGGCCTAGGCCTAGCTTACCCTCATTCACCCCACATATAAATCCATATGAGCATACAGAATAATGGTATGGGTTACTATGCTGCAGTGGCAACCCCACCAAGATCTGAACCACTGCTGCTCCCGTCAACACTCAAAGGGGAGACTTTCTTCGTCCCCAAGGAGAGGAATGAACCCATAGGGGGGACTATCCATGATATCACCACTTATGTACCTGGTCATGTACGGTGTCTAATCATCATCATCACAAAGTCAGAGAGCGGGTGGCCAACCCTACAACCCTCGTAGCATAGTACCCACCGAGTGGAAGTACCTGTCATAAATCAACAACAAGTCATAAATCATGAAAAAACTCTATAAAATAATCTCAAGAAGTATGATCAAAGCCCATGATAAATACAGTGCATCCATGTAAAACATGGTTATTCGCAAAAATGGAATGTCATGCTACCAACAAGGAGTAAGAACCTATTTATGTGAACATGAGAAGACATAAAAACATATGCCTCAAAAACTTTAGAGAACAGGTCATGGTTGCTAAAGTCACGGAGAAATTTAAATGAAATTACCTACCTTGATAAATGTAGTACTCCAATCAGGCGTTAAGTTATATCACATCGTACGCCCTGAAGTACCTGTCACATCATAAGTTATCAATTACTTGATGTTCTCACATCTCAATCAAACGACTCCAAGTGATAACCTCTCTGATCTGGTAGTTAATCCTAGACTAACGGCCGAGATCATTTGATTAACCCTCCATTAGGAAATTCTAAGCTAGATATTTGTCTTTCTAACATGTAGACCGTCATATGTCATTTTCAATTTCAATCTTGCTCATTTTCATCATGATCCATTAAATTTCTATTTTGTTTAGTAATTCATATGTATCTTTATGATTACGCGTCGATCTAACGGTCATATTACTTTCTGATCAACATATCTTAAAACACTCGTTCAGATAAACAATCAAGATTACTTTTCTTGGCAATTCAATAATATCTGCTCTTCTAATTGCCTAGATCATCCCATATTTAATGTATACCATCAATGTCTAAAGCTTGATCATACATTGGTCAGCCTGATCTATGTCATCTAATAGTATTTAGTAGTTTAGATTCTCAAAGTTAGATTTTTATCTTAAATCTAGGTTCGCGTCACTAAGACGGTAACAACCAAATCATGATTTGGACCTCTGTAGCTCCTAAAATTACATTTTTTTTATTATGAATGCACAACCCAAAAGATCCAAAAATCAAGAAAAAGCCATGCTGCACGTGGTGCGTGTGCAGCTGCGTGCATGGGCTTGTAGCTTGCAAGTGAGCATGTACAGTCCACATGTGGTGTGTGCTGCGCAATGCCACTCGCGTGTTGGCGCGTGCGCTTGTCACTTGATGCACCCTCATGCGGGCAACACTGGTTGAGCTGCCACTACTAGGTGCAGTCACCAAGTGTCCAAATGGTACGATTTTTATATTGTTTCACTTAGTTTTTCATGTAGATCCTATTTTTAAGCACCCTTTCAACAAATTCTATCGTTATCTCATGTTTTTACGCAATTTTCATCCCATTCCTAAAAAATCTCCTCATTACTTTTTTCTTAATTTTTGGCATCCCTAGCCGTTTGATTACCATGAAAATTCATGAGTTTGTTCTTCGTTCCATCAAACATAAGATGAACAGTTCAGATCATCCATCTGACACTATTTTATTAGTTTATTTTTACAAAAACAGAAAAATCATGTTGTCACTGGAAAAACAACATTCCACGTTGTTTTCCAGCGTTAAAAACGACAAACTGAATAGAGATAAGCCAAAAATGGAGAGGGAAAAAGGGAACGAGGGTCTACCTCAGTTAGGACGGCAAAAACAAGAGGCTTCATGTCTACGTGCACCTGGGAGGGGGCTATCCGCGTTGTTGCCAGTGTTTTGCGTCATTGCCATCATCGGTGACATCGAAGCTGAGGGGGAAAGTTTTGGCCATACAGGAAAATATGGTAGGCTTTTATAGCCTCATTCGTGGGTTCCACGGCCTAGTACGTGGGCCCCATGTGTATTTACCATTTAACCCCCTTCTGGCATTTAAATAAATACATAAACACATAAATTAGCTATCATTCCTTCGGTCTCTGATTTTAGCATTCTTAGTGGCGTTGGATTCCATTTTTTGAGTACATTCAAATTATTGAGGTTTTAACTCGAGATTTCATCTCCTATTTCCCCAAATGTTCAATTTCTTAATTTTTTTTAAAAAATCCATAATTCTACAAAATTACATATTTTCTAGAATTTAAAATTTTGGGTTATTACATACATCAATTGAGCCAGCCTGCAGAGAAGAAGTGTAGGTGATAAGGAACAATGTAGTGAAGAAAAGAGAAGCGATGGGTGTTTATTATTTTACTACAAGAGCATAGGCTATTATAGTGTACCTGATGCAAGTACAGGTCGATCCCACGAGAACTTAACTTAAAAAGATGGAGTTTAAATAAAATTTAGTTGTCTAAAAATTAAAATAATTATAAAAATTAAATAACAATGAACTGTAAACTAAAATCTATTTAACCAAGGATAATTACAAAAATTCAAATTAAAAAAGATATAAAAAAATTAACAAAAATAAAATAAAATCTACTTCCCTGGCTTGATATGACAAAATTCTTTAAATATGATATCATCAATGTCGTTTGACCTTCATCAATCTCTCACTGGTTCTTCTGACCAAAGATCTAACAGCTAAATTGAGTAGATTCCTTAGAATTTAGGTGATTTGGGCTAAAGAATGATTTTGGGTTTTGGATAGCATAGATCTAATCTTTGAATTTTATATTGAAGATCAGAACTATTGAATCATCTAGGAAATGTCCTCAGAACAAGATATAAAGATTAATTGGAATTCTGATAAGAAACAGATTAGGAATTGAAGTGATGTTTTTTGTTAAAGCTAAACCTTTGATTAAGTTTAAGCTTAGCCTTAGATGACACAGTTTCTGAATAGGTAGAACATGGATAAAGAAAAAATAGGATAAGAATAGGAATACATATGGAATTAAATTGAGGATGCAAATGGAATTTAAAAAAATATGGCTATGGGTAAAATTGGAATTTTCACTAAAAATTCGTTCTTTTACCCATAACCAAAGGAGACAATGCAGGGAAAGAGTGGGGAGATGGAGAAGAAGGTGGGAAGGAAAAACAAAGAAAACCTAAGTCGGGTGTTCTCCTCATGAGCCCGTCGGAACCAGGTGGCAGAGAGGAAGATGAGAGGGAGAGAATTAGGGAGAGTGCGAAGAAGGGAGCTGCGTTGGGTGCTACTGGCTGCGATGGTGTGGGGTAGCGGCTGGTTCGGTGCTGCACAGTGGTTACCATGTCGAGTAGACAAAGGGAGAGAGAGCGATGAGGAAAGAGAGGGAGACTGAGGAAGAACTCAGGCGGGATGGCGTTGGGCACAAAAACAAAGAACAAGAGGGAGAGGGAGACAGAGGGGGTGTTGCCGTTGGCTGAGGTGTTGCCAATGGTGAAGAAGATAGAGGAAGCAAGAGATACAAGATGGGAGGTTGTGGTGAATAGGGAAGATGAGGAGGAGTCGGCCAACAGAGAAAATAGCTACAGGCTGGTTTCTAGGAAATCGAGAGAGGAAAAAAAAAAATAGAGAAGAGAGGGGGTGATGTGTGTCAGGTGGAATGAGAGAGAGAGGAATGAGTGAGGGATTGAAAGAGGGAGACTAAGACAAAAAGGAGGGATAAGGTGAATGAGAGAAGGGAGAGAAGAAAGAAGGTGTGGGTGAAGAGAGGAGAGTGAGAGTGAGAGTGAGAGTGAGAAAGAAATGGATAGAGAGGGGGAGTGTGAAGCAAAGAAGAGAGAGAGAGAGAGAGAGAGAGAGAGAGAGAGAGAGAGAGAGAGAGAGAGAGAGAGAGAGAGAGAGAGATCCACCCACCTCCTAGCTTCTTTTTCAACTCCAATGCATTTTTCTTTATATAGATTGTCCTAGAAGAGTTTGATTTTGATGCAAACTCCATTTCTTCTCTCTTATCCAAATTATATACTTTATTTCCTGATTATCTTCAATTTCTTCTCTTTCCAAGAAATTTCCTCCTTCTGGATCTGGTATGTCTAATTTCAATTTAGTTTATCTACACAATATAGTACTAAATTAGAATAATATAAACCCTATGTTATACATCTAATTAGCTCTGATGATCATCCGTCAATTAAATTTTGCAAATCAAAGATTGAGTGGTCAGTTGGAACTAAAATACAAAATTTTAAGTAAATTTTCAAAATTGATTGATGAGATTATCTAATTTGATGCTAAATTAAGGGTATTTCAGCTGAAATTGAAACTTAATAGTGGGGTGGTGACAGAGAGCTGTCGACTGGTTCTCTTGTATTAGAGTTGCCTAGGAGCTAACCAGCACAGAGGGAGTTGGAGGCAGGTGAGTGAAAGAGAGGAAAAGTGAGAGAGAAGGAGAAGAGAGGGAGAGAGTGAAAGACAAAGAAGGGAGTAGTGAGGGTTGTGGGTTGGGGTCGTGACAGACAAAGAATGCGATAGAAAAGATAATGTGTGTGTGTGTGTGTGTGTGTGTGTGTGTGTGTGTGTGTGTGTGTGTGTGTGTGTGTGTGTGTGAGAGAGAGAGAGAGAGAGAGAGAGAGAGAGAGAGAGAGAGAGAGAGAGAGAGCAGGACGAGCAGGTGCGGTCTATAGGCATTCTTGTATATAACTTCCCATGTTTCTAATTTTATTGCCCCCCACTTTTCTTCGTTTTATGTTAGGCAATGTCTTCCTCTTTAGATGTTTCCTTTTCCTAGGTTTCCTATTCCCTTTTGCCTTGTAAGTGATCTGGTTCATTGATTTGATCCCAACCATTCAATGCCCTTTAGGATGATTTGCACCATTGAATTTTGATCTGAGCTATCCAAGCTGCAATATGGTTGGGATGATCATCTACAAAACATCTACAAAATACATGACCAAATTATAATAATCTAAACTATACATTATACATCCAATTAGCTATAATGATCTTCTGGCCGTTAAATTTAGCAAATCAATAGTTGGATGATCAATCGAAGCTAAAATTCATATTTAATCTAAAAATCGCAAAATTGATCGGTTAGATTATCTAATTAAATGCTAAAATAGGAATATTTTGACCAAAATTGAACACTTAACATCAACTAAAAAAACTTATCAAAATCATACTAAAGTATTTTCTGGTCATTTATGAGTTGTCATCATGTGACCTTGAGGTCATGGGTTCAAGGTGTGGAAACAACCTCTTGAGAAAATGCAAGGTAAGGCTGTGTACTATAAACCTCTGTGATCCACTTGTTGCTTGGACCTTGCATATATCGGAGCTTTATGCATAGGACTACCCTTTATACTCTGGTATTTTCTAGCCACCTATGAGTTGTACTAAGCTAACTCAAACACTACTACCTTCCAAGTTGAGTTGAGTTTTCAAGTTTTTGAACTATGCTTAATTCTGCCTTCAATGTGCCAATCTGTTCCTTTTCAGCTTTTGGTTTACAAGATTTTGACTTTTCTATACCAGAATCGTCTCACCAAATGTATGATGACAGATTTGATGCTAGAGTTGAGGTAAGAGTGGAAAGATTAGGTTTTGAGTAGTTTCTCTCTAATTTTTGGTTGGAAGAGACTATCACCAGACCCACCATACATGCCAAAGACTAGACAAATGAATTCCAATAGGTTTTAAGTTTTGGGGTAAACCAATGTTCTATTCCAATGATCTAAGGGCAGCCCCGATGCATGAAGCTCCTGCCTATGCGGAGTCCAGGAAAGGAGCAAACCACAAGGGTCTATAGTATACAGCCTTACCTTGCATCTTTGTAAGAGGCTGTTTTCACATCTTGAACCAGTGACCATAAGGTCACATGACAATAACTTTACCATTGCGCTAAGTTTTGAGTCCTTAATTTTGCCTAAAATAACATTAGATTAATATTTTATTAGATCATTTAACAAGGTAATTTTGTGATTTTAAACCAATTTTAGCTATAATCGATCATGCAACTGCTAATTTGAAAAGTTAACGATCGGATGATATTATAGCTAATTACCTACATTATAGCTAATTACCTACATAAGATAATTCTAATTTTGTATTTTGTTTTGCAGATAATCCAAAGTACATTGGATAGTTCATATCAACTTAATTTGACGGGTCCCACACCACAAAGCATGGACAAATCTAAGCAAATTTGAGCAAATATGAACAAATCATTGGCAAATATGAGCAAATTTGACCAATCATAAGCAAATCTGACCAAGGTAGGATTAGGGGCTCTCCTCCTTTTTTTTCCTTCCAAGCTTTTTCTTTTCTATTCCTCATTCTCTCCACCTCTCTCTCCCGTGCACTCCTCTTCTCTCCTTCTCGCTTTTTCGTTTTCTCCACTTGACGGAGGAGAGGTGGGGAGAATTGTTCCTCACCCATCTCTCTCAATCCCCCTTCTCTTCTCCTCCTCTTTCTCTCTTTCTCCATCCCTTTCTCTCTCATGCTCCCTCTGTTCTCCATCACCTCTTTCTTTGTTCTCCCCGTTCACCGGTCTAAGCTTCTCTCTCTCCATCTCTTTAGGGTCTTATGCTTCTTCACACTTTTCTCCCAGCTCTCTCCCTTCTTTTTTCCTCCACGAAGAAAGGCGGAAGGATCGTTCCTCTCCGCCTCTCAATCCATCACTCTCCCTCTCATTCCTCATCTCTCTCTCTCACGGACCACTCTCCTTCTCCTTCTCCTTCTCTTTTTCTCTGCTCACCATCACTAGCTCCCCTCTTCATCTTCCACCGGACCTATAGCTTCCACGCACCAGCACCAAGCTAAGACGCACCAATTGCCTAGCCTCCTATGCAACACCACCAACCATTCTCCGATCACCCCTTCACTCCTCTCTCTCTCTCTCTCTCTCTCTCTCTCTCTCTCTCTCTCTCTCTCTCTCTCTCTCTCTCTCTCTCTCTCTCTCTCTCTCTCTCTCTCTCTCTCTCTCTCGCCAACCACTCTCCCCAGCATAGCCTAGATGCCGGAGCACGCCGCCTAACCACCACCGGCCACTACTTGCATCCCCATCCATCTCCTGCTCTCTCTCTCTGTTCGCACAACCCAGATCTCTCCTTACCAGGCATCTTCCACCCATCATGCTATGCCCATCTCCACCGACGTCGTTGGCTTCTCCAGCTTAGCTGTCACTGCCCAATCCTCTCTCCTCCTCTCTACGGTTGTTTCCCCATCTTCTTTGTTTTCTTGAGAGCCAAGGTTCTGGCAAACCCACACTGAAAAGACCCCTCTCATTTTTCTGTTTTTTGGCAAACCCATCTCTGGTTTTCTGGCAACACCCAAATCGCCCATTTTCTCTTCCTTTCTTTTCCCACTGGCCTCATTTTCCCTCATCTCCTTCTTCTTCTCTCCACTCTCTATTTTGTCTCCACCGGCCAGATTTCTCTTCACCGATGCCAACATGAGCAACCGGAGAGAACCCAACTTGGGTTTCCTCCAGTTGCCCCCAATCTACTCCTTTTCCAGCCACTCACCTCTCTTCCTATGCTCTCTCCGTCTCCCTCCAGCTGCGTTTCCCTCTTCCATGGGAAGAAGAAGATGAAATGGAATTATTGTACCAAAATTCCAAAACTGCCCTTGGGACTTTAATTTGAATGTCATGCTTGTCCTATTTTGTCTTTTAGTCTATTTTGTTTTTTAGTTAATCCATGTTTTACTTAATCCAAGTTAGTGTTGTTCTCAATTTACTTCTAGAATATGTATTTTTACTTCGTGTTCGTTGCGTGACACAATGATCAAGACACGAAAATTATATTCAGTTTGTTATTACATTTAATTTCTATTGAAGTTACCTTGTTACTGATTAGTACATGTTGTGATCTGCTGCGTGACATAGCAGTCAAGCAGGGAAGATCTCTTTATTTGCTATTTACTTTCATTTCTTGCTTACTTAAATTTAGAATTTTGTTTACTCATGGAATGATTAATGAACTTGAATTTTATTTCTGTCAAATTGCAATTAAAATTTGTGTAAACTCCAACATGTAAGTCAAGTCCTCATGGAAGTCAACCCGTATTTGCATAGCTATACTATAACAGCCGTGCACTTGTGAAAAACATCAACACCAAGGTTCCCCTTCATTCTATTCCAATGGTCTATTTTAAAATTTATTAAAGGTCTAATGAGGCAATTATTCAACAATACAATTTGACAAAATCTTTAGTAATTTTCTTTTCTTCATATATGGGTTACTGTGTATCAACTTTTGTGGCTCTGTCAACTTCCCTAGGCTTCATTGCAAAATAACTTGAATCCATGGATTTTGAATCAGCAGTCAAGTCTAGATTATTGTAGGTGTAGGGCCAATTTTGTCCTAAATTTGAGGTTATAGGGGCAATTTGACCTAAATTTTTATTGGTCCCAGATGCTCCAAATTGCAATAGATGCAAAAAGAACAAACAATAGACATGAAAAAATTACACATTTACAGTCCTAAATAAATTGTCAATTAAATAAAATTATAGTCATCAGGTAATAAAAATCTTACCTTCATTGACCATCAAAGTTTTCCTTAGATCTTTTCCTTTAAACACCAAACTCTCAGCATGAATCTAGAGCTCAAAACAATAGGGAAAAGTAGTAATAGCTTACATGCGAAATAAGGAAATCTTTACAAAATTACTATCAACTTTTAGTGTGTGTAGTAAGATCTTCATACTAAGCTTTACAAGGTTGGATCAATCAAAGAGATTGTCTGACTCTCTCTATGCTACTTGTAATAAAATGCACAATGTAACACACAATAGAGAGGAATAGAAAAATATTCAATTTTCCTATCTACATGTAAATTTCATGATTTTTACACTTTGCTAATTGGAAGAACGCCTGATTAGGTCAGTAATAGATGTTCCTTTTTCTTAATTGAAACACATAACTAATTAGGTTAGTAAATAGGTGACCTACAACCCTAGCCTTCCAATGCACCAATACAAATCTAAGGGTTTTAATTAGCAAGGTCCAATTTACTTATAACTTTAAGTTAATCAAGTAACATAAGGCCCATTTATATCAACCTGAATGTATCCCTACAAACTAAACCTTCTAGAACATCTTATCAGTTGATAAAGCCAATTAGATGATCATACACATGATCTAGCTTAATTTCCCAAGCTAGAAATCAATCATGTGTCTTAATTGACCCCTAGGATCATCATCTCTCACTTGGTCAATTAAACTTAGGGGTACATGAAACTCATTAGTTTCTTCTCAATACTAGTGATTATCTATGCCGCAAAAACATATATGTTATTAAGGCCTTAGTGAAGAGACCTGATAACATTTCAGAATTAAGAGTTTAACTCATAGTCACTATCCTTTTCTATAAAATGATATATAAAGATAATATACCTTCATATGCTTGCCCTTTGAACTGACCTTGCTGGTCCTGAGTGTGTACACAGTAACGAAGTTATCACACATTAGCTCTATAAAAATGTCCAGGCTCAAATATAGCTTTGAATCTACAAGAAAATATGGAATCCAACTAGCCTTTAATGTGACTAAACTACAAGCTACAAACTCAACCTTCATAATGGACTTAGCAATAAACTTGTGCCTCTTCCTGCTTCACCAAACATAAACACATACCTAGCTGTGGATTTCCTCTCATCTAGGCCACCCACATAGTTGAAATCTATGAACCCAATAGGTACAAGAACATATGCCTAAAGGTGCATGCAAACCCTTAGTACCCACTAAGTAGCAAAGTCTCAATAGCATTCCAATGATGAACACTAAGGTCACTCTGAAACATACTCAAAAAAGGTCAACAAGAAAACACATATCTAGTATGGTGCATGTCATGATGTAAATTAAAATGCCTACACCCTAAGTTTACGGGTTAGACTACACACTAGTCTATCCTCATCACTTAGGGGTGTCATCTTGTTACTTAACTAATTGTCTTTATAGATTGGTGAGTCTATGATTTCATGCAACTACACCAAATTTCTTGAGGTCTCGATCTACATATAATTCTTGAGACAAGCTAAGTTTCTTAGTGTTCCTGTCTCTCTCTATCTTAACACCTAAGATATAAAAAGTCTCACCTAAAATTTTCATTTTAAACTGGATCTTAAGATATTATTTTATTGTAACAATCGTACCCAAATTGTTGCTTGTCAAGATGCAATGCCAACAATCTAAACATACTCCCACGAACAATGTAGTATGGTGATATCTATTGGGCTCAAAACCATACTCCAAAATAACTTTATTGTAAGTATCATACCACTGCCTCAGTGATTATATAGTTTATATAAAGATTTAACCAGCGTACACACTTTAACTTCTAGAGTTTCATCCTAAAAATGCTAAAGAACCTTTATAAAGATCTCTTCTTCTAAGTTATGATTGAGGAAGGCCATCTTAAAATTTATCTAGTGTAATTTCATATTTAAGTGTGTAAATATGGTCATCAAAGTTCTAATCAAGATATCATTAGACACCAAAGAGAAAGACTATGAATAATCAAAGCCCTCAATTTGATAAAGGCCTTTGGCAACAAACCTATCAAAATTTAGTTTTTTCTTGAAGATCCATTTATAACTAATGGCTTCCTACCTTTAGAAGATCATTATAAACCCAAACTTAGTTCCTTATAATAGATTCTTTTTCTTCTTGAAAGAAGACAATCACTTACTACCCTCCTTAGAATTAACTGGGGTGGAATAGCTTACAAGATCATCATCTATTTGAGATTTGTTATCAACCATGACATCCTTTTCTATCTCTCATAACATAACATAGTGATTCCTAAGTGTAATGGATGGTCTCCTATCTCTCATAATTCTAAAAATTGTATCAAGCTTAACAAATGAATCTATTATCGAAATTGGATCACCAGATCTCTCCTTATGATTTACTATCTCGAATAGTGTAACTTTCTTTCTAAGAACTCTAGGGTCCATTTGGCATTCTAGAAAGTATGTATCCCTACTTCCAATGACTCTCACTAACCAATCGGAGTGGTGCATTACAAAACCTATACCCCTTAGAGTGATCAGAATACCCTATAAAGTTGTACTTTATAGTCTTAGGGGTCTAGTTTAGATCTATTCTAGTCAGGTACTCCTATATATGCACTAGCACCTCACACTCTAGGATCACTTATATTTAGTTTCTTACCAAACTATAACTCATAGGGTGTCACTTTAATTTCCTTTAAAAAATCCTATTTGTGATGTACATTGCAATGGACAAGGCCTCTTCCCAAACAGAGTTTCCATCTTAAAGTGGCTTAACATATTTCAAACCAAATCCAACAAAGTCCAATTATGCCTCTCAATAATACTATTTTTCTAAGGAGTACAAGATAAAGTAAGTTAATGTATTATACCCTGACTCTTACAAAACTGATCAAATACATCATTCACCACCTCTATTAAATTTCAAGATCTTAATAGTCTTGCATAGCTAATTTTCTATATTAGCTTTAAACTCTTGAAACTATTCTAGTACCTCGCATTTCTTTCTATCAAGTTAAATATATCCAAACCTACAATAATCATCAATGAACATCATGAAATATGTCATTCTCCTATGAGTCCTAACATTCAATATACCAAAGACATCATAATGAATAGTCTTAAGTGGCTCATTAGTTCTCTTTCCTTTACTAAAAGGAGTCCCAGTCATCTTACCAAACAAACAATGTTCACAAACATCTAGTTTATCTTACAAATGGGTAATAAACATATCAAGTTCATCTTGCAACCTGGGTATTAACATACCTAAACATCTGTTGAGTCCTTAATTTTGCCAAAAATAACCTTAGATTACCATTTTATTAGATCATTTAAATAGGTAATTTTGTGATTTTAAATCAATTTTAGCTATAATCAATCATCCAACCGTTAATTTGAAAAGTTAACGATCGGATGATCATTATAGCTAATTATTCACATAAAATAATTTTAATTTTATATTTTGTTTTTGCAAGTATGCCAGAATACATTGGACACTTCAGATTTTCTTAATAGGTCCCATGCCACAAATTTGGGCAAAGCTGACCAATGATGCATATGGCATCATCGCATGGGCAAGGCATAGGCAAAGCATGGGCAAGCTGCACGTTTTACAATAAAATAATATATTCAGGCTGGCTTTGCTTCCTTCAAGGGGAGGAGCAAGTAGCTCAGCTCGGACACACTTTTTTCTCTCTGGTGCTCTCCTCTTCTCCCTGGGCTTCTGCTCCTTGCACGGACAAAGACAGAAGGATTGTTCCTCTCCGTCTCTTCCGCATTTCTCTCTTCTCTTTCTCTCACTTTCCCTCTCTCATGCACCTTCTCGTTCTCCAACCTCCCTTTCCTTCTCTGCCCTCTCTATTGCCTCCTCTCTTTACCAAACCCACAAACCTCTCTCTCAACCCCCTTACTCGCTATTCTCGTTTCCCATCTCCCTCTTGCTGCACTCTTTCTTTTCTCTCCCTCATCTCTGTTATCACCACAGCACTAGCTCCCTGCCTCCTCCTACCCTTCTTCCCACTGGCCGGCCATAGGTGAGTGACACACCATAGGCCAGACGTTTTTCTTCTTCCCAGCACTATCTCCTGCACGCACGAACCCATCAACCTTTTCCCCCTTCTCTCTAACTTCTCTCTTGTTCTACGTCTCTCTCTCATCTGCTCTCTATCACCAACCAGATCTACAACCCAACCGGCTTTCCTTTGCTTCCAGCGTCTTCCTTTTAGCCTATCTCCTCTTCTTTTCCACTCCTGCGTCCTATCTCCTCTCTTTTCCCCCAGATTTTCCTTCTTCTTTTCTTCTCCCCATTTCTGCTTTGATTTATTGTTCATGAACAGTAAATCGAGTACTATTCATGAACAGTAACTCCAATTACTATTCACAAACAGTACTCAATACTGTTCATGAACAGTGCTTTCTTGGGTTTTCTCCCACCTTCCCCCCCTTTCTTTTCTTCTTCTCTTCCCTCCTCCTTCCTCTTCTCTTCTTCCTCCTTTCTTTCTTCCTCCTTCTCCTTCTCCTTCTCCTTCTCCTTCTTCTTTTTATTTTCTTCTTCCCATCAATTTCACCCTCGTACTGCCCATGAACAGTACTCTGGGTACTATTCATGAATAGTACTTTTCTTGTTTTTCTTCCAGCACGTTTTCTGTTTTCGTTAAAAAATCATAACCCCAAAAATTACGTTTTTGCCCCTAGCATATCTCAGTAATACCAACTGAGTCCCTATTTTAATACCAACTCTATCCTTTTCTAGAAATACCATATGTATCCCCAGTTTAATTCCAACTGAGTCCCTAATTTAATTCCAACTGTGTCCCTGTTCTATTCTGGTTTTACATTATCTTCATTCTGACTATTCAGGGACAGTGTAATTCAGGGACAGTGCAATCCAGGGACAGTGCAATCTAAGGACAAGCCTATCTAAGATGGCTTTTAGTTTTATTTTCTGTTTTCTTTTGAATAAACAATTGTATGCACTTCAGCAGTTAAAGAAATCTGAAATTTTCTGTTATTGTTAGTTTATTTCTTTTAGTTTGTTAATTTATAATTGAAATTTATGTAAACTCCACATTTAAGTCGAGTCTCTGTGGAAATCAACCTGAACTTGCACTAGCTAAACTACAACAGCCGTGCACTTGCGGAAAACTCTCAACAACATCCTTTCAAACTTATCTTCTAAATGCTAGACCTTTTTCAATGAGTTGTAGAATAGAGATAAGGTTGCACCTAAGACCTAACACAAATAGGATCTTGGTTAACACAAGGTGCCTCCCGTTAGGAAGCAAAATCCAACTGTTCCCAAGCCCTTTACCTCACAAAAACTATTGTTTTTTATGAACACCTTATGTTTGCCATTAGCCTTCTCCTTAAAGTTAGAAAACAATTTTCTCAACTTTGTAATATGACATGTCAAAGAAAAACCAAGTGACTAGGAGTATTAATCTATTTCCACGATCAATACTTGAGTGATCATGCATGTGGTATCCTCATCCTTGAACATCCTATTATTAGTTGGTCCCTTACCTCCTCCCTTACTTTTCCTAAGATAATCAACTATAACATGTCTAGTCTAATTGCATATTCATCAAGGTCCAGTCTTCTTACCTTTATCAAGTCCACTAATCATAAATTTCTTATTCTTTTTATCAAAATTTCTTTTCTTACCATAAATTTGATTTAGCTTACAAGAAGAGGATCCTTGCCTTTTATCTTTAGATAGATTGACATGGAAAGTTTTTCTTCAATATCTTCTCTCTCTTCTAGGAGAAATACAAAGGTCAAACTCTTGCCCATATTTTATAGTCACAACATTAAACAAAACATAGGAGGCAAGCTAGGTCTCAAATATGATTTTAATATTAGGTTCAATGAAAATCAACACAATAGACCTTTTTATTTTTATCATCTTCAAGATACTTTCAATATGCATTATATTATTTTGTTTTAGCATTAGTAGGTGGTTCAACAACCACAACATCAACTATGTATTCAACTAAGTCTTGGATGAGTATGTGTTAAATTCTTCTTCTCCAAATTAGGAAATTATTTTTGTTAAAGGTGATAATTTTGGAGGCCATTATGGATTGTCACAACTAAATATTTATATATAAAAAGACAAACTTACTATCAATTTAGTATTCAACCAATGTCAAATCACATTTATTATATAGAACACTAATCAATTTACCATGAGTTTCAAATATACAGACAACTCAAGAATAATTAGATCTTTCTATGAAACTTTAGAATTAATCTAGACCTATTAGTTTTTCACATGCACTAGAATTAACAGTATATACTTCCTCTCTCTAGCATTTTGAAATAAACTCTACTCTTAAGAGATAAAACTTTGTCAACAAGCCTGGATATGGAATTCAACCCCTTTTGGGGGAAAATGGTCAAGCATATATTAACAATGAGAAGAGAATTAATAGTGGATAGAGATTGCCCTATATACGATGACTATGTATAAGTCTGGACATTTCTCTTAACAAGGGAATCCTTGAGATTGCAATATTCTTTATTCTCATTTATCAAATGACCCAATCCTCTAGGCTCTAGTTGGGTTCTTTAGCCCTAGAAATTACACACAAAGATATGTCTTTCACTAGAAGAGACCACTAGATGGTAAACTACACATCTAGGTTATTAGCATAAGTCAAAACAAGAAGCAATCATCCCAAAAGGAAAATAAGATAAAGAAACTAACACATACCACCACCAGAGTGATGGCACAAGAACACCGCCACTAGACAAATTTTATTTTCTCAAAACCACAACTAAGGTAATAGGTTTAATCTCTTCTTTTGCTAATTCCTCATTAAGCAATTCACCATATTGTTGAAATAGTGAGTCACTAATCCCTTCTCCAAAGTGGTGGAGGATTAGTGGTTCATGAATGGCCCTAATAGCCATTGCCAGCATTCTTCCATTTCTTGAGTTCTTGCTGTCATTCGTATTTATTTCGATTGCCTCTAAGTGATCGATCTTGAAGGATCCTTGTTCTTCTACTATCTTTTCAATTTCCTCCAAGGATGCAGCATAGAAATGAATGTTATATGAGTCTACTTTATCTTGTTCAACTTTTCCCTACAAAAAAAATGGTACAAACATAAGAACGATCAAAATGATGCAGCCCTATTAGCTTATGTCTCTATAAGGAAAAAAAAGATCACGTACTATAGAAACCAAGCTTGCGAAAGCTTGTGCCAATAGTTCCCACAATAATGCATTGTTTCGATCAGTGTGGTCCTTGTCTCTCCTTCCTTGCAATATTAATACCATTCGCCCTCCTGCAATCACCTCCTCTGATCTAGATTTTAGAAAGGATGCAAAATCCTGCTGAAATTGCTTGTGGTAGGCCTCTGGTACTATTTTAGGACTTGTTTCAGATATATAGATCTTCCCCTTGTTCATTGATTTTCCATCTTTATCGAAGAGTCCCGGTGGAGCCTACATTATAGAGATTGCTTAGTTGGTAGGCTAGAGATAAAAAGAATTATATGAATAAGGGCCATAATAAGGTATATCTAGAACAAAGCAATGAGCTCAAGAACTACAATTAAACAAAAGGAACACTAGAAGGTGATGAAGCTAATTGAAAGAGATTAAAGCTATGGTTGGACCATTTGCTACTCATACAATATATCAAGGGAAACTTTTTGTGGTATTTATTGATTAGTACTAGAGAGTATAGATCGTTAGTTATATCTACATGCTTTAAGTTTGATTTCCCTTGTTTGCTTCATTGGTTTTAGTTTTGTCATAAACCCTCCAATAACACTTATAGTCCACATTCTCATAGAGACGTGTTTCCCATGAAAACATCTTTCTTAGTTTTAAAACTCATCAAATTTGACACAACTATCAAGTTGATAAGCTAGCATCCAAAGAAAATCTAACACCAGAAGGATATATAGCTAAAATGGAGAATGTGGTTGACACATATTCCTTACTAATGAAGTCCAATAACACTAATGGTTGAAGTTTTCTTTTCCTTAAGTTGCAAAACTAGTGAGTCAACTTGAAAACTTATTCTATTTACTTTACTACATAGCAAATTGAGGCACACGACTATTCAAGTCATTGCTAGACAAAAATATTTAAGTTGGGCTGAGATATAACCATAAGACTTTCCAAACCATAGCAATATATCTTAAGAAACTCTCTAATTCAAAAGTGAGAATTGCTCAGTTCACAATTAAAAAATAGCTAGTTCAATCCCTCATGTATGGTCCTTATTTGGTGATCTAGACCATTCGTCATAAGAAGTCCAATCAGACTAGAATCTTTCCCAAACTTCAAATCTAGGGTGTGTGTGTGTGTGTGTGTGTGTGTGTGTGTGTGTGTGTGTGTGTGAGAGAGAGAGAGAGAGAGAGAGAGAGAGAGAGAGAGAGAGAGAGAGAGAGAGAGAGAGAGAGAGAGAGAGAGTAGCTGGACACATTTATTTTAGAATTCACCTGTTCCATCTTTTCTCATAGAATTAAAATGGAATCAGAATGTGAAAACAATACATTAAAAGTTGAGTTCTATGGAGTATTCTGGAAGTGACAATTGTTGAATTCCAAATCTCTACCTAATCTAAAACTAGAAGAACTAACCATTTCCCAAATTCTACCCCATCAAGTTAGATCTAATCAATTCTAGTTCCAAAAAAAAACTCCACATTCATGTAACATAAGATAGAATTACTAGCCACCAAAGTAAAATAAATGGAAGAATGAGAAAACACTTATGCACAAAAGGACCAGCCCTACCATATGGTTTCATTAGGTTAGACAAGAGAAGGGTGTGCTTTAGTGAGCTGCAGTTTCATTATTTTAAATTCACATAATTGATGATTTTTCATAGTACCAACCATCAGCACTGTACTTTGCTTCTTGGCTGTTAGTATTGTTGTTGTTGTTTGAACGTTAGACAAACTTCCATGTACGGCCTCAAACCTTGGTCACCCAAATGAGAGACTCCTTGAGCAATTGTGCTAGTAATCAAACACATGCTTTGAGGCTCTTAACATTGCAAGGAAATTATTTATAAACACATTCTCCCTTCAGTTATCCTTTTGCCTCTGCTTGAGGGTTCTTTCAGACTCATGCATGATAGGATCAGCTCCAATGTTTCACTCCCATAAGGCAAACTCTCTTCTAATGGAGACAACAAGGTGCACAAATATCCATGAATAATTAGTTAATTATTTGAAATAGGATATGATTATCCCCTAATCTTTTCCTTTCAGTTCTCAATAGGGTGGATGTTTTCCAACATTGGTAGCTAGCTTTAGTCCATACATAAATAAAATAGCTTAGGAAACATCAGTTTTTTTGTGCTAAATTAGAATGCAATTAATGTTAGAAAATTTTAGGAGACAGTGTAGCGCTTATAAATACACTTTCTTTAAAGTGTTATTCACCTCTAATATTTAAATAGAGAGATCACCTATGGGAATTAAGGAAAACCACTGATACTACAAGCCTATATGTGAGCTAATGTAAGCAATTTCCAAATACTCAACCCAAAATCTAATTAGATAAGCTTCAATCTAGTAGATAACACTAGAAAGAAAGTATAAGAATTTAGAGGAAAAAAACTATCATAGAAATGAGAGGGATAAGTGCTTTCATAGAAGTTCAAGGTATTTATTTTCTATAACAGTGTTTCATCACAAGACGTTCATTCGCTAGGTAGCTTATTTCTACACCTTATTGTGACCTTTCATTTGAATTTGTAAGACATAACCATTGCTTTTGAAAATTCAAATTTGACGAAATATTTTCTAAAATTCAATATATTTAATTAATGCTAAAATATCTGACAATTAATTAGGCATAGACTCCCAACCAATGGATAATTTTGTCCATGGTTTGAAATATACGAACAATCTGAAGTCTCAAAAGACCACATGAAGTTGGCGTAATGTCAACAGATTTTCTCCTTTGATGACCACTGAATACCTACTACCTTGCACAACATAAGAGCTTAATATTTTTAGTCGCAATAATGAGGACTAAGGAAAGTCAAAGTGATGATTGAGGATGGCAGTGGATTGTTTTAAAACACCCTAACCAGTTATTCTAGCCTTTCTTTATATATCAAAAGTAAAATTTTTATTTATAAACTACAATAAAATAAGATATTTTTAAAATTTTCACCTGAGTATTTTTGAGTCACCTATAGAGTTGCTTTGAGTTAACTTGACTAAAGCTCACTTTTGAGTTGAGTAGAGTTTTCAAGTTTTTAAACTGTACCTTGTACACCTTCCTCTCCTATAGAATGTGTACACTCACTAGGACTCTTATATGTATATTTAAATATAGATGTATGTTTATTGACTCTTATATATTTATTTAAATATAGAAGTATGATTATTTTATAATGAGTCTTAATAGCATGGGAGGAGTGCACACCCCTTTTCTTTATGCATGGGGCGTCAATTTTTAGATCTAAGCCACTCTTTATGTTTTCGTACCAAAACTAAGTAACTTACAAGAAGTCACTGCAGTTAGATGATATTAATCACTTGTTTATATCTTTAAAAAATTAATAACAATAGATAGTCATAACTTTTGACCCAAAGAAACGTAGCTAAAAGGATCCAATGTGCATTGATCTCTACCCATACAAAGCAATTTCGAATACTTATATCTTTTAAAAAGAGAAAAGAAAAGAATTTTTCAATGCATGAAGACTCCTACACGAACTTTTTAATGATAGAATTTGAACCTCTAGTCATTCTTAAGCACCTTAGACAACAACGATACACATAATATTTTGAGTAATAAATGTCTGGAGCATGATGATGGTGTTGGTGTAGCAGAAATATGGTTATATTGTTTATTTAAACATTCAATCTCAATATGCGCCATACCTCAACTACCTTGAAATACTGACAGCAGCAGAAATAAATAACAGATACCAAACAATGCCCTCAGATTGATTCAAGGGGCTGAAGAAATCTGTTGGAGACTTTTTTTTAGCGGATTCTCCTCACTAAAGATTGGTTAAATCGTTAAAACATCTACTTTTCTAAGGTTTACAGATCTGCTTACCAGGAAGCAAACAAGCTCGCAAAGGAAAGGGTGTACGTCTATTGATGAATATTCGACCTCCGTTGGAAAGTTATCTGAATGTGCTGTCTGTTAGCTTTGTTTATTTGCTTCTTCATCCCCTACATTTGGGTCAACTTTGCAACTAATTCTATCCTTAATATAATAACCGTTGACACTAATAGTAATACATTGGTGTTTATAATAGCAAGTAGCAACTTGTGTGGTGATGCACTAGAATAGAAAGCATATCCTATATTAAGAAGTTGGACAATAAAATAGGGCGATGATATATATACCTCTTCTTCTACTTGGGTCAGCCCTTTTTTCTTTCTATATGTACCTGTTTCTCTCAACAAAAAGGGGTGTCCAAAGTAGGGAAAAGTGGTGTATATATCATCATCCAATAAAATAATGAAGATAGAAGTATAAAAATTTTAAACATTTTTATGATCCATGTGTACGTATTAATACTCAAAAAAATTGAAAAAGCTGATAAAATTAGAACCAATAGAATGAAGAAAATATATTTTTTGAAAATTGTACTACCAAAATAGCTCTAAATTATAATAAAATGTGATAGTTTATTCTAGGCATAAAAAAAAATAAAAATAAAAGAAACTATGAGTAGTTTGAAGTTGACTAACAAAACTAATTGTTTGTTTAGGTGCATGATTTGGAAGATTACAATTTTGTGCATTTAAAAATTAAATAAAAAAATTTCAACAAGAAATATTAAAAAGCATCCAGGTCACTTCTTAATAAGTCTTGATAATTTGAAACAGAAGAAAGAAACTATTATTAGGTTTGCTAGCTTGGAGATTTGAGATGAGGCCTCCCAACAGAAATATCTCATCCTAGCCAACAAGTCTAATAACTACTTGTGCATGTAAATTAGAAATTAATCTATATATATATATATATATATAAGCAATAACGAAAATTTGAACTATGGTAGATTATGTAGGATTAGGGAGGATTGATTCCTAAATTGTTTTGGAGAAGAGATACATTAAGGATCGTCCTCTAACCCAAGATATTATAATAAAACCCGCCCTATTTAAAATATGAGTATATAGAATATGGTTGTGCAAATTAGATGAAATTTTGTTGGTTAAGTCATGCTTCAACTGGCTTGTTAGTCAAAACAATGTACTTCAACAACTTGCCCAAGTTGCGAGAGTTTGGCAATGAAAAGCTCCTCCTAAAATTCAATGTTTTCGTTGGCTCGTCGAAAGGGATAAAGCTCTCAGAATCAATAATCTTATGTCTCGAAGTTGGAATCTTGCCAATAGGTGCATACTATGCTTTTCGAATGTCGAAGATATTCATGAACTGAATCTTCTGAAGTTTGGCATTCAATCCGCTTATGGCTTAGTATGGAATGGATCATGCCGGATAAGGTGATAGATCTTATTTCAATTTGGTGGAGAAGATTTCAGTTCCCTGAGGAAGTTACAGTTATGGTGCTTGCCGACGACCATATGGATTCTTTGGCTAGAAAATATGGGCGCATATTTTGAGGCCATCGATCTAGTATCGAGCATATTTTGGCTAGAAATAAGCACCTTGTTGCATCATATGCAGCGTTAGATAAAGAATTTCAAGGCTACAAGATTAAAGACATTAAGAGATCTTGGCTAGTTTTTTGTGCATAAAACAAGATAAAAGATAAGCCTAAAGATGCTTCGTAAAGGCCTTCAGTGGGGTGGATTGAACTTAATTTTAATGGCTTGTCTTACAATATGGGTTTAGCCGAAATTGGAGGAATTATTTACGATGAAAAGTAAAAGACTTTGCTGGACATTTCTGGTTCCATTGGTAGAGAAGAAGCTATCGATGCGGAAAATTTCGCTGCTAAAATAGAAATACTCCTATCTGAAAAATACAATCCTCTCCCTCTTCATATTGAAGGTAATTCAAAGCTTATCCTTGAAAATCCCAACATAGTTGGATGGAAGTATTTTAATCTTATGGATGAAATTTAGATATCTCTTAGCTTTGAAGCTCTCTCACTTAGCAGGTAACTTGGGGAAAAGAGGAAGCTTCGGACCAAGATGTTTGGATCATTATATCGGATATTGGAGATCGATATCTCATTCAATTGATTGGAGCATCATCCTGGATATTCCTTTTCTTTTTGTGTGTCTTCATTTTTTATTTTTGTTACTGGTTGGAAAGGGTGTCTTTTGTTTGGTATCCTCTGGCATTAGTAAAGGCTCCTAGTCTTGCCATCTAATTTAGTTTTTAGAGGTGTAAGTTTGTTCATATTTGTTTTCCTACTGTATTTCTACTATAGGTGACTTTAAGATGTGGATTGTTTTAGAGGGCTGTTACGCCCATTGGTCCTCTTGTTGGCTCTAAGCTTTCCTATCTTAAACCTTTTGATTTCTTTGTACTTTTTTCTGATTCTCTCGATTGCTTTCAATAATAAAAAAATTTCTTTTAAAAGAAATGAATATGGGTATATGCTAAAGAGCTTTATGAGAGGAGAAAAAAAGAAAGCAGAAAATCTGAATCAATTAGGAATAAGATAAATATGGTAAGAAAGATTTAACATTCAAAAAAGTATATGGTGAGAGAGATAGGGACGGCAACGAGGTAGCTTAATTGAGGTCTATCCCTAACCTATATATGCTTGTTTAGGACAGGGTAAGAAAACCGTGACCTGTACCCACTATGGGCCAAACTAATGTGACTCAAGGTGAGTCCAAGGGTGGGTGTGAGGCAATGAGGAAAATTTTTAATGACCCCGTAAAAGATGTATAGTAATACTAAATACCAAAAATACCCTTCTCAGGTTTAAGAATTGATCATCATGATTCTTGGGCCAAAGAAACATTGGCTAATCGAATGGACATGAGTCAACGGGCAGCAAACAAAATGAATAGCTTCGATATTTTAAAATATACCTACCTTTATATAAAAGAAGGAAAAAAGTTGCTTTGCCTTGGGACATAATAGTTGATGAGGCAGGGTAGGTCAAAATGAGTTTTTCATAGTCTAACTTGCATTACATTGGGTTGCAAATTTTAGTGACATAGGTAGAGGCAAGGCAAGACAAATCAAATCATGGGGACAGCACGCTCCATATTGCCATTTCTAGAGATAAGATTAAGGAGTTGAGAAAAATAAAAGAAGTTTAAGAAAAAATATATGTGAATGGAAAAAGTGTCTTGTGTTATAAGAATGGTTGAAGAAATAGAAAATGCTAGAGGAAAAGACTCTCCATGGGCATACACACCCTTGAGCATACATGATTTTTTATTTTATTTTTAGATCTAAGCCATTCAACATGTGTCCCCATACCAAAAACAGGTAACCCATTGGAAATCAATCATTTGAATGATCATGGCTTCTTGTTTTGGGCCTTTAAAAAATTGGCAAAAAATTGATAGGCTCTCTTTTCTCATGAAAATATAGGCTGAAAGTATCCAATGAATATGGTATTTAATCTCTAACCTATTGAAGCTATTTTAAATATAATGAACAGCTTAGATCTAAAAGATACAAAATTTCGCCATACATGACAAATAGGGAATGGACATATTCTCACGCTCAAGAGGGTACTCCTATTAGGACTCAAAGCAAAATAGAGTGAGAGAGCGAGTATTAAGGATTTAATACCTAGAACTAAGGAGTTGAGGGAAGATAAAAGTAATAGAAAAAAGAGAAAAAAGAACAGGAAAGTGCCCATGTTAAATGAATAGAGAATTAGATAGTAGATATCATTTTTGTTTCTTTGGCAGACAAGCTATTTTTTTTATTGATAACTTACGGTTAATGAGCACCAGCAATAGTCAAACTCTTGACCTAAGCATTACAAAGGTCTTCTAAAGCCATTACAATAAAGGGCATTATGTAACACCCACTATTTTTAAATTTTGGAAATGCCTAATTACGCGAAAAATTAAAATTTTGTGGAAATTAGAATATTGGGATTTGAAATTTTTTAAAGATAAAATCACGAGCTAAATGCTTAATATTCGAAATATACATGAGAAATGGAATTCAACGACACTAAGAAAGTTAAAATCAGAGACCGAAAGAAAAATGACTAATTATTTTAATTTATGTATTTAATAAAATTAACAGAAGGGGAGAATGGTAATTTCACAGGTGAGACCCACGAAATTAGGCACTAAGATCCATGTTTTGACAGGCATTAAATAAAATCATATTTTTATATAAAAATGAAAATAAAAAATCGTAATAATGGGGGGCTTTAAATGCCCTCCCCCTCCCATAAATGCATGTCTCAGTTTCCACCCTGCCATTACTCCTCTTCGTTCCCCATGCAATGGCGACGATGCTTGACACCGACAACGACATCGACATCGATGCCGACAAACACTGCCCCACCCCCTCCCCCCCCCTCCTCACGCATGCACAAGGACAACTTCCCTCCCTCGGTGCAATGGATTCCTTCTCCTTCAACAGGCTTGACCTAAGGTAGGCCATCAATTTTTTTTCCCCTCTCCCCATTTCTAGTGGTTTTTGGTCGAGTTTCACTATATTTAATGCCGAAAAATGGAGCTATTTTCTGATGAGTGTACACACATTACTGTAGTCATAAAAATAAACTTATGAAACAGTGATAGATGGATGATCTACACCGTTCAACTTTTACATGATGAAACAAGGAACAAACGCATGCAATCTCATGGTAATCTAACGGCTAGGGACGCTGAAAACTGTGAAAATAGAAAAGGAAATTTTGTTATAAACATGGTAAAAATCAAATAAAAACCTCATAAACATGCAAAATCAGTGGATGAGAATGTTGTAAAGTGAATGTATGTGAACATCTATCAGAATGGTGCAAAAATAGCAAGATTTGGATGTTGTTAGCACCGTCGATGGCGACCAGAGTCTGGTCATCGTCTCTGGCAACAGCAACCCTACTAAATGCCTAGGATGCATTAGGGTGACACGCGCGACATACCCGTGCGTGTGCGGGTGGTGCATGCGTCATCACCAAGCGAGATGGAACGAGCATGTGTCCTAGTGACGGTGACGCACGCGGGACCCGTTCAGTACAAGCATCACGTGAGCATCCCCTTGAGGTAGAATTGATTTATTTAGTTTAAAATTGATTTATTTTGGACTGTTCATTCACTAAAAGCTCGATTTTGGGAGCTATAGAAGTCCAAATCATGATCTGAGATATCTATTACAATCGTCTCAACAACGTGAACCTATATTTGATTTGAATACTTTTAAAATAGTCAAATTAAAAAATACTATTAAGTAACCTAAATCAAGCTGATCAATGGATGATCATGCCTTAAAAATTGATTATATGTATCAAATATAAGATGATCTAGGGATTTAGAAGAATAGATCTCATGTGATTGTCAAGAAAAGCAATTTGGACCATTGATCTGATCAGGTAAATTAGGATTGGCTGATCAGAGAGCAATCTGACCATCAAATTAATGCATAATTAAAGACATACATGTAAATCACTATTCAAACATAGAAATTTGATAGATCTTGATGAAAATGATTGGAATTAATGATCAGATATTGATTATAAGTGATAAATAGCAAACCAACGGTTGTATCATCTCCAAAGTTCATAAGATGAAAGAGATTAACCCTTTATTGATTAAGGGATATTAATTTAAGGAATTATGACATAGATTGACAATCAAAGATGGCAAATGATGGTCTAGATGTTAGAAAGACCAACATCTAGCTCAGGATTACACTAATGAAGGATTAATTAGATGATCTATGCCATTAATCTAATGGAGGATTAACTACTCTAATGGAGGATTAACTGCCAGATTTGGAAAGTTATCACTCAGATTTATTTATTTTGAGATATGAGAACACTAAGTGATCAATGACTTATGATATGACAGGTACTTTAAAGCACACGACGTGATATAGCTTACGCGCCTAATTGGAGTACAACATTTTGAGGTAGGTGATTACATTTGGAATTTTTTCATAATTTCTTAAATCATGATGTATTACTTGCGAAATTTAATGCATGGGTTTTTTGTCCTACCATGTTTGCATGAGGTAACTTTTTAGCATGTGTTACTGATATATTTGATACTCCTTTTGTGCATGATTTATGCACTGCTTCATAATATATTTTATGTTGCTTTGATTTGATATTTGAGGATGATATACACTAATTTTTCTATGCATGGTGTTGATATAATGAATTACTCTCTCAATTTAGTTTTATCAAGAAGGACTATGTACAGATTTTCAATTCTTGATTCATGGTTTATTGATTTATGATGGGTGCTTTTGCTCAGTGGGTACTATGCTAAGAGGGTTGTAGGGTTGGCCACCCATCCTCTAAACTTATAGATGATTAACACCAGCCCTGGTATGTAGGCAACTACGTGAGATTTGTGGTAGTCATAAGCAGGCCACCCACGCGAGTCCAACCAGCCCCCATGCATGGTAGACAGTAGTTTCCCGTTTTGATTTTGACGGTGAGTGGCAACAGTTGAGACCCTGGAGTGATTGTCACTGTAGCATAATAGCCCATGCATTTATTCTACGTGTCCATACAGTGTATTGTTAAGTGTCTAATTTTGGCTAAAAGACTCCTAATTTAGCATTCAATTAGATCATTTAACAGTTTAAAATTGCAAAATTTATCTTGATTTTAAACTAAGCTCAAATTGACCATCCAAATCTTAATTTTCTCAAAATCAATGGTTAGATGATTATTAGAGTTTATTAGATGACTAATGTGCAAGTTAGATTATTCTAATTTAGTGTTTTATTTTGCAGATCAACTAAAAGAAATTGGATGGCTCGGATTTAATCTCAATGTTGCAGATAAGTGAAGATCAATAATGAGAAGAGTTCTAACTGGAAAAGAATTCCTAATGAGAAGAGTACTAAGTTGGGAGAGTATAAAGTTTCCTCATAGGAAGTTATCTCTTCAAGGAAGGAGTTGGATGAAGATAAGGAAGGAGGTGGAGAAAAACAAGGAAGTGAAAGGCTATAAAGAGGAAAATCGTACGGGGAGAAGGGAGTTTTAGTTTTGAGTTTGTTTTGCTTTCCCATTGCTTCTTTGTCTTTTCTTTCTTTGGTTTTCCTTTTTCAATCACAACGTTTGCTTTCTTCTTTTCTTATGCACCACCTCACAACACCACCTTTCCTTCCTCTTCATGTTCTCGCCTTCCCCTTTCTTCTCTTGTTGTAGTTCAAGCACCATTTTTTTCCCCTTTCTATTTCCCCATCTTCTTTTGTTCCTCTTCAACCTTGCACCCTCCATCGCTCATCTCCACAGTCACATTCATTCACCGCACAAGTTGTTTTCACAGTTTCCCTCTCTCACTGCTCCACGCTCTCACACTTTATCCAATTCCCAGGCTAGCTAGCCCAATAGAAGCCAAGCGTCTCTACCCAGGTCCTCTGTTCCACACATTATCTTCCTTGCCCAAGTCACCTCCACCTTCCAGATCAATGGCGTCTGCTCCATATGAACCAGTGGGACACCCTGTCCTCAGAAAAGGCAACTTCCAGCACCGCTCCAGTCTCCATCTCTCTTTCTCTCACGCTCATCTTACACGGCAGCCCCGGCTCTCTTGCTCATCTGCCCAGACCGTCGGCAGCACCATCCTCGTCTTCATCTTCCCATTCCAGGCTGGTGATCAAAGCCAGAGATCCTTTATTTCATTGCACGAACCAACCAGGCGAGCCACCAACGCCCAAAAAGGCGTCGTCTTTTTTTCGTTCTCCTCTGCTTCCAACCGTCCATCCACTCCAGCAGGCAACCCATCTATTCTAGATGTCCTGGAGAAGGAAACCCGAACCGGGTTTTCCACGCGCATCCATGCCCTCTTCCTTCTCCTCCGGATCCATCTCCTCCATTCACCAATCTTCTTCTTAGTGGGGTTTTGTGTGGTTTTTGTTAAAATCAGATTTTTAATTAAATTCCGGTTTTGCCCTTCCTGTTTAAATGCAATTATATTTCTGAACATTTTCATTAATTACATTTGCATCTCCTATTTAATTACATATGTATCCCCATTTTATTTACATCTGTGTCCCTGTTCTATTTAAGCTTTATTTTATCCATCTTTTGACAGTGTTATCAAGGGACAATGCTATCCACGGACAGTGTGATTCAGGGATGTTTCATTAGTTTTATTTTATATTTTCTGGAATTAAAAGTTATGTAAAGTGCATCATTTGAATAAATCTGAATAATTAGGTTAGTTTTGTTATTTTCTTTAAGTTTTAAATAATTAAATTTTATTCAAAACTGCACTTAAAGCGAGTCCCTATGGGTTCGACCCGTATTTGCATAGCTATACTACAATAGCCTGTGCACTTGCGGAAAACATCAACATGTATATGGGTATGTATACCCACATTGTGACTATGTATGTAGGGTGAAACCTATGTAGGAGCCAGATGTGGGCGGGCCTATGGGTTGAGCGAGCTACCTCATGAGCGAGCTACAAGCAAGGGACCCTAGGTTTGGAATGAGTACTCATTGTCATTGTCGTGAGTATAGTTGAGACACTCATCGGACTTGATTGTGCACGGTATTCTGTTCATCATGATGTACATGTATATTATAATATGGACACAGATTCTTATTACTTTTGATGAATGTATATACATGTGTTGCTCATGCTTTGCCTGCCATGATGATCAGATTTGATATTAATTTGTTCAAACTTATGATTTTCATGTGTTATTCATTATGGAAGTCTAATGATTTGACATGCCTTGTACATGTTTTATCTTATGAGATTCACCATGACATTGATATTTTGTACCACATGATTTTATTATTCTTTTATTAAATGTGATCACCTACACAAGCAATAGCTTGGTAAAACATTACTTTGTTTTGCAATGCCTCATATTTGGATCGCAATAGCGCTAAGAGAAAGCAGATAGAGCAACGTTGATTGAGCGAGGGCTTCAAGCCTCAAGGACCATTTGCCTTTTTGTACTTTAGAGACCGATTAGTGTATGTCTATTTGACTTGTTGTCAAAGTTTTTAGGTTGTATATGGATGTTGATATTTTGGATAGATTGGAACCACACTTTATATAGTGTACCTTTATTTACTGATATGTGTATAATGTGGTGATCATGAATGGACCCTAGGGAATTTTGGACATGTTATTATTATTATCTTTTCACGATTGTATTTAATTTGTCGTGGTTTTAAATTGAGCATGATCAACTCATTGAAGATTTGATTTTTGTTTATTGTCGTGGTTTTGGATCTTAGATGACTCTTGGGGGTTTTCTTTTTGGACATTTCTCTTGAGCGCTTGCATTATTTATGTTAATTGTGAGTTTTTATTTTTAGGGATCTAGCCTATTTTATAAAACAAATTATTATTATTATTATTATTATTATTATTATTATTATTATTATTATATTATATGTAATTGGAAAAAGGTTTAGAAAACCTAGAGTGTCACACATTAGCTCATAATCATAGTTCTAAGAGTTGCAATTGGACTGAAAAACTCGATCAAGTTACTCGACTAAGTAGCAGATCGAGTCATCATCAAACTGACTTGCTGCATAATAAAATAAATTTCTTTGGGCTAAGTTTTGAACATGAACTCTGAAACAACACAAGTATAGCCTAAACAACTCACCTACAACTCATATATGCATGTATGTTGAAAATTACAAATAATATTACTCAAAGTTAGATAAATTTTATTTTAAATTTCTCTAAAAAAGTATTTTAGAGTTACCCATAAGAGTTTTCATATTGACTAAACTTGCCTGACTTTCGAGTGTAGTCAAGTTTTCAAGTTTCCAAAGTATGCTCGTGACAATAGTTATAGGTAACGATGTGTCATGGTATAAATAATAAGATTCATAGCAATAATAATGATAGGAACGCGAAAGTAAAACAAAAAATTGCAGAGAGTATTGAAGTCTACATGACTTACTCGAGAGAGCCACTACTGTAGCAGGCCGTAGCTCATAACAGTAATAATAGACACGGTGTTTCATGGCATAAATAATAAGATTCATAGCAATAATAATGACAGCAACATGAAAGTAAACAGAAATTTGTAGAGTACTGAAGTCTACATGACTTACTTGAGAGAGCCAATGCAAACTGAAGGAAGAATGAACAAAGTGCAAGCTATTGCTTGGGAAAAGCCTCCCATAGAAAGAACCAGGAACTCCAGCTACAAAAACTGACGAAGAATCCAATCCTGTCACCCCTTTCATCTTACTCTGAAAATCTGGCAAGGCCACAAAAATTGAGTTGAAATCATTGGTTGGAAGATCGTTCAAGAACACTTGGAAATCCGGCATTGGCTTCGAAATAGTAAGACATTTGTCGTTTATTGCATAGACAATTTGTTCAATGACAGACAAGGTGTTGGGTCCTGACGAACAACCTAGATCAGCTATGCTTAATCTCTGGGGACTTCCAGTGAGGTAAAGATCAATGATGGCCTCCATAGTTATGTATTGCACCATTTTTAACGCCTCTTTCTGATACAGAAAATCGAAAAAAAGGACACTTGTCTTTGTGAGTATCTCAATAAAAATAAATACAAGTTATGTCTGTTTCCTGTTGAAGTTGCTTTGGAATTACCTGGCCAGCTGAGTTTCTAGCATAGCTCGTCTCTCCTAGGCCTTCTTTCATGTGGAAGACTCTCTCTAATGTCATGGTTGCAGAATTATAACGTGGATTACTGCAAGAAGACAGAGCAAGAGATCCAAAGGTGGCACTGACAAATTGTATTTGCACCCTTATATAGACTAGACGCAAACTTGGAACATGGTGGTGGAGAACTCTCATGAATCAGCTGATTGTCATCTCAAGTCATTTGCCTTTGAATTAGTAGTCGATTGACCAGCGAATTTTCACTTTTCTATTAGCGAAGGGACACGAGACCTCATTCTTATAATGCTTTTATAAGAGAATGAAAACCTATTCTACAGTCAATATGACACAATAATCATCTTTTATTGGTGCATCTGTCAGCGGATGGCATGTTCCTCCTCCTTGTAATGATTTTATAATAGGATGAAACCTTTTTCAACAATTAATTAAAACTAATGAAACAATAATCTTATATTGGTGTATCTGTCAGCAGGCATCACTTCCTTAGGTGGGCCAATAAGAAGAGCTGTTCCACCTTCCATCACTAAAAAGAAAATACGAAAAGAAAGAAAAAGGAAAAAAACAGGAGGAAGAAGAAGAAGAAGAGAGAAGGAAAAGATGAAGACCACGAAGAAGAAGAAGAAAAAGAAGAAGGAGAAATGAAGATGGTGCATGCGCATGTAAAATATCAGTAGAAAAAGTACAAATAGGTCCACTTACATCAATTATGAGCTGTCTATATTGCAACCCATGTATCGATGTGCCACTCCCGGCTCCCAATTATGGCCCATCGATAATTCAAAGCCGAGGCTCTTACTTTTTCCCCTTCAAATGGTGGATGACTTTTATGTCTCTCGTCCATAATACACCCAACCAGGTGAGTGGTTACGATCATTGAATAGTGGATCCCTAATGTAATCAAGCGAGCTAATTTTTTACACGTAATAATCCTTTCTGTTCTTTTCTCATTGCTTTGCTCTCCCTGATTCGCCCGGCCAGCTTTATCAACACGTCAATGAGTTAGACAGGAAATCCATGCATCATATCATGCAGGTCATATACAGATTAAGAGTCTAAATGTCGGTCCACATTAAACCAAAAGAGCCAAGAAAGGCAGAGCAGAGTAAGCCATCCATACCATCCAATGAAAAGATCTAACATTCTATTATTAATATGTAACATGAGATCAACCGATGTGAGACGATCATGGACCACTTGCACATCAGCATGATTTGACTAATTATATGTCTAATAAGATGAAATATCTGTACTGCCCCAAGCTTTAGGGGCTATTAACTGTAATGTCCCGATAGAACTCTAAAAAGACAAAACTGTCCTATCAATATCTAATAAGACATTTGATATTATTAACTTTTTTATAATACTATTAAAGCTGCAATAAGTCATATTCTTTTCTTTTTTTCTCCCTTGTTACTTTTCCTCCCCTTGTTTGCCCCGCTAAGTCATGCTCGTATTCTATACCTTAGAGCATGGAAAAAACATAAGAAGGTGAAGAAAAAATGAGGGATTAAAATAAGAAAAAAGAAAATCATACAACTTGTTTATTTCTGAGAGAAATATAATAACAAAAAGTTCCATATATGGGGATATTAAAAGAGGCAAATTTGTCTTTTAAAGTTCTTAGGACGGATATGGCTAAGTAAAAGGGTATTAGAGATAATGCCTCATAAACGAGATGTTTTCTCATCTAATAACCATAGCAGTCTCACATGATTTTAGGACCACTAAGATTACTAATACTAGAAGCAAGATTATGACTCTTCCAATCTATTAATTTATAGTAGAAAAAAGAAATAAAACCTAATCGATCGTGCCATGGTTGTGCATAGACGAACACATCTTAGGATATTGACAAAACGGAATCTTGCTACAATACTTATTTTGACATCTTGCTACAATATTTATTTTGACATAGTTTTCAGATTGTAAATTTGATGGCGTAGATCCGGTTTCTAGAAATGTAGTATTGTAAATAAAGAAGCTCAATTGTTTGGTGCACAATTATGCGACAAGTTTTTTCTTTTTCTTTTTCTTTTTCATTTTTGCAAGTCAAGCTGGATTTTTATGGGTAACTCATTTCTTCCCTTTCAAAAACCATCATTTCTTTTCTAATGTTTTTTGTTGGTAAGCTAAATTTTTATAAGAAACCATAATATATGAGTGCCTAGAACCTGCAACCTAAGCACGTGAGACACCTTTCTTGTGCCATAGTTGAAGGCCTTAGCTCCACATGATGACGTTTACCATAATCGTTGCAAAGTTAAGATTTGGAGCAATAAGTTGGCAGGGCAAAAAAAAATTATGAAGTTTGAAAAAGATATGAAAAAATTGGACAAAAAGAATTAGAAGGAAAGGAATTTAATCTTCTAATTTGCATTTTTTTAAGAGATCTATATATGGTATTTAAGATTTTTATAATTTTTTTGAAAAATGTGATTGAGAGAAAGCATGTAAGAACTTCTAAACTATCTAGAAAAAATTAAGAAACCTAAATTTAGGATTTATCAAAATATAGTTATTCAGAGTTTTTTGTCAGTATCGCCAAAATAGCAAGTAAAGTCCACGATGGTGCTAGCAAAGGCAATCCTAGTGTTGTTGGTTACTGTCGGTTATGCAGAAATTTCAAGGCCAGATCTCATTTGAGCTGAAAGGACACTTGGCTCATGCAGACTCTACTACTGCTAAATTCAGTGCTGCATAGAGTTTGGCAATGCTCGTAGTGGTCGTTTCTCATTAGGCATTATGCTGTCACGATGTTTTCTTTCACTTCCAATCCTCTAAAGTTGCTGCTTGCAATGGTGTTGGTGTTGTACTCTAGAGGATTGTTCTCTTACCAACTCTTTCCCCTCTTCTTTCTGGGTGCTAATCGTCTTAATCACACCTGTTTTATTATATTATTGTGATACTGATCTATATATACACCATTTCAATAAAATAAAATAAAATAAAATAAAATTAAAGCCCTGGTAGTTAAGAGTACTTGCTCCTTTTTGTATTATTTTAACCTTTCCTTAAATGCAAGCTATTATGCCATATTTGGAATACCAAAAATAGATAATCCACTAGAAGTTAATGCATTTAGACAATTCTAACTATTTGTTTGGAATCTTTCAAAAAAAGTAGTAAAATAGATAGTCGTGACTTTTTACTGCAGAAACATAGGTTAAAAACATTCAATGAACATAAAATATGTTATACAATTTATTTACATCATTCCTAACATGACGAATAGGTTACATTAACAAAAAGTTATTCAATCATGCATGAAAAAAAAGCATGTACTTCTTATACTTCTCTTGAGCACGGAACTAACAAGTAAATATAGCTGTTAGAATCTGTATCACAGGCCATCTCCGTCGGGGACACATTTTATGGAGCTTAGAGCAGAAACTTAAAAAAGTCAGTCCCGCTTCCATGAGAGACAAGTCAAGTAAACTTTACTGAGTTTTTCTTGGCTGAACAAAACTCAAGTTGTTGTTGGTAACAGCTATAAAGGAATGCTTAAGTAATGCAAACATATTATAAGTTGACGTGTGGTATGCCCCACTTTTGCACGAAGATCCCACCATTGACTGGTCTGAACGTTTATTTGATTTCCTGGCTTCTGATTCTAACTGGCATCTGAATTATCCAACTAGGCTTCTGTTAAATGTCAAATAGATTAAAAAGATAGTCCCTAAATTTTATAATCGCTTTCCTCTGGTAGGTTTCTTGCTTGTTTCCCCTCTAGCGTTGGTCCATTTTTCAGTGGTCCCTTGAGAAGTTGACTAGAATCAAATCCGATTTGATTCCCGGCATCTTTGGAGGAGACCACGATAAGATTAGGAAAAAGAAAACATGTGTCTTTGTAATTACGGTATTAGAGGTTTCGGATGGCACTTTTTTCATATTGTGGAGATTTTTTAGTTGATTTAGAAAGAGGTTTCACATGGCACTTTTTACATGTTAAGGGATTTCAAGTAGATTTAGAATTTAGGATTCTAGGTTCTAGGTAGTTTATATATAAGTCTTATCTAAGAATTTGGGAAAATGTGTGATGTGCTTTTATATAGGAAAATGAATTGAGGATGCCTAAAATAACGCGTTTTGAAAACTCAACCTTGACAGGCTTCGTGTTTGAATGATCTAATCAATTCATTATGTTTTGGCTAGTTATCAAATTCACGATCACTGGATGATTTAGCTGTTCTATTTTGAATTTTATTGATCATGATCTTTAACATTCTAACTCCAAAAACTAGTAACCAAAAGCATATGATGATAACCTATTTTCACAAAAAGTGAAAATAGGTTAGGCAGAACAAGGTGAATGGGTCAGATTTTTCACATGTGGAGCCTATCTAGTTTAAGTTTCCAAATGCACCCATCTTCTGCGTCTCCCTCTCGGCTCTCTTTTGATATAAGCAAAATATGCCACACATTTTCTAGTTCTTATTTTTTTGGTAGACAAGCTGAGCTTTCATGGAGAGCCTATAACGCGAGCGCCTGCAAAGCTTGACCTATATAAGCACAGCAGCTTGAGGCCCTTCTAGCGTCATTGCGGTAGAAGGCCTTGGCTCTGTGGATGTTATCTATATTCAACAAACTACTAAAAACGGGCGGGTTTCGGCGGCTAATTGTTGGGGACATTACGGGAAAACTAGTACTAATTAATAATTTTGGGGCTTCTCATTTGCTGCCCAGCTAATTTCGCCCTCTCTCTTTCCCAGCGTTTTCCGTGTGGTACGTGGCTTGGCATCCGCGTAGTTTACCACCATGATCCATCTGTATGAATTTTTTACGACAAGAACATCAAGTAGAAAGAAGAGAATAATGCTTTTTCTTGCTTTCAGTTCTTGTAGGGGAGTTACGGAAACCCTTGCCCTAGTTTTTGACAAGTTGATGACTTTCTTTCATTGTTTTCCATAACCTTGTTTTAAGAAAGTATATTAATCTACATTAGAAACTCTTCTGTGGTTTGTCGTCTAAGTTGAAGCTCACGCATTTCATGTTAATGCTGTACAATCGATTACCAAAAATTGCAAGAATTTTAGATTTTAGTGACAAGAAGGAAGAGGTTGGAGGAATAAGGAATTAAAAGAAATTAGCTAGTAATTGTCATGAAATCACAGGACTCTAATAGGACATTTGAAGGATCTCTTGTTCATTAATAGCAGACTAACTAAAATCGTCATCGACTACAATTTGGACTAAAAGTCAGATTGATTTTCTTAAAACTACGATGGAACCAACCATTTTGACTACTTCTTTAGCCAGTTCTTCGTTGAGCATTTCACCGTATAATTCAAATAGGCGGTCAATGATTCCTTCTCCAAAGTGATGGCGGATAAGCGATTCTTGGACGGCCCTAACCGCCATGGCTATAGATCTTCCATCTCTTGCAGCACTATCAGTGTGATTCGTTCCTATTTCGAACAAATCGGAGAAATCAGTGGTGAAGGACCCTTCTCTCTGCACCAATTCTTCGATTTCCTCCAAACAAGGAGCATAGAAGTGAACATCATATGAGTCTACCTCATCTTGTTGAACCTCACCCTACATGGTAACAGGAGATTGATTAATAACTCCTTAGTGGCTGTTTCGCGGTCAAATATCATCATCATCATCAAGACCTTATCCCAATTTGGGGTCGGCCACATGAATCTTATTCCTCCATTCCACTCTATTAAATACCATGGCTTCATTTAGTCCCAAAGTTTTTAAATCTTTCCTCACCACTTCTATCCACGTTCTTTTGGGCCTTCCCCTTGCCCTTTTAGAACCTTCTACTTGTATTGCCTCACTCCTTCTAACTGGTGCCGTTGTTGGCCTCCTTTGAACATGTCCAAACCATCTAAGTCTAATCTCCCTCATCTTGTTACCTATTGGTGCTATCCCTAAATTTCTTCTAATATTTTCATTTCTAATTCTATCCTTTCTTGTCTTACCACTCATCCATCTCAACATCCTCATTTCTGCAACACTCACTATGAGTATGATGTTCCCTTAACTCGCCCAACACTCGATCCATAGAGCATACGGCCGGCCTTATAGCCATCCTATAGAATTTTCCTTTAGTTTGAGTGGCACCCGCCGATCACATAAAACCCAGATGCACATCTCCATTTGTTCCAACCCGCTTGAATTCTCTCGCAACCTCCCTCTCAATCTCTCCACTCTCATGGATCAATGATCCTAAGTACTCCAAGTGGTCTCTCATGGGGACCTCTTGGTTATCAATCTTGACCTTTGGTGCTCCACTCCTACTCTCCTTGCAAAATTACATTCCATATTCTGTCTTAGTTCGGCCAATTTTAAATCCTTTCGATTCTACCGCTTCTCTCCATAGCTCTAGCTTTATGTTGACACCCTCCTTGTCTCATCAAGTAGGACTATATCGTCTCTAAATAACATGCACAATTTCCTCATGCAGGATGTTTGTTAACTCATCCATAACTAATGTGAAAAGGTATGGACTTAATGCCGATCCTTGGTGCAATCCGACAGCGACAGTGAAAATCACTACCACGCCACTAGTGTGTCTTAACATTTGTTATCGCTCCCTCATACATATCTTTAATTACGCTCTATATACCCCCGAGAAACCCCTTTAACACCTAACACCCTCCATATTAACTCTCTAGTGGACTCTATCATGCCTTCTCTAAGTCAATAAAGACCATGTGTAGGTCTTTTCTCCTCTCCCTATATTTCTCTACTAATTGTCTTGTAAGTTAAAATAGCTTCCATGGTAGACCTCCTGTGCATGAAAACCAAACCGATTCTCCGATACACTTGTTTCATGTCGTAGCCTCTTCTCAATGACTCTTTCAAAAAGTTTCATGGTGTGGCTCATAAGTTTGATCCCTCGATAATTAGTGCAGCCGAATGTCTCCTTTATTCTTATAGATTGGTACAATAGAGCTTTTCCCTCCACTCATCGCATTTTCTTTGATTTTATAATCTTGTTAAACAACTTGGTCAACCAAACTACCCCAATATCTCCCATATGCTTCCAAACCTCTATTGGTATACCATCGTGCCCCATGGCCTTTCCCGATTTCATCTTTCTCAAGGCCTCTTTTACTTCAAGCATTTTAATCCTACGTTCATATCTATAATATCCGAGTTATTTAGATTTATAAGATTTTCAATTCCTCTATTCTCGTGGCCATTGTCATTTAGCAATTTTGGAAGTAGATTTCCCACCTTTGTTTGATCTCAGCGTCTTTGACTAATACCCTTTGATCATCGCTTCTAATGCATCTAACATGCTTTCTAAGTCCTTACTCTTTCTCGTTCTCTTACCTTCTGCAAGTTTAAACACATCTTTCTCACCTTCTCTTGTTCCTATCTATTATAGAGCTCATCATATGCTTTAAGTTTAGCCTCACTTACTATTCTCTTAAGAACGTTTTTAGCATTCTTATATTGTTCATAGCTTTCATTATTTCTAATCTTCCGCCATGCTTTAAAATGCATTCGTTTTTCTTTTAATAGCTTTTCAGACTGCTTCATTCCACCACCATGTTTCCTTTGTCATAATAGCCTTTACCTTTAGATACTCTAAGACATCTTTTGCCACTTTCTAATGGACTCACCATAGTATTCCACACATGGTATTTCTGTTTCATAAATCCAATTTCCTTCTACCATCAACTTATTTTCGAATGAGGTTATTTTCTCTCCTTTTTAAGTTCCACCACTTAGTTTTTGGCTGTGTATTAAGTTGAGTTCTTTTACTCCATCTTTTGATATGAATATCCATAACCATTAACCTATGTTGTGAGATTAAACTCTCACCGGGTATCACCTTACAATCCTTACATAGATCGTTCCATTATTCCTAAGTAGAAAAAGTCTATTCGCTTTTAAGAAGTCCACTTTTAAAGGTTATTAAGTGTTCATCCCTCTTCTTAAAGAGTGTATTTGCAATGGATAGGTTATATGACAAAGCAAAATCGAGGATATTCTCCCCCATCTCGTTTCGTTCACCTATACCATACCCTCCGTGTATTCTATCATATCCTTCCTTATCTTTTCCTACATGGCCATTTAAGTCTGCTCCTATAAATATTCCCTCAGTGTTGGGAATTTCTTGCATGACTCCCTCCATATCTTCCCAAAACTGTCTCTTAATTATATCTTGTAGCCCTACTTGTGGTGCATATGCACTTATAATATTTATAATCTGCTCTCCTAGAATCATTTTTATTATTATTATTCGCGGTCAAATATGTTAGATACATAACTACTATTGGTCCGTTCTTATCAATTAAAGCTCAGGTCAAATGTAATCCAATATAGTATCAGAGCTATACTATCTAAGAGGTCATGAGTTTGAAGATCAGAGCCCATATATTATTCAGATGCAAGACCCCGAAAAACAAAGGGCCTTTCACCTAAGTGTAAATTAGATATATAAACTATTCTTAGCGTGCTTGTTATTAACTTTAAGCTTTTAGGTAGAATAATAATCCAACACAATATAATGAATAAGAAGAAAGGCTAAGAGTGAAAGATACCAAAGAGACCATGGCGTTTAACGCTTTAGCCAAAAGTTCCCAGTAGAAAGTGTTGCCTTTATCAATGTGATCTCTACTGGGTCTTCCTAGCAGTATCAAGACCATCCGTCCTCCTGACACCAGCTCTTCAGATCTTGATCTTAGGAATAAATCAAAATCCTTCTGAAATTGCATAAAGTAAGCCTCTGCTACAGAACATGGGCTTGTCTCAGATATATACATTTTCCCTTTGTTTATCGACTTCCCATCTTCATCATAGAGTCCTGGAGGAACCTACAACATAGGACCGTTTCGGCAAATTAATGAAAGAAAAATGGTGTAATGATGCATATCTCTCTTGTTTTTCTTCATGAGTTCCAGGGTTCAGCACTAAATGGTAGGAATGAATATAACTTCAATTGGGCCAAATTTTTGAAGCTCCAAACTATGTACCATGTTGTCCTTGACATAGATGAGTCATATTTCAAAATTTTCATCCATTGAATGCTCATAGCTACTGTTTTTTCAAGTTGTAAAATAGATGGCAAAAAGTTTTGCTGCCCATTTTGCAACTGAAAAAAAAGAGTTGCTAAGATCATCCAATGAATAAAAATTTTGGGACGTGACTCATCTAGATCAAGAACATCGTTATGAACAGTTCAAGTTTTTCGAAAGCTAAGCTTACTTAAGAGTTATAGTTTTGTCACCATTATTAGGGGCTCATATCAACAAAAAAGGAGGCAGCACAAACAAATTCGTTGGTATAAAACTACACGCGTTAACTTTCATGTGTGAAACCAAAAACATGAACTCGTCACACTGAATTGGATTCCCATAGTTCCCCTGGAAAATATTAACAAGCAAACGTAGTAGCAGGGGTCCAGTGTCTGAATGATCCAAACTATTTATCTGTTAGTGCATAAAAAAATTCTTCGCATACCGGAGATTCTAATCCTTCTATTAGTCCATTGTTTCTGCCAAATACATACTTTTGCAATTGGATTTTCATTGTTCATATAAAGCTAACAAGTACAGGTGTACCAATACCTGGATGGAGTCAATTTTTTGGTGCATGCTTCATCCATTGGGTGATCTGAAAAAGTCTCAGAAAAAGTAAACCACGAAGTACAAATCTAGTGGGGCTGATAAATGCATGATGCTGTTGAAAAACATGATTTAAAAAACCCACGAGTCGACTCGGAGACCTAGATGACTTAACTGGACTCACCAACAAATCAAGTCCGCTCATGAGCTTAACTCGCTATCTTTTAAATACCAAAAGTTGATGTAAGGATCAATCTCACGACCTGCAGATTGCCAAAAGAGAAAGGAAAAAAAGGGCATTGACAAGCCATTTTGTTGTTGAAAAATGAGATACTTTTCACCTATACAAATCTAAATAGAAATCATTCGAAATACGGCTCAGTTTTTCGAGTCATTTGCGAGTTGGTCCGAGTTGACTCTGCTTCAATCTAAATAAATATCATTCCAAAAACTGCTCTAGTTTTTTGGAGTCAACTGCAAGTTGTGCAAGTTAACTCTTCTTGTCTCGCTTCCGAGTCCAGCTCTTTTGAATTCTTTTAAGGATAATTAATTTTATTACAAGTGCAATTGATCTAATCACGCATATAGTAAAAGAAGCCCAATCCGACAAAACAATTCACTAGCAATGAGAGAGATAGAAGCAACAAGAGCTCTACATGCGTAATTGGTTGCTAGTGACACTCATAACTTAATAATCATCAAAGCAAGAGCTCATAATGCATATACAACCATTAGAGGTTCACGCATCTCAACTATCTCAGTTAGATTTGGAGATACAAATGAAACAATTCCAAATAATCTAAGCAGGAGATTTTGATTTTCATACCTGTGAACTCCTCTACAAGACTGTCCGCTAGATCATTGACCGACCTGAGGGAGTGAAAAACATTCACATTGACATCTTTCGGATGCCAATTACCTTTGAAATGGCTAGAAGTAAAAGTGGGGCTAGTTTTTGGAGATCAAAACCATTCAACTTTTGGGACTATCATGGCTAGAGAGAAATGCCAAGCAAACAGCCGATAAACATATCTTAATTGGCCACATATCTTTCAAGTCACTTTCACATGATGGGGCCCTAGCTCTGGATGATTTCATCCATTCATTATATTAGTCGGGCTTTGTGTGGCTCAAAATGAAAAGCTATTGGATGATTCTAATCTCTTAAAAATGTGCATTTGGAAGTTAAGCTTAGAAAGTTTTCTTTGAAAGAAAACTTTATACCAAAAAAGATACTCAGTAAGATATTTAACAATTAATTTTGCAAGATGACTAGTGATTTTGACTATAGTTGAAGAGAGTTTGACAATTTGGTCCACTTAAGAAAGATGGCTGGACTTTCTTGATAGACTAACGTAATATCTAGAACTTCATTGCTCATATTATCACATTATAAAAACTACGTAGAGTCTCACTTCGCAAGAAAATGTTGGTCTTAAATGAAACATAAAACTTGCAATTCTATTCTCACCATTGATGATTTCCTATGTTTTTTTCCTCCTAGTTTTGGATTGCTTTTAATTTAGATCCACAGTGATCTTTATCTTCTCGGAAGATGTTTGAATGACCTAGATTGTTGGGCTATTGGAGACCCATCATGGTTCAATTCTCCAATTGAATTACAAGATTATTGAAACAGTACATTTTTTGGTCATTGGAGATGTGACATATTTTTTAGATGGAAGGACAAGAACATAGCCATTTTTCTATGCTAGATAAAACTTAATTTCATTGCATATTTAAATCATTCATTACATTAGAAATGGCATAGATAGGCTACAAATGAAACTTCATGCCTATTTGAATAGTTATAACCCACGTTTTTTAGGTTAAAAATTGTGACCATCCATTTTCTAGGGTTTTATCATTTCAATTTTATATAGACTTTTGATTCTTAAAGGATATTGTGATAACTCCAATAAAAAAGAAACCCCTTGTTTTTTGCTAGAGTCAAGTTTCTAGATCATTTTACACTAAAAACGATCCCCACAACTAAACTTCTTCTAAAATCTAGCTAAGTTGTGAGCTAGTCCACTAGCAAAGAATTAGGTGGAGTTTTGACAAAAATCTCATAAACTCTTACTAGACTAACTTGAGTTAGCAAGATAATCTACTAAAATTATGCTAGACTAACATAGAGTTAGCAAGAGTTTCATAAAGATTAGGTAAACTCTTTGTAGATTAACATGATTTAGCAAGATAATGAGAAAATCAATCAAGCTTCTCCAAACTTAAGTGAACTCTTACTAGACTAGGCCTATGTTAATTTTAATTTTTCCTTACATGTTGTTTTCTATTATGTTGTTTACAATAATAGTCAAGGTAAAGTCTATATACCCTTTTAATGATCATCATCTTCAATTAATAAAACTTATTTGGATTTGTGATAGAGAAATGCTATACAAACTAAGTTCAGGACTAACTTTGAAAAACCAAACCCTCCTTGCTATGTCAGATCCAATCATCTTGTCTAGCCTCTCTATTTAGGTTATCTAGGAAAAATCACACCCATTGAATACTTCAAGCAACAAACTTTTCATTTGAAAAATCCAATGGTTATTATTTAAATATTCAAAAGGCATAGCTCAAAATAGTATAATAGACATGAATTATGGCTTCTAGCCTAAGGTGACCAAATAAGATGGATAGGTCAGATTATCCAAAGGTAAGGCTTAATTAAGAAGGTGTAACAACCCAATTTCTAAATTTGAATTTCATAAATTTTTTGGGATTATTTTTTAAGGAAATGCAAAATTGAATCTACGTGTTTTAAAATTTAGGAAATTGACTTTTGAAAAGCACCTAATTGACCTCTAAAACTTTGATAATTAAATTGTACTAGAAAAAATGATTCCAACAACAAAAAGAAAGCTAGAATAAGCATTCGGATGGAGAAGTTATGACATTTTGAACATAAAGGACATTTTAAAAAGGAGAGAGAGAGAGAGAGAGAGAGAGAGAGAGAGGATATTTACTTAAAGGGAAAGGAGTAGGGTTGTTTTGATAAACAACCCCCCCCCCCAAGATGAGTGATAGTCGAAGTCAACTGTTACCCAACGCCAACACCAACGGAATGGGTAAAAAGGGAGGGAGGAGGAGGACAAGGAAGATGAGAGAGAGAGAGAGAGAGAGAGAGGCTGTTGAAAAACGGCCATTGATACCAGGAAGTAGAGAAAAGCAGGGGAGATATGGGTCTATAGAGAAAATAGCAGCTCAGATAGATGATCCAAGCCAACTATATTGGGTATTTTAGTAGTAGTGTGCTTCACTACCGTTTACTTTCATGTTAGAAAACCAAAAAGAAAATCCCAAAAACACTGGTGCGTGGGAGTATGTTAATCGGGAGTACGAGACTATCAATTTTCAAGAAAATGTAATATTTAAGAAAATATAAAAAGTAGTTAAAAAAAGGAAAAGGGGAGATAATTTCTATTGTTTTTAAAACAGTTAAGGACTTGACAATATCATAATGCCACCCCCAACTGAGTTTTGGTTGTTCTTATCAAATTTAAGAGTGCTTATTTTATGAATCCCATAAAAAAGTAGGACGAAAAGTTTTCAAAAAAGGTAAATGATATTCTCACCTTTGTATTCACCTTACTGCTGCCCCCTTCTGGTTTTTTGTGTATTTGCAGTAGTTGTAACAGTGTTGATAAAAGCAATTGTAAATACCCAAAACATCTAGAAGGTGAATGAAAGGGTAGAAATATCATTTTCCTTTCTTAAAATGTAATACTAATTAAATGTTAATCATAAGAGAAATACTAACTGAATTGACTCAAGAACTCTACTTAGCTATAGCCCCATTTTTGGATGATCTGACCCATCCATCTAGTTCGGCCTCATAGATTGGCCAAACACCAAAAATCACGATTGTTGGAGGATTTTAACTATACCATTTTGAGTTTTTAGAAGTAACCATTATATTTTTCAACTAAGAAAACTAGTGGCTAGAAGCATCTAGTGACATGATGTTTAGGAGATAGACTAAATTCAGGCCAGACAAGATGATTGATCACATGATCCAAAGCTGTGGGCTTAGCTGGGCAGGTTTCCCGAGTCAGTGTGGGAACTGCATTTCTCTTATCATACTGTGCAAAAGAAAAGGAGAGCCATGTTCACGAGGGTGGACTGAGTTGTCCTTCTGGTTTGGATAACTGAAAGGGTAGGCCCTATTTGTACTCCAACCCTCTTACACTTTCCTATCTACATTCATCGAACCGCTAACTAATGGTATTGTCACAATCAGCATCAAGAAATGGAAAACAGAAATACGGCCATCAATATCGTTTCCCTGTTTCATATTACCCAATTTGGACGCCATTTGCGTGTGGTACTTTACAGCTTATAGTTCATGGATATTTTCCACGGTTTGAAGAAGAAAAGAAAAGGCCAAAATGTAGCAAGTGATATCATGGGTCCCTTTGAAATCTTCGCTTATCTAGGCACTGCACTTGTACTTACACTCGATTTCTTTCTTTTTATTGTGCACAAGCAATCTGTTTTCAGAGTTGTCACCTACTTCGAGCAATTTTTGTTTGATGTTGTTGCTTGAAATGCTAGATGGGACCCATGATTTCGGTTGTTTCAGTTCACTACCACTCCATGTTTGAGTGGATGTGATGGAGCACGTAATATAAGTCTTGCTTTTGCAGAGTGGGCAAGTACTATTACTTTCTAGGGGAAGAGAAAGGACATTTGGTGTACACCATGGCCATGGCAACATCATTGAAAGGACCACTTCTCTACTTCTTTCTCATCTATGGACATTGCATAGCCCACTGAGTCTAACGCACCACCTTCCATATAATTGAAAGCAATCAATAAACTATAAAGCTGTTTGTGAGTGCAGACTGGTGCATCAAATTAAAGCCTAGTTTAAGACTCGAAAGGTTGACTTGACTTGAATGGCAAGCGAGTCGAGTTAAGGTAATTCTAAAATACTCCGAGTGGAAAATTTCAATAAGATTATTTTCTAACAATTTGCACTTACATGCTTGTGACGACCGATAAATCGATCCCTTCCAAATCCCAGCGAAGTCTAAGTTCTTCGGTCGAGCAAACTCTTGAGTTACTCGTTTTGTTGCATATTGGGACCAGGTCGGGTAACTTTAACTAAATTCTTCGAGTTGGACTTTTATTATTTTTAAAGTTTTACAGAAAAAAGTTATAAAGGAAACTATGTAGAACTATCCTATATTCTTAATTTCTTATTATCCTTAAAATCTCCTTCACAAGAGAAAAATGTCACCTCAAACCTCGACCAAGGCGCAAAGCAAAGGCCACATGTTGTCTGCTTGACAACTGGGCTAGGGCTAGCCTTATTATCCTTGGTACCTAAATTGCTCACTATTTAATTGCATTTAGTTCGCCCATGCGCACAAGAATGCATATCCACTAGACGATCCTAACCTTAGTGGAAATGGACGGCTCGAGAGGTTGAAAAGGTCTAGTATAGCCAGACGATGAATAATAATTGAGAGGACGCATGTATAGCCTTGAGCAGCGAATGGTAGGCTGAATCTTCGTACCATTCATTTTTCTTGGTCATTAATGATACCGATAAGAATATGCCAATAAAAGCCATTTATCAATAAATATGGACATCCTTCCTTGGTCCGAAATGGCACCAAGTCAAGATGAGACTAACATCCAATCAGTGAACTATTTTGTGGGTTCCTGTCTATGTCACTAATAAATAAGCTTAATTATTGATGGGATGGTTGGAGTTAGGACGGCTCCTCCCCATTTTCAGGCTTTCCGATATTCAAGTTCAACATCTAAAGCTAGTGATTCAACAGCAGCAACACCCGCAGCAGTTACCACGGGAACATCAAAAGGCAAAAACAGTAGTGGCGACAACAGCAACCACAACCTCAGCAAAAGTGACTATCATGGCCTTGATTCATAAAACTAGGAAATAATAACATGTTAACCAGAAAAAGAAAATATGGGAAACTTACTTGGGAGAGCCAGTGCAAACTGAAAGAAGAATGAACGAAGTGTAAGCTGTTGCAAGGAAAAAGCCTTCCATAGAAAGAGCCAGGAACTCCAGCAACAAAAACTGATGGTGGGCTTTCTTCCATTCCACTTTTCCCAACCTTGTTACAAAAGTCTGGCAAGCCCATGAAGATTGAGTTAAAGTCATTGGTTGGAAGATCATTCAAGAACACTTGGAATTCCGGCAATGCCCGCAAAATCTGTTGGCATTTGTTGCGAACGCCATGGATGATTTCTTGGATGACTGATAATGAATTGGGTCCTGATGAGCAACCCAGATCAGCTATGCTTAAGCTTTTGGGGGTGTTGGCGAGACAGAAATCGATGGCTGTATTTATGGTGATGTGCTTCACCATGTCCCAAGCTCTTCTCTGAAAAATTAAAGAAAGGATAATATAAATCAGATACATGTCTCCTGTTTTACTTTACAGTTTTCATGTTTTTGTGAGCGTTTCCAGGTGAGGATCTGACCTGGTTTGATGAATTTTTGGCGTAGCTTGTCTCTCCTAGTCCTCCTTTCATGTGGAAGATTCTCTCCACGTCCATGGTTGCTTTGTCGAAACTAGGGTTGATTTGGCTTGCTCTTGGGCTTTATACAACGAGTGAGTATGCTGGAGTCGCTGATTTTCCACCCGGCGCCTGTTATCTGCACTCCATTTTCTAATGGGCTGAATCCTAAACAACTCTTTGGCAAGCTATTAACGCATCTGAGCCTACCTTTTAGAATATCTGAACCGTTGATATTCTCGTCCGCAGTCCAGACGAGGTATGCACCAGAAATCTCATCCATTGAATAAGTCTAACATATGAGAAGATTGTGACCGATTCAATTCTTTCAAAAGGTGGGCCCATCTGAACTTATAACTCGTGCCAAGTGCAGATTCAGTCACCACCTTTCCACCCACCTTCGTGCAATTTCACCCCTCTTTTGACTTTTTGGCTGGGCCGGTAAAATTGATAACTTCGTTCACGTGGTCTGGAGCACGCCAACTTTCTAAGACATTACCGCCTCTTAGTGAGATATGTCAGGGCTATGTTGCTTGTCGGCAGGAGTTCCAATTGGGTACATATGCATGTAAAATATAGAAAACAACAGGTCACACTATCTTTAACTAAACTTTTATTTTGTCATAATAGTTCCTAAATTATTGGGAAATTTTTCCCTATAAGCCTATTGTCCAATGTCTGTCGATGGACATCAATGGATGTCGAGGACAGTTGTTATAGGCCTCATAATGTATATTAAAATATTTTAGGATAAAGTTTTACCTCGAAATACATTAGGTTATGAGCATTCATACTAATGCTTCACACATCTTCATGTTGTAGGTACATAAGGATGTATCAATCTAATTGTTCTCATAATGTTGCATGAAAACGCAGAACAACCATATGTATTGCCATGTTGTATTGGTAACTAACTCCTGCATCTATCAACTACCGTTCCTTGTCGACGCCAAAATGGAAGTCTAAGCATCCATCCAACATGGGTAAAGATTGGAATCGTTATATAGACTACCCATGATACCACTATTTACAATATTTGCCATCTATAGGCGGGTGTCTAATCATCTAACAAAATTAGAGGGCAGGTGGCCAACCCTAAATCCCTCCTCGCACTCGTCATAAATCCAAAAAGTATGAAAATTGCTTAATATATCAAAATAAGCAATAAGAAGTAATATTTGATGCATAAAATATAGGAGCGCCTATAGCTCGCCATCGCAGAGCACTACCCTTACCACAGGGTTATTCTCTTAAGAATAAGTCACCAAACCTCCTCAAAATTTCATGAATAAATATTCACAATAAAACTAATCATTAAAGTATCTCAATAACCAGATAAATCATGTGTCAATAGAAATATGTAAATAAGAGTGTTCATGCATATTTAAAAGATGTACATGCTAGATAATAATCCCGGTGAGATCATAATGAAAGATAAACATACATCAAAATCATTGTTGAAATAATCATAATGATCATCCATGGTTTATAAGAATATATCAATATTAAATGTCATCACCTATCTCAGCGAGAATCAATCCTCTAAAGTGAGCCACCTTACAAATCAACATGATCTAACACACCTGCATCCTATACACCATCATTTTTTGCTCAATGTTCAGTGTCTTTTATCTAGTCCCTTTCCCATTTCTATAGTTAATCAATTGATTAGATGGTCAAATCTGATCTTGTTTGATCTGATTGATGGTTCTGATGACTTCTAAGGTCCAATCCTGCCTAATTCATAGTTTCTAGGATGATCCAACCATTGGATCATTCTATTATCCTCTTTGATGTCTTAATTATGCAATCTATATCTCATATATCTTTATCCATCATGTTTATAGTTTTTCTAAAATCCATGTGTGTATTAATAATTAATTTGTTGATCTAATGGATACATCATCCTTTGATATATTAGATCTATATTTCTCATTTCATTCAATGTTTTTTAGTATCAAAATCTAAGTCTAATTGTATGTTATGATTGTTAAATTCTTCAATTCACTTATTAAATAATCTAATTGATCAATTTTTAAGGCTTGATCACCCTCTAATCTAGCCAACCTAGGCTATCTAATGATTTTTTTGTTTTCATCTAGTCAATATATGTTCATATCTTAAAATTCATTACAAAATTAATTCGTGTCATCAAGAGGAATTCAACGGCTGTCTAAGATCAATATTTGGGCTTATATAGCATCCTAAGTTAAAGATTTTTGGTTTTAGATCATTTTTAATGGTCTATATTAAAATTTGGGTTTAAAGCAGAAGAAAAAATAATGTCACTAGGATGCATTGTATCTGTGACAAGTGTCCTAGACGCACCTAGGTGCCCATCATCACTAGGACTCGCTGCGCGTCCTACACTACCTACAAACACGTTGCACCCACTCACCCGCTTGGTTCTGACACACGCATTCCAGCATTTCAAGGACAACATACTCTGGCCATCCATTCTTTTTTCTCTAAATATATAATCAAAATTGCTTAGATCATGATTGTTTCAACGATCCTTCGGTTTTGAGGGTCCAAGATTTCATTGGACAACTCAGATCATCCATTTGATCTATCCTTAAATTGAGGTTTTTTCAACTAGGCCAATTTTCTCCAATGAGACTACCTGACAAAAAACGAGTTTGGCCAATGAGGAAAAGAGAAAAATGACAGGAAAAGGAGGTGGAAGAGCTTACTTATCTGGTTGGCTAGTGATGCGATGCTGAAGAAGGTGCATGCACCTAGCTTGGGCTCAACCCGGCCTCAAGTTAGGCGGTTGCCAAACGTGAAGGGAAAAGAAAGAAAGAGGGGGAGAGATGAGAAAAGGAGAGGCGAGGGGCGGAAATCCAAGCAAGAAAGAGGAGATAGAGAGGGGAGGGGAGGGGAAAATGTGGCAAGACAGAGGGTTAAAACGCGAAAAAATGATGCCCCGCTGACTGCGTTGGATGCCATCTGTTTTTCGTTGGATAAGACAAGGGGTTCGGTTATCAAAACTCCCCTACATTTTACAAACATTTTTTTTATAAATTAGATAAATGGGCCCCACTAAAAATTACCAAAATGCTTCTCAAATTTAAGTACTCATAACTTTTCTAGCCAAACTCTAATTTAGGTGTACTTGGTGTCATTGAATTTTATTTGTTAGTACTATTTAATTATCCATGTTTTAACTCTCAATTTGACCATTTAAATATCAATTTTTTGAAACCTAAAATTTTATATTTTTTTAATGAAATTCTTGAATAATTTATGTATAATTAGTGAAATAATATTTACCAATATGACAATATATAAAGACCTATTGGATGTGTGAGTTATCAGCTTAAAAAATAAAATAATAATACTAAAACTTGAAGGACTAAAGTGTAACAAAATAATAGTTAAGCATGCATTAATTACACTTTACACTATAATTACATAAGAAAAAAGAAAATAAATGACATAATTACACTTTAGGTATACCTAAATTTAAATAATTCGAGCATATAATAAAAGGCTACATTGATCCATATCGCTTTGATATCCGAATATAAATTATCCGCTGCCTAAATCCACACCCCATCCAACGCGATTCAGATTTTTAAAATAAAATCCAAAATAATACATCAGATATGATTTAACATCCATGTATGCATAAATTGCAATTTGATTGAATCTAATTTTAGATAATTCCTAATCCTTTGATAAACCTAAAGATGAGCACAGGACGAATGGCATTGTCAAACTTAAAAAGTTTTTTTTTGCTAGTTATTATGAAATTCAAAGCAGGTAATTAAGACTACTATCATCTAATAATGAAATTCCCTAATGCATCTAATAATGAAATTCTCTCTGCATTTTTTTTTTCTATACAAACTACTAGATTCTTTTTCTTTCTTTCTTGAGTCAATGTGCATTTGCCTCGGTCTTTTCTTACTTTTTCTTCTTTTTTTTTCTGAAAGGCGGCCCTCAGTCCTTGATTTTTCTTTAACTTTCTACTTCTCTTGATGGTTAAACAAATCTCTCTCTCTCTCTCTCTCTCTCTCTCTCTCTCTCTCTCTCATGTTTACTAGCTTATCTTTTCCTATTTACTCCAAGTTATATTTTTTGGTAGGCAATTTACTCTAACTTTACAAATTTTCATCTAAATAATTACAACTCGTTCTCTTTCTCTCTCTAGTGCTAGAAATTTCGATCTTAATCAGTAGTTAACAAAATTTATATTTATTTTCTCATTTTGGTATCTATAACAATAGTTTAGTAATTAATATGTAGTTAATGAGCCCTCAAGGAAATCTATAAAATGTAATGTATTACTTTATAAATTTACTAATTAAGACTATTAATGTACTACGTTGTACTATCTTGGTGCAATTATCAGTTTCTAAGTCACTAATTTATTTATCATTTACGGTGACTTAAAGAGGGCAAGATCTCCTTTGCTGTTCTGGAGATCACTCCTCTTCCATGTCCTCCGTCAAGCGATGTTCTAAATCCTCATTAATTGGACGTATTGACCCTTGCTTTTGTGAGGTCTTCAGAGTTGCAAACGGAGGGGAAAAAGAATTTCATTCGGTAGACATAGCGAAAAATTATTATCGTCTGTCAGCACGGACAAAAAGAAGTGTTAAGATCACGCAACAGATGACGTTTCTTGAATATGGCCTACAAGTGACAGGACCCAGAATATGAATGATCATACTATCAAATAATTTCTCTCTCTCTCTCTCTCTCTCTCTCTCTCTCTCATGGCCTGCAAGTGACAGGACCCAGAATATGAATGATCATACTATCAAATAATTTCTCACTGACACACTCTCTCTAGCTTTTTAAGTTGGAGGGTTTCCTTTTGAGTTTTGATAGCATAGTCTAGATCATTTAAGTCTATTTTAATATGAGATGGAGTGGGTATCGAACCAACAAGAAAAAAGCCTGATGTTAGCTTGCACGTTGAACAGTTGTTCAACCCCGGTTTCTGCATTACACTTTCAACATCATCACCTTCATTGGCAACCCCATTAGCTCCTTGTTTTTTCAATAAAACAATTTGAAGTGCTTGTTAGATCCACTCTCCTATAGTCTTAGGTGTCTATGTTCAGATTATCTGGAGAATTTCTTCCCATTCAATAGCACTTTCAATGAAACACTAGAAAAGAGAAATGGGAGGTTCAACATCAACATCTTCATTGTTTATGATTTACAAACAATGGGCTCATTCTTCATATTAGACTAAAAGAGACGAGCCCAAGATTTTGAGGGGATTTCCGATGTTGTCTTCCACCAAGAACGGTCTTTGTTTATTTGACAGATTTTCTTGTCTTTCTTGCCAGACTTGAGTTTGACACCTCCATCGATACGTCATCATGCATCGAGAATGGTCTGGATAGTTAAAATCGTTGCTCTTCTATGAGCTATATTTTTATTTTCTTTTGCAAGCAGTATAATTCAGTTAAGTGGATGATAAATATATGTTTTTAATCGTCTTAAAAACCCTCCAATTTAGTAGCGAGCTCTCTCTCTGTCTCTCTCACTGTCTCTAAGATTTGTTATGGTTCAAGTGTAGAGTTTAATATCTTTTTCATGTCTTTTTTGGTGGTAGATGTCAAACTTTTCCACTTTCAACCACTTGAGATTTCAACAAATATCTACGATGTAAAATATAACTTATGCAAGCCAACCAATACAAGCACAAAAATGAATGGGGAAACAAAGAGTAAAGAGCAACGCTCTCTCTTCCATGTGAACTACTTGAATTTCAATAAATATTGGAGATCTATTAACGATCTTGAACTCATACACCAGTTCATGCAAAGCAGATGTTTCTTGACATCTTTATGTTATATGGGAGGCAAGAGCTTAATTTTTCAAAGGTGGTATGGAGATATATAGAGTGATGGAACTGGTTTCTTTGAATTTGCAATGGTTGTTCTTTCGTCCTTCTGACCATCTCGATCATTTTGTAAGTTCTTCCCTTTGACAAAAAAGAAACCGCTAACTTCAATAAATAAATAAATACAAGGGAAAAGTACAATTTTTGCCCTAAACTATCCACTTAAAATACTTTGGTCCACTTCCAAATCAACATTTTAGTCCTATTGATTGTGATTCACTTTAGTAATTCCATTAACTTTCTTCCTACCATTGGGTTTCACCACCTATATTATATTCATTTCATTTTTTTTGTTAATTTTTTTTAATGTTTTACTTGTTACCTTTTTTCCCCATTTTTTGAGACAAAAATTATAATAGAAGAAAGAAATGGTCAAAATCCATCTTTGCCAATCAAATTTGCAAAGATAGAGAGAGCTTGACCCTTCTTCTTCCTCATCTTCTTCTTTTTGGGGTTTGATTGCCCTTAAAAGAGTAGGGAAACAAGAGGTATGATAGCATAATGTGCAGCACCACACCAAATCAATAGTGTCATCCACTTTTGCTTGGTGGCCCTACCTCTAGTTGATCAGACATGTCCATCTAAAGCCTCTAATCTTTGTATGAATAGTGCTTTGGTTAGGATTGGATGAGCCTAGAATTTGAAAATTTGTGCTTATAGTTGGAGCTCAACTATTGGATATATTGTATAATGAGTAGTACATGATTAACTAGTAAGAAATAGAGTTTTTGAAGGTAATAATCTTCCAATCACTTGGAGAAATTAGATGGTTGTGATTCACTTTAGTCCTTCAATTAACTTTTTGCCTACAGTTGGTTTTCAGCACCTATATTTTATTTATTTATTTATTATTTTCTTAATTTTTTTGATGTTGTACTGGTTACTTTTTTTGTAATTTTTTTAGACAAAAAATTCTGAGAAAAGAAATGGCCGAAGGTCTTCTTTGCAATTCAAATTTGCAGTGTGTGTGTGTGTGTGTGTGTGTGTGTGTGAGAGAGAGAGAGAGAGAGAGAGAGAGAGAGAGAGAGAGAGAGAGAGAGAGAGAGAGAGAGAGAGACCTTCTTCTTCCTCCTCTTCTTCTTTTCGTGGTTTTGATTGCCCTAAAAAGGGTAGGGAAACAAGAGGAATGATAGCACAATGCATGGTACCACACCAAATCAGTAATGTCATCACTTCTGCTTGGTAGCCCCACCTCTAGTTGATCAAACATGTCCATCTAAAGCCTCTAATCTTTGTATGAATAGTGCTCTAGCTAGGATTGGATGAGCCTATAATTTGAAATTTTGTGCTTATAGTTGGAGCTCAACTATTGGATATATTGTATAATGAGTAGTACATGATTAACTAGTAAGAAATGGAGTTTTTGAAGGTAATAATCTTCCAATCACTTAGAGAAATTAGATGGTTGTGATTCACTTTAGTCCTTCAATTAACTTTTTGACTAGAGTTGGTCTTCACCACCTATATTATATATATATATATATATATATATCTTGAATTTTCTGATGTTTTGCTGATTACTTTTTTTGTAATTTTTTTAGACAAAAAATTCTAAGAAAAGAAAGGGCCGAAGGTCTTCTTTGCCATTCAAATTTGCAATGAGAGAGAGAGAGAGAGAGAGAGAGAGAGAGAGAGAGAGAGAGAGAGAGAGAGAGAGAGCCCTTCTTCTTCCTCCTCTTCTTCTTTTCGTGCTTTTGATTGCCCTAAAAAGGGTAGGGAAACAAGAGGAATGATAGCATAATGCATGGCACCACACCAAATCAGTAATGTCATCACTTCTGCTTGGTAGCCCCACCTCTAGTTGATCAAACACGTCCATCTAAAGCCTCTAATGTTTGTATGAATAGTGCTCTAGCTAGGATTGGATGAGCCTAGAATTTGAAAATTTGTGCTTATAGTTGGAGCTCAACTATTGGATATATTGTATAATGAGTAGTCCATGATTAACTAGCAAGAAATAGAGTTTTTGAAGGTAATAATCTTCCAATCATTTAGAGAAATTAGATGGTTGTGATTCACTTTAGTCATTCAATTACCTTTTTGCCTATAGTTGGTTTTCAGCACCTATTATATATATATATATATATATATCTTAATTTTTCTGATGTTGAACTGATTACTTTTTTTGTAATTTTTTTAGACAAAAAATTCTAAGAAAAGAAAGGGCTGAAGGTCTTCTTTGCCATTCAAATTTGCAATGAGAGAGAGAGAGAGAGAGAGAGAGAGAGTGTGTGTGTGTGTGTGTGTGTGTGTGTAATATCCTCAATTTTAGATATATATTAAAATTTTATTAAATAAATTAAAAATTAAAAATTATAGATTGAATTTAGTCCTGAAAACTTGAAAATTAGAAAGTACTTGTCGATAGGATTCCAATGACATAAAGAACTCGGAAAATGGAGCTCAAACAAAGGAGTTATGAGTCGTTGAAGTGTAAGGGCATTTTGGAAAATTACCAGGGCCCGAAATATAGGGGCTAGTTTTGATAACGGCACCCCTAACCAGCCTGTCTTATCAGATCCGGCGATTTCGCCGGCGAAATCATTGGAGGAGAGGCGTAAAATAGGAAGAGCCTCATTCCCCCACCTCAAACGCACCTTTCTATCAAGTTTATTCCTCAATCATCTCCTTTTCCCTCAGCATCGCACCACTGGTTTTACCCTAACCCTAGCCTCTGAGAATCCAAGTTTTTCCGGCAAGTAGGGGCTATGGCAACCTCAAGCAACACTCAGCTCATAGAGGTAAGGTCTAATCTCTTTATTTTCATGTTACATGGGCATGGATATGCTAAATAGAAACGCATGAAATCAGGGAAAACAGGAAAAAACGGAGTTTTTCCTGGAACCCTGAGTATGCTACTATCAGAGCTTGATTTCATAGATGAAACCACATTATTTTGCAAATCGGACCGTCCATCTAATGTATAAGAGACCCAAGATCAAACTCTTTAAATTTGAGAGAGATCCAACGGCTGATTTTTTTGAAAAGCGTAAAGAAAGTACCCATGGAACATTTTAGGAACATGGAAAAAATTGCATAAAAATCATAGATTTTGGAATAATCAATGCAAAAGGACGGTAGAAATGGACACGATATGAAATTTTGAACAAAATGGCTCAAACACCAAGTGATTTGGACACTTATAGGGTCACCGGAGATGACCGGAAGCTGGTCGCCTTCTCTGACGCCAGTTTCCGCGTCGTCAATGTAATCCTGTGTAAACCGGGGCCGCCGATGTAACCCGATATAAACTGGGCTCTGGTGTAACCCGGTGTAAACCCGGGCTGCCATGTAACTCAGTGTAAATTGAGTGTTGGTATAAATAGGTGTAAACTGCATCGATAGTGCAAAAGAGCTTATGGTGGTCAGTCAGCCCTAAAAGAGGTATAGTTCCACTTTAAACTTGATTTTTGAGAGCTATAGGAGTCCAAATCATAATCTGAAAAGAGGTGTTGTGACCGTATTGACGACGCAAACCTAGATTTAACCTAAAAACTTATAAATAACCAATTTTACTTTAGAAAATTTTTAAAATAGTGATGTGATATTGATAGGTACATCCAAACATATAAGTTAAAGGGATTTTACGAGCGAATTGAGTGATCTCACTTCAAGGTAAGTGACGACAATTAATGTTTTATTTTAATTTTAAAACCATGCATAATCCTAGCATTATGAGTTATTGTGATTTAAATTGCATTTATTCTTAACCGTTAATTTTATGAGATTTAGAGTTACGCTATGATTATTATAAATTGCAATCATGTATTGAATAAACCTATGACAAATGATTTTATGAGCATGATATTATCTAATTATGCATAGATATCAATTTCTTTTCTTTATTACATTATTGAAATGGATAGATTTGGATGAGAAAGAAAAATAGATTCTGTAAATTTACACTTGGTTTAGTATGTTTCTATGGAGAAATGTTATGAAGATGTTAACATGAATAAATGGCTAATATGCTCATCTTATAGATTGTGATTTATGATGTTTGCAATATTTCATGCAAATGTAAATTTATGATATTGATCTGTAAAATGATTATGAGAATATAATTATTAAATTTAAAATTTTATAATTACTGGACATTTAATATAATGTTTACAGGAGCTGTGTAAGTGAATCATTGGATGGGTCCTATTTTCATGAAAAGCATATTTATTTTATAAATAAACTGTATAATTATATATAGTATGAGAATCAAAAGTGACATTTGGAATTTTAAAAAAATGAAGTTCCAAGAAAATCTTTTCTGTTGTTTTAGATTTTTAAAATTTTGGCGCTCCATCATTTGAAAATAAAAGCAAAAATTGTTTGAAAAACTCGGGTTGTCTCATCTGTGATCTGCACCCAAATCGGATATGAATTGGGTTTTTTTTTAACTTGTCATTTGTGTGGATCAAAAATTCCAATCCCCGACCAATTTGTATACGCGTGGATCGAATCAGATGAAATCCGATTATCCATTTTATTATCATTAATGGGTATCCATCCATGGGACCGACATAGAACTGTTTTCTAATGTTTTAATGCCTTGCACATTCTGCTTTTCTAGGTTTTGGTGTTAGAGTGAAGAGATACATTACTATCAAGAAAAAGAAGAAGGAATAATACACAAAATCATAGAAGGAGGCCACAATTTACTATTAGGTTATTAGGTGACTTGAAGGTCATGGGTTCGAGGTGTAGAAATAGCCTCTTGCAAATGCTAGGTAAGGCTGCATATTATAGACTCAATATGGTCCATCTTTTTTCTGAACTCTACATAAGTAGGAGTTTCATGAACTGGGCTGCCTTTTTTTAGATCCTTTGTTACCAAAGAATGTGTTTTTTAAACTCCTGGCTCTTGTGACAAGCTAGTATTGTTAGCTTTAATTAGTGCATTTAGTTCATGTTATGATAACTTAAGAACACGAGTATGGTACATGTGCAAAGCACGTAAGTGGTCTAACTACATTAAGTTTTTACTTAGTCAAGCGATATCCCAAAAATATTCTCTCTAAAAAGATCTTGATTGAATATTGTTGTAAATTTTAAAATAGCTGGAGTAATTCAATGAAGATGCAAACCAAAAGATGAACAAAACGTGTTTTAGTTCGTTGAATGCACACTGTTGCTTGTGAAAAACTTATGACTATTATTTGTTAAAGGCATCCAATGAGCATTAAATTTGTTGTCCAGCTTATACGAGGCATTCCTAACATGATAAATGGGTTAGGTTGACAAGAAAATTTGTTTAATCATGCATGAAAAGAGAAGTTAAACTCCTTACACTCCTCTTCAGTGCGTACCAAGACTCATCCAACAAAACTTGGATTTTAAATACAACTACTGAAAGAATACATATAAGAAAAGAGGAATGCAAAACCAATCAAACAAAGCGCTCATTTTGGCATAAAAGGGGCACACTTTTGAATGATCTTACTAGCTCATCTCTTTGCTCCTAACATGGATGTCCATTAACTAAAAATGCCTAAAAATTGGAAGAGTTAAGCAAGTGAAAAAATATATGTTTATTTATAGAAATTCAATGAAAAAACTTTCTATTAAACAACAATCTAAATTCAATGACCAAATATACACCTGACTTTTGAACTGGAAAATATCCACAACAACACAAATGAGATGAACTAGTTGGATCATTCGAAAGCAGGTCCCTTCTATAAAAAAAAATGAGCACTTTGGATTTGACACTTTGTTTGAGAGCTTTAGTCTAACATTCCTCATAGCAAGAACCTATAGAATTCATCTAGTTCCTTTGATCAAAGAAAAATACAACAGCATGTCTACCCTCCATGCATCGTGATACAAAAATGGAATGACATTTAACAGTACAAGTACAGGAATACTTCAAATCATAAACTTTTTTAAGACCATAAATGATGCTTGATGTAGTGATTGGTTTCCAAATTAGTTTTTTTGCAAAAAAATTTCATATATTGTTGATGATGTGGACAAATCTTTGTCATAAATAAGTTAAACCAACTCTAGATTTTCATTGATAGTGCACGCCGATTCCTTATTTGTATGAATGCAGTACTAAACGTCTTACCAAAGCATGCCAACTCCGGATGGAAAGATTTTGCTAGGAGAATGATCATTTAAACTATGATGGTTTCTACTATTTCTCTTTTTCTTAAAAAATGCTTTTCTTTCAAAATAACATTTGTTTAATCTTAAACAGAAAAGACAAAGGAAAAATTGGTGAAATATCATTTTGAAGCTTTATAATGTTTGCATATGTGGTGGATCTGTAGTTAAACTTACAAGTGGAACCTAGGTGGTTGGCCAAAGTGTTTGTTTTTCAGAAGCAAGACCCAAAGAATCCTCTCCGTTGAATGATATTATCCGGCCGTTGATACATGATGATCCATATATATGATGTTTGTTAGCCACAAGTTATGTGGGGCCAGACATCCTCCGCGATATACAAAGGGCAACCCTAAAATTCATCTCAAATCTGAGCCCTTAGTTGACTCAACCCTACCTAGCATTTTCTTGGAGATGTTTACCTACGTACCTGGTAAACTTAAATGACCAAGGCCTATTAGTAAGCTCTATTGTAGCTTTAAGTGCAATCCTATCAAATCATATGATATAAACCATCCAAATCAAATGTATAGATGATCTGTCTAGACGAGTGATCCGAAGATTGATAATTAATCCTGTTGTTTGGTCCACCAGGAGGACTATCACAATTTACTGGTGCTAAACTATCTGAGCTATAACTTTCTACTCTCTATGAAAAGCAGCTATTCAATGCAGAAGCTATCACTGAAGATGTACACAGCAACAAGTACAAAGAAGCAAGTAGGTGTGGCGAGAAGGCGGCAGGTGGGTCGAAGAGCTGCTTGCTTTCCGTGCACATGTCTGCTTTTCGACCAGGCAACTTTCTGCCTTTATAATAGGTCACAAATCTAAGATTGTTCTCTCCTTAAATCGTAGGACATGAAAACACCTTGGAACTCCGTTGATTTAACTTGAATAGAGCGATTCAAGCTGATAACTCAAAGAAACTCCAATAAGTTTGAAGATAATTTCAGGGGATCAAATAGCTGAATCGAGGTGACTCAAAACGGTAAGTCAGTCCAGTTAGCTCGGATAAGTTTTCAAGTTAAGTCTGGAGTTTTTAAATATTACGGTTTCAAGTCTAACTTAAATTCAGCAGGAGAGAGAGAGAGAGAGAGAGAGAGAGAGAGAGAGAGAGAGAGAGAGAGAGAGAGAGAGAGAGAGAGAGAGAGAGAGAGAGAGAGATGCTTGATTCGGTACAGTTTTAGGTATCGTACGTGTAAATTTTTGGTTTTACGCACGCATGCACCAGATAAAATCCTATTTAGCTAGGCTGCTCAATGAGGTATAAGATATAGAATTGGAGATACAGGTTAAATATGTGTGCAATGAGCTAAGGTATAGAATTAGAGACATGGGTGTTACAATAATATTCATCCATTCATGATGACAACCAGGATACATTGCATGAAGTGTCAAGGCGATAGACGCAAGAAAAACCAAGGATACATTGAATTCAGTACCAAGTTTTCAGACTAACAATCTTATTTTGTAATCTACTATTTATGGGCATCCGATGGTCGTTACCCTTTTTTACTGAGAGAAATAACGAGATTAATGGGCTTCGTTATCTCCCTTGACAATTGTTCAGCGACATTCTTTTCGTACCTCTGGAACAAATCTTCAATAATTGCATGGCCAAAATGATTAGCAAGCATGGATTCTGTGACGGCTCTTATGGTCTTTGCAATATTTCTTGCCCTCTTGTAATTATCAAACACAAATCTCTTGTCACCATCTGTATAACTGCCATCCCAATTTATTTCATTTAGTTGGAGATGACTAAGAGTGAAGGATCCCTCGGTCTTAATTACATCTTCCAATTCTTCAGCCGAAGGTGTATAATAGGGTAGATTGAAGGAATCTAGCTTTTCCTCTTCAATAACTCCCTAAATTGTACATAGTAATTTGTTAGTACATACGCACAAGCCCAATATTTTGAACGATCCATTCTGTTCATCTCGCTCGCTAGCCCCTGACATGGGCAGTACCAAAATTCTCATATTTTGAGAACTTCAAGAGCCTCCCCATTTGGCCTTTTGTAGTTGAGAAATGAACGATATTTTAAGGAGGGACGTTTTTGTTTCCGTTGTTCATTTTTCAACCACATGATTCCGGATTAACGCTCTTAATAGACGAGATTTTTAATATCATCCGATCTTGGGGACGGAAAATTCAATGAACAGATTAGATCACTAATTTTTTTTAAAGAAATATGGGCCCCCCGTGCATGAGAGAGACAGTTATCAAATGAGAGAGAGAGAGAGAGAGAGAGAGAGAGACCTGCGAGACCATGTCCCTGATTGCTTGTGCCATCAGCTCCCACACAGTACAACATTCATCACTACTCGGATCGCTGCTTTTTCTACCGATAATTATAAGAAGCATACGTCCCCCCACAATTATTTCTTCAGAGCGTAACTTGAGAAACAAAGAGAAATCTCTTTGAAATTGCTCTAAGTAAGCTCCGTACACACTTGGAGGGCTTTTCTTTGCTAAGTAGATGTTCCCCTTGTTCAACCAAATCCCCATCTCATCTTGAATCCCTTTAGGAACCTGCGGACATATAATATAGGCAACCTTAAGCATATGCATGGAGACATAGGCAACCTGCCGGCATATGATCGTTCTCATAGTCGACTTGCGAGGTTTAGAGCAATGTTTGAAGCGGCCACCTCACGGTTAACCTAGGTCCTCACGCTCGTCGAAGAAGCAACAAGCATTAGTTTATTGAGAGTTGCCTTCAAGGACATTGGCAAGGACAGTAACAACTCCACCAGGCATCGGAGTCCCCTTTCAAATAGTAATTAGTTCTGACAAATTGCCAAAGAGAAGAGAAGCTGAAGGGAAGCTTACCCGAGAGAGCCAGTGAAGACTGTACGAAGAATGAATAAAGTGCAGACTATTGCTAGGAAAAAGCCTCCCGTAAAATGAACCAGGCGCTCCAGCAATGAAGCATGATCCGGTATCGATCTCCATTGCTTCTCTAAGTTTATCGTAGAAGCCAGGTAGTGACCGGAAAATGGTGTTGAAATCGTTTCCTGGAAGATCATTTAGGAATACTTGGAACTCGGGAGACAGACGGTTTAGCTCACAACATCTCCTGCTGATGGCGTCGATGACCTCATAGACCACTAAAAGAGTGTTGGAACCCGAAGAGCAGCCCAAGTCTGCGATCCCAAACCTCTTAGGGAAGGAGGTGCCGTAAGCATCTAATACTGTCTCCTCCACTTGGCGCTTTGTTTTCATGAGTGCTTCTCTCTATGACAAGGAAACGACTAATTAGATAAACAATTATGTAATGGGGAAATGATATTCCCACCCGTTGTGTTGACATTACTTCCACATGCGCCCCCCCTCCCGGGGCCCTCCCCCCGCGCGCGGGTCTTTCGGTCATTTACAGTTGTTAAGTGTTTAATTGCCCATGATATGGGTTAGTTAATGGTCCTGCAGTGTGTGTGCGTTGCTTTAGCTGGATAAGCAAAGACTTACAGCCCCTTGGTTGCGAGACCACAGAAGCAGAACAAACTGTACTGAACAACAACGGTACAGGTAGAGACGTTACTGGTCATCCAAAAATCATTCATCTCCCGTGTAGGTGCAGCCCCTTAGGTAGGCCTTCTCCCACAATGTCGTTCATCGGACAGTCTTCTCTGTTTGTTGCTCATGAGGTGTCAAAGATGGACAAGCCATCTATTTCACACCTCAAAACAACAAAGTTAAGATCAATGCTGTGATTTTGTGGCTATATCTTGTATTAGACAACAGCAGCAGATACATGTTTTGATCTGTGACACACGGGTGAATGTTTTGATCTGTGACACATGGGCCTTGTCTATAATTTAGCTGATAATAGACTCAATACTGAGTAAGACTTTACTCTTGTAATCGTCTTCCATACAATTTCAAGCTTGATCGAGAGAGAGAGAGAGAGAGAGAGAGAGAGAGAGAGAGAGAGAGAGAGAGAGAGAGACCTGGAGTGTCGAGTTATTAGCATAGCTATTATTTCCTGCTCCACCAGTCATGCAAAGAACTTGTTGCACTTCCATGACTTCTTCAAGGCCTTCACACTGCTGTGACGACTTAGATATATGAGGCCGTGTTATGGAAAAAGTGCACGATGCACGAAATATATATAGGACACAAGACCGAGGGACACACGAACCTTTTGGAGACACCTTTTGTCACGTGCGAGTAAGAAGATTCGTCCAGAGTATTGTTACGCTGAAGCTCTTTCGTGTGAACCCTTCCTTTCGGTGGTCCATATGCTTTGGGCTCCTCCTCAGTCTTGTGCTGAGAGAGAGAGGGGGCGGAGTGGGAGAGTTACCATCCAATTTCTATTTCTAGCGATTTTGAACGTTATGCTTGTTAATGCGAGGTTCATATTTGGCCATCGAGGGCTGATATGTTTGGTGACGCATCCCGCAATAGTTTTTGTTTTTGGTAAATATTATATATATATATATATCTTTATTTATATCATTACGACTATTTCTATCTATCTTTAGTTACCATCCAATTTTTATTTCTAGCAATTTTGAACGTTATGCTTATTAATGCGAGGTTCATATTTGGCCATCGACAGCTGATATGTTTGGTGACGTATCCCTCAATAATTTTTGTTTTTGGTAAATATTATATATATATATATATATATCTTTATTTATATCATTACGACTATTTATTAAACAAATTCGATTGATTGATATGAGTTGATTTTTTGTTACGATAGATTGACGAAACAATAGCCAGTCTCTCAGTGTCAGTGTTGGCCCAGCAAAGTGCTTTCGCCGTTGGCATTCTTTCCGATCTCTACGCATTTCACCGCTCCACCATAAATTTCCTTTGCCCCTACCATACTTTAGCTAACAGAAAGTGTTCAATTGGAACAGGAAAACATGACTGAATTAGTCTTAGTTAACCTCTCTAGTCGGGAAACGCATTAGATATTTACCTAACCCAATAGGCCCTTGAGCAGATCCCACATTAGCCCCAAGACATTGATATCTAACTAGAAAAGTAAATGCTTGGGACAGCAAAATCTGGCTTCTGAATCTTCAGACTTCAAGATGCTCTCGAAACTTGTCAAGAATTCAACTAGAAGAAGGCAAGAGAGTCGCATGCTAACAATAATTGTGGTACACTGAAAGAAGACCAACCACGTGAAACGCACGATTTCTTTGCCCAGCCACGTGAAACATAATGGGGAAACGGGGAAAGAGATGGTTAACTAAAGTAAGACGATTAGGGCATTAGGCATGGGATAACAACCGTACATACAATTATAAAAGGATGGTGATCATATGCTTTGAACTTACATCTTATCAGTGTTAAAATATAGATAAAATTATACAGACCCAAATAAAATATGCCTACATCTTTGTTCTTTCTTCTTATATGTATCATATAAGTTTTTAGATCTTCTATATCTAATATTTAAATTAAAAGTTCATACATTTAATATCTTATATAATCTTGCATTAGAAATTCTTCTGCATCCCATTTTTCACCCTCAATCTTACATATTTAATCGTAGCCTTTAGATCCTTCACATCTAAGAATTTCTCCTAGATCTTGTGCATATAGGCTAGATCATACCTAACACATCCCTAAAGTTTATTTCTATTTTGCATGTATGATTGGATCATTTAGATCTCATCCATATGACTCGATCTATTTGATCAAGATAATTTATCAACCTAAGTTTAAAACACATTATTATGCAATTGGATTTGGACTATAATTTTACTTGTAATTTTAGAAAATATATCAGATCAAACTATATAAATCTAACTATATTCAATTAGCTAAACTTTTTATCCATTTGGATCATATATTGAATAACAAGAAACATAGATCTATCCATTAAATTTACAATTGTTGTGTACTGATCAATCTCTCTGACTCCAGTGTAAACAATTAAAAATTAAGTCTATTACATTCTTCCCCTCAGAGAAATTTTGTCTTCGAAATTATCTTTACATCAAGCCCTAAAAATTTCAAGATGTGTCTATCTCACCCCCTCCTTAGTATCACATGTAGCTTCCTCCACTGAATGATGCTTCCAAAGAACCTTGACCAATTGAATGGTCTTAGTCCTCACCTCTTATACTTTATGATCCAAAATTCATACTACTCTTTCCTCAAAAGTCAGGTATGGTCTCAGCACTGTAGGTACCTACTCATGCACATGTGATGGATTAGTTATATACTTGCTTAGCTCAAATTTTAATTATTTATTCTATTTATGTAAATCATATTTTAATTTGAATATAGAAAAAAAAAAAAAAAATTCTTACTTAAACAAGAGGGGCCAATTTTGATAATAGCATGCCCTTCTTTAAAACATAATAGTCATAGAATCCAATTGTTACCCGAAACAAGGAAGAAAAGAAACGAGAGAGAGAGAGAGAGAGGAAACGTCATTGAAATGCGTGAATTGCAATCGCCATAGACTGAGCAAAATGGGAAAACATCGACTTTGATCACCCATCCAAACTAATCATCTTGTTTTCTTCAATATAGCAACTTATACCCTCATCTAGATTGTCAATTTGTCTCCATCTTGTTGAAAAAATTGATGGAGAACAACAAAAAACTAATGGAGGAGATGATTGTAGGCATTGCAATAGGAGGTAGATTTTGAAGATCTAGTCCTTTCATCTTGTTTCTCGTTGCAAGAGAAGTAAATGCCCTTAAGAATAAAGAAATCTGGCAAGAAATGGTGACCAATCAAAGTAAAATAGTAAGTTAGGTTTTTGTCAAAATTTCAATCAATTAAGTGACAAATCAAGTATTGATGTAATGATTTGACTTGGGAACAATTACATGACATAGATAGTGATCGTCTGACATCAAAATCCAAACAAATTTCATGCTTAACGATTGGTTGATCCAAACCATATATTTCAGGTAAGATGGTTTTGAATGGATCTCCTTCCATTATGAATGTTTATGCAAATATAAGTATTAGATCTATGTTTTATTGCTTAGATTAGCTCGGATCTGATTAATTACACTTGAAACATCTTAATAGGACTACAAATGAGTTAGTTCAATCTAGGTACGGAACCGGTGGCATGCGTTTTTTTTCTGGAAGATAAAGCCGCGAGCATGATTTAAAAGCCCTCAAAGAACATGTACGAAAAAAGATGCAATAAATAGACCCAGCTACTCGTTTGCATAATGCAGCGTGATACACAACGTCCAAAATGCTTCCACGTAACAAGACAACCGTGATACATGAACTACATGCACCGTTTATTGGTTGCATGAGAAATGATGAGATGAACTCCCTCAACCAGAATGCTGCCTGCAGGAGACATGAACTTGGCCCACACAGTTGACATGGGCTTAGGGGAATTTTAAGCTGCTCCAGTTTAGTTACCGTTCCTTCATCTTCCTAGTTGTTGATAGCCATAGCACTGAAACAGCTAGGGTTATGCAAATTTAAAAAGCGTACACCTGCCATAAGTGACCATTCAGAAGACTATATCCACCAGTTAACCTTATTTGTTTGATGGAGCTGTCATAGATGGTAGATGAACAAACGCTATCGGGAGAGGAGTTGCAATCTTATGTATAAAATGATAGAATTATTCTATATAAACTAGGAAAATATATTTGACTGTAATACGTTTGGTGTCGCATAGAATGCATGGAACACTTCACCAGTGTAAAGCCTGGCTAATAGTAAAGGACACAACCGAGAAGGAGACTCATAGTATGTGAACCTTCAGCACAGTGGTGAAGACTTGTGTTGTAAGGTTGACAAATGTTACTAGCTAGCCCACTGAGCTGGTCATTGAGTGTGATGATTCAAAAAATTTCAATATTATTTTATCACTTTTATAATCACCAGGCATCGGAGACACCTTTAAAATTGTAATTAGCTTGAACATATTGTCAAAGAGAAGTTAAAAATGAACATTGCCCGAGAGAGCCAGGGACGACTACACGAAGGATAAATAAATTGCAGGCTTTTGCTAGGAAAAAGCCTCCCATAAAATGATCCAGGCGTTCATGATCCGGCATCGATCTCCATTGCTTCTCTAAGTTTATTGTAGAAGCGAGGTAGGGACCTGAAAATGGTGTTGAAATCGTTTCCTGGAAGATCATTTAGAAAACCTAGGAATTCGGGTGACGGACGGTTTAACTTACAACATCTCCTGCTCATGGCGTCGATGACCATATAGACCACCAAAAGAGTGTTGGGACCCAAAGAGCAGCCCAAATCTGGTATCCAAACCTCTGCGTAAAAGAGATGCAGGTATAGGAAGCATCTAATACGGTCTCTTCCAGTTGGACGTCCGTTTTAATGATTGCTCCTCTCTATGACAAGGAAACCACTAATTAGACAAACAATTATGTAATAGGGAAATCATATTCCCACCCCTTGTACTGACATTACTCCTGCCCCTGGTAGTCTTTTGGTCATTTACAGTTGTTAAAGTGTTTAATTGCTCATTTTATGGGTTAGTTAATGTTGCTACAGTGGGTGTGCGTTGTTTTTTGCCAGATAAGCGGAGAGTTACGGCCTCTCGTTTGCAAAACCACAAAAGCAGGACAAACTGTACTGAACAACAACGGTACAGGAAGATGTGTTGCTGGTTATCCTAGCCACTTATCTTCTGGTAGGTGCAACTACTTAGGCCATTTCTCAGAATGCCAGTCATGGGACAGTCTTATCAGTTTGTTGCTCATGAGGTGTAGAGAAAGGATAAACCATCCATTTCACAACTCAAAACAACAAAAGTTAAGATCATTGCTGACAACAGCAGCAGATGAATGGTTTTGATCTGTGAAATATGGACCTGAACTACGCTTCAGCTAATAATAGACTCAATTCCTTTCACAACTACCATTCCTTCCACGAGGAGAACAAAGCTTTTATATACATGCTAGCCACGGACAAGTGCCGATACACGTCTTTGACTTAGAGACGGGGTGTGGACGTAGTATGAGATTGTCAAATACATCTCGAAACATACTTTTACAGCAAATTTTAACCTTTAGCAGCAGAAAATATCAAGACTGCGTCTGGGAACGGCTTTTCCGCTAACAATTTCTTAAGCACAAGTGAAAAACTCAAATAAAGCGGATGAAATGGCCTACCTACTAAAAATCATTTCTAGTTGATACTTGTAAGGTCTTCATGCGTGGCTAATTTTTGTTGTAAAATTGTAATGACCTTGGTTTTTATAATATATTTTTTGTAATTCTTTTTGAAATGTTGGGCCTTAGTTGTAAAAGTATTTAGAAAACAAACACCAAAAAATATTTTTCATGAAAAGACACTTCTAGATAAACCCCGAGTGTTATTTTTTCTTTTCTAAAAAAGGATTATTGGTAAAATGAGCCCTACATTTTTACTGAAAATTCGATAGAGTTTCCTTTGTTTTTTTGACATTAAACATTTAATGCATGTTATTGCGAAATACCTAATAAACACCTTTATAAATAAAAGGATAAAGGAGACTCCGTCTCCATCCCATCACATTTACATACATAGCTTTATATTTTGAAAATCAAAATTCATCCAAATCAAAAGAAATCATGACCAAGATCAATCCAGTCACAGCCAAGCAATACCACCTTGCTCCACATGTCTCTAAAATCGTATCAATTCAATATATTACATTAATTTAATAAATCATCAACTATATTGCAAACCTGTTTGTTATACCTGTTACTTCATCTTGAAATCTCTAGCACAGTCTTTTACTTCTTTTTCATGTTCTATTTCATCAAATCTAAAACATTATAAACAATTTATAATGTCTCAAGCTTGCGCTTGTGTATACAGCTTCACATCTATTTTATCAAATTTGTAATTCAATTTTAAACAGCATCTCAAATCATTTTTCATGCAGTTTGTAAATAATATGATGATCAAATTGGAGACAAGAAACATGATGAAAGTTGTATTTCAATCTCAGTTCCACAGTTTCATGTTAAAACATTTCAAATAGTATCAATATAAAACATATACGACCATCACATTTACATACATAGCTTTGTATTTTGAAAATCAAAATTCATCCAAATCAAAAGAAATCATGACCAAGATCAATCCAGTCACAGCCACGAAATACCACCTTACTCCACATGTCTATAATCTAAAATCATATCAATTCAATATATTATATTATATTAATTTAATAAATCATCAACTATATTGCAAACCTGTTTGTTATACCTGTTACTTTATCTTGAAATCTCTAGCACAGTCTTTTACTTCTTTTCCATGTTCTATTTCATCAAATCTAAGACATTATAAACAGTTTATAATGTCTCAAGCTTGCGCTTGTGTAGGCAGCTTCACATCTATTTTGCCAAATTTGTAATTCAATTTTAAACAGCATCTCAAATCATTTTTCATGCAGTTTGTAAAGAATATGATGATCAAATTGGAGACAAGAAACATGATGAAAGTTGTATTTCAATCTCAGTTCCACAGTTTCATGTTAAAACATTTCAAATAGTATCAATATAAAACATATACGACCATCACATTTACATACATAGCTTTGTATTTTGAAAATCAAAATTCATCCAAATCAAAAGAAATCATGACCAAGATCAATCCAGTCACAGCCACGCAATACCACCTTGCTCCACATGTCTATAATCTAAAATCATATCAATTCAATATATTATATTATATTAATTTAATAAATCATCAACTATATTGCAAACCTGTTTGTTATACCTGTTACTTTATCTTGAAATCTCTAGCACAGTCTTTTACTTCTTTTCCATGTTCTATTTCATCAAATATAAGACATTATAAACAATTTATAGTGTCTCAAGCTTGCGCTTGTGTGGGCAGCTTCACATCTATTTTACCAAATTTGTAATTCAATTTTAAACAGCATCTCAAATCATTTTTCATGCAGCTTGTAAATAATATGATGATCAAATTAGAGACAAGAAACATGATTAAAGTCATATTTCAATCTCAGTTCCATAGTTTCATGCTAAAACATTTCAAATAGTATCAATATAAAACATATACGACTTTAAATATGCATTTTTCAAATGATTAAATCATCATAGTAATATCAAGTAAATTACTATATAAACAACATATCACAAGATCACATGTAAGCATAACTTGAGAATTATGTAAAAGATCTGCTATCGAACTTGATAATTCAAACATTGTAAGATTCTCAGTGTATTAAAATAGTAATCGGTTAGATCGTGAACGTCGGCAATCCCAAATTGATAACATCGTCACGTGCACATAAGTACTCTGGCAAATACATCAGCCGGTCGGTCATGAGTACTTATCTAAAGACTATCAAGCCCATCTACATGGGTCACAAAACAGAAATCCTATGGCACACTATGCTCACGATCAGATCACTGAATCGTGCATCTTAGGTATTTAAAATAGCCACCGCAACCTCCACCGCAACTATGGATACATGTTGAAAGGGTGTCGTGACCACCTTCAATGGTTATTCTTACCACAGTAGTAGAGAAAAATGATTCCACTCTGGGCATGGATACCTACCACCTTTGGTGGTTAGAGGCCAAGAGGCCACCTCGTATAATCTCTTAACATAGTGTTCACTAGGCTCATTAGCCTGAACAAAGATATATTTAAATTCTAAATGATCTTAAATCATGTAATGTATAGATCTCACACAAAATCATGTATTTCTTTAACTCAATCTCAAAATATGGGATTAATGCATTTCAAATATTATCATTTCTTTCAAAAGCACTCAACTACAAGTAATGAACAACATTATTTTTGTTTTTCATATAAAAACATGCATCATGGCTATGAAGATACATAAATATAATTCACATGCCTCATTCGCAAATATTATATTCTTTAAAAGCTAAAACGATATTACATGTTGAGATATAAATTCCATAATAATCAAGAAGTCTCAAATAGAAACCATAATAATTCAAATGATTGATAATTTAAAATTCACATATTTTCATAAACTAATTGCATAGTTAAAATCTCATTGGCAAACATATGTTAAAACCACCTACCTCTTAGGCATAATTCTCTGTTTAGCTATGTTTCCTCCTCAACTCTACTTATTAATCAATCATCTCTATTGATGTTACAAAGTTCTTGTCAATGTTGAATCATATATAATTGAATACATAAGAATTATGTTTTAATCAAAGTCTAATGGTTTAGGTTTCATAAACCATTTAATTTTTACTGACCATCCATTCCATAGAGGAATGCATGATCAGGTTAGTCTTAGATCTATCATCCATTCACCAATTAGTGTCCATGGTTTAGATTTGCCTTTTCCATTGGCATAACCCCCTTAACAGACAATCTAAATCTAAAAGTTTACTCCAATAAATCACGGTAATTTGACTTATTATTTCAATGTCTGATTTCATGGATAATTGTCCAGATATGTACTTTTAAGTTATATATATTGGATAGTAATATTATTCTCAATTACCATCCCAATCCTACAGTCACATTTTGCTAAATTGTATAAAAGCAATATCATCAGTTTGCCATTTGCAACTGATTATGATCCGATGGTCAACAATCATTAGATCATCCCTATAGTCCTTGAATTTTCATTTCTAAAATCTAATTTGATATATAACTTTAAAATTCATAATTTCACCAAAATTTAACGATTATATTTAGATTTACTCACCATGAACAGTATTCATCATTTCTTATTTGTATGTTTATCCGTGTTCCATAATTTATATCATATTTAAGAAAATTCAAGTTTTACGAATTCATCTATGGCATCTAATCATTGATCAGACATCACATGGTTCTTGTTTAAATAGTGACACGTTAGACAACTTAGATCATCCAATTTCTTTCACTTCAAATTCATGCAAATCAAGTCATCCTTATTATTTTTAAGGATAGGGAATTCAATGGTAGCATCTGATCATTAATTATATGTTGCTAGACGGTGTTTTACGCAAGAGTAGATCTGATGGCTCAGATTGCCTGATAGATCTGTCCAATTTCTTACAAATTTTGTTATATCCCTTATAATTGAAGGTCAACAAAGTTATCCGTGATGTCTAATCACCGATCAGACATTATCAAATTACTATGTAACCTGTACTCAATCAGACGATTGAGATTGTTTGATCGGATTCTAACATAGATCTACAATTTCAGTCAAATCAAAGCTATACTAGGTATCGAATTACCCATGTATACCATTAGATTAGGAATTAGATGGATGGATCGTCATAAAAACCTAAATCTAGCATAAACAGTGCGGATCTAGCTAAAAATCTCAAAATCACGAGTTGGGTTTAGTAGATCTTACCTTTTGGATGCATCTACGTGTGTTTTCCACCCTTGGATGAGCTGGATTAATGCTGATTTCAGGTGAAATTCCCCGATCCTTGTCGTGCATATTGTTCCCCTCTAATTGACGGACCAGATCTCCTTAGATCTCCTGATAGTCTTGGGGCTTTTATTCCTTTGAGCAAGTCGTGGAAGATGATCTGTTCGAATCAAGGATCAAAGCTACCGTTGTCTTCGGTGACAACCCGCAAGTCTGGCCAGCCTAAAAAACCCCTGTATCCTTCTCCGATCGTAGCAGAACCAAAGGGCTTCTGCTCTTCCCTTAAGATGAGTAGGGTGAATGGTCTGGATTTGGAGTCTAAGCTCCCATTGTCGCTGGTGAGATCCTCCTTTTTTGGTTATGAAAAATCCCGACCCATCTCTTTTTCTTCTTTGGCATGGCTACACTTTTTTGGCGTGCAAGTTGGCCTTCCATCTCCTATCCGGCTCCCTCTCTTTTCTTCCTCTTCTTCTCTTCCTTCTTCCTTCTTCCTCTTCTCCTTCTCCATCGGGTTTTCTCCCTCTACGTCAGGTTTTTTCAGTTGAAGATAGACCTAACAATCTGTCGTTTTTATTGTTATTTTGGTTTAAGTGGGAGGGGTGCTAGTATCAATTCTGGCCCCTCCTTTGTTTACTTTATTATTTTTTTCTTTTATATATTAAAACTTTAATAATTATGTTTTTTCCTCATCATTACAGCCAACATAATATTAGTCAAAGTGCATGATTGCTACTCATGACGTTCTCTAAACATCTCTTTACCATCTAAGCCAGATTTCTGTAAGTGGGGCCTGCTAGTAAAATTACAAAAATGCCCTTTGCAAGAAAAATTACAACTTATTCATTCGAACTCCGATTTCAACAAAATTAGTGTCATTTGAATTATTTTTCCCAGTACAAGCCAAATATGAAGGTATTGGGGTCCAATTTGATGTCTTTCAAAAGATCAATTCTATGAGACCTAAATCTGAAGATTCTCGCATTTATATTTATTAAAATTTTATTTATAATCCTTTAAAATGGAATTTAAAAATTAGGATCGTTACAAAAATGGATGGTGCAAATCAGGAAAGCTTTCTCATCTTAAAATACCATCCATTTTACAGCAAAAATGGCAATCAATCAAGGCCTTACAATTATGAATTATATATGATTTTTAGTAGGTAGGCCATCTAATCCAAGCCGATCAAGATGAACGGTTTGGATGGTTAAAAAAGAAGCAAAAAGTTTGCCCATGCCTTTTCTTTTTGCCTTTTTTCCCTAAATGTAGTCCATCGGTGGTCGCTGGACTATCGATAACTGAGAGAGATACTCGAGTTATTATCATAGCTATTGTCTCCTGCTCCACTAGTCAGGTAAAGAACTCGTTGCACTTCCATCACTTCTTCCAGGCCTTCACCCTGCTGGGATGACTTAGATGGGGCTTGTGTTATGAATTAAAAGCACGAAATATATGTAGGACACGAGTGAGGGATCACATCAGATGCGGCATCAACTAGCGTATGACTATTCGGGCATTTGGCATCGGATACAGCCATGCATAAACTCATCAAAGGATAGTGATCTTATCCCACGCACTAACATTTGAGCAATGTTAAAACATAGATAAATTTTTTTGTTTCTTTCTTCTTATGTGTGTATGGTAAGGTATTAGATGGCTGGCACAAAAATCACTATCCATGGATAACTCTTTTCATCCATTGTTGTTCGACACAAATCGTATGACTCACTTGGATATATAGAAACGAGTCTCCAAAGAGACATATTTACATTTTTGGGTAATTCTCTATCCATTTTATTAGTGATTAGTGCCAATCTAGATAGGGTATGCCATTAAGATATTTGTTCCTTCTTTAGTAGAAGTTCTAGCTTGTAGCCAAAGCTTCTAGTTCATATATGTTATTAAGTAATGAGAAACATTAACATGATTTTTATTGTGGATCCACAATTCTGAAGCTACTCTTTATCATCTAACTTTCATTTAATTTACTTTTGTTCTAACTTTAGTTTCATTTTAATTTCAAAAATCAATACTTCTTTAGTTTGTTAGAAAATCTATTTCATCGCTAAGGTTCGACAACCCTTCGTACTTGCCTGCAGCAGATCTTCTATACTTGCGCGGGCTAGATTTAAAAGAATAATTTTTACAACTTTTCTTGTTTTCTCACATAAGGGCCTTAACTTCACAAAATCTTACATTGGTCCCCTCAAATACGTTTAAGTAGATCAATGTAGGGCCTCAGTCTGTATTTCGTTAATTTTACAACAAATTGCAATGCATACCCAACACGTGAGAATTCAAATGGCAAACTGGTCATTTTCTTGCCCGTCGTGTGATTTGGAACCAGAGTTCGGGATTGTGGAACAAAATTGGAGCCCTGGGGCAACTGTCTTGTTAGAGCCCGAACCATAACATCCTAGACCAATGCGCACCCTAGAAGATGTATTTACAGTTATAGAAGTAATGGGGTAAGAATTTCACTCACCATCTCTGTCTCCCTCTATTAATGGTCAGCAGATGATGATCACCTTCATGTGTTGTTGAATTATATTGTTTTTGACGTGCTCTTTGTTTTAGAACAATACCTATAACTATTTTCTGTAGGTCAATTCACCAACATTCCCAAGGTCAAGGGATATCATCCTAGGCTTGTTTGAGAAGACTGAAGCAAAGCAACAGTGATCTAGAGAATGTTAAGATGAAGAAGATGAAGTTCATGGCATTTCTTGCATTTAGTTGGCCTTTTTTTTATTTTCTGTTAGTTGAATGGGAAGGAATGTGATGGCAAACTGTAAGAGTTGGTTAAGAAAATCAATTTGACATAGGGGTTAGTGGTATTCTCTGTCGCAGAGTCATTAATTGTAAGAACTGTGAAGAAAGTTATATATGAGCTAATTGGTGAACAATGTGATTGCACAACACGTATCACGTTATATTTGAATGCTAGCAACATGTATCAAGTTTACATACTAAATTTCGGATTGTCCTTCACCAAATCTTATCCATTAGTCTATAGATTTACAAGGTGCTCATTGTTGGTTGTGAGCCCTTGTCCATCTGTTTATGGATTTGCAGGGCTCGCACTGTTTGTCTTGAGCCCCTATCCATCTATCAATGGATAGACAGAGCGAGACTTTGTTTTGGGTGGATCTCTTTGATCTCTTATTTTTTCCAGCTGAAATTTGCACTGGCCCTATTTTTAGTGAACATGAGTTTGAAATAGTTCTACAGCTCATGTGCTTCCATCTCACGGTAGTTCTATCAAGCTAAAACGATCACTTTGATTACTAAGGCTATAATTAGGTGCATTCTCAATAATGGAATACATGCTATGAGTGTCTGTAACCACAGCTGCTAAAAAATAGCAATACTAATTGATATAGAACGTAAAAATTCTGGAACATCCAAACATAACAAGAGAATGAAACAACAGTCCTAATTGACGAAAAGAAGCAGGGAAAATATTCCATTCATATGCAACTTAAAAAGTTACTATCCTTTCTGCTTAAACTTCTATACATCCAATACAAAAGTTATGGAATGAATATTGAAGATTCATCAAAGTACCATAAGCAAAATAAAACCCTCCAATTGATGAGTATCGAAAGCAAATAATGACTTTAGTTAACAGATCTTATCTGCAAACATTTTAATGGTTCAATACAGTATTATGAGCAAAATCAAGCCTCTCTTTGTTGGGTTAGGTTGTTTCTATTGTTAGACGACCTCTTCTGTTATGCTCTTGCTGTTTGCATATATTGCATTTTAGTGGACCATCAGTTTTCTCCAACTTGTGTCCTCTTTGCTCCTCATCCTTCTTGCCTCTTTTCCTTTTAGGAATATCTGGTTACGTCTTGTAATGGGTGGCCACACATGACCTTAGCTACTGTCAAGCCATATATAAGCATTGCTCATAGGGCTGATTATAGACAATAAGACTTTGATGTATAGATCTCTTCTATGCTAATGTGCCACAAAAGCTTCTAGATCTTCTCTCTTAAACCATATGTAGGAAATAGCATGCAGGCAAGGGTCCTAGCGAGATCCCATTTTCTACAGGAGCAATGATTTTCAGGCAATATCATTGTGTAGTGATCCTCTCGTTCAAGTGCACCTTACTTGGAATCTACCCCTCTGAATGTACGTGAATACAAGACCCACTATCCTCCTTGTTCTTTTTCAAAATTAATGAGATCCTTAGAAATACTTTTTATTTCCATTCTTCTTATGATGTCTCTCTCTTACTAACCTATAGTGATATAACCACATTCCTTATACCCTCCAACAAGGGCATGATTATTGGTCTGTCTATGTGATATCTTATCAGATTATTGAAACACTGACACAAGTTATTATACAAGATATCACACTTTGAGAAAGTATTAAAATGAGATCTTGACCACTGGTGTGGTGGCTTGTTAGCTAACAACTTAAAAGCTTCTAGGTTGTACTTATCAAAATCCTTCATGGCATGCTTAACAATTCTTTGTGCCTACTCCCAATGAACCTTGAATCCCTAAAATTTGCATGTAGATGCAAAACACATGTCCTATGGTTAGAATTAGGGACTACATCTTCTATGCATCTCAATGATCCTATCTACTTTTCAATAGTGAATGTCCACCCATACTGATCCTCATCAATATTAAGGTCCTCAACCAATAGCTTGAGGAACCACACCCGGCAATAATAGCACTTAGACTCGAGTACTAACCAAGCAATGGGATAATACCCATTATTACCATTAAGGCCTACAGCACTAAGTATCTGGCCACTTGTCTGATCCTTCAAATGGCAAACATCAAGACTAATAACCTGTCTACATAACTTAAACCCTTCTTTTATTGCACATAGGCATATTTACCTCTATCAAACTTTGGTTAATCTTGAATGACACTTTGTTCTTCACATTTTATGGCAACAATGGATCTAGGATTCCTCGCTTTCACCTCTACCAAGTAGTCATTTAACTTCCCGTAATGCTCTTTAACAGTTCCTTGTATGACAAATGCAAACTGAACTTTTACATTATATATTCTCTCAAGATCTTTGCGTTCGTCTTTGGATTAAGTCTCATTTGTTCAACATATCCCTTCTGGCACAGGTATACTCATGTTTAAATGTTTTCACTTATAGTGCTTGCTCCTTTCCCAACTTAGATGCAAACATCACCCATGGGCATCCTGGATCTTTACACTTACTTTTAACTCTATGCTTGCATTCTTCACATTATCCACATATTTGCCTTGCATTATGAAAAGAATTAACACATCATTTTTGAAGAAGGTGTTGCTGCTTGTTTCACTCCCAATTTAATCACTGGCAGTTAATCCCCTGTCGGTAACTTTGTACTCTGTCCATTTGTTTTCGTTATCCTCTTACTCAGAATCAAAGGATGGCAAATTTTCATGAAAATCGATTTGAATCCGTATCCTCATCTTTCATTAGCAGCTGTTGGATTTCTCTCACCTTTAACTAATCTAGAAATAATATGTTTGTGTTCCTTCTTTTTCTTTTCTTCAAGTGTGAACAAAGGCATAGTGTTTACGTATTTGCAAAGCTATAGAAGAAGAGCAATGCAAACAAAGCAAATAGGGAAGCAAAAAAGTGGCTTATACGTCAGGGACAAAAAAAGCTATTCCCGCATCGGGGAGGAGGAGGTAATGTGTTGATAATCAAGTTGCGTTATTAGAAAATATTTGTTGTATCTTGTGTACAAACTATAATCGTTGTTGCATATATGAGTATAGCGGGCGAATAGGACAGATGGAAGTAAGTGTTGGTCCAGACCCATTTCAGACGGCCGCCGTATTCAACGGTGGCGGGCGCAGCAGTCGGTGTTGACTGCTGACTTCAACAGCAGCGGGCACCGCCGTCGGCGACCGCCACCGACCTTTGAATTTGTGTAAAACGGGTTGAAAATCAGACCCGAAAATTCCCTATTTATAGGGATACCAAGAGGGCAAGTGATAACCCCATTCCTCTGTAAAAATCCCATGTATACCTCTCTGTAAAACCCCAGTTTCATAGTGAAATCACTCTCCCGTGGACGTAGGCTTATTGGCCGAACCACGTTAAACTCTGTGTTTTTTTTTGTGTGTATGATCTTGGGCGGGGACGAAAATCCCCAACAAGTGGTATCAGAGCTCGGTTCTGCCGTGAAACAGAGGCAGAAAACGGAATTGCAGTTTCGCTGGTCGAGAGGAGGAAGAAAACTGTTCCTGCTACAGTTGCTACAGTATCATCATTGCTGCTACAGTGAAAAGCACGTCATCATGTTGCTACAGTAAAAGCATCATTGTCGGCTACAGTAATAGCTACAGTACTACTACAGTATTGAGTTGGCACAGTACCCAGGCGGGTTCCAACAGTTCGAGTTTCAACAAATACGGAGTTACAACAGTATAGAGTTGTAACAGTACGAGTGCAAATAGTAGCTGATTTGCACAGTAGCTGAGTTGAAACAGTAGCGTATTGCAACAGTACCGGGTTGCAACAGTTCGAGTGCAACCGTAGCTGAGTTGCAATAGTAACGAGTTGCAACAGTGATTCGATTGGAGTAGACCTATTTTTGGCAGGTTTTCAAGGGGGATAGACCAGTTCTTGGCAAACGCAGTGGTGTTCTCAAATTTGTAAGATTTTCTCCTGAAATTGCTGTAAATACTCTTTCTTTACTTATGGAGGCAAACATGAGCAAAATGATTTGCTTAAATGGTACTAACTATCACAAGTGGAAGGGAAAAATGAAAGATCTTCTTTTTGTAAAGAAATTACATCTACATTTTTGCTACTCAAAAACCGGAGGATAAGTCCGAAGAAGAGTGGGCTTTTGAACACGAACAGGTATGTGGTTTTATTCGACAATGGGTAGAAGATAATGTTTTGAATCATATTCAAAATGAAATACATGCTAGAACTCTATGGATCAAATTAGAAACCTTGTACGCGTCAAGAACAGGGAATAATAAGTTATTCCTACTTAATCAAGCGATGCACTTGAGATACAAGGAAGGGAGTTCTATTTCAGGCCACTTGAACGAGTTGACCGGATGCTTTCAGCAACTATCCGATGTTGGCGTCAGGTTTGACGATGATATCATGGGTTTATGGCTTTTAAATACTTTGCCTGACTCATGGGAAAATTTTCGTGTTTCTCTAGCTAATTGCTCCAGGTGGTCTTTGTGACATGGGAATGCGAGAAGCGCGGTTCTAAATGAAGAAATGAGGCGACGAGCTCAAGTTGTCACTACATCACGGTCGAGATTTTGATCTCGAGAAAATCGAGGGAGAAGCAAGATCAAAGGACGGGAGAAGAATAATAGAAGCGAGGAGCAAATCTAAGTCCAGATACAAGTATCTGGAATGCAATTATTGTGGCAAGAAGGGTCACATTAAAAGGCAGTGTTACAAGTGGAAAGCCGAGAACAAAACAGAAAATGCCAAGCAGGAGAGAAGAAATGATGAGGGGAATGATCGTGTAGCTGCCACTAATTCAGGCATTGTCGTGGTCTGTGATGAAAATGAAATCAACCTAGCCTCCAATGAAATTGGATGGGTTGTTGACAGTGGTGCTTCTTTTCATGTTACCTCGAGGAGGGAGTTTTTCACCTCGTACACTCCTGGTGACTTTGGAGTGTTGAAGATGGGTAACGATGGGCTATCAAAGGTTGTTGGTATCGGATCCGTCTGTTTGGACACCAACAACGGAACAAGGTTGATTCTCAAGGACGTTCGACATGTACCAGATATCCGGTTGAACTTAATATCAGCCGGAAAGCTTGATGATGATGGAGTGCTTGTAGTACCTTTTGCAATGGACAGTGGAAGCTCTCTAAGGGAGCGCTTGTGGTTGCCAGAGGGAAGAAATCATCTAGCTTGTATGTGATGCAAGCTTCGATTCCTAGTAACTCTGTGAACGCAGTTGATGTTGCTGGTTCTTCAGAGTTGTGGCACAGGCGGCTCAGTCACATGAGTGAGAAAGGACTAGGTTGTCTAGTCAAGAAGAATTTGCTTTCAGGGCTCAAAGCTACAAAGGTGAGCAAATGTGCTCATTGTCTTGCCGGGAAGCAGCAACGAGTTTCCTTCAAAAGCCATCATTCTTCCAGAAAGCCAGGCGTGCTTGAATTGGTACATTCAGATGTATGCGGTCCTATGAAGGTACGCACATTTGGTGGTGCATTATATTTTGTCACATTTATTGATGATTATTCCAGGAAACTCTGGGTCTATGTTTTGAAAACTAAGGATCAGGTGCTTGACAAGTTTAAAGAATTTCAAGCGTCTGTTGAGCGGTAAACGGGGAAGAAGTTGAAATGCATTCGCACAGACAACGGTGGTGAGTATTGTGGACCTTTCGATGCTTATTGTAAGAAGCAAGGGATCAGACATCAAAGAACTCCTCCGAAGACTCCTCAGCTAAATGGTTTAGCAGAAAGGATGAACAGGACATTGATGGAGAGGGTCAGATGCTTGCTTTCTGAAGCAAAGCTACCCGGTTCCTTCTGGGGTGAGGCGCTATACACTGCAGCCTATGTTATTAACCTATCTCCAATAGTTGCCTTGAATGCAGATGTTCCTGACAGGCTATGGTATGGAAAAGATGTCTCTTACGATCATTTGCGGGTATTTGGGTGCAAAGCGTTTGTACATATACCTAAGGATGAGAGGTCCAAGTTAGACGTCAAGACCAAACAATGCATTTTCATCGGCTATGGGCAGGATGAGTTTGGTTACAGGCTATATGATCCTGTTGCAAAGAAGCTGGTTAGAAGTCGTGATGTGGTCTTTATGGAAGACCAAACCATTGAACACATCGACAAAGCCAAAGTATCAAAAACTCAAAGTTCTGATACTCTGACAGATTTAGATCCAGTTCCTGTTTCACATACGCCAAGTGTAGATGGCACCAATGACCATGGTGGTGCTCCAGTTGATGTTCAAGATAATCAGGCTGAGGGAGAACATGAAGCTGCTGAAGACATGGATGTTTCGTCAGAGGCTGATGATATTCAGCAGGAAGAACGCAGTTTCATTGAGACGGAGTTCGAGAGATCGTCAACCCTCCACTCGATATTCATCAGATGAGTACGTACTCCTCACTGACGGGGGAGAACCTGAGAGCTACACAGAGGCAGTTGAAAGTGAAGAGAATGCGAGTGGATTGCGGTATGAAGGATGAGATGAAATCCTTACAAGACAACCACACCTTTGAGCTGGTAAGATTACCTAAAGGCAGACAAGCTTTGAAGAATCGGTGGATATACAGGGTGAAGTACGAAGGTGACACTTCACAACCACGATACAAAGCTAGACTTGTCGTGAAAGGCTTTGGTCAAAGAAAAGGTGTTGATTTTGAGGAGATATTTTCTCCTGTTGTTAAAATGTCTTCAATCCGAGTTGTATTGGGTTTGGCCTCAAACCTTGATCTGGAGGTTGAGCAGATGGATGTGAAGACAGCGTTCCTCCACGGTGACTTAGAGGAGGAGATATATATGGAGCAGCCAGAAGGGTTTGTTGCTAAAGGCAAAGAGAAGTATGTACGCAAGGCGAAGAAGAGTCTGTATGGCTTAAAGCAGGCTCCCAGACAGTGGTACAGGAAGTTCGAGCAGTTCATGACCCAACAGGGTTATCGAAAGACTATTTTAGATCACTGTGTGTTTGTGCAGAGATTCTCAGAAGATGATTTCATCATCTTACTACTCTATGTCGACGATATGCTTATTGTTGGAAGAAGCTCTTCAAGGATCAGTCAGTTAAAGAAGGAGCTGAACAAAGTCTTTGCTATGAAAGACTTAGGATCCGCGAGACAGATTCTCGGGATTTCTATCATTCGTGACAGGAAGAATAAGAGGTTATGGCTGTCTCAGGAGAAGTACATAGAAAAGGTACTTCAACGATTTCACATGGATAAAGCTAAAGTGGTTAGTACACCTTTTGCTACTCATTTTAAGCTTAGTAAGAATCAAGTTCCAACAAGTGATGTTGAGAAGGAATACATGCAAGATGTTCCTTATGCTTCAGCTGTTGGCAGTCTTATGTATGCCATGGTATGCACTAGACCAGACATTACATATGCAGTTGGTACAGTGAGCCGTTTTCTATCAAATCCAGGAAAAGAACATTGGAATGCAGTGAAGTGGATATTGAGATATCTACGTGGTACTTCTAAGTTGTGTTTGGGATTTGGCACTGGCAAGCCCGTGCTTGAGGGCTACACTGATTCAGATATGGCTGGTGATATTGACACGAGGAAGTCTACTTCAGGCTACTTAATTACTTTTGCAGGGGGAGCTGTGTCATGGCAATCAAAGCTACAGAAGTGTGTTGCCTTATCTACGACAGAGGCTGAGTTTATTGCTGTGACGGAAGCATGCAAAGAGTTATTGTGGATGAAGAAGTTCGTGAACGAACTTGGCTTTATGCAGAAGAGGTATGCGTTATTTTGCGACAGTCAAAGTGCTATACACCTTAGCAAGAATTCTACTTTTCATGGAAGGTCAAAGCACATTGATGTTCGGTATCATTGGATACGTGATATTTTGGACTCGAAGTCGTTAGAGCTTGAGAAGATTCATACTGACGATAATAGTTCAGATATGATGACAAAAGCATTACCTCGAAGCAAGTTCGAGAGTTGCAGAGAATTGGTCGGGATGGGCTTCTACTAAAAGTCCATACGTGAAGAAACCTCCTTCAGTTAATGGGCCTGGAGGGGGAGATTTGTTGGTCCAGACCCATTTCAGACGGCCACCGTATTCAACGGTGGCGGGCGTGCGATCGGTCTTGTGCTGACTTCAACAGCGGCGGGCGCCGCCGTCGGCCACCACCACCGACCTTTGAATTTGTGTAAAACGGGTTGAAAATCAGACCCAAAAATTCCCTATTTATAGGGATACCAAGAGGGCAAGTGATAACCCCATTCCTCTGTAAAAACCCCGTGTATACCTCTCTGTAAAACCCCAGTTTCATAGTGAAATCACTCTCCCGTGGACGTAGGCTTATTGGCCGAACCACGTTAAACTCTGTGTTTTTTTTTGTGTGTATGATCTTGGGCGGGGACGAAAATCCCCAACAGTAAGCCCACAAGCTTGGACATCTTCGTACTAATCCATAAATGAAAAGGTGGGATGCTAGTGGATCGGTTCTCAACAGCGCCATTATTTGGTCTAATTATGGTTCTTAATTTAGCGTTAGCACAAGAAATTCTTTCTACATTGCAGGAGAGAATTCAAGAGTTGTTATCACAGCGCGGGAGGGAACTCGGGATGTCTGACCGGAAGGATGCTTCAAGAACTTGGATTATCATTAACTGCTTCAACCAACAGACAGGTAACATCTATCATATTAAAATTGAATTATTTTTTATGAAATGTAAGCGAGACAGCTTATGGATGCATAGCATATACGCATTATTTCATTAATATTGATAGGTTCCCGATGTTGGCTTCCATCAGTAGGATTTGCTGCAACTAGGAGTATGCTCATCTCTAAACAACCATGCAGTTCCATTGGTGAATGACGCCCAAGAATTGTTTCTTCATTTTTTATTTTTTTGCACATATGACTGTGCTAGATGGTGGTGTAATGCACGTCTTTATTTTGGATTTAGACTACTCTGTGTTTAAATTTGACAATTTGTCCTTTATTTGTAATTAGACTTTGACATTAAAATGATATCTCCTGTCATTGCAAATTTCATTTTCTCTTTTATTCTTATGTTTGTTTCATGAGCTTTTTTATATATATTATTTTACTTTATTCATTTAGTTGATGTATATTTCACTAGCTAAATGGGCTCCACATTGGACTTTTACCTTGTTCATTCCCTAACCTGGTATGCCCTGTTTTGTACTCTCTCTCAATTCATCGGCTTACAATTTGCATGAGATCGAAGTTTCTTACTTACTTTTGTTTTATTCTGAGTGAAAATTATTAACTTCCTTTATGCTGATAAGTTACTCATCTAACCGGGTATCTGTGGCTTGAGTTAACAATTTCATTTGCTTATTTCAGTTATAAATTGAATTGATCTTATTTGCATGCTTTAAGGGAAATAAGGCAACCCAAAAAACCTACCATCAATTGAATTTTGTTCATTCTCGCCAGGTGCAGTACCAATTCATCTTCTTTTACAATATAATTGGTTTCTATTTATGGCCTCTAGCTATTAATTAGCTAACCACATGGGTGGAATTATGGTAAGAGAATGCTTATTTCTCGTATAGATTTAACTCAATGCGTGTACTACAAATCTCAAGTTGTACGTTGTTTTGATAGATGCAGGGAAACCATGGCTGTAAGTGTGCACATAGAGATGACATTAAGTTCATAGATTGTATTCTGATCTCCTTTCCTTCTTATTCATCTCTAATTTTCTGTTATGACTTGCTAATCCCAACTGTTTGATCAAGGATCAAGACAAACTTACAGAAGCATTTGGCCAATGGGAGATATGTAAAAAGAAGATGCAGAGAAGCTGACTAGGAGACGAGGTAACGCATAGTACTCTGTCTGTCTCTCTCTCTCTCTCTCTAACTAGCTGATCCCGTTTGTTAGCTCTTACTCTTTCTGAAGTCAGATTCATTTGCATAGTGATGAATTTCATTACTAATATACAAAAGCGTTTTCCTCGATGGCAAGATATTATACTTTGATCTAATTCCATCTTGAAATGATATCGCCTAATAAATGATGGTCTAGATCATTAGAAGACTCATCCATATTGGACTTCTCCACGCCTACATGTGTGTCGGAAAAGCGGATAAAAATCCTTGGACATCCGTTTGTGTGATCAAAATCCACATACAGATTGGGTAAATTTAATCTGCATATAAAAGCAGTTTGAATCAATCTGATCCGTTAGATCTATGATTTGCATCAATATATTCGTAGATATCCATTTAAAAGGACATTTAAAAAATTTTAATTAGAAAATATTATAATAATATTCTAAACTAAAAATGCTGACTTTTTTTTAAAGATCTAAACCATTATTCATTTTTGAAATTCCTAAAAAAGTCATTGCATTTAGATGATCGTAACCACTTTTTTTTTTTTTAATTTCATTGAAATCAATAGCTCTAATTTTTATCTTATATAACTTGAGCTATAAGAATATACTACTCTTTAAACTTGGTATCTAGCCTATGTAAGGCATTTGGAACACGACTAATGTTTAGATCCTTCAAAAGAGTGAGCATCTGCAATACTATATGACTTCTATAGGATGGAGGGATAATCTACAAATTGTGATCCCCATCTGTATCGGATACGGATTAGGTTTTTTGATCCACCATCCCTGTGGATCAGAAACCCAAATCTGTATCCTTTTCGTATCAGTGTGGATCGAATCGGACTCAATCTGGTTATCCGTTTTGCCGCACTAGTGGGCATCCATCCATGGAACCCACATAGAACTGTTTCTATTGTTTTAACGCCATCCATGTTCTGCTTTTCTAGGCTTTTGGTGTTAAAGTGAAGAGACACATCACTACCGAAAAAAAAAATGGAACAAGACACAAAATTAACGAAGGAGGTCACAGTTTGCAGTTAGATTCTTAGATTTCCCGGTGGGAAAATAACACGTCAACGTAACGGGAAGAAAGGATGTAGGGCTTTGTTGCTTGTTTACCTTCGTTACTTTTGGGTAGAAGAATTTGGGTCAAATTCGTAGGACTGGATGGATCTGCACTATCCAGTGAGTTGGAAGTTCATTTCCTGTCTCCTAGGTTGTGGGTAAACCAAGAGGCTGTTTCTACATTTTGAACCCGTAACCTTAAAGGGCTAATTAACACTTAACACTCCCATTCAGCCCTGATAAAATGGTAGAGTTGTCAGTGTGCAATTTTGAAGTCGCAAGTTCAAGACGTGAAATAGTCTCTTGTAAAAGGCAAGGTATCAGCCTTTTTTTCAGATCCTTAATATGTGGAAGCTTCGTATACCGGGACTGCTTTTCCAAGTGCTCAGCCTTGGTTTTAACTGGATAAGAGTCTTCCTTCGTAGGCTGCTAAGATTAGGAGTGGCAAAATATGACACGACACGATAACACGACTCGAACCCGACACGAATTTAGCGGGTTCAAGTCGAGTCTTATCATGTTCGTGTCATTTTCGGGAGAAGATGAGAAGGAAGGAGAAGGGAGAAGACGAGGGAAGAAGAGAGTGAAAGAGGAAAACCCGACTTGGATTTTGCCTCTTGGATGGCTGGAGACGGGGAAGAACGTCAGAACAAAGGAACGACGCAGAGAGAGGAGTGGAGACGGAAGCGGTACTGGAAATGCAGCTGCCGGCCGCGCGACGGGGACAAGGAGCAGAACGTTGCTGGTGAAGCAGATGGGGAAGAAGGAAGAAGCAGATGGGATGGAAAAAGGAAAGAAGGGAGGAAAGGGAAGAGGAAGAGGAAGAGAAGGGAAGGGAAGGGAAGGGAAAGAAGGAAAACCCAAATCTCGGTTTTCTTCCTCTGATCAGTCCGACGACGATGACGACGCTGGAAACTGGGAAGAGCTAGTGATATGGGCAGTGGATCCGATCAGTGGAGATGCGTTCAGGCGCAGAGCCGGTTGGAAAAGCTGAGTCCGGTCGATGCAGAAAGGGAGCGTGATAGGGGAAGGGAGACAACGAGAGAGAGGTGGACAGCCCAGTGAGGAGGTGCCGATCTGGGCAATGGAACGATCTTTTGGGCGTAGAGGAGAAAAGCTGGGAATGGTGCAGCGTTCTAGGCTAGCGGGAAAGAATCGAACCGATAGGGGAAGAGCTCAGGTTTTCTAGGATTTGGCCGGAGGAGAGAGAGAGTGACCCAGAGGTGCTGGGTGAGCGTGTCTGGCCAGGACAGTGGATTAGGGAAACCAAACGCAGTCCGGCCTCTGGTGTGGTCTTGTCTGGGCTGGGCATTACCGTGCGGTGCCTGGTCTGTTGGGTGTGCTAGGGAGAGGATAAAGTGAGGAGGAGATGCGGGTGATGGGAAATGGTGTGGCACAAAGATAACAGAGCAGGGAACAGAGGTGAGGAGAAGTAGAACGCGCGCGTAAGAGAGAGAGAGAGAGAGAGAGAGAGGACTGGAGGGTGAGAAAGGGAGAGAGAGGGAGAGTTGTGCGGTAGTGAGTAAGACAGATGAGATAGAGAGATCGGGAAAGTAGAGGGAGGTAGAGAGAGAGAGAGACAAGGAGAGGAGAGGGGTGTTGGTGCGTTGAGGTAGAGAGGGAAAGAGAGATCCTGGGAGGTGTAGCAGAGAGAGAAGAAACGAGAGGTCAGGGAAGAGTGACAGGAAAGGGATGGATCGCAGAGCTGAGCGCCCCTTCCGCCTCTCTGTCAAAGAGGAGAGAGAGAGAGAGAGAGAGAGAGAGAGAGAGATGGGAACGGTGTGAAGGAGGTGAGGCTGTGATAAACGGGAGTGAGATGGAGAGTAGAGATTGGGAGAGAGGGCTCTGCTCTGGGAGTTCTGAGTAATGAAAGAATAGACGAGATGGGCTGTGGCCACTGAGCAAAAGAGATGTGGAGAGCGTGACAGAGGGAACAAGAGAGGCGGGTGAGGAACAGTCCTCCCGCCTCTCCGCCATGAAGAGGAAAAGAGTGAAGAAGCCTCGGGAAGGGTGGGAAAGATGCATCTTATAAGAGGGGCTCAAAAAAAGTAGTTCATATTTTATTGGGTTCCCATACTTGCCCATGTTTGCCTATGTTTGTTATGCATGCTTCATGCAGTCTGCCATGTGGCAATGTGGTGGTTGTCATGCTTAATGCAACCTTGCTTGTGAAGTGGGGTCCATCAAATTAGGCTAATCTGAGCAGTCCAAAGTTAATCGTGTATTATTGGGCCCATAATAATAGCCTTTTGATGAACTCAATTTGCCACACCCTGCAAAATAATAGACTATGTTAGAATTATCTAAATTATGCATCTAATTAGTTTTAATGGTCATATAATTATTAACTTTTTAAATCAACAATTAGACGATCGATTATAAAATTGTCTAATTAAATGATCTAATCAAATACTAATTAAGGGTTATTTTAGGCAAAATTGAACACTTAATAGTATTGAAGCACACTTCATAAACATAGAGAATATGAAGATATACAAGAATCAATGCCATGAAGATATACATGTTATCAATGGATCTCATCCATTGAAGTAAGGATAGGTATGATTAAAGAGTTAGGAATGAAATATTAAACATATCAAAATCCTAGCCACCTTTTCCATGTCGAAAAGTCAACCTAAAATTCCAAAGAAAGGAAGATCTCAACCACCTATTCTCATACAAGGGTCTATACATCTTAGGGTTTCTAAATAACTTACAACACATTCAATTGAATTCCATGCACCCCTCTTTAGGACTTTCTAAATATGAAAAATCCTAGATTCTCCCACCTACTTTCCATTTCTTTCACTTTCCTCCCCACCTATTTCCTTTTCTACTTATTCGTTACATTTTCCTTCTTTTTCCTTTCTCTTTCCATTCCACTTCTTATCATTTTCCACTCCACTTTCCTATCTTATAAAAAGATGCCTCCCCCCTCCAATTGGCACATATAAATTTGATTCTACTTCCTTTCCTTCAACCTTAAGCTATCTCCTTACCTTCCTTTCTATTTCTTTCCTTTATCAATTCATTCCCTTAATGCCTTAACCTTTCATCTTTCTTTTACTTCCCCTTTCCATCTTATTCTCTTTCATCTCCACTCGACTTTCCTCAAATTAAAAAACACATCTCCACCCGCCACCCCTATCTAGCCTATGATTAGATTTGAACTTAATTGGCTTGATTTCAACCATTGAACCTTCTTAACTCCCATGCTAGAAATCTATAAATAGAAGTGTTTTGACTAACTTAAGGATATTTCAACTTTTCTTAAAACTCGGGCCAAAGTTAGGAGAAACAAAGGGAGAAAGATCATCCACACCCAAGATCCCTTCAAGTTTCTATGTTCAAATCCTTTGAAGATAAAGGTAAGGTCTCTACTACTTCAATTCCTTTTCTTGCTTGTTTTTCTTTTATTTTCTCTTCCATTTTCTATCTTTTCCATTCACTTTCTTCTAGCATTCATTCACTTAGATTTTGCTTACTTAGATAACTCATGCATCATCCATGTAGTTGCATGCATACTTCCATTTTAGCTTTCCTGAGTTTTGCATGTTAATTCCTCATCTTTATTTGCTTTGTAGTTCATGTAAAACATAGTAATTCCTTTCATCTTAGAGTAGTTTAAATGGATGGTGCATATTTTTCATAGTTGCACGCATGATCATCTTTGTAGCTTGCTTTGGTTGCATTCATGGTATATTAGTGACTTAATTTTGTTTTCTTAGGATATGTTTTACTTTGTAGATCATATGTGTAATAAGTTTTCCTTTTAGCTCCCTTTGTTTTCATGTTTTAAGCTTCTTCCTAATTTTGAAGTAGGTAGTTTCTAATTATAGATTCCATATTTAGATCTTAGATTCCTTACTTTTTAGTTTTAGAAACTTTCCAATTGGTTTCTCATTCATCTTAGGAATGTTTTAGGATTAATTAAAACCGCTATAGAAACTAATTGCACGATAAATTCTTAGATTTAGCACTTTCCTAATTCAAAAACCTATATTTGACTTAGTTTATGTGACACCCTGGGTTTTATCAATCTGTTTCCCATATTTATACTCAAATAATAATAATTTATTTATAGAAAATAGATGGGATTCCAGAACTTAAAACTCATAATTTAAAATTTGTTGCAGCGTCAAGCAAATACCATTTAAGAAAACCCCGAGGGTCACTTCTCCTCAAAACCATACTGAAAAACAGAACGAAATGTAACCATTTTGAGCATGCTCACAAATTAAAACCACGATGAAATTTTGTAACTGTAAAGACACGTAATAGTGAAGTTCCAAAGCTCCAGGGTCTATCCAAAATCACCACATCATCCATGAATAAACATATAACCACTATACAATGATATGGGTCTAATCTATCCATATATACAATGACTAAGGAGAATGCCAAAAAGCCAATACCAGTTCAACCAAAAGTACACCACTCTGTCAGTATTTGACAGTCTCTGTTTTCAAGCCCTTGTCCAACACCACGCTAGTCCACCTTCTTTCCTTTCTGACTGTCGCGCTCTGATTCTGAGGCATTGCAAAACAAAGCAATGCCTCAGCAAGCTATGCTTGTGCAGGTGATATATATTCAAAATAACTCAAGAAAACAAAGCATATGGCGCAAGGCATAAAGATCGAAAGATGATCAATAATATATAAAGTCTTAAATCACACGATGAAGGACATACCATGTCCATGCAATAAATAAGATATCATCAACTATGATATCATGACATGCACAATTCGAGAAAATCTAGAAACATATGAATGCATATCAAAAGAATCAAACCTCATACACAGTCAAGCCCTATGAGTGTCTCACATACACTCACGGCAATGTGGGGTCAGCTCTCTGTACATCCGCTTTCACCCTTTCACCCTTGCACCCTCACGAGTACTCAGGCACTCACGGGAACTACACGTACCACTTTCGCTTTCACCCTTTTACCCTCACAGGCACTCACGAAAAGTCACGTTGCACACCCGCTTTCACGCTTTTACCCTTTCACCCTCACGGGGTGAAAATCGTATCCTACCACAGGATCAATAGTCTCAAATATTAAGCCAGAGCGACTCCCACATGTCAAGAAGACCAAAAATCCAAGTGGATATCACGAAAGATATCAAACACAGTGCATGCAATAACCACTATAAAGATAGCACGCACATGCGAAGCTACATGCTGAAGTCAATCTCACACATATGGTAAAGCATAAATCATATGCTTCAAAGACTCAAATCATCAAATCACTATTTGAGAATCATAGAAAAAGTATGAATGAAATCACTTACCTCAGTATCGCAATATCGCTAAAAATCACGTATCCAATATCAAGGTGTATGCCCTGATGTACCTGTCAGGACATAAATCATGTCATGGTTAACAAATATAACTAAAATCTAAAGCCTGATCATCTATTGATCAGCTCGATCTAAATCATCTAATAGCATTTTGTCGTCTCGCTATTAAAAAGTTACTCCAAACTAGATTTTTATCCTAAATCTAGGTCCGCCATGTCAAGACGATCACAACGCCTCTTTTGGATTGTGATTTGGACCTCTGTAGCTCCTAAAATCAAGGTTTAAAGGCAAAAAGGGTCAAAAAAGACCAAAATCCCGCAAATGGGGCCCGCCGCACTCGCAGCACGTGTCGGGCGCTTCTGTGGAAGCGCCTCGCATCAGAACCCGCCCAGGGGAGTGGGCGCTTCTGTGGAAGCGCTCTGCATAAGAACCCGATCTGGGCAGCAGGCGCTTCTGTGGAAGCGCTCTGCGTGTGGGGGATGGAACAGCGTGCGTGGCGCGTTCCAGCCCCTCCACGTGGCGCGCATGAGTCGCACCACGTGCCCAGTGCGTGGCGCACCCTCATCGCGCCACGTGGCTCTCCCTCAGCCATGTAATTTTCCTGTTCTGGTCGCCGTCGCCGGCGACCTCAGGAGCTCCGTTTTTTGTGATTTTTACACCACTGTGTTTGGTTTTTCACGTACATTCCATTTCCACCATCCATTTTCCCAAATCCTTCCTAAATCTAGCATTTTTTCACGCTTTTTGTTTCGTTTTCAAAAACTCCCGTATTACTGTTTTTCGTGTTTTCCGGCGTCCCTAGCCGTCCGATCGTCACGATATTTTGTGAGTTCTTTCCTCTCCTCATCATACACAATATGAACAGTCCAGATCTAAATCTGACATCGTCTCATCCAAATTTTTTAGGAAAATCAGTATGCACGGATTTTTGCAAAAACGTACGTTTTCATGCCATTTTTCGGCATTTATAGGTACTTAAACGTTGAAATTAACACAAAAGGGGAGGGTGGAGTGATCCTACCTCGTTCCCGGCTGTTCAATGGTGGCAAAATCCACCTCCCCAGTGCGTGATGGTCCACGTGAAACAGAGAGACTTAAGAGAGATGAGAGTGCGTTTTGAGCACTCTCTCTCTTCTCCTTACCTTATATCATTTTTTTTTTTAAATCAAAATGTTACAGTTTAACTTTCTATTTTCCTTTGCATACATCCTAAGATTAGTTTAAGACTTTATGCATGTTAGAAATAGAATGCATTCCTAATTTAGAAAGTCTTGCATAGCATTGTAGTTCATGCATTTAGATCATAATCATCTCATTTTCTTACTTTGAAAAACACGCACGCACACACTTGCATATATTCATGCATAGAAATTTTCATGGTAGGTAGGTTGCATCATTCTCTTTCCTTCACTCCCACATCCCCTCTTTCTATCTTTCCATATTCATCTACTTTCTAATTTCATGTTACACACATCCACCTTCTAATTTTAGATTTTGTGCATAATCCATTTTAGTTAGTTAATGGATCATTCCTCTTTCTCTATTCTTTTTTTTTTTTTTTTTTTGAGTTGGACTTAGGAAAAGGAAAGATTTTTTTGCCTTTTTAAGTAATTAAGCGGACTTTCTGGTTTCTTAATTAAAGGTTGAGAAAACATGCAAATCCATATATAAAGCCACCTAGGTTCCTAACTGAGGGCATTGTGTTAAATGGTAGGGATACACCATATACTTATTTCCTACTTCATCTCCTAAGGCTAGAATTAGTGAGTCCTAATACAAGGGCTACTCTCTTCACTTTATTTTCTTTTTCTTGTATTTCATGTCTAAAGTAGGAAGCCTCTTCTATGGTTCACTCTATTTGAAAGATGAATGGCCTCTAACCTCCTCTTTATTTAAACAACTTAAAGTTGTCGTCTTTGTTTTAAGAGTTTCTAGCTTAAGGGAAAATGTAGTACTCTCTGATACTTCCATTTTCCCATCCTTCTTTCTTTCCTAGTGTGGTAATTATTTAGGAAAGGTGTTAAGGCTCCTCTTTTCTTGGCTGTTCTAATACTTCATTATTAAGGATCATTGGATAGAATTTGTCCATTTGTGGCATGTTGACTTAAAGAAATGAGAAAAGCTCAATGGTAACTTTAGTGTATGTGGGTTGAAAAGAAGTGTACAAGCTCTTGTTGAGTGACACAACATGTGAGCCCTACAGTGAAATTCAAGCCCGGATTTGAAAGACTTTATTTGCTTTCTTTTCATTGCTTATGTAACAAAGCCTTATAATTTATTTATTTTTCTTATTGATGAAAGGGCTCTCTTTTTTCTTTTCTTAGTTACTTTGCTCCTTACTTTAATTTGTAGTTAGTTGTAGCTTAGATAATTTTCTTAGTTGAAATTTTAGAATTCCTTAATTCCTAGTTAGTTGTAGTTTTTGAAAGTTTTCTAGTTTATTTCCTTGTGTATTTAGATAGTTTTCTAAATTTGTTAATTGCTTGCTTCCTAATTTAGGATTTGATTTATAGTTGCTTAGTTAGTCTAGTTATTGCCTTTTTTAGTTAAGTCCTTGTTTCCTTCTTTTATTTACATGCTTTATGTCTTTACTTTCCTTGTCTTTATTTTTTAGTTCAAAATTATCCTTTTTTTGAATATTTGGTTAGGTTGAAGTAAGATAACTTAAATTTTAATTAACTCCATTTATTAAAAAGTCTTTGTGGGATCGACTCATATTAGCTAATTTTATACTCTAATAGATCTGTGTACTTACTAAATTATTAAGACACATTAGTCATCATCCAAGCATGTTACTCTATTTTGGAATGAACAAAATAAGGTACTGATGTGTCTTAAATAATTATTGCAAGTGTATGGCTCTATTAGAGTATAGAATAGGCAAATATAGGTCAATCCTATGAAGACTCTTTAATAAATGAGAGTAAATTAGAATTTAAGTGATCTTACTTTAACCTAACCAATCATTCAAAATAAGAAAGATTCTAACTAAAAGACAAGTGAAGTAAAGACATAAAATAAATAACTAACTACAAAGGAAACAACTACCTAAAAAGGAAACATTTAAGGTAAACTAACTAAACAATTAAAAAGTAAGCCTAAATTAGAAAACAAATAATTAAAAAAATAAAAAAACTATCTAAATAAGCAAGAAAACTTTCTAAAATCACAATTAACTAGAAAAGGAAACTTTCTAAATTATAACTAATAAAACTATATAAAACGACAACTAGATAAGAATTAAAGAAACTATCTAAAGCATAACTAACTATACATTAAAGTAAATTTGAAAACTAAGCTAATTAGAAATTAAAATAAGGAACAAATTATCAAAAAAAAAAGGGAAAAAAACTACTTCATTAATGGTCAATATTATAAGAAATTGTTACATAAGCAATGAAAATAATGCAAATAAAGGTCCTTCAAATCTAGGCTTGAATTCAAACTATAGGGCCCATATGTTGTGTCACTTAATTGGAGCTTGTACACTTATCTTCAACTCAAAATACACTAAATTACCACCAAGCTTTTCTCACATGCATCCCAATATGCCACAAACTAGCAAATCTTATCAAATGATTCTTAGGAATGAAGTACTAGTGCAGCTAAGGAAAGAGGATTCCTAACACTTTTTCCTAAACAATCACCATCTAAGAAAGAAAGAAGAATATGATGTAAAAGGAAATATAAATGGCTACTGCATTTTTCCAAAGCTGAAAACTCTTAAAAGAAAGAGGGCAAGTTTACAAAGTATAGATAAATAAGTGATTAGAGGTCTTTCATCTTTAAGGAAGTTGAACCATAGAAAAGGCTTCATTCCTTAAACATGAAATAGAAGAAAAGAAAACAAACTAAAGACAGTGGCCCTTATTTTAGGACTCACCCATTCCTAGCCTTAGGAGGTGAAGCACGAAATAGATACATGGTGTATCATTACCCTCCAATATGAAGCCCTTAGCTAGGAACTTAGCTTGCTTGTGGATGGATTTGCATGTTTCCCTCTACCTCAATTAAGAAATCAGAAAGTACCATTATTTCTAAGAATCCTTTCCTTTTCCTTAGTACAACTCAAAAGAAGAAGAAGAAGAAGAAGAGGGATGATTTATGAATGCTAACTAACATAGATTATGCATGAACCTAAAATTAGAAAGTAGGTGTGTGAACATGGAATTAGAAGGTGTATGGAATTAGAAAGTGGATAAAAAAATAAAGTGGATGGAAATAAAAAGTGGTTGAAAAATAGAAAGTGATGAAATTAGAACATAGTAAGAGTGTGTGAGTGGGTGAAGGAAAGTGTGGAAGATGGGGAAGTGAAAAATAAAAACTATGCTAGCATGGAAAATTCGATGCGTGCTCTTATACATGTATGTGTGTGTGTGTGTGCAAATTAGAAAGTGACGATGCTTACTAAATGCAACTAAAATTCATGAATTTACATGACATTCTAAACTAAGGATGTTTTCTAGATCTAATGAACTAATATGCATAAATTTTCTAAACTAATTCTAAAAAGTAAGCAAAGGGAATTACAAAGTCAAACATGGTCAAACATGGGTTTCTATATGAGGAAAGTGCTACTTCTAAGAATCTAGTATGCATCTACATTATAAAATGGATTTAAACTAATTTAAAAAATTTCTTGATGTATAGAAAAGAAAATTAACAAGTTTCAAAAACTAAAAAGCAAGGGATCTATGTTTTAAGCATGAACTCTAAAATTAGAAACTTCCTACTTCTAAAATAGAAAAATGCTTCAAAATATGGAAACTAAACATATTAAATGGTAATCTATGCTACAAACTAAATTTATAAAGGAAACCTAACCTAAGGAGACAAAATTATCAAGCAAATCGACTATGAATGCAACCTAAGCAAGCTGCTAAAGATGTCTTATAAGTGAACATAAAAAAGACGCATCCACCAAAAATTGGTGGAATGCATAAAATACCTTATGCTTGTATGCTTGAAAATCCGAATGGAATGGAAGGGAGACATGATATGCATCTATACTACTCTATAATGGAAGGAATTACCATGCAAAACATGAACTACAAAGCAAGTAAAGATGAGAAATTACTAGGCAAAACTAAGGAAAAACTACAACTAATTTATGCATGCAAATCTAAGTAACATGAAGGATGATACATTCAACTACATTAGCAATAAGCAAAACCTAGCTGAATGCATGTTTGAAGAAAGTGAATGGAAAAGATAGATGGTAAAGAAAGAAAAATAACCAACAAAAGGAATTGGATTAGGAATGGAAGGAGAAAAGAAAGAGGAAAGGTGAAAGGATGAAGGGAATGAATGAAGAAAGGTAAGAATTAGAAAGGAAGACTAAGGATATAGCTTAGGGGTGAAGGAAGGAAGTGAATTCAATTAGGAAAGTCACTATTGGAGGAGGGAGGTGTGATTTTCATTATAGGAAAGTGGGGTGGAAAATGTGAGAAAATAAAAAGAAAAAAGATAGAAAAAAGAAGGAAATGGTAAGGAATAAGTAGTAAAGGAAATTGGTGGGAGAAAAGTGAAAGAAATGGAAAGTTGTTGGAAGAATATAAGATTTTTCATAATTAGAAAGTCCTAAGGAGGGGGAGACATGGAATGCATAGGAGGAAAGTGGTTTTGTTTTGGAAACCCTAAGATATATGGACCCTTGGATGAGAATGTATGGTTGAGATCTTAATTTTCTTAGGGTTTTGGTTAGACTTTTCAACATAGAACAGGTGGCTAGGGTTTCTTATTTGCTTCACTTCAATCCTAGCCCTTAGATCATACTTACATTTTCTTGGATGGATGTGAACCCTTTATGACATGTAAGTCCTCTTTAAACTTTATCTTCTCTTCATCGTTGGATGGAATTGTCCTAAGATGGACGGTCTTAATTCCGTAGAGATCTTCATATGCTTCATGTGGACTAAGTTTGTTTCAATATCTCTTATAGATAAGGTTTCCTATCATTGGTTGATTCTTTTTCATGTGGTTGAGTAGGAGAGAGAAAATAAGTAAAACTTCTTCATGTAGGGTCTATTCTTTCTTTTTCTTATAAGAAGCTTGCAGTATATGATTTCATTATATGCAAATTAAACTTCTCTCAAAAGCCTCTTAAGGTGATAAAAATATACAAATGTGTATGAATTTAAAAATTGCCACCTTTCCACCCTCAATTGAGTTGGAGCTATACATAGGGTTTCTGACCACTCTAACTTCAACATTGATACCCAATGATAATTTTGAACCTATAGGACTTCATTTATGGCATGTGTGACCCATAATGTAGCTTGGTTTCCAAAATTACACTTTCAGGGATAAAATTAATAATTCTTTATATATTTTTTAAATTTGCACCATAGACTTGCAAAGTAGTATAATTAATCCCAATTAGTAATAATTAAGTGATTTATAGAGATAAAACATTCTAAATATGGAGATATACATATGTAATATTTCTATGCATATCATGTACGTACTATATTATATAATACATAGCATTATGTACATTCACCATTTTCCATATTCAATCCATGATTTCAATGGATTCCATCATAATATCATTCATTTAATCCATCCCAAGGATCAATCATACTTGATCTCATTGATTAAGTAGGTCCTTTTATATTTTTAGGATTTTTTTACCATAAAGGGTAGATCATTCAATTTATCTTAGATCTATCCAAATAAATCATGGATATCACTTGATTTCAACATTATATCATCAGTAAATTAGATCCTCAAGATTTTATCATCTCATATTTTAAAGATCATGAAAATTAGAAGATTAGTTCTTAAATACAGAAAGTTTCATGGAGCATTTTTAAAATTTTATGATTTTAGAAGAAAGTCGAAGTTATAAGCTTTTCATAATTTCTTTCCGATCTCACTTTGGAATTCAGATGACTTCAAAATTGAACTGTGAAGTTCACAGTCGTTAGAACAGGACAAAACAGGTGGAACTAGTCATCCTGCCTTGTTTTATTGGTGACCACCAGTGAAAATGGGGTGGTCACCTATAAATGGTTAGACAATCCAGATCAAACAATCAAATCACCATCTTCCTTTCCTCCATCAAATTAGGTCATCAAATCTCTACAAAATTGGCTGTTATTTTATACCTAAGGGTTTTGGACCTTTTGAATCTATTGGATGACTCATATTTTTCATTGAGCCCTCCATGATGCAGACATGGAAGGTTTTTGATTAGAACTTGATTTCCCAAAAAATTAATAGAAAATCAAATTTAATAAAATTAAAAATATCAAACATGACTTAAATTGAATATGAGATGATATCCACCTACCTGATTTGCTTAGACATGAAGAATTGATGCCAAAATAAATAAATCTTCGTAGTGTGTCATAACTCACAAAATAAATCTTAATTTGTGTTTTCTCGTTGATTGAACTGTTGGATCTTGAAATTACTTTGGGAGTTTTGTAGATAAGAGAATTTAGAACAATATGAACGGTGAGATTTATGAAATTTTATCTAGAATGGAATGGCTAATTGAATTTAGGGTTCTTATACTATTCTAAAAAGAGGAGAGAGAAAGAGGAAAAAAGAGAGCGATTGGGGAAAATGGGAGAGAAGTTTTGCTCTAATTTTTCAGGGGATTTAAGGAATTTTGGGTGAAGTTTTGAAAATTTTTAGAGGTATTTATAGGCATTTTTTTGTAATAATATTATTATTTATTTTAATATAAATTCCACTCAAAATATTAAAATGGGGAGTAAAAATTCCACTACCTCCACTTGAGCTTGAGCGTTGGTTGATGCTTGACTTGCATCATTGCTGATCTTAGTTTTTACCTAACTTTTGTGGGTCCCACAAAAGAGTGAAATGACCGTTTTGCCCTTTTATTTTCAAAAATAGAGAAAAATATGCATTATTTGTCCGACCTGAGAATTTAGTGTCCTTAGAGTCATTTCGATCAATTTTTTAAGTACATTTCAAATATTCATGTTTTAATTTTTGGTTATAAGTGAAATTACCATTTTACTCTTTTATTTAGAAAATTAAGAATTTTTCATTTTAACTCAGAATTTAACATACTTAATGTCATTTCGAATAGTTTTCTGAGTACATTCAAAATATTCACATTTTAAATCATGGTTTAATCTCTTTAAAAAGAGAATTTCTAATAATCTAATATTCTAGCCCAAATTTTTTAAAAATTCAAACTTTATTAATTTTTCTCAATAATTTACAAAAATCTATAGGATTATTACAGGTCGAGTGTGCCCTACCTGACATCTGCTATCGGTGAGAATAGAGATGCTAGAATATGTGTCTAAAAGAAGGGTTGCCAGAGAAAATAAGGGTAACATTGGAATTTAATAAAAATTAATAGAAAAATATAACAGAATGGCAAATTTGGAAAGTTTCTGAAAACTTAATGGCAAATTTGCAAATTGTTAAAATGTTGGGTTTTTCGTGCAAAAATGCCATAAAGTAATGGCAATTTTGCAAAAAAAAAAAAAAAACCCCTTTTCTTTTTTGTTTTCTGGTGAGAAAGGAAATATTTTATTTTCCTCTCCTGCAATTATTCTCAGAACCCAGTGTACGAGTCTGTTCGTAATCGAAACCAGTTGAAGAATTTCGGAAGATTGGTTAGGCTTCTGTTCATTGGTTCGGGGGATGAAGTATAATTGCCAAGACCGTATCGCTGCTGATCTTCTGCTGAAACAAATGACAGGTACTTATTAAAATCTCTCCTTTTTCTTTTCAGTTTACGAGATTTTTGGGTTTTGATATCTGCATGTAATGTATGTATTTGATGTTTGGTTCTTTTTTTCTGATAATTTTAGTGGATTTTTTGGCAAATTTATTTTCTTCTCTCTAAGACTGGACCTGCAATTCATGAAATTACTTTAAATCTGTTCGCTGAAAGTCCGGTTGGGAGGTGTTCCCATTTAAGCTTTATAATTTCTTATTTTTGCAATGGAATTTGATGGATGGTTGTTGCTCAAGAGAACTGTGTTTATTGTAGAACCACTCCTGAACAGAGACCGTGTTTATGAACTTTATTCCCCAGGTAGCGCTGGGAGAATATTCCTTCCACATATTATCTAGTATATTCCATTGCAAGGTAGTACTTGGAGTAAAATTTGCTTCCTGTGTTGGCCTTCTATACCACATGGATGAAGTTAATAATATAGCCCCAGATAGCAGGGACGCCCTTGTGTATAGAATGCGTTTAGGATGGAACTGCTCTTTGTAAGAACTACATAAATGGATATTAAACTGCAATTCTAAGAGAAGCATCACTTTGATTTTGAGTATTACTTGTTGTTGACTGGCTACATAAATTTGATACGGTCACATGGGAGTCATACACTCAAGATGTTCTAAGATGAAGTTGAAATTGGTTACCATTGAAAAGATAAAAAACGAAGAAAGTTTGAAATTTGGTCACTGCTAGCTACCCAATGGCAAAATTGCCTCTTAATTATCAGTGCCACAGTGGAATTTGGAAGGCTTGCAGATTCGATGGAGATGTTTGGACCATTTCATAAACAGATCATGGGGAAATCTGAAAACATGTAATATCAATTCCAAACCAGAGAAATTAAAAATGCTTCTCGACCTTTGTGTTCTTTTATCTTGTAAGATCTTGCTATCTGGTCCCAGTGTACTTGAAAAGGAGATCTCTTTTTCCTGCCCATAATTTCTCAGTCATGGCTATCATAGGCTTGTTGGATCTTGGAACCATCAGCTATGAAAGTGAAGCCTCCTCAATCCATAATATAGGGTCAGATCCTGGAGAAATGGGATATTGAGGTTTTCTTTTTTTCCTTCTTTCGTTTGAACGGTGAAGAAAGAGAATTATGAAAGAACTTTGAAGCTCAAAAGTGTTCTGTGTCACTTTCAGATTTTGTCTAAGCTGGAATCCATGAATTGGAACTGTTATCTGAAAGTTTCTGGCTTTTTCTTTCACAAGATATCTAGGTACTACATTCTCTCTCTCCTATTATTGTTATTATTATTTTTTGAAATGGTGTGTGGACCTGAACCAACATCCTCTTGGTTGTAAGACAAAGCAGTTAACCAGTAAGCTAAGTGCTCAAGCCGACATGCAGATACTATATTAGGGTTAGATCCCCATCAGATTATGGGGATTTTTCAAAGAATTAGCGTTTACAGCTGGTTATGCCCACATCGCAATTGACTGAGAAAGATTGCAGAACTTGCAATTCATACCAAATAAACTGAACAGGTAAACAAAGTAACATGAGTAAGATATGATTATAAGCAATGCCATTAGATGGGCATCAAAATTTGGTTGCATTCCTTGGACATTTGAGGACTTTCACATCAGGGTTTATGTATGGTTGGATTGATTTCAAGTTCACTTTCATCATACTCACTGATTGGCTAACTCCGAAGCCACCTTTCTGCAAAATTAGGACACACTAGAGATGTCATTGTGTCAGCAAACTCCGCAAGAGTTCTAGAGAGCTTTCTTGTGTTCTCTTTCAATTTGTTTCTTTTTCTACTTTCAGGACCACCTCTGTCTGTTCTGTAAGCTTTTCTTAACTAAAACTATCCACCACTCGAAAAGGATATGATTGTACTCATAATTGGATCTTCAGTAAGAAATTACTCCTTTTGACTTTCTTGGGCAGAATTACCTTTTCATCTTTTGTGATTGAATTTGCTTTTCCTTTTTCTAAAAGTTGTGAAAGTTCTGTGTTATATGTTTGATTCAAGACCTTTATTCGTGAGGACCAGACACAAGAACATGCAATAGTCAAAGTTCTTGGACAACTGCAACTTGCTCTGCTTCTAGTCTGTTACTACTAAAATCAGTATGAAGTCGGATAATCAGAGTTTAAGGCTTACTTATCTTTTGACATCCCCATTTCAACCTAGTCAATCATCATGCTTTTGTTGCAGTTGCTATGATTTGCTATACATTAGATTTACCCTGAAAAAGCAGTAAAATTAGAAACGAAAACATTAGAGGAAACTTAGCAGTAGCACCAATAGGTAACAAGATGAGGGAGGGTAGACTTAGATGGTTTTGACACGTCCAAATGAGATCGAAAACAGCACTGGTTAGAAGTGAGTTGATCCAAGTCAAAGCTGTAAAAGGGCAAGGGGAAGGCCCAAAAGGACGTGAATAGTAGTGGTGAGAAAAGATTTAAAAACATTTGGAGTAAATGAAACCATGGCACTTAATAGAGGGGAATGGAGGAACAAGATCCATGTAGCCAACCCATAATGGGGATAAGGCTTTGATGATGATGATGATGACTATATGGCTAAAAAAGTAAGTACCAAAAGATAACATAAGAAAGCTAACAAATAACAAAAACATGGTGGAACAGAGGACTGATTATAAGGGGTGGTGAGATTTAATTCTTCAACTGAGAGTGGGAGAGCGGATTGACCGATCTAGAAATATTAGCAATAGAATAGCCCATCCTAGACTCACTCAAAGCATGTTGCATTATATGAAGGAACATCACTTAAAGTGATCTCTGTTTACTATGAGATATTGAACTTAATAAAGAAAAAAAATGTTACATCATCTTTGACTAACATGTAATGAAGCATTAAGCCTTGTCTGAGACTGTTCATGACAGTTAACTACAAATAATTGGGCCTAAAATTCCACAAACTAATTCATTCACGAAAGGGACTGGAAGATACTTTATCATTAAGTGATACAAAACAAAAATTTTGAAATGACAAGGAGATAGGAAACTAAGGCACTCACTTCCTTAAAGGAAAAGTACAAATCAATGAGGGCCATGGGCATCTTTGGTTCCTTTGTTAATGTTTCTAGATGACTATGACTCAATAGGATGTAACTTGCCATTGTTTAACTTGGCTACAAGGCACAAAACGTGAAACACCAAATCCCTCTCTACTTCATAGTTCATTTAGAACGAAGTACTGAACCATTGGAAACCAAATTTCATAGTGGATTATGTTTCACGCAAACAGCTCTAGGAGAATGAACTAGACTACCTAGTGGATAAATTAGAACTAAAGAAACAAAAACAACAACTGGATTAGAGAATTAATTGCAATGAGCCAACACTTTCTACTGCAATGGGGTTAGAAGGGCCTTGATCTCATGTGCTTAGGCTGCTAGTTCTAGGCGCTCATGGGTTATGGGTTATACATAAACCCAGCTTGCCTACCAAAATGTAAAAAGGTGATTACAACATAAGAAAGTGGTTGAAAAAATTGCGTTGATGTAAAACAAAGCTTGTTGGTCCAAAAAGCACTATATGTAGAGAGCAATAGAAGTCCATAGACCGCTAGAGAGAGAGATAGAGAGTTGTCATTGAAGGCTAGGTTTTTTTGACCGCAGGTGACTAACAGAGAGAGAGAGAGAGAGTCTCTGGAGAAGGTAGGTTTCTTTTGACCACATGTGACCAAGAGAGAGAGAGAGGGAGAGAGGCAGACTATAGAGGGAGAATGCTAGCTAAGGCAAGAAGGTAGGGAAAGGATGGGGAACTTAAACCAAGAATTTGTAAAGATTTTTAAAGTCGATTTTGGCTAACCTACTTTAAAAAACAAGACGTTTTTAAAGACGAAAAAATTCGAACGGTTTAACTATTTTTATTAAATTTTTGTTCTAAAAAATTATAAATTTTTTAAACTCGATACAATAAAGATGTGCATATATTATCGGGTTGGGTTCTTATTATTAATGTATGCATTGTCTTTCTTTGAGGAAGTGATGGAGCTACGGTAGAAATTTCTGTGGAATAGCTTAAGAAATGGGAAATGGAACCTTGTTTATTGATGGAAGAGTTATTACAAGAAGTTCAGGACCAGGAAATTACAAGACTGGTTGTACCAAGGGAGATAGGAACCGTAGTTCCTCCCTGAGCTTACTCCCTTCCACTTCCTTCTTCTTTTCTTCTCCCCCTACTCTTTCATACTTTCTCCCTTTTTAACCCTCCAAAGCTGTAACAGACTAAATATCCATAATAGATTGGATATTGTCTGTATATTTTCTTAACTGACTGATTATAATTGGATATCCTAGCAACTGATTGCATTACTTCCCAGCCAAATTGTAACCTCCTGATCTGTTCGGAATGAGCCTGAGTGTCCCCCTGTTGGAGTGGAGTGAAACTCTTTGAGCAAGCTAGGGATTCTAGGAGAACCCTTAGGAAGAATCAACCTGCCATGGAAGAGCAAGCAGCCATGTCTTAAGGAATACCCCCTGTGACTATTTGCATCGACCAGCAGGTCTTGTCGGATGGAATGCAGAGTAGCATTTGACTGATTTCAGTTTCCAACCCGTGAAAGCCAGGGTGCTGGATTGTGGAGAGGGCCAGTGAGTGGAAAGTGTTCTGCTGTTCTGCATGATCCTCAGGTGTAGAGTTTGTGCAGCCAGCATAAGGTTCAATGTCAACCTTTCTAGAGAGTGCATCAGCTACCCGATTCTGCCTTCTTGGTTTGTATTGGATGTCGAAATCGAACCCCAATAATTTAATGAGCCATTTCTGCTGCTCACTGCTGAGTAGTCATTGATTCATGAGGAATTGGAGGCTCCTTTGATCTGTAAGAATGGTGAACCTCCTGCCTAGCAGATAATGATGCCATTTTTGGACCGCTAGTACCACTGCCATGAGCTCTCTTTCATGTACAGACTTGGACTGGGCACGTGGGGATAGTGCCTGACTGAAGAAGGCAATTGGCCTGCCTTCCTGTATGAGAACTGCTCCAATACCTTTGCCGGAAGCATCAGTTTCCAGAATGAAGGCCTTACTAAAGTTAGGGATAGCTAGCACGGGAGCTGAAGTCATGGCCCTTTTAAGGTTGTTAAAGGCTGCTTGGGCCTCCGGGGACCAATGGAAGTTATCTTTCTTGAGTAGAGAGGTGAGGGGAGCAGCAATAGCACCATAATTCTTGATGAATTTGCGATAGTGGCTAGTGAGACCCAAGAAACCCCTCAATGCTTTGACATCCCTTGGAGTAGGCCACTTTGAGCATACACTCTATCCTAGAGTTCTCTGCTGCTACACCCATGGCGGATATTATATGGCCTAAATACTCCAATTGAGTTTGGGCAAAACAACATTTCTTTCTGTTGATAACTAATTTATGAGAGTGCAACAGGTGCAAGACAGTTGCTAAATGTTTTATATGTAGATGAAGGTTAGCACTATAAACCAGTATGTCATTAAAAAAATCCAGCACGAACTTACGAAGATACGGGCGAAAGATGTCATTCATAAGGGCCTGAAACGTGTACGGAGCATTGGTCAGGGCGAAGGGCATGACCAAAAACTCATAGTGATCCTCATGTGTCCAGAATGCCGTCTTTGGGACATCCTCTTCCTTGATGCGAATTTGATAGTAGCCCGATTGGAGATCCGGCTTAGAAAAGACAGTAGCACCACCTAGTTCGTCCAATAACTCATCAATTGTGGGAATGGGAAACTTATCCTGAATTGTGATCTTGTTGAGGGCGCGGTAATCAACGCAAAAACGCCATCCCCCGTCTTTCTTCTTAACTAATAATACAGGGCTGGAATAAGGGCTGGTGTTGGGCCGGATGATGCCAGCGTCCCATAACTCCTTGATGATCCGCTCAATTTCGTTCTTTTGACAGTGCGGATAACGGTATGGCTTGATATTAGGGGGTGCAGTGTGGTCCCGGACCCTGATGGCATGGTCATGTAGTCGGTTAACAAGCAGGCGTAACGGCTGGTCAAAGAGATGGGTGTACTGGTCCAGTAGATTTTGCAGTCGGGGATGGTCTACTATTTGTTGTGGTTCCGTCTCTAGCTGCAGGCCTTGATACTCAATCATATATGATGCACCAGAACTGGGTATGGCACGTTGCAGGGCTTTGAAGGATAAGCTCGACCGCGACAAGGATGGGTCGCCCTTTAGGGTTACCCTCTGGCCTTGCACGACGAACTCCATGGTGAGTTCACGGTAGTTGGCCGAAACGTCTCCCAGAGTGCGCAGCCAAGCCATTCCGAGGACCAGGTCTATGCCACACAACTCAAAGAGATGGAAGGGGTGCTTGATCACCAAGCCAGGGAGGCGCAGGACTAGATTCCGGCAGATCCCAGTGGCCCGGACGCAGAAGCCGTCTCCAACCTGTACTCCAAAGGGCTTGGTGTTGGTGACCGGAAGTTGCAAGTCGGTGACCAACCTCCTAGATATGAAATTGTGGGATGCCCCCGTATCGACGAGGACAACCACTTCACGATGCTCCAAAACCCCGCGAACCTTCATCACGTCTGCAACAGACATCCCGACTAGGGCTTGCATGGAGAGCTCGAGGCAGGTCGATTCCTCTTCACATGGGACATCCTCAGCTCGATTTAGGTTGTCCGGATCGGCACTGTCATCGTCTTCCTCGCCCAGAAGCAGCACCTGTAGCTGGTGCTTCTTGCATCGATGCCCAGGTGAATATCTCTCATCGCATCTGAAACAAAGCCCCAGAGCTCTCTTATGCTGCAATTCCTTCTTGGAAAGACGCCGAAAAGAGTCGCGCCGGTTCGGAGCTAACTCCCCGTGGCGGGGAACCTGATCAGCCCTAACGCCATCCTCCTTCGTCGTCTCCGGCAGCCTGGTGAGGGTTTGCTGAGGGAAGTGATGATTCTGCCCCTGCAACCCTGATTCGGACATGGGTATCTTTAGAGGACGCCCAAGAGTTGTTGTTGTTGTTCTGGGCCCAAGCCCGCTTCTTGGTCCATAGGCTCTCACCCGCTCGAGAGCCTCGTTCTTCTCCTCTATTTTCTGGGTTAGGTCCATAAGCCCAGTTAAGGACGCGGGTCTAAACATTTTCACTTCCGCTTTTAATTCTTCTCTGAGCCCATTAAGGAAGGCCCCTTTTAGGACCTCTTCGGGCAGATCCACCAAGGGCCCTGATAGTAGCTCGAAGTCCCGCCTGAAGTCGGCAACGGAGGTGACCTGCCTGATCGACAGCAAGGCCTCACAGTCGTCGTCAGACTGTGAGGGCCGGAACCGTTGAAGGAGAGCCGTCCGGAAAGTGGTCCATGACTGGAACGGCGATCTCGCATCTGACCACAGGAACCAATGGAGAGCTTCTCCCTCCAAACACACAGATGCGGCGGTCACATTCTCCGTCTCTGACAAGTGGTTCAGCTGGAAGTAGCGCTCCGCCCAGCATAGCCACCCGAGTGGGTCCCGTCCGTCAAATATGGGAAGATCCAGCCGGCGATGTTCCAGCCGGCGATGTTCCAGCCTAGGGTTTTTTGACTCACGCAGCGAACCGTGGAGATCTCCGCCCGACGCTTCTCCTACTTCGGATACCCTGGTTCTGTCTCGGTCTCCAACTTGATTTGGTAAGGGTTCATTACTTTCGGGCCTTTGTCTCATCCAAACCCTGATCTCAGCCATAAATTCACCGATCGCAGCTACATTTGTTTGCAGCCTCCCAATATCTTCCTTCATGCTCCCTACCTCTGCTCTCACGTTCTCCATGTCTTCTGCCGTCTCTGACCTAGTTCTTACCATACCCCAAAATTGGATTGAGCTCTGATACCATTGATGGAGCTACGGTAGAAATTTCTGTGGAACAGCTTAAGAAATGGGAAATGGAACCTTGTTTATTGATGGAAGAGTTATTACAAGAAGTTCAGGACCAGGAAATTACAAGACTGGTTGTACCAAGGGAGATAGGAACCGTAGTTCCTCCCTGAGCTTACTCCCTTCCACTTCCTTCTTCTTTTCTTCTCCCCCTACTCTTTCGTACTTTCTCCCTTTTTAACCCTCCAAAGCTGTAACAGACTAAATATCCATAACAGATTGGATACTGTCTGTATATTTTCTTAACTGACTGATTATAATTGGATATCCTAGCAACTGATTGCATTACTTCCCAGCCAAATTGTAACCTCCTGATCTGATCTGCACACCTGGAAGATATCCTCTGTAACAGACTTGTAACCTCTTGATCTGTAACAGATTTGTATAGCATCTTTGTAACTATCACTTCCTTCTAGAGTAGGTTCGAAATATTGGGGATGTAACAGGAAGTTATTATACATCACTGCTTCAACAATCATGCATACTATAAATAAAAATGACACAAAAGTAAGTAAATTAGTTTTGAGATAACGCCTATTTAACCATCCCTTAATTCTATATATCAACAGCGATTACATCAATTGATAGCAATGTTTCAGTTAATTCAAGCTTAGGATTTACTATCAAGCACTTGTCTATAAGATCAAAGAGAAAATTTGGATCTATTTCATAAAAATCTGGCCTCTTATTATTCAGCTCACACCTCATTCTTGAAGGTCCTTTGTTCGTAAAGCTTTGATATCAAACTGGTCATTCTTCCTCTACGAAGATGGCATTAACATCTAGTATCTCATGATTGAGACTTTATATAGCCTTTTGTGCCCAACTGATCAGTTCTTTCCTACTTGATAAGGCATGGGTTCCTTCAACCTTTTTGGAAGTTTCGTGCTATTTATCAGTCTCATCTTGATTGACACTTTTAAGTTCATTTGACCTGATAAGAACAAGCTTGGTAGCAGTTTCATTGGACAATATTTCTCGTCATTGAGCCCTAATTCCGAACAGGAACAGCAAACCATAACTTTAAATTTGACTTTTCCTTCTCTAACTATTTTTCACTCCTAATTCCTTAAACTTTTTTCAATTTAGGAGGCAGGTGGCATTGTACAAATTCATTCCATGCATCTTGATTATTAATCCTTTCCATTTTGGTTTACCCTCTGCCCTTTCTCTTATGAGGGCTACTTAGGTTGAACTATTCTCCATGTTCTTGACTTTCTTCATGTTCAATTTTTCCTGCACGGGGAAAACATTTCAATCAATAGCAAATCAAGTTACAAAACATCCAATTTCTCAATCTTTTATATAGTGACCAAACCATAGCAAATCATTATAAAATTGATAGCAAAACCATAGTAACTACAAACTAATAAATTCTCTGCACATAGCAACTAACAGAACATGGGGTTGTCAATATGCCAAATACGTTTAGATTTTTATTCTTATAGTAGTTAGTGGAGATAGTATACCTCTGGAACTGTCAATGCGTTTAGACATCTACTCTGTATGAATGATACTTTCTTTATGAACAGTACTTTGTATGAACATTGCATTCTAACATATCAAGAAGACATCTTTTTGTGTGTTACAGAAGAAAGATCAACTCCCTAAACTATAATGTAAGATCTCCTCATTTCTTATGTAAAACATATTGATTCTTAACATTCATGACTTCCCAAAGACAAAAATGATTGCACTATATTTACAAGCAAGAATGGTGATAGAGCAAGCAGTGGAACCTATGGTACACATACAAGAAGAACTAGAAGAATACAACACACAAATAAAAAAATAATGAAGGACCCATGAATATTAACTTTGTGATCATATTAAGTGGCTCTTATGAATATATACAAACAATGTTCTAATGATTACTCTATTTGTCACCTAATATCTCTCGCCAAATTGATACTTAAGCTTCTTCTGAACATAATTGACTTATGAAGGTTCATGACCATCATATTTATTGATTAATGAATAGCCAATGCCAATAGGAGACCATAGCTAGTATTGAGAAAATATTCTCATTAGGCAAAAGAATATTGATTAAGCATGAAATCAATAGATCAAGCGTACATTCAAGTCCTAAAACAAGATGTTTCAAGCAAAACAACCAATATGGAGTGGTACACGACTAACAGAGAGAGAACCTACGTAGTCACCAATGTAAGTCAATGTCAATTAGGTTTCTCTGAGGGTTCACATAAGCCACACAAAGAGAGAGCCAAGAGGGAGCTACAAAAGAGAGAAAGATAGAGATAGAGACAATTGTAGAGGGAGGGAGAATGCTAGGGTTAGAAGGGGAAAGGGTGGTCGACGAAGTCTTGTAACAATAATTTTTAACAAATTTTAATGTTGATTCCAATAAACTAACTTTAAAAACTTAGTTTTTAAAGATGAAAATACTCAATTTTCTTTAAAAATGTTGTCTTTAAAGACAAAATCTAAATTGACTTTAATTTGAACTATTTTTATCAAAATTAAAAAAAAAAATACTAATTCTTTAACTCCTTACTCCATGCAATGAAGATACATATATTCTTGCATTGGGATGTTCCTCACGTATCTATTTTATATATAACTATAAATATATAAATACACACACACACACACATATACATAAAAAAAATAATAACACAACAACAAATTCACATTTTAAGATAATTTCTTTAATTATATAATCAAATTATTTACATTTTAATTTGCCCCTTCATATAACTTGTTTTCAACCCAAGTACCCTCCTCACCATTATGACACACATAATCCTATTCTCACCTATTACATCGATTGATGATATTGTTTTAGTAATATAAGAATAATCTATTGCAATATTGCCTAGGTCATCTTGATCATAAATCCCCCGGCGAGGCTAATAAGACAGTTAATTAGCTCTTACCACGTCTCTCTTGAACATAAAATATATGTTTTGCTTGGGATGCCAAAATAAACTGATCATTTTTGCAACCGATCTTATTAAGGTCAACCAATGTCAATTCAAGGGCATCAGTTTTGATGTTGTCTTTATTGTGTTCCTTCCAATCGTACTTAAATATAATCACAGTTGTATAAGTATAATCTAGCACCCATATCTCTCGTATAACCCCGTAATACGCATTACTCGCTATAGTTGAGTTGTTATCCTTTGCACTAGAAAAGAAAGTAGCATTGGTAACGAAGCTGACCCTACTATTCTATTTGCTCTTGAGTTATCATGGTTTTTTATTTAAAAGCAATAACCATTGATGCCATATACAACATACATTATTACTTCTAATTGTGGCCCCATCACCATCCAGCCTAAGGATTCAGATATACTATGACCTAGAACATCTCACTAATCTTGAATATGTGTATACAAGTGAAATAATTGTTATAAATAAGTATATGTATGCAATTAATAACAAGTGAATAATGAAGAGTTAATTTATTTTACTTTCCAATGGAGCCAAGTAGTGAAAGTGAGATAGTGCTCATGTTGCAGCTACTTCTATTTCTTTGCATAACTTGGATACTTCACTTTCAAAAAGTCCATGTGCTCACTTTAAATGAACAGATGCAACTTAAAAATTACAATCTTTTTTGCCTAAACCTCTATACACCCAAATAAAATTTATAGCATGAATCCTGAAGATTCACTAAAGTATCATGAGCACAATAAAACCCTTTAATTGATCACTATTAGGAGTTAAAAATGACTTTTCTTAGTCCATTGTAGTATTGTGATTGAAATAAAACCATCTTATTGTTGGGTGAGGTTGTTTCTACTGTTGGACAATCTATTATGCTCTTGTTGTTTGCATATATTGCATTTCACTATAACACCAATTTTCTTCAACTTCCGTCCTTTTCGCTCCCCATTCTTCTTGGTTCTTTTCTGTTTAGGCCTACCTGATTACTTCTTGTAATGTGGCGGTAACACATGATCTAAGCCACTATTAGGCCACACATAGGCACTATTCATATGGCTGATTATAGGCAAGGTACAGATCTCTTCTATACTAATGTGCCACAAAAGCTTCTAGATCTTCACTCTAAAACCATATGCATGAAATAGCATATGGGCAAGGGATTCTAGTGAGATACCATTTTCTACTTAAGCCATGATGCTTAGGCACTATCATTATGTATTGGTACCCCTTAGTGCACCTAACTTAGAATCTACCCTCTCCTAAATGTATGGAATATAATGCCCACTATCCTTCTTGTTCTTTTCCAAAATTAATGAGATACTTGGACATATGTTTCATGTCCATTTTCATTCTATTGTCTCTCTCTTACTAACCCATAGTGACATGACTACAACTTATACCCTCCAATAGGGATGTGATTGGTTTGTCTTTGTGATTTTGTATCAAATTATTGAAACATTCACATAAGTTATTGTACAAGATATCACATTTTGGAAAAGTAATAAAAGGATATCTTAACCATTATGTGGTGGCTTATTAGCTAGCCACTTAGAAGCTTTTGGGTTATACTTATCAAGAACCTTCATGGCATGGTAAAGGAAGCCACAGTTGATGCTATTGCTACATTTCATAACAATTCTTTGTGCCTACTCTTTATGAACCCAAAGCCCCTAAATTTGCATGTAGATGAAAAACACATGCCCTATGGTTGGATTTAGGAACTATGACTTATAAGCATCTCAATAATCCTAGCTTTCACCTTGTCAATGATGAATGTCCAACTATATTGATCCTCATCAATGTTAAGGTCCTCAACAAATAGCCAGAGGAACCATACCTAGGAATCATAGTGCTCATACTCAACCACTAACCAAGCAATGGGATAATACCCATTATTAACATCAAGGCCCACAGCATTAAGTATTTTGTCACTTGTCCGCCGCTTCAGATGGCAACCATCAAACCTAATAACCTTTTTACATAACTTAAACCCTTCTTTTACTGCACCTAGGCATATTTACACTCTTTGAAACCTGTGCTGACCTTGAACAACACCTTCACATTTCATGTCAACAGTGAATCTAGGATTTTTGGCTTTCAACTCTACCAAGCAGTCATTTAACTTCTCATATTGCTCATCAACAGTTCCTTGTATGGCATCATGCATCTTCTTCTTTCCTCTGTAAGCAGAACTCTTAGACAAATGCAAATTGATCTTTTGCATTACATCTTCTCTCAAGGTCTTTACATTCATCTTTGAATTAACTCTCATCTGGTCAACATTTCTCTTGCTCACCCATCTTAAAGTCAGCTTACTGTCACTAAACCTTCTAGCACAAGTATGATCCTGTTTAAGTTTTCACTCATGTAATGTTTGCTCCTTTCCCAACTTAGATGCAAATACCAACCATGGGCAACCCGATCTTAACACATAGCTCTAACCCTATACTTGCATTTTTCACAAAATCCACATCTTTCCCTTGCATTATGAAAAGAATTACCGCAGCCTTTTTGAAGAGGGTGTTGATTCTAAGTTTCACTCCAAATTTAATCATTGGCAGCTTATCCCCTGTTGGCGGCTTGTACTTTGGTCATTTGTTTTCACTATGCTCTCACCCATAATTAAAGGATGACAACTACTTACAAAATTCATCAAACTCTTTTTCTGTTGGCAGATTTGGATCCCTATCCTCATCTTCATTAGCAGCTGTTGCATTTCTCTCACCTTTGAATAATCTTGAAATAATATGCTTTTGTTCCTTATTCTTTTCTTCACAAGTGAACAAAGGCGTAAACAGTACTTTTTTGCAAAACTATAGAAGCAGAGCAATGCAAACAAAGCAAATCGCGAAGCAAAAATGGCCTATACGTCAGGGACAAAAAGCTATGCCCGCATCAGGGAGGAGATGTAATGTGTTGATACTCAAGTTGAATGATTAGAAAATATTTATTTTATCTTGTGAACAAACTAAAATTGTTGTTGCATATATGAGTATAGTGGGCGAAGAGAACAGACGGAAGTGAGCCCACACGCTTGGACATCTTCATGCCAACCCATAAATGTAAAGATGGGATGCCGGTGGATCGGTTCTCAGCAGCAGCAATGGTATGTATGTTTAGATGTTTATTATTTGGTCTAATATCGTTCTTAATGTAGTGTTAGTATGAGAAATTGTTTCTAGATTGCAGGAGAAAATTCAAGAGTTGTTACCACTGGCAAGAGGGTACTCAGGATATCTGACTGGAAGGATGCTTGGAGGACTTGGTTTATCATCAATTGCTTCAAGTAACACACGGGTAACATCTATCACATTGAAATTGAATTATTTTATATGAAATGTAAATCGAGATAACTATTATGAATGCATATTATAGACGCATTATTTCATTCATTTTTATAGGTTCCCAATGTTGGCTCCCATCAGTGGGATTTGCTGCAACTAAAAGTATGCTTATCTTCCATTGGGTGAATGACGCCTCAAGAATAGTTTCTTTAATTTTTTGGTTCTTTTGCACATATGACTGCGCTAGCTGGTGGTGTGATGAACGTGTTTATTTTAGAATTAGATTACTTGGTGTTTAAAGTTAACAATTTTTCCTTAACTTGTAATTAGATATTGACATTTAAATGGTATCTTCTACATTTGCTCTTTTATTCTTATGTTTGTTTCATTAGCTTTTTTTTATATTTTTTATACTTTATTTATTTAGTTGATTCCCTATAACAAGTTATGTCCTGTTTTGTCATTTCTCTCTCAATTCATCGGCTTACAATTTGCATGAGATCAAAGTTTCTCCCATATGTTGTTTTATTCTTTTATTTTGTAGCTATTCTGAGTGAAATTTAATTCGTCATGCTGATAAGTTACTCATCTAACCAGGTATCTGTGCATCGTGTTAACAATTTCATTTGCTGATTTCAGTTAGAAATTGAATTGATCTTATTTACATGCTTTGAAGGGAAATAAGGCAACTCAAACAACCTACCTTCAATTGATTTTTGTTCATTCTTGCCTGGTATTAGTGCCAATTCATCTTCTTTTACGTGATTGGTTTCTATTTACGTCTCTAGCTATTAATTAAGCAACACATTACTCACCAGAATATTTTTTTTGTGATCGTCACAGGTGTTTCCTAATTAGCTAACCATATAGGTGGAAATTATGGTAACAGAATGCTTATTTCTCGTATGGATTTAACTCAATGCATGTACTACGAATCTCAAGTTGTAAGTTGTTTTGATAGATTAAGGAAAAAACCATGGTTGTGATTGTGCAGATAGAGATGACATTAAGTTCATTGGTTGTATTCTGATCCTCTTTTCTTCTTATTCATCTCTAATTTTCTCTTATAGCATTCTAATACCAACTGTTTGATCACGGATTCATGACAAACATACATTAATAGATTCAATACTTAGACCAGACCTTCAGCATTTGGCGAATGGGGAACACTGAAGCTGATGTGGAGACGAGATAAAGTACAGTACTCTCTCTCTCTCACAGATTAGCTGATCCCGATTGTTTGCTCTCACTCTTTCTGAAGTCAGATTCATATATATGGTGCTGAATTTCATTCATAATCTACAAAGGTGTTTTCCTCAATATCAAGGTATTATACTTTGATCTAATTCCATCTTTAAATGACTAGACATCAATGACTGATGTGAGCATTCATTTCTTCATCGATCGATGTCATTGCAACAATTGTCATTTAGCATTGATGATGATCATAGTTGTCCGACTGAAAATCCACAGCAATGTCTGTAATTCTCCTGCAAATCATTTTTGAACTCCTGCTTTGCCATATAGATGCAACCACTTATCTACGCTTCCATTAGGTATGAATCTGGATATATAAATTGTGCATAAGCATTTCATTACAATTTCTTTTTTAAGTTAGAAACACTCATAGAAATAGAGGTGAACATGCCTATTAGCCACTTAAAATCAATATGAACCATGAATCTCTTAAGTAGCAGAGCTAGTATAATTTGTTCTATTACCTACCTATCTTTTCGAACCACATGGTTGTTCTAATACTAATCAATTATTGCTAACATACTTTTAATTATTATAGAAAACTGGGGTCGAGCAACTTTAAACCATACTTATTGCTCAGCACTCCAAGACAACTGTCTGTGAGAAGTGGATCAGTTCAGAAAACACATCTGCCAATGCTGTCATGACACTTCATTAATTGTTCATGATCCAACAGAAGTATGTTTTTTAACTATTAGTTAAAAAGAATAGATGCAGTCTCATTGCTTTTTGTCTTAGCTAAAGTAATGAGATGATGTACCGGCATTTGATACCATTATTTCTCGATTCTCCCTCTAGGGTAGATAGTGAAATCAAGCCACTGTTCACATATTTTTGCTCCACTAGATTTCTATTCATCAATATATTTTAAGGGAAGTCCACACAGTAATATTATAGTAGCATTTCACTCTTCATTTACACCATTGTATTTAGCTTTCCAGTGTTACAATTCTTAGATGGGCCATACATATCATAAAGTGGGTAGACAAGTTATTAATACACAGGAGTTGCAATGAGTTCCTAATTTTCTGTCATAGCAACATGCAAATTCACCAGCTGATTAAGAAAAACCCAGCTTTTAGTTAATCCTTATATCTAGTTACGGGAAATGGAAATGTTTCAAACCAAAAAAGTATTACTTATCCTATAGCAAATATCATTAACCTAAAGAGTTCAGGAAGAACATATAAAAGAAGACAAACGAAAGCTAAAGTAAGCAGTAAAAACATGAATATCAGTACAACAGAGAATAAATCTATTAATTGCATACTTCCAGCCTTCGGTGCTGTTGAACATCTAAATTTTCAGCATCCAAGTTCACTAAGCATCTAGGTTCCATGTTGTGACGACTTCGTGCAAATAAATTAGACCCTCAGTTTTGACATGCTAAAACTACATGTTGGGCGTATGTCTTTGGCGATGCAGAGTGCCTGCACTACATTTCAGATAGGCCATGTACCGAAAGCATTGGCATTGAATGATCCTAGCCACTATCATACTGTGGTGACGGCTCAAGAAGTGAAGGAAAATAAGGTAGAATGTTCTTACAAGACAGACAGTGAGCATCATCTGATGGAGATTATTTTTGGGCATTGCGCATCTTTCATTTGTTGTTTGGATAACCAACAAATCTTGGTCATAGGTGCACTTTTAGCTTGTAAATATAATTGTCCTGGTTTACATGACCAGACACCATCAATCTAAATTTTATTGTCTGGCTGCCCGCTTATTGTAGTTGTGCAGAAAATGAACATGATCCCCTTGTGACTCTCCAAAGAAGATCAATTTCTGGATGCTAATCTATTATGCGTCTTGTTTAATGCATTCCAATATTACAACTCTCCCAGGCTACTGCATGAGACATGGCATGTATGGATATGTGTGAACTTCTCACTTGAAGATGCACTGCATTCTTATGAATGCCCGTGTAACTCTCTCCTGGACAGTCCAACTGCTGATTGTTCTCAGTGTAGCCCGGGCTTTAGAGTACTTATATGGAATCAAACTTTACATTCCTTCTTATCTAGTTATAGTACAATATGTTGTAAATCATTGATTTCTCTACAGGTATCTGCACTTGACATGCTCGCCTCTGGCTGTTCATAACAATTTGACGGTCGGAAATGTCATGCTGAACAAGAAGCTCATACCACGCCTCTGTGACTGTGGACTGGCTGTGTTGGCACAATCCTAACCATTGGTTAAGGAGGTGCTACTACTAGTATAAATAGGGGTAGTTACTCACAAGTTGCATCAAGCAAAATTTTGAGAATCAATACAAGCTCTCTCTCTGTCTCTCTCAAGCCTCCAAGTCCCTTCTTCATTTGTAAATCCTTTTCTAACCTCCAAAGCCTTCCTCATACTTTTGTAAAATACCATCCTTTTTCAACAAAGTGGTGTCAGAGCTACAAGATCCTTCAAGAGCTATGGCTAGTGGTGGCATGGTTCCCTTCCAAGTTCCTATGCTCAACAAGAGCAACTATGATAATTGGAGCATTAAGATGAAAGCTCTCCTTGGAGCACAAGACGTGTGAGACATTGTAGTAAAAGGCTATAATGAACTTGAAGATGATGCTACTCTATCCCAAACCAAAGGGATAGTTTGAATGATTCAAGAAAGAGAGACAAAAAGGCTCTCTACCTCATTTATCAAGCTCTTGATGAAGATGTGTTCGAGAAGATTTAAAGCGTAACATTGACAAAGGAAGAATGGGGGAAACTTGAGATATCTTATAAGGGAGCTGAGCAAGTAAAAAAGGTACGTCTTCAAACATTAAGACGAGAATTTGAATCTTTGCAAATGAAGAAAGGTGAGACTATTTCTGATTAGTTTTTTAGAGTTTTAACCATTTCTAATCAATTAAAAGGAAATGGTGAGAGGTTAGATGATGTGAGGATAATAGAGAAGATATTACGCTTCTTAGATCCAAAGTTCATCCATATTGTTGTAACATATAAGAAACAAAGAATTTAGAATAAATGAATATAGAGCAACTCATGGGCTCATTACATGCCTATGAAGAAAAACATAAAAAGCAAGAAGAAATCGAGGAGCAACTTCTTAAGATACAACTCAACTCAAAACAAGAGAGTTTTGGAAATGGAAGAGGTTGTGGCCAAGGAAGAAGCCATGGACGTGGAAGAGGAGGCTTCAACAATAGTAATGAAGAGAGAAGGGAAAGCTCGAGAAGAGGTTGTGGAAGAGGCTATTCAGGAACAAAGTATGACAAATTTCAAGTTAAGTGTTATAATTGTAAAAAATTTGGACACTGCCTCGGAATGCAGAGCTCTTAAAAACAAAGTTGAAAATGTCAATTTCATGGAAGAGAAGAGCCAAGAAGAAGGCACCTTCCTATTGGCATACAAGAATAATGAAGGAAGCCAAGAAAATACATTATACCTTGATATCGGCGCAAGTAACCACATGTGCGGGAAAAGGAGCATGCTTGTGGACCTTGATGAGATGGTGAGCGGTAATGTCTCTTTTGATGATGAATCCAAAATAGCAGTAAAAGGTAAAGGTAACATCCTACTCCGCTTAAAGAATGGAGAATGTCAATTTATTTTAAATGTTTATTACGTGCCCAACATGAAAAATAATATTTTGAGCCTTGGACAACTTTCAGAGTAAGGCTATAATATTCTCATGAAAGATTATAGTCTTTCTATAAAAGATCATCATCATCATCATTAAGACCTTATCTCAATTAGGGGTTGGCTACATGAATCTTATTCCTCCATTCCACTCTATTAAATACCATGGCTTCATTTAGTCCCAAAGTTTTTAAGTCTTTCCTCACCACTTCTATCCACGCTCTTTTGGGCCTTCCCCTTGCCCTTTTAGAACCTTCTGCTTGTATTGCCTCACTCCTTCTAACTGGTACCGTTGTTGGTCTCATTTGAACATGTCTAAACCATCTAAGTTTAATCTCCATCATCTTGTTACCTATTAGTGCTACCCCTAAATTTCCTCTAATATTTTCATTTCTAATTCTATTCTTTCTTGTCTTACCACTCATCCATCTCAACATTCTCATTTCTGCAACACTCATCCTATGAGTATGATGTTCCTTAACTGCCCAACACTCTGATCCATAGAGCATGGCGGGCCTTATGGCCATCCTATAGAATTTTCCTTTTAGTTTGAGTGGAACCTATCGATCACACAAAACTCCAGATGCACATCTCCATTTGATCCAACCTGCTTGGATTCTCTGGGTAACCTCCCTCTCAATCTCTCCACTCTTATGAATCATTGATCATAAGTACTGAAAGTGGTCTTTTACGGGGACTTCTTGGTTATCAATCTTGATTGGTGTTCCACTCCTACTCTCCTTGCTAAAATTATATATCATATATTTTGTCTTAGTTCGGCTAATTTTAAATCCTTCAGATTCTAATGCTTCTTTTCATAACTCTAGCTTTGTATTTACACCCTCCCTTGTCTCATCAAGTAAGACTATATCATCTGCAAATAGCATGCACCAGGGAATCTCCTCGTGCAAATGTTTTGTTAACTCATCCATAACCAATGTGAAAAGGTATGGGTTCAATGACGATCCTTGGTGCAATCTTACAATGTCAATATACCGCTGAGAAATCCCTTTATCACCCAACACTCTCCATATTTACTCTCTAAGGACTCTATTATAAGCTTTCTCTAAGTCGATAAAGACCATGTGGAGGTCTTTCCTCCTCTCCCTATATTTCTCTACTAGTTGTCTTAGTAAGAAAATAGCTTCCATGGTAGACCTCTTAGGCATGAAACCAAACTGATTCTCCGATACACTTGTTTCATGTCGTAGCCTCTTCTCAATCACTCTTTCAAAAAGTTTCATAGTGTGTCCCTCGATAATTAGTGCAGCTCTGTATGTCTCCTTTATTCTTATAAATTGGTACAATACAGCTTTTCCTTTACTCATCAGGCATTTTCTTTGATTTTATAATCTTGTTAAACTACTTAATCAACCAAACTACCCCAATATCTCCCATATGCTTCCAAACCTCTATTGGGATACCATCGAGCCCCATGGCCTTTCCTAATTTCATCTTTTTCAAGGCCTCTTTTACTTCAGGTACTCTAATCCTACGTTCATATATATAATATCCAGTGTTATTTAGATTTATAGTATTTTCAATTCCTATATTCTTAGAGCCATTGTCATTTAGCAATTTTTGAAAGTATGTTTCCCACCTTTGTTTGATCTCATCATCTTTGACTAATACCATTTGATCATCGCTTCTAATGCACCGAACATGTCTTACTTTTGCAAGTTTAAACACATCTTTCTCACCTTCTCTTGTTTCTAGTCTATTATAGAGCTCATCATATATTTTAAGTTTAGCCTCACTTACTATTCTCTTAGCAACCCTATTAGCATTCTTATATTATTCATAGTTTTCATTATTTCTAATCTTCTGTCATGCTTTAAACGCATCTGTTTTTCTTTAATAACTTTTTGCACTGTTTCACTCTCTCACCATGTTTCCTTTAATAATTGTCTTTTACCTTTAGAAACTCCTAAGACATCTTTTGCCACTTTCTTAATGGACTCAGCAATATTAATCCACATGGTATTTACTTCTGTTTCATAGTTCCAAATTCTTTCTACCATCAACTTGTTTGTAAATGAGTTTATTTTCTCTCCTTTTAAGTTCCACCACTTAATTTTTAGATACCTATTAAGTTCATTTCCTTTCTTCCATCTTTTGATATGAATATCCTTAACCATTAACCTATGTTATGAGGTTAAACTCTCACTGAGTATCACCTTACAATCCTTACATATAGATCGTTCATTATTCCTCAGTAGAAAAAAGTCTATTTGGCTTTTATGATGTCCACTTTTAAAGGTTATCAAGTTTTCATCCCTCTTCTTAAAGAGTGTATTTGCAATGGACAGGTTATATGACAAAGCAAAATTGAGGATATTCTCTCCCATCTCATTTCGTTCACCTATGCCATAGTCTCCGTGTATTCTATCATATCCTTCCTTATCTTCTCCTACATGACCATTTAAGTCTTTCTATAAAAGATGATAAAAATAATTTGATTGCAAAAGTACCTATGTCAAGAAATTGGATGTTCTTATTGAACATTCAAAATGATGTTGCCAAATGTCTTAAGGCATGTTTCCAAGATCTATCTTGGCCTTAGCATTTAAGATTTGGGCAAATAAACTTTGGAGGACTTGAATTGCTGTCCAAGAAGGAGATGGTTAGATGATTACCTTCTATTAGTCATCCTGATCAATTATGTGAAAGATGCCTACTTGGGAAGCAGTTTAGAAAGAGATTCCCCAAGGAGTCACATTCAAAAGCCCAGAAGACACTCAAGCTCGTACATACGGATGTGTGTGGTCCCCAATCAAACCAAGCTCTTTAGGTAAAAGCAACTACTTTGTTCTCTTTATTGATGATTTTTCTAAAAAGACATGGGTCTACTTCTTGAAGGAAAAATCAAAAGTATTTGGAACTTTTAAGAAGTTCAAAGCTACAGTGGAGAAAGAAAGTGGATGCAAGATCAAGGCCTTGAGATCTGATCGAGGAGGAGAATTCACTTCAAAAGCATTTCAGGAATTTTGTAAGGAGAATGGAATTCGTTGACCATTAACAGTTCCAAGATCCCCCAAGCAAAATGGAGTTGTTGAAAGGAAGAATAAAACCATTCTTGACATGGCTTGAAGCATGCTAAAAAGTAAGAAAATATCAAAGGAGTTATGGGCAGAAGCGGTAGCATGTGTAGTCTACTTGTCCAATCGTTCGCCAACAAGAAGTGTATGAGGAAAGACACCACAAGAAGCATGGAGTGGAAGAAAGCCTAGGATATCTCATTTGAAGGTATTTGGAAGCATAGCCTATACACATGTATTAGACAAAAGAAGAACCAAGCTCAATGATAAAAGTGAAAAGTTTGTCTTCATTGGCTATGATTCCAATTCAAAGGGCTACAAATTATACAATCCAAGAAATAGGAAGAATGTTATCAGATGAGATGTGGAATTTGATGAAGAAAGCTTGTGGGATTGGAACATTCTTGAAGAAAGTCACAACTTCTTCCTTAAAAAAGAAGATAAGCAAACAAGAGAACATCACACCACCAACTTCACCAACTGCAAGTAAAAGTTCAAGTAACCATGGAGACTCATCATCATCAAGTTCAAGTTCAAGATCAAGATCAAGTCCAAGGACACCACATACAAGAAGCCTACAAGAGCTCTATGAGGTTACAGAAAGGCAAGAAGATCTCACTCTACTCTGCTTCTTTGCTGATTACGAACCATTGAGTTTTCAAGAAGCTATACAAAGTAAAAGGTGGAGAGATGCTATGGACGAGGAGATCAAAGCAAATCATTAAGAATGATACGTGGCAGTTGGCTTCACTACCGAAAGGGCACAAGGTGATAGGCGTAAAGTGGGTATACAAGGCGAAGAAGAATGCTAAAGGAGAAATTGAAAGATATAAGGCAAGATTGGTTGCGAAGGGCTACAGTCAAAGAGCTAGGATCAACTATAACAAGATATTTTTTCCAGTTGTTTGCTTAGAAACTATTAGATTAATAATTTCTTTAGCTGCTCAAAATAGATGGAAGGTTCATCAAATGGATGCGAAATCTGCCTTCATAATGGACTCCTTGAAGAAGAAGTTTACATCAAACAACCATTAGGCCACGAAGTAAAGGGATATGAACACAAAGTCCTTAAGTTTAAAAAGGCCCTCTATGGGTTAAAGCAAGCACCAAGGGCATGGTATAGTCGAATAGATAAATATTTTCAAGAAAATGGTTTCACAAGATGCCCTCATGAGCATGCAATATGTGTCAAGATCAAAGATGGAGACATCTTGCTTGTATGCTTATACGTGGATGACTTAATCTTCACTAGAAGCAGATGGTTATGAAGGTTGAGACTCTTCTCTTAAAGTTCAAGGTTTTGGATCATAAGCCACTTGAAAGAGCCGGAGTTATATCACCTACTTGGGGATCAGCAGTTCCTGTTCTTTTTCAGCTAGATGCTGCATCCAAGGCCTTGCAATCCCATCCCATTCTGCAGTGCTTACAACCACCTCCGCCAATTAATGGTACCAATCCCTATAATGTATTCAGGCCCTTGTGAGAAAGCTCACCATCTTAACACAAGAAGGATGCAAAAGCTAGAGATCAATGTTCAGTCATTTGAGAAGTTTTTCCAGGTCAAACACAACTTGGACCAACCCAAAACAGTATTATAGGATCTGATTACGATATCATTTTGAACTCTTTAATTCAAGATTTGCAGGGACTTCAATATGCTCTTGTTTATATTTTTTTTAATGAATGAGATGTTTCTTTTAGTTTTAGTTGCACTAGAATCTAAATATGCTAATAAGAATGTCTAAGGCTTTCAAGATTGATGATTGATTAAAGAAGATCAAAGACAATCTAACTTGGATGGCTAACATCTATCATAAAATCTCTTGGAACGTGACATTGTGTGTTGAACTGGTCATGATTTGCATGAACATTAGTACTATGGACAGATCCAATGGCTTGGATTGGCAAAAAAAGGTGTCATTATTCTAAATAAAAAAGATGCCTAATTGTAGCACTTTTGGATGTCTTAGATCAAATCTGATGAGATGCTTAGATTATGATGGCGTAGATGTTCCAAATGAAGTCTTGGAGGACATGAAAAGTTTAGAAGTAAAAAAGCCCCCTACAAGGCTTTTTTGGTCAAGGGGTCAAAGGTTGACTAGTCCAAGATTCTAATTCCTTGACTTGCAAAATCTTAGCTAGGGAGATTTGTATGTTTTGAAGCTTGCCATTACCTCTTGTAAGAAATTAGAAGTTGCCTCCATGTAATTGATAACTCTCCAAGAAAGTTTAGCAATTGGGCAAATTTAGGAATTTTTATTTCAAGCATTAAAAGATTTTTTTCCCTTGTTTTTAGGGTTGGATAATTGGACATTTTGTTCATTGAAACTAAGACAGGCTAGAGTGCATCTCAACAAGGCTTTTCCGTATAACTTGTGGACACACTCAAGTGTAGTGAGACGTATTATAGCTTCTTGTCCGCAAGGTAGTGCATATGTATCTTTGTAGAGACAGCTTGATTCCTTCCCTCGAAGATTTGTATCTCTTGTTGATAAAACTGTATCCATAGATAGTGATATTTCTTTGTGCTTGAATGCCAAGGTGATGTATTTGTATCCATTTAAGTCTAATCTCAAACTAAAGCTATGGTGGTGATTTCTATATCCATAAATATAATTGAACGTTTTTATTAATTCACTCATTCGCTAATTCCTTGCTTATTTCTAGTACCCGATTATCTGGCGTTATATGCTATCTGATATATTCAGATTTCGCAGTTTCATTATTTGCCTTTAGTTGATTAGTTTATTTGTTTAGTGACTTAGATGGTTCAAGTGATTCTTGTCACCTGGCAGGGATACTTATTGCATAGGAACAGTGTACATAGTATCCTCCTACAAGTTAGTTGTCTTTCATGTAGTTGGGTAAACAGGCACTGCTTACGTGCATACGACAAATTCTCTGTTTCCTGTAGGACTTTCTACCAGTGGATTGAATCCACCAGAATAAATTGAATGTAAATTGGGGGAATATCAAAGATGCAACTAAGAACACCAGTCTCTCTCTCCAGATTACGTCCCTATATATCGGTTCCCAAATTATATTTCCCCAAAAATCCATGTATCGGCAATAATAGTTGTGTAGGAGCAGTTAATGCTTCTACATTTCTTAGTCGATAAATATAAAAAGGATTAAACAGCTTGTTTTTTTTTTCCAATTCCTAGCACAACTATTATTGTTATCTTTAATACGTTTAGTTCATGTTGTAATAACTTAAATATACTAATTTAATATTTTACTTAGTCAAGCGATATCCCACATATATTGTCTCTTAAGATATCTCGGTTGAATATGATTGCAAATTTTAAAATAGATGGAAGATATTTACTTGAATATTGGGTAAACTTGCATGGTATCTTTAAGTATAATCCTATCAAATCATGTAATATGAACCGTTTGATTGGGTGATTTGTCCGAAGAATGATAACCATCACATTTATCAACGTTGAACTGTCTGAAAAGTAGCTATTTAATGCTAAAGCTGTCAATTGGATGTCTACACATCGACATGTACAAAGAAGCAAAGTAGGCTACTTTACCACATTTATAATAAGTTATAGATCAAAGACTGTTCTCTCCTTAAGTTATAGGAAAATGATGGGAGTTAGGGGACGTACTGAAATAAGAAAAGATCACGTAAATCTGCGTGCTTTTTGTTTTTCATATTTTTTTTTTCCATCTTTACAAAAGAAAATACATTAAAACTTGGCCAATTTAACTCAAATCAAGCACGTCCAGATGATAACTCAAAGAAATTCGAATATAATAAAAAATAACTTGACAGGATCGAGTGGCTAAATGAGCAAATGTCAAGCGAGTCGAACTAACTCGTACAAGTTTTCAAGTTAACTTATGAGTTTTTAAAGAGAGATAATAGGCCACGATTCTGCTTAAAGTAGGTGTAAATTTTTTTGTTTTAAGCAGGTATGCACCAGGTAAATTCCTATTTAGCTAGGCTGCTCAATGAGCTATAAGATATAGAATTAGAGATACAGGTTAATTAAGTTTCTATTGCAATGAGCTAAGGTATAGAATTAGAGACAGAGGTACTACTATGATATTCATCCATTGGAGATAACAACCAGGATACATTGAATAGCCAAAGAGTCAAGGCTACAAAGGCAAGATCAAGCTACTACGAGAAACCAAGGATACATATGAATTATGTAGCAAGTTTTTAGACTACCAATCTTCTTTTGTAACATACTATTTATGAGCATCCAATGGTCTTTACTCTCTTTTGCTGAGGGAAATAACCAAATTAATGTACTTCGCTTTCTCCCTGGACAAATGTTCAGCGACATTCTTTTCGTACCTCTGGAACAAATCTTTGATAATTGCATTGCCAAAGTGATTAGCGAGCATGGATTCTGCTACGGCTCTTACGGTCTTTGTGACATTTCTTGCACCCTCGTGTTTATCAATCACGAAGCTCTTGTTCTCATCTTTGTCCTTGTCATCCCAATTTACTTCAATGATTTGGAACCCATTAAGAGTGAAGGATCCCTCGGTCTTGATTACAGCTTTCAATTCTTGAACCGAAGGTGTATAATAGGGCACGTTGAAGGAATCTAGTTTTTCCTCTTCAATAACTCCCTAAATTGTACATGGTATTTTGTTAGCACATAAGCATATAAGAGTGTGCATCCATGGCATGAGAAAGACAGAGAGAGATATTCAGTATATTTTGGGTACGAAAGGTACAGTCTCTCTCATGCAAGGAGGCCCACTATTTTTTGAATGATCCATTCTGTTCATCCAGCTATCTACCCCCAAAATTGGAAGTACAAAAATTCTCATCTTTTTAGAATACTTAAAAAAGTGTTTTAAGGAGAGAGCTTTTTTTTATTTTCATAGTTCATTTTTCGATCATAGGAGGCCGGACTAAAGCTCACAAAAAGATGAGATTTTTGGTACACCCCATGTTGGGAACCACATGTTTAATAAACAAATTAAATCATCACCCAAAATATGAGAAAAGTTGAGCCCACGTGTACAAGAGAGCCAGTATCAAATAACCGAGAGAGAGAGAGAGAGAGAGAGAGAGAGAGAGAGAGAGAGAGAGAGAGAGAGAGAGAGAGAGACCTGCGAGACCATGTCGTTGAGTGCTTGTGCCATTGGCTCCCAGAAGGAACAACATTCATTGCTACTCGGATCGTTGCTTTTTCTACCCATAATTGTAAGAAGCATACATCCCCCCACAATTATTTCTTTAGAACGTAACTTGAGAAACAATGAGAAATCTCTTTGAAATTGCTGCAAGTAAGCTTTGAACACACTTGGAGGGCTTATCTTTGCTAAGTAGATGTTCCCCTTGTTCAACCAATTCCCCATCTCATCTTGAATCCCTTTAGGAACCTGTTGGCATATAATGTAGGCAACCTTAAGCATAGGCAATGACATATTTGTACGTAGTTATGTAGGAAGTTTCCTGCTATTTTCACGATTAAGAAAAAAAAGGAAAAAGAAGTCCCGGTATTTTCAACGCTATCAGCATTTGATATTAGACACAAGCATTTTTATTTTGTTTCTTAGATCTATCATGTTCATCTTGTTGCCGCTTAATCATAAAAATCACACCAACAAACAGGCTGCAAACATCAAATCGTAGTTTGGAAGTACACTAAAGGGATCAGACAAGATAAAACGGTTAATTAAAAAAAAAAAAAAAAAACCCTAACGTGATGAAATGGCAGCATTGATCTAATATGAGATGCTTATTTTATTTTTTTGAAAATACTTATACTCCTGTAACAAAACTTAAGCTTAGACTTCGGTTCATATATGTAAGTGGGTTTTAATATCATTCATCAATATTAACAAGACAAACTGGCCTCTAAAACATCTATCAAGGAGAGACTCAATGCAACATCCAAATTCGCCAGCCTTAAGAGGATTCGATAGTGCACAGGTTGAAGATCTATACAATAGACTTCAATCCGAGTTATCACGCCTTGAAATGTAGAACAATTAAGGTTCCATGGTCAGAAGGAAAATTCTCAGTTAGATCGGCCTCCAAAGTCTTCGCTCCCCAAGATGATTATTAGAGACCTAGTTTTGTTTGGAATCCATGGGCTTCTCCAAATGTTATCTTCTTCCCATGGATCTTGGTTCAGGGCAAAGCTATTACAATTGGTCATCTATTTTCAAGAGGATGACATGCGTGGTCTAAAAACAAGAAAACTTGATTGGCTTAAAGTGAGGTAAGTTGACTTCACTTGAAGCAACACCTAGGTGAGTCAAAAATACTAAAGTAAAATTTTTAATAATATTTTATTTTATCTTATTTTCATATAAAAATTACAGTTTACATGTATAAAACAATGAGAAGGGGAGCCTTGGCGCAATGGTAAAAGTCGTCATCATGTAACCTTGAGATCACGGGTTCAAGGCGTGGAATTAGCTTCTTGCAAAATGCATTGGGGCTGGCCTTTTTTTATGTATAAAACAATACTAATCTAGCTCGTTAGGGTGTTGTATTGTTGTTTTTGAAGTCCTGGTTTCAAGTCTTTGCCTAACTAAGGATTTTTTAATATGCAACAAGTCAACTTGATAATTGATTCAATTTGCTATTGGGTCAAGCAGCTCAGACAAATTTTCAGAATTGACTCGGAAGTTTTAGAACTCTAGAGCTTACTAAAAGAAGGAAGCTTTTGTAGAGGCATATGGTTGGATAGGAGCTTGATTTGTGTTTCTTGATTGATAAATCACTATAGGCCTGTTGTGGTCCGCTCCTTTTTTGCAACCTGCATATGCAGGAGCTTTGTGCACGGAGCTACCCTTTTGATTGATAAATCACTACATGGACAGCAAGGTGGATCTTGATACATCCAGAGTTTAAAGGTTATTCTATCAATGAAATCATTAGGAAATGGTAGAAACTAGACGCACTACCAAAGGCAAGAGAAATTCATGCCAAGATGGACTCCTTCTCCACCTAGTCACTTCAAACTAAATTTTGACGGAGCTGAACCCAGACCTTCCGAGTATTGGAGGGATTTTTAGAGACACATTGCGTGATCTCACTTTTTATTTCACAGGTCGCAGTGAGGCAGACTGTAACGAAGCTGAGATAAAAGCTGTCTTTAGTGGAATTAGAATCTAGAAATCCCTTGGCTTTGGACCGTTAATAGCTAGAGGAGACTCTTCTAGTGTAATATCATGGTTGAAGAATTCTAGCTCCCCTTTGTCCAATTTTGGCATTATTAACGATAGAATAAGGATCTTAATCGGGATCTCGAAGGTTCGCTTTGAACATGTTCTTTTTCTTCAGCCAATGCAAGTGGGGAAAGCCTTGATGGAGGAGTCAGTTTTAGAAGCTTTAAGAGTTAGATGGGCCTAGAAAGTTTAACTACGCTATTTTGGCTTGCTCTTGTAATGCTATTGGATTACTCAATTTTCTCCTAATGTAACTAGTAATGTGCTATCTCCTCACTCTTTCTTTGGTGTCGCCAAGCCTTCTTCCTTTCTTACCCATCCATTTAAGGAAAAGTGTTATCAAACGAGGCTCTTTAACTAAGTCTTAAATTAGTCTTCATCTCAGCTTGTCAAGTGTCCTATTTAATCACCCACTCTTATTAACTTCCTTTGTGCTGGTACATGCACTACAAGTATGCTTAAGTGATCCATGTGGTACGTAGAGACGAAAACCCACTTTGAAGCTTGCTTAAAAAGCCTCACTTTATTATTTCCAAAATATGTAAAATCTACTCAACAAATGCTGGGATCTAATAGACTATAGATGAAATCAAGTCCATTCTTGGGGACGATCTCCCTTCTTTTCGCACCTAAATAGGTCTTCTAATCGAGAGTCTGATGAACTTGCCAAGTTGGTGGTCCTTTAGCCCAAAATCGGATTTTTACTATATTGGTTATAGTTTCTATTCTGCTCCTATTTTTTTGGGAGCAATGGTGCTGATAAGTTGTGGCCTTTTGTTTTCGTACCCTTGATGATGTTTCTTGGGCATGATTTCTTGACTATTTCTTGAGGTGGAGTCTCTCATGTCGTGTCTTGAGAGAAGGCGTTTGTTGCAATTCTATTATGAAACTGCTGGTGGATGGTGTAATTGATGGATCATCTCCATCTATATCAATCAACTTACCATTCCAAAGAAATGACAGTCAATAAAATTTTCTGTTCTAGTTTTCTCTATGTTTTGTAGTATTATGGTGATATTTTAATATATCCTAGGATATACAGGATATATTGACAATATTTTCAAAGTTCCTTTTTGTTCTTTTTACTTTTATGCAAGTTTTTTGTTAGGCGCTTTTATTGATAAAAGTACTCATGGTATATAAATTTTATTTTGTAAATATTGATAATTTGCACCTCCTTCCAAAAATGTTTTAACTTTTTTGGAAAAAAAATTTCCACAATAAAACATTGGGCGAAAATCCAAATTGTTCCGTGTTAGTAAGCAAAACAGATTAGCCATCAAAACAAAATTGACAGCTATGGCTGTGTTATTAGGTAAAGTCAAGGATTTAGATGCTTCAAGAGAACCATTTTTCTTTTCTTTTAAATAGATGCACAAATACCCTTGAGCAATAACATTCACAGTTGGAACTCGGGTACACTCTTGAGCAGCCTCAAACTTGTGACCTTCATAGTTGCAGCTCACACATGTGCTACTACAACACACACACCTTTCGGGAGATGATCTTAAGCATTGAAGAAAAAACAAAAAGGTGTTCCAATAAGCTTACACAATTAAGAAGAGAGGAAGGTGTATATTTTCATTTAAAAAAAACTCTTATTTCATATAAGTCATTCATAATATTAGGAATGACATAAATATGCTAGAACTCAAATTTAATGACCGTTGAATAGTTTTAGCCTTGGTTTTAGGAAAACATTATGATCATTCATTTTTATTAATTAAAAAAAAAATCAAAATAAGTGATTATGACCATTCATTTTTATTAATTCTTTCAAAGATCCATAGGATCATCCAAAAACATTGATTTCTTGTGGGTTATATACTTTTGGCATTAACATGATGAATAACTTGGATCTACAATAAAAGTTTCACATTGCACATAAAATGGGAAAGTATACCTTGCTTTCCTCTTGAGCTTGTACACTCTTTGGGACTTGGAAATTTTTTTTATGTACTTATGGTATTTTGCACTTCCAGATTTTAAGATGGTTTTTCTCTTAAAAGAACGATATTTGGACTAAGTTCTAAGGCTGACTCCAAAACCCTGCCTAGTGAAGCCCTACCTTTGCATAATGTAACCCAATCATCTTCTTTGGCCTTTCTGATCTACAAATTGCTCAGATATTTTTACCTACAAGTTTTTCTAGTTGAAAATTCAATGGTTGTGATATAAACACTAAATGCATAGCTAAAATTATCCAACCGACATGAATTTTAGTGTCTAACCAATCTAAAAGAAGTCGAACAAGGTGGATAAATCAGATTGAGGCTTAGCTAGGTGAGATTTCAGAGTCTGTCCTGAAATTAGTCCGCGTAGCATTTCTTCCTCTTAATTATTTGCTTACCTTGCATTTATTTGCTATTACTTGCAAAAGAATAGAGCAAATATAGATAATTAATTTTGGCTATTGATTGCATACTCCCTTGAAAAGATCCGAGGAAGCGTTTCTGCTTTGAAGTGTCATCGAGTGCAACGCACGCGCGTTCTTAAAACTAGCACAGTTTGTGTCCTAAGTAGCCCCTATTAATTTAGCGTGATACTTTTCTACTGAACCTTTGCTGTCTACTTAACCTTAATTTATATATGTGGTTAGTGTACGTTATGGAAATTTTCAAATTTTATTATAACTTTACTCCATGTATTAATTTATCATGGCTACAGAAGTTGGGAACTGCGGGTATGTTTTCTCAGTTTAACAGAAGTATCAAGTGATATGTTTCTCAGCTGAGCAATGGAAGCAAGTTTTACCCCTCTGAAAGTTGGTTGGCTAGGACACTTGAAGCCATAGTTCAAAAGTTAAAAACTCGATGTGGCTCGAAACTGAGGTGAATTGAGTCACTAGAAGCGACTCGCGGGTTACTCAAAAAATACTCTCGGTAGGATGGTGTTTTTGAGTTTTCAAAGAGATAGTTGGCCAGCAGACTTGAGCCATAGTTCAAAAATAAAAAATTTGGTTCGACTTGAGACTAAGGTGAATTAAGTCAGCATAAGTGACTCGTGAATTAAGTCAGCCATAGTAACTCAATTTGTTATCAAGTCAAGTAACTTCCATTAATAATTAACTTGAGATGTTTAAAGTAATGTTTGAAGCGGCATCTCAACATTAACCTAGGTCCTCACGCTCGTCGAAGAAGCAACTAGCATTAGTTTATCGAGAGTAACCTTCAGGGACATTGACAGGGACAGTAACAACTCCCAGCCATCGGAGTCGCCTTTGAAATAGTAATTAGCTCTAACAAGTTGTCAAAGACCTTTGTAATAGTAATTAGCTCTAACAAATTGTCAAAGAGAGAGATTAAAAATGAAGTTTACCCGAGAGAGCCAGTGAAGACTATACGAAGAATGAATAAAGTGCAGACTTTCGCTAGGAAAAAGCCTCCCATAAAATGAACCAGGCGCTCCTGCAATGAAGCATGGTCCGGCGTCGATCTCCATTGCTTCTCTAAGTTTATCGTAGAACCCAGGTAGTGATCGGAAAATGCTGTTGAAATCGTTTCCTGGAAGATCATTTAGGAATACTTGGAACTCAGGAGACGGACGGTTTAGCTCACAACATCTCCGGCCGATGGCGTCGATAACCTCATAGACCACTAAAAGAGTGTTGGGACCCGAAGAACAGCCCAAGTCTGCTATCCCAAACCTCTTAGGGAAAGAAGCACAGTAAGCATCTAATACGGTCTTTTCCAGTTGGGGCTTTGTTTTAATGATTGCTCCTCTCTGTGACAAGGAAACGACTAATTAGATAAACAATTATGTAATAGGGAAATGATCTTCCCAGCCCTTGTATTGGCATTACTCCTGCACCCTGCTGGTCTTTTGGTCGTTTACGGTCAAATTTTTAATTGCCCATTTTATGGACTAGTTAATGGTCCTACAGTTGGTGTTCGTTGCTTTTGCAGGATAAGCGGAGACTTACAGCCTCTTGGTTGCGAGACCGCAAAAGCAAAACAAACTGTAATGAACAACAACGGTACTGGTAGGGACTTTGTTGGTTATGCAAACCATTCATCTTCTGGGTAGGTGCAGCTCTCTAGAAAGGCCATCTCCCAGAATGCCATTCGTTGGACAGTCTTATATGTTTGTTGCTCATGAGGTGTAAAGAAAAGACAAGCCATCCATTTCACACCTCAAAACAACAAAAGTTAAGATCATTGTTGTGATTTTGTGGCTGTATCTTGTCTTAGACAACAGCAGCAGGTGAATGGTTTTGATCTGTGAAATATGGACCTCTTCTATGATAATAGAGTCAATACATAGTAAAACTTTACTCTTGTAATGGCCTTCCATATAATTTCTACAGAGAGAGAGAGAGAGAGAGAGAGAGAGAGAGAGAGAGAGAGAGAGAGAGAGAGAGAGAGAGAGAGAGAGAGAGAGAGAGAGAGACCTGATGTAATGAGTTATTGGAGTAGCTAAGTTCTCCAGTTCCTCCATTCATGTGAAAAACGCTCTGTACTTCCATTATCTGTCTGCTTCCTTTCACCACTATGATTCCTTCCACGAGGACCCCGCTTTTATAGGCATACTAGCCACGGTCACGTGTACAATCACGTGTTTGAGTTAGAGAGGGGAGGTTACGGGTAGAATGAGATTATCAAATACTTTTCGAAATATAGGTCTCTCTCTCTCTCTCTCTCTCTCTCTCTCTCTCTCTCTCTCTCTCGTTAGAGTACCATCTGTCTCTCCACAGCCGCAGAAACTTGCATGTCAATAGAGGTATTTTACAAAGGTATGAGGAAGGCTTTGGAGGCTCGAAAAGGATTTACAAATGAAGAAAGGACTTGGAGTCTTGCGAGAGAGAGAGAGAGAGAGAGAGCTTGTATTAATTCTCAAAATTTTGCTTGACACAACATGTAAGTAACCACCCCCTATTTATACTAGTAGCACATCCTTAACCAATGGTTAGAATTGTGCCAACATACTTTTAATCTTGTGACTACAATTTGTTATCTAGATGTCTCTACAAAATATTTAGCTCCATTGTCAAAGTATGTAGATATTTCTAATTGACTTTTGTAGCAACACTTTCTAGAAAGTGGGCTTTCTAGAATATGAGCCCTTACCTAATTAAATTTGGCCTAAATCAAGTTTACATTTCCAACACCCTTTCTTAAACTTGATTTGTCATCCAAAGCAAGCTTCTCATCTTGATAAATTCTTCAAACTTCAATGGCTTAGTGAAAATATCTGTCGCTTGATCTTGAGATGTCACATACTGTTAAGTGTTCAATTTTGGTCAAAATACCCCTAATTTAGTATTCAATTAAAGCATCTAAGCCATTAATTTTAAGATTTTACATAAAATATTTCATTTTAGCTTTAATTAGCCATCCAACCGTTGAATTGCAAAATTTAGTGGTTAGATGACTATTAAAGCTAATGAACGGTTTAGATTGCACTAATTGGGTCCTGTGCATTGCAGATCAATCGACTCAGGCATGGACGCTTTAGATTGAATCAAGGATATCAGATGAAGATTAGATGAAGTTTCATGGAAAGAGACTGAAGACTTTGAAGACTTGTAGAGTTCTAGCAAAACTAGGAAAGCTAGTGGACCCCACCTATCTCCTCTTCCTTCTCTTTCTCCTCTCATCTCTCTTTTTCTCTTATCCCTCTCCTTTCTTTTCTCTCTCTCTTCTATCTCTTTTTCTCCTCTTTCACACGTCTCTCACTCCTCTCTTATCTCTCCCATCTCTCTTCAATCTTTCCACGTCTCTCTCTCTCTCTCTCTCTCTCTTTTTAAGTCATCTTCCCCTCTCTCTTGAAAAAAACGTTTTTTTTTCTCTTGGGAGAGGCTGGGCCGGATCATCTCTCCACCTCATTCTCTCTTCCCCTTCTCTCATTCCCCCATCTCACGTACTGTTTCTTCCCAGTTGATCTCCTTCCTTCGCGTAAGCCAAGCCCTCTCCATCTCGTTTCCCTACTGGCTGGCTTAGGTGGGTGACACACCAAGCAGCCTGACAGATCAACCCCCCTTCCTCTCCATTCTCTTCTCTCCAATTTACCCATCTACCCAGGCAGGTAGGGCAGACCAGGCGTCTGTTTCACTCTGCGTGCGACGCCCCATTTGCTTCAGTTTTTCCACCAGACGTCTACCCAAATAGACGTCATCTTCCTCGTGCTTATCCACCACCGCACGGTAGTAGACGTCTCAGGTTGCCTATTCCAGCATCTACGGCGTCGTCTACCCCAGATTGTCCTTTGTCCGCACTCAGCCAGTAGTCGATCGGCCGGCCCAGGGAGGAAAACGCCCTCCTTCTTCTTCTTTCTTCTCCGGCCACTTTCTTCCTCCTCTCACTTTCTCTCATTTTCTCCCTTCTTCCAGCCATCACCTCTGTTTGGCACAACCCAGGCATCATTTTTTCATCCTCTTCTGCTCCTCATCGTCGCCAGTCGCACGGCTCAGGGAGAGAAAACCCAACTCGGGTTTTCTCCCCATCTTCTCTTCCCTCCATCCTTCTTCTTCCTCTTCTCCTTCTTCCCCATCTTCTCCCTTCTTCCTCTTCTCTTCTTCTCTCCTCTTCCTTCTCAAACCCCACGTTTTCCTGGTTTTCGATTAAAACCAGAACCCAGGGAAAATTCCGGTTCTGTCCCTGGCAGATCTCAGGAATTACCAACAAGACCCCATTTTAATACCAACTCTGTCCTTTTTCAGAAATTCCAACTGTGTCCCCTGTTTAATACCAACTGTGTCCCCTGTTTAATACCAACTGTGTCCCCGGTTTAATTACAACTGTGTCCCTATGCTATTCTGGTTTTAACTTATCTTCATTCTGACTATTCAGTGAGACGGTATAATCCGTGACGTACTATTCAAGACGTACTAATCCAGAGACAGTGCAATCCAAGGACAAGCTTATCCAAGACGCATTTTATTTTTATTTTCTGTTTTCCTTGGAATAAATATTTGTGAACATTGGAACAATTGAATAAATCTGGATTTTATTTTTTGTTAGCTTTTATTCTTTTAGTTGAATTTTATTTAAAACTCCATAATTTTAAATCAAGTCCTCGTGGGATCGACCCGTATTTGCATAGCTATACTACAATAGCCCGTGCACTTGCGGTTAAACAATCAACACATACTCTAGTTGAACTTCTTTTCTTGTGACACACTCTCTTATGTAGTGATACCGCGTATCAATGTATTTACTTCTGCCATGAAAGACTGGATTCTGTGCTAGGGTCATTGCTGATTTGTTGTCAACATAGACCTCTGTTGGCTCTTCTTGTGGCATGCCAAGTTCTTTTAGTAATTCTCTTAACCATATTTCCTGACAGATACAAGATGTAGCAGCCACATACTCTGCGTCACACGTAGAAAGGGTGACTATTGGCTGCTTCCTTGACATCCAAGTAAAAGCGGTATCTACCATAAAGAACACAAATCCGGTTGTGCTTTTTCGATCATCTAATCTCTAGCTTAATCGCTATCACTGTATCCAACAAGCCTACAATCATTAGTATGAGAGTAAAACAAACCAAAGTTAATTGTACCTTTAATATATCGAAGAACTCTTTTTGCTGTCTTGAGATGAGTAATTGTTGGTGCTTCCATATAGCAACTAATTAATCCAACAGCATATAGAATATCAGGCCTCGTGCAAGTTAAGTAGCGTAAGCTTCCAACTAAGCTCTTGAAATTTGTTGCATCTACTCTTTCTCCTTTATCGTTCTTAGACAGTTTGATTCCACACTCCACCAGCATACTAATCGACTTGCAGTCATCCATTTTGAACTTTTTAAGTAGCTCCTTTGCATAACCTTCTTGAGTGATAAAGATGCCGTCTTCCTTTTACTTTACTTCAATTCCAAGATAATAAGATATGAACCCAATATCAATCACCTCAAACTCTTTGATCTTGACATATACTGCATGCTCATGAGGGCATCTTGTGAAACTATTTTCTTGAGAATATTTATCTATTCATCTATTCTATGCCCTTGGTGCTTACTTTAACACATAGAAGGCCTTTTTAACTTGAGGATTTTGTGTTCATGTCCCTTTACTTTGTAGCCTAATGGTTGTTTGATGTAAACTTCTTCTTCATTTAGGAAGGTAGATTTCACGTCCATTTGATGAACCTTCCATCTATTTTGAGCAGCTAAAGAAATAATTAATCTAATAGTTTCTAAGAGAACAACATGAGAAAATACCTCATTATAGTCGATCCTAGCTCTTTAACTGTAGCCCTTCACAACCAATCTTGCCTTATATCTTTCAATTTCTCCTTTAGCATTCTTCTTTGCCTTGTATACTCACTTTACACCTATCTCCTTGTGCCCTTTCGGTAATGAAGCCAGCTGCTAGGTATCATTCTTCATGATTGCTTTGATCTCCTTGTCCATGGCATCTCTCCACCTTTTACTTTGTATAGCTTCTTAAAAACTCAATGGTTCGTAATTAGCAAAGAGGTAGAGTAAAGTGAGATCTCCTTGCCTTTTTGTAACCTCATAGAGCTCTTATAGGCTTCTTGTACGTGGTGTCCTTGAACTTGATGATGATGAGTCTCCATGGTTACTTGAACTTTCACTTATAGTTTGTGAGGTTGTTGGTGTGACCTTCTCTTGTTGATCTTCTCTTGTTTGCTTATCTTGTTTTTCAGGGAAGAAGTTGTGACTTTCTTCATGAATGTTCCAATCCCATGAGCTTTTCTCATCAAATTCCACATCTCGGCTGATAAACAGTCTTCCTGTTTCTTAGATTGTATAATTTGTAGCCCTTTGAATTGGAATCATAGCCAATGAAGACAAACTTTTCACTTTTATCATCAAGCTTGGTTCTTCTTTCGTCTGGCACATGTGTATAAGCTATGCTTCCAAATACCTTCAGATGAGATATCATAGGCTTTCTTCCACTCCATGCTTCTTGTGGTGTCTTTCCTTGTACACTTCTTGTTGGCTATCGATTAGACAAGTAGAGTGCACATGCTACCGCTTCTACCCAAAACTCCTTTGGCATTTTCTTACCTTTTAGCATGCTTCAAGCCATGTCAAGAATGGTTCTATTTTTCCTTACAGCGACTCCATTTTGTTGGGGAGATCTTGAAACTGTTAATGGTCAACAAATTCCATTCTCCTTGCAAAATTCTTGAAATGCTTTTGACGTAAATTCTCCTCCTCGATCAGATCTCAAGGCCTTGATCTTGCATCCACTTTCTTTCTCCACTATAGCTTTGAACTTCTTGAACGTTCCAAATACTTTTGATTTTTTCTTCAAGAAGTAGACCCATGTCTTTCTAGAAAAATCATAAATAAAGAGAACAAAGTAGTTGCTTTTACCTAAAGAGCTTGGTTTGATTAGACCACACACATCCGTATGTACGAGCTCAAGCGTCTTCTGGGCTCTTGAATGTGACTCTTTGGGGAAGCTCTTTCTAAACTGCTTCCCAAGTAGGCATCCTTCACATAATTGATCGGGATGATTGATAGAAGGTAATACTCTGACCATCTCCTTCTTGGACAGTAGTTCAAGTCCTTCACAGTTGAGGTGCCCAAATCTTAAATGCTAAAGCCAAGATGGATCTTGGAAACATGCCTTAAGACACATGGAAACATCATTTTGAATGTTTAACAAGAACATCCTAGTTCTTGACATAGGTACTTTGGCAATCAAATTATTTTTATCATCTTTTATAAAAAGACTATAATCTTTCATGAGAATATTATCGCCTTTTTCTAAAAGTTGTCCAAGGCTCAAAATATTATTTTTCATGTTGGGCATGTAATAAGCATTTGAAATAAATTAATGTCCTCCATTCTTTAAGTGGATTAGGATGTTACCTCTGCCTTTTACTGCTATTTTGGATTCATCATCGAAGGAGACATTACCGCTCACCGTCTCATCAAGGTCTACGAACATGCTACTTTTCCTGCACATGTGGTTACTTGCACTGGTATCAAGGTACCATGTATTTTCTTAGCTTCCTTCATTATTCTTGTATGCCAATAGGAGGGTGACTTCTTCTTGGTTCTTCTCTTCCATTAAATTGACATTTTCTTTAACTTTGTTTTTAGGAGCTTTGCATTCTGAGGCATAGTGTCTAAATTTTTGACAATTATAACACTTAACTTGAAATTTGTCATGCCTTGCTCTTGAATAGCCTCTTCCACGACCTCTTCTCAAGCTTTCTCTTCTCTCTTCATTACTGTTATTGAAGCCTCCTCTTCCATGTCCATGACTTCTTCCTTGGCCACGACCTCTTCCTCATTGACCTCTTCCATTTTCAAAACTCTCTTGTCTTGAGTTGAGTTGTATCTTGAGAAGTTGCTCCTCGATTTCTTCTTGCTTTTTATGTTTTTCTTCATAGGCTTGTAATAAGCTCATGAGTTGCTCTATAGTCATTTCTTCTAAATTCTTTGTTTCTTCATATGTTACAACAATATGGATGAACTTTGGATCTAAGGAGTGTAATATCTTCTCTATTATCCTCACATCATCTAACCTCTCACCATTTCTTTTTAATTGATTAGAAATGGTTAAAACTCTAGAAAAGTAATCAGAAATAATCTCGCCTTTCTTCATTTGCAAAGATTCAAATTCTCGTCTTAATGTTTGAAGATGTACCTTTTTTACTTGCTCGGCTCTCTTATAAGATATCTCAAGTTTCTCCCATGCTTCCTTTGTTGATGTTGCGCTTGAAATCTTCTCAAACCCATCTTCGTCAAGAGCTTGATAAAAGAGGTAGAAAGCCTTCTTGTCTCTCTTTCCTTAATCATTCAAACTATCCCTTTGGGTTTGAGATAGAGTAGCATCATCTTCAGGTTCATTGTAGCCTTTTACTACAATGTCTCACATGTCTTATGCTCCAAGGAGAGCCTTCATCTTGATGCTCTAATTATCATAGTTGCTCTTGTTGAGCATAGGAACTTGGAAAGGAACCATGCCACTACTAGCCATAACTCTTGAAGGATCTTGTAGCTTTGATACCACTTAGTTGGAAGAGGATAGTAAGGATTTACAAATGAAGAAAGGACTTGGAGGCTTGAAAGGGAGAGAGAGAGAGAGAGAGAGAGAGAGAGAGAGAGAGAGAGAGAGAGAGAGAGAGAGAGAGAGAGAGAGAGAGAGAGAGAGCTTGTATTGATTCTCAAAATTTTGCTTGACACAACTTGTGAGTAACCACCCCTATTTATACTAGTAGCACCTCCTTAACCAATGGTTAGGATTGTGCCAACACACCTTTAATCTTGTAGCTATAATTTGTTATCTAGATGCCTCTACAAAATATCTAGCTCTATTGTCAAAGTATGTAGATATTTTTAATTCACTTTTGTAGCAACACTTTTCAGAAAGTGGGCTTTCTAGAATATGGGCTAGACAATGGACTTTTTATCTATTCAATGTGAGCCTTCTAGAATATGAGCCCTTGCCCAATTAAATTTGGCCTAAATCAAGTTTACATTTCCAACAATCCTTTCCTTTGCAATAGTCTAAAACAGTCCAAGCATTAAAATTTTTGTAGCAAATTTTTTGGTGTCCTTTTTAACATTCTTCTAAAAGGAGTCATTCGTAAATATATATTAGATAGTGATATACGTGCTCTTTGTTTTTCCTTGTGAGCCCCTCAATGATCACAACAACTATAACTTTAGGTGGGGCCAATATTTTTTAAGATTGCACAGCTCTCAATGTTTTCCTCTTTTAGATCAGCCATGATCAAAAGTTCTCATCTGCAACCTTTGTTCTTTGAACTCAAGAAAAGTTGTACTTAGGATCATCCAGTGGATGAGAATTTCACATGAAATCTTCAAAAACTTGGGCCTAACATGAAATTATAGCCATCCATATCATCTATTAAGGGTACGACCGCATAATCCCAAAAAGAATATGTGTGTGATTCATGCACACCATCAACAACTAAACCACATGGCTTTAATCCAATGGCATAGCCGATATTCTATTTCAACAAAAACCAGTGGTTGGCTTTTTTTTCCTTTTTTTATTCCAAAGCTCTAAATGGGGTTTATTGGATGAAAAGGTCTAGAAATATTTAATCAAGATAAAACAAGTATTTACGAGTTAGACTCGTTATTATCTACTAGATTAATGGATTGGATCATGGCTAAGTGGCACATGTAGGTCCCAAAAAATGCAGTTCTACCTTTATCATGATACCTTTCTCAAAATGGTTCTTTGTGTAGTATGGAAGAATAACCATGGCGTACGGTTTTATCTTTTCTCACAATGACACTTGAGTCTGAAAGAGACCCTTACGTAGGACTCTAAACGAGTTAGGGGGGTTTATTTAACTACATATGTGTGACGTTTTTGAGATATCACGGCATATCTCAAATGTGCACCTTATTTAAACACGTTATCTGTGGCATATGTGAGATGTGCACCTTATTTAACCATGTTATCTATGGCATATGTGAGATGTGCACTTTATTTAACCACGTTATCTCAGTCATATCTAAGATATCTGTTTTATTTAACTACGTTATGTTGAGCATATCTTACATATCGGCCTTATTTAACATTGGATGTTTGGCACTTTTGAGATATGCCAAAATGCCTTCCCCATTGTAAAAACTGGTCAATTTTAGAGAGAGAAAAAACAATTTGAAACCAGTGTTTTTTAGTGAGAGAAAACAAACTGGTTCTGTTCGTGGTGAAGGGTTTTGGGTTTGCGTTGAATGTCGGCAAGGATGAGATTTTTGGGTTCTCGGGTGAAGGGTTTTCCATTCTCTGGTGAATGTCTATGGTGACGAAGATGGAAGAGTTCTTCATCTCTACGTGAGATTGTTCATCTAGGGCAGGAGAGGGGTTTCAGTTTTTCGTTTCTGAAAACCCTAGATTTGCCTGGGCGCAAAGCTTAGTTTGCTTCTTCCCTGCAATCTCGTCTTGTCTCTCTCTTCTTCTCTCTCGCATCTCCAAGGTATGTGTTTTTCTACTGTGAAACGTCGTTTCTTGTGGAATGATTTTTATTTGTTCTGGGATTTGTTGTGCATTTCACCATTTCTGTTCAAATTGAAGGGTAAACCCCACTTCTTGTTCTCCTTGTTCTCTCCCTTCGATCCCACTGCATACAGAGATAACCCCAAATGGTGAAATCCTAAAAAATCGATGAGAAGAATCATTCTGAAACCAGCGTTTTTTAAGTGAGAGAAAACAAACTAGTTCGTTGTTGGTGCAGGGTTTTGGGTTCTCTAGTGAAGGGTTTTGGGTTCTCCGGTGAAGGGTTTTGGTTTCTCTGGTGAATGTCTAGGGCGACGAAGATGAACTTCTTCGTCTCTGCATGAGGTTGTTCGTCTAGGGCAGGAGAAGGGTTTCAGTTTTTCGTTTATGAAAACCCTAGATTTGCTTGGGCGCAAAGCCTAGTTTGGTTCTTCCCTGCAATCTCGTCTTGTCTCTCTCTCACGTCTCCAATGTATGTTTTTTTCTACTGTGAAACATCGTTTCTTGTGGAATGATTTTTATTTGTTCTTGTTCTGGGATTTGTTGTGCATTTCACCATTTCTGTTCAAATTGAAGGGTAAACCCCACTTCTTGTTCTCCTTGTTCTCTCCCTTCGATCCCATTGCATACACAGATAACCCCAAATGGTGAAATCCTAAAAAATCGATGGGAAGAGAATAAAAACGGGGCCTTTGAAGAATTCGAAGCCTCTCTCTGCAAGTCATCGGCTTGTCTCTTGTAAAATATCATTGCATTTTCGGATTTTCCAGTTTGCATTTTGATTTTCATTTCAGATTTCTCTCTGCCACTCAACATTCACTTGTTTTGCTCTTCCTTGAATCAATGGCTATTATATTTGGTAGCTTTTCGTGTTTCATTTTGTATTTGTTTCATTTTTTGGTAAGTGAATGTTGGAGTTATGGTTGCTGGTTTGTGATTTTGATTTTGATTTTGTCATTTTGGATCTTTAGTTGAATTTTAGCTCATTTTTTTGTTTGTTCTGGTTATTGGAAATTTTCCTTTTATGCTTTGTTGGTACAGTCTACTCCTTTTTCTTCTTCTTCATCCAATTTCTGTTTTTGTCTTTGTTGTACTTTTTGATTTATTTGGAAATGCATTGGATTGGGTTTGGAAATGCTGTTATCTGGCTCTTTGGAGAGTGGTTTCTATGACCGGTTGCAGGTTTTGGTTGATGAATGAATGGGTTTTATTCCCCTGAGAGTTTTGTTTGAAGGAGCGTACATTGATTTGCAATTCTTTCTATTCTTTAAAATGTTTGTGGTTTGTATATTGTTAAGAAATTAGCCATGATCTTTCTCATTCATGCATAATATCATAAAAAAGAAATACAATTTCTTTACTGCTACCGAGCTTCAAAGCTTGAGGGAAAGATGCTTTTGCTACTGTTTGTTTATTCTTGCTTTTAGTTGTCTTTGTTGAAGACAGAGAGCTAACTGTGATAGTGTTGTTTGCAGTTTTGCTTAAAAGGTTAATCCATGATGTTGTTAGAATCCATTGATCAGTTGGATTATTTGGTGCTTGAGTGTACCCATTGGATGGCATGTGTCCCAAGAGGCACGTGGAGATGATGTATACATATATGCTTAGTGTATACAATTGTTGTTCGCTTCTAGCTTTATGCCTCAGCCCTTAAATTTCCTGAGGCCCAACCTTGTTATGGGCACTATTTCCATTAGGCCCAATTTGTGAACATTTATGTCCATTGCTAATGTTTGTTTTCTTTGGTCTATATAGGCCATATTGGACCTCTATAGGCCATTGGTAATGTTTGTTATTCTTGCTTTTAGTTGTCTTTGTTGAAGACAGAGATCTAACTGATAGTGTTGTTTGCAGTTTTGCTTAAAAGGTTAATCCATGCTGTTGTTAGAATCCATTGACCAGGTGGCTTATTCGGTGCCCCACAAAATAATTTGATCACTCTATGCTTGTACATGTTATATCTGCAGTTATGTAATCAGTTATGTAACCAGTCTTCATTGATTTCATGTTTGTATTGCTTCATTGATATTCTCATTAAACATGTGATAGGCTCCATAATTGTTCTGTCGTATCTGCAAGATGGAGTTCTGTTGTATCTATTTTATATGTTCTTCTCCTGTTAGGAATGAACTTCGTCTTCTGTTGCGCATTTATTTTCTTGTATTTATTGCTTCAGCCATGTTCTCGTTGGCCATTTAACTATCTGACAATGAGATGTTGGAAGTAAGATGTGTAAACATTTATCCCCGTGATGATTGCAAATTTTATATTTTTATTTGGTCTGAACACGTTGTCAACATAGTTTCATGCTTTAAAGCACAATTGACAAGCATTCATGTAGAAAATTAGTAAACAATTAAGTTCAAAAAATTATAGCTGTAGGGTCGTTTTTGGTAGAATCCATAGGGAAGAAGCAGAGGTAGATTGCAAATTTTAAATATATTATTTGGTCTGAACACGTTGTCAACACAGTTGATTGCTTTAAAGCACAATTGATAAGCACTCATGTAGAAAAATATTAAACAAATAAGTTTAAAAAATTATAGCTGTAGGGTCGTTTTTGGTAGAATCCATAGGGAAGAAGCAGAGGTACCTGTCATCCGTACATTGATACTTCAAATATATTATTTTTATACATCCTCTTATTGGTATGTTATATTGGACACATTTTTCAGATGCCGTGCCAAAGAAAAGAGAGTCCCTATGACACCTAGTCCTGTTCATGGCGAACATATGGACAGTGTGCCTAAAAACATTGGTGATGGAGACAAGGGACCATATAATAAATGGACCAAGGAATAAGAGGACTTTATCCTGGAAACACTTTATGATGAAATCATAGAGGGGAGAATTATCGCAACAGGGGGTATGCCAAAGGGCGTGGTGATTAGGGAATTGTTGGTTCGCTTCAAAGAGCAATTTCAAGTTGATTTAACCATGAAGCAATTGAATACCAAAATACGACTTTTCAAAAGAAAGTACATGACACTTGCAAAGTTAAGGAATGGAGACTCAGGATTAGGGTGGGATGCAGAGAGAAATTGCTTTCTTGCAACTCCAGAGGTCATAAACACCCACCTCCAGGTAATGCAGCACACCATTTCTATAATAATATACGTTATCTTTACAATGTATTTATGAATGTTTGTGTATGTACAGTTGAATCCAGAAGCTCGATGCTTATTTGGGAGGAATTTATGGAATTATGAGCACCTAGAGATGGTGTTTGGGGGGAGCATTGCCACAGGAGAATTTTCCTCGGGGATCAATAATTCTGTAGAAGATGAAGGACTCCGTGAATCGAGAGTGGTTGGTAGTCAATATACACTCCCAGTTGAGGAAGTATACATACCACACATGTCAAATGTGGATGTTGATGCATTTTACCCCCAGGGCCCATATTATGAGGAGGAAGCTGAAGGGGACATTGATGGATTGCATGCGTAATCTCCATTTGAAAACCTTTCACAACGCCCTATACGCCAAGATACCTCCACAACCTCATCCTCAATTCCCTCCTCTAAGACTGTTACCCCACACCGTGCAAGGAGAAAAGGCAAGCAAACTGCTCAATCATCATCCTCAACATGCAATGATCCTCCTCCATTCATTGATCCTTCTATTATATCGAGGTTGGAACGACTTGCAGGCATCGACAACTCCTCGTGGATGACTGCATTGGATTCTTTGGAGGGTCTGACCGAGATGGAAAAGGTTAAAGCATATAGTATTCTCCAAAAAACGAACGTAGGCTTCAGGAAGCCTCACTGCTCCACTTGCAAAACCAGTGTCTGTAAAAGTAACTGAGGATTGGGAACAATTTGTTTAGCATAACTTTCTTAGATGCAGAGACTTTGTCTGAAAAGGTATATGTACATTATGAACAGAATTAAATAATCTGTATGCTTCCACAACTGCTTATTTTTGCTCTAGTAGAGGCATCCATATGTTTAGAGTAAAGTTCTGTCTAACAGCGTTGATTATTGTACATGTGTTTATGTATTTTTTTGCTCCAGTTGTGTTGCCTATGCATACGCTGGAGCTTTGTGCTTCGGGGCTACCCTTTTTTGTGTTCACTATGCATGCAATCTCTTCAGTTCCCCAATTTCTCTTTCGACTATTTAATGGTCTCCATTTGTGTTATTGAACAGGGCATTGCGTTTTCTAGTAAAACAATTCTGTTTGCATTACAAGGTAAAAAACATTACTCATGGAATCAACTTCTGAGGAGTTCGATCCCATTTTTGGGAGACAGTGTATTGTAGAACCACACTTTTCTCCTTGACTGGCTAGAGCATATGCCTCCTCTTCTCAAGCATCTTCATCCCAATTACAAGATAATCTTCTGGCATTCTCAGCGTATGAACACTCTTACAATCAGTAGAATAATTGATGCAGCCATAACATTCCAACCAATTATGAAACTTGTACCAACAATTTGCTTCAGGGACTGCATGCCACTTATGCCTCCATTAAATCTCCTTTGGAGTTGATTGCTATTAAGAACGGATTGCACAGCGTCGGATGCACATACAGTCTTGTAAGAGCCCTGTCCAGGATACCTGTGACAGCGTGGGTGTGTATGAGATCCAGGTTGTCATTTAACTTCTACAGCAATATAGACTAAAGTCAGATGGATATGACAGTTGCACGAGCTTGAAGATGTGATCTGAGTCCATGGATGTGATCTTGTCCAATTGTTTCTCATACAGTATTATATTGTAGTTATTTCTCTTTTATGGTTGTTTTACTGCATACAATTAGTTGTATCTGCAATAAGAATATTGCTTGTGATGGACTGGGAAAATGCATTACTTGGTGAATTAGATCATTGTACAAATCCAGTGGTCTGCTAGATCATATAAGTGGATTCATTAACCTTTAACGAAGCAGGGCTTGCTGGATATTTCACTAACAGTCTTCTATTGCCTTTGCAAGTCATGATTGAATGGATAGAATCTACAGGGTGAGGAGGTCTATGTATGGCAAGGAATGTGTATGGTAGGGTGACCAAACTAAAGTGGAACTAAAGGAACACTACAAGCCTTGGATAAACTCTTCCTGATATGAAGAAAGGAAACGTCTTAAATAGTGTTTTTCCTCTTTTCCTTTTACACGCACCAAGATTCTTCCTGGACGATCCCATTATGCATCAGAAATGGCTCCAACAGACGGTGCTGCAAATTAAGCAAAGCTAAATGCTCCTTGTGGGCTTGCTTCTTGAAGTGGTACCTGATCATCATAAAGCCTGCTTCCATCCGTTCTCCCACCAATTTCTTGAGTATGTTGGCCACTGGTTAATAGCAGATTTCACCTAGGAAAGGGCCATGGGTTGTGATATGTGTGGGAGAAAGAGCTAAAACTGATGAATACTATGAGAAGAGACCAGAACAAGTCTGATTTGTTCAGAAATGAGAGGACACATGACATGCTCCTGAAAGCAGATCTCTACCTATTTTCATCTACTGTTGGGTCCTATAAAATCAGGAAGGTTTCTATGTTTAGATGTTCATCTTTGGACTCTTGTTTACAGCACAAGCTAATAGCAACCCTTTGCATCTAACAGACTAGCAGTAGGTTCAGACATTGTTAATTGCAGATGTTGACAACTGCACAAAATAACTAATATCGGAAGTTAGCTTGTACCTTACACCGTTGCAGAATCTAGCCCTATTGCAAGTATTTAAAAAGTAACTTCACAATCAGTGCCGACGGCACTGACAAATGCAATTGCTGTTGAAGAATAAAAGAATATCTTTCTTCTCCAATTCAAAGCACCATCACATTCCCTTGTTTGGATTGCATCTGCACTTCGTTTAACCCGTTCATAACAGTGTCATGTATAGATGAGATTTTAGAGTCAGTACTAATTCATGAGGAAACTAGGCACCACTCAAGCGGATAGATAATCCTATCTTCTGTGGAATTTCAGAAGATCATTGTCCTGTTAACTCTACTGGTGAATAAACTGGGAATTGTATCCTACAGTTTGCACGGTGGATGTGTGCCTGGTTGAACCTGTTTGATGAGTTAATCTTGAGGACATGACAGTGAAATTTTTTGCATGTTAAATCTTTGCCTCGTCACTTCTTCATAACATCTAAGAGTGGCCTTCTTCTAGATTTCCTCTAAAGAGCAAGAGTATGTCATATGAGTATTTACATGATACATGTAAGGTCCATTAGCAGAGACTTTGGCATGCAATTCATATACATATTTCAAATATCACCAGAGATATCACCAAAAATATCATTACAGATATCATAGAACAAATGACACATATGTCAGATATCACACAAGATATCGCAGGAGATATCATAGGAGATCTGCCAGCAAAAACGTCACAAATATGCCGTTAAATAAACCTCCTTAGTTCAATTTAGATGTGAATTCGGCAGCCAGGATATTTGTTTTTGTTTCTGGCCAGATAAACCAGCGAGCATTATTTAAAACACTGTCAAAGGACACGCACGAAAAAGATACAACTTGAATGTTGCACGAGAAAGACAGCGCCATAAAAGCTTCCGTACTAACAAAGCCGACCTTGGTTCGAGAACTACATTCGCGAAACACGCACCGTTTTGTTGCTTCCATGAGGAACGATGAGGTGAACTCCCTCTACAAGAATGTTCCATGCAGGAGAGGTGAACTTCGCCCCCATGAGATTCTCATTTTCCTGTGTTTTTTCGGTAGGTAAGGGGTGAACTTGAACCAACAGACTTTAGGTATGTGATAAGGCATTTAACCAACTCGTCTAAGTAATTAGGTGTTAGAGATATAATTAATGGTTGCCCATTTTCTTGCTGCTTAAACTTTTATATTGAATGGGAAACTAACAATAGGGTTTTATAAACCCAAAGGTTGTAAGGTAAAATGTTGATACCTCACTTTTATCAAATTTACATGCAAGAGTTAAAAAAAGGCTTTTCACTTGAGGAATATGTTGAATATAATTATTATTGGCCCACTTTTTAAGTTAAATGCTAAAATAAACTAAGTACTCGATTGGGCTGAGATTGGAACAGAATTCTATCAATAAGTTGGCAAATAATGACATGCAAATAGAAAGTAATAATATATTATTTGACAAGCAAGGCCACCGAACTCTTTGTTGGGACTTGTGAAATTAGCTTTTAGCTATCCATCTATCTATTTGTTGATCCTAAAAAAAAGAAGGAAAAAAAGAAAGAAAATATCTTGACTAACTCACCTAGTGCTTATTATTTTAGGCCACATAAATTTCATGTCTACTAAGTGCATTTGATGTTAGATATGGTGTTATTAGTTCTTGAGATGACATAAGTTAAACCGAGAAGAGATGACATAAGATCTAGCTTGAGATGACTTAAGCTAGTTTGAGATGGCTCAATTTGACATAAGATGAAGTAAGATAATTGAAAATTCAACTTAATTGTGATATAAATAAGATGATTTTTATCTCAATTCATCTTAAACACCACTAACAATGAGACAATGAGACAAAGAGATATTATTTCATTTCATCTCATCTTGAGCACTATTAATAGTGATATGGTCAATATGATCTCATATGATGATCTCATCTCATCTCATCTCATCTCATCTCATCTCATCTCATCTCATCTTAAGCAGTATCGTATATATCTACAAGAGTGACCTTATGGTACCATTCCAATTTTACATGTGCAGAGAAATAAGAAAAACACTCCAAATCAACCGTATGTGTGGTCTTTCATGCAAAAGTAGTGGCGTGCCGCACGTTGAACGCTACCATGAGATCACGGCATATAGCGTTACTCTGTAACAGTTTGTGTGATTTTAAGCTCACAATGGGGTCTTCTTCCTAGGTTTGACGGGTCTTCTTCATTGATTGAGTAGGGACATTTGTATATGGATTCTTTCAAGGAAAATACTTTCCCGATGCAAAAAATGACGCCCGAAAAGGAGCAAATCAGCTGGGAAGTCCTTTAATCCGTTCATCATATTCATTCTGTCTTAGATTAGCTAACCACAAAACTTATGACCATCGAATAATCTGAATCATTTTTATTTTTTAAATCACATACGTTAAAAATTTACACAAAAGATCTAGTGGCTAAAAGCCCTCAGTGGGCGTGAATAATGTTATGAAGCTTAAACAAGACAAGATGAACGGTTCAGGTCCCCTAAAGTTGAGATCTATTCGATTGCCTCATTTTCAGGGTCCTTTTCCTGCGTTCTGCTGGAAAAACTGGTTCAATTGTTTCTTGACAAATATATCTTGTAAAGAAATGAATTATTTATCCGAAGTCTTTCTTGGAGAATGACAAAGTTTTCTGGTACCTGCGGCAGCCTAGATGACGAAAGCTTGAATGATTACTTTTGGGAGCCTTGCTTCCCTTATTTCTTGTTCGTGGTCTTTGCGATTGCGTGGACGGCGAAAACAGCCGGATGATTAGTTTAGGAAGACTTGCTTCAATTATTTCTTGTTTGTGGTCTCTGTGAATCCGATCCTTTAGCATGATAAATATTCCAAGGGCTTGGCTTGTCCTTTCCCTTATGGTTGGCTGATCCAAGTTTATTCAGATTTAGATGAGTGTTAGATAGTCATTTTTCACCAACATAGCTATTGTGTGAAAACTGAAAGACGAGACAAAATTAAGAATCGGCACTTAATCATATTTGGCTTTCACAGGACGGCAATACATCGCCATTTTCAGTAGCATTAACAAATATTTATCCTTTCCACCAAATTTCATCGAGAATCACAAGAATTAGGTCTGATACCTTTTTCCTTGGACTAGTTTAGTATACGTGATTCGCAAGTGGTGACTATTTATAAGTATAGTTGTCTGCTTTTTTTAATCTATTATGGTAAGCTCAGTCAGTTGAAGAAAGAAGAAGCTAAAACTGTTTAAAATAAAAGACCAAAAATTGTTATTCAAAGACCAACAAATGTTAATCAAAGACCAATAGATGTCTAGTATAGTTGGTCGAGGATGACATCTCCTCTGAAATATGCTTAGTCATAGATTTATCACTTCTATTTTTGTTAAGGATTAGATTCAGGAGTGTGTATGAGTAAGAGTGTTGAGTAATTTGCTTTATAATTCCTCCTTTAAAAAAAAGAAAAAATAATTGATGCTATTTGGCTTTCAAAGCTATTAGCACTACGAAGAATTTTTACTGTAAAGGAAAATTATGTCTCGATGAGAATGACAAAGGTGATAATGTATTTCTAAGCATCATATTTACAATTCATCAAGTCTTTGTGGGATCGATCCGTACTTGCATAAGTTACACTACAATAGCCCATATACTTGCGGTTAAACATCAACAAGTTTTTAGCGCCATTGCCGGGGACTTGGAAAGCAATTTTTAGCATTTTAGAAATTTTTAGGTGCATTTTTTTTTATTGTTTTTAGGGCATAATCACATTGTTTCCTGAATTTAGTACTCATTTCTAATTTTATTTTTCAGGAAATTGGAAGGTGGAGGAATTGGGCAAGTGGATCTTCACCAAAATGAAAATTTTCCTGCTTTCCTAGAATAAGACTTTCTTTGTTCTTTTGAGTGAATCTTGTAGTGAGGTCCCTTTGTAATTTGCACTTTTAATTTTAATTTTTAAAGGGTTGTAATAGTATAGGGCAAGTGTGGGATAAGGTGGCCCACACTTGATCTTCATCAGAAATCCCATTGTAAGTTTTTTCACTCATTTATTTCTTAGATCATGGTTAGCATTTAGAATAATTTGCATTGTTTGGTAGTGTAACTCATATAGAAAGCATTTTTTATAATTATTGCATTTTAGGATTTTGCATCAGTTTACTGCTTTTAATTGCATTTTTAGAGCATGTTTAATGCTTTAAGGTGATTTATATGTTGATCGAATTGTCATGGTGTGTGAAAATTATTTAGTAAGGGCACCCTATAAGATCAAGGGTGGATTTCATCACTACCTCTTGGCCTACTTAGGATAATCACCTCAAACGCACAACCCTTTCTTTCACATTAAGTTAAAATCAATCAAAAGAGACCTATAGGGCTATCACATACTCGTAGGACCCTCTTAATAGGACACAATGTACGTCACTCCAGTGGCTTTTGATCACTGTGGTTATTGGGGGTTATCTAATAGAGCCTCGCTCTTTCCCAACCTCCTATTGATGTTTGTTGAGGTCTAAACACCTCGAGGGTTGTATTAACTACTTTGGACAGAACCTAATTGGTAAGTAGTAGTCAACTCCTAAAAAGAGGAGGAGCGCTAGTGTAGGCTAATAAAAAATGTTGTCCCCACATAAATTCAAGAGAGTCAAATATATTGCTGCTTATTAGACTTAGGATTATTTGAGTGTGACCTTTTATTTGCGCATCATTCTAGAAGTTAGGTTGCATCATTTAGGTTAGTTTTCCCAAAAAAAAAAAAAAAAGAAGAAAAAAGAAGAAAGAAAAGAAAGAAAAAAGAGATGTACTCATTCATTGTATACAATGATTTTGTTGTATATAAAGATTGATTACAATGGCTTGTCAAGAAGGGGATAGATAAAGGATGACTCGTACAAGGGATATGTTATTTGCCTCAAAGCAATATATTGAGTTATATTCACAACCTCAGTACAATAATTATTATGCTTATCCTGAACCACAATATCCCAATTCTACTTGGCCATATGACTCTGCATATAATGATTATTATCAGGAGCCAATGGATGCACCTAATGCATTCACTAAACCTAGCAATAATTACTATCCCAAGACAAATTATCAAGATTATAATGGATGGGCTAGGCATCATGAACACTCATGGTCTCAGGATTACCAACCATCTCAAGAAGAACCAACATGGCCATACCCTAATCAACCATACCAGGATTATCACAAAAACCAGGAACAACAATTATGGTTCCAACCGGAGGAAGACACATTCGACAAGACCCTTGGGTTATTAGCATAATCGACTAAACAAGTTCATGAAGAGATGGGTCGATTACATGTTGCATTGATGGAAAGGTTTGGAGAATTTGAACCAAATGAGAATAAGGATGAACCATTTATTAATGATGATAGGATAGAGAATTCATGTGATCATTTTGAAATACAAAGTCCCCTACCATCCACAGAAATTTCCAATACAAATACACTCGAGGCAGATCTGAGTCATTGTTATGATTCCGATGAAGAGACATCTATTGAGGAAGATGATGAATTCATAGAAACCTCCAATACAGAACCACTCAATTCGTGTCCTACTTATTTTTACAAAATTAATGAAGGAGCATCCTTTGAAGAGGTAAAGGAATTGTTGGAGATTGTGCCACCAATGAACACTCTTCATTGGCGAGACAGAGTAGAACCCCTTATAGAGCCTCAAATTCAAATTGAGCCTTGTAATGTTGAAGACGTACCTGATTGGGACCTACAGACCTTATTTGAACAACCATTAGATAAGAAATTAGGCCCACCTAAAGTATTGCATATGACAATAGAGCAGGAAAAGAAAGAGTCCATTGATATACTGTCCATACATCAACCAATTCTAAGGTACACACTAGAAGATAATCAGGATATAAGAAAAACCATGCTCCCTCCTCTATTAATACAAGAACAATCTTTAAGGAAGGGCATGGTCAGCTTATACCTCAATTTTAGGAAAATGTAAGGGAAAAGGAGGACAATCAATCTCCATTTGGTTCAAAAAAATTCAAAATTGCGGTAGTTCACATTGTTCTAAAGATTCCACCACCTAAATTTTCAAGGTGGAGGAATTATATTGATTACCGTGAAATTTTGAAGATAGGAGATCATCAGAGTGGTTCCACTCAATTTACATTCGTGGTAGTCTACTGTGTCATAATGCTACCATCACAAAAAATTTCATGGTGGAGGAAAAATATTGACTATCGCGAGATTTTGAAGTGGTGTGAGAAATCTTGTTATTTCATTGGTGGGATCAAGAAAACTCAATGCCAATTGGGTGTACATTAGGATAAATTAGGATATGTCTGGCTGAAGATGTTAAACTTAGCGCTCACTGGGAGGCAACCCAGAGTTTTTCATTTTTGTTGTTTTCTGCATCACCCATATTTATTTTAGGTCCTACTTTTTAAACATTGATGACAATGTTTCTATCAGGCTGGGGGTGTAGAATTATAGCAAAATCTAGTTTTTTTTAGGTTTTTAGGTGCTTTCCTTTATTTTTCAAAAAAAAAAAGGAGAGAAAATTTTTGAATTTTTTTAGGTCATCTCCTTTATTATGATGAGAATTGGATTTTCTGAAGTATAATCTAGATAACTTTAGCTTATTAATGGAATTGAATATAATTAATTAATCTTTTTACTTATTTTCTAAAGTATTCTATGAAAGCAAAGTCTCAGATCACATATGTATACACAGTTGCATATAGATAGTCTAGATTGATAAGTGGACTTAGAAATTCTGAAGAAATTTAGTGGAAACCTATAACCTAAGTGAGTTTTAAAGCCATTCATTCATTTTGAAAGGTTATAAATGTTCCTAATTTTCTTCAACGTGCTTAAAGAAAATTGATCCCAAACTCTTTAATTTGGCTAATTACCTGAATAATTAGAATATCATATTTAAAATTCTGAAAGTTCATTGAATTTGATAGATTATAGGCAACCTAGAAAATGATTTAGGCCATTCTTGTTTAGCCTACCCAGAAGTATTTTTACCACTAGTTAGCCAACTTGAGCCTTTTATATAAAGCCATTTCTTTTGTCACCCTTATTACCCTTTACCCATATTAATCTAGTATAAATTATTCATTACCCATTTTCTTTGAAAAATAAGTTATAGAGGAATGAAGAAATACCTTTTAATTGCAATAAAAGTAGAAAAGTAGATATTAAGAAAAGGAATATTCTTCAAAGTGATTCAAAAGTGTGAAAAGAAAGGAAAGAGTCTAAAAAAAAAAAGTTTGAAGAATACGAAGAAAAAGGAAAAAATAAATATTCACTTTAGTAAAGGAAAGAATGAGTTGTCAACTTTAAGAGAAGACCTCTACTTTTTTTTTAAGATACTTTGAATACCCTTATACCTTTTCTTTGGTACCCTGTCCTAAGCCTACGTTTCGTCCCATTTAAAGACCTATTGATTCTAGGATGAATATAGTCTTGATGAGGAAATGAATGGATAGGATCTAAAAGAGTGGTATTTCTAAATATTCAAAGGTAATGGCATCTATTATAAAGGGATCAAAACACTTAAATTCCTTAGTAACTTCCATTCTTCATGAGTATATGTGAGATAATTTTGCTTTTATTGACTCTTCTCACATAATTAAAAGAGAGATATAATTTGACTCCTCTATCTAAGAGATTTTATTTCTGAGCATATGTCATTAGTGAGGATTGAGGTCAAAACATATTTCAGATGGAGTTCAAAAGTTAGAAGTTTACTTAGAGATCAAGATTATTCTATATGTAGACTATACACGTACACACACTCTGAGATCTGAGCTTAAGTGGAATGACTTTGGCATATGGGTAGGGTTTTTAATTCTTCAGTCATTTTTATTAGTAAGCTAAAGTTGATGTGATTTATTGAAGATAATTCTCTGAGGAAAAAGAAGAGTTGACTTAAAAATAATTTTTGAAATTTGGTTTTTCGAATGTTTTGCTCGGAACTAGCAAAATGCTAGTTAGGGGTGTGTTAAGTATTCATTTTTGGTCAAAATACCCCTAATTTAGCATTCAATTAGATAATCTAACTGTTCATATTTGTAAAATTTAGCTTGATTTTGAATTTAACTCCAATTGACCATCCAAACCTTAATTTGTCAAAATCAACGGTCAGATGATTCTAATTTAGTCTTTTCTTTTGCAAATCAATCAAAGAATGCACGGATGACTAAGATCAAAAGTTAACGGTGCAAATCATCTGAAAGAAGATTGGATGGACCAAATCACCCATAAAGATAAATGGGATAGTTTCCTAAACGATAATTGAGCTCAAGTGGAAATCATGGACACTCTCTTTTCCTCTTCCTTTCCCATCCCCATCTCAAGTATAAATCTCTCACTTCTTCCCATTTTCACTATCTCTCTCTCTCTCTCTCTCTCTCTCTCTCTCTCTCTCTCTCTCTCTCTCTCTCTCTCTCTCTCTCTCAACCGCACTACTGCACCAGCCCTCTCCTCTCACGTTCTCTTTTCCTCTCCTTCTCTCAAACTCGTATCCCACCTCTCTTCTCCTCTCTGTCACAACTTTCCTTCACCACCAAACTCTCTCCCTACTCTCTCACGTTTCTACCTTCTTTCTCACAACTCTCCCCTTCCTTCTTCTTCTCTTATTTCTCTCTCCACGAACCCACCTCTCTTCTTCTTCTCTTCTCATCTTTCTCCTATCCTTCTCCCTTCTCTCGAACTCCTTGCTTCTTCACTGCACAGGACTGGAAACCCAAGTCGAATTTTCTTCCTGCGCTCATCTCCGGCTCCCTCTATCTACACACACTCCGTATCTCCCTCTCTCTCGCACTTTTTTGCTTCGGCTAGCCCAGGCATCATTGTCGACTGGTCCAGAACCTCTGCTCTTCCCTCTTCTCTCTCTCTCTTTCTGCTTCACCAGATTTCTTCCCCCTGCATATCCAGTGTTTTTCTCTTCACCAGACGTCCTGGAGATGGAAACCCAAGTCGGGTTTTTCTCCCGTGGCCCTTTCCTCCTTCCTTCTCTTCTCTTTCCCTCTTCTTCCTCCTCCAGAATCTCTCTTCTTTGTCTGGTTTTTTTTGTTAAAAACCATATTTTTTATTAAAATTCCAATTTTGCCCTTTCTCTTTTAAATGAAATCTCATTCCTGTCCTTTCCAGTTAATTACATCTGTGTCCCCAGTTTATTTACATCTGTGTTCCATTTTATTATGGTTATGTTTGATTTGTATTTTGCTTATCCAGGAACTGCCTAATCTCTACCAGATCAGTTAAGGCCTAACCCATCAACGGGTTAGCCTTAATCAACCAAATCTTCAATTTCTCCTTCGTTTCTTAGTGGATTTCAAATTAATTTTACAGATTCATTCTTAGGATATCCCTAGATATAATTAACATTTCTGATCTTCTATTTGAAATATAGAAATTAATCTGAGCCGTCCAAATCTAAAAATCACAAATTAGCCCAGATCTTGACCATTTTGATGAATCTGACAAATCCTACTTGTGGATCTCTAATCAAGGATGTTCTGAAGACATATATGAAGGCTTATCATCTATCATATTTGAAGACTTAAAGATTTTGATAGTGATTGATCTAGGGACGTAGTTTTTTTCTTGTTATTTGATTTTGTTTTTTTTTCTTTAGGAACTGGAAATTCTGTAATTTTGTTGGATATGATCTTTGATTATGATTTCAATAATTCCAGTAATTTTGAGTAATTTATTTTTAATTTTAGATAATTAAATTTTATTGAAATTCCTACTTTTTAAGTCAAGTCTTCGTGGGATTGACCCGTACTTGCATAAGCTACATTACAATAGCCTATACACTTGCGGTTAAACATCAACAATTCTATTGCGCTCTTGAGTTATCATAGTCTTTTATGTAAAAGGAATAACCTTTGATGTCATATACAACATACATTATTACTTCTAATTGTGGCCCCATCACCATCCAGCCTAAGGATTCAGATATACTATGACCTAGAACATCTCATTGATCTTGAATATGTGTGTACAAGTGAAATAATTGTTATAAATAAGTATATGTATGCAATTAATAATAAGTGAATAATGAAGAGTTAATTTATTTTACATCTAATGGAGCAAAGTAATGAAAGTGAGACAGTGCTCATATTGCAGCCACTTCTATTTCTTAGGCACTATCATTACGTATTGGTACTCCTACGTGCACCTAACTTAGAACCTACCCTCTCCTAAATGTATGGAATATAATGCCCACTATCCTTCCTGTTCTTTTCCAAAATTAATGAGATACCTGGACATATGTCTCATGTCCATTTTCATTCTATTGTCTCTCTCTTGCTAACCCATAGTGACATGACTACAACTTAGACCCTCCAATAGGGATGTGATTGGTTTGTCTCTGTGATCATGTATCAAATTATTGAAACATTGACATAAGTTATTGTACAAGATATCACACTTTGGAAAAGTATTAAAAGGATATCTTAACCATTATGTGGTGGCTTATTAGTTAGCCACTTAGAAGCTTTTGGGTTATACTTATCAAGAACCTTCATGGCATGGTAAAGGAAGCCACAGTTGATGCTATTGCTACATTTCATAACAATTCTCTATGCCTACTCTTTATGAACCCAAAGCCCCTAAATTTGCAGGTAGATGAATAAAACATGCCCTATGGTTGGATTTAGGAACTATGACTTAACAAGCATCTCAATAATCCTAGCTTTCTACTTGTCGATGATGAATGTCCAACTATATTGATCCTCATCAATGTTAAGGTCCTCAACAAGTAGCCAGAGGAACCATATCTAGGAATCATAGTGCTCATACTCAATCACTAACCAAGCAATGGGATATTACCCATTATTAACATCAAGGCCCACAGCATTAAGTATTTGTCACTTGTCTGCCTCTTCAGATGGCAACCATCAAGCCCAATAACCTTTTTACATAACTTAAACCCTTCTTTTATTGCACCTAGGCATATTTACACTCTTTGAAACCTGTGCTGACCTTGAACAACACCTTCACATTTCATGTCAACACTGAATCTAGGATTCTTGGCTTTCAACTCTACCCAATAGTCATTTAACTTCTCATATTGCTCATCAACAGTTCCTTGTATGGCATCATGCATCTTCTTACTTCCTCTATAAGTAGAACTCTTAGAGAAATGCAAATTGAGGGCTACTTAGGTTGAACTATTCTCCATCTTCTTGACTTTCTTCATGTTCAATTTTTCCTACACGGGGAAAACATTTCAATCAATAGCAAATCAAGTAACAAAACATCCAATTTCTCAATCTTTATATAGTGACAAAACCATAGCAAATCATTATAAAATTGATAACAAAACCATAGTAACTACAGACTAATAAATTCTCTGCACATAGCAACTAACAGAACATGGGGTTGTCAATATGCCAAATACGTTTAGATTTCTATTCTTATAGTAGTTAGTAGAGGTAGTATACCTCTGGAACTGTCAATGCATTTAGACATCTACTCTGTATGAACGATACTTTCTTTATGAACAGTACTTTGTATGAACATTGCATTCTAACATATCAAGAAGACATCTTTTTGTGTGTTACAGAAGAAAGATCAACTCCCTAAACTATAATGTAAGATCTCCTCATTTCTTATGTAAAACATATTGATTCTTAACATTCATGACTTCCCAAAGACAAAAATGATTGCACAATATTTACAAGCAAGAATGGTGATAGAACAAGCAGTGGAAACTATGGTACACATACAAGAAGAACTAGAAGAATACAACACACAAATAAAAAAATAATAAAGGACCCATGAATATTAACTTTGTGATCATATTAAGTGGCTCTTATGAATATATACAAACAATGTTCTAACGATTACTCTATTTGTCACCTAATATCTCTCGCCAAATTGATACTTAAACTTCTTCTGAACATAATTGACTTATGAAGGTTCATGACCATCATATTTACTGATTAATGCATAGCCAATGCCAGTAGGAGACCATAGCTAGTATTGAGAAAATATTCTCATTAGGCAAAAGAATATTGATTAAGCACGAAATCAATAGATCAAGTGTACAATTCAAGTCCTAAAACAAGATGTTTCAAGAAAAACAACCAATATGGAGTGGTACACGACTAATAGAGAGAGAACCTACGTAGTCACCAATGTAAGTCAATGTCAATTAGGTTTCTCTGAGGGTTCACATAAGCCACACAAAGAGAGAGCCAAGAGGCAGCTACAAGAGAGAGAAAGATAGAGATAGAGACAATTGTAGAGGGAGGGAGAATGCTAGGGTTAGAAGGGGAAAGGGTGGTCGACGAAGTCTTGTAACAATAATTTTTAACAAATTTTAATGTTGATTCCAATAAACTAACTTTAAAAACTTAGTTTTTAAAGATGAAAATACTCAATTTTCTTTAAAAATGTTGTCTTTAAAGACAAAATCTAAATTGACTTTAATTTGAACTATTTTTATCAAATTTAAAAAAAAATACTAATTCTTTAACTCCTTACTCCATGCAATGAAGATACATATATTCTTGCGTTGGGATGTTCCTCACGTATCTATTTTATATATAACTATAAATATATAAATACATACACGCACATATACATAATAAAAAAAATAACACAACAACAAATTCACATTTTAAGATAATTTCTTTAATTATAGAATCAAATTATTTACATTTTAATCTGCCCCTTCATATAAGTTGTTTTCAACCCAAGTACCCTCCTCATCATTATGACACACATAATCCTATTCTCACCTATTACATCGATTGATGATATTGTTTTAGTAATACAAGAATAATCTATTGCAATATTGCCTAGGTCGTCTTGATTATAAATCCCCCGAGGAAGCTAATAAGACAGTTAATTAACTCTTACCACGTCTGTCTTGAACATAAAATATATGTTTTGCTTGGGATGCCAAAATAAACTGATCATTTTTGCAACCGATCTTATTAAGGTCAACCAATGTCAATTCAAGGGCATCAGTTTTGATGTTGTCTTTATTGTGTTCCTTCCAATTGTACTTAAATATAATCATAGTTGTATAAGTATAATCTAGCACCCATATCTCTCGTATAACCCCGTAATACGCATTACTTGCTATAGTTGAGTTGTTATCCTTTGCACTAGAAAAGAAAGTAGCATTGGTAACGAAGCTGACCCTACTATTCTATTGTGCCCTTGAGTTATCATAGTCTTTTATATAAAAGCAATAACCATTGATGCCATGTACAACATACATTATTACTTCTAATTGTGGCCCCATCACCATCCAGCCTAAGGATTCAGATATACTATGACCTAGAACATCTCACTGATCTTGAATATGTGTATACAAGTGAAATAATTGTTATAAATAAGTATATGTATGCAATTAATAACAAGTGAATAATGAAGAGTTAATTTATTTTACCTTCCAATGGAGCCAAGTAGTGAAAGTGAGATAGTGCTCATGTTGCAGCTACTTCTATTTCTTTGCATAACTTGGATACTTCACTTTCAAAAAGTCGATGTGCTCACTTTAAATGAACAGATGCAACTTAAAAATTACAATATTTTTTTCCTAAACCTCTATACACCCAAATAAAATTTATAGCATGAATCCTGAAGATTCACTAAAGTATCATGAGCACAATAAAACCCTTTAATTGATCACTATTAGAGTTAAAAATGACTTTTCTTAGTCCATTGTAGTATTGTGATTGAAATAAAACCATCTTATTGTTGGGTGAGGTTGTTTCTACTGTTGGACAATCTATTATGCTCTTGTTGTTTGCATATATTGCATTTCACTATAACACCAATTTTCTTCAATTTCCGTCCTTTTTGCTCCCCATTCTTCTTGGTTCTTTTCTGTTTAGGCCTACCCGATCACTTCTTGTAATGTGGCGGTAACACATGATCTAAGCCACTATTAGGCCACACATAGGCACTATTCATATGGCTGATTATAGGCAAGGTATAGATCTCTTCTATACTAATGTGCCACAAAAGCTTCTAGATCTTCACTCTAAAACCATATGCATGAAATAGCATATGGGCAAGGGATTCTAGTGAGATACCATTTTCTACTTAAGCCATGATGCTTAGGCACTATCATTATGTATTGGTACCCCTTAGTGCACCTAACTTAGAATCTACCCTCTCCTAAATGTATGGAATATAATGCCCACTATCCTTCTTGTTCTTTTCCAAAATTAATGTGATACTTGGACATATGTTTCATGTCCATTTTCATTCTATTGTCTCTCTCTTACTAACCCATAGTGACATGACTACAACTTATACCCTCCAATAGGGATGTGATTGGTTTGTCTTTGTGATTTTGTATCAAATTATTGAAACATTCACATAAGTTATTGTACAAGATATCACATTTTGGAAAAGTAATAAAAGGATATCTTAACCATTATGTGGTGGCTTATTAGCTAGCCACTTAGAAGCTTTTGGGTTATACTTATCAAGAACCTTCATGGCATGGTAAAGGAAGCCATAGTTGATGCTATTGCTACATTTCATAACAATTCTTTGTGCCTACTCTTTATGAACCCAAAGCGCCTAAATTTGCATGTGGATGAAAAACACATGCCCTATGGTTGGATTTAGGAACTATGACTTAACAAGCATCTCAATAATCCTAGCTTTCTACTTGTCAATGATGAATGTCCAACTATATTGATCCTCATCAATGCTAAGGTCCTCAACAAATAGCCAGAGGAACCATACCTAGGAATCATAGTGCTCATACTCGACCACTAACCAAGCAATGGGATAATACCCATTATTAACATTAAGGCCCACAGCATTAAGTATTTTGTCACTTGTCCGCCGCTTCAGATGGCAACGATCAAGCCTAATAACCTTTTTACATAACTTAAACCCTTCTTTTACTGCACCTAGGCATATTTACACTCTTTGAAACCTGTTCTGACCTTGAACAACACCTTCACATTTCATGTCAACAGTGAATCTAGGATTTTTGGCTTTCAACTCTACCAATTAGTCATTTAACTTCTCATATTCCTCATCAACAGTTCCTTGTATGGCATCATGCATCTTCTTCCTTCCTCTGTAAGCAGAACTTCTTAGACAAATGCAAATTGATCTTTTGCATTACATCTTCTCTCAAGGTCTTTACATTCATCTTTGGATTAACTCTCATCTGGTCAACATTTCTCTTGCTCACCCATCTTAAAGTCAGCTTACTGTCACTAAACCTTCTAGCACAAGTATGATCCTGTTTAAGTTTTCACTCGTGTAATGTTTGCTCCTTTCCCAACTTAGATGCAAATACCAACCACGGGCAACCCGGACCTTAACACATAGCTCTAACCCTATACTTGCATTTTTCACAAAATCCACATCTTTCCCTTGCATTATGGAAAGAATTACCACAGCTTTTTTGAAGAGGGTGTTGATTCTAAGTTTCACTCCCAATTTAATCATTGGCAGCTTATCCCCTGTTGGCGGCTTGTACTTTGGTCGTTTGTTTTCACTATCCTGTCACTCATAATTAAAGGATGACAACTACTTACAAAATTCATCAAACTCTTTTTCTGTTGGCGAATTTGGATCCCTATCCTCATCTTCATTAGCAGCTGTTGCATTTCTCTCACCTTTGAATAATCTTGAAATAATATGCTTTTGTTTCTTCTTATTCTTTTCTTCACATGTGAACAAAGGCGTAAACAGTACTCATTTGCAAAACTATAGAAGCAGAGCAATGCAAACAAAGCAAATCGCGAAGCAAAAAATGGCCTATACGTCAGGGACAAAAAGCTATGCCCGCATCAGGGAGGAGATGTAACGTGTTGATACCCAAGTTGAATGATTAGAAAATATTTATTTTATCTTGTGAACAAACTAAAATTGTTGTTGCATATATGAGTATAGCGGGCGAAGAGAACAGATGGAAGTGAGCCCACACGCTTGGACATCTTCATGCCAACCAACAAATGTAAAGATGGGGTGCCAGTGGACCGGTTCACAGCAGCAGCAATGGTATGTATGTCTAGATGTTCATTATTTGGTCTAATATCGTTCTTAATTTAGTGTTAGTACGAGAAATTGTTTCTACATTGCAGGAGAAAATTCAAGAGTTGTTACCACTGGCGAGAGGGGACTCGGGATATCTGACTGGAAGGATGCTTGGAGGACTTGGTTTATCATCAATTGCTTCAAGTAACAGACGGGTAACATCTATCACATTGGAATTGCATTATTTTATATGAAATGTAAATCGAGATAACTATTATGAATGCATATTATAGACGCATTATTTCATTCATTTTGATAGGTTCCCTGTAATGACTCCAATTTTGTAATATTAAAATTCCAAGTTTAGCAATGAAAAGCTCAGTTTTTAAAGAAAAGGGCATTTTAGTCATTTCACTATTCACCTTGACTGAACCCAGAAATTTGGTCCTAAAAATGGTTCCATTAGATGCGTCTCAGAAAAAGGAATCCAACGAGACCAAAATCACCCAAAATGGAGTTAAAATGAGCAAGATATGGCCCTTTGTGTTCAGGGGCAAAACTGTAAATTTTACAAAAACGATTTAACCTGCAAAACACAGGGGCCCATTTTGATATGGGCACCCCTTGATCTTCAACCTCTAGAGGGTTCTAGAACGGCGGTGATTGGAGGAGAAATCACCGCCATTCTGGAGGTTTCTCCACCGCCATTCAAAGGCAGTGAGAGCCCCCTCCAGAACCCTCTCTTAGCTTTATAAATAGGGCTCTTTGGTGCCTCTAATGGCAGCCCAAAATGTTGGAGAAAACCCATCGTAGAGCAGTAACCTAGAGGAGAAAACGTGGAGAGAAAACCAGCCACGAAGCAGGTACGCCCAAAAACTCCCCAAACCCATCTCACCCATAGTCCTAGGCTCAGTTTCCCTAGGTTTTTGCATGAAAATCCATGGGGAATAAGCCTCTAGGGAGTCACCAAGGACCCTGGGACGTCCCTAGGGCCGCACTGGTTTGACAAGGTCGAACCAAGATGACTTGAGGATGACTCGGGTCCCTAACGAGCAGGACGATCCAATAGGAACGTCCCACGTCGACTTGCGTTGACCCCTGTTTGAAAAACCAAACGGACGCGTCCAGGGACGCGCCTGCAAAAGAGAGAAAAGGCAAAAAAATTTGGCGCGTCTTTAGACACGCAGCGTGTCGTTTTTTTGGTTCTTAAGGAAGCCAGGGCGCACGTCGCAGACACACAGCGCCCTAGCATTCCGTCTTTTTATTTTTAAGACTCCTATGTACGTACGACACTAAAATGCTTATAACTTGAGATCTAGAGCTCCGATTGAGGCGCCACAAAAGGCGTTGTGTCCGTGTCGACGACGCAGACACATCCAAACTATAAAATCCCTGATCAAGGCCCAATCAAAGGTAGGCATGACCCTTAGAATAGGATGGTGGCGCGTGACCACTAGAACGTTGGAAAACTAAGGATACCAAGGCCCAATTAGGACCTTAGGACACCCATAGGCATAGGGATGGACCCCTAATGCCTAAGTAATAAGACCAATTACTCTAAAACCCATAAAAGATAGGCCAAACTAACCTTGATTCCCGAAATCATGATTAGGAGCGTCCGAGGACAAAAAGGTTAGCGCGACCTAGCTAGGTAGGTGCTCTATCACTATTAGATTCTTTTAAAAGAACTATTATTGTTTTGAGAACATATGTTTTAAATATATGACTTGATTTGCATGACTTAATTCAGCATGCATGATAAATGCTTTGTACATAGCTATGTTTTAAAATGATTGCATATACATTATGCACATATATGTGTTGCAAACAAGTGCATACATTGCATGATTTATGACACACCCCACCCACCGTGGGGTCCACAGTAACAATATTGTCCGCTTTGGGCTAGGGCCCGCACGACTTTGTTCTCACCTCAGCTTCCCAGGGTAAAACGCGTTGTTACTATGAGGAGTGATCCCACTCCTTATCACCCAGCCCAGCTCCCCTCTCCAGGCGGTATGGGACTAACTCTCAACCGTCACCCCCTCGGCCTTCTCCGCTTTGCCACCCCTCACAAGGCCATAGTACCTCACGGTGCCTCAGCCGGCAAGGCTAGATCTCTCTCCCTTAGGGGACACACGCCCTCGTGTGACCGAGGCACGCATGCGGTTAGCCACCCATCACCACGAGGAGACTGGCTCTGATACCATTTGACACCCCCCCCACCGTGGGGTCCACAGTAACAATATTGTCCGCTTTGGGCCGGGGCCCACACGGCTTTGTTCTCACCCCGACTTCTCAGGGTAAAACGCGTTGTTACTGTGAGGAGTGATCCCACTCCTTATCACCCAGCCCAGCTTCCCTCTCCAGGCGGTATGGGACTAACTCTCAACCGTCACCCCCTCGGCCTTCTCCGCTTCACCACCCCTCACAAGGCCATGGTACCTCACGGTGCCTCAGTCGGCAAGGCTAGATCTCTCCCCCTTAGGAGACACACGCCCTCGTGTGACCGAGGCACGCATGCGGTTAGCCACCCATCACCACGAGGAGACTGGCTTTGATACCATTTGACACACCCCACCCACCGTGGGGTCCACAGTAACAATATTGTTCGCTTTGGGCCAGGGCCCGCACGGCTTTGTTCTCACCCCGACTTCCCAGGGTAAAACGCGTTGTTTCCAGGGACAAAGTCCCAACATATCCAATATTGTTCGCTCTGCGCGTCTAGGGGAAAAGGCCTCATTGTTGTGAAGGGAGAGAACCCCCCTTATAACCCACAGACCATCACCCCCCTAGCCGATGTGGGACTAACTCTCCTGCGTCCCGCCCTCAGACCATCTTGGGTCCCCTCACAAGGCCAACCCTCAGGCCATCTTGGCACGGTAGCCATCTCCCGCCTACGGGACACACGCCCCCGTGTGTCACCACACGAGCGACGGTGCGGCTAGCCATCCACCCTTGAGGTCGGGGTTTGGCTCTGATACCATTTGTTACCACCCCGTCGAGCCCACAACAAAGTTTTGGTTCTCCCCCGCGTCCAGGGGAAAAGGCCTCATTCCATTTAAGGTCCGATATTGTCCACGGTCTTGGGTCTCCCCTCAGAGTATCTTGGGCTATTGCTCAGAGTATCTTGGCCCGAAGCCTCAATTCATCTTGCGCACCCTCAACCCATCTTGGTTCCACCCTCAGGGGTTTTGTTCCCTACGCATAGCGGAAGCTACGCTTAGGAGGCCTCGTTGTTGTGAAGGGAGAGAAGCCCCCTTATAACCCACAGACCATCACCCCCCCTAGCCGATGTGGGACTAACTCTCATGCGTCCCGCCCTCAGACCATCTTGGGTCCCCTCACAAGGCCAACCCTCAGGCCATTCCCTTGAACGCGGGGGAGAACCAAAACCCGTGCGCGTGCGCACGGGACAATATCATTGTTGTGGGCCCGACGGGGTGGTAACAAATGGTATCAGAGCCAAACCCCGACCCCGAGGGTGGATGGCTAGCCGCACCGTCGCTCGTGTGGTGACACACGGGGGCGTGTGTCCCGTAGGCGGGAGATGGCTACCGTGCCAAGATGGCCTGAGGGTTGGCCTTGTGAGGGGCCCAAGATGGTCTGAGGGCGGGACGCAGGAGAGTTAGTCCCACATCGGCTAGGGGGGGTGATGGTCTGTGGGTTATAAGGGGGGTTCTCTCCCTTCACAACAACGAGGCCTCCTGAGCGTAGCTTCCGCTGTGCGTAGGGAACAAAACCAGTGAGGGTGGAACCAAGATGGGTTGAGGGTGCGCAAGATGGGTTGAGGCTTCGGGCCAAGATACTCTGAGCAATAGCCTAAGATACTTTGAGGGAAAACCCAAGACTGTGGACAATATCGGACCTTAACTGGAATGAGGCCTTTTCCCCTGGACGCGGGGGAGAACCAAAACCCGTGCGCGTGCGCACGAGATAATATCGTTGTTGTGGGCCCGACGGGGTGGTGACAATTTAAGTACTTGCAAAGATTGCATGTCCTTGAGGGTTGCCAAAAGACGCTGGAGTGCTGAGGGCCAGGCAGTTGTGAGGGACCCAAAGAGGACAAGTTTTAACAAGAGGTTTTGGCTTATTTAATCTTATGTGATTTGGGCAAGTAAGCCCGTGGGTGCTATCCGAGGGTGCAGGTTGGCCACCCGGCCTCTACCACTATTAGGTGGATGGGTACCACGCCCAAAAAGAGGCAAGTCCTTACGTCGACTGCATGTGGTACAGGGGGCTACCATTGGTGTCACGACACTGGGTCGACGTGTCATAGGCCCCATGGAGGCTATGACCTAGTGTCCTCAGGTACCCGGGGACCACACAACGAGGAGGTTGTGGGCATAGTGGACCCTATGGTTTGATGATTTATGTGCATTACATATGGTATGATATGAGGTTGGTCGACCATACCATACTAGAGATCCATGAGTTGGACTCCATGAAGCATCTATTGCATATCATGATGTTATCATATATATATATATATATATGATACTTTCAATTTTGGATTATGTGATCTTTAAGTCATTAGTATTTCAGTTTGATAACAGATTCTTATACTGATATTGAGCTTGAGTATTTAAACATGCACATGTTTTGAATGAGCATATGATTTCAAAACATCTCATGCATTATAAAACTAGTAGTGATGGGCTCCTACTGAATATAGTATATACTCACCCAATCCTCAACATTTTTCAGATACAAAGTAAATACTTAAGGGCAAGGAACGTTTGTACTAGGAGACACAGACTAAGTACAAGTAAGTAAACCCCTATCTTATCTTTCAATGTTACTTGATTGTAGTTACTCTCTAATAAAATTTTGTGACTAACACTTTCTTGGGAATAATATTGATTTAAACTTTGCCATGGCTAAATTATTGGAGAATGTGTTTTGACACTCGGGGTTTTTATGAAAGATTGTTTAAAAAAAAAAAAAAAGATTTTCATGCATCTCCTACTTATAAAACAAGAGATCTCGCTTTTTATCAAAATTGTATCATATAAAAACCCGGGTCGTGACATTCCCAATGTTGGCTCCTATCAGTAGGATTTGCTGCAACTAAAAGTATGCTTATCTTCCATTGGGTGAATGACACCTCAAGAATAGTTTCTTTAATTTTTTGGTTCTTTTGCACATATGACTGCGCTAGCTGGTGGTGTGATGAACGTATTTATTTTAGAATTATATTACTTGGTGTTTAAAGTTGACGATTTTTCCTTTACTTGTAATTAGATATTGACATTTAAATGGTATCTTCTACATTTGGTCTTTTATTCTTATGTTTGTTTCATTAGCTTTTTTCTTTTCTTTCTTTTTTTTTTTTTAGTTGATTCCCTATAACAAGGTATGTCCTGTTTTGTTATTTCTCTCTCAATTCATCGGCTTACAATTTGATGAGATCAAAGTTTCTCCCGTATGTTGTTTTATTCTTTTATTTTGTAGCTATTCTGAGTGAAATTTAATTCGTCATGCTGATAAGTTACTCATCTAACCAGGTATCTGTGCATCGTGTTAACAATTTCATTTGCTGATTTCAGTTAGAAATTGAATTGATCTTATTTACATGCTTTGAAGGGAAATAAGGCAAATCAAACAACCTACCTTCAATTGATTTTTGTTCATTCTTGCCAGGTATTTAGTGCCAATTCATCTTCTTTTACATGATGATTGGTTTCTATTTACGTCTCTAGCTATTAATTAAGCAACATATTACTCGCCAGAATATTTGTTTCTGATCTTCACAGGTGTTTCCTAATTAGGTAACCATATAGGTGGAAATTACGGTAACAGAATGCTTATTTCTCGTATGGATTTAACTCAATGCATGTACTACGAATCTCAAGTTGTAAGTTGTTTTGATAGATTAAGGAAAAAACCATGGTTGTGATTGTGCAGATAGAGATGATATTAAGTGCATTGGTTGTATTCTGATCCTCTTTTCTTCTTATTCATCTCTAATTTTCTCTTATAGCATTCTAATACCAACTGTTTGATCACGGATTCACGACAAACTTACATTAATAGATTCAATACTTAGACCAGACCAGCAGCATTTGGAGAATGGGGAACACTGAAGCTGATGTGGAGACGAGGGATAGTACTCTCTCTCTCTCTCTCTCTCTCTCTCTCTCTCTCTCTCTCTCTCTCTCTCTCTCTCTCTCTCTCTCAGATTAGCTCTCACTCTTTCTGAAGTCAGATTCATATATATGGTGCTGAATTTCATTCATAATCTACAAAGGCGTTTTCCTCGATATCAAGGTATTATACTTTGATCTAATTCTATCTTTAAATGACTAGACATCAATAACTGATGTGAGCATTCATTTCTTCATCGATCGATGTCATTGCAACAACTGTCATTTAGCATTGATGATGATCATAGTCGTCCGACTGAAAATCCACATCAATGTCTGTAATTCTCCTGCAAATCATTTTTGAACTCCTGCTTTGCCCTATAGATGCAACCACTTATCTACGCTTCCATTAGGTATGAATCTGGATATATAAATTGTGCATAAGCATTTCATTACAAAAAAAATTTTAAGTTAGAAACACTCATAGAAATAGAGGTGAACATGGCCTATTAGCCACTTAAAATCAATATGAACCATGAATTTCTTAAGTAGCAGAGCTAGTATAATTTGTTCTATTACCTACCTATCTTTTCGAACCACATGGTTGTTCTAATACTAATCAATTATTGCTAACATACTTTTAATTATTATAGAAAACTCGGGTCGAGCAACTTTCAACCATACTTTTACTTATAGCTCAGCACTCCAAGACAACTGTCTGGGAGAAGTGGATCAGTTCAGAAAATACATCTGCCAATGCTGTCATGACACTTCATTAATTGTTCATGATCCAACAGAAGTATGTTTTTTAACAACTAGTTAAAAAGAATAGATGCAATCTCATTGCTTTTTGTCTTAGCTAAGTAATGGGATGATGTACCCGCATTTGATGGTTCAAGTGATTCTTGTCACTTGGCAGGGATACTTATTGCTAGGAACAGTGTACACAGTATCCTCCTACATGTTAGTTGTCCTTCGTGTAGTTGTGTAAACAGGCACTGCTTACGTGCATGCGTCAAATTCACCAGAATAAATTGAATGTAAATAGGGTGCATATCAAAGATGCAACTAAGAACACCAGTCTCTCTCTCCAGATTACGTCCCTATATATCGGTTCCCAAATTATATTTCCCCAAAAATCTATGTACCGGCAATATTAGTTGTGTAGGAGCAGTTAATGCTTCTACATTTCTTAGTCGATAAATATAAAAAGGATTAAACAGCGTGTTGTTTTTTTTTTTCCAATTCCTAGCACAACTATTATTGTTATCTTAACACGTTTAGTTCATGTTGTAATAACTTAAATATACTAGTGTGGTACACGTGCAATAACTTAAATATACTATTTTACTATTTTACTTAGTCAAGCGATATCCCACATATATTCTCTCTTTCGGCTGAATATGATTGCAAAATTTGAAATAGATGGAAGATATTTACTTGAATATTGGGTAAACTTGCATGGTATCTTTAAGTATAATCCTATCAAATCATGTAATATAAACCGATTGATTGGGTGATTTGTCCGAAGAATGATAACTATCACATTTATCAATGTTGAACTGTCTGAGTTGTCGACTATTTACTCTCAATGAAAAGCAGCTATTTAATGCTAAAGCTGTCAATTGGATGTCTACACAGCGACATGTACAAAGAAGCAAAGTAGGCTACTTTACCGCATTTATAGTAAGTTATAGATCAGAGACTTCTCTCCTTAAGTCATAGGAAACTGATGGGAGTTAGGGGACGTACTGAAATAAGAAAAAGTCATGTAAATCTGTGTGCTTTTTGTTTTTCATTTTTTTCCCATCTTTACAAAAGAAAATGCTTTAAAACTTGGTCAATTTAACTCAAATCGAGCAAGTCAAGATGATAACTCAAAGAAATTCGAATATAATCGAAAATAACTTGACAGGATCGAGTAGTTAAACAAGCAAATGACAAGTCAGTCGAACTAACTCGTACAAGTTTTCATGTTAACTTACGAGTTTTTAAACTATGGCTTCAAGTCTACCTTAGATTCAACAGAATAGAGGGAAGGAGAGCCATGAAGAGAGAGAGAGAGAGAGAGAGAGAGAGAGAGAGAGAGAGAGAGAGAGAGAGAGAGAGAGAGAGAGAGCCAGTACTGGTTTGAATAGCATAGAGAGAGGTAATAGCCCCCGATTCTGCTTATAGTAGGTGTAAACTTTTTGTTTTAAGCAGTTATGCACAAGATATAGAATTAGAGATACAGGTTAATTAAGTTTCTATTACAATGAGCTAAAGTATATAATTAGAAATACAGGTACTACTATGATATTCATCCATTGGAGATAACAACCGGGATACATTGAATAGCCAAAGAGTCAAGGCTACAAAGGCAAGATCAAGCTACTACGAGAAACCAAGGATACATATGAATTATGTAGCAAGTTTTCAGACTACCAATCTTCTTTTGTAACATACTATTTATGAGCATCCAATGGTCTTTACTCTCTTTTGCTGAGGGAAATAACCAAATTAATGTACTTCGCTTTCTCCCTGGACAAATGTTCAGCGACATTCTTTTCGTACCTCTGGAACAAATCTTTGATAATTGCATTGCCAAAGTGATTAGCGAGCATGGATTCTGCTACGACTCTTATGCTCTTTGTGACATTTCTTGCACTCTTGTACTTATCAATCACAAAGCTCTTGTTCTCATCTTTGTCATTGCCATCCCAATTTACTTCAATGATTTGGAACCCATTAAGAGTGAAGGATCCCTCGGTCTTGATTACAGCTTTCAATTCTTGAACCGAAGGTGTATAATAGGGCAGGTTGAAGGAATCTAGTTTTTCCTCTTCAATAACTCCCTAAATTGTACATGGTATTTTGTTAGCACATAAGCATATAAGAGTGTGCGTCCACAGCATGAGCAAGAAGAGAAAGATATTTATTATATTTTGGGTACAAAAGGTAAAGTCTCTCTCATGCGAGGAGGCCCACTATTTTTTGAATAATTCATTCTGTTCATCCAGCTATCTACCCCCAACATTGGCTGTACCAAAATTCTCATCTTTTTAGAATACTTAAAAAAGTGTTTTAAGGAGAGAGCCTTTTTTTTTTTTTTTAATTGTTCATTTTTTGATCATAGGAGGCCGGACTAAAGCTCACAAAAAGATTAGATTTTTTGTACACCCCATCTTGAGAACCACATGTTTAATAAACAAATTAAATCATCACTCAACATATGAGAGAGAGAGAGAGAGAGAGAGAGAGAGAGAGAGAGAGAGAGAGAGAGAGAGAGAGAGAGAGAGAGAGAGAGACCTGCGAGACCATGTCCATGAGTGCTTGTGCCATCAGCTCCCAGAAGGAACAACATTCATTGCTACTCGGATCGTTGCTTTTTCTACCCATAATTGTAAGAAGCATACGTCCCCCCACAATTATTTCTTCAGAGCGTAACTTGAGAAACAATGAGAAATCTCTTTGAAATTGCTGCAAGTAAGCTTTGAACACACTTGGAGGGCTTGTCTTTGCTAAGTAGATGTTCCCCTTGTTCAACCAATTCCCCATCTCATCTTGAATCCCTTTAGGAACCTGTTGGCATATAATATAGGCAACCTTAAGCATAGGCAATGAGATATTTGTACGTAGTTATGTAAAAAGAGTCCTGCTATTTTCACGATTAAGAAAAAATGGAAAAAGAAGTCCCAATATTTTCAACGCTATCAGCATTTGATATTAAACACAAACATTTTTATTTTGTTTCTTAGATCTATCATGTTCATCTTGTTGCCGCTTAATCATAAAAATCACACCAATAAAGAGGCTACAAACATCAAATCGTAGTTTGGAAGTACACTAAAGGGATCGAACAAGATAAACGATTAAAATTTTTATTTATTTTAATTATGCCTAACGTGATGAAATGCCAACATTGATCTAATATGAGATGCTTATTTAATTTTTTGAAAATACTTTTACTCCTGTAACAAAACTTAAGCTTAGACTTCGGTTCATATATGTAAGTGGGTTTTAATATCATTCATTAATATTAACAAGACAAACTGGCCTCCAAAACATCTATCAAGGAGGGACTCAACGCAACATCCAAATTCGCCAACCTTAAGAGGATTTGAAAGTGCACAGGTTGAAGATCTATACAATAGACTTCAATCCGGGTTATCAGCCCCTGAAAAGTAGAACAATTAAGGTTCCATTGTCAAAAGGAAAATTCTCAATTAGATTGGCCTCCAAAGTCTTCACTTTCCAAGAAGATTATTAGAGACCTAGTTTTGTTTGGAATCCATGGGCTTCTCCAAATGTTATCTTCTTTGCATGGATCTTGGCTCAGGACAAAGCTATTACAATTGGTCATCTATTTTCAAGAGGATGACATGCGTGGTCTAAAAACAAGAAAACTTGACTGACTTAAAGTGAGGTAAGTTGACTTCACTCGAAGTGACTCCTAGGTGAGGTGAAAATGCTCAAGTAATTTTTTTAATAATATTTTATTTAATTTTATTTTCATATAAAAATTACAGTTTACATGTATAAAACAATACTAATCTAGCTTGTTAGCGTGTTGTATTGTTGTCTTTGAAGTCTTGGTTTCAAGTCTTTGCCTAACTTAGGATTTTTTAATATGCAACAAGTCAACTCAATTATTGACTCAATTTGCTATTGGGTCAAGTAGCTCAGAGAAATTTTCAAAATCGACTCAGAAGTTTTAGAACTCCAAAGCTTACTAAAAGAAGGAAATTTTTGTAGAGGCATATGGTTAGATAGGAGCTTGATTTGTGTTTTTTGATTGATAAATCACTATATGCCTATTGTGGTCTGCTCCTTTTTTGCACCCTGCATATGCAGGAACTTCTTGCATCGAGCTACCCTTTTGATCAATAAATCACTACATGGACAGCAAGGTGGATCTTGATACATCTTGAGTTTAAAGGTTATTCTATCAATGAAATCATTAGAAAATGGTAGAAACTAGAGGCACTGCCAAGGGAAAGAGAAATTCATGCCAAGATGGGCTCCTTCTCCACCTAGTCACTTCAAACTAAAATTTAACGGAGCTGAACCTAGACCTTCCGAGTATTGGAGGGATTTTCAGTGACACATCACGTGATCTCACTTTTTATTTCACGAGTTGCGATGAAGCAGACTGTAACAAAGCTGAGATAAAAGCTGTCTTTAGTGGAATTAGAATCTGCAAATCCCTTGGCTTTGGACCATTAATAGTGGGAGGAGACTCTTCTAGTGTAATATCTTGGTTGCAGAATTCTAGCTCCCCTTGGTCCAATTCTGACCAGCAGACTTGAGCCGTAGTTCAAAAATCAAAATTTCGGTTCGACTTGAGACTAAGGTGAATTAAGTCAACCGAAGTGACTCGTGGACTACTCAAAAATACTTTTGAGTAGTAGTGAATAAATTTTGGGTCAAATCACAGTGGATACAAACATTTTTCGGTCATGAAGCGACTCAATTTGAAAATTGTTTTTATCGCGAAGTGAGTCAATTTTTCTAGTAATTCAATTTGTTTATCAAGTCAAGTAACTTCCGTTAATAATTAGCTTGCGATTTTTATAGGAATGTTTGAAGCGGCATCTCACGCTCGTCGAATAAGCAACTGGCATTGGTTTATCTAGAGTAACCTTCAGGGACATTGACAGGGACAGTAACAACTCCCAGGCATCGGAGTCGCCTTTGAAATAGTAATTAGCTCTAACAAGTTGTCAAAGACCATTGTAATAGTAATTAGCTCTAACAAATTGTCAAAGAGAAAAGAGATTAAAAATGAAGTTTACCCGAGAGAGCCAGTGAAGACTATACGAAGAATGAATAAAGTGTAGACTTTCGCTAGGAAAAAGCCTCCCATAAAATGAACCAGGCGCTCCTGCAATGAAGCATGGTCCGGCATCGATCTTCATTGCTTCTCTAAGTTTGTCGTAGAAGCCAGGTAGTGAGCGGAAAATGGTGCTGAAATCGTTTCCTGGAAGATCATTTAGGAATACTTGGAACTCGGGAGACGGACGGTTTAGCTCACAACATCTCCTGCCGATAGCGTCGATAACCTCATAGACCACTAAAAGAGTGTTGGGACCCGAAGAACAGCCCAAGTCTGCTATCCCGAACCTCTTAGGGAAAGAAGCACAGTAAACATCTAATACGGTCTTTTCCAGTTGGGGCTTTGTTTTAATGATTACTTCTCTCTGTGACAAGGAAACGACTAATTAGATAAACAATTATGTAATAGGGAAATGATCTTCCCAGCCCTTGTATTGACATTACTCCTGCACCCTGCTGGTCTTTTGGTCGTTTACGGTCAAATTTTTAATTGCCCATTTTATGGACTAGTTAATGGTCCTACAGTTGGTGTTCGTTGCTTTTGCAGGATAAGCGGAGACTTACAGCTTCTTGGTTGCGAGACCGCAAAAGCAAAACAAACTGTAATGAACAACAACGGTACAGGTAGAGACTTTGCTGGTTATGCAAACCATTCATCTTCTGGGTAGGTGCAGCTCTCTAGAAAGGCCATCTCCCAGAATGTCATTCGTCGGACAGTCTTATCTGTTTGTTACTCATGAGGTGTATAGAAAAGACAAGCCATCCATTTCACACCTCAAAACAACAAAAGATAAGATCATTATTGTGATTTTGTGGCTGTAACTTGTCTTAGACAGGAAGGGGAGCCTTGGAGTAGAGTAACGGTGAAAGTTGTTTTCCTGTCTCAGGTTATGGCATGGAATTAGTCTATTGCAAAATGCAAGATAAGGCTGCCTGCCATAGACTCTTATGGTCCGCCCATTCTCCGAATCCCGCATAGGCAAAGCTTTGTGCACTGGGCTGCCCTCATCTTGTCTTAGACAACAGCAGCAGATGAATGGTTGTGATCTGTGAAATATGGACCTCTTCTATGACAATAGACTCAATACATTGTAAAACTTTACTCTTGTAATGGCCTTCCATATAATTTCTACAGAGAGAGAGAGAGAGAGAGAGAGAGAGAGAGAGAGAGAGAGAGAGAGAGAGAGAGAGAGAGAGAGAGAGAGACCTCATGTAATGAGTTATTGGAGTAGCTAAGTTCTCCAGTTCCTCCATTCATGTGAAGAACGCTCTGCACTTCCATTATCTGTCTGCTTCCTTTCACCACTATGATTCCTTCCCTGAGGACCCGGCTTTTATAGACCTACTAGCCACGGACACGCGCACAATCACGTGTTTGAGTTAGAGAGGGGAAGTTAGGGGTAGTATGAGATTATCAAATACTTTTCGAAATATAGGTCTATCTCTCTCTCTCGTTCGAGTACCATCTGTCTCTCCACAGCCGCAGAAACTTGCATGTCTAAGGCCCACCGATCGTTTCCGAGTAAGAACGTGCCAGATCTGGGTTTGATCTTAGTGAAGTTGGGCTATTTTGTGGTTGCTAGATCTTGGATTTGGTAGATTTTACCTTTTTTTTCTCCTCTCAGATCTGCTTTTTTTTTTTTTTGGGTCTTTTGGGTTCGGTTTTGAATTTGCCCAACTGTGGTTCCATCAATTTCATCTTGAGTGCCAAAATCTACAGCAGACAAAATACTGTATGATCAACATTTTATTTATCTTTGGCATGTTTGGTCTGTTTTAGATTGGCTGAACATCAAATTCAAGATCACGGGATTTTTTAACTAGAAAAACTAGAGCTAAAAACATCTAATTGGCATAAATTTTTGTAAGTAGTGTAATATGAGCAAACAAGATAAACCGATTAAATCATCCAAAAGTGAGCCCCAGTTAGGTGGCATCTTATAATGTGTCCTTTTTAACATTCTTCTAAAAGGAGTCATTCATAAATATATATTAGATAGTGATATGCGTGCTCTTTGTTTTTTCTTGTGAGCCCCTCAATGATCGCAACAACTATAACTTTAGGTGGGGCCAATATTTTTAAAGATTGCACAGCTCTCAATGTTTTCCTCTTTTAGATCAGCCATGATCAAAAGTTCTCAAGTGAGCAACTGCAACCTTTGTTCTTTTAACTCAAGAAAAGTTGTACTTAGGATCATCCGATGAGAATTTCACATGAAATCTTTAAAAATTTGGGCCTAACATGAAATTAGAGCCATCCATATCATCTATTAAGGGCACGCACACCATCAACAACTAAACCATGTGGCTTTAACCAATGGAATGGCCGATATTCTATTTCAACAAAAACCAGTGGTTGGCTTCTTCTTTTTTCCTTTTTTTTGCCAAAACTCTAAATGGGGTTTATTGGATCAAAAGGTTTAGAAATATTTAATCAAGATAAAACAAGTATTTAAGAGTTGGACTAGTTATTATATACGAGATTAATGGATTGGATCATGGCTAAGTGGCACATGTAGGTCCCAAAAAATGCAGTTCATGGCGTATGGTTTTATCTTTTCTCACTATGACTCTCGAAACATCTTAGTCTGAAAGAGGCCCTTACATAGGACTCCAAACAAGTTAGGTCAATCTAGATGTGAATCCGGCAGCCAGGATATTTTTCTTGTTTCTGGCCGGATAAACCGGGGAGCATTATTTAAACCACTAGCAAAGGACACGCACGAAAAAGATACAACTTGAATGATGCAGCGAGAAAGACAGCGCCACAGAAGTTCGGTACTAACAAAGCCGACCTTGGTTCGGGGACCACATTTGTGAAACACGCACCGTTTTGTTGCTTCCATGAGAAACGATGAGGTAAACTCCCTCTACAAGAATGTTCCATGCAGGAGAGGTGAACTGCGCCCCCATGAGGTTCTCATTTTTCTTTTTTTTCCCGGTAGGTAAGGTGTGAACTTGAACCCACAGACTTTAGGCATGTGACAAGGCATTTAACCAACTCGTGTAAGTAATTAGGTGATAGAGATATAGTTACTGGTTGCCCATTTTCTTGCTGCTTAAACTTTTATATTGAATAGGAAACTAACAATAGGGTTTTATAAACCCAAAGGTTGTAAAGTTAAATGTTGATACCTCACTTTTGTCAAATTTACATGCAAGAGTAAAAAAAGGCTTTTCACTTGAGAAATATGTGGAATATAATTATTATTGGCCCACTTTTTAAGTTAAATGCTAAAATAAACTAAGTACTCGATTGGGCTGAGATTGGAACAGAATTCTAAGTTGGCAAATAATGACATGCAAATAGAAAGTAATATAAATAAGATGATTTTTATCTCAATTCATCTCAAACACCACTAACAATGAGACAGAGATATTATTTCATTTCATCTCATCTTGAACACTATTAATAGTGATATAGTCAATATGATCTCATATCACATCAGATCATCTCATCTATGCAGTATCGACGGTCTGGTATATTTCTACAAGAGTGACCTTACCATTCCAATTTTACGTATGCAGAGAAATCAGAAAAACACTCCCAATCAACCATATGTGTGGTCTTTCATGCAAAAGTAGTGGCGTGCCACACGTTGAACGCAGATCATCTCATATCACATCAGATCATCTCATCTATGCAGTATCAACGGTCTCATCTCATCTATGCAGTATCAACGGTCTGGTATATTTCTACAAGAGTGACCTTACCATTCCAATTTTACGTATGCAGAGAAATCAGAAAAACACTCCAAATCAACCATATGTGTGGTCTTTCATGCAAAAGTAGTGGCGTGCCACATGTTGAACGCTACCATGAGATCACAGCTTATAGCGTTACTTTGTGTGATTTTAAGCTCCCAATGGGGTCTTCTTCCTAGGTCTGACGGTTGTTTTTCATTGATTGACTAGGGACATTTTTATATGGATTCTTTCAAGGAAAATACTTTCCCGATGCAAAAACATGACGCCCGAAAAGGAGCAAATCAGCTGGAGAGTCCTTTAATCCGTTCATCATATTCATCCTGTCTTAGATTGGCTAACCACAAAACTTATGACTATTGAATAATCTGAATTATTTTTATTTTTTAAATCACATAAGTTAAAAATTTACACAAGAGATCTAGTGGCTAGAAGCCCTCAGTGGGCGTGAATAATGTTATGACAAGCAGAGGAAGATGAACGGTTCAGGTCCCTAAAGTTGAGATCTATTCGATTGCCTCATTTTCAGGGTCCTTTTCCTGCCTTCTGCTAGATAAACTGGTTCAATTGTTTCTTGACAAATATATCTTGTAAAGAAATGAATTATTTATCCGAAGTCTTTCTTGGAGAATGACAAAGTTTTCTAGTATCTGCGTCAGCTTAGAGAATGACAAAGTTTTCTAGTATCTGCGTCAGCTTAGAGAATGACAAAGTTTTGACGAAAGCATGGATGATGAAAGCTTGGATGATTACTTTAGGGAGACTTGCTTCCCTTATGTCTTGTTCGTGGTCGTTGCGATTGCGTGTACGGCGAAAACAGCCGGATGATTAGTTTAGGAAGACTTGCTTCAATTATTTCTTGTTTGTGGTCTTTGTGAATCCGATCCGTTAGCATGATAAATATTCCAAGGGCTTGGCTTGTCCTTTCCCTTATGGTTGGCTGATCCAAGTTTATTAAGAGTTAGATCAGTGTTAGACAGTCATTTTTCACCAACATAGTTGTTGTGTGAAACCTGAAAGACGTGACAAAATTAAGAATCGGTACTTAATCATATTTGGCTTTCACACGACGGCAATACATCGCCATTTTCAGGGGCATTATCTAATATTTATCCTTTCCACCAAATTTCATCGAGAATCACAAGAATTCGGTTTGATACCTTTTTCCTTGGATAGTTTAGTATACGTGATTCGCAAGTGGTGACTATTTATAAGTATAGTTGTCTGCTTTTTTTAGTCTATTATGGTAAGCTCACTCAGTTGAAGAAAGAAGAAGCTAAAACTGCTTTAAATAAAAGACCAACAAATGTATTCAAAAGACCAACAAATGTTATTCAAAGACCAATAGATGTCTAGTGTAGTTGGTCGAGGACGACATCTCCTATGAAATATGCTTAGTCATATATTTGAATTATCACTTCTATTTTTATTAAGGATTAGATTCAGGAGTGTGTATGAGTAAGAGTGTTGAGTAATTTGCTTTATAATTCCTCCTTTAAAAAAGAAAATAATAATAATGATATTTGGCTTTCAAGGCTATTATCACTACAAAGGATTTTTACTTTCAAGGAAAATTATGTCACGATGAGATTGACAAAGGTGATAATGTAATTTTAGGTATCATATTTACGATTCATCAAATAGACCCATGTGCATAGGGTGTAGTCATCAAGAATTGTGAGAAAATACCATGCTCCATTGATTGTGGAATATGGTATCCTCCCCAAATATCAACATGAATGAGTTCCAAAGGTGTGTAAGTTTTCATAGAGCTTAGTGAAAATTTTAAATGAGTTTTTTTGCCAATGGGCAAATTAAACAAATAGAGTGATCACAAGAATTTATGTTTCCAATGGAAGAGGAAAGTATAGAAAGTCTCTTATTGGAAGGGTGGCAAAGTCGCTGGTGTGAGGAATTAGGTACCATTTTGTGGTTGAGTTGCAAGTGGTCTGCCGCAAAGTATCAAGGTAGTAGAGTCCTCCTCGTTCACTTCCCATCCCAATCATCTTTCCTAATTGTTGGTCCTAAAGCAGACATGTATTATTAGTAAAAGTGGCAACACGTTGAGAACTGCAAGTGAGTTTGGTATTGGATATCAAATTTAGTTTGAAGGATGGAACACATAGCACATTATGTAATGTAAATCCATCAAAAGAGACACTACGTGTATGTGTGACAGTAACCACTGCTCCATTGAGAAGATACACAGTTTGGTTGACAACTTAAGAATTTGTGGTAAACAAGCCCGGAGAGCAAATCATGTGATTAGTTGCTCATGTGTCAAGTATCCAATACATGGTCTTATAGGAAGTAGAAGTGTATAAATTTGTACCTGAGATATTATTCATGGTAGATGTACTATCGATGTGATTATTTATGAGGTTTTGCTTGTGGCTATTCAGGGTTTCTGTGAAATTCGGGTACTATGTTGCCATGAGATTAAAGGAGTTTTTGTAACACCCCAGATTTTTAAGACATTTTTTTTTATAATAATAATAATTGCATTTTGAATAAGAGCATTTGGGATCCCAAGAGAAAAGTTTTAATTATCCTTTTACTAAAACATGTATTAAAAACTCCGGGTGTTATTTTTCCTTACTCAAAATGACATACATATAAATTAAAACATAAATACATTTAAAAAAATTCGCGTATCAATCAACATCAAATAAATCGGTGCCCTTATTTTAAATCAAATCAAAACACAATAATAATATGGCCCAGGATCTATCCATCATAACATCCCATATAAATGTCCAACATATGTCCAAACATCTCAATCAAATCCAAAATATAAAGTATGCAGTCCATAATTAAATCCAAATGATAATCCGGTTTAATGACTCACATCACTATCTAAAACTATAGAAAAAAGATCTTCAGCAGCTCTCACGGTTTTTCCATAGCTTTTCCTTTCCTGTTGTCGTGCTCGAGATCTAAGGCATTGCAAAACAAAGCAATGCCTCAGCAAGCTATCGCTTGTGTAGGTACATAGACAGTTAATGCAATAAATGAAATAAATAATTAACAGCACTGATGAAAAGTCTATCATTTATGAAAATAGCAGTATCATAATATCATGTCCAAATAAATGTCAATTTATTCCATATGCTAAAACATGCATTTCACGGAGTCAAAATATGACATAAATCAATATAAATGAGCATACAATAATAATAAGGGCACTTTAAGGTAATAGGTCCCACCACATCGCACTAACATCACTGATCGAGAGTACTCATAGCCAACCTTTGAGTGTCGTCACACCCAGGCATACCATCCATAACCATGCTCATCATACATGTACACATAATAAGAATATGAGTCATCATACTGCAGTGGCAACCCTCCATGGGTATCTGTGATGCCCCGGGTTTTCTCATGCATTTTTAAATACCATACCTAATTTCCTAAGGCGGGATGCATCCCTATTTGAAAACCATTCTATAAAAACCATGCAATGCAGCGGAAAACCTTTAGTTTTAAACTCATTTTTGAAAACCCCGAGTGTCATTTGCCTTCACAACAACCAAATTGGTTTTTGAAAAACTTCAAAAAATCATAAATATTTTTCCCCAAGTCTTTCCAGTCACAGCACACAGCTCAACTGTAATTAAATACAACTTCATGTCCAAAGGATTGAGAGTTTACTTACATGTATAACTTTCTTCTTTTTGATTCACTTGCTCGTAGCACTAATATCTCCTGAGATGTCTTCTATTTATGAGTGGAACTATCCTGAAAAATGTTAAGGATAGGGTGAGTATATACTATACTCAGTAGGAGTCTATCATTACTAGTCTTATAATGCATGTGATGTTTTAAAATCATATGCTCTTTCCAAAACATGTGCATGTCTGAATTCTCAAGTTCAATATCAACATCAAAATCCATTGTCAAACTGAAATACTAACGACTTAAAGGATTACATAATCCAAAATTGAAAGTATCATATACATATATATCATAACATCATGATATGCATAAGATGCTTCATGGAATCCAACTCATGGATCTCTAGTATGGTATGGTCGACCAACCTCATATCATGCCATATGCAATGCACATAAATCCATAAACCATAGGGTCCAACTATGCCCATGACCTCGCAGCCGTGTGGTCCCCGGGTACCTGAGGACACAGTGTCATAGCCTCCACGGGGCATATGACACATCGACCCAATGCCGTGACACCAGTGGTAGCCCCTGTACCACATGCAGTCGACGTAGGGACATGCCCTTTTTTGGGTGTGGCACCCATTCCACCTAGTAGTGATAGAGGCTGGGTGGCCAACTCAAACCCCTCAGCATAGCACCCACGAGCTTACTAGCCCAAATCACATAAGATCAAATAAGCCAAAAATCTCTTTTCAAAACCTGTCCTCTTTGGGTCCCTCACAACTGCCTAGCCCTCAGCACTCCAGCGTCTTTTGGAAACCCTCAAGGACATGAAATCTTTGCAAGAACTTAATGCTCATAGATCATGTAATGTATGCAATAGTTTGCAAAACATACCTATGCACAACGTATATGCAATTATTTACAAAACACGTCTATGCATAAAGCATTTATCACATGCATGCTGAATTAAGTCATGCTAAACCAGTCGTATACTTAAAACATATGTTTCCAAAGCAATAATAGTTCTTTTAAAAGAATCTAATAGTGATAGAGCACCTACCTGGCTAGGTCGCGCTAACCCTTTTGTCCTTGGACGCTCCTGATCATGGTTTGGGGAATCAAGGTTAGTTTGGCCTATCTTTTATAGGTTTTAGAGTAATTGGTCTTTTTACTTAGGAATTAAGGGTCCATCCCTATGCCTATGGGTGTCCTAAGGTCCTAATTGAGCCTTGGTATCCTCAGTTTTCCAACGTTCTAGTGGCCACGCCCCACCATCCTATTCTAAGGGTCATGCCCTCTTTGATTGGGCCTTGATCAGGGATTTTATAGTTTGGATGTGTCCGCGTCGTCGACATGGACACAAAGCCTTTTGCGGATCCTCAATCGGAGCTCTAGATCTAAGTTATAAGCATTTTAGTGTCGTACGTACATAGGAGTCTTAAAAATAAAAAGACGGAATGCTAGGGCGCTGCGCGTCTGCGACGTGAGCCCCGGCTTCCTTAAGGAACCAAAAAATGATGCACTGCTAGCGCACTGCGCGTCTACGGCGTGCGTCTCAGCGGGCGCGTCTACAAACACGCCGGGTTTTCCGCCCTATGGTCTCTTTTGCGAGCGCGTCCCTAGACACGCCCGTTTAGTTTTTCAAACATAGACGACATGGGACGTTCTGACTGGAACATTCCGTCGTCTGGGGGACCGGGGCATCCTCAGGACACCCCTGGTTCGACCCCTATCGAACCAGTGCGGCCCAGGGAACGTCCCTGGGTCCTTGGTGGCTCTCTCAGGCTCCGTTTTGCATGATTTTTCATGCAAAAACTTAGGGAAATTAATCTTGGAACTATAGTGGAGATGGGTTTTGAGGGATTTTGGGCATACCTGGCTCGTTGCTGGGTTTTTCTCCTTGTTTTTCCCTCTAGGTCATTGCTCCTCAACGGGTTTTCTTCCATGTTTTGGGCTACCATTAGAGGCGCCCAAGAGCTCTATTTATAGAGCTAAGAGAGGGTTCTGGAGGGGGCTCTCACTGCCTTTGAATGGCGGTGGGGAAACCTCCAGAATGGTGGTGATTTCCCCTCCAATCACCGCCATTCTAGAACTCTCTAGGAGATGGAAGATGAAGGGTGCCTGTATCAAAACGGGCCCCTGTGATTTGTAGCTAAATCCGTTTTATAAAAATTATATTTTTGCCCCTAAACTTCAAAGGGCCATTTTAACTCTGTTTTGGGTGATTTTGGTCTTGTTGGATTCCTTTTTCCGAGACGCATCTAATGGTACCATTTTCAGGACCAAGTTTCTGGGTTCAGTCAAGGCGACTAGTGAAATGACCAAAATGCCCTTATCTTCAAAATTGAACTTTTCATGGGATTTTAATATTACAAAAATTGGGGTCATTACATTATTACCCCCTTAAAAGAATTTCGTCCTCTAAATTCCATAACTTATTATCTTTCAGGTATTTGTCTCTTAGATGATTTCTTAGTGGATGCATTCCCACTTAGGAATCAATTCTAGGTTCATCCTCAATTTATCATTTCCATTGTTCCTCCTATAAAGCCTCACCTATAAGGGCCTGTTTTCGCTGCGTACTCTAATGCAGCGCCATACTCTCGTACGTGCCAATTTAACAATACCGTTTTCTAGCGGTACATCTATCTTGAATTCCTTAGATTCCTATACTTATCTCATCATATATAAGATAGTCTCCTCGTAAGATCATGCTTCTTTGCTCATGCATATACTTCTTTCAAGATCATATTATCTTATTTCTCCTATTTTGAATATCATAGGATAATCCTTTTCATCTAGTGGTCTCTTTCATTATCCACAAGTCCAAAAAGTTACCTTCTTTCTATTGTGTCTAACTTTGCTTCTTACCCTTGTCTCCAAGATACTTCAATAACTGATATGGTATCATATGCTTTATAGCCAAACTCTTACTTAACTTTGAATTTCAACAACTGTCTGTTGTTTTTCATATGTGACTTGATTTCCTTGACCAAGGTTACATTTGAAAATGAAAGCCAATTAGTAGCATCTTCCATTGAGGACCTTATCATATACTGAAAGTAAAATGTCCTAACTTTATACCCAGTTTCATAATTATTGAATTTGTTAAACGCTTTCCTCTATTGAAGATTTTATCCAAACTCAAGTCGATTCATCATCATGGGTCAAATGTTCTTGTCCAGAGGCCTATCTCACTATTCTTATCAATTTGTTATTAGGATTTTCAATAATGTTCCTATTTATGTAGGGCAAAAATCTCTTATTCATAATCGAGTACCCTTACCAGGTCATGGTTGAATCCTTTGTCATCATCTTTTTTGTCCTTTCTTTGCTTGATGGTTTTCTTTGTAACCTTTTAGTCCAACAGTTCTATACTCAATCCAGTCGGGTTAGTCCTTAAGAAATTCCTTTAATTGATTTTTAGTACTTGGTATATGCTTATAACAACTAACTATTTGTCTATAGGCAATGTAACATCAAGTCTCACCTTATAGTGTGCTAGCCATCTCACCTTTTCTCCTTCCATCCCCTATGTCAATATATCGTGCAATCTTTTATCAAGGTTTTATTGTCAATCATGCAGTCTATATTGTCAGGAGGTATACTCGTAAGTAGTGATTTTCTCAATTCCTCAAATTTTATTCTTCAAGTGCCTCCTTATTTTGTCTTTCAAGTGCCTTCTTATACTTAGCTTATAATAGCAATAATTCTTCTTCAATAGCAATTATATCAAATTGTACTGAAGTTGTTAACTCCACAAGTTTTACAATACTCAGATAAGCATAAACATTTTCTTATACATAGAAAGACTTTATTTGATTACCTATTGATCTCTTCCCAGATACGTTATAAGCTCAAGGGCCTCTAGAGTGATCGGTACTTATCTTCCTTTCTTTTCAATCCAAGCCTGTAGTATTTTTCAGACCTAAAGTAATTTCTTCACCTTGTTATGGTAGCCACTAAGGTTTGAAAAACCTTTCACATTGGTTTAGATCACTTCTTATTTTTGCTCCTATCTCAATTGTTACTATATTTATTGTACTTGTAGCTCTTCATGATGTGGCCTAATCAACTTCATAATGTGGCCTAATCAACTGGCCTTATACCCTCAAATGACTTAGCCTATCAAGTACTCAAGTCTAAAGACTTATAACATCCTTCTGAGTATATAACTTCAACTACTAACTCATAGATATTAACATACCTGATAATTAGGGTGGGATGCCTCTATTTAGTTAACAACACTCAATGATGATCTTAAGATATTTGGTCTTCCAATTGATGATAGCAAGACCTTCATTTGATCCTTGATGGTACCCTTCTTGCTAAAGATAGATAGATGGACAAGTTATTGTCCTTGCCTAATTCCTTTTTATTTACTCATGTAGTGGCAAGGTGAGATATCACCAAATTTTCCTTTTTATTACATCCATTGGTGTTCCCCATAAGCTAATGGATCCGATAAGAATCTAATTGTAATATTTGTATAATTTTAATTTCTAGTTGGTCACTATTCCTTTTCGAAACTTTCTTGTCACATAATCTCTTGAAATTCGATACTTTACTCAAAATCTTAAATCCCATATGCTTTCTCTCTATTATACGTATCCTTGCCAACTCAACTATTATTATTCCTTTGCATTGGTTTGATCTTCCCCCTTATAGGATTCGAGATGTTAGAATTGTATGTATCTTCATAGAGTCATGATCTTCTTCTTTTGATTATTCAATATTCATCGAATACTTATGGTTATATCTCTATCTCTTTCTCTTTTCTTCAATATCCATTTGGTCTTCCTGGATCAATGTCTCCATATGCGTAGCTGCATATATTTGATACTTCATCTATTTCTTTAAGTAACATATATGATAAACTGAATACTTCTCAGAAATTCTAAACTGTCTTAAGATTATTGAAATCCTCAGTTGCCTATAGCCTCAATAAAATTCATACAATGTCTTAATAATGGCATTGACATTTTGGTCATGCTACACTTCTCTTACAAGTTCATGTTAGGATCAATCTATTATTATCCTTACTATTATCATCAAAATCTTTTGATAACTTGGTTGAATTCATTTCCCTATCACATAATATGTCACTTGTATGCATCTCCGGATTTGTTCCATAATACTCAAGTAGTTATTATTCGATAGCTCTTCACTCTTTATAAGACTTTAATTTAGGTATCAAAATTGAGCTAAGTCTTTCAAGATTCATACCTTTGTCATCTAGTACAAGTCACAGTTATCCCTTAGTATCATCTTGTATGCTTATCCTTATTATCATCAAAATTTTCTCAAAGTCTGTCTTTTACATCTCATATATCACATCCTTGTGATAGTGTACTCATATTCTGATAGTCTTTATGATGGTAAGATAGCCATCTAGGTCTTTTGATTTTTCTTACCTTTGATAAGATTACTTTATTGCAGGCCGACACTATCTATTAACAAGTCCATTAATCATCTTCATTCTCATCACAATATGATCCTTATATGAGATTTCATCTTTGCACCACTGCACATTAATTCTTATTTCCTATAATTTTGATAGGATTCAAGCAATCCAATATCTGAGTTTTGCTAGGACTATCTCCTTTTTCACCTATGTGTTTATGGTGAAATGTCTTGAGTCATTAATATTATAATCCTCAAATAGAAGTAGTCATCTCTACTACTCCAATTTATACTACTTATTCTTGATTTTCTTTATTGTCTATGACCCTTGGACATCCTGGACTGGCTATGAAAGGATAAAACCTGGCTCTGATACCAACTGTGATGCCCCGGGTTTTCTCATGCATTTTTAAATACAATACCTAATTTCTTAAGGCGGGATGCATCCCTATTTGAAAACCATTTTATAAAAACCATGCAATGCAGCGGAAAACCTTTAGTTTTAAGCTCATTTTTGAAAACCCCGAGTGTCATTTGCCTTCACAACAACCAAAGTGGTTTTTGAAAAACTTCAAAAAATCATAAATATTTTCCCCTAGGTCTTTCCAGTCACAGCACACAGCCCAACTCTAATTAAATACAACTTCATGTCCAAAGGATTGAGAGTTTACTTACATGTATAACTTTCTTCTTTTTGATTCACTTGCTCGTAGCACTAATATCTCCTGAGACGTCTTCTATTTATGAGTGGAACTATCCTGAAAAATGTTAAGGATAGGGTGAGTATATACTATAATCAGTAAGAGTCTATCACTGCTAGTCTTATAATGCATGCGATGTTTTAAAATCATATGCTCTTTCCAAAACATGTGCATGTCTGAATTCTCAAGTTCAATATCGACATCAAAATCCATTGTCAAACTGAAATACTAACGACTTAAAGGATCACATAATCCAAAATTGAAAGTATCATATACATATATATCATAACATCATGATATGCATAAGATGCTTCATGGAATCCAACACATGGATCTCTAGTATCGTATGGTTGACCAACCTCATATCATGCCATATGCAATGCATATAAATCCATAAACCATAGGGTCCGACTATGCCCATGACCTCGCAGCCGTGTGGTCCCCGGGTACCTGAGGACACAGCATCATAGCCTCCACGAAGCATATGACACATCGACCAGTGCCGTGACACCAGTGGTAGCCCCTTGTACCACATGAAGTCGACGTAGGGACATGCCCTTTTTTGGACATGATACCCATTCCACCTAGTAGTGGTAGAGGCTGGGTGGCCAACCCAGACCCCTCGGCATAGCACTCACGGGCTTATAGCCCAAATCACATAAGATCAAATAAGCCAAAAATCTCTTTTCAAAACCTGTCCTCTTTGGGTCCCTCACAACTGCCTGGCCCTCGGCACTCTAGCGTCTTTTGGCAACCCTCAAAGACATGAAATCTTTGCAAGAACTTAATGCTCATAGATCATGTAATGTATGCAATAGTTTGCAAAACATATCTATGCACAACGTATATGCAATTATTTACAAAACACGTCTATGCATAAAGCATTTATCACATGCATGTTGAATTAAGTCATGCTAAACCAATTGTATACTTAAAACGTATGTTTCCAAAGCAATAATAGTTCTTTTAAAAGAATCTAATAGTGATAGAGCACCTACCTGGCTAGGTCGCGCTAACCCTTTTGTCCTTGGACGCTCCTGATCATGGTTTGGGGAATCAAGGTTAGTTTGGCCTATCTTTTATAGGTTTTAGAGTAATTGGTCTTTTTACTTAGGCATTAGGGGTCCATCCCTATGCATATGGGTGTCCTAAGGTCCTAATTGGGCCTTGTTATCCTCAATTTTCCAACCTTCTAGTAGCCACGCGCCACCATCCTATTCTAAGGGTCATGCCCCCTTTGATTGGGCCTTGATCAGGGATTTTATAGTTTGGATGTTCCGCGTCGTCGACACGAACACAACGCCTTTTGTGGCACCTCAATCGAAGCTCTAGATCTCAAGTTATAAGCATTTTAGTGTCATACGTACATAGGAGTCTTAAAAATAAAAAGACGGAATGCTAGGGTGCTGCGCGTCTGCGACGTGTGCCCCGGCTTCCTTAAGGAACCAAAAAATGACGCATTGCTAGCGCTGCGCGTTTGCGGCGTGCGTCTCAGTGGGCGCGTCTGCAGACGCGCCGGGTTTTTCGCCCGACGGTCTCTTTTGAGGGCGCGTCCCTAGACACGCTCGTTTGGTTTTTCAAACAGAGACGACGTGGGACGTTTCGACTAGAACATTCCGTCGTCTGGGGGACCGGGGCGTCCTCAGGACACCCTGGTTCGACCCCTGTCGAACCAGTGCGGCCCAGGGAACGTCCCTGGGTCCTTGGTGGCTCTCCTGGGCTCCGTTTTGCATGATTTTTCATGCAAAAACCTAGGAAAAGTAATCTTGGAACTATGGTGGAGATGGGTTTTGAGGGATTTTGGGTGTACCTGGCTCGTTGCTGGGTTTTTCTCCTTGTTTTCCCCTCTAGGTCACTGCTCCTCAACGGGTTTTCTTCCATGTTTTGGGCTGCCATTAGAGGCGCCCAAGAGCTCTATTTATAGAGCTAAGAGAGGGTTCTGGAAGGGGCTCTCACCGCCTTTGAATGGCGGTGGGGAAACCTCCAGAATGGTGGTGATTTCCCCTCCAATCACCGTCGTTCTAGAACTTTCTAGGAGGTGGAAGATGAAGGGTGCCCGTATCAAAACAGGCCCCTGTGTTTTGCAGCTAAATCTGTTTTATAAAAATTACAGTTTTGCCCCTAAACTTCAAAGGGCCATAACTTGCTCATTTTAACTCCGTTTTGGGTGATTTTGGTCTTGTCTTGTTGGATTCCTTTTTCCGAGACGCATCTAATGGTAACATTTTCAGGACTAAGTTTCTGGATTCAGTCAAGGCAACTAGTGAAATGACCAAAATGCCCTTATCTTTAAAATTGAACTTTTCATGGGATTTTAATATTACAAAAATTGGGGTCATTACAGTATCAACCACCGCCGCTCTCCGTCGACACCATAATGGGAGACTTAGCGTCTGTCCCTATGGAAAGGCTCAGACTGGTAGTGTGGACTATCCATGTTACCAAACTCCTACTGAATGCCATCTATGGGCAGGTGTCTATCATATCACAATATCATCACATCACAATCTCAGAGGGTGGGTGGCCGGCCCTATCCCTCCTAACACGACGCCCACCGGGCAAGAGCACCCGTCATCAAATATAAAACACGAAAATCATATGTATATGCTAAAACTCAAGAGCACTCATAGCTCGCAATCCCCAAAACATGCCCCTCATCCTGGGGTTAGCCTATAAAAAGACCAGCTAATAAGCCTCTATTCTTATTTCTATGTAAATCCATGCATTTACAAGATATAATAATCAATAAGTCTCTATTTAAGCATAATTAAGTAACATCATGCTAATAAAAACATTTGAAATAAGTTTATTCAATAAAAGATTTCAATTTGGAATAATCATAATGTACTCAAGGTCGCATGAAATCCACGATAAATGATAATTTCAATTTAAAACACAATCACACATGATGCTATGTTTAAACATGGTTTAAAAATCAAGGCAAAGAATTAATTGTCGTCACCTACCTCAATGTGAGACTACTAGCTTGCTAATAATCCCCTTAACTGGTATATTCAAGTGCATCTGTACATGTCACATCACTATTTAAAAAAATTTCTAAATAAAAAGTGATCATTTATAAGTTTTTAAGTTAAAACTAGGTCCGCGTCATCAATACGGTCACAACGCCTCTTTCGAATCATGATTTGGACTCATCTAGCTCCAAAAAATCAATTTTAAGTGAAAATTCTTCATAAATTAATATGATTAATTTATAAGGTGTTGGGCAGGTTCATTGGTTTAAACCGGGTTACACTAGCGCCCAGTGTACATTGGGTTACACCGGTGGCCCCAGTTTATACTGGGTTACACCAGCACCCAGTTTACACTAGGTTACACGGGCAGCCCGGTTTACACCGGTGATGCTGAAACCGGCGCCAGAGAAGACGACTGGCTTCCGGTCATCTCCGGTGACCCTACAGGTGTCCAAATCACTTGGTTTTTGAGTCATTTTGTTTAAGATTTTGTCTAGTTTTCATTTCTATCATCCTTTTGTATTGATTTCTCCAAAAACCATATTTTTTAAAAGGTTTTTCCTAAGTTCCTAAAAACATCCATAGGTACTGGTTTTTGCATTTTTTGGAGAAACCCACCGTTGGATCTCTCCCAAATTTAAAGGGTTTGTTCTTGGGTCTCTTGTGCACTAGTTGGACTGTACGATTTTCAAACAGATGTGGTTTCATCCGCGAAATCACGCTCCAAAAATCAGGGTTTAAGGCTTACCTCGTTTGGCTAGGGCTGATAGTCGTCGCCGGAGTTCCACTTGCCGAAAAAATTGAAGTTTTCAGAGCTTAGGGTTATTGCGTGAAATGCAATGAAACGCTCAAGGTGGAGCATTTTGGCTCCTCGGGATGGGTAATTATAGTCTTAGAGTCCTAGGGGAAGAGAACCTCTTCCATCCACGCCTCTTCCCATGGTCTCTCCGGCGATTTCACCGGAACTGATAGAGATGTGTATAAGATGGGAGTGTCATTATCAATTTGGACCCCTGTGTAACACGTCTCTGTCAAATGACTAAATTGCCCTTACCCTTCAATGGCTCCTAACTCCCTCGTTTGAGCTCCGTTTTCCGCGTTCTGGGTGGCGTTGGAATCGTATCGACGAGCACTTTCAAATTCTTAAGTTTTTAGGAAAATTTTCCATCTCTAAATTTTTTAATTTAATTTATTTAGAAATTTCTAAATTTATACTAAAAATGAAGGATATTACATGATCTATTGTTGTTCTAGTACTAGCATGGAAGCTTCCTGCAAAAATATATAGGAAATGAGTTCCCACATTTAATTTACCACACTTTTCTCTTCATTTTTTATTTTTATTTTTTTCATTTTTAATCAATCCAAAGCCTTCCTAAGTTAAATATCTTAGGAATAAGCTAGGATAGATTTACAATGAGACATCAAGGCTTAACAAGTTATCTTTTAGTAAGGAATCATGTGAGGTTCTGCTATAATTTTGCAAAACCTATACTATTTCATATATTGTTCTCTTGAGTGAGATGGTTATTTTAAGTTTCATTGATTTCATAAGTTTTATAGGATTCTAAGGTTGTTAGGAAGTGAGTTTTTTAGTGGTTTCTCTCCTCCAATGGTTGCTTGCCACTACTTCTCTCCAATCTTTCTCTATTGCATGATGCTGATAACACCAGTTTTTACCTTACTATTTTTGTATTGGTTCTGCCTATATGTTGTGTATTTTTTAGTGCATTTTTTTCTTTTTGTTCATCATCAAGTTGGGGGTGTGCACAAGAAATTTGATGCAAAATATATCGCCTATAGGTCATGGTCTTGACCAATCTTTCTTGAAACATTTAGAGAAATAAGATACTTTGTTTTCTCTATTGGTTGCAAGCTACTGTGTTATGTTATTCTCCTTTAGTTTTTCTAGTGTTTTAACTTTTATCTACCACTTTTCATCTATTTTATTTCATTGTTTATTAGTTACTATCTTTTCCTAGGTGGTTAGTGATTCTTCAACGTGCATTCATTGTTTAATTGATTGGCTGTATTCTTCTTCTTCTTCCTACTTCTCCTGGATTGGCTAGGCATTTTACACTAGGCCTTTGATAGTTTTTCTTATATTAACACTAGGAAGTGACAAAAATGTTGGGTATTTCATTGAAGAAAGTGGATTTGAAGATTAAAGATAGACTACCAACTGTTTTACCATTTATGGGAAGTTTAGTTTAGTTCTTTTTTGTTTTCCCTTTTTTTTCCCCCTTTTCTCGTTCATTGTAATGCTCAAAGGATTGAATGTAATGTAATTTAACTTTATTTATTATTTTGTTATGTTTTGATTTTAATTTTATGCTCTAATTCCTAGTTTGGTTGTGGTGCCTATTATTCATGTCTTTAAGTTTAATCCTAGAGTAGATAGAGATTAGGTTGTTTTAATTCTAGCTTAGATTTAGTTAGTTTAAGTCATTTAATTTATCTTATTTAAGCATGATAAAAATACATAGTTCCATGCATTAGTTTAGGATTTGGTGCTATATTTTCATACTATATCCTCCCTGTGGACTCGATCCTGCATAACTACAATAGACTATTGTACACTTGCAGGAAAACTGAAATAAGTGTAGACTTAAATGGTCTGGACATATCAAATGGAGATAATAAATGGCATCGGTTAGAATGAGTGAGTCAATTCAAGTTGAAGGTGCCAAAAGGGCAAGGGGAACAACCAAAAGGACATGGATAGAAGCAATGAGAAAAGATTTTAAAACTTTTAGACTAAATGAGGCCATGGACCTTGATAGAGGGGAATGGATGAACAAAATTTATGTAGTTGACCCCTATTCTGGATAAGGCTTTGATGATGATGATGACAACTACGATGATGAGTTGATTATTTTTATCATTAATATATAAAATAGTTGAATTAGTTAGAAATAACCAATTATTTTGGTTGGCTGAAACTTTCCCTCAACTTCCCCAAATTCATCAAACTTTAATGGTTGATGATAGCTAACTATTTAAGAAAATAGTTTGTTAGATTTTGAGCCTGCATTCTTTCCAAAATAGTTGATCAATTTTCTAAATCAATTAAATTGAGTGTTGGATGTCTTATCCTTTTCTCTAATACATCCATTTTTTGGTTAACTATTTTGTGTGAACTTGCGAATTTTGATCTTTTAAGTTCTAATTTTTAATCTACTCCATGTTCAATTGCTAATAACCTTTGAGTAGTACTTGCACATGCATAAACCAATTGGAAGGTTATGTTATCATCAAAATCAAAATTGTTTGTTCCTCATCCTATATATTGCTCAAAAACTTGTTAAAGGTCAAGAACTTTTAAAACTTGATATGATCAACATCGAATCATGTGAATTGAGATCTTAAACATTAGCTAATAGAGAAATCATGCCCTATTTAGGATCAAAACCGCAATCCCTTTAATACATCCCTGACTTCTTCTTCTCCTGGAGATAGCACCATCTCCCAACTCTTGAGAAGCAAATATAGTAAGAGAGTCCTAGAGTTTTTTCACATGAGAAGACTAATCTAAAGGGGTGTTTTTCCAAGCATCCCTATTTGCCTCGATTGCATTACTTATATCGAGAAATAGAGTCATCCTCAAGTCATTCTCAAATTACGAAACTTTTAACCTAGTTTACTTTGATTAGCTTTTAAGGTGTGACCTTTTAGGAACCATCTGAGTGTGGTGCCTATCTAGATTTCCAATCAAGAAACCTCTTTTCTAATTTAAATCAAACTCTCCTAGAACCTTGGAGGAATTTTATTCATGATAGAGATGATGGTGTGGCATCAAGCAAATTTACCCACCAATAATCACATATGACCCACATGAGAACATTAATTGCATATGTACCTAATGAGTAATGTACCATCTTATCCTTATAAGTAAATTACCGCTATAACTCCACTTACCTATATTCATTTAATGAACTTTATATCTTTTTCAAAACTTCTTTGAAAATATATTATCACATCTATGTTCTAAAAATTAGGTTAAAGATGAATTAACTTGTTAACCGTCTCAAATTTGGTGAATTAGGACAAACAAGAAAGGACTGAGTAGGTGGGACGCACATGAGTTTAGTCATAAATCAAACTTAGTTTCGGGTAAATTTTGAATCCTTAGAACCTATTAAATTGTATATCTTGTTAAGGATTAAATGACTTGAAATTTTATTCTAGATTCATAACAAATTTGAAAGAATTTTGCTTTAAAATTAAATTTTTATAAAAAAAAGTAAGTAATTAAAAAATAAATTAAAGCATTGAAATTTTATTGAAAGGTCAATTATTGGATTTTTCCAAATGAAATCTTTCCAATGACACTAAGAAAGTGTGAAACAGTTTCCGGGAGTAGAAAATCCAATTGAAGTGAAGGGGATCTAAATTGATGGAGGTCCAAACTGAGAATGGCACCCCTGCTAACTAGCGTAACCTAGTGAGTCACGAGGATATGGCTCGACATGCAAGAGTCAAACTCACAACATGGAGCTTTGCTTCCACACGTCTGTAAAAAAGAAGAAGAAAGAAGGAGAAAGTCATCACCTGATGGCTTTCCCCCATTTTCCTTCTCCCCCACTGCTGCTAACTGATCTAAAAGAAAAAGAGAAAGAGAGACGCGACCTAGCCTACAAACAACATTGGCCATCAACAACAGCAAGAAGAAAGAAGAAAAACCTGTCGAGTTTGGTGCTAGATCAAAGGCCCTTCATTGGATGACATTTGACACAGGTAGGCCATCCAACCCTCTACTCTCTCTTTCATTTGTTTCTCTCCCTCTCCTTTCCTTTCCTTTCAGTTATTCCCAACCACCATTCATTATTACTATCACTATTTTTTGGTGACAGGAATGGTGAAAAGCACGTATAAACCAATTGGTTGAGAAACACAATCGACCAAACAATGTTGGATCGATGATAAGAACAAAAAGTAAAACCCCTTTGTTTTTACGACGATCAGGCAAGTAATGACATAGGAATCTAAGAACAATAGAGATGCCAATGACTTTAAAACGTTGGATAAAATCCAGTCAAAAACCTAAGATTTTGGTAGAATTTGTATAAAAAAAATAGATAGGACTCAAATTCATGAAATTCCAACCACGTCTATAAAATTTGGTACAATTATCATGCTATGTAGGTTGCTAGCAATGGCTAGAGTCCGGTCAACTTCTCCAGCAATGGGGACCTTTTTTGTCAAGACCCTAAAATTTGAAAATTTTGGGATTTAATTAATTCTTACAGGCTCTATTCATCTGGCAGGCGCCAACCTTCTACGGTTTTCTTCCTCTGAGGTGTTGAGAAAAATGGTGACACCGCCCTTCACCTCTATAAATCTCCCCCTACTCCTCCCATTGCGCCTCTCTCCCTCCACTTTGACAATCTCCAGCATTTAGGGTTCCATCGACGTAGAAGACCTCGTACTACTAGGAAAACCCAGATCTCCTCTCTCTCCGACCACCTAGGTAAGTCCCTTTCCCTCTGCTCTTCTCTTTTTTTCAATAAGTTTCCTTTAGATCTTAGCCGGATCTATCATCACCTGGCCAGCAATATGCCGATGAAAACAGATCTACCGGATCTATGGAGGATCATCTCCGGGGCAACTCGAATGGATGATCCGAGCTGCCCAATGAAACTAGGGGACCCCGAAACCCTATGATTCATAAAGACAGGAAAATTCTAGGCAATCTCTGGCATTGATCAAGACTAAGATGAACGGACAGTCCAGATCCAACTGTTCTATCCTCGTCCACTTGACCTGCTACAAGGACGCACTGCATGAAGCACGCCCAAGAACTGCTCATGCAGGAGCACCCTCGTGGGTGCACACATGTGCGGGAGGTGTTTCAGTTTGGCAATAGTACTGTAGCGGCCTGGAAATAGTGACGCAGAGGACTTGCCTTGTCCCTATTGATATGAACCACAAATTCTTAAATTTTAAGAGCTATACAACTCGGATTAATGATCTGAAAGGTCTGTTAAAATTGTATCGACGACAATACCTAATTATGCAATAAAAATTAGGATCAAAGAATGATTTTATCTACTTATGACCTAAAAACCCTAGGAATCTCATAGATCTGCTAGATCAAGGATGATCTGAACCTAATAAGTGGTCTATTGAACAACTTAGAAGCTTTAGATATCCAATATAACCCTGAATTAAGGATGATCACCCTTAGATCATATATCTGACCACTTATGGATGGGATCAGAGTCTAAATAGATGATCTAGGCCATTAAGTTATGGACCTAATTAATGATAAAGAAATAATAGATAGATTCTTATGTACAAGATACCATAAAGATCTTGAAGAAGATCTAGGATTTAAACTAAAGGAGGATATGAATTAAGTGACATCTTTCGAGGTAGCTAGTCTGATGCGACTAAGTTTTCAAATGCATTCCAAAATCTAATTAATTTACTTGACTCTATTACCGTGTTTAGTATGCTTTTTGAGATATGTTATTCTTATAACGAGCATCCAGAATTGTCTTCATAATTTATGGTCTTGAATATGATTGCTTGCATTGAACAGATTTTATGTATGCATTGCTCGCATGTATTGAAACAAATTGCATAAATTGCATGATTTACAATGATTAAGATTTAAATTATATGTATATATCTTTTTCGGGCTAATGAGCCTGGTGGGCACTATGCTGAGAGGTTGTTTATGTATGGGGTTGGCCTCCCGGCTTTTAACCACCAAAGGTGGTAGGTATCATTGCTCAAAGAGGCATTGTCCCTTCCTCGACTATTGTGGTAAATAGCGATGACTACTGAAGGTGTTCACGACACCCTTTTCGAGGACATATCCATAGTCACCGTGGAGACTATGGTGGGCTAGTCTCCAGATACCGAAGACACACGATTTTAGAATAAGTTTTGGTCATGAGCATAGTTGACCTTATGATTTAGGTTTTGATATCGATATGCATATTGCATTGAGATTGTTGTAGACGAGTACTCGTAACCAGTCAGCTTGATGTGTTCGCTGACCTGTCGGGTTGATATGTTTGCCGAGATATCCACATGCATGATATCTATGTGAGGTTGAAATTCTATCATTTGATTTGATCGATTACTACTTTAAGATTTTTAGTAATTATTACTATTGTGTAAATTATTGATTTTGAGCAGTTGGCTTGATGTGTTCGCCGAAAATTCTAGTGTATGAATTGATTGACTGCTACTATTTTTGTAATATTTATATTGCTAATTAATGGATTCAATAAAAGTTTCATGGTTTGGAAATGTGTAAATGAGTTTTATAATTTATACATAAATACCCATGGTTACACAAAACATAATTGCATGATCTTATTACTGTTCTTGAAATTACGCCTCTTGCATGCCGTGTTTTTCAAATTAGTAGTATCAGGTCACCTACTGAGTATGATGAATACTCAACAAAATCTATTATTTTTCAGATCAGACAAAGTATGATTAGAAGGAGCTTTAGTACTACAGTCAAGTGAGCGAAGGTAAGGCTAAGTGAGGATATAATTCTACCAGATTTCATACTGAGTGATCCTTTTAGTATTTGATGTAAAATTGGCTGTAAGTGATTATTTGTAACTTGGGTTGTGATTAACAATCTTGAGAGTAATAATTATTCATTTTTATATTTTGTCCAAATGTTGCCATGGCATGGTTCATTTATCTATGATGACAAATTATCTATTCATTGAGAGTAGTTAAGGACACCCGGGGTTTTCGTGAAAAAGTTTTAAAGAAAAGTAAATTTTCGCTGCATTCTTTTGAAAAAATTATTTTAAAAATATAGATCAATCTCACAGGTGAAAGCTTGTTATTTTAAAATTGCATTATAAAAAATCGGGTTGTCACAACCACTCTAGGGTCTAAATCAAAACTGCTCGCCATCGACACCAAAACAGGAGACTAATGTCCACCAAGGCAAGGGAGTCAGTCAAACTTGCATGGGTGGCCTGCCCATGATTACCACAAACCACACATGAGTGCTCACATATCAGGGCTGGTGTCTATAATATATAAATTCAGAGGGCGGGTGGCCAACCTTAATACCCACTAGGCAGAAACGCCCGTCATAAAAAAGCAAAACATGATATAAACTATAAAAACTTTCATGTGAAAATAATCTCAAGTCAAAAGGCATGATAACATATCATCCATCATGTGTCAAAACATGGATAATTGTATAAATTAAGATGTCATGATATCAAACATGTATAATGAATACATTGTAATGAAAACATAATAGGGCGTAAAATACATGCCTCAAAGTTCCCAAATAATATGTCATGATCAATGAAATCATGGAAAATTTCAAACGTAATCACCTACCTCAAAAACGCAATACTCCAATAAGGCGTATGGGCTATATCAACTCTCGCGCCTTGACGTATCTGTCACATCATAAGTCACACTAAGTCATTTGATCACTTGGTGTTCTTAAGTTCCCCAAAAAAGTTAATCCAAGTGATGATTTCCTTGATCTGGTAATTAATCCTTGATTAACTATTCAGATCATCTAATTAACCCTCAATCAAGCCAATCTTGGAGTAGATATTGATTTTTCTAACACCTAGAAAATCATCTATCTTCTTTGATCATCAATCTGAGTCATTATTGATTCAATTAGTGTTCCTTGATTAATAAAGGGTAGGTTTCTTTCATCTTATAAAGTTTGAAGACGATCTAATCGTTGGATCATTCTTCATAACTTATTAGATCTTTCTTACTCATATGTAATATTTGATCATGAATTCCAATCATTTTCATCATAATCCATCAATCTCTAGGTTTGTTTAGTGATTTGTGTGTACCTCCATAATTACACGTCGATCTGACGGTCAGATCACTCTTTGATCAGCCAGTCCTAAGACACATAATCAGATTAACGGTCAAGATCACTTTTCTTAACAATCACTTAAGATATGTTCCTTTAATCCACTAGATTATCTCATATTTGATATATACAATCAATTTCTAAAGCTTGATCATCTATTGATCGGGCAGATCTAGGTTATTGAATGGTATTTTATGATTTGTTGAAGTTTTTATATTAAATTTAGGTCCGCATCATCGAGACGAACTCAACAGATGTCTTGGATCATGATTTGAACTTCTATAGCTCCCACAATTTAGATTTTTGTGAAAAAATAGTCTAGAATTAATTTTTGAATAAAATAATCCAAATTTGGAGGCACGGGGATGCGGGCACGTGTCACGAACATGCAGTGTCTCCATAGCTAGGATGCACACGCGCGTTACGCGCTCCTGAAACTTGTGTCGCATGCATCATCGTCATTAAGACCCATGCACATTTTGTCCCTTCTAGAGACGACACACACGCGGTCGTTCCCTACACGCGGGTCGCACAGTGCATCTTAGAGGTGCATCCTAAACGCTCTAAAAGGCTGCCGTCATCGGAGACGACGACCAAATTTTGGTCGTCACCGACGACATGTACAGTCTCCAAATCTTGCGATTTTTATGTCATTTTGTTTATTTTCTTTTTTATGACATTTTTATCGACTGATTTTGCCTAAATATGAGGTGTTCAACCAATTTTATAAAGTTTACAAATTTCCCCTTCACACTATTTTTCATGTTTTTTGGTTTCATTAGCCGTTGGATCTTCATGAAATTTGAAGAGTTTGTTCCTAGTTTTAAGATACATAAGATGAATAGTTCATGTCACAATTCTAACGTTGTTTCATAGATTATTTTTCACAAAAATAGTAACTTTCACATAGTCACTCCATGCCATTTTCCAGTGTCACTGACGAAAAAATAAAAGGGAACAACTAGAAATGGAAAGGGGGAACGAGCAGGAACCTACCTCAGGTCAGGCTAGCTAGGAAGAGGAGTTCCGTCATTGCGCTAGAGTGGGGGAAAACAGGTAATGCTCCGTCAGTGTTGGGGTGTCGTCTTCGGCATCGTCGTCGAGTGGCACGGAGAATGGTCCGAGTTAATGGCGGGGAGAACAACCATGAGTAATTAATGGTGGGGGGGGGGGATTTTTATTAATTTGAAATAATTACCACTATTTATGGCTGGTAATCATTGCCATGCATATTAAATGCTAGTCAACTCATCATTTTTAGTGTCTAATTTCGTGGGCCCACTTGTGAAATTACATTCTACCATTTTCATTTAATTTATTAAATACAAAAATTAAAATAATTAGTCAATTTTCATCCAATCTCTAATTTTTGCATTCTTAGTGTCTTTGAATTTAATTTCTCATATACATTCCAAATATTGAGGTTTTAGTCCGTAATTTTATTTCTAAAAATTTTCAAATCCCTAGTATTCTAATTTTCACAAATTTTCATAATTTTATGTAAATAGGCATTTCTAGAATTTGCCTTGGCACAACGGTAAAAGTTGTCGTCGTGTGCCTTGGCACAATGATTACGTAAACAATAAGTAATTAATGGGGCGGGTGGGGGTGAGAGGTGCATTTAAAGCCCCCCATAAATGTTGTTTTTATTTTATTTATAAAATTTTATTTTTATTAATTTGAAATAATTACCACTATTTATGGCTGGTAATCATTGCCATGCATATTAAATGCTAGTCAACTCATTATTTTCAGTGTCTGATTTCGTGGGCCCACTTGTGAAATTACATTCTACCATTTTTATTTAATTTATTAAATACAAAAATTAAAATAATTAGCCAATTTTCATCCAATCTCTAATTTTTGCATTCTTAGTGTCATTGAATTTAATTTCTTGTATACATTCCAAATATTGAGGTTTTAGTCCGTGATTTCATTTCTAAAAATTTTCAAATCCCCAGTATTCTAATTTTCACAAATTTTCATAATTTTATGTAAATAGGCATTTCCAGAATTTGCCTTGCACAATGGTAAAAGTTGTCATCGTGTGCCTTTGCGCAATGATTATGTAAACAATAAGTAATTAGTGGGGGGGGGTGGCGAGAGGTGCATTTAAAGCCCCCCATAAATGTTGTTTTTATTTTATTTATAAAATTTTATTTTTATTAACTTGAAATAATTACCACTATTTATGGCTGGTAATCATTGCCATGCATATTAAATGCCAGTCAACTCATTATTTTCAGTGTCTGATTTCATGGGCCCACTTGTGAAATTACATTCTACTATTTTTATTTAATTTATTAAATACAAAAATTAAAATAATTAGCCAATTTTCATCCAATCTCTGATTTTTGCATTCTTAGTGTCGTTGAATTTAATTTCTTGTATACATTCCAAATATTGAGGTTTTAGTCCGTGATTTCATTTCTAAAAATTTTCAAATCCCCAGTATTCTAATTTCCACAAATTTTCATAATTTTACGTAAATAGGCATTTCTAGAATTTGCTTTGGCGCAATGGTAAAAGTTGTTGTCATGTGACCTTGAGGTCACGGGTTCAAAGTGTGTAAACAGCCTCTTGCAAAATATAAGGTAAGGCTGTGTACGTTAGGCCCTTGTGGTCCGCCCCTTCCCTGGACCCCGCATAAGCAGGAGGTTTATGCACTGGGGCTGCCCTTTAGGCATTTTCAGAATTTAAAAAATAGCGTACTTTACAAGGAGTCTTCTCTAGGGTGCACCAACCACCTCATGAAGTCAAGTTCAAAGCTCGGCATTCAATGTTCAAGCAACTAGAGGAAGGGGGTGCTACATTGGTAACCTTGGCCGTGGATCAGGTGGAGCATGGTCCATCTAGTCATGGATCCAAAGGTTCGGCTTTCATATCCTCGGGTATTCACGGTGCCTCTCCCAAATGCGGTAAGACCGCTCCCAATTGTACTGATTGCCATAGGAAAGGCCATCATACTCAGAATTGTAGATCCAAAAAGGCTACTGAAGGGGCTCCTAGTGAATCGCTTTCCGCCATGAACATAAGTGATACGGATCAACAGTGGATTGTGGATACTGGCGCCACAAATCATCTCATCTGTGATCCTTCCATGTTAAGCGATCAGTCTGACCATAATCGTAATAAAACCATCAAAATTGGTAATGACATTCCACTTTCAATTTCACACGTAGGAAAAGTTCCAACAACTACAACACCGTCTATTAATGATTTGTGTTCCAAAGATAAGTTTTAATCTCTTATCAGTAGCACAATTTATTAAGGGCTTAGATTGTATATTTACTTTCTCCTCACATGGTTCTCTTTACAAGACCTCGAGACGAGAAGGATACTCCACAGCTGCTTTATTTTCTTCTTGCGTCTCTAGTAATGTTTGGTGTGTGTTTATTTTCTCCTTGCGTCTCTAGTAATGTTTGGTATGTGCGTTTAGGACATCCTTCCAATGCTGTGTGATGGGTCCTTTAACTAAGAATAAGGGCATACCGCTCAACAAATTCCTACCAAGGAAAGTGGAATATTCCAGTTGTCTAGCTGGGAAACATTGCTGATTACTTTTACAATCCACCTACTATTAGAACTTCTGGTTGTCTTCAGTTACTTCATCTTGATACTTGCGAACCTGCTCTGAAACAAAGTATTTAGGTCATTTCTCTTATTTGCTCATTGCGGGTGACTATTCATGCTTTACTACGTTGTTTCCTCTATTTGCTAGAAGTGATGCTTTTACATGCTTTATTCATTTCAAAATCTTTATCGAAACATTTAGAAAAGCATGTCAAGTCTCTTCAAGTGGAGAAGAATTCACTAGTACTTTGTTCACTACCACATTACAAGAAAATGGAATTAGAAATTTTATGACTTGCCCTCCCAAACCACAACAAAACTGTGAAGCGGAATGCAAACACTAGACATGTAGAAATGGGGCTCTCTTTTCTTGATCAAGCTTGATTTCTTAAAGAATATTGGTTAGATGCTTTTCAAACTTGTACGTTTATTATTAACCGGTTACTGTTGAATGTTTTACCGCAAGTGCACGGGCTATTGTAGGGTAGCTTATGCAAGTACGGGTCGATCCCACGAGGACTTGATTTAAAATGATGGAGTTTCAATAAAATCTAATTAATAAAAGAATCAAAGCAAAGAATATAGTAAAATTCAACTAACAATAAAATAAAATCTATATTTATTCAATTGTTGCAATGTACACAATTATTTATTCCAAAAACACAGAAAATGCAATAAAATGATTAGTCCTGGATAAGCCTGTCCTGGATTGCACTGTCCCTGGATAGTCAAAATGATGATAAAACAGAACCGGGACATAGATGTAAATAGAATAGGGACCCAGTTGGAATTAACTCGGGGACTCAAATGGAATTAAATAGGGACTCAGATGGGATTACTGGTAAAGGACAGAAGTGGAATTAAAACAGGGACTCAGATGGGATTACTGGGATCTTCCAGGGGCAAATGTGGAATTCGGGGTTTTCTGGTTTTTTAACGAAAAAAAAAACCAGGAAAACAACGATGGAAGAAGAGGAGAAAACCGGAAGAGAAGGGGAAGAAGGAAGAAGGGAGAAGAGGAAGGAGAGGAAGAGAAGGAAGATGGGTTCTGGGTTTTCTCCCCCAGGACCGTCCGGTGCTGCAGAAAAAGACGCTAGGAGAAGGAAGCCGGACCGAGAGAGAAGCAGAAACGCGGGGGTGCAGAGAGAGAGAGAGAGAGAGAGAGAGAGAGAGAGAGAGAGAGAGAGAGAGAGAGAGATGTCTGGGCAGTGATGATGAAGATGGGAGGAGCTTGTCCAGCGGGGACTGGAGAAGGGAGCAGAGGATCGACGGGTTGGACTCTGGAAGACAAAAGCCGGAAAGGGGTGTCGTCCGGTGATGTCGTCTGGTACCGTCCGGAGAAGATGGGCGTCGTCTAGTTCGTTTGGAGCAGAGGAGCCTGGGGCATGCTACGAAGGATGCCTTGGCCGATGGAGAGAAGGGTGTCTTTGGTCTGGCTTGTGCGGTGCTGGGCGTGGAAGTGGAGATGCTATGGAGGCTGCTTTATCGAACTGGGTACAGGAGAAGAAATAAGGAAGGTATGGGCGTCTTTCCTAACTGGGGATAGGTGGAGATTGGGTGGAAACTAGAACTCAGTTTCCAACACAAAAGAGGAAAATAACGATGAAGGACAACGACTGAAAAATAGAAAAACGATGGAACCCAAAGGTAAAACAGTAAGACAATGAAGGAAAACGAAAAGAAGAGAAGGGGGCTGAAGAGAGTGGTTGCATGAGAGTTAAAAAATGACAAACAAAACGATGAAGGAGAGGGGCGTTGGGAGATAAGGGAGTAGAGAGAAACAAGAGAGAGAGCGGGAGAAGAGAGGAAGATGGGAAGAAAGAGCAGTAGAAGGAGAAGAAGAAAAAACTATAAGAAGAGAGAGTTGGGTACGTGAAAATGAGGAAGGGAAAAAGAAAAAGGAAAGAAGGAAAAAGAAAGAGAAGGAAAAGGAAAAGGAAAAGAAAAGAAAGAAAAGAGGAAAAGGAAGGGAAAAAGAAAAGAAAGAAAAGGAAAAAGAAAAAGAAAGAAAAAAGAAAAGGAAGGAAAAAGAAAAGAAAGAAAAGGAGTGGGAAAGGAAAGAGAGAATGAAGAAAAGAAAAAAAGAATAAGGAGGGAAAGAGGAAGAAAAGGAAAGAGAAGTGGGGGAAAGAGTTGCCCTTTACATGTTCTTTCCATTTTGTCCATTATTTTTATTCCATCCATCTCCATGGGTGATCTGGTCCGTTATCTTTTACTCGTATCCATCCTTGCTTCCTTTGGTTGATCTGCAAAAGAAAAGACTAAATTAGAATCATCTGAACCGCACATTAGTCATCTAATAAACTTTAATGATCATCTGACCGTTGATTTTGACAAATTAAGGTTTGGATGGTCAATTGGATTTATATTCAAAATCAAGCTAAGTTTTGTAAAATTGAACGGTTAGATGATCTAATTGAACGCTAAATTAGGGAAATTTTGACCAAAATTAAACACTTAACACACCCCCCAACCAGCATTTTGCTAGTCCCGAGCAAAACATGCGAAAAACCAAATTTCAAGATTTCAAATTTTATTTTTAAGTCAACTCCTCTTTTTCCTTAGAGAATTATCTTCAATAAATCAAATCAACTTTATAATAATAATAAAAATGACTGAAAAATTCAAAACCCTACCCATATGCCAAAATAATTCCAATTAAGCTCAAATCTCAGAGTGAGTGTGTGCATGTACAGTTTACATATGGAATCATCTTGATTTCTAAATAAACTTCTAACTTTTGAACTCCATCCAAAATATGTTTTGACCTCAAGCCTCACTAATGACATACACTCAGAAACAAAATCTCTCAGATAAAGGGTTCAAATCATATCTCTCTTTTAATTATGTGAGTTGAGTCAATAAAAGCAAAATTTTCTCACATGTACTCATGAAAATTGGGAGTTACTAAGGAATTTCATTGTTTTGATCCCTTTAGAATAGATGCCATTACCTTTGAATATTTAGAAATACCACTCTTTTATATCCTGTCCATTCATTTCCTCATCAAGACTATATTTCTCCTAGAATCAATAGGTCTTTAATTGGGACGAAACGTAGGCTTAGGACAGGGTATCAAAGAAAGGGTATAAGGATATTCAAAGTTTCTTCAAAAAAATAAGTAGAGGTCTTCTAAAGTCGATAATTCTTTCTTTCTTTGATGAAGTGAATATTTCTTTCTTCTCTTTTTTTTTTCTCTTTTCTTTGCATTCTTCAAACTTTTTTTTTTTTTCAAACTATTTTAATACTTTTGAATCACTTTGAAGAATATTTCTTTTCTTGATATCCACTTTTCATTACAACTAAAAGATATTTCTTCATTCTTCTCTAACTCATTTTTCAAAGAAAATGGGTAATGGATAATTTATACTGGGTTAATATGGGTAAAGGATAATTTTGGTGACAAAAGAAAAGTCTTATATTAAAAGCTCAAGTTGGCTAACTAGTGGTAACAATACTTTATGGGTAGGCTTTATGTCTCTAGGTTAACAACAAGGATGGCCTAAATCATTTTCTAGGTTTCCTATAATCCATCAAATTCAATGAACTTCTAGAATTTTAAAGGTAATATTCTAACTATTCAGGTAATTAGCCAAAATTAAGAGTATGGGATCAATTTTCTTTAAGCATGCTGAAGAAAATTAGGAATATTTATAACCTCTCACAAAGGATGAATATCTCTAAAAAAAAGCTCACTTAGGTTATAGGTCTCCACAGAATTTCTTCAGAATCTCTAAGTTATAGCTTCTTATCAATCTAGATTATCTATATGCAACTGCGTGTACAGATGTGATCTGAGACTTTGCTTTCATAGAATACTTTAGAAAATGAGTAAAAAGATGAATTAATCATATTCAATTCCATTAATAAGCTAAAGTTATCTAGATTATACTTCAGAAAATCCAATTCTCATCATAGTGTAGGAAATGACCTAAAATTTTTCAATTTTCAATTTTTTTTTTTCAATTTTTTCTTCTTTTGAAAAACAAGGAAAGCACCTAAAAATCTAATAAAAACTAGAATTTACTAGAATTCTATACCCCCAACCTGACAAAAACATTGTCCTCAATGTTTAAAAATTAGGACCTAAAATGAATATGAGTGATGCAGAAAACAACAAAAATACAAAATATGGTACAGAGGGATCAAATCCACTCAATCCTGATAAACAGGATCCTCCAGAGTTGTGGACTCAACTTCTGGATTCTCATAATCTAGGAAAGGCTTTAAACGTTGACCATTCACTTTAAAAGAATGACCAGTCCTAGTATTCTCAATCTCGACAGTCCCATATGGAAAAACTTCTTTTACTATATATGGACCGTTCCATCGAGATCTAAGCTTACCTGGAAATAAGTGAAGCTTAGAATTGTAAAGTAGAACCTTTTGGCTTGGAGTAAAGGATTTTCTCATTATGTTCTTATCATGAAAAACTTTCATATTTTCTTTATATATCCTATTACTCTCATATGCTTCTTGCCTGATCTCTTCCAACTCATTAAGTTGTAGTTTGCGATGTGAGCCTGCTTTATTCATATTGAAATTGAATGTCTTTATTGCCCAATAGGCTCTATGTTCCAATTCCACATGCAAATGACAAGCCTTACCGTATATAATACGATAGGGAGACATACCAATCGGGGTGCGATGTGCAGTCCTGTAAGCCCAAAGCTCATCGGTCAGTCAAAGAGACCAATCTTTACGATCTGGATTAACAGTCTTTTGAAGGATTTGTTTGATGGCCCGATTAGATACTTCTACTTGTCCACTTGTTTGTGGGTGATACGGTGTTGCAACTTTATGTGTAATATTATATTTTTTCATTAGTGCTTCAAATGGTTTGTTGCATAAATGTGTACCATTATCACTTATAATGGCTCGAGGGGTCCCGAATCTAGAAAAAATGTTTTCTTTTAAAAATTTAAGAACTATTTTGTGATCATTATTCCTACACGGGATAGCCTCAATCCATTTTGAAACATAGTCTACGGCTAATAAGATATAAATGTAGCCAAAAGAAGGTGGGAATGGACCCATGAAATCGATACCCCAACAATCAAAAATTTCTATGATAAGAATAGGGTTTAGAGGCATCATATTCCTACGGGTTAGTCTTCCTAACTTTTGACATTGCTCACATAATTTACAGAACACATGTGTGTCTTTGAACAACGATGGCCAATAAAAACAGCACTACAAAATCTTTGTCGCTGTTTTCTGGGCAGAAAAATGTCCCCCACATGCTTTTGAATGACAAAAGGAGATAACACTATGTTGTTCTAAGTCAGGGAAACATTTCCTAATGATTTGATCTGGGCAATATTTAAACAAGTATGGATCATCTCAGAAATAGTGCTTAACATTGGAAAAGAATTTTTTCTTTTCTTGTGTAGTCCAATGTTCAGGCATTTTCCCCGTGACTAAATAATTTGCAATATCAGCAAACCAGGGAGGATGGGAAACATGAAAAAGTTGCTCATCAGGAAAAGTGTCTTTAATTGGCAACTCATCTAAAGGCTCTGTTAGGACTAAGCGAGACAAATGGTCAGCTACCACATTCTCTACTCCCTTTTTATCTTTTATTTCAATGTCAAACTCTTGGAGTAGGAGAATCCATCTAATTAGTCTAGGCTTAGCATCTTTCTTAGAAAGAAGATACTTGAGGGCCGAATGGTCAGTGAATATGACTATTTTAGATCCAACCAAGTAAGACCTAAATTTATCCAATGCGAAGACAACTGCTAAGAGTTCTTTCTCCGTAGTAGAATAGTTCATTTGGGTGCTATTTAAGGTCCTACTGGCATAATAGATGACGTATGGCTTCTTTTCTTTTCTCTGTCCTAGTACGGCCTCCTACAAAGATAGTCACCGGCATCACACATGATTTCAAAGGGTAGACTCCAATCGTGTGGCTGCATGATAGGTGCGGTGGTCAACTTGTCTTTCAACTTTATAAAAGCTTCTTGACAATCCTCAGTCCACTCAAAAGGAGTATCCTTTGTGAGGAGGTAACATAATAGTCTAGATATTGCACTAAAATCTTTAATGAACCTCCTATAGAATCCTGCATGACCTAGGAAAGAGCGAATGTCCCTAATAGATTTTGGAATGGGTAGATTGGAAATTAGATCAACTTTAGCTCGATCTACCTCTATACCTTTAGATGACACAATGTGACCTAAGACAATTCCCTTAGGAACCATGAAATGACATTTTTCCCAATTAAGCACTAGGTTCTTTTCTTTACAACGAGTTAAGACTTTTCTTAGATTTTCAAGACATGTTTCAAATGAATTACCGAAAACAGAAAAGTCGTCCATGAAAACCTCTAAAATTCTCTCCACCATGTCACTGAAAATGCTTAACATGCAACGTTGAAATGTAGCAGGAGCATTACATAATCCAAATGGCATTCTTTTGTAAGCAAAAGTGCCAAAATGACATGTAAATGTGGTCTTTTCCTGATCCTCGGGTGCAATTTCTATTTGGTTATACCTTGAATAACCATCTAAGAAATAATAGTACTGATGTCCTGCAACCCTTTCTAACATTTGATCAACGAAGGGCAAAGAAAAATGGTCCTTCCTTGTAACAGCATTCAACTTTCGATAGTCGATACACATACGCCAACCAGTAGTAACCCTAGTAGGGATCAATTCATTGTTGGCGTTAGTTATTACTGTCACTCCAGACTTCTTTGGAACCACCTGAGTAGGACTTACCCATTTGCTATCACTTATGGGATAGATGATTCCCACATCAAGCAACTTTAGGACTTCTGCTCTAACCACATCTTTCATATTAGGATTTAACCTTCTTTGCATTTGACGACATGGCTTAGCTTCATCCTCTAGATAGATCCTATGGGTGCAGATTAAAGGGTTAATGCCCTTTATATCAGCTATGGTCCATCCTATAGCACCTTTGTGTTCTTTTAAAGTGTCTATTAATTTTTCCTCCTGAGATGTTTCTAATTGGGAGGAAATTATTACAGGAAAAGTCTCTTTGTCTCCTAAAAAGGCATATTTTAAATCTGATGGTAGAGATTTCAATTCAAGCTTAGGAGGTTCTATGAATGATGGAAGGGGAGTAGACTCCCTCATTGGAAGGTCCTCGAAAGGAGGTTTCCATTTTTCTATTTCCATGATAGGAACAGAATCAAGGAGGGCATTAACTTCCTCTATTAATGCATCCTCATTAAACTCATTAAAATGGGCCAAACAGGCCTCTAGTGGGTCTGAAAAGGAAGAGGACTGAAACTGATCTTGCACAACTGAATTGATCATGTTAACACTGTGCAAATCATCAGTAGTTTCACCAGGTTGCTTACAAATGTTAAAGATGTTTAGCTCTAATGTCATATTGCCAAAGGACAGTTTCATGACACCATTTCTATAGTTGATTAAGGCATTGGACGTAGCCAAAAATGGTCGTCCCAAGATGACTGGTATGTCATTCTTCTCATTCACCACCGGTTGTGTATCTAGAACTAGAAAATCGACAGGGAAACAAAATTGTTCTACCTGGACTAACACATCCTCTATTACCCCTCTCGGTATTTTTACAGAACGATCAGCTAGTTGGAGCGTAGTAGATGTAGGTTTCAGTTCACCTGGACCCTAACTTGTTCATATACCGAGTATGGTAATAGATTTACACTAGATCCTAAATCAAGAAGAGCTTGGTTAATCTTGTAGCTGCCAATAATGCAAGTAAGAGTGGGGCAACCAGGATCTTTGTACTTTGGTGGTGTATGGTGTTGAAGAATAGAACTAACCTGTTCAGTCAAAAATGCCTTCTTCTGGACATTCAATTTTCTTTTTATGGTGCATAAGTCTTTTAAGAATTTGGCATATGATGGGATTTGTTTTATAGCATCTAAGATCGGTATGTTGATCTTGACTTGCTTGAAAATCTCTAAAATCTCATCATTAGAAGCAGACTTTGGGGCTTGACGTAACCTTTGAGGAAATGGAGCAGGAATAGGACATGGATCAACAGGTAAAACAGTGTCCTTTTGTTTAGAGTTTTCTTTAACTTTCGTGGATTTTTCTACCTTTTCAGTCTTTTGAGGCTCATCTTTCTCAATTTTTTTTACCACTCCTAAGAATAGTAACAGCCTTAGTTTGTTCCATGGTAGAGTTAGATGTTTCATCAGATGCATTAATGCTAACTGCATGCACTCCCTTAGGGTTTGCTTGTGGTTGGTAGGGAACTTTCCTTTTTCCATACTTTGCATCATTTGACTCATCATGTTTTTTAATTCATTCATGGACTGGTTGGTTTGTTTTATTTGACTTTCTAATTGAGAAAATTTCCTTTCCTGGTTTTGAATGTTTTGATTATCCTCAACATGCCTTTTAGGTGGGGGCAAGTAAGGTCCAGAAGGAGGTTGATGAGTTTGATAAGGTAAGGTAAGAAGTCCTTGGTTTTGTTGATGAGGTTGATATTGGCCTGATTGTGGAACATTAGCCGATGAGTCCATTTTTCCAACTAAAATTTGGATGGTTTCTCCAATTGGGGTTATAAGTGTCTGAATATGGGGAGAAAGGTCTTTTATATGTGTTAAGTGCATTAGCTTGATCATGAAATACATCTTGAAAAGCCGGGATTGTAGGACATTCCTGAGTAAGATGTGACATACTTTCACAAATACTACACACTTGTTCTTCTTTATTTGAGTTTTTCTTTCCCATTTCCATGGCTTCTACTTTTCTCGCTAGGGATGCTACTTTGGCATTGATATCATCTTTTTCAGACATAGCATACATGCCTCCCCTAGCATGGGTGTTATTGGGCTTAGGTCTATCTGTATGTTCTATTCTTTCTAAGTCAGCCCAGGTCTGTGCACTTTCAGCTAGCCATTCCAAATACTCCTCCGCCTCATCTGGTTGTTTGTTGAGAAAGTTGCCATTACACATCATCTCTACAACCGGCGCATGTCGAATTTAGTCCTTCATAAAAGAAGCTGATGATGCACCATGGTTCATAGCCATGATGTGGGCAAGTGAGTTGTAGTTCTTTGAACCTTTCCCAGCATTGATAGAATGATTCTTTATCCTTCTGAGTAAAGTTCATTATTTTGCGGCGAAGCATATTGGTTTTATGGGTAGGGAAAAACTTCTTTAAGAATTCCCTAGTCATTTTATTCCAGGTTCTTATGGAACCTGATGGCAGTGCATTAAACCACATTTTTGCTTTTTCCTTTAAAGAGAAAGGAAAAAGTTTAAGTCTGACAGTATCTAGACCTATATTTTGAGTTATCTGGGTACTACATACCTCATCAAATTCTTTAAGGTGCAAATAAGGACTCTCACTATCTAGACCATGGAATTTGGGAAGTAATTGGATTACTCCCATTTTTAATTCTAACGCACCAGCATTTTGAGGAAGAATTACACAGGATGGTGTGCTGGTGCGTGTAGGTTGAAGGTAGTCTTTTAAAGTTCTACCACGAAAGTTTTGATGACCCTCATTATTATTATCCCCATGTTCACTTTGTTGGTCCCACTCCCTATTGTTTCTTCTCCAATCTCTATTTGGTTGATGATTATTCCTCCTTGGTGGAGGTTGATATTCATCTTCTATCAAGGGTGGTGGGTCCTCATTCATGATGAGTGGAGCCCCTTGACTTCCATGGGGTGAATTACCCCTTGAGCGTTGATCAGCCATAGATGTGGCTTGATCTTGCAGTATGTCTTTTTGGTCGTACTTGACTAACCTTCCGGTTTTGTCGCGTCTCCAAAAGTGCATACAAGGGAAGCTTCTTTTCGTTTTTTTTTTTTTTTTTGAGAAAACTAACCTAAATGATGCAACCTAACTTCTAGAATGATGCACAAACAAAAGGGCACACTCAAATAATCCTAAGGCTAATAAGCAACAATATATTTGATTTTCTTGATTTTTTGTGGGGACGATGCTTTTATTAGCCTAGACTAGCGCTCCTCCTCTCTTTAGGAGTTGATTACTGCTTACCAGTTGGGTTCTGTCCAAAGTGGTTAATACAACCCTCGTGTAAGGAGGCATTTAGACCTCAACAAACGTCAATAGGAGGTAGGGGAAGAGCGAGGCTTTATTAGATAACCCCCAATAACCACAGTGATCAAAAGCCACTGGACTGACAGTAAATCGTGTCCTATTAAGAGGGTCCTACGAGCATGTGATGGCCCTATAGGTCTCTTCTGATTGATTTTAAATTAACGTGAAAGGAAGGTTTGCGTGCTTGAGGTGATTATCCTAAGTGGGCCAAGAGGTGGTGATGAAATCCACCCTTGATCTTATGGGGGTAGGGTGCCCTTACTAATTAATTTTCACACACCATAGAAATTCGATCAGCATATAAGTCACCTTAAAGCATTAAACATGCCCTAAGAATGCAATTAAAAGCAGTAAACTAATGCAAAATCCTAAAATGCAACAATTATAAAAGATGCTTCTATATGAGTTACACTACCAAACATGCAAATTATTCTAAATGCAAACCCTAATCTAGAAAATAAATGAGTGAGGAAACTCACAGTGGGGTTTTTGATGAAGATCAAGTGTGGGTCACCTTATCCCACACTTGCCCTGTATTATACAACCCTTTAAATTTTAAAATGAAAATTGCAATTTACAAGGATCCTCACTACAAGATTCACTCAAAAGGAAAAAGAAAGTCCTATTCTAGGAAAGCAGGGAAGTTTCCAATTTGGTAAAGATCCACTTGCCAAATTCCTCCACTTTCCTATTTCCTGAAAAATAAAATTAGAAATTAGTACCAAATTCAGGAAACAAGGTGATTATGCCCTAAAAAAAAATTGAAAAATGCACCTAAAATTTCCTAAAATGCTAAAAATTGCAATTCCTAATTTTATGTATTTTTCTGGATTTTTTTTAAATTTTTTTGATTTTTTGATTTTTTATTAAATTTTATGAAAACTATTTTGCAAGTCCCCGGCAACGGCGCCAAAAACTTGTTGAATGTTTTACCGCAAGTGCACGGGCTATTGTAGGATAGCTTATGCAAGTACGGGTCGATCCCACGAGGACTTGATTTAAAATGATGGAGTTTCAATAAAATCTAATTAATAAAAGAATCAAAGCAAAGAATATAGTAAAATTCAACTAACAATAAAATAAAATCTATATTTATTCAATTGTTGCAATGTACACAATTATTTATTCCAAAAACACAGAAAATGAAATAAAATGATCAGTCCTGGATAAGCCTGTCCTGGATTGCACTGTCCCTGAATAGTCAAAATGATGATAAAACAGAACCGGGACATAGATGTAAATAGAATAGGGACCCAATTAGAATTAACTCGGGGACTCAAATGGAATTAAACAGGGACTTAGATGGGATTACTGGTAAAGGACAGAAGTGGAATTAAAACAGGGACTCAGATGGGATTACTGGGATCTTCCAGGGGCAAATGTGGAATTCGGGGGTTTCTGGTTTTTTAACAAAAAAAACAAAAACCAGGAAAACAACGATGGAAGAAGAGGAGAAAATCGAAAGAGAAGGGGAAGAAGGAAGAAGGGAGAAGAGGAAGGAGAGGAAGAGAAGGAAGATGGGTTCTGGGTTTTCTCCCCCCAGGACCGTCCGGTGCTACAGAAAAAGACGCCGAAGAAGGAAGCCAGACTGGAGAGAAGTAGAAACGCGGGGGTGCAGAGAGAGAGAGAGAGAGAGAGAGAGAGATGTCTGGGCGGTGATGATGAAGATGGGAGGTGCTTGTCCAGTGGGGACTGGAGAAGGGAGCAGAGGATCGATGGGTTGGACTCTGGAAGACAGAAGCCGGAAAGGGGTGTTGTCCGGTGATGTCGTCTGGTACCGTCCGGAGAAGATGGGCGTCGTCTAGTTCGTTTGGAGCAGAGGAGCCTGGGGCATGCTACGAAGGATGCCTTGGGCGATGGAGAGAAGGGCGTCTTTGGTCTGGCTTGTGCGGTGCTGGGCGTGGAAGTGGAGATGCTATGGAGGCTGCTTTATCGAACTGGGTATAGGAGAAGAAATAAGGAAGGTATGGGTGTCGTTCCTAACTGGGGATAGGTGGAGATTGGGTGGAAACTAGAACTCAGTTTCCAACACAAAAGAGGAAAATAACGATGAAGGACAATGACTGAAAAATAGAAAAACGATGGAACCCAAAGGTAAAACAGTAAGACAATGAAGGAAAACGAAAAGAAGAGAAGGGGGCTGAAGAGAGTGGTTGCATGAGAGTTAAAAAATGACAAACAAAACGATGAAGGAGAGGGGCGTTGGGAGATAAGGGAGTAGAGAGAAACAAGAGAGAGAGCGGGAGAAGAGAGGAAGATGGGAAGAAAGAAGCGTTAGAAGGAGAAGAAGAAAAAACTATAAGAAGAGAGAGTTGGGTACGTGAGAATGAGGAAGGGAAAAAGAAAAAGGAAAAAAGAAAAAGAAAGAGAAGGAAAAGGAAAAGGAAAAGGAAAGAAAGAAAAGAGGAAAAGGAAGGGAAAAAGAAAAGAAAGAAAAGGAAAAAGAAAAAGAAAAAGAAAGAAAAAAGAAAAGGAAGGAAAAAGAAAAGAAAGAAAAGGAGTGGGAAAGGAAAGAGAGAATGAAGGAAAGAAAAAAAGAATAAGGAGGGAAAGAGGAAGAAAAGGAAAGAGAAGTGGGGGAAAGAGTTGCCCTTTACATGTTCTTTCCATTTTGTCCATTATTTTTATTCCATCCATCTCCATGGGTGATCTGGTTCGTTATCTTTTATTCGTATCCATCCGTGCGTCCTTTGGTTGATCTGCAAAAGAAAAGACTAAATTAGAATCATCTGAACCGCACATTAGTCATCTAATGAACTCTAATGATCATCTGACCGTTGATTTTGACAAATTAAGGTTTGGATGGTCAATTGGATTTATATTCAAAATCAAGCTAAGTTTTGTAAAATTGAACGGTTAGATGATCTAATTGAACGCTAAATTAGGGAAATTTTGACCAAAATTAAACACTTAACAGTTACCTACACCTGTTTTAGAAGAAAATCTCATTTTGAAATTTTATGTGGTAAGCAACATGATTATCTTGATCTTAGAACTTTTGGTAGTGCACGTTACCCCTTATTAGATCCTTATGACAAAATCAAACTTGATTCCAAAACAAAGCAATGCAATTTCTTAGGATATGGTGTAAATCTTTAGGGACGTCGGTGTGTTAACCCACGTAGTGGGTGTGTTTTTATTTCTCGACGTGTTATAGTTGAATAAACTATGTTTTACCTTTGCGCGTGTTCAATTTAAGACCACCACCGTTAACAACAGGCCCTTTACTATAATGGACAACCACTCTAGCACCTTCCCTACCTCAACCTACTCTTAATATAACATCCACAACTACGCCCTCCTAATACATCTATACCCATTTCTGAAAATCCATTACCATCAGTGCCACCTCTTTCACAACCACCTAGCAGTTCATCAACATCATCATCTCATCAATTTCCTCCAACCAATCTGCCTATTCAAGTGCCCGATCCAAACCCATCTATCAGCATCCATCCAATGGTTACTAGATAAAAAGGTTCGCATTCAAAAATCTAAGGCACTTTCAGTTAGGACCTGACCTCATTGTCTACGTACGTCGTGATGAATATGAATATGAACCCACATGCTTTTCTAAAGCCTGAATCTGATAGATGGCGACCTCCTATGGATGTTGAGATGAGTGCACATATTCAAAATGGGATCTGAACACCACAACTTCCTCCTTCAGAAGCTAACATTCTCTTATGTAAATGGGTCTTAAAAAATAAATGATATGTCGATGGTAACATTGAAAGGCATAAAGCTCGAGTTGTGGCCAAGGGATTCCACCGACAACAAGGCAAGGAGTTACAGGATACATTTAGACCTGTTGTTAAAACACCTACAATATGACTTGTTTTAACTCTTGCACATAATAAAGGCTTGCCTCATAGACAATTAGATATTAATAATGCATTTTGCATGGTCCACTTCAAGAACAAGTCTACATGCAACAACCCCCTAGGTACGTGAAGCCACTAGGACCAAATCATGTGTGTAGTCTTCATAAAGCCATTCATGATGTTTTGTGTCTTTAAAAAATGAAATAAACATAAATGGTCTTGATTTTTACCGTAAGATACATAAACTAAAATAATTAAGTGGGAACGAAACTTGTTCTTTAGCCCATCTAAGCCATCTCAAACATGGTGGAAGGCTTAGATCTACAAAGCACTATCACCATGAATGAAAAAGACAGCTTCTACTTCTTACAATGCTTTTGAGCACCATTACATACTCGTATTTTATTAGCACTCAAGTTCTCTGCAATACCACAGTAACTCATATCAAAATCCTAGTGTTTTTTTCTTTCAATTCCATTAAACTCTAGTTTCAAGGATTATTTTCAATTTCAATTTAAGTTCCTTACTCTTGAAATTGTTGTTTGTTTTTTAGATGAATTGAATTTTTTTTTAATATGAGAATGATATCATTTGCAAAACATATCTATGTATAATGTATCTGCAATTATTTGTAAAACATATCGATGCATAAAGCGTTTATCATATGTATGCTGAATTAAGTCATGCTAAACAAGTTATATAATTTGTACTTAAAACATGCATAAAACAATGACTCTTTTTTAAAAAGTCTAGTAGAGTGTTTAATTTTGGTCAAAATTCCCCTAATTTAGCGTTCAATAGATCATCTAACCGTTTAATTTTATAAAATTTAGCTTGATTTTGAATATAAATCCAATTGACCATCTAAATCTTAATTTGTCAAAATAAACGGTCAGATGATCATTAGAGCTCATTAGATGACTAATGTACGGTTCAAATGAGTCTAATTTAGTCTATTCTTTTGCAGATCAACCAAAGAACGCACGGATGGATATGAGTAAACGATAACGGTGCAGATCATTTTAAAAGGCGATGGATGGACCAGATCACCCATGGAGATAGATGAAATAGAAATCATGGACAAAATGGAAAGAACATGTAAAGGGCAACTCTTTCCCCCATCTTCTCCTCTCCCTTTCCCTCTTTTCCTCTCCTCCTTCTTCCTCTTTCCTTCATTCTCTCTTTCCTTTCCCACTCCTTTTCTTTCTTTTCTTTTTCCTTCATTTTCTCTTTTCTTTCTTTTTCCTTTTCCTTTTCCTCTTCCTTTTTCCCTTCCTTTTTCTCTTTTCTTTCTTTCCTTTTCCTTCTCTTCTTTCTTTTTCCTTCTTTCCTTTTTCTTTTTCCCTTCCTCATTCTCACGTACCCAACTCTCTCTTCTTATATTTTTTTTTCTTCCTCTCCTTCTACTCCCTCTCCCTTCTCAACGCACCTCTCTTTCTCTCTTCTCATCTTCCTCTCTTTCCCAACCGTACCACCCCACCCCATTACGCACCCATCTTCCAGCACCCTAGCCAACACCTCTTTCCATCTGCTCATTGTGCCACTGCACAGACCCGACGTCTCCTTGTACTGTCATCTTCTTCCTGCCCAGACCCAACTGGACGGTCCAAGGGAGGAAACCCAAGTCGGGTTTCCACTCCTCCGTCCCGATTCCTTTCCTCTCCCTCCTTCTCCTTCCTCCTTCCTCCCTCCTTCATTCTTCCCCTTCTCAGGTTTTCAACGTTTTCAACGTTTTCCTGGTTTTTTCGTTAAAAACCAGAAACCTAGGAAAAGTATGTTTCTGCCCCTGGAAAATTTTAGAAATCCCATCTATGTCCCTTGTTAAATTCCATTTGGGTCCCCTTTAATTCCATCTGTGTCCCCATTTTAATTCCATCTGTGTCCCATTTTATTCCTGTTTTATTTTATCTGCGTTTTTCTTATCCAGGAACTGCTTAATCTGAGACAGATCAATCAAGGCCTAACCTCTTAACGGTTTAGCCTTAATCAAAACAAAATCCTCAATTTCTCCTTTGTTTATTAACGGAATTCAAATTAATTTTACAGGTTCATTCTTAAGACATCCCTAGACATAACCAACGCTTCTGATCTTAGATCTGAAATCCAAAAATTAATCTGAGCCGTCCAAATCTTGAAATTACAATTTAGCCCAGATCTTGATCATTTTGAAGAATCTGTCAAATCCGACCGGTGGCTCACTAATCAAGAACTGGTTGAAGATATCTGTAAAGGAGGATCATCTTTTAGAAGACCAGAAGTGAAGATTTTGATAAAAATTGATCTAGGGAAGTAGTTTTTTCTCATTATTTGATTTTGTTTGTTTTCTTTAAGAACTGGAAATTCTGTATTTTTGATAAGTTTATTAGATCTGAACATTGATTCTCATTTTAATAATTTCAGTAATTGTGAGTGATTTATTTTTAATTTTAAATAATTAGATTTTATTGAAAACTCCATTTTAAATCAAGTCCCCGTGGGATCGACCCGTACTTGCATAAGCTACCCTACAATAGCCCGTGCACTTGCGGTAAAACACTCAACATCTACCAACAAAGTTTTTCTTTTGCAACTTATGACAAATACCAATGTTGTGACCTTTGAAACCACAGTAGTCACATTTAAGATGTGATCGGCATGTTGCCAAAGTATGTCCAATTTTGTCACAAGTTCCACATTTCAAAAGAGGTCTTTTGGATATGAAATTCTTCCCAGAATTTTGTGAATTATATCTTGCTATAAGCACAGTGATATCTATCATGGGAGTACTTACCTTGGATATTAACTGTTGCTCTTCATCTTGAGGGATGAGAGAGTATCCTTTGTTGATAGTGGGAAGTGGTTCCATAAGTAGGATTTTTCCTTGAACTGTAGGATAGACTTCATTGAAACCCATAAGAAATTTCATCGTCTTTTGATTTTGTTTGAACTACAAACTCTCTCTCATAGTTTTGTAAGTGCGTGTTCAGATTGGACATAATGTGTTGAGTTTATCCTAGAGTTTCTTCAGTTTGGCATAATAAGTGCCAGCGGCCATGTTATCTTGTCTACAACCATGAATGGCTTCTTCTACGTAAAAAAGATGAACATTGTTGGTTCATGAAAAGCGCTGCTTTAGATCATACCAAATATCATGAGCATTGTCACTGTACATTATGCTTGCTCCAATTTCATGTGAGATATAGTTAATTAACCATGCTTTGATGAGATTGTTGCAATGTCTCCACCATTCAAGTTCTGCGGTAGATGGAACTAGTGATTGCAAAATTGTACCATTAACAAATCCCTCCTTATGCTTAATACCGAGGGCCATGAGTATGGCATGTGATGAGTGTCTAAATTTATATAAAAATCACATTGCCCCCATGTGTCATAACTTATAGCGTTAAATTAGGATTTTTGACCAAAATTTATAACACATGCATCTCTGACTTACTAAATCAAATATTTGATAATTTGCTAGTTTAGAAGCTAATTCAGGATAAGTATGAGAACAATCATAATTTTTAGAATTTAATAGAGTTTTTGTCTTTTATAGGAAGCGAGATGGTGATTAGACAACTAAGATCGATCGAAATAAAAATTGAAGATCAAGATGAAAAGATCAAGTTAAGGCCTAAATGTCATCAATCAAAAGTGAGATCAAGGATCATGATTTCCTTAAGGCAAGCAAAGGATGGAATTGGAGAAGTCAAAGGTGACTAAGATAGGCCCATGCACAACCTATGCAAAGTCCACCACCTGTGCATGGGATTCACTTAAGTCACCTAAGTCATATAAGTCATGAAGAAAGTGACGAACTAAAGAGCCTACCTAGTGATCAAAGTCAAGGGGGTTAAGCCACCAAGCCAAGCCAAAAGATCCCCCTAGGCCAACCATGAAGCCAAGCCAAATGAGCTCTTAAAGCAAGTCATAAAGGCACTTATGAAAGCTACATAGAAGGCTATGATTGGAGGAGAATCTAAAGCAAATATCTATGGGGTTTTTAAGAGGATAATAGGAAGATATTTGGGTGAAATCAATGGGAAAGCATGCATGTAGACCAATAGAAAGTGCTCACATTTATTTTCTCTTTTTTAATCTTATTTTCTACTTATTTTTATCTCTTTCCACCTCATCCTACATGATTCTTACGAATTTTCACTTAGGAGAAAAGTCTGCCACCTAAAACTCTCACTTACTCTAGTCAACCATCCCACCTTCCTAAAACCTCCTTAACCCAACCACCCATGTCCACCTCAGCCTTGCTTCCTTATCCCTTTCTTTCTCTCTCCATTCCTTTCCTAACCCTCTTTCTAATTCAAATTAAGGCCATCTATGATTTCTAAAGGGGGAGATAGCCCCTCCTAAAAAGATGGTGTCTCCCACCTTACCAACTCTTAAATGTTACATGGTTGCCCTAGGTCTATGCATCATCTTAACCTTAGATCTCTTCCCTTTACCTCCACCTTAGGATCACCTATTAGTAAGATTAGAAAGAGGCCAAAACACATAAAGACTTTTCTATATCTCTACATCTCCCTCCTTTGTTTGTGGTCTCCTTGAGGTACTTAAGTTTAGGTAGGTTTTGGATATTCCCTTCTTTGTTGCTTTAAAACTCTTGCCTCTGAATTCCGTGTGTTTTGTCTTTGCTTTGTTCTTGATTCCATGCTTGTTTCCCTTGACTTGTTCATTAATCTTAGATGTTTGTTTGCCACTTGATTTCATCCTTAGATCCTTATTCCTAAGGATCACTAATCTCTGATAGTGATAGCCAAGAGATGTTATCTTTAGATCAAGTGATTTGGGTACCTTAGGTTCATAGATTCTTGTTACTCTTACTCGCTTATTATCACTCCTTTTTTCCTTTGAATCTTTGCCTCAACTTCTTAGTTTTTCTTGATTATATTCTTAAGATTTTAGCTAACTTTTCTTTGCTAGCGACACCTAAGAGAAATAGTAGCTTAATTCTTTTGAATTCTCTTCAGCTTTTATGAGTTTTTTGCTTAGTTCTAGCACTAATTCAATTTTGTTTTTCCTTAAAATAGTTCCATCTTCCTAGTTTCTCTTCTCTTGGTTTTCTTTTGGGCTTTACTTGCATGTTAACTAAGCTTGGTTTACTATTGTCAGAAGGTGTTTTATATGTGATTTGAATCAAGTTTCATGCCTGAAAATAGCATGAAAATTCCAAAAATGTATACATGTTTTATGTGTTCTATTTTTTATTATTATGTAATTTAACATTCAATCAATGGAGGTCATTGAGGATTATTATTGCTGCTTTTTTTCAAAAGTTAAATATTTTAGAGCTTGAATGCTTTATTGCATAAAAATTCTTATTGACAATACTTTCCTTGTCTAATTGATTGAATGTTCAAAGACAGCATGTGTTGGAAATTTTCAATAAACTGTTTTTGTTTAATTTCTAACACTATATACAAACTTTTTTCTTGATTTTTTAAGAACTCAATTAGATCTTTAGATTGTTTATTTAATACTTGAATTAGAGCACATGTTGTTAGGCTTTAAAATTTAATTAGCAATTCATTTTCTAATCCATGAACCATGCACACAAACCCATGGTTCGTGTGCATGGTTTTGGATGGTTGCTCCCTTAGATCACTTGTTTATTCTATGCTCATTCTGAGTTTAAATCTTCATGCATTTATTGATTAGTTTCATGCATTCCATATTAAGATAGGTTGCATACTAGTTTAGACATAAATCCATGTTTCATTCATGCACTTCAAGTTACTTTATTTCATGCACTTTATGTTTAGTTCAAGAAGAAAAAGTGGATGCCTCTTAAGAATGAACGTCGAATACTCGGAATTAAGAGGACTAGTTGGGAACCCTTGTTTGAAAAGGAAGGCAAAGAGCCACCTTGCATAAAGTGGCTCATAATTCTAAGATCATAAGTAAGATCAAGTCTAGTTCATATCCTTGACATCAAGAAAAGAAATGGAAAGTGGTTTCTAGAAAAGAAAGGAATTTGCATGAATTCATTTGTAATAAGATTCTAATTCCTACATCATGATAGGTCACATTAAAAGCTTAGTTTTCTTAGATTGGGATGGCTCTAAGTCATCCCAATAGGGTGAAGGCCTTAGAGAAGTCATGGAAGTGCAACAAGTTCTTTACGACTGGTAGAGCAGGAGTCAATAGCTATGTTAATAATTCGAAAACTCCGGTTCTCTCTCTCACTCTCTCTCGAAGTTATTGACAATCCAGCGGCCAACATTGGACTACATGTAAGCTAAAAATATATAAGGTTTGGGAGCACTTTTTGTTTCTTTTGTCAAGCATCCAAACCATTCATCTTGGTTGGCTTGGATTAGATGACTTACGTACTAAAAATAATGTGTAATGCATAATTGTAAGGCCTTCATTGATGGCCCATTTTTGCTGTAAAATGAACAATATTTTAAGCTTAGAAAACTTTTTTGGTTTACACCATCTATTTTACAACAAAAATAGAACGTGAACGAAGGCCTTAGAAGTATCCATTTGACATTATTTTTATCTCTCTCTCTCTCTCTCTCTCTCTCTCTCTCTCTCTCTCTCTCTCTCTCTCTCTCTCTCTCTCTCTCTCTCTCTCTCTCTCTCTCTCTCTCTCTCTCTCTCTCTCATGTTTCTATAATAAAAAGTTTTCCATCGCTTTCCTTGAAAAAAATACTCGTCCGGCTCATTACTTAAATTTTTTTCAATGATCTAAACTGTTCGTCCACTTCGCACCATCCTAGATGCACTACGTGTAAAAAAATTTGTCTATTGGGTACCATAAGAGCATGATTGTTGGGCCTGTTGGTGCTATGAAATGTCAAGTAAAATGCTCTAACCCCGCCATTTCACAATGCCAAAAGCTACAACAAGCATAGTCTTAGGAATATCCAATGGATGAGATATTTTGTATATAGAGCATCTAAGATAGCCTAAATCAGATGAACAATTTACATCATTGAAAACATATAACCAGTGGGCCAGCATGCATTTATTTTCTTTGGAAAGCCATGAAAAACTTTTCATGATAGAAATTCTCCTCACAACACTAAAAGGTCCACAAGCATGCTCATAGAAATATTTAATAGATAGACTTTTTGTGCATAGGGAATCTAAGATAGCCTGAATCAAATTAACAAATTAGGTCCTTGAAAAATATAATTGATAGGTCCAGCATGTATTTTATTTCCATCATTCTTCCTTGTTAGTTTTTTTCTAATTCCAATATTACCCTTCACAAATTTTCTAATTCCAATATTACCCTTCACAAATGCATATGTGATTAAATTGCTGACTATGGCTACTAAGTTCAATGACTTCCTGATGGAAAGTTTTAGTAAAAATTCTTATTTAACACAATTCTATAACAATGAATCTAGTGGTATAGTTAGATTTCAACAAAAATCAACCAATAGTGAGATATTCAATCGTAAATATATTATGTTCACCAATATATGCAACAGTACCTATTAAGTTTCTTCAATGAAATTCAACAATTTAAACTTCAATTTCTCACTAAAAATCGATATGAAACTCTTTATAATACAAATTAAAACACAATAAATGCTTTGAATCAATGAAAAAACACAATAAATTAAAGAAAAATAAAAGTTTAAAACATTACCCAAATATAGTTACTATTCATGCAAACAACAACAAGTAGTAGACTTTAAGCTCTTTATTCAATGCCTTTTTGAATGAAAATTAAAAAGCCAAGACTTAGGTCCTCTTCTTTTAATGTCTTTTATCTAGAATGATTGATTCAGAGATATTCATTGATTAATAAAGTAGAAAAGCATGCTATAGTCATATTATTCACTATCATCCATTCAAAGAAGGATAATATTGAAATTTAAAATTAAATAAATAAAAAACTCAGTTTTGCAAAGATAAAAAAAACTTAATTGTAAATTTGCAAACCTTAAAAAATGTTGAATTTTTTTAAACCCATTTTTTCAAATATTTAAGTGTATCCTCGCCCCCTAACAAAACCATGACTGCAACTTTCTAAATTCTCCAACGCAATTTAGTAAATGATTTCACGACGAGCTGAAATGTAGCAAGAAGAATATGAAACAAAAAAATGGTACTGTTAATTCAACGGTGTGATTGCTCTCCGGGCCTCTTCTGGTAGACCTCCCCACAACTCTAAGAGCTTCCACCTCTCGACTTCAAATTCTTGCACGTATATTCAAACCAATGAGAACCAAGTTGGAAAAATTATTTGAACTGTACATGGCAGCTTTTCCTAAATTTTTAAGGGATTCGGTCCTTTTACAGAATTTCAACAGCCTTATTTAATTTCTTCCCAATGCAAACGATGTAACTTTGTTTTCCCACCTTGTGGTGTGACCTTTTCCCAGGCCCTGTATATGCGAGCTTCATGCACGGGGGCTGCGCTCTTTGAAGCCCAGATTAGGTTGTCATTACTTTATGACATTTTTGCTAGAAAATTCAATATTTTGCGAATTTATCATTAAATTTTAAAAAACTTTACAAAATTTTCATTCTCATAGATTTTCATCCATTTTTTCTGTTAAAATTTACTAAATTCTAATATTACCGTTGTCCTCCTTCAGCCGTTCATTTTTCGGCTTTGACGGCCCCTGTTACATTGGTACCATCTCTCCAACCCCTCGTCCCCCTCCCCAGTACCGCAGCTCCCTCCCTGGTACCCCGGCCCCCCTGTACCAAGTCCCCACCCCGGTCGCCCACCCCCCTTGGTACCCCTGTACCAGCCGCCCAACCCCCTTCCCCGCTCCCCTGTACCAGCTCCCCCGCCCCACGGTTCCCCGAGCCCCCTGTAGCAGCTCCCCACCATGGCCATCCATCCTCCCCCACAACTCTAAGAGCTTCCACCTTCTCTCAACTTCCAAATTCTTGCACGTATATTCAAAACAATGAGAACCAAGTTGGAAAAATTGTTTGAACTGTAGATGACAGCTTTTCCTAAATTTTTAAGGGATTCCGTCATTTTACAGAATTTCAACAGCCTTATTGAATTTCTTCCCAATGCAAATGATCCACCTGGTGGTCCGGCCCTTTCCTGAACCCAGCATATAGAGGAGCTTGGTGCACTAGGACTACGCTCTTTGAAGCCCAGATTAAGTTGTTATTACTGTATGACATTTTTGCAAGAAAATCCAACATTTTGCAAGTTTGCCATAAAGTTTTTAAAACTTTACAAATTTACTATTCTATTAAATTTTTATCTATTTTTTCTGTTAAAATTTACTAAATTTCAATGTTACCCTTATCCTCTTTGGCAGTTCATTTTTCAGCATATTTTTCGGCTTGGACAACTCCTGTTACATTGGTACCATCTCTCCAACCTCTCTTCCCCCTCCCCAGTACCCCAGCTCCCTCCCTGGTACCCCAAACCCCCCTGTACTAACCCCACCCCCCCTCGGTACCCCTGTACCAGCCGCCCACCCCACTGTACCAGCTCCCCACCCCCACTCTTCCCCCTCCACTGTACCCCGAGCCCCCCTGTAGCAACTCCCCACAATGGCCGTCCATCCTCCCCCCACCCCGCCGCATGCTTCCTCACTCTCCTGGTTCGCCCCCGCATCCCTCTTCCCCTCCCTGGTACCCCTGTACCAACCGCCCACCCCTGTACCCGGTCCCCACCCCGCCTCTTCCCCCTCCACGGTACCCATAGCGGCCCCCACCAAGTTCAGCCACACAAGGTATCCGGCAGGCCGACCAGCACAGTTCCTACCAGAATTCTCGGCGCTCCTCTCCCCCACCCCCAAACAGAGATGCCAGAATGTGTCAAAAAGAAGGGTTGCCAGAAAAAATAAGGATAATATTAAAATTTAATAAAAATTAACAGAAAAAGATAATAGAATAGCAATTTTGTAAAGTTTCTGAAATTTAATGGTAAATTTGTAAATTGTTAAAATGTTGGGTTTTCTTGCAAAAATGCCATAATGTAATGGCAATTTTTGCCAAAAAAAAAAAAAAACCCCTTTTCTTTTTCGTTTTCTGGTGAGAAGGAAAATAATTTATTTTCCTCTCCTGCAATTATTCTCAGAACCCAGTGTACGATTCTGTTCGTAATCAGTTGAAGAATTTCGGAAGATTGGTTAGGCTTCTGTTCATTGGTTCGGGGGATGAAGTAGAATTGCCAAGCCCGTATCGCTGCTGATCTTCTGCTGAAACAAATGACAGGTACTTATTAAAATCTCTCCTTTTTCTTTTCAGTATATGAGATTTTTGGGTTTTGATATCTGCATGTAATGTCTTTCATTGATGTTTGGTTCTTTTTTTCTGGTAATTTTAGTGGATTTGTTGGCAATTTATTTTCTTCTCTCTAAGACTGGACCCGCAATTCATGAAATTACTTTAAATCTGTTCGTTGAAACTCCAGTTGGGAGGTGTTTCCATTTTAGCTTTATAATGTCTTATTTTTGCAATGGAATTTGATGGATGGTTGTCGCTCAAGAGAACTGTGTTTATTGTAGAACCACTCCTGAACAGAGACCGTGTTTATGGACTTCATTCCCCAGGTAGCGCTGGGAGAATATTCCTTCCACATATTATCTAGTATATTCCATTGCAAGGTAGTACTTGGAGTAAAATTTGCTTCCTGTGTTGGCCTTCTATACCACATGGGTGAAGTTAATAATATAGCCCCAGATAGCAGGGACGCCCTCGTGTATGGAATGCGTTTAGGATGGAACTGCTCTTTGTAAGAACCACATAAATGGATATTAAACTGCAATTCTAAGAGAAGCATCACTTTGATTTTGGGTATTACTTGTTGTTGACTGGCTACATAAATTTGATACGGTCACATGGGAATCATACACTCAAGATGTTCTAAGATGAAGTTGAAATTGGTTACCATTGAAAAGATAAAAAACGAAGAAAGTTTGAAATTTGGTCACTGCTAGCTACCCAATGGCAAAATTGCCTCTTAATTGTCAGTGCCACAGTGGAATTTGGAAGGCTTGGAGATTCGATGGAGATGTTTGGACCATTTCATAAACAGATCATGGGGAAATCTGAAAACATGTAATATCAGTTCCAAACCAGAGAAATTAAAAATGCTTCTCGACCTTTGTGTACTTTTATCTTATAACATCTTGCTATCAGGTCCCAGTGTACTTGAAAAGGAGATCTCTTTTTCCTGCCCATAATTTCTCAGTCATGGCTATCATAGGCTTGTTGGATCTTGGAACCATCAGCTATGAAAGTGAAGCCTCCTCGATCTATAATATAGGGTCAGATCCTGGAGAAATGGGATATTGAGGTTTTCTTTTTTTCCTTCTTTCGCTTGAACGGTGAAGAAAGAGAATTATGAAAGAACTTTGAAGCTCAAAAGTGTTCTGTGTCACTTTCAGATTTTGTCTAAGCTGGAATTCATGAATTGAAACTGTTATCTGAAACTTTCTGGCTTTTTCTTTCATAAGATATCTAGGTACTACATTCTCTCTCCTATTATTATTATTATTTGAAATGGTGTGTGGACCTGAACCAACAACCTCTTGGTTGTGAGACAAAGCAGTTAACCAAGTAAGCTAAGTGCTCAAGCCGACATGCAGATACTATATTAGGGTTAGATCCCCATCAGATTATGGGGGTTTTTCAAGGAATTAGCGTTTAAAGCTGGTTATGCCCACATAGCAATTGACTGAGAAAGATTGCAGAACTTGCAATTCATACCAAATAAACTGAACAGGTAAACAAAGTAACATGAGTAAGATATGATTATAAGCAATGCCATTAGATGGGCATCAAAATTTGGTTGCATTCCTTGGACATTTGAGGACTTTCACTTCAGGGTTTATGTATGGTTGGATTGATTTCAAGTTCACTTTCATCATACTCACTGATTGGCTAACTCCGAAGCCACCTTTCTGCTAAATTAGGACACACTAGAGATGTCATTGTGTCACCAAACTCCGCAAGAGTTCTAGAGAGCTTTCTTGTGTTCTCTTTCAATTTGTTTCTTTTTCTACTTTCAGGACCACCTTGGTCTGTTCTGTAAGCTTTTCTTAACTAAAACTATCCACCACTCGAAAAAGATATGATTGTACGCATAATTGGATCTTCAGTAAGAAATTACTCCTTTTGACTTTCTTGGGCAGAATTACCTTTTTATCTTTTGTGATTGAATTTGCTTTTCCTTTTTCTAAAAATTGTGAAAGTTCTGTGTTATATGTTTGATTCAAGACCTTTATTCATGAGGACCAGACACAAGAACATGCAATAGTAAAATTTCTTGGACAACTGCAACTTGCTCCGCTTCTAGTCTGCAACTACTAAAATCAGTATGAAGTCAGATAATCAGAGTTTAAGGCTTACTTATCTTTTGACATCCCCATTTCAACCTCGTCAATCATCATGCTTTTGTAGCAGTTGCTATGATTTGCTATACATTAGATTTACCCTGAAAAAGGAGTAAAATTAGAAACGAAAACATTAGAGGAAACTTAGCAGTAGCACCAATAGGTAACAAGATGAGGGAGGGTAGACTTAGATGGTTTTGACATGTCCAAATGAGATCGAAAACAGCACTGGTTAGAAGTGAGTTGATCCAAGTCGAAACTGTAAAAGGGCAAGGGGAAGGCCCAAAAGGACGTGAATAGTAGTGGTGAGAAACCATGGCACCTAATAGAGGGGAATGGAGGAACAAGATCCATGTGGCCAACTCATAATGGGGATAAGGCTTTGATGATGATGATGATGATGATGATGATGATGACTATATGGCTAAAAAAGTAAGTACCAAAAGATAACATAAGAAAGCTAACAAATAATGAAAACATGGTGAAACAGAGGACTGATTATAAGGGGTGGTGAGATTTAATTCTTCAACAGAGAGTGGGAGAGCGGATTGACCGATCTAGAAATATTTGCAATAGAATAGCCCATCCTAGACTCACTCAAAGCATGTTGCATTATATGAAGGAACATTATAAAGTGATCTCTATTTACTATGAGATATTGAACTTAATAAAGAAAAAAAATGTTACATCATCTTTGACTAACATGTAATGAAGCATTAAGCCTTGTCTGAGACTGTTCATGACAGTTAACTATGAATAATTGTGCCTAAAATTCCACAAACTAATTCATTCACGAAAAGGACTGGAAGATACTTTATCATTAAATGATACAGAACACAAATTTTGAAATGACAAGGAGATAGGAAATTAAGGCACTCGCTTCCTTAAAGGAAAAGTACAAATCAATGAGGCCATGTGCATCTTTGGTTCCTTTGTTAATTTTTCTAGATGACTATGACTCAATAGGATGTAACTTGCCATTGTTTAACTTGGCTACAAGGCACAAAACGTGAAACACCAAATCCCTCTCTACATCATAGTTCATTTAGCACGAAGTACCGAACCATTGGAAACCAAATTTCATAGTGGATTATGTTTCACATGAAACAGCTCTAGAAGAATGAACTAGACTACCTAGTGGATAAATTAGAACTAAAGAAACAAACACAACAACTAGATTAGAGAATGTAATTGCTATGAGCCAACACTTTCTACTGCAATGGGGTTAGAAGGGCCTTGATCTCATGTGTTTAGGCTGCTAGTTCTAGGCGCTCATGGATTATGGGTTATGCATAAACCCAGCTTGCCTACCAAAAAGTAAAAAGGTGATTACAACATAAGAAAGAGGTTGAAAAAATTGCGTTGATGTAAAACAAAGCTTGTTGGTCCAAAAAGCACTATATATAGAGAGCAATAGAAGTCCATAGACTGCTAGAGAGAGAGACAGAGAGTTGTCATTGAAGGCTAGGTTTTTTTTTACTGCACGTGACTAAGAGAGAGAGAGAGAGAGAGAGAGAGAGAGAGAGAGAGAGAGAGAGAGAGAGAGTCTCTGGAGAAGGTAGGTTTCTTTTGACCACATGTGACCAAGAGAGAGAGAGTGAGAGAGAGAGTCATTGGAGAATGTAGGATCCACACACGATCGTAGACCATCCAACTGCACATGATCAACAGAGAGAGAGAGAGAGAGAGAGAGAGAGAGAGAGAGAGAGAGAGAGAGAGAGAGGAAACCTACCTAGTTGCTGGCAAAAGTCCACGTCGGTCGGGTTTTTCAAAGGGCATGCACTAGGTACATAGAGAGAGGCAGACTATAGAGGGAGAGTGCTAGCTAGGGGAAGAAGGTAGGGAAAGGATGGGGAATTTAAACCAAGAATTTGTAAAGATTTTTAAAGTCGATTTAGACTAACCTACTTTCAAAAACAAGATGTTTTTAAAGACGAAAAAATTCGAACGGTTTAACTATTTTTATTAAATTTTTGTTCTAAAAAATTATAAAATTTTTAACTCAATACAATAAAGATGTGCATATGTTATCAGGTTGGGTTCTTATTATTAATGTATGCATTGTCTTTCTCTGAGGAAGTTATTATACAATACTGCTTAAACAATCGTGTATACTATAAATAAAAATAACACAAAAGTAAGTAAATTAGTTTTGAGATAACGCCTATTTAACCATCCCTTAATTACATATATCAAAAGCGATTACATCGATTGATAGCAATGTTTCAGTTAATTCGAGCTTAGGATTTACTATCAAGCACTTGTCTATAAGATCAAAGAGAAAATTTGGAACTATTTCATGAAAATCTGGCCTCTTACTATTCAGCTCACACCACAATCTCTAAGGCCCTTTGTTTGTAAAGCTTTGATATCAAACTGGTCATTCTTCCTCTACGAAGATGGAACTAACATCTAGTACCTCATGATTGAGACTTTATATAGGCTTTTGTGCCCAACTGAACAGTTCTTTCCTACCTGATAAGGCATGGGTTCCTTCAACCTTTCTGGAAGTTTCGTGCTATTTATCAGTCTCATCATGATTGACACTTTTAAGTTCATCTAACCTGATAAGAACAAGCTTGTTAGCAGTTTCATCGGACAATATTTCTCGTCATTGAGCCCTAATTCCGAACAGGAACAGCAACCATAAGTTTAAATTTGACTTTTCCTTCTCTAACTATTTTTCACTCCTAATTCCTTAAACTTTTTTCAATTTAGGAGACAAGTGGCATTGTACAAATTCATTCCATGCATCTTGATTATTAATCCTTTCCATTTTGGTTTACCCTCTGCCCTTTCTCTTACGAGGGCTACTCAGGTTGAACTATTCTCCATGTTCTTGACTTTCTTCATGTTCAATTTTTCCTGCACAGGGAAAACATTTCAATCAATAGCAACTCAAGTAACAAAACATCCAATTTCTCAATCTTTTAAATAGTGACAAAACCATAGCAAATCACTATAAAATTGATAGCAAAACCATAGTAACTACAGATTAATAAAATCTCTGCACATAGCAACTAACAGAACATGGGGTTCTCAATGTGCCAAATACGTTTAGATTTCTATTCTTATAGTAGTTAGTAGAGATAGTATACCTCTGGAACTGTCAATGTGTTAGACATCTACTCTATATGAACAATACTTTCTATATGAACAGTACATTGTATGAACATTGCATTCTAACATATGAAGAAGACATCTTTTTGTATGTTACAAAAGAAAGATCAACTCCCTAAACTATAATGTAAGATCTCCTCATTTCTTATGTAAAACATATTGATTCTTAATATTCATGACTTCCCAAAGACAAAAATGATTGCACTATATTTACAAGCAAGAACGGTGATAGAGCAAGCAGTGGAAACTATGGTACACATACAAGAAGAACTAGAAGAATACAACACACACATAAAAAAATAATAAAGGACCCATGAATATTAACTTTGTGATCATATTAAGTGGCTCTTATGAATACATACAGACAATGTTCTAACGATTACTCTATTTGTCACCTAATATCTCTCGCCAAATTGATACTTAAACTTCTTCTGAACATAATTGACTTATGAAGGTTCATGACCATCATATTTACTGATTAATGAATAGCCAATGCCAGTAGGAAACCATAGCTAGTATTGAGAAAATATTCTCATTAGGCAAAAGAATATTGATTAAGGATGAAATCAATAGATCAAGTGTACATTCATCTCCTAAAACAAGATGTTTCAAGCAAAACAACCAATATGGAGCGGTAAACGACTAATAAAGAGAGAACCTAAGTAGTCACCAGTGAAAGTCAATGTCAATTAGGTTTCTCTGAGGGTTCACATAAGCCACACAAAGAGAGAGCCAAGAGGGAGCTACAAGAGGGAGAAAGATAGAGATAGAGACAATTGTAGAGGGAGGGAGAATTCTAGGGTTAGAAGGGGAAAGGGTGGTCGACAAAGTCTTGTAACAATAATTTTTAACAAATTTTACTGTTGATTCCAATAAAGTAACTTTAAAAACTTAGTTTTTAAGGATGAAAATACTCAATTTTCTTTAAAAATGTTGTCTTTAAAGACAAAATCTAAATCAACTTTAATTTGAACTATTTTTATCAAAAAATTTTAAAAAAAATACTAATTCTTAAACTCCTTACTCCATGCAATGAAGATAAATATATTCTTGCATTGGGATGTTCCTAACGTATCTATTTTATATATAACTATAAATATATAAATACATACACACACATATACATAAAAAAAATAACACAACAACAAATTCACATTTTAAGATAATTCTTTAATTATATAATCAAATTATTTACATTTTAATCTGCCCCTTCATATAAGTTGTTTTCAACCCAAGTACCCTCCTCACCATTATGACACACATAATCCTATTCTCACCTATTACATCTATTGATGATATTGTTTTAGTAATAGAGGAATAATCTATTGCAATATTGCCTAGGTCATCTTGATCGTAAATCCCCCGAGGAGGCTAATAAGACAGTTAATTAAATCTTACCATGTCTGTCTTGAACATAAAATATATGTTTTGCTTGGGATGCCAAAATAAACTGATCATTTTTACAACCGATCTTATTAAGGTCAACCAATGTCAATTCAAGGGCATCAGTTTTGATATTGTCTTTATTGTGTTCCTTCCAATCATACTTAAATATAATCACAGTTGTACAAGTATAATCTAGCACCCATATCTCTCGTATAACCCCCTAATACGCATTACTTGCTATAGTCGAGTCGTTATCCTTTGCACTAGAAAAGAAAGTAGCATTGGTAACTAAGCTGACCCTACTATTCTATTGCGCTCTTGAGTTATCATAGTCTTTTATATAAAAGCAATAACCATTGATGTCATATACAACATACATTATTACTTCTAATCATGGCCCCATCACCATCCAGCCTAAGGATTTAGATATACTATGACCTAGAGCATCTCACTGATCTTGAATATGTGTATACAAGTGAAATAATTGTTATAAATAAGTATATGTATGCAATTAATAACAAGTGAATAATTAAGAGTTAATTTATTTTACCTTCCAATGGAGCCAAGTAGTGAAAGTAAGACAATGCTCATATTGCAGCCACTTCTATTTCTTTGCATAACTTGGATACTTCACTTTCAAAATGTCCATGTGCTCACTTTAAATGAAGAGATGCAACTTAAAAATTACAATCTTTTTTGCCTAAACTTCTATGCACCCAAATAAAAGTTATAGCATGAATCCTGAAGATTCACTAAAGTTTCATGAGCACAATAATACCCTTTAATTGATCAGTATTAGGAGTTAAAAATGACTTTTCTTAGTCCATTGTAGTATTGTGATTGAAATAAAACCATCTTATTGTTGGGTGAGGTTGTTTCTAGTGTTGGACAATCTATTATGCTCTTGTTGTTTGCATATATTGCATTTCACTATAACACCAATTTTCTTCAACTTCCATCCTTTTTGCTCCCCATTCTTCTTGGTTATTTTCTGTTTAGGCCTACCTGATTACTTCTTGTAATGTGGCGGTAACTTAGGCACTATTCATATGGCTGATTATAGGCAAGGTACAGATCTCTTCTATACTAATGTGCCACAAAAGCTTCTAGATCTTCACTCTAAAACCGTATGCATGAAATAGCATATGGGCAAGGGATTCTGGTGAGATACCATTTTCTACTTCAGCCATGTTTCTTAAGCACCATCATTACGTATTGTTACCCCTAAGTGCACCTTACTTAGAACCTACCCTCTCCTAAATGTATGGAATATAATGCCCACTATCCTTCTTAACAATTCTTTGTGCCTACTCTTTATGAACCCAAAGCCCCTAAATTTGCATGTAGATGAAAAACACATGCCCTATGGTTGGATTTAGGAACTTTGACTTATAAGCATCTCAATAATCCTAGCTTTCTACTTGTAAATGATGAATGTCCAACTGTATTCATCCTCATCAATGTTAAGGTCCTCAACAAATAGCCAGAGGAACCATACCTAGGAATCATAGTGCTCATACTCAACCACTAACCAAGCAATGGGATAATACCCATTATTAACATCAAGGCCCACAGCATTAAGTATTTTGTCACTTGTCCGCCGCTTCAGATGGCAACCATCAAGCCTAATAACCTTTTTACATAACTTAAACCCTTCTTTTACTGCACCTAGGCATATTTACACTCTTTGAAATCTGTGCTGACCTGGAGCAACACCTTCACATTTCATGTCAACAGTGAATCTAGGATTTTTGGCTTTCAACTCTACCAAGTTGTCATTTAACTTCTCATATTGCTCATCAACAGTTCCTTGTATGGCATCATGCATCTTCTTCCTTCCTCTGTAAGCAGAACTCTCAGACAAATGCAAATTGATCTTTTGCATTACATCTGCTTCTCAAGGTCTTTACATTCATCTTTGGATTAACTCTCATCTGGTCAACATTTCTCTTGCTCACCCATCTTAAAGTCAGCTTACTGTCACTAAACCTTCTAGCACAAGTATGATCCTGTTTAAGTTTTCACTCATGTAATGTTTTCTCCTTTCCCAACTTAGATGCAAATACCAACCATGGGCAACCCGATCTTAACACATAGCTCTAACCCTATACTTGCATTTTTCACAAAATCCACATCGTTCCCTTGCATTATGGAAAGAATTACCACAGCTTTTTTGAAGAGGGTGTTGATTCTAAGTTGCACTCCCAATTTAATCATTGGCAGCTTATCCCCTGTTGGCGGCTTGTACTTTGGTCATTTGTTTTCACTGTCCTCTCACTCATAATTAAAGGATGACAACTACTTACAAAATTCATCAAACTCTTTTTCTGTTGGCGGATTTGGATCCCTATCCTCATCTTCATTAGCAGCTGTTGCATTTCTCTCACCTTTGAATAATCTTGAAATAATATGCTTTTGTTCCTTATTCTTTTCTTCACATGTGAACAAAGGCGTAAACAGTACTTATTTGCAAAACTATAGAAGCAGAGCAATGCAAACAAAGCAAATCGCGAAGCAAAAAATGGTCTATATGTCAGGGACAAAAAGCTATGCCCACATCAGGGAGGAGATGTAATGTGTTGATACTCAAGTTGAATGATTAGAAAATATTTATTTTATCTTGTGAACAAACTAAAATTGTTGTTGCATATATGGGTATAGCCGGCCAAGAGAACAGATGGAAGTGAGCCCACATGCTTGGACATCTTCATGCCAACACATAAATGTAAAGATGGGATGCCAGTGGATCGGTTCTCAGCAGCAGCAATGGTATGTATGTTTAGATGTTCATTATTTGGTCTAATATCGCTCTTAATTTAGTGTTAGTACGAGAAATTGTTTCTACATTGCAGGAGAAAATTCAAGAGTTGTTACCACTGGCGAGAGGGGACTCAGGATATCTGACTGGAAGGATGCTTGGAGGACTTGGTTCATCATCAATTGCTTCAAGTAACAGACGGGTAACATCTATCACATTTGAAATTGAATTATTTTATATCAAATGTAAATCGAGATAACTATTATGAATGTATATTATAGACGCATTATTTCATTCATTTTGATAGGGTCCCAATGTTGGCTCCCATCAGTAGGATTTGCTGCAACTAAAAGTATGCTTATCTTCCATTGGGTGAATGATGCCTCAAGAATAGTTGATTCCCTATAACAAGTTATGTCCTGTTTTGTCATTTCTCTCTCAATTCATCGGCTTACAATTTGCATGAGATCAAAGTTTCTCCCATATGTTGTTTTATTCTTTTATTTTGTAGCTATTCTGAGTGAAATTTAATTCGTCATGCTGATAAGTTTACTCATCTAACCAGGTATCTGTGCATCGTGTTAAAAATTTCATTGGCTGATTTCAGTTAGAAATTGAATTGATCTTATTTACATGCTTTGAAGGGAAATAAGGCAACTCAAACAACCTACCTTCAATTGATTTTTGTTCATTCTTGCCAGGTATTTAGTGCCAATTCATCTTCTTTTACATGATTGGTTTCTATTTACGTCTCTAGCTATTAATTAAGCAACACATTACTCACCAGAATATTTTTTTGTGATCATCACAGGTGTTTCCTAATTAGCTAACCATATAGGTGGAAATTATGGTAACAGAATGCTTATTTCTCGTATGGATTTAACTCAATGCATGTACTACGAATCTCAAGTTGTAAGTTGTTTTGATAGATTAAGGAATAAACCATGGTTGTGATTGTGCAGATAGAGATGACATTAAGTGCATTGGTTGTATTCTGATCCTCTTTTCTTCTTATTCATCTCTAATTTTCTCTTATAGCTTTCTAATACCAGAAGGGGAGCCTTGGCGCAACGGTAAAAGTTGTTGTCATGTGACCTTGAGGTCACGGGTTCAAGGCATGGAATCAGCCTCTTGCAAAAATGCAAGGTAAGGCTGCCTACTTTAGGCCATTGTGGCCCGCCACTTCCCCGGACCCCGCATAGGCGGGAGCTTTGTGCACCGGAGCTGCCCTTTTAGCTTTCTAATACCAACTGTTTGATCACAGATTCACCACAAACATACATCAATAGATTCAATACTTGGACCAGACCAGCAGCATTTGGCGAATGGGGAACACTGAAGCTGATGTGGAGACGAGGTAAAGGATAGTACTCTCTCTCTCTCTCTCTCTCTCTCTCTCTCTCTCTCTCTCTCTCTCTCTCAGATTAGCTGATCCCGATTGTTTGCTCTCAGATTCATATATAAGGTGCTGAATTTCATTCATAATCTACAAAGGCGTTTTCCTCGATATCAAGGTATTATACTTTGATCTAATTCTATCTTTAAATGACTAGACATCAATAACTGATGTGAGCATTCATTTCTTCATCGATCGATGTCATTGCAACAATCGTCATTTAGCATTGATGATGATCATAGTCGTCTGACTGAAAATCCACATCAATGTCTGTAATTCTCCTGCAAATCATTTTTGAACTCCTGCTTTGCCCTATAGATGCAACCACTTATCTACGCTTCCATTAGGTATGAATCTGGATATATAAATTGTGCATAAGCATTTCATTACAAAAAAAATTTTAAGTTAGAAACACTCATAGAAATAGAGGTGAACATGCCTATTAGCCACTTAAAATCAATATGAACCATTAATTTCTTAAGTAGCAGAGCTAGTATAATTTGTTCTATTACCTACCTATCTTTTCGAAGCACATGGTTGTTCTAATACTAATCAATTATTGTTAACATACTTTTAATTATTATAGAAAACTCGGGTCGAGCAACTTTAAACCATACTTTTACTTATTGCTCAGCACTCCAAGACAACTGTCTGTGAGAAGTGGATCAGTTCAGTAAACACATCTGCCAATGCTGTGATGACACTTCATTAATCGTTCATGATCCAACAGAAGTATGTTTTTTAACTACTATTTAAAAAGAATAGATGCAATCTCATTGCTTTTTGTCTTAGCTAAAGTAATGGGATGATGTACCTGCATTTGATACCATTATTTCTCCATTCTCCCTCTAGGCTAGATAGTGAAATCAGGCCACTGTTCACATATTTTTGCTCCACTAGATTTCTATTCATCAATATATTTTAAGGGAAGTCCTCTCAGTAATATTAATAGTAGCATTTCACTCTTCATTTACACCATTGTATTTAGCTTTCTAGTGTTACAATTCTTAGATGGGCCATACATATCATAAAAGTGGGTAGACAAGTTATTAATACACAGGAGTGCAATCGGTTCCTAATTTTCTGTCATAGCAACATGCAAATTCACCAGCTGATTAAGAAGCTGATTAAGAAAAACCAAGCTTTTAGTTAATCCTTATATCTAGTTACGGGAAATGGAAATGTTTCAAACCAAAAAAGTATTACTTATCCTATAGCAAATATCATTAACCTAAAGAGTTCCGGAAGAACATATAGAAGGAGACAAACGAAAGCTAAAGTAAGCAGTAAAAACATGAATATCAGTACAACAGAGAATAAATCTATTAATTGCATACTTCCAGCCTTCAGTGCTGTTGAACGTCTAAATTTTCAGCATCCAAGTTCACTAAGCATCTAGGTTCCATGTTGTGACGACTTCGTGCAAATAAATTAGTCCCTCAGTTTTGACATGCTAAAACTACATGTTGGGCATATATCTTTGGCGATGCAGAGTGCCTGCACTACATTTCAGATAGGCCATGTACCGAAGGCATCAGCATTGAATGATCCTAGCCACTATCATACTGTGGTGACGGCTCAAGAAGTGAAGGAAAATAAGGTTGAATGTTCTTACAAGACAGTGTGAGCATCATCAGATGGAGATTATTTTCGGGTATTGCGCAACTTTCATTTGTTGTTTGGATAACCAACAAATCTTATCTTGGTCATAGGTGCACTTTTAGCTTGTAAATATAATTGTCCTGGTTTACATGACCAGACGCTATCAATCTAAATTTTACTGTCTGCCTGCCTGCTTATTGTAGTTGTGCAGAAAATGAACATGATCCCCTTGTGACTCTCCGAAGAAGATCAATTTCTGGATGCTAATCTATTATGCGTCTTGTTTAATGCATTCCAATATTACAACTCTCCTAGGCTACTGCATGAGACACGGCGTGTATGGATATGTGGGAACTTCTCACTCGAAGATGCACTGCATTCTTATGAATGCCCATGTAACTCTCTCCTGGACAGTCCAACTGCTGATTGTTCTCGGTGTAGCCCAGGCTTTAGAGTACTTATATGGAATCAAACTTTACATTCCTTCTTATCTAGTTATAGTACAATATGTTGTAAATCATCGATTTCTCTACAGGTATCTGCACTTGACATGCTCGCCTCCGGCTGTTCATAACAATTTGACGGCTGGAAATGTCATCCTCAACAAGAAGCTCATACCATGCCTCTATGACTGTGGACTGGCTGTTCTCTGACTGCTCGTATATGTTAAGGTACTTATTGTCAGTGTTCTCTTTTTCCTAAGCATGAAATTCTAGATAGTTTGGGACCTTGACAGTCATATCTTGACAAGGACTGCTTCATTGAAGACTTGTTAGAAATGTAAACTTGATTTAGGCCAAATTTAATTGGGTAAGGGCCCATATTCTAGAAGGCTCACATTGAATAGATAAAAAGTCCATCTTCTAGCCCATACTCCAGAAAGCCCACTTTATAGAAAGTGTTGCTATAAAAGTCAATTAAAAATATCTACATACTTTGACAATAGAGCTAGATATTTTGTAGTGACATCTAGATAACAAATTCTAGCCACAAGATTAAAGGTATGTTGGCACAATCCTAACCATTGGTTAAGGAGGTGCTACTAGTAGTATAATAGGGGCGGTTACTCACAAGTTGCATCAAGCAAAATTTTGAGAATCAATACATGCTCTCTCTCTCTCTCTCTCTCTCTCAAGCCTCCAAGTCTCGTCTTCATTTGTAAATCCTTTTCTAGCGTCCAAAGCCTTTCTCATACTTTTGTAAAATACTATCATTTTCCAACAAAATGGTATCAGAGCTACAAGATCCTTCAAGAGCTATGGCTAGTGGTGGCATGGTTCTGTTCCAAGTTCCTATGCTCAACAAGAGCAACTATGATAATTGGAGCATTAAGATGAAAGCTTTCCTTGGAGCACAAGACGTGTGAGACATTGTAGTAAAGGGCTACAATGAACTTGAAGATGATGCTACTCTATCCCAAACCCAAAGGGATAGTTTGAATGATTCAAGAAATAGAGACAAGAATGCTCTCTACCTCATTTATCAAGCTCTTGATGAAGATGGGTTCAAGAAGATTTCAAGCGCAACATCGACAAAGGAAGCATGGGAGAAACTTGAGATATCTTATAAGGGAGCCGAGCAAGTAAAAAAGGTACGTCTTCAAACATTAAGATGAGAATTTGAATCTTTGCAAATGAAGAAAGCCGAGACTATTTCTGATTACTTTTCTAGAGTTTTAACCATTTATAATCAATTAAAAAGAAATGGTGAGAGGTTAGATGATGTGATGATAATAGAGAAGATATTACGCTCCTTAGATCCAAAGTTCATCCATATTGTTGTAACATATGAAGAAACAAAGAATTTAGAAGAAATGATGATAGAGCAACTCATGGGCTCATTACAAGCCCATGAAGAAACACATAAAATGCAAGAAGAAATTGAGGACCAACTTCTCAAGATACAACTCAACTCAAAACAAGAGAGTTTTAGAGGTCAACGAGGAAGAGGTTGTGGCCAAGGAAGAAGTCATGGACGTGGAAGAGGAGGCTTCAACAATAGTAATGAAGAGAGAAGAGAAAGATCGAGAAGTGGTCGTGGAAGAGGCTATTTAGGAACAAAGTATGACAAATTTCAAGTTAAGTGTTATAATTGTAAAAAATTTGGACACTATGCCTCAAAATGCAGAGCTCCTAAAAACAAAGTTGAAGAAAATGTCAATTTTATGTAAGAGGAGCCAAGAAGAAGGCACCCTCCTATTGGCATACAAGAATAATGAAGCCAAGAAAATACATAGTACCTTGATACCGGAGCAAGTAACCACATGTGCGGGAAAAGGAGCATGTTCGTGGATCTTGATGAGACGGTGAGCGGTAATGTCTCCTTCGGTGATGAATCCAAAATAGCAGTAAAAGCCAAAGGTAACATCCTAATCCGCTTAAAGAATGGAGGACATCATTTTATTTTAAATGTTTATTACGTGCCCAACATGAAAAATAATATTTTGATCCTTGGACAACTTTTAGAGAAAGGTTATAATATTCTCGTGAAAGATTATAGTCTTTTTATAAAGGATCATAAAAATAATTTGATTGCAAAAGTACCCATGTCAAGAAATAGGATGTTCTTGTTGAACATTCAAAATAATGTTGCCAAGTGTCTTAAGGTATGTTTCCAAGATCTATCTTGGCTTTGGCATTTAAGATTTGGGCACTTCAACTTTGGTGGACTTGAACTGCTGTCCAAGAAGGAGATGGTTAGAGGATTACCTTCTATCAGTCATCCTGATCAATGCTGTGTAGGATGCCTATTTGGGAAGCAGTTTAGAAAGAGTTTCCCCAAGGTGTCACATTCAAGAGCCCAGAAGACGCTCGAGCTTGTACATACGAATGTGTGTGGTCCAATCAAACCAAGCTCTTTAGGTAAAAGCAACTACTTTGTTCTCTTTATTGATGATTTTACTAGAAAGACATGGGTCTACTTCTTGAAGAAAAAATCAAAAGTATTTAGAACTTTCAAGAAGTTCAAAGCTACAATGGAGGAAGAAAATGGATGCAAGATCAAGGCCTTGAGATCTAATCGAGAAGGAGAATTCACTTTAAAAGCATTTTAAGAATTTTATGAGGAGAATGGAATTCATCGACCATTAACAGTTCCAAGATCCCTCCAGCAAAATGGAGTTGCTGAAAGGAAGAATAAAACCATTCTTGATATGACTCGAAGCATGCTAAAAAGTAAGAAAATGCTAAATGAGTTTTGGGTAGAAGCGGTAGCATGTGCAGTCTACTTGTCCAATCATTTGCTAAAAGGAAATGTAAGAGGAAAGACATCATAAGAAGCATGGAGTGGAAGAAAGCTTGGGATATCTCATTTGAAGGTATTTGGAAGCATAGCCTATACGCATGTACTAGACGATAGAAGAACCAAGCTCGATGATAAAAGTGAAAAGTTTGTCTTCATTGGTTATGATTCCAATTCAAAGGGCTACAAATTATACAATTCAAGAAACAATAAGACTGTTATCAGCTGAGATGTTTGATGAAGAAAGCTCATGGGATTGGAACATTCTTGAAGAAAGTCACAACTTCTTCCTTAAAAAAGAAGATAAGCAAACAAGAGAAGATTAACAAGAGAACGTCACACCACTAACCTCACCAACTGCAAGTGAAAGTTCAAGTAACCATGAAGACTTATCATCATCAAGTTCAAGTCCAAGGACACCACATACAAGAAGCCTGCAAGAGCTCCATGAGGTTACAGAAAGGCAAGAAGATCTCACTCTACTCTGCGTCTTTGCTGATTACGAACCATTGAGTTTTCAAGAAGCTATACAAAGTAAAAGGTGGAGAGATGCCATGGATGATGAGATCAAAGCAATCATGAAGAATGATACATGGCAGCTGGCTTCACTACCGCAAGGGCACAAGGCGATAGGTGTAAAGTGTATATACAAGGTAAAGAAGAATGCTAAAGGAGAAATGGAAAGATACAAGGCAAGAATAGTTGCGAATGGCTACAATCAAAGAGCTGGGATCGACTATAACGAGGTATTTTCTCCTGTTGTTCGCTTAGAAACTATTAGATTAATTATTTCTTTAGCTGCTCAAAATAGATGGAAGGTTCATCAAATGGACGTGAAATCTACCTTCCTAAATGGACTCCTTGAAGAAGAAGTTTACATTAAACAACCATTAGGCTACCAAGTAAAGGGACATGAACACAAAGTCCTCAAGTTAAAAAGGCCCTCTATGGGTTAAAGCAAGTACCAAGGGCATGGAATAGTCGAATAGATAAATATTTTCAAGAAAATGGTTTCACAAGATGCCCTCATGAGCATGTAGTATATGTCAAGATCAAAGATGGAGACATCTTGATTGTATACTTGTACATGGATGATTTAATCTTCACTGGAAGCAGTCCAAGGATGTTTGAAGAATTCAAGAAAGTATTGTTCAAAGAGTTCGAGCTGACTAATATTGGGTTCATGTCATATTATCTTGGAATTGAAGTAAAGCAAAAGGAAGACAACATCTTCATCACTGAAGAAGGTTATGTAAAGGAGCTGCTTAAGAATTTCAAAATGGATGACTACAAGCCCATTAGCACGCCGGTGGAGTATGGAATCAAACTGTCTAAGAATGATGAAGGAGAAAGATTAAATGCAACAAATTTTAAGAGCTTGGTTGGAAGCTTAGCTACTTAACTTGCACGAGGCTCGATATTTTATATGCTATTGGATTAATCAGTCACTACATGGAAGCACCAACAACCACTCATCTTAAGACAACAAAAAGAGTTCTTCGATATATTAAAGGTACAATTGAGTTTGGTTTATTTTACTCTCATACTAATGATTGTAGGTTTGTTGGATATAGCGATAGTGATTGGGCTAGAGACTTAGATGATAAAAAAAGCACAACCGGGTTTGTGTTCTTCATGGGAGATACCGCTTTTACTTGGATGTCAAAGAAGCAGCCAATAGTTACCTTTTCTACTTGTGAAGCAAAGTATGTGGCTGCTACATCTTGTATTTGTTAGGCAATATGGTTAAGACGATTACTAAAAGAACTTGGCATGCCTCAAGAAGAGCCAACAGAGGTCCATGTTGACAACAAATCGACAATGGCCATAGCAAAGAATCCAGTCTTTCATGGCCAAAGTAAACACATTGATACGTGGTATCACTACATAAGAGAATGCGTCACAAGAAAAGAAGTTCAACTGGAGTATGTGAAGTCTCAAGATCAAGCAGCTGATATTCTCACCAAGCCATTGAAGTTTGAAGACTTTATTAAGATGAGAAGCTTGCTTGGGATGACAAATCAAGTTTAAGGGAGGGTGTTGGAAATGTAAACTTGATTTAAGTCAAATTTAATGGGGTAAGGGCCCATATTCTAGAAGGGTCACATTGAATATATAAAAGGTCCATCTTCTAGCCCATATTCTAGAAAGCCCACTTTCTAGAAAGTGTTGCTACAAAAGTCAAGTAGAAATATCTACATACTTTGACAATAGAGCTAAATATTTTGTAGAGACATCTAGATAACAAATTGTAGCCATAAGATTAAAGGTGTGTTGGCGCAATCCTAATCATTAGTTAAGGAGGTGCTACTAGTATAAATAGGGGTAGTTACTCGTAAGTTGTTTCAAGCAAAATTTTGAGAATAAATACAAGCTCTCTCTCTCTCTCTCTCCCTCTCTCTCTCAAGCCTCCAAGTCTGTTCTTCATTTGTAAATCCTTTTCTAGCCTCCAAAAGCCTTCTTCATATTTTTGTAAAATACCATCCTTTTCCAAAAGACTGGAGGCTACTGCTAATATGTTTTCTCTTTGCAACGTGCTTTTTTCTTCAACTTATCACAACTAACAAGTCCCTATGTAATTGAATTTGAGATTTTTTCTCTTTAGTTGTCTAGTTTCTATGTTGGGAATGGTTATGAAGGTTGAGACTCTTCTCTTAAAGTTCAAGGTTTTGGATCATAAGCCACTTGAAAGAGCGGGAGTGATAACACCTACTTGGGGATCAGCAGTTCCTGTTCTTTTTCAGCTAGATGCTGCATCTAAGGCCTTGCAATCCCATCCCATTCTGCAGTGCTTACAGCCACCTCCACCAATTCATGGTACCAATCCCTATAGTGTATTCAGGCCCTTGTGAGAAAGCTCACCATCTTTACACAAGAAGGATGCAAAAGCGAGAGATCAATGTTCAGTCATTTGAGAAGTTTTTCCAGGTCAAACATAACTTGGACCAAGCCAAAACAGTATTATAGGATCTGATTATGATATCATTTTGAACTCTTTAATTCAAGATTTGCGGGCACTTCAGTTTGCTCTTGTTTATATTTTTTTTAATGAATGAGATGTTTCTTTTAGTTTTAGTTGCACTAGAATCTAAATATGCTAATAAGATTGTCTAAGGCTTTCAAGATTGATGATCGATTAAAGAAGATCAAGGACAATCTAACTTGGATGGCTAACATCTATCATAAAATCTCTTGGAACGTGATATTATGTGTTGAACTGGTCATGATTTGCATGAGCATTAGTACTATGGACGGATCCAATGGCTTGGATTGGCAAAAAAGGTGTCATTATTCTAAATAAAAAAAGATGGCTAATTGTAGCACTTTTGGATGTCTTAGATCAAATCTGATGAGATGTTTAGATTATGATGGCTTAGATGTTCCAAATGAAGTCTTGGAGGACATGACCAGCCAAGAGTTTCAAAGTTTAGAAGTAAAAAAGCCCCCTACAAGGCTTTTTCAGTCAAGGGGTCAAAGGTTGACTAGTCCAAGATTCTAACTCCTTGATTTGCAAAATCTTAGCTAGGAAGATTTGTAAGTTTTGAAGCTTGCTATTATCTCTTGTAAGAAATTAGAAGTTGCCTACATGTAATTGATAACTCTCCAAGAAAGTTTAGCAATTGAGCAAATTTAGGAAGTTTTATTTCAAGCATTAAAAGATTTTTTTTCTCCTTGTTTTTAGGGTTGGATAATTGGACATTTTGTTCATTGAAGCTGAGACAAGCTAGAGTGCATCTCAACAAGGCTTTTCCGTATAACTTGTGGACACACTCAAGTGTAGTGAGACATAATATAGCTTCTTGTCTGCAAGGTGGTGCATGTGTATCTTTGCAGAGAGAGGTTGATTCCTTCCCTCGAAGATTTGTAGCTCTTGTTGATAAAACTGCATCCATAGGTAGTGATATTTCTTTGTGCTTGAATGCCAAGGTGATGTATTTGTATCCGTTTTAAGTCTAACCTCAAACTAAAGCTATGGTGGTGATTTCTATATCCATAAATATAATTGAATGTTTTTATTAATTCACTTATTCGCTAATTCCTTGCTTATTTCTAGTACCCGATTATCTGGTGTTATATGCTACCTGATATATTCAGATTTCACAGTTTCATTATTTGCCTTTAGTTGATTAGTTTATTTGTTCAGTGATAGTTCAAGTGATTCTTGTCACCTGGCAGGGGTACTTATTGCATAGGAACAGTGTACACAGTATCCTTGTACAAGTTAGTTGTCCTTCATGTAGTTGGGTAAACAGGCACTGCTTACGTGCATACGGCAAATTCTCTGTTTCCTGTAGGACTTTCTACCGGTGGATTGAATCCACCAGGATAAATTGAATGTAAATTGGGAGCACATCAAAGATGCAACTAAGAACACCAGTCTCTCTCACCAGATTACGTCCCTATACATCGGTTCCCAAATTATATTTCCCCAAAAATCATGTACCGGCAATAATAGTTGTGTAGGAGCAGTTAATGCTTCTACATTTCTTAGTCGATAAATATAAAAAGGATTGAACAGCGTGTTTTTTTTCCAATTCCTAGCACAACTATTATTGTTATCTTTAATACGTTTAGTTCATGCTGTAATAACTTAAATATACTAATTTAATATTTTACTTAGTCAAGCGATATCCCACATATATTATCTCTTAAGATATCTTGGCTGAATATGATTGCAAATTTTAAAATAGATGGAAGATATTTACTTGAATATTGGGTAAACTTGCATGGTATCTTTTAAGTATAATCCTATCAAATCATGTAATATGAACCGTTTGATTGGGTGATTTGTCCGAAGAATGATAACCATCACATTTATCAACGTTGAACTGTCTGAGTTGTCCACTATTTACTCTCGATGAAAAGTAGCTATTTAATGCTAAAGCTGTCAATTGGATGTCTACACAGCGACATGTACAAAGTAGGCTACTTTACCACATTTATAATAAGTTATAGATCAAAGACTGTTCTCTCCTTAAGTCATAGGAAACCGATGGGAATTAGGGGACGTACTGAAATAAGAAAAAATCACGTAAATCTGTTTGCTTTTTGTTTTTCATTTTTTTCCATGTTTACAAAAGAAAGTACATTAAAACTTGGTCAATTTAACTCAAATCAAGCAAGTCAAGATGATAACACAAAGAAATTCGAATATAATCCAAAATAACTTGACAGGATTGAGTAGCTAAAAGAGCAAATGACAAGCGAGTCGAACTAACTTGTACAAGTTTTTAAACTATGGCTTCAATTCTACCTTAGATTCAACAGAATTGAGGGAAGGAGAGCCATGAATAGAGAGAGAGAGAGAGAGAGGCAGTACTGGATTGAATGGCACAGAGAGGTAATAGGCCACGATTCTGCTTATAGTAGGTGTAAATTTTTTTGTTTTAAGCAGGTATGCACCAGGTAAATTCCTATTTAGCTAGGCTGCTCAATGAGCTATAAGATATAGAAATAGAGATACAGGTTAATTAAGTTTCTATTGCAATGATTCAAGGTATAGAATTAGAGACACGGGTACTACTATGATATTCATCCATTGGAGATAACAACCAGGATACATTGAATAGCCAAAGAGTCAAGGCTACAAAGGCAAGATCAAGCTACTACGAGAAACCAAGGATGCATATGAATTATGGAGCAAGTTTTCAGACTACCAATCTTCTTTTGTAACATACTATTTATGAGCATCCAATGGTCTTTACTCTCTTTTGCTGAGGGAAATAACCAAATTAATGTACTTCGCTTTCTCCCTGGACAAATGTTCAGCGACATTCTTTTCGTACCTCTGGAACAAATCTTTGATAATTGCATTGCCAAAGTGATTAGCGAGCATGGATTCTGCTACGACTCTTATGCTCTTTGTGACATTTCTTGCACTCTCGTACATTTCAAACACAAAGCCCTTGTTCTCATCTTTGTCATTGCCATCCCAATTTACTTCAATGATTTGGAACCCATTAAGAGTGAAGGATCCCTCGGTCTTGATTACAGCTTTCAATTCTTGAACCGAAGGTGTATAATAGGGCAGGTCGAAGGAATCTAGTTTTTCCTCTTCAATAACTCCCTAAATTGTACATGGTATTTTGTTAGCACATAAGCATATAAGAGTGTGCGCCCATAGCATGAGCAAGACAGAGAGATATTAAGTATATTTTGGGTACGAAAGGTACAGTCTCTCTCATGCGAGGAGGCCCACTATTTTTTGAATGATCCATTCTGTTCATCCAGCTATCTACCCCCAAAATTGGCAGTACCAAAATTCTCATCTTTTTAGAATACTTAAAAAAAGTGTTTTAAGGAGAGAGGCTTTTTTTTTTTTTTGTTCATTTTTTGATCATAGGAGGCCGGACTAAAGCCCACAAAAAGATGAGATTTTTGGTAGACCCCATCTTGAGAACCACATGTTTAATAAACAAATTAAATCATCACTCAAAATATGAGAAAAGAGAGAGAGAGAGAGAGAGAGAGAGAGAGAGAGAGAGAGAGAGAGAGAGAGAGAGAGAGAGAGAGAGACCTGCGAGACCATGTCCTTGAGTGCTTGTGCCATCAGCTCCCAGAAGGAACAACATTCATTGCTACTCGGATCATTGCTTTTTCTACCCATAATTGTAAGAAGCATACGTCCCCCCACAATTATTTCTTCAGAGCGTAACTTGAGAAACAATGAGAAATCTCTTTGAAATTGCTGCAAGTAAGCTTTGAACACACTTGGAGGGCTTGTCTTTGCTAAGTAGATGTTCCCCTTGTTCAACCAATTTCCCATCTCATCTTGAATCCCTTTAGGAACCTGTTGGCATATAATATAGGCAACCTTAAGCATAGGCAATGACATATTTGTACGTAGTTATGTAAGAAGAGTCCTGCTATTTTCACGATTAAGAAAAAAGGGAAAAAGAAGTCTCGGTGTTTTTGAAGCTATCAACATTTGATATTAGACACAAACATTTTTATTTTGTTTCTTAGATCTATCATGTTCATCTTGTTGCCGCTTAATCATAAAAATCACACCAATAAACAGGCGGCAAACATCAAATCGTAGTTTGGAAGTACACTAAAGGGATCGAACAAGATAAAACAGTTAATTTTTTTAATTTTTTTTTTAAAATTATGCCTAACGTCATGAAATGCCAGCATTGATCCAATATGAGATGCTTATTTTATTTTTTGAAAATACTTGTAATCCTGTAACAAAACTTAAGCTTAGACTTTGGTTCATATATGTAAGTGGGTTTTAATTTCATTCATCAATATTAACTAGACAAACTGGCCTCCAAAACATTTATTAAGGAGAGACTCAATGCAACATCCAAATTCGCCAGCCTTAAGAGGATTTGAAAGTGCACAGGTTGAAGATCTATACTATAGACTTCAATCCGGGTTATCAGCCCCTGAAATGTAGAACAATTAAGGTTCTGTGGTCAAAAGGAAAATTCTCAGATAGATCGGCCTCCAAAGTCTTCGCTCACCAAGAAGATTATTAGAGACCTAGTTTTGTTTGGAATCCATGGGCTTCTCCAAATGTTATCTTCTTTGCATGGATCTTGGCTCATGACAAAGCTATTACAATTGGTCATCTATTTTCAAGAGGATGACATGTGTGGTCTAAATACAAGAAAACTTGACTGACTTAAAGTGAGGTAAGTTGACTTCACTTGAAGCGACTCCTAGGTGAGTCGAAAATACACATGTAAATTTTTTAATAATATTTTATTTAATTTTATTTTCGTATAAAAATTACAATTTACATGTATAAAACAATAGTAATCTAGCTCGGTAGGGTGTTGTATTGTTGTCTTTGAAGTCTTGGTTTCGAGTCTTTGCCTAACTTAGGATTTTTTAATATGCAACAAGTCAACTTGATAATTGACTCAATTTGCTATTGGGTCAAGTAGCTCAGACAAATTTTCAAAATCTACTCGGAAGTTTTAGAACTCCAAAGCTTACTAAAAGAAGGAAGCTTTTGTAGAGGCATATGGTTGGACAGGAGCTTGATTTGTGTTTCTTGATTGATAAGTCACTACAGGCCTGTTGTGGTCTGCTCCTTTTTTGCACCCTGCATAATATGCAGGAGCTTTGTGCACCGAGCTACCCTTTTGATCTATAAATCACTACATGGAAAGCAAGGTGGATCTTGATACATCTGGAGTTTAAAGGTTATTCTATCAATGAAATCATTAGGAAATGTTAGAAACTAGACGCACTACCAAGGGAAAGAGAAATTCATGCCAAGATGGGCTCCTCCACCCAATCACTTCAAACTAAATTTTGATGGAGCCGAACCCAGACCTTCCGAGTATTGGAGGGATTTTCAGAGACACATCGCATGATCTCACTTTTTATTTCACAAGTTGCGGTGAAGCAAAGTGTAACAAAGCTGAGATAAAAGCTGTCTTTAGTGGAATTAGAATCTACAAATCCCTTGGCTTTGGACTGTTAATAGCTGGAGGAGACTCTTCTAGTGTAATATCTTGGTTGAAGAATTCTAGCTCCCCTTTGTCCAATTTTGGCATTGTTATTGATAGAATAAGGATCTTAATCGGGATCTCGGAGGTTTGCTTTGAACATGTTCTTTTTGTTCAGCCAATGCAAGTGGGGAAAGCCTTGATGGAGGAGTCAGTTTTAGAAACTTTAAGAGTTAGATGGGCCAAGAAAGTTTAACCACGCTATTTTGGCTAGCTCTTGTAATGCTATTGGATTACTCGATTTTCTCCTAACGTAACTAGTAATGTGCTATCTCCTCACTCTCTCTTTGGTGTCGCCAAGCCTTCTTCCTTTCTTACCCATCCATTTAAAGAAAAGTGTTATAAAATGAGGCTCTTTAACTAAGTCTTAAAATTAGTCTCCATCTCAGCTTGTCAAGTGTCCTATTTAATCACCCACTCTTATTAACTTCCTTTGTGCTGGTACATGCACTACAAGTATGCTTAAGTGATACATGCGGTATGGAGAGAGGAAAACCCACTTTGAAGCTTGCTTAAAAAGCCTCACTTTATTATTTCCAAAAAATGTAAATTCTAGTCAACAAATGATGGGATCTAATAGACTATAGATGAAATCAAGTCCATTCTTGGGGATGATTTCCCTTCTTTTCGCACCTAAATAGGCCTTCGAATCAAGAGTATGATGAACCTGCCAAGTTGGTGGTCCTTTAGCCCAAAATCGGATTTTTACTATATTGGTTATAGTTTCTATTCTGCTCCTGTTTTGGGAGCAATGGTGCTGATAAGTTGTGGCCTTTTGTTTTCGTACCTTGATGATGTTTCTTGGGCTTGATTTCTTGAGGTGGAGTCTCTCATGTCGTGTCTTGAGAGAAGGCGTTTGTTGCAGTTCTATTATGAAACTGCTGCCGGATGGTGTAATTGATGGATCATCTCCATCTATATCAATCAACTTACCATTCCAAAGAAAAGACAGTCAATAAAATTTTCTGTTCTGGTTTTCTCTATGTTTTGCAGTATTATGGCTATATTTTAATATACCCTACAATATACAGAACATATTGACAATATTTTCAAAGTTCCTTTTTATTCTTTTTACTTTTATGTAAGTTTTTTGTTAGCCACTTTTATTGATAAAAGTACTCATGGTATAGAAATTTTATTTTGTAAATATTGATAATTTGTCCCTCCTTCCAAAAATCTTTTAACTTTATTGGAAAAAAATTTCACAATAAAACATTGGGCGAAAACCCAAATCGTTCCGTGTTGGTAAACAAAACAGATTAGCCATCAGAACAGAATTGACAGCTATGGCTGTGTTATTAGGTAAAGTCAAGGATTTAGATGCTTCAAGAGAACAAATTTTCTTTTCTTTTTCTTTTAAATAGATGCACAAATACCCTTGAGCAGTAACGTTCACAGTTGGCACTCGGGTGCACTCTTGAGCAGCCTCAAACTCATGACCTTCATAGTTGCATCTCACTCATGTGCTACTACGACACACACGCCTTTCTAGAGACAATCTTACGCATTGAAAAAAACAAAAAGGTGTTCCAATAAGCTTACACAATTAAGAAGAGAGGAAGGTGTATATTTTCATTTTTAAAAACTCTTATTTCATATAAGTCATTCAAAATATTAGGAATGACATAAATATGCTAGAACTCAAATTTAATGACTGTTGAATAGTTTTAGCCTTTGTTTTAGGTAAAAATTATGATCATTCATTTTTATTAATTAAAAAAAAATCAAAATAAGTGATTATGACCATTCATTTTTATTAATTTTTTCAAAGATCCATAGGATCATCCAAACACATTGATTTCTTGTGGGTTAATTAACTTTGGCATTAACATGATGAATAACTTTGATCTACAATAAAAGTTTCACACTGCATAGAAAATGGGCAAGTATACCGTGCTTTCCTCTTGAGCTTGTACACGATTTTGGACTTAGATAAAAAAATTATGTACATTTTGCACTTCCAGATTCTAAGATGGTTTTTCTCTTAAAAGAACGCTATTTGGACTAAGTTCTAAGGCTGACTCCAAAACCCTGCCTAGTGAAGCCCTACCTTTGCATATTGTAACCCAATCATCTTCTTTTGCCTTTCTGATCTACAAATTGCTCGGATATTTTTACCTACAAGTTTTTCTAGTTGAAAATTCAATGGTTGTGATATAAACACTCAAAATACATAGCTAAAATTATCCAGCTGACATGAATTTTAGTGTCTAACCAATCTAAAAGAAGTCGAACACTGTGGATGAATCAGATTGAGGCTTAGCTAAGTGAGATTTCAAAGTCTGTCCTGAAATTAGTCCTCATAGCATTTCTTCCTCTTAATTATTTGCTTACCTTGCATTTATTTGCTATTACTTACAAAGAATAGAGCACATATAGATAATTAATTTTGCCTATTGATTACATACTCGCTTGAAAATATCAGAGGAAGTGTTTCTGCTTTTAAGTGTCATCAAGTGTAATGCACGAGCGTGCTTAAAACTAGCACAGTTCATGTCCGAAGTAGCAACGAGATAACAAGTTCCTATTAATTTAGCATGATACTTTTCTACTAAAACCGATACTGAGACCTATGTTATTATTTTCACAAGTTTTGACTTCCACAACCAGTCAAAAGTGTGGATATATAACAAAAGAGAAGGAAAAAAGAAAAAGAAAAGGGAAAGTCCTGGCAGGATCCTAAAAAACGATGCGCTTCAGAAGACACATGGTTAGAACACTTTGAATGCTTTGATCCATTTATTTTGTTAAATTCAATGGTCGTGATTTGAAATTTTAAAATGACAAAACTAAAATCATTCAATAATTACAAATATTTAATATTTAGATAATTTAAGATAATGAGACATGATCAATAAATCAGATCATCTAAAGTATGGCTTGTCTATATGACATCCAAAAATAACTGTCCTTTTTAGCATCCCAAAGCATTTTCCTAGAAAGGCAAAAACACCCACTCTGAAAGCTTGTACCAAATTTCAGGCTGTAATTCCACAGTTAGGTGCAAGAAGCATTTCACAACTTTGCTGTCTACTTAACCTTAATTTATATAAGTGGTTAGTGTACGTTATGGAAATTTTCAAATATTATTATAAATTTACTCCATGTATTAATTTATCATGGCTACAAAAGTTGGAAACCGCGGGTATGTTTTCTCAGTTTAACAGAAGTATCAAGTGATATGTTTCTCAGCTGAGCAATGGAAGAAAGTTTTACCTCTCTGAAAGTTGGTTGGCTAGGACACTTGGAAGCCATAGTTCAAAAGTTAAAAACTCGATGCAGCTCCAAACTGAGGTGAATTGAGTCACTAGAAGCGACTCGCGGGTTACTAAAAAAAAACTCTCGGTAGGATGGTGTTTGTAAGTTTTCAAAGAGAGAGCTGGCCAGCAGACCTGAGCCATAGTTCAAAAATCAAAATTTCTGTTCGACTTGAGACTAAGATGAATTAAGTCAACAGAAATGACTCGTGGGCTACTCAAAAATAGTTTTGAGTAGATTAATGAATAAATTTTGGGTCAAATCACAGTGGATACAAACACTTTTTGGTCATGAAGCGACTTAAAGGGCAGCCTCGGTGCACGAAGCTCCCAACCATGTGGGGTTCGGGGAAAGGGCGTACCACAAGGGCCTATAGTCGGCAGCCTTACTTTGCATTTTACAAGAGGCTAATTCCAGGCCTTGAATTCGTGACCAAGGTCACGTGACGACAACTTTTTTTGTCATGACTCAATTTGAAAATTGTTTTTATCGCGAAGTGAGTCAATTTTCTAATAACTTAATTTGTTATCAAGTCAAGTAACTCCAATTAATAATTAACTTGCGATTTTTATAGTAATGTTTGAAGCGCATCTCAACATTAACCTAGGTCCTCACGCTCGTCGAAGTAGCAACTAGCATTAGTTTATCGAGAGTAACCTTCAGGGACAGTAACAACTCCCAGGCATCGGAGTCGCCTTTGAAATAGTAATTAACTCTAACAAGTTGTCAAAGACCTTTGTAATAGTAATTAGCTCTAACAAATTGTCAAATAGAAAAGGAGATTAAAAATGAAGTTTACCCGAGAGAGCCAGTGAAGACTATACGAAGAATGAATAAAGTGTAGACTTTCGCTAGGAAAAAGCCTCCCATAAAATGAACCAGGCGCTCCTGCAATGAAGCATGGTCCGGCATCGATGTCCCTTGCTTCTCTAAGTTTATCGTAGAAGCCGGGTAGTGAGCGGAAAATGGTGTTGAAATCGTTTCCTGGAAGATCATTTAGGAATACTTGGAACTCGGGAGACGGACGGTTTAGCTCACAACATCTCCTGCCGATGGCGTCGATAACCTCATTGACCACTAAAAGAGTGTTGGGACCCGAAGAACAGCCCAAGTCTGCTATCCCAAACCTCTTAGGGAAAGAAGCACAGTAAACATCTAATACTGTCTTTTCCAGTTGGGGCTTTGTTTTAATGATTACTTCTCTCTGTGACAAGGAAACGACTAATTAGATAAACAATTATGTAATAGGGAAATGATCTTCCCAGCCCTTGTATTGACATTACTCCTGCACCCTGCTGGTCTTTTGGTCGTTCACGGTCAAATTTTTAATTGCCCATTTTATGGACTAGTTAATGGTCCTACAGTTGGTGTTCGTTGCTTTTGCAGGATAAGCGGAGACTTACAGCTTCTTGGTTGCGAGACCGCAAAAGCAAAACAAACTGTAATGAACAACGGTACAGGTAGAGACTTTGCTGGTTATGCAAACCATTCATCTTCTGGGTAGGTGCAGCTCTCTAGAAAGGCCATCTCCCAGAATATCATTCGTCGGACAGTCTTATCTGTTTGTTGCTCATGAGGTGTAAAGAAAAGACAAGCCATTCATTTCGCACCTCAAAACAACAAAAGTTAAGATCATTGTTGTGATTTTGTGGCTGTATCTTGTCTTAGACAACAGCAGCAGATGAATGGTTTTGATCTGTGAAATGTGGACCTCTTCTATGATAATAGAGTCAATACATAGTAAAACTTTACTCTTGTAATGGCCTTCCATATAATTTCTACAGAGAGAGAGAGAGAGAGAGAGAGACCTCATGTAATGAGTTATTGGAGTAGCTAAGTTCTCCAGTTCCTCCATTCATGTGAAGAACGCTCTGTACTTCCATGATCTGTCTGCTTCCTTTCACCACTATGATTCCTTCCACCAGGACCCGGCTTTTATAGACATACTAGCCACGGCCACGTGCACAATCACGTGTTTGAGTTAGAGAGGGGGAGTTAGGGGTAGTATGAGATTATCAAATACTTTTCGAAATGTAGGTCTCTCTCTCTCGTTCGAGTACGATCTGTCTCTCCACAGCCGCAGAAACTTGGATGTCAAAGGCCCGCCGATCGTTTCCAACTAAAACCGTGCCAGATCTGGGTTTGATTTTAGTGAAGTTGGGCTATTTTGTGGTTGCTAGATCTTGGATTTGGTAGATTTTACCTTTTTTTTCTCCTCTCAGATCTGCATTTTATTTATTTATTTTGGCCCTTTTGGGTTCGGTTTTGAATTTGCCCAACTAAGTAATTCTGGTTCCATCAATTTCATCTTGAGTGCCAAAATCTACAGCAGACAAAATACTGTATGTACAACATTTTATTTATCTTTGGCATGTGAGATTGCCAAAGCTGAGGTGCTTGATAGCTTTATCCTGTATAACATGAAGAGTCATAAACAGGTTGAGACCATGTTCTAATTTCTTCGGTAACTTTCGCCGATTCTATTTAAGAAACCATAAGAATACACTAGTTCTTCTCTGCGGTGTCCATGTGTGTTGCCAAAGAAATTTTCATGGTTCTGTCAATATTGTTGCCAACGAATACCAGTTTCTAGATTTATATACACCAGATTACTTTAGTAGAAGAGATCCTAACAAATTTCTGATAAGCAAGATAGGAGGAAGAATTGTAACTGCAGCCCATTCATTGTGAATTGGCTAATTGCGCCTTTTTTTGGATTCTATCAGTACGTCTGTGACTAATTTGGATCGTTCCATGTTGGTGGATAATCCCTTATCTTCTTTTAGTTTGATTTCATGCAGAAATAACTAATTAGGCATATTGATACTTGTAGTTTTGTTCTTTCGATGCTTGTTTTGATGTCGTTGTTTGGTAATTAGGGAAAAGAAAATTCATCTCAATGACCTGAAATTCTTTTGCAATCGTCTAAAACAGTCCAAGCATTAAAATAATTTGCCAAAAAGTTAATAAAAATTTGTAGAAAAAGTTATTCAGATAACTTTATCTCAGAAACAAGGAAAAAAATCATTATATAATGCTCTTAGAATGAACGTATTTTCACTTTCTGACTTAGCGTAAGGCTGAGGAAGAGTGGAAAGAATTCACACCACTTCTTGGACTCACCCCTTGATTGTTTTAGATTTTCAGCCCTCAAGATGAGTGGATATCAAAACTCTCATAAGTTCTTCCCTTGAAATATAGATGTTATTGTATATTTTTATTAATGTATACAATACCATCCATAAGTTGTATTTTTTCTCGTGCAACTGATTGGTATCTGTCGACCTCGAGAGTGAGGCCAATAGGTGGGGAAGACTCCTGTACTACTAATGGGGCTTTACAATCACACTTTCCTTGTGCCACTGAAATCTTCCCTACCTTCTGCTACTAGGATCCTGCCGTTGCTTGTCATCATTCGAAAATACCCTCAAAAGCAGAATGCTTTATGGATGGTAAAAGGAATGCCACCTATGGATGATGTCGTCCATTCATCATGTTTGGTTTGTTTTAGATTGGCCGAACATCAAATTCAAGATCATGGGATTTTTTAACTGGAAAAACTAGGAGCTAAAAACATCTAATTGGCATAACTTTTTGTTAGTAGTATAATATGAGCAAACAAGATAAATAGATCATCCAAAAGTGAGCCCCAGTTAGGTGGCATCTTATAAGCTGTCCTTTTTAACATTCTTCTAGAAGGAGTCATTGGTAAATATATGTTAGATAGTGATATACGTGCTCTTTGCTTTTCCTTGTGAGCCCCTCAATGATCACAACAACGATAACTTTAGGTGGGGCCAATATTTTTGAAGATTGCACAGCTCTCAATGTTTTCCTCTTTTAGATCAGCCATGATCAAAAGTTCTCATCTGAGCAACTGCAACCTTTGTTCTTTCAACTCAAGAAAAGCTGTACTTAGGATCATCCAATGAATAAGAATTTCACATGAAATTTTCAAAAATTTGGGCCTAACTTGAAATTATAGTCATCCATATAATCTATTAAGGGTATGCACACCATCAACAACTAAACCACTTGGCTTTAATCCAATGGCATGGCTGATAATCGATTTCAACAAAAACCAGTGGTTGGCTCTCTTTTTTCCATTTTATTTTTTTGCCGAAACTCTAAATGGGGTTTATTGGATCAAAAGGTCTAGAAATATTTAATCAAGATAAAACAAGTATTTAAGAGTTTGGACTAGTTATTATATACGAGATTAATGGATTGGATCATGGCTCAGTGGCACACGTAGGTCCCAAAAAATGCAGTTCATGGCGTATGGTTTTATCTTTTCTCACTACGACTCTCGAAACATCTTGGTCTGAAAGAGGCCCTTACATAGGACTCCAAACAAGTTAGGTCAATCTAGATGTGAATCCGGCAACCAGGATATTTTTCTTGTTTCTGGCCGGATAAACCGGGGAGCATTATTTAAACCACTGTCAAAGGACACGTACGAAAAAGATACAACTTGAATGATGAAGCGAGAAAGACAGCGCCACAGAAGCTTCAGTACTAACAAAGCCGACCTTGGTTCGGGAACCACATTTGTGAAACACGCACTGTTCTGTTGCTTCCATGAGAAACGATGAGGTAAACCCCCCCTACAAGAATGTTCCATGCAGGAGAGGTGAACTTGGCCCCCATGAGATTCTCATTTTCCTGTTTTTTCCCGGTAGGTAAAGTGTGAACTTGAACCCACAGACTTTAGGTATGTGATAAGGCATTTACCAACTCGTGTAAGTAATTAGGTGTTAGAGACATAATTACTGGTTGCCCATTTTCTTGCTGCTTAAACTTTTATACTGAATAGGAAACTAACAATAGGGTTTTATAAACCCAAAGGTTGTAAGGTTAAATGTTGATACCTCACTTTTCTCAGATTTTCATGCAAGAGTACAAAAAGGCTTTTCACTTGAGGAATACGTGGAATATAATTATTATTGGCCCACTTTTTAAGTTAAATGTTAAGATAAACTAAGTACTCGATTGGGCTGAGATTGGAACAGAATTCTATCAATAAGTTGGCAAATAATGACATGCAAATAGAAAGTAATATAAATAAGATGATTTTTATCTCAATTCATCTCAAACACCACTAACAATGAAACAAAGAGATATTATTTCATTTCATCTCATCTTGAACACTATTAATAGTGATATGGTCAATATGATCTCATATCACATCATCTCATCTCATCTCATCTATGCAGTATCGACGGTCTGGTATATTTCTACAAGAGTGACCCTATGGTACCATTCCAATTTTACGTATGCAGAGAAATCAGAAAAACACTCCAAATCAACCATATGTGTGGTCTTTCATGCAAAAGTAGTGGCGTGCCACACGTTGAACGCTACCATGAGATCACAGCTTATAGCGTTACTTTGTGTGATTTTAAGCTCCCAATGGGGTCTTCTTCCTAGGTTTGACGGGTCTTTTTCATTGATTGACTAGGGACATTTTTATATGGATTCTTTCAAGGAAAATACTTTCCCGATGCAAAAAATGACGCCCGAAAAGGAGCAAATCAGCTGGAGAGTCCTTTAATCCGTTCATCATATTCATCCTGTCTTAGATTGGCTAACCACAAAACTTATGACTATTGAATAATCTGAATCATTTTTATTTTTTAAATCACATAAGTTAAAAATTTACACAAAAAATCTAGTGGCTAGAAGCCCTCAGTGGGCGTGAATAATGTTATGAAGCTTAAACAAGACAAGCAGTGCAAGATGAACGATTCAGGTCCCTAAAGTTGAGATCTATTCGATTGCCTCATTTTCAGGGTCCTTTCCCTGCCTTCTGCTAGATAAACTGGTTCAATTGTTTCTTGACAAATATATCTTGTAAAGAAATGAATTATTTATCCGAAGTCTTTCTTGGAGAATGACAAAGTTTTCTAGTACCTGCGTCAGCTTAGATGACGAAAGCATGGATGATGAAAGCTTGGATGATTACTTTAGGGAGACTTGCTTCCCTTATTTCTTGTTCGTGGTCTTTGCGATTGCATGGACGGCGAAAACAGCCGGATGATTGGTTTAGGAAGACTTGCTTCAATTATTTCTTGTTTGTGGTCTTTGTTAATCGATCCTTTAGCATGATAAATATTCCAAGGGCTTGACTTGTCCTTTCCCTTATGGTTGGCTGATCCAAGTTTGTTCGGAGTTAGATGAGTGTTAGATAGTCATTTTTCACCAACATAGCCATTAAGAATCAGTACTTAATCATACGATGGCAATACATCGCCATTTTCAGTAGCAATAACTAATATTTTATCCTTTCCACCAAATTTCATAGAGAATCACAAGAATTCGGTCTGATGCCTTTTTCCTTGGACTAGTTTAGTACACGTGATTCACAAGCGGTGACTATTTATAAGCATAGTTGTCTGCTTTCTTTAATCTATTATGGTAAGCTCAGTCAATTGAAGAAAGAAGAAGCTAAAACTGCTTTAAACAAAAGACCAAAAACTGTTATTCAAAGACCAACAAATGTATTCAAAAGACCAACAAATGTTATTCAAAGAACCAATAGATGTCTAGTGTAGTTGGTCGAGGACGACATCTTATGTTTAGTCATATATTTGAATTATCACTTCTATTTTTGTTAAGGAATAGATTCAGGAGCGTGTATGAGTAAGAGTGTTGAGTAATTTGCTTTATAATTCCTACTTAAAAAAGAAAAAAGAAAAAATAATTAATGCTATTTGGCTTTCAAGGCTATTATCACTATGAAGGATTTTTACTTTCAAGGAAAATTATGTCTCGATGAGATTGACCAAGGTGATAATGTATTTTTAGGTATCATATTTGAGATTCATCAAATAGACCCATGTGCATAGGGTATAGTCATCAAGAATTGTGAGAAAATACTATGCTCCATTGATTGCAAAATATGGTATCCTCCCCAAATATCAACATGAATGAGTTCAAAAGGTGTGTTGAGTTTTTTTAGCCAATGGGCAAATTAAACAAGTAGAGTAATCACAAGAATTTATGTTTCCAATGAAAGAGGAAAGTATAGAAAGACTCTTATTGGAAGGGTGGCAAAGCCGTTAGTGTGAGGAATTATGTACCATCTTGATGGTTGAGTTGCAAGTGGTCTGCCGCAAAGTATCAAGGTAGTAGAGTCCTCCTCGTGCACTTCCCATCCCAATCATTTTCCTAATTGTTGGTCCTGAAGCAGACATGTATTATTAGTATAAGTGGCAACACATTGAGAACTGCGAGTGAGTTTGGTAATGGATATCAGATTTAGTTTGAAGGATGGAACACATAGCACATTATGTAATGTAAATCTATCAAAAGAGACACTACATGCATGTGTGACAGTAACCACTCCTCCATTGAGAAGATACACAGTTTGGTTGACAGCTTAAGAATTTGTGGTAAACAAGCCCGGAGAGCAAATCATGCGATCAATTGCTCATGTGTCAAGTATCCAATACATGGTCTTATAGGAAGTAGAAGTGTATAAATTTGAGATATTATTCATGGCAGATGTACTCTCGATGTAATTATTTATGAAGTTTTGCTTGTGGCTATTCAGGGTTTCTGTCAAATTCGAGTACTATGTTGCCATGAGATTAGAGGAGTTCTAATCTATTGTTGTTCTACTACTAGCATGGTTGGCTTTAGGCGTAAACTTTTTGCACTCTTGTTGGTCTGGTTTTCTACGAACAAAGTTCTTCTTTTGCAACTTATGACAAATATCAATGTTGTGAACTTTGAAACCACATTAGTCACATTTAAGATGTGATCAGCATGTTGCCAAAGTATGTCTAATTTTGTCACAAGTTCCACATTTCAAAAGAGGTCTTTTGGATATGAAATTCTTCCCAGAATTTTGTGAATTATATCTTGCTATAAGCATAGTGATATCTATCATGGGAGTACTTACCTTAGATATTGACTGTTGCTCTTCATCTTGAAGGATGAGAGAGTTTCCTTTGTTGATAGTGGGAAGTGGTTCCATAGGTAGGACTTTCCTCGAACTGTAGGATAGACTTCATTGAGACCCATAAGAAATTTCATAATCTTTTGATTTTGTTTGAACTACAAACTCTCTCTTACATTTTTGCAAGTGTATGTTTGGATTGGACATAATGTGTCGAGTTTATCCCAGAGTTTCTTCAGTTTGGCATAATAAGTGCCAAAAACTATGTTATCTTGTCTACAACCATGAATGGCTTCTTCAATGTAAAAAAGATGAACATTGTTGGTTCATGAAAAGTGCTTCTTTAGATCATGCCAAATATCATGAGCATTGTCACTATACATTATGCTTGCTCCAATTTCATGTGAGATAGAGTTAATTAACCATGCTTTGATGAGATTGTTGCAACGTCTCCACCGTTCAAGTTCTGTGGTAGATGTAACTAGTAGTTGTGAAATCGTACCATTAACAAATCCCTCCTTATTCTTAATACTGAGGGCCATGAGTATGGCACGTGATAAGTGTCTAAATTTATATAAAAATCACATTGCCCACGTGTTATAACTTATAGCATTAAATTAGGATTTTTTACCAAAATTTATAGCACATGCATCTCTAACCTAAAAAATCAAATATTTGATAATTTGCCAGTTCAGAAGCTAATTCAAGATAAGTATGAGAACAATCATAATTTTTAGAATTTAATAACAGTTTTTGTCTTTTATAGGAAGCGAGATGGTGATTCAACAACTAAGATTGATAGAAATGAAAATTGAAGATCAAGATGAAAAGATCAAGTTAAGGCCTAAATGTCATCAATCCAAAGTGAGATCAAGGATCATGATCACCTTAAGGCAAGCAAAAGATGGAATTGGAGAAGTCAAATGTGACTACATTAGGCCCATGCACAACCTATGCAAAGTCCACCACCTGTGCATGAGATTCACTTAAGTCACATAAGTCATGAAGAAAGTGACAAACTAAGGAGCCTTGCTAACCATCAAAGCCAAGGGGGTTAAGCCACAAATCCAAGCCAAAAGATCCCCCAAGGCCAACCATGAAGCGAAGCCAAATGAGCTCTCAAAGCAAGCCATAAAGCCACCTATGCAAGCTACATAGAAGGCTATGATTGGAGGAGAATCTAAAGCAAATATCCATGGGGTTTTTAAGATGATAATGAGAAGATATTTGGGTGAAAATCAATGGGAAAGCATGCATGTAGACCAATAGAAAGTGCCCACATTTATTTTCTCTTTTTTAATCTTATTTTCTACTTATTTTTATCTCTTTCCACCTCATCCTACATGATTCTTACGAATTTTTACTTAGGGGAAATGTAATAACCCTGAATTTTTGTAACGTATTAAGGCAAATTAATAAAGTTTGAACTTTTAGAAATTCTGGGCTGGAATATTAGGTTATTGAAAAATCTCTTTTTATGGAGATTATATCATGAATTAAAATATATAAATTATGGATGTACTTGGAAAACTGATCGAAACAACATTAAGTACGTTCAATTCTGAGTTAAAATGAAAATTCCTTAATTTTCTCCATTTAGGGGCAAAATGGTAATTTTACCCATATTCCATATCTAAGAAATAAGATCTCAATATTCATGAAGTACTTAGAAATACGATTCCAACGCCACTAAGTACGCTCGATTCCGAGTTCGAACAAATATTGCCTATTATTCTCCAATTTTTGAGTTCAAAGGGCAAAAACATCTTTTCACATAAAAGTGGGGCCCACAAAGTGGGCCATCATTCTAGAAGCAACAATAATTGCTCAGTGCATTATTGCTGATAGTGGAGATTGTAGTGGAGAATGGAGAATGCACTTGTAATAAAAAATTCTAAAGTAATAAAATATCTTATTAAAAGAAATGATAAAAAATTCAAATTTGGCTATAAACATGTCCCAAAATTTTCCAAAATTTTTCACAACCTTAACCACGAAATTTTCAAATCTTCCCTGGAGTTTCAGCCCCAAATTCTCATTCATCCCTCCCCAATCTCTATTTTCTTATTTCTCTCTCCTCTTTCTAAGTGGAACAAGAGACCTAAATTCAATTAGGCACTTCGTTTCAGGTAGAATCTGATAAATTTCACCTTCCATAACCTCCTATACTACAGTATATACAAAATTCCCTAATCAATTTCAAGATCCAACGGTTCCAACAACAGAAAATCACAAAAAGGTGGACAATCAGGCTATGTTATCATCAACCGGTAATTCTCTCAAATTGAGCATCAAATATATGTTTTTTCTCCAATCAGGTTGGTGGAACTACTTCCCATACATATTTCTTATGGTTTAGTGTACTTTTTATTTTTCTGTAATTTAATTTGAATGAAAAATGGTAAAAATAAAGTAAGTACAAGAGCCTTCAATTTATGGTGATAGAGAACTCAGATGAAAATTTTGAGCTTTCTAATAGATCCAGAAGGGTTAAAAACTCCTAGGATACAATTTTCAAGAAAATCTAACAAGGTTTGGACCCTCAATTGAGAGAGATTAATTCTGGTGGGCCCAGATCAAATCTGGACCCTAGGAACGATTGAAAACTTCAATTTAAGATTGTGAAGTCATATGAACTCCAAATTGAGATCAGAAAGAAGCTATGGAAAGCTTGTAATGTCTAGTTTCTAATGAAGTCATAAAATTTTTAAAATTTATTTCTGTATTTTTCTGTATTTTTCTATATTTTGGAAATAAGTGTCCAATTTCTAAGATCTTCAAGATCTGAGGTGATCAGATCTTGGAAATTTATTTTAGTGATGATATAATAATATAATAAAGTAATATCTATTGTTAATTTGGACAGATCTTGGATAAAATAGGGGATCTACCCTTTATGGAGAAAAACCCTAAAATAAAAATAAAAAAATACAAAGGGACCCACTTGATCAATGAGATCAAGTATGATCAGATCCTTGAGATGGAGTAAAGGGATGATATTATGATGGAATCCAGTTCGATCATGGATGAAATGTGACAAAATCAAGTGGATATGATTTTTGGATCTTAATGGATTAAAAGCCCTAAAGGTAATTAAAACCCTTAATCTAAAGGAAAACACCTAAGATCTAATGGTTGGATCATATTTAAAGGTTTATAATAATCTTAATAAAATTAGTTTAATTGTCTTTTATTGGATATAGAAGTGTAAATGTGATTTATGTTCTAAGTTAGAAAGCATGATAGTGTAATCTTTAAATTTTAGTATGATATGCCCTAAATGAGTAATTTGTTAGTAGATTTTGATTATCTTAGGATCATGTTAGTTTTATTTCACTAGCTTAAGTTACATTCATAGGAAGAATGTTAGTATATAGTTGTTAAACTTATATCTGATTTATGCTTTCAAGTTGATGATTTACTTATTGTCAAATTTTATTCAATTGTTAAGTAATTGTTAAGATATAAGGAGCATAAATCACCAAAAATGTAAACTAATGAAATATAGAAATTCATGGACAACTAAGATGAATGAATGATTTTGACTTAATAAGGGCTATAGTTAGTAGGACAATATAAGGAATGATTTATCATTTCCTTGGCCCAAAGTAGGAAAATAATGAACATCCATGGATGACATTGTGCATATCCATGGAAATTAATTAAAATCAATTAGAGAAGGGACTTAAGGTAAAGAGCTCATAGGAACCTTGTCATAGGTTGAGCTAGTACCACTCCAGTGGACTCTGAACATTGTGGTTATAGGGGGTATACAAGAGCCAAGTACTTTTCCCTCACTTTCCGTTGATGTAAGAGAGGTCTAAACGCCTCCTTACATGAGGGTTGTATTAACTACTTTTTGAGCAGACTTTAACTGGTAAGTACTAGTCATCCTGAAATAAGGAGGAGTTGTCTAGTAATAGGAAGAAATAAATTATCTTCAACCAAGTAAGACACTAACTGGTTGAATAATAATAAGAACATAAAAAGATAGCAAATTATCTAATCCTAATAAAAATAGTAAGTAAGATAAGGATGATCAAACAAGATGAGATCTTGTATGATCAAAAATAATAAAGAAAAAGAAACACCAATGTAGATTAGATTGTTTATGTATGATATAGATAGTATTTGTATAGATGATATTAAACCCTTAGACATATGATATTCAAGGAAGAAAGAGTTAGATTATCCTACATAAGGATGATCAAAAGACCATTTAGTATGCACCCTTGATTAGAAAAATGACATTATACATATGATTTGACAAATATATGTTGATCGAGACTATGGCAGATTTCAAGGAGTAAGAATACCTTATTGAGGTAGGTGGATTATTAAGAATGCTTTTACATAAAGATACATGTCTAATACATGATCTTATGTTTTGAAGTATTGACATGTATAATACCAATATATTAAGGTAAATACCTCAAATTGAAATATGATCCAACCAAATGATGAGAAAAATAAGTATTAAATGGTCAAGTTGAGAATTGAGAACAACCCTAAGTGAATAGGAAAGTAGAAAATATTTCAGTCTAGATAAACGCAGATAGTCATAGTCTGATATGCATAAGTATTATTTTACATACAAGCTTGGAGGCTTGTGGTTTTGTTTTAAACAGGCATATGCCTGGGGATACTATGCTAGGAGAGTTAAGAGAGTTTGGCCACCCACTCTCTGAAACTTGATGATATTGAATACCAAGCCTAAGAAAGGCTAAAAGTCGGGTGGGGCAATTATGGGAAGGCCACCACCTTGTGATGGCCATGGTCCTCCCATATGGACATGGATATTGTAATTTCCACTGAGAATGGTATAAGTGGATTATTGAACAGTTATCCGGGCTACATGGATCGGATCTACAAGCATAGTAGTCCTTGATTATTTTGCATTATGATGCATATGAAATTGGCATAGTGAAATGCCTTAAGGGATGACATGATTTCTACAAGAGGGAGATAGCCCCTCCTAAAAAGATGGTGTCTCCCCACCTTACCAACTCTTAAATGTTACATGGTTGCCCTAGGTCTATGCATCATCTTAACCCTTAGATCTCTTCCCTTTACCTCCACCTTAGGATCACCTATTAGTAAGATTAGAAAGAAGCCAAAACACATAAAGACTTTTCTATTTCTCTACACCTCCCTCCTTTGTTTGTGGTCTCCTTGAGGTACTTAAGTTCAGGTAGGTATTGGATATTCCCTTCTTGTTGCTTTAAAACTCTTGCCTCTGAATTCAATGTGTTTTGTCTTTGCTTTGTTCTTGATTCCATGCTTATTTCCCTTGACTTGTTCCTTAATCTTACATGTTTGTTTGCCATTTGATTTCAGCCTTAGATCCTTATTCCTAAGGATCATTAATCTCTGATAGTGATAGCCAAGAGATGTTATCTTTAGATCAAGTGATTTTGGTACCTTAGGTTCATAGATTCCTGTTACTCTTACTTGCTTATTATCACTCCTTTTTCCTTTGAATCTTTGCCTCATCTTCTTAGTTTTTCTTAATTATATTCTTAAGATTTTAGCTAACCTTTCTTTGGTAGTGACACCTAAGAGAAATAGTAGCTTAATTCTTTTGAATTCTCTTCATCTTTTATGAGTTTTTTGCTTAGTTCTAGCACTAATTTAATGTTGTTTTTCCTTAAAATAGTTCCATCTTCCTAGTTTCTCTTCTCTTAGTTTTCTTTTGGGTTTTACTTGCATGTTAACTAAACTTGGTTTACTATTGTCAGAAGGTGTTTTATATGTGATTTGAATCAAGTTTCATGCCTTAAAATAGCATGAAAATTCCAAAAATGTATACATGTTTTATGCGTTTTATTATTATTATTATTATTATTATTATTATTATTATTATTATTATTATTATGTAATTTAACATTCAATCAATGGAGGTCATTGAGGACTATTATTGCTGTTTTTTTTTTCTTTTTCAAAAGTTAAATACTTTAGTGCTTGAATGTTTTATTGCATAAAAATTCTTATTGACAATACTTTCCTTGTCTAATTGATTGAATGTTCAAAGACAGCATAAAGGGTAGACCCGGTGCACAAAGCTCCCGCCTATACGGAGTACGGGGAAGGGGCAGATCACAAGGGCTTAAAGTACACAGCCTTACCTTGCATTTTGCAGGAGGCTCTTTCCACGTCTGTCAAAGATAACATGTGTTAGAATTTTTCAATAAACAGTCCTTGTTTAATTTCTAACACTATATACAACTTTTTTTTCTTGATTTTTTAAGAACTCAATTAGATCTTTAGATTGTTTATTTAATACTTGAATTAGAGCACATGTTGTTAGGCTTTAAAATTTAATTAGCAATTCATTTTCTAATCCATGAACCATGCGCACCATGGTTCATGTGCATGGTTTTGGATGGTTGCTCGCTTAGATCACTTGTTTATTCTATGCTCATTCTGAGTTTAAATCTTCATGCATTTGTTGATTAGTTTCATGCATTCCATATTAAGTTAGGTTGCATCCTAGTTTAGACATAAATCCATGTTTTATTCATGCACTTCAGGTTACTTTATTTCATGCACTTTATGTTTAGTTCAAGAAGAAAAAGTGGATGCCTCTAAGAATGAAACTAGTTGGGAACCCTTGTTTGAAAAGGAAGGCAAAGAGCCACCTTGCATAAAGTGGCTCATAATTCTAAGATCATAAGTAAGATCAAGTCTAGTTCATATCCTTGACATCAAGAAAAGAAATGGAAAGTGGTTTCTAGAAAAGAAAGGAATTTGCATGAATTCATTTGTAATAAGATTCTAATTCCTACATCATGATAGGTCACATTAAAAGCTTAGTTTTCTTAGATTGGGATGGCTCTAAGTCATCCCAAGAGGGTGAAGGCCTTAGAGAAGTCATGGAAGTGCAACAAGTTCTTTACGACTGGTAGAGCAGGAGTCAATAGCTATGTTAATAATTCGAAAACTCCGGTTCTCTCTCTCACTCTCTCTCGAAGTTATTGACAATCCAGCGGCCAACATTGGACTACATGTAAGCTAAAAATATATAAGGTTTGGGAGCACTTTTTGTTTCTTTTGTCAAGCATCCAAACCATTCATCTTGGTTGGCTTGGATTAGATGACCTACGTACTAAAAATCATGTTTAAATGCATAATTGTAAGGTCTTTATTGATGGTCCATTTTTGCTGTATAATGAACCGTATTTTAGGCTTAGAAAACTTTTTTGGTTTACACCATCTATTTTACAACAAAAATAGAACATGACGCAGGCCTTAGAAGTATCCATTTGACATTATTTTGATTTTATCTAGGTAGGGCAACTAATGAAGGTCGACCAAAGAGAATTAAAAAAACACTAAAAAGTGAGACTGCGCCTCTCTCTCTCTCTCTCTCTCTCTCTCTCTCTCTCTCTCTCTCTCTCTCTCTCTCATGAGAATTTCTATGATAAAAAGTTCCATTGCTTTCCTTGAAAAAAATACTCGTCCGGCTCATTACTTAAATTTTTTTCAATGATCTAAACTGTTCGTCCACTTCGCACCATCCTAGATGCACTAGGTGTAAAAAAATTTGTCTATTGGGTACCATAAGAGCATGATTGTTGGGCCTGTTGGTGTTATGAAATGTCAAGTAAAATGCTCTAACCCCGCCATTTCACAATGCAAAAAGCTTCAACAAGCATAGTCTTAGGAATATCCAATGGATGAGATATTTTGTATATAGAGCATCTAAGATAGCCTAAATCAGATGAACAATTTAGATCATTGAAAACATATAACCAGTGGGCCTAGCATGCATTTATTTTCTTTGGAAAGCCATGAAAAACTTTTCATGATAGAAATTCTCCTCACAACACTAAAAGGTCCACAAGCATGCTCATAGAAATATTTAATAGATAGACTTTTTGTGCATAGGGAATCTAAGATAGCCTGAATCAAATTAACAAATTAGATCCTTGAAAAATATAATTGGTAGGTCCAGCATGTATTTTATTCAATGAAAAGCCACGTAAAGCTTTCCATGATACAAATTCTCTCTCTCTCTCTCTCTCTCTCTCTCTCTCTTGTTAGTTTTCCATCATTCTTCCTTGTTAGTTTTTTTTTTTTTTTTCTAATTCCAATATTACCCTTCACAAATGCAGATGTGATTAAATTGCTGACTTTGGCTATTAAGTTCAATGACTTCCTAATGGAAAGTTTTAGTAAAAATTTTTATTTAACACAATTCTATAACAATGAATCTAATGGTATAGCTAGATTTCAACAAAAATCAACCAATAGTGAGATATTCAATCATAAATATACTATGTTCACCAATCTAGGCAACAATACCTATTAAGTTTTTTTAATGAAATTCAACAATTTAAACTTCAATTTCTCATTAAAATTTTATATAAAACTCTTTATAATTCAAATTAAAACACAATAAATTAAAAAAATAATTAAAGTTTAAACATTACCCAAATATAGTTACTGCTTATGCAAACAACGACAAGTACTAGACTTTAAGCTATTCGTTCAATGCCTTTTTCAATGAAAATTAAAAAGCCAAGACTTAGGTTTTCTTCTTTTTAATGTCTTTTATCTAGAATGATTGATTCAGAGATATTCATTGATTAATGAAGTAGAAAAGCATGCTAAAGTCATATTGTTCACTATCATCCATTCAGAGAAGGATAATATTGAAATTAAAAATAAATAAATAACTCAGTTTTGCAAAGATAAAAAAAACTTAATTGTAAATTTGCAAACCTTAAAAAATGTTGGATTTTTTTTAAACCCATTTTTTCAAATATTTAAGTGTATCCCGCACAAGAATATTAGCCCCCTAACAAAACCATGACTGCAACTTTCTAAATTCTCCAACGCAATTTAGTAAACGATTTCACGACGAACTGAAATGTAGCAAGAAGAATATGAAACTAAAATGGTACTGTTAAATCAACAGTGTGATTGCTCGCGGGCCTCTTCTGGTTGACCTCCGCACAACTCTAAGAGCTTTTCCACCTTCTCTCAACTTCCAAATTCTTGCACGCATATTCAAACCATTGAGAACCAAGTCGGAAAAATTGTTTGAACTGTAGATGGCAGCTTTTCCAAAATTTTTAAGAGATTCCGTCCTTCAACAGAATTTCAACACCCTTATTGAATTTCTTCCCAATGCAAACGATGTAACTTTGTTTTCCCACCTTGTGGTCCGGCCCTTTCTCGGACCCCGCATATGCAAGAGAACTTTGTGTACTAGGGATGTGCTCTTTGAAGCTCAGATTAGGTTGTCATTACTTTATGACATTTTTACAAGAAAACCTAATATTTTGCAAATTTGTCTTTAAATTTATAAAAATTTTGCAAATTTGCAACTTGGTTAGATTTTTTTATTTTCTCTTTTAAAATTTACTAAATTTTAATATTATCCTTGTCCTATTTCAACAGTTCATTTTTCAACTCGTACACCCCCTGTTACATTGGTACCATCTCTCCAACCCCTCCCCAGTACCCTAGCTCCCTCCCTGGTACCCCGGCCTCCCCTACCAACTCCCCACCCCTAAATTTTTAAGAGATTCCGTCCTTGTACAGAATTTCAACACCCTTCAATGCAAATGATGTAATTTTATTTTCCTATCCAGCTTTTTTCCAAACTCTACATATGCAGGAGCTTCGTGTACTGGGACTGAGCTCTTTTAAGCCCAAATTAGATTGTCATTACTTTATGATATTTTTGCAAGAAAACCTAATATTTTTTAAATTTGTCATTAAATTGGTACCATCTCTCCAGCCCCTCTTCCCCCTCACCAGTAACCCAGCTCCCTCCCTGCTACAACGGCCGGCGCCGCGCCCCCCCCCCCCCCCCCCCACAAGGTATCCGGCAGGCCGAATAGCACCGTCCCTACCAGAATTCTCCATCCCCTGCAGCAGTACCCAGTTCCACCCCCTCTCCCGATCGGCGCTCGTCTGCTGTCGGTGAGAACAGAGTTGTCAGAATATATGTTAAAAAGAAGGGTTGTTAGAGAAAATAAGGGTAATATTAGAATTTAATAAATTTTAATAAAAAAAGATAACAGAATGAAAATTTTGCAAAGTTTCTAAAAACTTAATAATAAATTTGCAAATTGTTTTCTTGCAAAAATGCCATAAAGTAATGATAATTTTTGCAAAAAAACCCTTTTCTTTTTTGTCTTCTGGTGAGAGAGAAAATATTTTATTTTCCTCTCCTGCAATTATTCTCAGAGCCAGTGTACGATTCTGTTCGTAATCGAAACCAGTTGAAGAATTTCGGAAGATTGGTTAGGCTTCTGTTCATTGGTTTTGGGGATGAAGTAGAATTGCCAAGCCCGTATCGCTGCTGATCTTCTGCTGAAACAAATGACAGGTACTAATTAAAATCTCTCCTTTTTCTTTTCAGTTTCCGAGATTTTTGGGTTTTGACTGTCTTTCATTGATGTTTGGTTCTTTTTTTCTGGTAATTTTAGTGGATTTGTTGGCAATTTATTTTCTTCTCTCGAAGACTGGACCCGCAATTCATGAAATTACTTTAAATCTGTTCGCTGAAAGTCCGGTTGGGAGGTGTTCCCATTTTAGCTTTATAATTTCTTATTTTTGCAATGGAATTTGATGGATGGTTGTCGCTCAAGAGAACTGTGTTTATTGTAGAACCACTCCTGAACAGAGACCGTGTCTATGGACTTTATTCCCGTGGTAGCGCTGGGAGAATATTCCTTCCACATATTATCTAGTACATTCCATTGCAAGGTAGTACTTGGAGTAAAATTTGCTTCCTGTGTCGGCCTTCTATACCACATGGATGAAGTTAATAATATAGCCCCAGATAGCAGGGACGCCCTTGTGTATGGAATGCGTTTAGGATGGAACTGCTTTTTGTGAGAACTACATAAATGGATATTAAATTGCAATTCTAAGAGAAGCATCACTTTGATTTTGAGTATTACTTGTTGTTGACTGGCTACATAAATTTGATACGGTCACATGGGAGTCATACACTCAAGATGTTCTAAGATGAAGTTGAAATTGGTTACCATTGAAAAGATAAAAAACGAAGAAAGTTTGAAATTTGGTCACTGCTAGCTACCCAATGGCAAAATTGCCTCTTCATTGTCAGTGCCACGGTGGAATTTGGAAGGCTTGTTGGAGATTCGATGGAGATGTTTGGACCATTTCATAAACAGATCATGGGGAAATCCGAAAAGATGTAATATCAGTTCCAAACCAGAGAAATTAAAAATGCTTCTCGACCTTTTTGTTCTTTTATCTTATAACATCTTGCTATCAGGTCCCAGTGTACTTGAAAAGGAGATGTCTTTTTCCTGCCCATAATTTCTCAGTCATGGCTATCATAGGCTTGTTGGATCTTGGAACCATCAGCTATGAAAGTGAAGCCTCTTCGATCCATAATATAGGGTCAGATCCTGGAGAAATGGGATATTGAGGTTTTCTTTTTTTCCTTCTTTTCACTTGAACGGTTAAGAAAGAGAATTATGAAAGAACTTTGAAGCTCAAAAGTGTTCTGTGTCACTTTCAGATTTTGTCTAAGCTGGAATCCATGAATTGAAACTGTTATCTGAAAGTTTCTAGCTTTTTCTTTCATAAGATATCTAGGTACTACATTCTCTCTCTCTTATTATTATTATTTGAAATGGTGTGTGGACCTGAACCGACAACCTCTTGGTTGTGAGACAAAGCAGTTAACCAAGTAAGCTAAGTGCTCAAGCCGACATGCAGATGCTATATTAGGGTTAGATCCCCATCAGATTATGGGGGTTTTCCAAGGAATTAGCGTTTAAAGCTGGTTATGCCCACATCGCAATTGACTGAGAAAGATTGCAGAACTTGCAATTCATACCAAATAAACTGAACAGGTAAACAAAGTAACATGAGTAAGATATGATTATAAGCCATGCCATTAGATGGGCATCAAAATTTGGATGCATTCCTTGGACGTTTGAGGACTTTCACATCAGGGTTTACGTATGGTTGGATTGATTTCAAGTTCACTTTCATCATACTCACTGATTGGCTGACTCTGAAGCCACCTTTCTGCTAAATTAGGACACACTAGATATGTCATTGTGTCAGCAAACTCCGCAAGAGTTCTAGAGAGCTTTCTTGTGTTCTCTTTCAATTTGTTTCTTTTTCTACTTTCAGGACCACCTCGGTCTGTTCTGTAAGCTTTTCTTAACTAAAACTATCCACCACTCGAAAAAGATATGATCGTACGCATAATTGGATCTTCGGTAAGAAATTACTCCTTTTGACTTTCTTGGGTAGAATTACCTTTTTATCTTTTGTGATTGAATTTGCTTTTCCTTTTTCTAAAAATTGTGAAAGTTCTGTGTTATATGTTTGATTCAAGACCTTTATTCATGACGACCAGACACGAGCATGCAATAGTAAAAGTTCTTGGACAACTGCAACTTGCTCTGCTTCTAGTCTGCAACTACTAAAATCAGTATGAAGTCGGATAATCAGAGTTAAGGCTTACTTATCTTTTGACATCCCCATTTCAACCTAGTCAATCATCATGCTTTTGTAGCAGTTGCTATGATTTGCTATACATTAGATTTACCCTGAAAAAGTAGCAACATTAGAAATGAAAACATTAGAGGAAACTTAACAGTAGCACCAATAGGTAACAAGATAAGGGAGGGTAGACTTAGATGGTTTTGGCATGCCCAAACGAGATTGAAAACAGCTTAGAAGTGAGTTGATCCAAGTCGAAGCTGTAAAAGGGCAAGGGGAAGGCCCAAAAGGACGTGAATAGTAGTGGTGAGAAAAGATTTAAAAACATTTGGAGTAAATGAAACCATGGCACTTAATAGAGGGGAAGGGAGGAACAAGATCATGTAGCCAACCCATAATGGGGATAAGGCTTTGATGAAGATGATGATGATGACTATATGGCTAAAAAAGTAAGTGCCAAAAGATAACATAAGAAAGCTAACAAATAACGAAACAAAGCCATTAGTAACACAATTAAGCGTTGGGCAAGGAATAATCTCTTCTGTAGTTTAAGCAAGCTCCAAAATCAAACATAAGCCTTGATCAGGAGAGGGAAAGCACTTCAAAGATTAGCCACTAAATCAAGTGACAGATTCTTATTCGATATTGCAACTAGATGTGTCTATGATTTCTGGAAATATGTTAGACTGTGAACCTTACTACTGTTTTAGTTCCAAAGCCAAAGCAATGAAACTTGAAAGAATACATACACTAAATGAAATGAGCCATTCATGTGGAATGCATATGCACACTCAGATATCTTGATCTTTGTTCAATTTCTGTATGCAGGACATGAATGTTAGCCAGAAAAATCAGATATCGTCACGAGTCTCTTTTCTTTCTCTTCCAACCTTTGCCGATTGCTTAATGCTGTTGACAATATCTCCAACAAGAATGGACCGATGGAGCTGATTTTGCGAGGAAAAGATGAGGAGATTGGATTTGTAAAGGAGAAGACGCTGCAAATCTCGTCATAGGCTACGGCGTATATTCACATGCCTTTGTATGTTTTCGACCAATTTATCTCTCATTCTCATGTTGCTCTATAAAATGCACCTAATCTCATTAATCTGCATACTTCTGGTGAACTTTACTTTGTATTATGTCTATCAGCATTCTGAGAGTTTCTTTTGCTAATTCGAACTTGTTCTACACTTGTTATCTTTTATATATGTTAGGATCAAGTGGTTGTTAGAATCACTGTGATTCTAATGCATGTTCCAAATTGGTTGTTCTTTATTTTCCATCTGTTTTCGTATTCAATGTTTGCAGATGCATTCAAGTGCATCCGCATCCTTCCTTTCTCATTTGTTCTCTGTATATCAACTCGTTGTTTGTTATTTTTTTCATTGAAGACCAGATGAGTATTCGCGTGCAAAAGGCCTGAACCTATCACTGGCGATTTGGTATTGTCGGCAGAGGAGTGTCTTTTATGGACAATATGAGCAAGAACTTGTTGCATCCACCTCGAAAGAAATTCTTGGGCTACAGTTTGTAATACATGTGATGTGCCCATTGTTAGGCTTCAAACATGTTGATTCTGAGTTACACTGTTTATGGGAAAGTAGCCATTTGAACCTGCGTTCAAGGGCATTCCAGGAGGATGCGAGTTTCCTGCAACCTGCTGCGGTGAGCATTGATGGTTGGAAAAGGAAGGTGAGCTGCATCTCATTGTGACCGACCCATTTATTGGGTTAAGGTCTTGAAGATGACGATGAAACATCGATGAGAATTTCATTTCCAGGCACCGGTTAAAAGGGGTGAAATGATCGTGCCGAAGAAAAGGACAAGCGAAAGGTCAAAAGGACATGGATACAAGCGGTAAGAAAAGATTTAAAAACTTTAAGACTAAATGAAGTCGTGACAATTAAAAGAGAAAAATGAAAGAACAAGATTCGTAAGAATGCGGATAAAAGTGATGAGAAAATATTTAAAAACTTTATGACTAAATGAAATTGTGGCAATTAAAAAAGAAAAATGGATGAACTAGGCTTGACAATTTGGGTTGGCGGGTCGTGTTTGTATTGACACGAACACGACACGTTAGAGTTATGGATCGACACGAACACGACCCACTTAATAATCGTGTCAAGAATTCGTGACCCTAACACGACACGATTATTAAACGAGTCGACACGACACGACTCATGTAACCCAATTAAGTAAATATAAAATAAATAATATAGATGGTTTCAGAAGAACCGTCCTATATTACTCTTGTAATATAAGATGGTTCTAGATGAACCGTCCTAGTCTATTGTTACAATACTACATGTAAATGACATGTTAATGCTTCTCAGTTGGACACTAAATAAGCAAATGGTCAAGTGAAAGATAGACAATCCAAGGAAAATGGGTAAGAAAAGTGAACCAATCTATTGAACTATGCATAACTTGCTGAGGGTTATGTGGCACACAGAGATTGATGCTTGTTACAATAGATTTGTCTACATATATGATTAATTACCTTTAAATGATTTTCAGTAATTAATTCCCATTTAGGCTAGAAACTTGTTGTTGGGCCGATACGACGAGTTATAGGATATGTAATGACTCATGGTTCGAGCGATAGACTTACCAAGCCGATGTCGATTAGTTGATAGCCCATCTTCAGTTGAAATTTTTAGTCTACGGTCTTCGTGCCGTTTGGCTTGGGGATAACAAGCCAGGGAATGCACGATCTGTATCAGTATTTTTTCCCTGCTATTATAAGCTTGAAAACATAGACAAATCATTTAAGAACGAACGTAGCAAGTTTGTTGGATTATTTTATTTCTGTTTGAATAATTTTATCCAGATTGCAGCTGCCAATAGCAAAGTCCTGTAATATAAGACGGTTCATCTTGAACTGTCTTATATTAGTTGCATTCTTTCTCTACTTGCAAGGGCAAAAAAGTCTATGCGTAGAGAGTTTGGTGGAGTTGAGGATGAAATGCATGATGATGTTGAAGAGGAAGAAGAAAAAGAGCTAGTATGGCATAAGAGAGGCCACCTATATGGAGCTGATGTTGATTGGGAGGTGAGAAACTCAACCTTCCATCAAGATAATTAAGATATGAACACCAAGCACTTTATCTTGCTTTTATGCGTATCTGACAACTTTACATTGAATTTTAAAAGCCAACTCAAGTGATGAGGAGGCTATATTACATTGTAATATAAGACCGTTCTAGATGAACCGTCCTATATTAGTCCTGTAATAGTTCATCTGGAACCGTCTTATATTACATCTGTAAATGTAATATAGGACGGTTCTAGATGAACTGTCCTGTATTACACTTACATTACAGTTGTAATATAAAACCATCCTATATAATTAAAATATAGGACGGTTATAAGTAACCGTTCTATATTACACTTGATAGAAGTCCTCCAATGAATCATCCTTCCAAATAAAGACGAAAAAAACAAAAGAGCCAACATAGATGATTAAGTAAACCGCTACATGGACGACTACTCAGACACATGTAGATCCAAATCCTCCCATGCCTCTTGCCGTAGCATCAAGATCTTCAACTTCCAAAACCTCGGGCGTCATTATCCTTTCAATGATTAACTGAGCAATCTGATCTCCTTGCTTCACTTCAAAATCAACATCAGAATAGTTGAACAAAATCACACCCACTGAACTTCTGTAATCACCATCAATCACACCTGCACCCACGTTGATCGAATGCTTCCAAGCCAGACCAGATCTCGGCTCTGCAAATATCAAGCCTGTCCATGAGTATATCATCAAACAAATCAACAGGTTTTCTATTTCGAGCATATACCTATGCGAGCGGTGGTTCCTTTAGGCACTCATATGCTTAAATCAATAGAAACAAGGGCTTTTCCTCTGGCAGGAATGGTTGTTGACGTAGAACTGGAAAATAAACAAACGATGGAAGATTGAGATGGGCATTGCTCAAAATCACAGATACTCAGATGGATTGAAGCATACATTACCTTGAAAGATCATATCCTGCTGAGAGAGGAGAACCTTTTGAAGGCAAACTAGCATTCTCGGAGAGCCTTTTTACCCTCAAAAGAAAGAGAAGGTTTGGAGGACCTGTGAATACGCCATTTTGGTTGGTTTTCTAAAGTTTTGAGAGGGGTTTGTTTATTTTAGGGCTTATGATTTGATCTTGTTTTCCCATTTTTTATTGAAAGTGCTGAGAATTCAGGGAAAGAAGGGAACGAGTGGAAAATGAAGGCAAGAAGAGAACCTTTAATGGAGGGAAAATGTGTTGAAGAGGTTGCCGAAATTTGAGTGACATTTCTTCCCGCAATATTTAGAACGTTTTTCATTTGAAAGGAGGAGAAAGTGAATCCACTACAAGGACAGGTAGGCATTTTAAAGTAAATCCACTTCAGCAGAAAGTAACATGTAATATTACATTCACAGATATAATATAAGATAAATCAACTGTCCTATATTACATTGACAATTGTAATATAAGACGGTTCCAGATGAACCGTTCTATATTTTAATATAAGACGATTTTTGAAGAACCATTTATAGTTTCAACCACATGTTAGATGGGTCAATGCGATGAATAAATAAGTCGTGTATCAAATAGGTCAACACGACGGGTCACATTGATTGACCTGAACACAAATACGAACACAATAAGACTAGATCCAAACCCGCTAAATTCGTGTCGGATTCGGGTCGTATTATTTTGTCGCATTATATTTTGCCACCCCTAGGATGAACAATATTCATGTGATCGACTCTAACTGTAATAAGGTCATGATGAAAATTGTTTCAGTATAGACCAAAAATTTTGAAACATTAGCAAATAGTAGTTAAATCAGCAAAAATATGAGTTGATCACTTGTACGGTGGTCTCGATGCCACGTCACAGATAAGAAACGTTTCCCACGACGAGTAAAACGATACAGCAACTACTTGAGGCAGTAGCCTTTATATATGTTGAACAAAGGACGGACGTCCATCATAACCCACCTGCTTCCATTAAAAACGTTAGCTGGAGCCAGTGGTTTTTATGCAACAAATGGGAAATTTACCACAGAAATTCATGTCAATGGGAAAGCTTCACAAGGAGTTTGATATCACAGAATATTAATGTCATAAATGGTGCAATTGTTTTTACCATTTTGGCCTTTTATGTTAGTACGATGCTACCAAAAATATACCCCTGCTACAATTCCACTTTTTTTTTTCATCTTTGAAGGTTGAAGGCTTGCACCTATGAGCACCTCCAACTTATGACCTACTAGGTACTTACGAGAGCCATTTTGTATCATTACGCTAGAAGTCATTTGCTCAAATCTACTTGTCATTCAGCTCCTACCAGCTGTATTTCATTGAACTTGTTGGGTTTCACTTCCAGGTTTTTAGTACCAAACTTTAGTGCAACATGTAAACAATATAGGTATCATGATTCGGGAGAAGTTCAATATCGCATTTGTGGTTTTTATAAGAGCCACTTGCTGCGTGTTTGGGAAACTTGTTCCTATTGACCTTTAAAAAATAAAAAAAAATAAAATTCATAGCAGATGTGAAATAGAAAATTCAATAAAAACAAATAAAAAACATAGGTTTCATGATTCAAGAGCATACTCATCTATAGTTTTATTCTAGAAAGAAGTTGCTTTGGTCTCATTAACATATGTGTTGTTTTTGTTAGAGCTACTTAGTGAATGTTTGGGAAACTAGTTTTATTAAATTTCTTTTTATTTGAAGGGCAGCTTTGACGCAATGCACAATGGTAGAAATATTGTCATGTGACGTGGCAATCACGAATTCTAGGTGTAAAAACCGCCTCTTGCAAAAATACAAGGCTGTGCATTATAAATTCTTTGCAATCCACCCTTTCCCGAACCCTGCATACGCTGCAGTTTCATGTATGAGGCTGCCCTTTTTATTAAATTTTTTCTATTTCACAGCAGGAAACCAAATTATACTGGTTTTCTCTGAGAGGGTCTGTGTATAAAAATCAAAGAACAATAATAACGCAAATCAGAAACTAAAAAGCATCTCTGAAAACTCTCTTAGTGCAGTGGCATAAGGAGTTGTCTCTCACTTGGGTGAAGGTCTGAGGATGCGCACAGGTGGTGCTTGTCAAATTTTCAGAAAAAAAAGAAAAGAAAAGAAAAAAACGAACTTCACTTCTAAAAAACTCATTTGCCGATCTCTTCGCTTGATGATAATTACATTGGCATTATTCTGTAATTTTGTGATCCGTAAACGCTTCTTAAATTGGTTGTTGATGGCCTTACGAGAATTGTGATAAGAGGACAGGAGGACATCTCGCCTACAAGATAAACCAGTTTAAGTCACTACAGAGGGGAAGGGCACCTTTTAGAAAAGTGAAATAATGTTCCTTTTTTTTTAACACTAACAATTTCTACTCTCATGCTGACCTCCCACACTTAAGCACCCGAGTAAACGTTAGATGAGGTCCAATAGATCAATAGGCTAAAATCATGAGCCACATCAATTGAACCGATGATGCGCGTGCATGGCAACTGGATGTCCAATAGTGATTGGAAAGAGAATTTTACAGTATTACCTGTGCAATACTTTACCCAACGAGGGATGCCCATAAGTTTCCTTTACCCAAAAGTTATAAGAAAGTGAATTTTACAGTATTACCTATTCAGTGCATTACCCAGTAAGTGGTGCCCAGAAGTTTCCCTTACCCAATAAGGTTCTATAAAATCCCAGCTAAAGTTCACAGGCGATCCAATCAACAATACTTCTGACCAACATTAACTTCTACCGCCAGCCCTGTTCCATCCCTACATTTAATCTTCAATTAATGGCCCACCAAAATCCTCAAACTTTCCCAACAAACTAACAGTAAAAGTAAACAATGGAAACACTGCAAACAGATACATAAATTCAGAGGAATCATAACATGGATACATTTGCTTCAGACTTCTCGTTAGATGCAGATCGAGTCCCAACTATCCAAAATCAGCATGATCGAGCCCATCCGTTTTGTTTGCTAGTGCCCACATCATTGAAATGGACCATTTTGAATGGTTAGGATTGGTCATGATCTTATTGATGTCGTTGTATAGGTCAAGTACTGCGTCTGATGGGAACCGTGTACTGTAAGATACATGCATCGCATACTATTATTGTCCATAGGTTCAAAGAGGAATTCCAAGGTTTATAAATGCTACCACCATGCCTGTTTCCACTCCACTGCTACCTCAGTCCACTTCCTTAACACTACTCTACTGATCTCATTCTGCACCATGTCCAGGTTCTGTGCTTCTGATCAACATTCCTTGTTTCTTATTTATAGCTCCAATTGTTTTCTATGTTTTTTTTCGTTTTTCCAGTCCTAGTTACTCTCCTCCCTCTTCACTAACACTCGCACCAGACAGTAATACAGTGCCAGCTTCATCGTTGAAAAAGATACCTTAAAATGGATGCTTGAGATCAGGTGAACTGCCCAATGATCTTTTAAAGATACTTGCTTGGACCATTGCTCGCCAGATCATCTTCCACAGCCCTTAGCTCAGAGAGAGAGAGAGAGAGAGAGAGAGAGAGAGAGCTACATTATGGTGCAGAGAACTGTGTTGAAGGTAGATATTTCTTGCCAAAAATGCAAGAAGAAGGTCATGAAAGCAATATCAAAATTGGATGGTACGAAAAGCTATTCTTTTCCTTTTCCTTTTTTTATTTTTTACAGGCAAAGAGAGATTTTTTCATGGATAATCCAAACCAAACACGCACATCCATGCACGCACTCTCACGAGTTGAGTTCAACTCAAACCTCTCTCGTAGGAGAATCCCTTGCACCACTGCACTAGAAAGTTGTTGCTCAAGAGAAGCTAATTCAGAACTGAACAAGTATTAACTCAAGAAAAATGAGAAGGAAGGAGACTTTCACTTTCTAACAATGCTAATATGTTTTCTCTTGATGTCAAAATAATGTTTTTTCTTCTAATCATTGGGCTTACCTCCATTGTGAATTTTCATGTTGTTTAGCCTTCAAATTCCTGCTTGATTAGAAGTTAGAAAAGAAAAAGGACTCCCAGTAGGAGTACACGTTCACGAGTCTTCGAAGAAGTAGATGTTGCTATTTTGCTGTAATAATTGTCATAGATCTAAGTTATTTATAATGTTTGGAATAGCTTAGATATCAAACTTCATGCCTATTGAATGTTTTTAACCTATGTTTTGTGTGTCAAAAATTATCACCAATTACATTAATTTCATGTGGATTACCTAACTTTAGTATACAAAGGCTTACATGTTCCCTAAATAGTCTTAGAGGTAGTATCTACTTTTCGCCGCTCATGAGCGTCACTCCAGCTAGGAGTCAAGAAATATTCTTTTTGTTTCATTTTTTTTCTGAATGGTCAGTATATTTAAACCCACAACCCCTAGGCTTTGGAACCAAACACTTGAAAGTAGAAGATGGGCTAGTCATATCATGATCAGAGCCATCTATCTAGCAGGCCGTGTTAGGGATAAGTCAGGCAGGCAGGTCTGGTGCACAAAGTTTCTGTCTATGTGGGGTTCAGAGAAGGGGTGGACTACAAGTGTCTATAATAAGGAGCTTTACCTTGCATTTTTGCAAGAGGTCTTGAACCTGTAACTTTAAGATCACATGACGACAACTTCTACCATTGTGCCAAGGCTCCCTTCTATGTTATAGATAAGTCTCATGTACAAATTTCTAGCCCATCTCACAATTCTAAGCGTCTCTTACTTTTGTCCTTTAAACAGACAGGTGGATTCAGTGATAAAACTATTAGGAATCAAATAATTTACTAATCAAAGGCTTAGAATCATCCAATCAAGGAAAAATATTAACATCCAAGTAATCCATTTTTTTCTGAAAGCTGGACACCACCTGTGTCTGTGAGCAGCCTCAAGCCCTGGTCAACCAGGAGAGAGGCTTCCAGCCTTTGCTCGACCTCGAGTTCATTCATAACAGAATTCTGCCGAATATCCATCTGTACCTTTTCCCATTCACATTTTCCAAGTCAAAATATACATATCCATTGCTCAACAACTCTTCCTTTTTAATATGACCTACAATAGACTCCATATTTAATGTTTTCTTCTGTGTGATGTACGTTCACGTCTTTAGTAAAGTGCTTCATGTAATTAAGAGAATTCTATTCTGTTACTTTTATGTACAGATTTCTTTTTAAATGGTTTTTATTTATAGTTTTTAAAATTATATATTGAACATTGCCACTAACCACAACAATGACAATGAAATAACATCGGCTTAAAAAAAAAAGAGAAGAGAGAGAGAGAGAGAGAGAGAGAGAGAGAGAGAGAGAGAGAGAGAGAGAGAGAGAGAGAGAGAGAGAGCAAGAAAATACATTGAAATGAGCAATAAATTTTATTTTGGTTTTCCCTTATAATAGGCGTGGACAAAATTGAGCTCGATGTTGGTAAGGGCACGGTCACAGTTACAGGTGATGCCGATCCACTCAAAATAATTCTTTGCGCAAGGAACGCTGGCAAGTGGGCCGAAGTCGTAACCATTGGGCCTCCAGCCCCTCCTCCAAAACCGGATGGAAGCCAGAAGAAAACAGAAGAAAAGAAGCCTGAAGACAAGAAGAACATGGAACAGCAGGCTCCCATTCACAACCCCGTAATATGCCACGAGTGCCAGAGAATGGGTCTCTATGTTGTACCCTATTATGATAGCCCCAGTGTATGCTCCATCTTGTGATATTTGTATCTTGACAATGGGCATGTAATTCTCAACATGATTTACCTTTCTAAGTATCAATTTTCACTGGATTTGCAGTTTTGCATACAACTAGATTTATGTGGTTGAGCTGGTGCTCCATGGTGCAATTGTGAGAGAATGTGCTTGACCTCTGGGTATTTAAGAAGCCAAACTTTGTGATGTACGCACGCATTAACTAACCCATAACACTCAGACACCCTCGTAAACCCCACTAAAACATCCCCCAATGGGTGAACCATGACATTGTGTTAGATAAATACTCAACACACCGTTGAGCACACTTCAACCCATCACTTGCACAATTGAGATCTTTATCATGCATGATTCCTTTCTCAAGGTTTTTTATTTGATTTAGAAAATAACTAATTACTCATCTCGCTTAACCATTTTGTGGTTTGCATAAGAGAGAGGGAGGGGGACCTTTCCATTTTGATAAAGAATATCCTATTTCCATTGAGTAGTTGCTGAGTCCCTTTCTCATTAGATGGAAATTGAAAGTACCTTTCTCACAAGATGGGTAGCGATTAGTTAATTACCAAGAGAAAGTAGATGATAAGCAGGAAACAGAACTTGAAAGCAGCATTCTAGATGGGAAACACATAAAACTAAGGAATGAGGCAAAACAAGCTACTTGATGCTCTAGCTTACAATTTCTTTTCCTAAGACTGCAGATGGGAACCAAGGAAATAAAGTTCCCAAGATACAACATTTAAGGGGTACATCTAAGATCAATAGTAAAATAGTTTATTCTAATATCCTCAAATTTTAAATAATAAATTAGTAATAAATAAAAATAAAATTCTTATGTATAGAAATTGGTCCAAAACTCAAAAAGAAAAAAGTACACTTCAATAGGAATTGAACGGTATAAAGAGCGTTGAAAACGGAGTTCAGATGAGTGAGTTATGACCATTTTAAGTTTAAGGGTAAATGGGTAAATTGCTAGGGACGTTAATTAAAGGGAGTCGTTTTAATAATGGCACCCATTTTTCCACTTCCATTAGAATTCTAATGGAGGAAGGCACTGATCTACCTTCCATTAGGAAAAATCGAGACTTAGCCTATTAAATATGAGTTTCCCCTTCCATTTCCACGCCAAACAACTAGAGGAGAACCCTCGTTTTCCCCTATGCACACCGTGAAAACAAGTTGAAGTTTGCACGCACTAAAGGGTTCTAATCTCCCATCTCTAGCTCTAATCAGGTAAGTTATATATTTTAACTTGTTATTTACCTTGTTTTTCAACTTTCACCTCACATATTCGGGCTAGATCTGATCAGAATGGCCGTTGGATGGCCTATGGATTCAAAACCACGGAGCATGGTTAGACCCATGTTAAGGACACCTCAAATGAGAAATCGAAGCTGTTCATTGTGATCATTGAACTCAAAAACCTTAGGAACGGCGAAAGCAAATAAAAAATCTGAGCTTTTAGGGCTCCGATTAAGCCAAAACAAGGTGGACAGCTTAGGTTCATCATCCTTGATGGACAGTGAGCCCAAGACGCCCATCGGGACGCACAGACAAGGACGCTCGCATATGAGTGCTCCGTCACACACATGTGTATCGCACGCGCGAGTGGAACGCTCTTGCGCGCTGTCCTGGACGTCCAGAACGCATTGGTGTAAGCTGGTGCAAACCGCACTGCCCATGTAAGTAGGTGCACGCGTACCTACTCCTATAAATTAATATATTAATTTATAAAGTCTTTTTACAAAAAACTTGATTTTGGGAGCTACAGAAGTCCAAATCACGAGCGAAAATATTCGTTGCGACCGTATTGACGACGTGGACATAGATTTAGCTTGAAAACCTATATTTGACTACTTTCGGATTAGTTAAATTATATAATATTAATTAATAACTTAGAACCAACTGATCAAATGGTGAATAGGCCTCAAGACTTGAACAATAAGATAAAGTATGATAATAAATAAGGGTTTTAAGGGGCATATTAGTGTGAGTACTTTAGAAATTGATCTAGACCATTGGTCTAAACGAGATGTAACATTTACCCTTTTAAAGAAAATAAAAAAATAAAAAATAAAATGAAAAGGATGTATATAGATAAAAATTTAGAGGAGGGAGTGCCTCAAATGCACTTCCCTCCCCTTCCTCGCTTATCCTGTAACTGACCCACCGGGGACGAGTTCCCGACGACCAATTCACTGCGAGGACGCCATCAATCTTCGGAAGGCCAACCCCCATGCTTTTCCCTGTCTCAAATTGTTATGCTTGTTCATTGCTTTAGCGCCAAAAAATGGCGTAGATTGCTGTTTTTCGGTGAGGAGATGCATTAGTATTGTTTTCAAAATAAGTCGTGAGGATATGGGCTGTTCATCCTGTACGTGATGATGCAAGAAACAGACCCATGAAGTTTCATGGGGATCGAATGGCTAGAGATACTGAAAAACCCCAAAAAATAGTAGGTGAGAATTTTTAGAATCGAAGCAAAAATCATGGAAAAACGGTAGAAAATGAATGATTTTGTGAAAATGGAGGGTGGAAATGGAATGTACATGAAAAACTAGACTCATAGGTGTAAAAATTGCAAAAAATAGAGCACCTAGGTTCGTCGGCGATGGCGAACCAGTCCGGTCATCGTTCCCGGCAACGGCGACCCACACCGAGAAGAAAACAAGCAAACGAGGGAGCACCACGTGGCACAATGAGTGCGCGCCACGCACAGGGCACGTGATCTGTAACGCCCCTAAAGGGGCCTCGCCTTGCAATTATATTGTCCACTTTGGGTCAATGCCCTCACGATTTTGTTCTTCCCTTACGCGGGAAAAAGCCTAATTGCAAGGTAGAGTCTTCAGGACCCTTATCAATAGCTCAAGAACCTTCTCCCTAGCGACGTGGGACTAAACTCTCAATCCCTCCCGTCCCGAGGATTATGTTGGGGACCTCCCCCTCAAAACTATCGCCACTGTAATGCCCTCAAAGGGCCCTCCCTAATGACACAGTAGTATGTGCCTTTCAAGTTTATGCCTTTAGTACTATGACGACCCATCTTTTTAAAACACATTTTCATAAATATTTGCAAAGGTAGGGCCCTGATTTTGAAAAATTTTAAAATACAAACAGCAGAAATATATTTTCTTTGAAATTGATTTGTCAAAAACTCGAGTGTCACCTCAAATTACTTATCATACATAGATTTTTGTATAAAATAAAATTTGTATTGAATAACAATAAAAATACTTTTATTAAAATTAGGATCGATCCAGTAGTTCACATACACAAGCCCAGTAGTCATTAAATACTTTGTCCAAATATTACAAACCAAATTACAAAACAATTAATACAATCTTCCTCAAAGTAAATACCCTAAGTAGTAATTTGGTGATGATTATCCTCAAGTCTTGAGCTTTCAATCTTCCTTAACTGTATATGAGATATTGTAAATATTTAAATATTTACAATATCTCAGCAAGCTATGCTTTGTAGGGAATTTAAGAAATATGATCAATATATCTCAAAATCAATAGTTCTTTATATCCATGATATAAATCAATTTATACAATTGGATAACCATTTCATCCTTCACTCATCATACAAATTATATGTATATATTACATATAAATAAAACCACTGAAAATTATAAATATAGTCAATATCATTAATAATATCTCATTTCCAAACTGATTTCAATATTAACGCTAGGTGTTAATATATAATTATACAGTATTGGAAATCATCCTCCAATACAACATCAGTAATAACTTTTACTAGGCATCTCATCATGCCATAACATAAGGCATCTCATTATGCCTATCTCAATTGCATCATAATGCAAGATAATCAAAGGACTACCATGCTTGCAATCTCAATCCGTACATCGCGCTTGGATAACTGCTCAATACTCCACTGATACCACGGTGGAAAATACATATCCATGTTCGTATGGGGAGGAACCATGGCTATCATAGTGGCAGCCTTCCCATAATTATCCCACCCGCCTCTCTTTAGGTATGGTATCATCATCATAATCAGTTTCGAAGAGCAGATGGTCAAACCCTCATGACTCTCCTAGCATTGGCATCCCTAGGCATAAGCCTGTTTTAAAACAAAATCATAAGCCTCCATGCTTGTATGGAAAATAATATTTCAATACTTACAGACTATATGTCTGGTTATAATAGGACATGCCTATAACTTCTTTCCTTAAGATTTGGGGGTCCAACTTATGTAGTTCAAATCTTTTCATTCTACATATTAAATAATTTTATAATTACTTAATCAAACACTTTGTATTCATTTCAACATCATTTGTTAATTCATATATATTTCTAAGCCAATTATAATCAATCTATAGTTATCAGGATAAGATCATGTGTAAATTACATATGTCTTCTACATTGAATATATTCTTAAGGTCCACCTACCTTTACTTTCAACAATCTATCTTCTCATTGATCTTGATCACCATATCCTTCATGTATCTATCAAATCAAATATATATATAGTCATTCCTCAACTCATTTATACTTCCTAGTTGTTCTTTTGATCATCCTTACATAGAATGATTTGGATCTTTTTCCTTGGATCATATTGATCAATAGTCTAATATATTGATCTACATTTAAATCTAATATTTATACTACTTCAAAACATACATACATACATACATACATACAGACAATATTATGATTCTTATTATTCTTGATCATTCAAGATCTCCTTATGAATCTTGTTTAATCTTTGATTATCTTAATTACCATTTTTATTAGGAGTAAATAGTTTACTATCCTTTTATGATTCAACTAATTAATATTTTACTAGTTAAAGATGATTTATGCACTTCTAATTCTAGACAGTTCCTTCTTATTTCAGAATTGACTAAGGCTTACCTGTTAAAAGCTGCTCATATAGTGGTTAATTTCTATCCTCATATAAGGAGGCATTTAAACCTCACAAACATTGTCAAAAGGTGGGGAAAGAGCGAGGCACTATTAGAAAATCTCCTTAATTACCATGTTTAGCATTTAATAGGGTAACTCTAGCTCAACCTTCATAAAATTCCTATGAGCATTAAACCCTAAGTACTCTTGCTATTTGATTTTAATTAAATCCATAAACATTTAAACTGTCATTCATGGGATTTATTATTCTCCTAATTTGGGCCAAGAAAATGATATTTCTTATATTGTCCTACTAACTATAGTCCTTACTATCATTAAGTCCATGTTCATATTCATGTAAATGGTCATCAATATCATATTTTGATTTCTATTCAGTTTAGATCTTGATCTTTCATTTTTATTCAGATCTATCACATTATCTTAAATGATATCATCACTAGATCATTGATTCATCTCATCAAATGATTTGATCTTTTTTTATCCAACCAATCAATAAGATCTTAAGCCATTTTATCAAAATGAAGGGTATAGATCTAAATCTATCCCAAATTAGCCATATCAAGCCATTCATTTCTCATGATCTTATCATTAGATTATCATCCATACTAATTTTAATGATTTGATCATGCTTGATTACTCAAATCAAGTAGATCTATGATCATTTTTAAGATTTCTCTTCCATTGAGGTTAAATTTCTTAATTCATCCTAGATCAATCACATTTAACTCTTGATTCCACATTCCCTCATCACTAGATCACTGATGGATCAGAAATCCAGGGTATGATCGTGTCAGATTTGACTAATCTTGGGAATTAGTACCACTTTTTATAATTTACAAAATTTTACAGTAAATAAAACTTAAATTTTATGTTTTCATTAGATTCTACTCTTTACTAAGAATCCAGAGCTTCTTTCCAATCTTGATTTGGAGTTAAAATGAACTTTGAATTAAGATTTTAAGTTTTAGATCAAAACAAGGGTCCTAGATTCAATCTGGGTTACCCGGATCAACGGGTCAATCAGCGGCCCACCCCGGTTGTGTTCCACCGATGATAGCTAGTGTACGATGAGGGTGACTTGAGATAGTTGAGACGGTTTGATCTAGATCGTCAGATCACCTCTTCCTCAAATCAATGGCCAGATCTTCTGGAAAAGTGATTTATGATTTCATATCTTGGGGTTTTGGGACCCTCTGAATATATCTAATGGTTCAGAATCTCTAAATCTGATCGATTTAGGGGTGATTTCTACCTTAATTACTGTATCTGTTTCACAGATGAACCAATCGTTGGTGGAATAGATTCACTTGTGATTATCATCCATTTTGGTTGAAAAACATGGGATTTTTGAAGGAAAGTTGAGATAGACCTACTTGGATCCTGTCTGGAGCAGAGAAATGAGCTAGAGAGAGGGTTTCTTATCGAATTTTTGAAACCCTGGCCGGATGGCTAGGGTTTCTATAAATGCTTGCCGTCGGGTTGCTTGTCGGTGCCAGGGAAGAGAAATAGCATAGGAAAAATGGAGAAGAGAGTGTGGGGAACCCGATTGCGGGGTTCCTAAGTCATTTTCTGTGCCGAAGAGGGAGATCAATGAAGATCTTGCCAGGCTGGGGAAAACCCTAGTCGGCTAGATCGTGTCAAGGGTCAGGTGGAAGGTGAGTCCCTTGACTTTCCAGCCTGGCACAAGCTAGTTCCCATGCTAGGCATTTGTGGGGACCACCGCTATGGCTAGACAGAGAAGAGAGAGAAAAGAAAAAGGAAGAAGAGAGAGCGAGCGAGAGAGAGAGAGAGAGAGAGAGAGAGAGAGAGAGAGAGAGAGAGAGAGAGAGAGAGAGAGAGTCTAGGGATTTGAAATTTTGTGGGAATGTTAAGGGGTATTTATAGGTTTATTTGTGGATTATTTTAATTAAAATTTTAATTATTTTTCATTTTAAATAAATTTTCAACTTTTCGTATTTAATTTAAAAGAGATTCCTCATCATTCCATTCTTTATCATTGATATTCCATAATCTGGCTACCCACCAGCTCACTAACTTTTGTGCACCCCATACAAAAGTGAAATGACTATTTTACCCATAAATGATTCTAAATATCTATGTTTCAAGACCTGATTCTTTTTCTAAAATTAAAATTATATTAAATATAATATTTCACCTCAATTTTTGTAAAAATTTCAATTAATTCCAAATAATTTCAAAAAAATTGGGGTTTTTATAAGTACAAAAGGAAGACATTCGACGAGACCCTTAAGTTATTAGCAGAATCAAATAAACAATTTCTTGAAGAAATGGGTCAATTACATGGTGCATTGATGGGAATTTGAACCAAATGAGAATAATGATGAACCATCTATTCATGATGATAGGATAGAAAATTCAAGTGATCATTCTGCAATACAAAGTCCCATGTCATCCACAGAAACCTCCAATATAGATATATTCAAGGAAGATTTAAGTCATTGTTACGCTTCCGATGAAGAGACATTCATTCAGGAAGATGATGAATTCATAGAAACCTCCAACCCAGAACCACTCAAGTCATGTCCTACTTATTTTTATGAAATAAATGAAGGCACATCCTTTAAAAAGGTAAAGGAATTGTTGGAAATTGTGTCATCAATGAATGCTCCTCAATGGCAAGCAAGAGTAGAAGCCCTTACAAAGCTTGAAATTCAAATTGAGCCTTGTAATATTAAAGATGTACCTAATTGGGACCTACAAACCTTATTTGCACAATCATTAGATAAGAAATTAGGCCCACTTGAAATCTTACATGTGCTAATAGAACAAGAAGAGAAAGAGTTTAGTGATGTACTAGTCCTACATCAACCAACTCTAAGATACACATTAAAAAATAATCAGGGTTTAAGCAAAACCATGTCCCCTCTATTAATACATGAACAACCTTTTTGGGAAGGCCAAAGTCAACTTATATTCCAATTTTAGGACAATGTAAGAGAAATTGAGGAAAATAAGTTGAACGTGATTGTCATTATTATCCTTAAATTTGGTTAAGAAAAGAACTATCAACTTCCATACAATTCAATAGAATTCAAATTCATGGTAGTTCACATTGTTAAAGAGATTTCACCACCTAAATTTTCAAGGTGGAGGAAATTTGTTGACTATCGTGAGATTTTGACCATGGGAGATCATCATAGTGGTCCCACTCAATTTACATTAGCGGTAGTTGACTATGTCATAATGCTAGGTTGGATGAAAAATATTGATTACTGCGAGATTCTAAAGTGGCATGACAAATCTTGCCATTTTATTGTTAGGATTAGGAAAACTCAGTACCAATTGAGTCTAGACTAGGGTACATTAGGATAAGTCTGGCTGAAGAGTTAAACTTAGTACTTAATTGGAGACAACCCAGAGTTTTTTCTTTTTGTTGTTCTTTGCATCACCCATATTCATGTTAGGTCCTAATTTTTAAACATTGAGAACAATGTTTCTGTTAGGTTGGAGGGTGTAGAATTCAAGCAAATTCTAGTTTTGTTTAGGTTTTTAGGTGATTTCCTTAATTAAAAAAAAAAAACAGGGAGAAATTTTTTGAAAATCTTTTAGGTTAATTCCTACACCATGATGAGAATTGGATTTTCTGGAGTATAATCAATATAACTTTAGATTATTAATGAAACTAAACATGATTAATTCATCATTTTGCTCATTTTCTAAAGTATTCTATGAAAGCAAAGTCTTAGATCACATCTGTACACGCAGTTGCGTATAGATAGTTTAGATTGATAAGTAGCCATAACTTAGAAATTCTGAAGAATTTAGTGGAGACCTATAACTTAAGTGAGTTTTAGAGCTATTCATCCTTTTTGAGAAGTTATAAATATTCCTAATTTTTTTTAGTGTGCTTAAAGAAAATTGATCCCATCAATTGTCAATTTTAGCTAATTACCTAAATAATTAGAGTATTATCTTTAAAATTTTAAAAGTTCATTGAATCTAATAGATTATATGAAATTTAGAAAATAATTTAGGCCATCCTTGTTGTAACCTAGAGACATAAAGCCTACCTTAAAGTGTTTTTACCACTAGTTAGCCAATTTGAGCCTTTTCTTTTATCACCTAAATTACCCTTTACCCATATTAACTGAGTATAAATTATCCATTACCCATTTTCTTTGAAAAATAAGTTAAAGATGAATGAAAAAAATACCTTTTAATTACAATGAAAGTAGAAAAGTGAATATCAAGAAAAGAAATGTTCTTCAAAAAATGTCAAAATGTTGAAATAGAAAGAGAAAAAGTGAAAAAAAAAAAAAAAAAAGTGGAAAAAGAAATATTCACTTTTGTACAAGCAAAGGAAAGAAGAGTTGTCAACTTTAGTAAAAGACCTCTACTTATTTTTTGAAGAAATTTTGAATAACTTTATACCCTTTCTTTTGTACCATGTCCTAAGCTTATGTTTCATCCCTGTTAAAGACCTATTGATTCTAGGAAAAATATAGTCTTGATGAGGAAATAAATGGATAGAATCTAAAAGAGTAGCAATCATATTCCTTAGTAATTCTTGTTTTTCATGAGTTTATGTGAAATAAATTTGCTTTTATTGATTCAACTCACATAATTAAAAGAGAGATATGATTTGAACCATCTATCTAAGAGATTTTATTTTTGAGCGTACGTCTATTAGTGAGGATTGATGTCAAAATATATTTCAGATGGAGTTCAAAAGTTAGAAGTCTACTTAGAGATAAAGATTATACTATATGTAGACTGTACACGCACACACTCAATGACTTTAACATATGGGTAGGGTTTTGAATACTTCAGTCATCTTTATTAGTATGTTAAAGTTGATAATTTATTGAAGATAATTCTCTGATGAAAAAGAAGAGTTGACTTAAAAATAATTTTTGAAATCTTGAAATTTGGTTTTTTGCATGTTTTGCTCAGGACTAGCAAAATGCTGGTTGGAGGGGTGTGGTAAGTATTCAATTTTGGTCAAAATAACCCTAATTTAGCATTCAATTTAGATCATCTACAGGTTCAATTTTGCAAAATTTAGCTTGATTTTGAATTTAGCTCCAATTGACAATCTAAATCTTAATTTATCAAAACCAATGGTCAGATGATCATTAGAGCTTATTAGATGATTAATGTACAATTCAGAAGATTTTAATTTAGTATTTTATTTTGCAAATTAACCAAAAAATGCATGGATGGCTAAGATCAAAATTTAACAGTTCAGATCATCTTATGAGAGCCTTTTTGTGTCGTTACGCTAGAAGGCATTTGCTCAAATCCACTTGTCATTTAGAAAGAAGTATTATACTCCTACCAGCTGTATTTCATTGAACTTGTTGGGTTTCACTTCCAGGTTTTTAGTACCAAACTATAGTGCAACAAGTAATATACTCCTACCAGCTGTATTTCATTGAACTTGTTGGGTTTCACTTCCAGGTTTTTAGTACCAAACTATAGTGCAACATGTAAACAATATAGTTATCATGATTCGGGAGAAGTTCAATAGCGCATTTGTCGTTTTTATAAGAGCCAATTGCTGCGTGTTGGGGAAACTTTTTCCTATTGACCTTTTAAAAAAAATAAAAATTCATAGCAGATGTGAAATAGAAAATTCAATAAAAATATATAAAAAACATAGGTTTCATGATTCAAGAGCATACTCATCTACAGTTTTATTCTAGAAAGAAGTTGCTTTGGTCTCATTAACATATTTGTTGTTTTTGTTAGAGCTACTTAGTGAATGTTTGGGAAACTTGTTTTATTAAATTCCTTCTTATTTGAAGGGCAGCTTTGATGCAGTGCACAATGGTAGAGATATTGTCATGTGACCTGAAGATCACGAGTTCGAGGTGTAAAAACCGACTCTTGCAAAAATACAAGGCTGCGTAATATAAATCCTTTGTAATCCGCCCCTTTCCCTAACCCTGCATACACAGCAGCTTCATGTATGAGACTGCCCTTTTTATTAAATTTTTTCTATTTCACAGCAAGAAACCAAATTATACTGGTTTTCTCTGAGAGGGTCTGTGTATAAAAATCAAAGAACAATAATAACGCACATCAGAAACTAAAAGAGCATCTCTAAAAACTCTATTAGTGCAGTGGCGTAAGGAGTTGTCTCTTACTTGGGTGATCAAGGTCCGAGGATGCGCACAGGTGGTGCCTGTCAAATTTTCAGAAAAAGAAAAAGAAAAAAAGAACTTCACTTCTAAAAAACTCATTTGCCGATCTCTTCGCGGGATGATAATTACATTGGCATTATTCTGTAATTTTGTGATCCGTAAACGCTTCTTAAATTGGTTGTTGATGGCCTTACGAGAATTGTGATAAGAGGACAGTTGGACATCTCGCCTACAAGATAAACCAGTTTAAGTCACTACAGAGGGGAAGGGCACCTTTTAGAAAAGTGAAATAATGTTCCTTTTTTTGTTTTAACACTAACAATTTCTACTCTCGTGCTGACCTCCCACACTTAAGCACCCGCGTAAACATTAGATGAGGTCCAATAGATCAATAGGCTTAAATCATGAGCCACATCAATTGAACCGATGATGCGCGTGTGCATGGCAACCGGATGTCCAATAGTTATTGGAAAGAGAATTTTACAGTATTACCTGTGCAATACTTTACCCAACAAGGGATGCCCATAAGTTTCTTTTACCCAAAAGTTATAAGAAAGTGAATTTTACAGTATTACCTATTCAATACATTACCCAGTAATTGATGCCCAGAAGTTTCCTTTACCCAATAAGGTTCTATAAAATGCCATCTAAAGTTCACAGGCGATCCAATCAACAATACTTCTGACCAACATTAACTTCTACCGCCAGCCCTGTTCCATCCCTACATTTGGTCTTCATTTAATGGCCCCCCAAAATCCTCAAACCTTCCCAACAAACTAACAGTAAAAGTAAACAATGGAAACACTGCAAACAGATACATAAATTCGGAGGAATCATAACATGGATGCCCTTGCTTCAGACATCTCGTTAGATGCAGATTGAATCCCAACTATCTAAAATCAGCATGATCTAGCCCATCCGTTTTGTTTGCCAGTGCCCACATCATTGAAATGGACCATTTTGGATGGTTAGGATTGGTCATGATCTTATTGATGTCGTTGTATAGGTCAAGTGCTGCATCTGATGGGAACCGTGTCCTGTAAGATACATGCATCGCATAGTATTATTGTCCATAAGTTCAGAGAGGAATTCCAAGGTTTATAAATACTACCACCATGCCTGTTTCCACTCCACTGCTACCTCAGTCCACTTCCTTAACACTACTCTACTGATCTCATTCTGCACCATGTCCAAGGTTCTGTGCTTCTGATCAACATTCCTTGTTTCTTATTTATAGCTCCAATTGTTTTCTATGTTTTTTTTGTTTTTCCAGTCCTAATTACTCTCCTCCCTCTTCACTGACACTCGCACCAGACAGTAATACAGTTTCAGAGTTGCTATGTTTAGCTGCGAAGGACTAAATGTGCTGCCTTTCTTTTGTTTCAGAAAACTGTGGTGTCAGTGGATATGTTGTGTTCAAAGTGCCAAAAGAAGGTGATGAAGTTGATTGCAGGAATTGAAGGGATAAACTCCATTTTTCTTGACTCTTCCAAAAGTACAGTCACTGTGATAGGAGATGCTGATCCTGTTGAGATTATAAAGAAGACGAGGAAGTTCAGAAAATCAGCTACATTTGTCAGTATAGGTCCACCCAAGGACGAGAAAAAGGATGAGAAGGCCGACTCTCCTGTAGTTCCAAGAACATGTCTTAGATGTGATTCTTGGTTTGTTATAATTGAAGATAGCTATGGCCCCTGCTCCATTCTGTAAAGATATGGAGATATTTTGTAGATAATTCGAGGTCATGAGACCAGATAATAATGTTGTTTCTTTTGCTTTATTGGCTATGAGAGCAAGAGTTATATATTAAATTCCTTCCCTTGTGAATTTTGAGGTTCTTTTACAAATTCGTGAAGTTTAGTAGTGAAATATTATCTCGTAAATCGTATCATGGATTTGATGTCGAATTTGTACTTTATTAAGGTTAAATTCCTTAGTGAATACCAAAAAAAAATCCTTTGTGAATTTTGGGATTTTTCCCAGCACATAGGGACGCAAAATTTTGACCTTTTTTTGTTCTTCGGTTAGTGCGAGTTAATGACAATTTTCTTAGAGAATATTGTCATGCTTTTAATCTCATAGACATAAGATGGAGAGCATTTTCACCGATACTGGCTTTCATGGTTCCTAGAAGTCCCATTTACGCTACAAGAGATCTGTTTAGGTGGTTGTAGGTTTTATGCCCTCTCTCTCTCTCTCTCTCTGACTTGACAAGAGACGGTTATTGCAAAAGCAACCCACTCCCACTGTGGACCATTAACTAACCCACAAAATGGGCAATTATTAGTTTTTATTGCCATGGCACTGAAAATTTTATGCACATAAGGTAATGAAATATGACAAACATTCATTTCACCTCCCACAGACTTATAGTCAGTGAGTCTTCAACTCCTAAAAATAAACTTTAACTACCATATCCTTTAAATGAAATTGACAAACGTTCAACTATTACAAGAAAGGAAATACTACTCAAACAAGGCGGAGGAAGTACTTGATGACCAGTAAGACTTCGACATTAAGCTAAATCTCAGTCTAGAGTTCTAGTTTGGTTCACCCATTTCGCAGTCATGACCCTGTGGCACTAGGAATTAAGCTAGAATTCACAGGATTATGGTTGTACATGGAAACTTAAGTGAGTAGTTATTAGCTTAACGTATATTTAATGATCATATAACTGGTATTATTGTTTTTTCCTTTCTATGCTAATAGCAAGTGGCTGACGAAATATAAATACCAGTTTTGGCTGTGTTCAAACGCTTAACGGTGTTCAACAGCATAGGAAATTTCATTAACAAGTGCACAAATAACATGGACAACGTCAGGTCGACGCATATGTCACATCATCAGAGTCGAACATAAATAGCTTTAAACTAAAAAATAAGATAAAGAATTTTGACAGGTAGGCCACAAAAGCTTTGATTTGTCTACTCATGATGAATTAGAACTATGTTGTGATACTATTCAAAAAAAAGAAAGGAAAACTGTGCCTTGATGTCAGTGTAGTAGAGCCTCTTCTGTCAAATGGATAGGATAAAATCATGTTTGATCGATCATTTTTCATTCATATCATCCAAATATTATTACCAATATGAATCAAATAAAAGATTCGTTGTGTCAGTATCACTGCATCACATGATAGTTCATCTGTACTTCTTTCAAAGGAAAGTGACGATAGATATTTTTGGCCAACAAAATCTAGAAAAGAAATGATATTTCAATATTTCCTGTAACTTTCAGAATCTTAATATTTATCTCCACATCAATCCTTTGGTTAAAGTAAGTTTTTCTTTAACTTAGATTAATTTTTTTATTTATTTATTTCATTTTTTTTTTACCATTCAGAAGAATATTTTATTTTCTCAAAAGAAAATAAATAATACATACTTCACAAGGAATATGCGTGTAAGATTGACTAAATCATAGAGCATAGTTCTAATTCGACTAGCAAAAATGATTTGATAAGTCATCTCATTGCATAAAAAGTGTTCGGTTATAATGACATTTGAACACATGATTTCTCAAAGTACAAAAACATAGCTTAACCAACTTACGCTACTTCTTATTTGCATAAAATGTGACAAGTTAGGCATGTGTATAAAATGAAAAAAGTTCATTAAAAATTCCTGCTCAAGTTATTTTGAGTCTCCATGGAGTGGCTTTAAGTTAACTCGCCTTACTTTCAATCAAGTCAAGTTTTCAAACTACCTTATAGGTGTATGTGTTTGCATTCACCCCCCAAAACGAGAACCTTGACCAAGCAATAATGACAAATTCACTAAATGTAAATGTAAGTTGCAAAATATAAAAGAAAATTTCAAAAAAAGAAAATCAGATGTGTTTAGAATTCAGATAAGCAACTTTCATGTTCATCATGGGAACACTATATCTGAGTCTAAGGCATTTAAACTATGAGAATTAGCATCACCTTGTTCATAACAGACACTATAAACATATGCCACTCAAAAAAGAAGAAAGGCGAAGATTGCAAAACGTGGTTCCTAAAGGACATAGTACTCCCTCGATTACTCATAAAACAAACTGAATTATGTGCAATGACATGATTATGTTAATCCATTATGAGTGGTTAGTGGTGCTTGAAACGAGATGATCTGACGTGATATAAAATGATGTGGGACATACCATTGTTAGTGGTGCTTGAGCTGAGATGAGATGGAGCATTACTTCTTCATCATATTGTTTATGGTACTTGAGACGAGTTGAGATGAAAATAATATCATTTTAACTCAGAGCTAAGTTGAAATTTCATTCATCTCACTTCATAGAATCCATGCCAAATTTGGTTATCTCAAGCCAGGTTAAGTCGTCTTAAGTTAGATCTCATATCATCTCATCTCACGTCAGCTTACTTCATCTCAAGAACCACTAATACCACATTAAAAATAACCGTGTAATATCTTTCTACATAATCATCACCGATTACTAGGCGCAAGCATAATTGTAGATCAAGGGCCTCCTTTCTATCCCATTTTGGTGCATCAAAGAGATAACAATATTATACAACTGTATATTGTAATTGCAAGAAGCTATCTAGAGTCTGGCCTATCTTCAAACTTAAAACAACTTCCAACAGCATCGTCTTCTGTTGATCTGGTTCCATAGAATCTCTTAGTTGAGCGTTTGTGCTTCAACAGTCATATTTTATCAGCCATCAAATTAGTGACCATAATTAGGGAATCTGACCTACAGAAGATCCATACGCAAGAAGCAACAGAGAGAGGAGGAAACGATATTAAGGATATTAAAGATGGACGAGTCCTAAATGTTTCTGTCCTTCATACCTTTGACGTAGTCCTAAATGCTCGAAGCAAAATAAACGCCACTCTTATCTCTAGTATCCAGTCATTGAAGAGCTCCATGACAATGATTCTTGCAATTTGGCCGAGAATGGCCTGCATCAACTTACTGAAATGATTTTAGAATGAACGTATATGTAACCTGTTTCTTCATGAATGAGACAGAGGCCTTTATACGTTAGGCTAAAGCCCATCAAATGGTTTTCGCCATGCCCTTCTTCTTTCCATCATCTAATGGTTTTCAGCACGCATTCTCCGTCTTACTGTTTCACTGTGCCCACCGTATGGTTACAACTTATCAGGGATGTTTGAGTCACCTTAGCCATTACGATTGTTTAATGGCTAAAGTTGGGCAGCTACCACGTTACCGTCCCTTAGAGAGAGAGAAGGCATAGCCAAGTCTCGACCCCCACTACTTATTTCCAGAGGTAGAAGTCCGATATTCCACTGCTTTGGCCAAAGAGTGGAGGCCAGCTTTCTATGGTTATCGTTTTCCATCACCAAAAAGAAAGAGAAGAAATAATGTACTTTTGTCTGCACGCTCTCCTACTTGTGTCATTTTCAATGATTGGTAGAACAAGTAATAATCTTATTATATAGCTGGTTGACGTGCAGAAACTGTATACTGGCCGCCTGCACAATGAAAATTTCTAGGTCGGCGGCTAAAAACCCAAGTGGGCCCTGTCTTAGCTATGTGATATCTCGAAATCTCATCCGTTTGACAATTATAGATTTTGTTATTCGAAGTTATAAATTTAATGTTCGAATCCTAATTCAAAAGTAAACTTTATAAAAGCTTGAAAATGTGCAGGGTCTAATTTCTTTTTCTTTTTCACCTAAAAACTAAATACAAGCAAATTTGATAAATGAGACATCTCAAGATTCAAATTCATGATGTTTCAATAAATAAATATCATATTAGTTTATCATTCAACCTAAAAGCTTAACTGAATAAAAAATGTCATTATCATCATCATCATTAAGATCTTATCCCAATTAGGGGTCGGCCACATGAATCTTATTCCTTCATTCCACTCTATTAAATACCATAATTTTATTTAGTCTCAAAGTTTTTAAATCTTTCCTCACTACTATTATTCACGTTCTTTTAGGCCTTCCCCTTGCCATTTTAAAACCTTCTACTTGTATTGCCTCACTCCTAACTGGTGTCGTTGTTGGTCTCCTTTGGACATGTTCAAACCATTTAAGTCTAATCTCCCTCATCTTATTACCTATTGGTGCTACTCCTAAATTTTCTCTAATATTTTTATTTCTAATTTTGTCCTTTCTTGTCTTACCACTCATCCATCTCAACATCTTCATTTCTGCGACGCTCATCCTATGAGTGTCATGCTCTTTAACTGGCCAACACTCTGATCCATAGAACATGGCCGGCCTTATAGCCATCCAATAGAACTTTCCTTTTAGTTTGAGTGGCACTCGTCAATCATATAAAACTCTAGATGTACATCTCCATTTGTTCCAACCTACTTAGATTCTCTGGGTAACCTCCCTCTCAATCTCTCCACTCTCATGGATCAATGATCCTAAGTACCGAAAGAGGTCTTTCACAGGGACTTCTTGGTTATCAATCTTGACCGATGTTCCACTCCTACTCTCCTTACTAAAATTACATTTCATATATTCTGTCTTAGTTCGGCTAATTTTAAATCCTTCAGATTCTAATACTTCTCTCCATAAATCTAGCTTTATGTTTACACCCTCCCTTGTCTCATCAAGTAAGACTATATCATCTGCAAATAGCATGTACTAGGGAATCTCCTCGTGTAAATGTTTTGTTAACCCATCCATAACTAATGTGAAGACGTATGGACTCAATGCTGATCCTTGGTGCAATCCTATAGTGACAGGAAAATCACCAGTCACGCCACTAATGGTCTTAACATTTGTTATCGCTCCCTCATGCATATCTTTAATTATATCTATATACTCCTGAGAAACCCCCTTACCACTCAACACCCTCCATATTAACTCTCTAGGGACTCTATCATAAGCTTTCTCTAAATCGATAAAAACCATATGTAGGTCTTTCCTCCTCTCCCTATATTTCTCTACTAATTGTCTTAGTAAGAAAATAGCTTCCATGGTAAACCTCCTAGGCATGAAACCAAACTGATTCTCCGATACACTTGTTTCATGTTGTAGCCTCTTCTCAATCACTCTTTCAAAAAGTTTCATGGTGTGGCTTATAAGTTTGATCCCTCGATAATTAGTACAGCTATGAATGTCACCTTTATTCTTACAGATTAGTACAATAGAGCTTTTCCTCCACTCATCAGGCATTTTCTTTGATTTTATAATCTTATTAAACAACTTGGTCAACCAAACTACCCCAATATCTCTCATATGCTTCCAAACCTCTATTGGTACACCATCAGGCCCCATGGCATTTTCTGATTTCATCTTTTTCAAGGCCTCTTTTACTTCAGGTATTCTAATCCTACATTCATATCTATAATATCCAATGTTAATTAGATTTATATTATTTAAAATCCCTATATTCTCAGAGCCATTGTCATTTAATAATTTTTGAAAGTATGTTTCCCACCTTTGTTTGATCTCCTCTTCTTTGACTAATACCCTTTGATCATCGCTTCTAATACACCTAACATGATATAAGTCCTTACTCTTCTGTTCTCTTACTTTTGCAAGTTTAAACACATCTTTCTCACCTTCTCGTGTTCCTAATTTATTATAGAGCTCATCATATGCTTTAAGTTTAGCCTCACTTACTATTCTCTTAGCAGTGTTTTTAGCATTCTTATATTGTTCATAGTTTTTATTATTTCTAATCTTCTGCCAAACATTAAAATGCATCCGTTTTTCTTTAATAACTTTTTGCACTGTTTCACTCTGCCACCATGTTTCCTTTGCTAATAGCCTTTTACCTTTAGATACTCCTAAGACATCTTTTGCCACTTTCTTAATAGACTCAGCCATATTAGTCCACATGGTATTTACTTTTGTTTCATAGTTCCAATTTCCTTCTACCATTAACTTATTTTTGAATGAAGTTATTTTCTATCCTTTTAAGTTCTACCACTTAGTTTTTGGATGTGTATTAAATTTAATTATTTTACTCTATCTTTTAATATGAATATCCATAACCATGAACCTATGTTGTGAGGTTAAACTCTCACCAGGTATCACCTAACAATCCTTACATATAGATCTTTCATTATTCTTAAGTAGAAAAAAGACTATTTGGCTTTTATAAAGCCTACTTTTAAAGGTTATTAAGTGTTCTTCCCTCTTCTTAAAGAGTGTGTTTGCAATGGACAGGTTATATGCCAAAACAAAATCGAGGATATTCTCCCCCATCTCGTTTTGTTCACCTATACCATACCCTCAGTGTATTCTATCATATCCTTCCTTATATTTTTCGACATGGCCATTTAAGTCTACTTCTATAAATATCCCCTCAGTGTTGGGAATTTCTTGTATGACTCTCTCGATATCTTCCCAAAATTGTCTCTTGATTATATCTTGTAACCCCACTTGTGATGCATATGCACTTATAACATTTATAATCTGCTCTCCTAGAACAGTTCTTATTATTATAATTCTATCACTGATTTTTTTAACATCCACAACTTTATCCTTTAATTCCTTATCCACTATTATTCCTACCTCATTTTTGTTATTTTCCTTTTCTACATACCATAATTTATACCCATTTATTTCTCTAGCTTTAGGCCCTTTCCACTTGGTTTCTTCCATACAAGTGATGTTGACTCTCCTACATTTCATTGCATCTACTAACTCCAAACTCTTACCTATTAATGTCCCTATATTCCATGTAGCGATGCGAATCTTATGTTCTGGAGATACCCTATTTACTACCACCTTTCTCAACCTCCATGGTATGAATCCATGTCCACTTTTCATTGCACCTGGATTCTGATGTAGCGCGTCACTTTCGAGGGAATGCTTATAATAATTGTATATTAAGACTTTGGATAGGTAAATTAATTATAGAGTCAATGTTATTCTGATACATTATTACAGTTTGAATCATGGCCGTCCAAGAAGAGGCCGAATGATGAATGATTTTGATCAGTGTTCACTCATCCTGACCATCATGGATGATTTGTGGATAGATGTAGGTCTTTGCTTTATTTTCTAACCATCCACAAATGGAAGGCCTAGAATTGTCATAGTTGCATGATCATCAATTCTATAGCTTCAAAGACACGCAGCTTGGATAATTTAGAAAGTCACTTACACTTGTATTTTCATTAACAAAATAATTTTCTAATTGAAAATATGGCATTAATGATAATGTTATATTTTAGAAAAAGTACACTTTTATATCTGAAATTATTCACTTACGTCACTTTAGTCCTTAAAATTTTAGAAAAATAGTTTAGTCCATGAAATTATTAGTTCATGTACTTTAGTCATTCTGTCAAATTTTCATTAGCAAACTAACACATCATTTTCACAAAAAAGAAAAAAGTACACTTTAGTTCTTGAAACTATTCACTTGTGACATTTTAATTCTTGAAGATCTAGCTAAAATATTGCTTATAGCTCAATTATTGATTCTGCTGATTCAACAAAAGGACTAGAGTGCAACCGAAACCAATAATTCCAAGAACTAAACTATTTTTTTGAAATTTTAAAGACTAAAGTATCATAATTACATAATTAGAAAGGCAAAAGTGTACTTTTTCCTATTTTTTAAGCCAATTTTTTTGCCGACATCTTGACCATAATTTCGTATATCGATTCAGCCAACATAATCGTCAACTTACAATATCTCGATATGCTGTGCTCAATGGCCCGTCGTATGACTGACAGCTTCGGCAAGACTCCATTCCATCGATTTGTGACCATGACCATTTCAACGATGAATACCGGTGCATGATCATAGTCAAATAAATAAAACAAGAAACATGGCTACATTGAGTCATAGACAAAGAAACAAGCTGAAAAAATACAATAAGAAATGAGTAATCCAGCCAGCTTCATCGTTTAAAATGGATGCTTGAGATCAGGTGAGCTACCCAATGATCTTTTAAAGATACTTGCTTGGACCATTGCTAGCCACATCATCTTCCATAGCCCTTAGCTCAGAGAGAGAGAGAGAGAGAGAGAGAGAGAGAGAGAGAGAGAGAGAGAGAGAGAGAGAGAGAGAGAGAGAGAGAGAGAGAGAGAGAGAGAGAGAGAGAGAGAGAGAGAGAGAGAGAGAGAGAGAGCTACACTATGGTGCAGAGAACTGTGTTGAAGGTTGATATTTCTTGCCAAAAATGCAAGAAGAAGCTCATGAAAGCAATATCAAAATTGGAAGGTACGAAAAGCTATTCTTTTTCCTTTTTCTTTTTCTTTCTTTTTTTACAGGCAAAGAGAGATTTTCTCATGGATAATCCAAACCAAACACGCGCATCCATGCACGCATTCTCGCGAGTTGAGTTCAACTCAAACCTATAGTCTCTCGTAGGAGAGTCCCTTGCACCACTGCACTAGAAAGTTGTTGCTCAAGAGAAGCTAATTCAGAACTGAACAAGTATTAACTCAAGAAAAAGGAGAAGGAAGGAGACTTTCACTTTCTAACAATGCTAATATGTTTTCTCTTGATGTCAAAATAATGTTTTTTCTGCTAATCATTGGGCTTACCTCCATTGTGAATTTTCTTGTTGTTTAGCCTTCAAATTCCTGCTTGATTAGAAGTTCGAAAAGGACTCCCAGTAGGAGTACACGTTCACGAGTCTTCGAAGAAGTAGATGCTGCCATTTTGCTGCAATGATTGTCATACATCTAAGTCATTTATAATGTTTAGAATAGCTTAAATAGAATTGAATGCTTTTAACCTATGTTTTGTGTGTCAAAAATTATCACCAAATACATTAATTTCATGTGGATTACCTAACTTTAGTACACAAAGGCTTACATGTTCCGTAAATAGACTCAGTGATAGTATCTACTTTTCGCCGCTCATGACCGTCACTCCAGCCAGGAGTCAAGAAATACTCTTTTTGTGTCATTTTTTTTCTGAATGGTCAGTATATTTAAACCCACAACCCCTAGGCTTTGGAGCCAAGCACTTAAAGTAGAAGATGGGTCTAGTCATATCATGATCCGAGCCATCATTCCAGGAGGCCGTGTTATGGATAAGTCAGGCAGGCAGGCCTAGTGCACAAAGCTCCCATCTATGCGGAGTTCAAAGAAGGGTTGGACTACAAGGGGTCTATAGTAAGTAGTCTTACTTTGCATTTTTGCAAGAGGATGTTTCCACACCTTAAACCCGTAACCTTAAGATTACATGACGACAACTTCTACCATTGTGCCAAGGCTCCCTTCTATGTTATAGATAAGTCTCATGTACAAATTTCTAGCCCATCTCACAATTTAAGACTCTCAGGCTTTTGTCCTTTAAAAAGACAGTTGGACTCAGTGATAAAACTCTTAGGAATCAAATAATTCACTAATCAAAGGCTTAGAATCATCCAATCAAGGAAAAAAATTAACATCCAAGTAATCCATTTTTTTTCTAAAAGCTGGACACCACCTGTATCTGTGAGCAGCCTCAAGCCCTGGTCAACCAGGAGAGAGGCTTCCAGCCTTTGCTCGACCTCGAGTTCATTCATAACAGAATTCTGCCGATTATCCATCTGTACCTTTTCCCATTCACATTTTCCAAGTCAAAATATACATATCCATTGCCCAACAACTCTTTCTTTTTAATATGACCTACAATAGACTCCATATTTAATGTTTTGTTCTCTGTGATGTACGTTGACCTCTTTAGTAAAGTGCTTCATGTAATTAAGAGAATTCTATTCTGTTATTTTTATGTACAGATTTCTTTTTAAATGGTTTTTATTTATAGTTTTTAAAATTTTATATTGAACATTGCTACTAACCACAGCAATGACAATGAAATATCATCGGCTTAAAAAACGAGAGAGAGAGAGAGAGAGAGATAGAGAGAGAGAGAGAGAGAGAGAGAGAGAGAGAGAAAATACATTGAAATAAGTAATAAATTTTATTTTGGTTTTCCCTTATAATAGGCGTGGACAAAATTGAGCTCGATGTTGGTAAGGGCACGGTCACAGTTACAGGTGATGCCGATCCACTCAAAATAATTCTTTGCGTAAGGAACTCTGGCAAATGGGCCGAAGTCGTAACCATTGGGCCTCCACCGCCTCCTCCAAAACCGGCTGCAAGCCAGAAGAAAACAGAAGAGAAGAAACCGGAACAGCAGGCTCCCATTCACAATCCCGTAACATGCTACGAGTGCCAGAGAATGGGTCTCTATGTTGCACACTATTATGATAGCCCCGATGTATGCTCCATCTTGTGATATTTGTATCTTGACAATGGGCATGTAATTCTCACCATGATTTGCCTTTCTAAGTATCAATTTTTACTGGATTTGCAGTTTTGCATACAACTAGATTTATGTGGTTGAGCTGGTGCTCCATGGTGCAATTGTGGGAGAATGTGCTTGACCTCTGGGTATTTAAGAAGCCAAACTTTGTGATGTACGCACGCATTAACTAACCCATAACACTCAGACACCCTCGTTAACCCCACTAAAACATCCCCCAATGGGTGAACCATAACATTGTGTTAGATAAATACTCAACACACCCTTGAGCACACTTGAACCCATCACTCGCACAATTGAGATCTTTATCATGCATGATTCCTTTCTCAAGGTTTTTTAATTGATTCAGAAAATAACTAATTACTCATCTTGTTACACATAACCATTTTGTGGTTTGCATATGAGAGGGAGGGGGACCTTTCCATTTTGATAAAGAATATCCTATTTCTATTGAGTAGTTGCAGAGTCCCTTTCTCATTAGATGGAAATTGAAAGTACCTTTCTCACAAGATGGGTAGCGATTAGTTAATTACCAAGAGAAAGTAGATGATAAGCAGGAAACAGAATTTGAAAGCAGCATTCTAGATGGGAAACACATATAAAACTAAGGAATGAGGCAAAACAAGCCACTGCTATAGCTTACAATTTCTTTTCCTAAGACTGCAGATGGGAACCAGGGAAATAAAGTTCCCAAGGTACAACATTTAAGGGGTACATCTAAGATCAATAGTAAAATAGTTTATGCTTGTGATCTAGTACAGATGTTTGGAATTTGTAACCATAAATAACTAATATTTGAATGCTTCACTCTACTTATGTAGATCTGGCCTCTTCGACAGTATTAGTTGAATGGATGAGCACAGAATCTGTGCAGCGCCCCACTTTTGCATGACAGCCCCCAACTTTCTTTGATCAGACCTCATCCATTTGGCTTCTCTAGCTTAAGATGACCACTGTACAAAAGACAGTCAATATTGGATGAGCCTAGAATCTAAAAAAACTATACTTTTGATCTAGGGCTTATGGCCAATCAAAATAATTGTTTGAAGAATGATCTATAATCAACGAGTAAGAAGCACAATTTTCGGACCTTAAAGCCATTCAATCACCTTAATTTTTTAGATGCAGCATATCCTTAGTGAGATAAATCAAATGGATGGGACTGATCAACCAAAGGTTGGCTCATCAAACAATAGCAATGCACGGTATGCCGACTTGCTATAGTGTTCTGCACTGTACTATCGTTCCTCTTCTTTTTGAACAGCAATAATAGCTTTTTGAAAATAGGAAAAGCCAAGCATTTATTTATCTTTGCATGCTACTGAATGTGGGAAAAACAAATAAAGTAACAAAAAATAAAAGAGAATAAAACATAAGGACAACCAATGATTTCTAATTAGATATTACGTCTTGGCATCGAGGTGCCTATAGAGTCCTTGTCTAATAAATCATGTAGGAATATAGGGGGTTACTATGTCAAGTAGTAGTTTCAAATAAAACAAGATTAGTTGCCAGCAAATCAACAGCCATATTAACTTCCCTAAGCAATAGAATATGGAGACAATAATAAGCAATGAAGAACATCCATTGAAGAGGCGGCAGTGCTCCAAGGAAGTAAGTTGGTGCTAATCCATAGCTTGGATAACTGTTGGCAAATCCTCCAAAACCTGCAGGTGAGGCAAAGGTAGATTAGTATCCATACACGATCCCATTTCAAACACATTCCACTTAGGAAAGGTGCCATCTTTCTCTCTCTCTCTCTCTCTCTCATCACCTGCTCCCATCTTCATCTCTCTCTCGGGTTACCTTATCTATAGGAGAGACTGAACCTGTGAAACTCTCTCTCTCTCTCTCAGCTCTTTTCAATGTAGGGAAGATGTGAATCGCACCAGTCTTCATCCTCCCCAGCTTTCCATTTAGTTCCCTTTCACTGTCTCATTAGTACTACGGGAAAACCCAACCCAAACAACCTTTCTTTGTCATGTTTCCAACTAGTCCGTGGCTCAGTCTCTCTCTTTCGAATCCATCTTCAGTTCCTCTTCCTTCGGTTCCAGTTCCAGTCTTCTCTCTCTCTCTCTCTCTCTCTCTCTCTCTCTCTCTCTCTCTCTCTCTCTCTCTCTCTCTCTCTCTCTCTCTCTCTCTCTCTCTCTCTCTCTCTCTTTGCAGTTGTTTTTTCCAAGTAATTCCTCACAAATCTTCTTCAAAATTATTGTTTTTCTTTAGATTCTAACGATTCACTCAAAATCCAACTTGGGTTCCTTCAAATACCCCATCTCCCCTAGTGTTTTCACTTTTCAAACAACACAGAGAGTTGTTTGAAATAGCTCCCTGTGTTACACCTTTGTCTTCGGTCGAGGAAGACGAGGAATTTATATTTAAAATTTCAATTCTGCCCTTATCTTAAATTCTTTAATTTCTTATAAGGTTTTTGCAATATTGCTATTACTTTATGGCATTTTAGCAAGAAAACCCAACATTTTGCAAATTTGCTATTCTATTAGATTTTCATCCATTTTTCTATTAAAATTTAGTAAATTCCAATATTACCCTTCTTATCTTTCGGCTATTTATCTTTCTAGCATATTTTCCAACTCTATCAACCCCTATTACACTGGTACTCGAACCCCTCCTACCCTCCCTCTCCAATACCCAACCAACAACTCCTAGCCTCCTCCCTTCCCCTCGATACTGACTAGTAGTTCCCTGCTTCCTCCCTGCCCCGCCTCGACTCCCCCAGCCACTCACCCCCACTCCCCCCTCCCCGCCCCCCATTGCACCAAGACCGCCTCCTCCTTGGCCCCGTGCCCCTGCCCCCCTGACGTTGACTACGCCCTACCCAACATCTGCCGTCGGTGGGAACAGAGTCTGCAAAAAATATATAAAAAAGATGGGTTGCCGGAGATAAATAAGGGTAATATTGGAATTTAATTAAAAAATTAACAGAAAAAGATAATAGAATGGAAATTTTGCAAAATGTTGAAAATGTAGGATTTTCTTGCAAAAATGCCATAAAGTAATGGTAATCTTGCAAAAAACCCTTTCTTATATGCCCTTTTTGTCTTATCCTTATTTTGTCTTTATCCTTCTCTTTGTTTTATCATAGCCAAAAATACCAATTAAGTCCCTATTTGAGTAAAGCCTAATGTTAAGTGTTGAATTTTGATCAAAATACCCCTAATTTGGCATTTAATTAGATCATCTACCCATTCAAATTTGTAAAATTTAGTTTGATTTTGAATTTAGCTCCAATTGACCATACAAACATTAATTTGTCAAAATTAATGGTCAAATGATCATTAGAGCTTATTAGATAATTAATGTATGATTCAGATGATTTTAATTTAGTCTTTTATTTTACAAATCAACAAAAATACTCGTGGATAGCTAAGATCAAAAGGTAACAGTGCAGATTATCTTAAAGCGTATTAGATGGGCCCCACTCTCTTTCCCTTATTCTTCTCTCTTTCCTCTTCTACCCTCTCTTGCATCTCTCCCTGCTCCCAAATTCTCTACAACCATTCTCTTCTTCTTCTCTTCACGCCCTTTTTTTCCTTCTCTCCCACCTTCACTTCCTCTTCTCACTCTCCAGTCTCTACTCTTTTTCTTCCTAGGCAGGACCGTAGGAGACCACCCCCTCTTCTCTTCTCTTCTCCATCACATATCTTTCTTCTACCATCCTCCTCTTCTCATTCCTCACGTTCTCTCTCTCTTTCTCACGCTCTCCTCTTTCCAAGCACTCTTAGCCCCCATCTCTTTCTCTCATTCTTCTCTTGCTCTGCCTAGTTCCATGCTTTCAACCCCTTGCTCTCCTCTCTATTCCACTTCTCTCCATCCCACGTGACTCTCTCTCTCTCCTCCAAGCATGCCTCTGCTCCACTTGGAACGAACTGCTCCTCGCTTTCCAAGCTTCACTAGCCTTGCCAAACAAGTTCACCAGGCACCGCTCGTCTTCACGTGGCCATCATTGCCTAGCCATCTTCACAATTGGACTGCCCCAATCACTGGCCCAGATCATCACTGGCCCCTGCCAGACAATGCCCCATCCCTAGCAAGCATCATCTTCCTCAACCGACATAGCCCTAATCACCCTCTACAGCCCAGATTGTTGTTTGTCCAGCACTGCCTAACCCAGTTCACTCTTCCCCGTCCAATTTCTAGGCAGTCGGATCGCATTACTTCCTCCTCCAGTGATTTTCGCATCGTCAGCCAACCGAGAGAGAGAAACCCAATCTGGGTCTCCTCCTGCATCTTTCCTCCTTTTCCCTTCTCTTTCCCTCTTCTCTTCCTTTTCCTCCTCCTCCTCCTCCAGCTACCCCTCCTCCGTTGGGTTATGTTTGGATTTTGTTAAAAACCATATTTTTGTTGTTAATTCCCATTTTGCCCTTAGGTCTTTAAATTTAATTACATTTCTATCATTTTGCTTTAATTACATCTGTGTCCCTATTTCATTTACATCTGTGTCCCCTTTTATTCTATTTCTCTTTTATCTGTCTTGTGCTTATCCAAAAACTGCCTAATCCAAATCAGATTAATTAAGATCTAACCCAATAAATGGGTTAGCCTTAATCAAGCAAAATTGCCTGTTTCTCATCTATTTCTTATTTGATTTCAAATTAACTTTACAGTTTCATTCTTAGGATATCCCTTGACTTAGTTAACATTTCTGATTTTAAATCCGAAATCCAGAAATCAATCTGAGCCATTCAAACTCCAAAATCACAATTTAGCCTAGATCTCTATGATTTTGAGGAATCTGACAAATCCAACATGAATATATCTAATCAAGGACATGCTGAAGATGTCTATGAAGGCTGATCAACTCTCAGAAGATCGTATTTGAAGATATTGATAGTGATTAAGCTAAGGAAGTAGTTTTTTTTCATGTTATTTGATTTATTTATTTTATTTAGGAACTAAAAATTCTGTAATTTGGAGAAGTTGATTAGATCTGAACTCTGAATATAATTTTAATAATTCCAATAATTTTTAGTAATTTTTTTTTTAAATTTTAGATAATTAAATTTTATTAAAATTCCTACTTTTTAAGTCAAATCCATGTGGGATCGACTCATACTTGCATAAGCTACACTACAATAGCCCGTGCACTTGTGGTTAAATATCAACAAGTTTTTGGCGTTGTTGCCAGGGACTTGCAAATGAGTTTTCATAAAATTTAAATAAAAATAAAAATAATCCAAAATTTTTTAAAAAATTAGGAATTTCATTCTAGGAAATTTTAGGTGTTGTCTCTAATTTTTTTAGGGCATAATCACTTTTTTTCCTAAATTTGGTACTTATTTCTAATTTTATTTTTCAAAAAATTGGAAGTGGAGGAATTTGGGAAGTGGATTTTTACCAAAATAGAAATTTCCCTCCTTTCCTAGAATAGGACTTTATTTTTTCTTTTGAGTGAATCTTGTTGTGAGAATCCTTGTAAATTACAATTTCTATTTTAATTTTAAAAAGGTTGTATAATACAAGCAAGTGTCTTCATCAGAAACCCCATTGTAAATTTTCTCACTCATTTATTTCCTAGATTATGATTTGTATTTAGAATATTTTGCATTCTTTGGTAGTGTAACTCATATAGACAGCATCTTTTATAATTGTTGCATTATTAGGATTTGCATTAGATTATTGCTTTTAATTGCATTCTTAGGGCACGGTTAAGGCTTTAAGGTGATTTATATGCTGATCGAATTATCATGGTGTGTGAAAATTAATTAGTAAAGGCACCCTACCCCCATAAGAGCAAGGGTGAATTTCATTACCACCTCTTGACCCACTTAGGATAATCACTTCAAACACGCAACCCTACCTTTCATATTAATTTAAAATCAATCAGAAGAGAACTATAGAGTCATCACATGCTCATAGGACCCTCTTAATAGGACGTGATCTATTGTCACTCCAATGGCTTCTGATCATTGTGGTTATAGTGGGTGTCTTAAAATCAAAGTGATTTTTCCATGCCTTCCGTTGACGTCTGTTGAGGTCTAAAATGCCTCCTGACATGAGGATTGTATTAACCACTTTAGAACAGAACATAACTGGTAAGCAGTAGTCAACTCCAAAAGAGATGAGTGTTAAATTATGCTAATTAAAAGCATCGTTCCCATATAAAATCAAGAAAATCAAAATATATGTGCTTGTTAGCCTAAAGGGATTGTTTGATTGTGCATCATTCTAGGCATTTAGGTTGCATCATTTTGGATAGTCCTCTTCTAAAAATAAAAAAAAAACCACAAAAAAGAGAAAAAGAAAAGTACTCATTCTTTGTATACAATGATTTATTTTGTTGTATATAATGATTAATTACAATGTCTTATCAAAAAGGGGATAGATAAAGGATAACACGTACAAGGGATAGGTTATTTTCCTCAAAGCAAGATACTGAGTCATATCCAAAACCTTAGTACAACAATTACTATACTTATCCTGAACCACAATATCTCAATTCTACATGGCCATATGCTCTGCATATAATGACCAATATCAGGAGCCAGTGGATGCATCTCATGCATTCACAGACCCTAGCAATAACTACTATCTTGAGATAAATTACCAAGACTATAATGGATGGGCTAGGCATCATGAACAATGATGGTCTCAAGATTGTCAACCATATCAGGGAGAACCACCATGGTCTTACCCTGATCAACCCTACCAAAATTATCATGAAAATCAGGGACAACAATCATAGTTTCAACCTGATCAATCCTTTCCCAGTACTCCAATGACACAACAGTATGTGCCTTTCGAGTTGATGCCTTCAGTACTGTGACAACCTAGGTTTTTAAAACACATTTTCATAAATATTTGCAAAGGTAGGGCCCTGATTTTGAAATTTTTTTAAATACAAACAGCAAAAACATATTTTCTTTGAAATTGATTTTTCAAAAACCCGAGTGTCACCTCAAATTATTTAACATACATAGATTTTTGTATAAAATAAAATTTCCATTGAATAACAATAGAAATACTTTTATTAAAATTAGGATCGATCTAGTGGTTCACTCACATACACAACCCTAGTAATCATTACATACCTTGTCCAAATATCACAATCCAAATTACAAAACAATCAATACAATCTTCCTTAAAGTAAATACCCTAAGTAGTAGCTTGGAAATGATTATCCTCAAGTCTTGAGCTTTCAATCTTCCTTAATTGTATCTAAGATATTGTAAACATTCAGACATTTATAATATCTCAGCAAGCTATGCTAGGTAGGGGATTTAAGAAATATAATCAATATATCTCAAAATCAACAGTTCTTTATATCCATGATATAAATCAATTTATACAATTGGATAACCATTTCATCCTTCACTCATCATACAAATTATATGTATATATTACATATAAATAAAACCACTAAAAATCATGAATATAGTCAATATCATCAATAATATATCATTTTCAAACTGATTTCAATATTAACACTAGGTGTTAATATATAATCATACCGTATTGGGAATTATCCTCCAATACAACATTAGTAATAACTTTTACTGGGCATCTCATCATGCCATAATGTAAGGCATCTCATCATGCCATAACATAAGACATCTCATTATGCCTATCTCAATTGCATCATAATGCAAAATAATAAAAGGACTACCATGCTTGCAATCTCAATCCGCACAACGCGCCCTAAATAACTGCTTAATACTCCACTAATACCAAGGTGGAAAAAACAGATCCATGTTCATATGAGAGAACCATGGCTGTCACAGTGGTGGCTTTTCCATAATTGCCCCACCCGACATTTTTCCTCTCTTTGAGCATGGTATCATCATCATAATCAGTTTCGAAAAGCTGGTGGCCAAACCCTCATAACTCTCTTAGCATTGGCATCCCTAAGCATAAGCTTGTCTTAAAACAAAATCACAAGCCTCCATGCTTGTATGAAAAATAATATTTCAATACTTACAGACTATGTATCTGGTTATAATAGGATATGCCTAAAACTTCTTTTTTTAAGATTTGGGGGTCCAACTCATGTAATTCAAATCTTCTCATTATACCCATTAAGTAATTTTATAATTACTTAATCAATCCTTTTGTATTCATTTCCACATCATTTATTGCCTTAAGTAATTTCATAATTACTTAATCAATCACTTTGTATTTATTTCAACATCATTTGTTGATTCATACACAATTCTAAGGCAATTATAATCAATCTATGGTTATCAAGATAAGATTATGGTAAAATACATGTATCTTCTATATTGCATATATTCTTAAGGTCCACCTACCTTTACTTTCACAATCCATCTTCTCATTGATCTTGATCATTGTATCCTTCATATATCTATCAAATCACACGTATATAGTCATTTATCAATTCATTTATACTTCATAGTTGTTCTTTTGATCATCCTTACATACGATGATTTGGATCTTTTTCCTTGGATCATATTGATCAAAGGTCTAATCTATTGATCTACATTTGAATATAATATTTATACTACTTCAAAACTGTTGATTGTTTAACCGCAAGTGCACGAGCTATTGTAGTGTAGCTTATGCAAGTACGGGTCGATCCCACGAAGACTTGATTTAAAATTATGGAGTTTTAAATAAAATTCAACTAAAAGAATAAAAACAAAGATTATACTAGAAATAAACTAAAATCCAGATATATTCAATTGTTCCAATGTTCCCAAATATTTGTTCCAAGGAAAACAGAAAATAAAACTAAAATGCGTCCTGGATAAGCTTGTCCTTGGATTGCACTGTCTCTGGATTAGTCTGTCCTTGAATAGTACCGTCTTGGATTGACCGTCCTCGAATAGTCGAATGAAGATAAATTAAAACCGTAATACGGGGACACAGTTGTAATTAAACCGGGGACCCAATTGGTATTTCTGAAATCTGCCAAGGGACACAGATGGAATTCTTTTAGGGACACAGATGTAATTTTCTGAAATAGGACAGAATTGTAATTTCTGAGATCTGCAGGTGCAGATTTGTAATTTCTGAGATCTGCAGGTGCAGATTTGTAATTTCTTCAGCGTTCTGGTTTTTCACAAAAAAGACCAGAAAAACACGTTTTTGGGAGAAATCTAGAAGAGGGAGAAGAATAGAGGAAGGAGGAGAAGAGGAAAGGGAGAGAAGAAAGATGAGGAGAAAACCCGAGTTGGGTTTTCTCTCCCGGGGCGTCCGGTGAAGAGAAGAATGACCGCCGGAGAAGGAGGTGTGGAGAAAATGGGAGCAAACCCAATTCGGGTTTTCTCTCCCAGGACCAGATCCCGGATGAGTCCGGGCTTGTCTTGTGCGATGGAAGCGAGGGGCCAATAGAGATGACACGGGTTGAGGCTGTTGGTGCCACGGTGGTGAACGTATGGGTGGGGCGGAGGCGTAACCGAATCAGAGCTTTAGCCTGGTCAAGTGCGGACAACAAAGGCATTGGGTGGAGGGGTAGAAGCAGATGCTTGGTTATCGTAGGTTGATGGGGAAGAAGAAGAAAAACTGGATGTCGTCTGGAACAGAGTTGGGCTTGTGCACGTGTGGTGCGAGTGGAGAACGAGGATGAGGCAAATATAGGTTATGGAGGGCTGGGTAGTGCGGTATGTGAGAACATAAGCTAAGCTTGGAAAAGAAAATGGAGCAGTGGAGAGGTGGAGGTGCTAAGCGTTAAAGAAAAGATTAGAAGGGGTTGGTGTGGACAAAGATAGGATACGGGTTTGGGTGTGGAGGCAATGGAGATTAGAGCCTGGTGATGGGTGGAGTGGCGAAAATGGACCGAATTGGGAAGAAGGAGACGAGAAGGCTTCCAGACACCTATGGAAGTAGGAGCAAACGCATTGAACAAAGGAAAGGTGGTGCGTGGATAGAACGTCGATGACTAGGGGTTGGCGGTGCGCTGTCGATGATGAGGAAGAGGGATGAGTCTTTGTAGTGTGGTTGGAGAAGCATGGAAGGGGTCGGGTTGCCGTGAGAGAAACAAGGGAGGAAGAGAGAGAGAGAGAGAGAGAGAGAGAGAGAGAGAGAGAGAGAGAGAGAGAGAGAGAGAGAGAGAGAGAGAGAGAGAGAGAGAGAGAGAGAGAGAGAGAGAGAGAGAGAGAGAGCCCACCACCATCCCAACCCTTTGACCTCCCAAAGAAGGAAAAAAACGTCCTTTTAAGAGAGAGGGGAAGAGGACTTAAAAAGAGAGAGAGACGTAGAAAGATTGAAGAGAGATGGGAGAGATAAGAGAGGAGTGAGAGACGTGTGAAAGAGAAGGAGAAAAAGAGATAGAAGAGAGAGAGAAAAGAAAGGAGAGGGATAAGAGAAAAAGAGAGAAGAGAGGATAAAGAGAAGGAAGAGGAGATAGGTGGGGTCCACTAGCTTTCCTAGTTTTGCTAGAACTCTGCAAGTCTTCAAAGTCTTCAGTCTCTTTTCATGAAACTTCATCTAATCTTCATCTGATATCCTTGATTCAATCTAAAGCGTCCATGCCTGAGTCGATTGATCTGCAATGCACAGGACCCAATTAGTGCAATCTAAACCGTTCATTAGCTTTAATAGTCATCTAACCACTAAATTTTGCAATTCAACGGTTGGATGGCTAATTAAAGCTAAAATGAAATATTTTATGTAAAATCTTAAAATTAATGGCTTAGATGCTTTAATTGAATACTAAATTAGGGGTATTTTTACCAAAATTGAACACTTAACAAAAACATAATACAATATTATGATTCTTATTGTTCTTGATCATTCAAGATCTCCTTATGAATCTTGTTTAATCTTTGATTATCTTAATTACCATTTTATTAGGATTAGATAGTTTATTATCCCTTATGATCTTATTATTATTCAAGCAGTTAATGTTTTACTGATTGAAGATAATTTATGCACTCCTAATTCTGACAGCTCCTTATTTCAAAATTGACTAAGGCTTACTAGTTAAAAGCTGCTCATAGAGGGGTTAATTTAATCCTCATGTAAGGAGGTCTTTAGACCTCACAAACATTGCTAAAAGGTGGGGGAAGAGCCAGGCTCTATTAAAGAACCCCCTTAACCACCATGTTTAGTAATTACTGGGGTGACTTTAGCTCAACCTTCATAAGGTTCCTATGAGCATTAAACCCTAAGTACTCTTGCTATTTAAATTTAATTAAATCTATGAACATTTAAAATATCATTCATGGGGTTTATTATTCTCCTAATTTGGGCCAAGGAAATGATATTCCTTATAATGTCCTACTAACTATAGCCCTTACTATCATTAAGTCCATGTCCATATTCATTGTAAATGTTCATCAATGTCTATTTTTATTTAATTACAATTTTCATGTAATTTACATAACATGAACAATTAAAGCGTAAATAAATAAATTTAGCAATTAAATCTACTAAGCAAATAAAAGAACATTTACAATAATTCGCATGCTCATTTGAATACATCATATTTATTCATTTTGATCAAATGATCATATTTTAATTTATATTCAGCTTAGATCTTAATCTTTCATTTTTATTCAAATCTATCATTAAGTCCACGTCCATATTCATTGTAAATGTTCATCAATATCTATTTTTATCTAATTATATTTTTCATGTAATTTACATAGCATGAACAATTAAAGCATAAATAAATAAATCCAAGAATTAAATCTACTAGGCAAATAAAATAACATTTATAATAATTCACATGCTCATTTGAATACATCATATTTATTCATTTTGATCAAATAATCATATTTTGATTTCCATTCAGTTTAGATCTTGATCTTTCATTTTTATTAAGATCTATCAAACTATATTAATGTGATATCATCACTAAATAATTGATTCTTCTTATCAAATGATCTGATCTTTCGTAACCCAACTGATCAATAAGATCTTAAGCCATTTTATCAAAATTAAGGACACAGATCTAAATCTATCCCAAATTAGCCTCATCAGGCCATTCATTTCTCATGATCTTATCATTAGATCATTATCCATACTAATTTTAATGGTCTGATCATGCTTGATTACTCATATTAAGTAGTTCCATGATCATTTTTAAGATTTCTCTTCCATTAAAGTTAAATTTCTTAATTCATCCCAGATTAGTCACATCTAACTCTTAATTTTACATTCTCTTACCACTAGATCACTGATGGATCAGAAATTGAAGGTTTGATCATATCAGATTTGACTGATCATGGGAATTAGTACCACTTTTTGTAATTTATAGAATTTTACAATAAATAAAACCTAAATTTTATATTTTTATTAGATTCTACTCTTCACTAGGAATCCATAGCTTCTTTCTGATCTTGATTTGGAGTTAAAACAAACTCTGAATTAAGATTTTAAGTTTGAGATCAAAACAAGGGGCCTAGATTCAATCTGGGTTACCCAGATCGACGGGTCGATCAGCAGCCCGCCCCAGTCGCGTTCCACTGGTGATAGTCGGTGTACAGGGAGGGTGACCTGGGATAGGCAGGGTGGTCTGATCTAGACCGTCAGATCACCTCTTACCCAGATCAACAGCCAGATCTTCTAGAAAGTGATTTGTGATTTCATATCTTGGGGTTTTAGGACCATCTAAATTGATCTAATAGTTTATAATCTCCAAATATGATCAATTTAGGGGTGATTTCCACCTAGATCACTAAATCTATTTCACCGGTGAACCAATTGCCAATGGAACAAATTCACTGGTGATTATCACAAGTTGAAATAGACCTACATGGATCTGATCTGGAGCAGAGAAATGAGTTGAGAGAGGATTTCTTATTAGATTTTTGAAGCCCTAGCTGGATGGCTAAGGTTTCTATAAATGCTGGTGCCTAGGAAAAGAAATAGCATAGGGGAAATGGAGAAGAGAGTGTGGGGAACTCGATTCCGGGGTTCCTGGGTCATTTTCGGTGCCAAAGAGGGAGATCAGTGAAGATCTTGCCGGGCTAGGGAAAACTCTAGCTGGCTAGATCGTCATAGGGGTCAGGTGGAAGGTGCGTCCCCCAACTTTCTAGCCTTGCACAGGTTGGTTCCTATGCCGGGCATTTGTAAGGATCGTTGCTACGGCTGGAAAGAGAAGAGAGAGAAAGAAAATAAAAAAGAGAGAGAAAAATAAGGAAAGAGAAAGGGAGAGGGAGAGAGAGAGAGAGAGGGAGAGAGTCTAGGGATCTAAAATTTCGTGGGAATGTTAGGGGGTATTTATAGGTTTATTTGTGGATTATTTTAATTAAAATTTTAATTATTTTTATTTTAAATGATTTTTCAACTTTTCTTATTTAATTCAAAAGAGATTCCTCATCATTGATATTCCCTGAGCTCGTTACTCACCAGCTCACTAACTTTTGTGGACCCACACAAAAGTAAAATGACCATTTTACCCCTATGAGTAAATGTAAATTCACAAAATTAAGAAAAATAGGAATTTTTCACCCGAGCTCAGATTTTAACATGCTTATAGTCATTTTGATCAATTTCCCATGCATGATTCCAAATATCTATGTTTCAATACCTAATTTTTTTTCTAAAAATTAAAATTATATTAAATATAATATTCCACCTCAATTTTCATAAAAATTCTAATTAATTCTAGAAAATTGGGGTTTTCACAAGTACAGAAGGAAGACACATTCAACGAGACCCTTGAGTTATTAGCAGAATTGAATAAACAATCTCGTGAAGAGATGGGTCAATTACATGCTGCATTGATGGAAAGGTTTGAAGAATTTGAACCAAATGAGAATAATGATGAACCATCTATTCATGATGATACGATAGAAAATTTAGGTGATCATTCTGAAATACAAAGTCCCATACCATCCATAGAAACCTCCAATATAGATATACTTAAGGAAGATCTAAGTCATTGTTATGCTTCCGATGAAGAGGCATTCATTAAGGAAGATAATGAATTCATAGAAACCTCCAACCCAAAACCACTCAAGTCATGTCCTACTTATTTTTATGAAATAAATGAAGGCACATCCTTTAAAGAGGTAAAGGAATTGTTGGAGATTGTGCTATCAATGAACACTCCTCAATGGCAAGCTAGAGTAGAAGCCCTTATAAAACCTAAAATTCAAATTGAGCCTTATAATGTTAAAGATGTACGTGATTGGAACCTACAGACCTTATTTGCACAACCATTAGATAAAAAATTAGGCCCATCTAAAATCTTACATGTGCTAATAGAACAAGAAGAGAGAGTATAGTGATGTACTAGTCATATATCAATCAACTTTAGGATACACATTAGAAAATAATCAGGGTTTAAGTAAAACCATGTCCCCTCCTTTATTAATACAAGAACAACCTTTTTGGGAAGGGCAAAGTCAACTTATACCCCAATTTCAAGACAATGTAAGGGAAATGGAGGAAAATAAGTTGAACATGATTGTCATTATTATCCTTAAATTTGGTCAAGAAAAGAACCATCAACTTCCATACGGTTCAACAGAATTCAAATTCACAGTAGTTCACATTGTTAAAGATATTTCACCACCTAAATTTTCAAGGTGGAGGAGATTTATTCACTATCGTGAAATTTTGAAGATGGGAGATCATCATAGTGGTCCCACTCTTTACATTAGTGGTAGTCAACTGTGTCATAATGCTAGGTTGGATGAAAAATATTTGACTACCGCAAGATTCTGAAGTAGCATGACAAATCTTGCCATTTCATTGTTAGGATTAGGAAAACTCAATACCAGTTGAGTTTAGATTGTGGTACATTAGGATAAGTCTGGCTAAAGACGTTAAACTTAGTGCTCACTTGGAGGCAACCCAGAGTTTTTTCTTTTTGTTGTTTTCTGCATCACCTATATTCATGTTAGGTCCTAAATTTTAAATATTGAGGACAATGTTTCTGTCAGGTTGAAGAGTGTAGAATTCTAGCAAATTCTAGTTTTTTTAGGTTTTTAGGTGATTTCCTTGATTTTTCAAAAAAAAAAAAAACAGGGAGAAATTTTTTGAAATTTTTTTAAGTTAATTCCTACACTATGATAAGAATTGGATTTTTTGAAGTATAATCTAAATAACTTTAGCTTATTAATGGAACTAAACATGATTAATTCATCATTTTACTCATTTTTTAAAGTATTCTATGAAAGCAAAGTCTCAGATCACCTCTATACACATAGTTGCATATAGATTGTCTAGATTGATAAGTATCTATAACTTAGAAATTCTAAAGAATTTAGTAGAAACCTATAACCTAAGTGGGTTTTAGAGTCATTCATCCTTTTTAAGAGGTTATAAATATTCCTAATTTTCTTCAGCGGTTTAAAGAAAATTGATCCAATCAATTGTCAATTTTAGCTAATTACCTAAATAATTAGAGTATTATCTTTAAAAAAAATTTAAAATTCATTGAATCTAATAGATTATAGAAAATCTAGAAAATGATTTAGGTCATCCTTGTTATAACCTAGAAATATAAGCCTACCCAAAAGTATTTTTACCACTAATTAGACAATTTGAGCCTTTTATTAAGCCTTTTTTTTTTGTCACCCAAATTACCCTTTACCCATATTAACCTAGTATAAATTATCCATTACCCATTTTCTTTGAAAAATAAGTTAAAGATGAATGAAAAAATACCTTTTAGTTGCAATGAAAGTAGAAAAGTAAATATCAAGAAAAGAAATGTTCTTAAAAAAAAGTCAAAAGGTTGAAATAGAAAGAGAAAAAGTGAAAAAAAAAAAAAGTTTGAAGAATACAAAAAAAAGTGAAAAAAGAAATATTCACTTCTATACAAGCAAAGGAAAGAAGAGTTGCCAATTTTAGTAGAAGACTTCTACTTATTTTTTGAAGAAATTTTGAATACCCTTATACCCTTTCTTTTGTACCCTATCCTAAGCCTATGTTTTGTCCTAGTTAAATGCATATTGATTCTAGAAAAAATATAGTCTTGATGAGGAAATGAATGGATAGGATATAAAAGAGTGGTATTTTTATATATTCAAAGGTAATGACATCCATTCTAAAGGGATCAAAACAATCAAATTCCTTAGTAACTCTTGTTTTTCATGAGTTTATGTAAGATAAATTTGCTTTATTGATTCAACTTATATAATTAAAAGAGAGATATGATTTGAACCCTCTATCTAAGAGATTTTATTTTTGAGCGTATGTCTATTAGTGAGGATTGAGATCAAAACATATTTCAAATAGAGTTCAAAAGTTAAAAGTCTGCTTAGAGATAAAGATTATACTATATGTAAGCTGTACACGGACAAACACACTCTGAGATCTAAGCTTAAGTGGAATGACTTTAGCATATGAGTAGGGTTTTAAATGCTTCAGTCATTTTTATTAGTATGTTAAAGTTGATAATTTATTGAAGATAAATTCTCTGAGGAAAAAGAGGAGTTGACTTAAAAATAATTTTTGAAATCTTGAAATTTGGTTTTTCACATGTTTTGCTCGGGACTAGTAAAATGCTGGTTGGGGGGTGTGTTAAGTGTTCAATTTTTGTCAAATACCCCTAATTTAGCATTCAATTAGATCATCTACTAGTTCAAATTTACAAAATTTAGCTCCAATATACCATCTAAATCTTAATTTGTCAAAATCAATGGCCATATGATCATTAGCTTATTAGATTATTAATGTACAGTTCAGATTATTCTAATTTAGTCTTTTATTTTACAGATCAACCAAAATACACATGGATGGCTTAGATCATCTTAAAGCACATTGGATGGGCCAGATCACCCATAAGATGGATATGATAGTTTCCTAGAAGATAATTAGCTTAATTGGGAATCATGGAAAAAAGGAAAATAACATGGAAAAGACAACTTGCAATTGTGGAGTTTCCAAAGTAAATGGGGGGGACCCAAATTAGAAAAGAAAAAGTAATAAGAGGCATAGGGCAACCATAGCCCTCACCCCCACTCTCTTTCCCTTATTCTTCTTTCTTTCCTCTTCTACCCTCTCTTACCTCTCTCCCAACTCCCACTTTCTCTCCAACCATTCTCTTCTTCTTATCTTCACACCCTTTTTTTCCTTCTCTCCCACCTTCACTTCCTCTTCTCTCTCTCCAGTCTCTACTCTTTTTCTTCTTGGGTAGTACCCCCTCTTCTCTTCTCTTCTCTTCTCTTCTCTTCTCTTCTCTTCTCCATCACCTATCTTTCTTCCACCATCTTCCTCTTCCCATTCCTCATGTTCACTCTCTCTTTCTCCCATTCCACTCTCTTTCTCATGCTCCCCTCTTTCCCAGCACTCTCAGCCCCCATCTCTTTCTCTCGTTCTTCTCTTTCACCCTCCTTCTCTTGCTCTGCCCAGTTCCGTGCTTTCAACCCCTTGCCTTACCAGCCACACCAAGGCAGACCCACCTCCTTCGCACTGTCACCTTCTTCTCTCTCTCTCTCTCTCTCTCTCTCTCTCTCTCTCTCTCTCTCTCTCTCTCTCTCTCTCTCTCTCTCTCTCTCTCTCTCTCTCTCTCTCTCTCTCTCTCTCTCTCTCTCTCTGTTCCTCCAAGCACGCCTCTGCTCCACCTAGAACGGACAGCTCCTCCCTTTCCAAGCTTCACCAGCCTAGCCAGACAAGTTCACCAGGCACCGCTTGTCTCCACTTGGTGATCATCGCCTAGCCATCTTCACAGTTGGACTGCTTCAATCACTGGCCCAGATCGTCACTGGCCCCTGCCAGACGACGCCCCATCCTTAGCAAGCATCGTCTTCCTCAATTGGCACTACTCAAATCACCCTCTACATCCTAGATTGTCATCTGTCCAGCACCGCCCAACCCAGCTCACTCTTCTCTAGCCAATGTCCAAGCAATCGGATCGCATTACCTCCTCTTTCGGCGATTTTCGCATCGTTGGCTAGCCTGAAGAGGGAAACCCGATTTGGGTTTCCTCCTGCATCTTTCCTCCTTTTCCCTTTCCTCTTTCTCCTCCTCCGGCTGCCCCTCCTCCATTAGGTTCTGTTTGGATTTTGTTAAAAACCAGATTTTTGTTGTTAATTCCCATTTTGCACTTAGATCTTTAAATTTAATTACATTTCTATCCTTTTACTTTAATTACATCTGTGTCCTTATTTTATTTACATCATGTCCCCTTTTATTCTATTTCTATTTTATCTATCTTCTGCTTATTCAGGAACTGCCTAATCCAAATCAAATTAATTAAGATCTAACCTAATCAATGGGTTAGCCTTAATCAACCAAGATTGCCTGTTTCTTATTTGATTTCAAATTAAGTTTACATTTCCATTCTTAGGATATCCCTGGACTTAATTAACATTTCTGATTTTAAATATGAAATCCAGAAATCAATCTGGGCCTTTCAAATTCCAAAATCACAATTTAGACAAGATCTCTATGATTTTGAGGAATCTAACAAATCCAACCGGAATATATCTAATCAAGGATGTGTTGAAGATGTCTATGAAGGCTTATCAACTCTCAGAACATCATATTTGAAGATATTGATAGTGATTAAGCTAGGGAAGTAGTTTTTTTTTTTCATGTTATTTGTTTTATTTAGGAACTAAAAATTCTGTAATTTTGAGAAGTTAATTAGATCTGAACTTTGATTATAATTTCAATAATTCTAATAATTTTTAGTAATTTATTTTTAATTTTAGATAATTAAATTTTATTAAAATTCTTACCTTTTAAGTCAAGTCCCTGTGGGATCAACTCGTACTTGCATAAGCTACACTATAATAGCCCATGCACTTGCAATTAAACATCAACACCTAACCAAATTAATAGTTTAGCCTTAACCGAAATAACTTATTCAGTTTTTTATCTTTTCTATCTAAGATTTTCAATTAATTTCTAGATCTTAATCTTAGATACTTCCTAGTTTATCTATCAACCTTGATCCTTAATCTGTCATCCAGAAATTTGATCCAAGCCATCCAAATCTTTTATTCTTTCCTTTATCCTAGATTATTAAATTTTCTAAGATCTATTCAATCCAACCATTGAATCATTAATCTTATATATGAATGATAGATTGATGAAGGTTGATGGACTCTGATATGACAATAATTAAAGAAATTTTCTATGATCAATTTAGAAAAGTTTAATTTTTGTTGTTATTTTATTTAATTTTTCGTCTTTTTAGTTCACAATTTTGTACTCTTCATTAAATTAATAGATTCAACTTTTCAGTTCATTATTAGTCAATTTTATCATTTCTTTTAATTTTAAGCTAGTTAAGTTTTATTTAAACTCTATTTTTTTAAGTCGAGTCTAGGTAAGATTGACCCATACTTGAACAAACTATACTACAATAGCTTGTGCACTTGCGGTAAATAATCAACAAATATCTCTACAATGTTATACTTGCAAAGCACAGAAGCAAAAGGAAAATAAAATAAGATAAAAATTGTTAGAGCTAGAAGAATTTAGGAGCTAAAGCAAATACATGAAGTCACAGGACCAACAATGCAATGAAGCATACAAAATCTCATGCATTGAGAGATCCTCTGCTTTCTTGTTTTGAAGTGCAAAATGGACAGCTCAAATGTTTTGGAGGCTAACGATACATGTCACACTTCAGAACAATAAACACTAGACTTATCCAATCGATGAGATTTTTAGGCTATGGCCTGCCTAGGCTGTGCCCATACACGAATGATATGGATCAATATGGGGCCGACCATTTTCTTAGCCATCCTACCATATAAATTTTGATCTACTTTGTTGGCTAACATAGTTTTTTGTGTACGGGACACACACACACACACACGAGATGTACACATTTCCACATTAACTATTCTGTACTGACTAACAATGGAAGTCTAAGACTCTCTTGTTTCTACACTGAGTTGCAAATCTCATCAACAGAATTCATGTCATCTTCACCATATGTTCATTATGATATTGGACTCATCTCCTTTGACGTAAAGCCAATGGATGATTTCAGTTTTGATATTCCACCAAAATATCTACTCACAAAATGTGAAATGCATCCCCTTCCCCTTGAAACTGTGAGAATACTGGCTTGCTTTTGCATCCCAGAATCCAGCATCTTTTTTTTTCTCTCTCTATACGTAACCGGTGGCACCTGTTCTGAGAATAAACGCATGTCACATGCATGAAAGTCTTAACAGGTTTTGTCTCATATTTGGAAATCCCCCTTGAACTGCAATGATTGGCTAAAGCGTCAGTAACTGTATTAGCCTCCTTACGAACGCAAGAAGATAATTCAACCTCCTCTGATGACCATCTCTATCCACAGCTTATTGTTGCCGACTAGAATTTCTTGATGCAATTTGCAGGTCCTATCTCAGGTCCTAAAGAAGCTGAGTTTATACTGAAAAATACCAGGGAAGTTCACAGCTTCTATGGTGCATCCAGTTTGGAGAGTTGCCAGTTGAACAAGCTAACGCAAGCATAGTCAGAGAGTACAAATTGAGCTCTGTCAAATGATATTCTGTTTGCATGTCCTCAACGTGTTCGTAAGTGTTCGCTAGTTTTTCAATGTGTATGAGGCCATTAGGTTGGTTTCCAGTACTAGTTTGAGTTTCAGTCATTCGATTAAAATAAAGTGAAGAAAAATATGACACGAATGATTGAAGAAGCATGCTGAATGCAGTCTTAGAATAAGAAGTGAATATATGAATAACTCGTTAAGAAACATATGAAGTTAGGGATGTTGGTGCTTTGGTTACTCATTTAATGAATACTGATTTATTTATTTCTTTAAGTAAGGAATAAAATATGCTTCTCACAGAAAAAGAAAAGAAAAGAAAAGAAAAACTAAGGAATAAAATGTAGCTATGTTTATTTAAGAAGAAACCCAGGATCTAAGGCTATTCTATCTATGTTGAACAATTTTATCTGATTTTTAAGGCTGCATAATAGCTTCAGTAAATCGCTATCCATTAATAGCTCAATCCATTATTTGATCTGTAACAAACAAACTTCAATAGGTCCTGCCTGTTTGGGGCATCATCAAGAATCATCTGGGGTCAACTTTGGTTGCCTATTTTCAATTCTTTAGATCTAATGCTAAGCCAAAATGCCAAATCAGATCACCTCCATTTTTGCATGGAGGGCCACCACTGTATGCACCAAGCTGTTCATCTGATTGTCTGTTCTTGGATATCTATTTAACAAAAACTTGCAACGGTTGGACAATTCTAGGATCCGAAACCCCTGTTTTGGGGAGTTGAATATCAATTGTTGTTTATACAGAGTTTCTAACAGTACTTGTCTAGTGATCAAAAGTACAGTTCTTTGTAGATGCTAGAATCATCCACTAAGCATCCCTTCTAAACAAGGTGACATCCTAAGCAGGAGCAATAGGTGAACGATTCAGTTCATCCAAAGCTGGGGCTTTGGTTTAGCATTCATGTGAAAGTGGAAGCGCATTTGAGTTCATGCTTCGGTTTAGCACATTCCTCTTAGATCCAACACCATCAAAAAGATATCCCGGACTGTTTCAATGCCTCAAATCCGTGACCTCAAGGTCACATGATGACAACTCTATCGTTGCGCCAAAGCTTCCCTTCTTTTGATTTAAGGAAAACAAATTCACTTCGTTTTTGACAACTCATTAATCTCAATACCATTAGCTTTCATCTAGCTATAGAGGTAAACGTCCCAAAATTCACTTCATTTTTAACAACTTAGCAGTCTCAATACCTTCCCCCGTCTTGCTATAGGGGCAAACTATTATTCAACTCAAAAGTACCATATTTACACCTCCACTATAGTTTTGCCTTAGAGCATTTATACACTGACAGTTTCAAGCTCTTCAAGGCTTTCCAGACACTCCTTCCACCTTGAGAAATGAAGACTTCCTAAGCTATGTAGTTTCACCATTTTCTATCGGCACCAATGTTATTGGATAGCCACTTCTTAATCTAGGAATATGTGCCTTCTTTTCTAGAGCAGGATCATCATCGTCAACCCTCCACCTACATAGAAGAGAAATTAAAAGTGAGAAAAAAGAAGAGAGAAATTAAGAGTATTTCAAAATTTTAAATAAAGCAAAAGGGTCTGAAAAAGTAACACTCACTTGTAGCTGCTAGTCAATCTGTGTAAGAACACTAACATTGTCACCTTTGCCATGTTAATTCCCAAGCAAGTCCTTGCTCCTGATCCAAAAGGAATATAACTGTATGGTTTCTGCATCTCCTGTAGAAATATAAATTTCTTTATGTATACCAGTAAGAAGTACCAAGTCATACTGCAGCGTCTCTCAACCCACCTGTCCTCAAATCTCTCTCTCTCTCTCTCTCTCTCTCTCTCTCTCTCTCTCTCTCTCTCTCTCTCTCTCTCTCTCTCTCTCTCTCTCTCCCTCCTTTTTTCTTTCCCTCTTTCTCTCACATTTTTTCTTGGACTAGGACAAAAAGAAGATTTACTTACATCAAATCGTGAAGGGTTGAATTCCATTGGGTTCTTGTATATAGATGGATCATAGTGTATGCAAGTTGCATCAATGTTGACATGCCATCCTTTCTTTACTTCAAAACCTGCCAATGTCCCACATAAAATGAAGCAAATACCATCTTGGTGAGAAAGAGAAAAACTTTTGCACACAGCTGATAGAACTTCAAAGATCTTTCTTTCTTGTGGGCGGTTTATGAACTAGAAAAGAGAACATGAAATACAAGAATCATTTTCTAGGAATGGAGAATCCAATTGCAACGGAAGCCTGCGGGAACTTCACACGAGCATGTTGAGCAAATGCCTTCTAGTGCAGTGTCTCAAGAAGGCCTCTCCCATCGTATCTAGTTGGTCACGGTTTCGAGGTGCTCATGTGTGTGTGTGTGTTTACCAATAATAATAAAAAGACCGTCACAGTAGCATTAGTTAGGGGAGGCGAGTTAAGTCAAAAACCGATGGCTTGATATCTACACGGGGGAAGGAGAGGAGTTTACCTTCGATGACACAGTCGTTGAGTGTAACACGAGGGAACCATAGCAACACATTTGACATCCTCAGTGTTTCTTTCACGACCTGCATTTTTTTTTTAACAGTAAAACATGCTGATCTTATCGAGATGATAATCAAATACACCAGCCGAAGCAAGAAATGAATAAGCATGTTCTTTCAGTAATCTTCAGAGTTCTTCCTTACTACACTCCAGGTTTGTGTCATTGAGTCTGTTCATCTGATCCGGTGGTCAAGTCCTAGAAACACTTGTTTGTTTCTTCGGACCTTGCCTCCATGGAACAATATACTACTGCTGAAAAATGGAAGACTTGAAATCTTAGATAAAAACAGTGTTCTGCCAACTTCCCTCTGATCAGACAATCCAGGTCAATTGAGAGCAAGGCATCATCTAGGGTTCTACAAAGAGAAGCTGAAATGTCAACTTTTATAGGTGCTAATCTTATGGATTATACGTTCATTCTACGTGGATCAAAGGTTTAGATGACACTTAAATATGCCATTACCAGTTGCATAGAAGCCAAGACAGGAGTTTTATGTGTTCTTAATTTGTTCTTCTTTTACCTTTGAGCAGTAGGACATGGAGTTCAAATCCTCCATTGTAAGCAATTCTCCCTCACACTTCTTGCTAGATATCATCAGTTGTTCTTCCTGCAACAATATTTTCTCAAAGGTCAATCAGAATCTAACGTTGAGATTGGACATCAACAAATTAAGATTAACAGTTTTTCTTTTGAAATATGGCATTTTATTAGTAAATTAAACAAAAACCTGAACTAAGAGTAACAAGTTAAGCATCGATTATTAGTATTTTCTCTATTTAGGTGAATTACTTGATCTACATGCACATATCTCCAAATTTTACTGTTTGATTGTAGACATGAAAACATGAGAGGCTAGAGTCATACTATATTCCACTGATCCAAACCATTGATTTAGTAAGCCTTGCATCAAAACATTCAGACCCTCTCTTTTGTTGACAAAGCCTTTGATTTATGGAGGCGTTGTCAATTTGATATAGACCATCAATTTTCCATTTTATGACCATCTAATTAAAAGCCAGTGATTACAGGCTTGCAAATGTGGTCAATTATGGTGAATGGCTCGTCCATGATAAATGGTTTGGATAATGAAACATGTAGGTCCCTTAACTAGACTTGGAGCCTTCTTCCTTTTCCTCACGTCCAAAGTGCAAGGGCTCAGTTCAGTAAAGAACTCACCCTCAGTCTATCCAACGTCTGTTTGTTCTCATCCAAGAACTTGACACTCCACATCATGGCAGCTGCTGTTGTTGTTTGCCCTGCAATTATTAACGTTAACAGATTATCCATAATCTCACCGTCGTCGAGTTTTTCATCCGCCGGGAGCGAGTCCTTCTGTAGCATGGTTTGCAGAAAATCATCCCAAAATTCTTCGCGGGTCCGTCGTCGCAAAATCATCCTTTGAAATCTTTGCATGAGCTTTTCCCGTGCCTGCATTTGAATTTTAAACGAGTTTTAGATTAGCTATTAAGAATTAATAAAAAATAATTTTGGGAAAATAATTTTGAATTACCTTTATTCCCTTGTAATATCTGGTGCCCGGGATCATAACTGGAAATGATAACATTGCATTTGAAATATCATCACAGTCTCTTTGTATTTCATCCAATGTGGAGGCGTCTGTAACGCTCATCAGCATATTACACATGGCATCAAAAGCTACCTGTGCAGGATGGATATTTTAAGATGCAATCAGTACGGTCCAAATTCAAAGATCAATACAAGGATAAAAAGTAAAGATCAGTAACTTCCATTTGAAGAACCCACAATAGATGAACCATAGGTGAATGCTGATTTTGGTGACTCTAGGAGTCTGAACAGTACGTTAATCTGCTGTGGTTGTTTGTTCGTTTCCAGCTCATTTGATAGGTCACAAATCAGCTCATTTTCAGGCTACTATTGGGGAAGATTGATGGGCTCCCATCAGATTATGTGGGATCTACGGTATATGATGGGCCCCAAGTATCCTATCATTTCCCTTTCCGTGATTAGCAATAAAAGAAAATCTAATAAGGATCCAAACGATACTTAATTATCTAATGGACTAACGATAGTTTTTGGATCAGCATATAGTTGGTGGGATGTGGAATATTTGAAGGGAATGGCACGAGAGATTGTGGGGCCCCAACATAACCATTTGATTCAATGAGTTGTACATGTTCAATCAATGTTGACAGCTTGATTCTAACTTTCCCCCATTTGAAAAATATCACTCAAGCTATTGGATCTTGTGGGCCACATCTATTAGTGGATGGATGAATAATTGCACCTCATAAGCATAACAGACACAAGCATCATTATGAGCTGTTAAGAGGCTCCCATGTTAAAGATTGGCTTACTCCAAGGCTGATGAGCTAGCAAGAGCTGGAATTTGGAGAAATCCTTTTCTTGTTTCTGATGTTATTATTACTAGTTAATTTTTGTAAGCAGGCACTTTGTCTTATCCTCCTTTTTTTTAGGAATATTAGGCCAGAGGCCAAGTGCCTCTAATTTATTTTCATGCAGGGCCACGTCTTTCAATGATTGGATATGCTTATCTGAATGCTCTAGCCCTGGATATCTCACAAGTAAGATATGACAATGGCTGCATGAGCTTAATATTCTAAAAAAAAAATGTTTTACGGATTTGAATTTGGACCTTTATCTATATAAAGTTTCTAATTGTTCATCAACTAGTGATAAAAATCTACGTTTTCATATACTAGAATTATCTTATCTGCTTGCTGTGAAATAGTAGACATCCAATGCTAGAACAAGCACACAAGCGGATCCGATCATCCAAAAGTAGGTCTTTCGTAGAAAAATGAGGAATGTTCTACAAGGAAGTGCTCTATAGATCCTTCGGCCTTTCATTCCTCACTCTCCCATTAATCAATTGACATTGTTGGGAAGGAAGAATGAAAATAAAGTAAGTGAAAAGCGACGCTTTCCTGGGAACGCTCATGAGACAACCTATGCAGGCCGCCATATCAGCCTGCTACCAGAAGGCCATTAAACGGCTTGTAAATGCATTTGATGTGATAGGCAGTCGCAGCTACATGACTATCATCCTTGAATAAGATCTCTGTCTCACGAAATGTCTATCTGCCGGCATGCCGTTTTGTAGCCTAATGCATTGTTGCTTAGTTTATTATCCATAATCAGTGGTGTGGTTTGGCTCATTGGCTGTATTGGGGAGCAAACAACAATATTGAGGGCCCTAATCTCCCATGTTTTAACAAAATAAGAAATAAACATAAAATAACTTGGCCGGCAACTCTTAGAGGACTTATTTATAGATTAGCATCATAAGTTCTACTGCAATTTCTATTATTAAATAAAAGTGAATCTTTTGTTCTTTTTAAGTGAATTTTCAACGCTTGCACTGTTTTGTTTCGAGGTCACAATTGTATTGTTTATAATTCAACACCATATAATTCGTCGCCAGTGACAAATTTAAGTCCTCTTCCTAAGCCACAATTTCAGCTGATTCAATCTCCTAGATCAACAAAGGATCAGTCAGATCGACTAGGTGGGGAAGGGGCAATGTATCAGGTAAGTCTGATTGAAAGATTCCTTCCTCTCGGTATCGAGCAATGTGCCACCAAAATCAAAGGGCAGCCCCGGTGCACAAAGCTCCTGCCTATGCAGGGTCTCGGGAAAGGGCAGACCACAAGGGCCTAAAGTACACAGCCTTACTTAGCGTTCTGCAAGAGGCTATTTCCGTACCTTGAACCCGTGACCTCAAGGTCACACGACGACGACTTTTACCATTGCCCCAATGCTCCCAATAGGAAAAAAAAATAAAAAATTCATAAACAAGAAATCCTATTCTGAATTGTTTAAGTTTCTTCAGAGTCTTAAGACTTTATTTACTGGAACTGAAATATATATGTTGAAAAAACTCATATCTAGACGCTTTTGTCATTTTATTCTTAAGCTGTTTATGCTCGAGACAGGATGAAAAGGATTGAAAATGCCCTTTGGATGATCTCATATTTTTACATTTTTTGCATGATTTTACGTTTTAAATGTGATCTGTAAAGATTAGTAAAGATCTTGCACTTCAGATTTGAAACGCAATTTTAAATTACAATTTGTTACTAATACATGCTTTAGGAGATCTTACCAGGATAAAAATGACAAGTAGGGACTTAAAGAAAGAATATGCAGCTTTGGGTTTTATGTTTTGATAGAATTGAATGGGCTCGCCATATTGGACATAGCTTACTCATGTCTAATGCATCATTTTTTCTTCTTCATTTTTTGTGGGTTTTTTCTTCTTTTTGTTCCTTTTTTGTCTGTTCTCGCACTGTATGCGGATTCGACGACCTCCTGTGTCTAATGCATCTTAAATATTGGTATTAGGCAACATAGGAACTACTTTGTACAGTTTATATCTTGATTATATTTTCAATATTCCTTAAACCACCCTCCTCCTCTCTTAGTAGTAATCATCGCTCTTTGTTCTAACTGTTGTCATATGTTTTTAGCGTTAAAGAGGAAGGACTTAGTTAACTAGTAATTCAGTTAGACATTATGATACTCATGATTTTGATTAAATTTATTTTATCTTATGCTATACCCTCACTTCTGTTGGGGAAATGGAAGTAGAAAGAAAATATATAAGAAAAAAGGAAAGAAATTACCTTCATGCTATATTCGAGCACACGAAAGCTCTTCCCACTTCCTTGTATCTTTCTCAGTCTTTCTACGACCATTTTGTCAAAATTCTTGACAAACTTGGATAGAGAATTCATGGAGAAGGGATCTGAAAGCAGACGCCTGATTCTCTTATGGTTCTCATGAGGAACACAAAGCAAGCTTTTCTTACCAACAGCGTCCGCCATAGACTTTATGTAACCCTTGTTAAAATGCACAAAATCGTTGGAGAAAATCATCTTTGCACCTTCGGTGCTTGGAACAAATATGTGGGTCTTGCCAAAGATCCGTGTCTTAAACCATTTCCCATGCCTAACCTCACCATAATCACCCAAAACAAGTATTAGTACATGCATAGGAAATATATGTAAATTATATCATACTAAAAATGGTTGAAATTAATCGCAGAAGAATTAGCTAGATAATTCCAGTGAATAAAAGTAATATGCCGATAAACAATGGTAATATCTATTTGAAGTCTGAAAACATTTAATACAGATGGTTATCAACAAGTTCAGCTTTGGGCATCGGCTGTGGCAAAATGTACATGCACCCGCGACTGCGCTCTTAGCTTTTCTTTTTGATCTACCAATGGATAAGAAGAGCTTGCATTTCTTTCTAAGGCTGTGACTGAAGTTTCCTCTCATTGGAAGTTTCCTTAGAAATATACATCTTCAACAAATATCATTTGAATTGATGGAGGTGCCAAAATTTGGCGTCCAGTTATTATAACAAAAATAAGATTAACAGCAAGCACATCTAGACATCACTTACCGAAGCCGACGAAGTCTAACAAAATCGTAGCATCCTTTGAAGCTGTTAGTAGCAGAAAGGAAGGACAAGGTTTCACCAAGCAGAGGCAACCCTAGTCGACCAGGAATCTCACGTTTCACACGTCTTAAACTTCCCAATAACTTCAAAACCACAAAACATATTCCTATAGAGAACACCATTACCATGACATGGTCACAGTAATTGTCTTCTAGGAAAAAGAACTTCTCCCTTGATAGATCCCACATCTCACTTCTCCTAGAGCTCTCTCCTCATCAAACTAGAGTACGAAACTAAGATGATCAGCAACTGCCAACTGGTCTCGCATCTTATAGCAGGACGATGACCCAAAAGGAGACAAAGGTGTCAAGACGATTAGAGTAGCCGGAATAAAGAACTCGAGATTCAACTTATCATGAAGGTGCTAAGGTTAAAAAGATCATTCAAATTTGTAGATAAGAACAAAGAAGGGCAATACATCTTCACTGATAGATAAAGGAGTAATAGCCGATCAAGTGACATGTATTCTGGGAGAGTTTATATTGGATATATAAAAAATAAAATAAATGGACATACACGCATATGAGCAGTCTCACCAAGCCCTAACCTTCCTCGGGGTAAGCTCTTGCTTTTTTTATTCTTTTTTAATCACTCCAAAAATTACAAAGCAAATCATGCATACACTCTCTTAAATCTAATCTACAGTCAAACATAAAAACAGCAATTCGAACCTAAGACTAAGCATATTCGAAGGAATCCTTAATGTCGGATCAGCAATCAGTTGAACAAGAGATTGTTGGCTGGGGCAGGCTCTTTCATCCAGGCCACTGTAGATAAGCCCATAACTTAAATCTGGCTATGACGTTATTAATATATATACTAAGCATATAACAAAATAGCACTATCTGTCCTTCATAATGCTTGGAGACAAAACCTTTATATCGCCATATGCTTCATCACTCACAAACTATAACAGCCTATTTTTTCCTCTATATTGCTTATAAATATATTGAAACTCAAATTCCTTGTCAACAAGGGGTTATTGGCATTATAACACGTTCATTTTGTTCCATGATGCAAAATCCTTCATGACGTCTTGGGTTTCTTATTAAGCATATCTGTATAATGAGTTCATACATATAATGTATGTGCATGCTTCATGACTACTGAAGGTTTGATTGAAAAGAGCAAGTTAAGTAAAGGCCTTCTAACATAGTGGCGGGCAAAAGAGCATGGGCCTCCACGGATGATCAGGGTTCCAGGCAGTTCATCGGTGCATATGTTCAAACCTGGGCTTTCCTAGAGAGAGGCTCCTTCTTGCACCACTGCGCTAGCAGGCCCTTGCTCAAAAAATAAAATGATTAATGATGATAAAAATAAAAATAAAAAAAATTTAAATTAAAAAAAATAAAGTCAAGATGAAATTATATTTAACTCATGCAGAGGGATTTTCCATTAGCTTGGTCGAAACGAAACAATTGAATCGATAGTTTACTCTAGTGAACTCACATTTTCATCTAGCAGAGTTCAACTGCCGACATTATGTTATAATGATCTCTTATATTTTCAATTTGAAGTAGCATGAAGCTACATGCATTGACTATTCCAAGAACCGTTCTTTAGGCGTATTCAAAAAGTCGTTGCCCTCAAAATTAAATCATCTGTATTGAAAAATAGTGGCATCTTTTCCTCATGTTGAGAATATTAATTAGGTAACTTTTTGTTTTTTTCCTGAGAAGTATTTGTTGGCCGGCCTCTAATTGAGATAAGGTCTTGATGATGATGATGATGACAGAGAAGTATTTATTGTTGGAAGGAGGGCCTTGCGAAATGGTAGAGTTGTCATCGTGTGACCTTGAGGTCACGGGTTCATGGCGTAAAAATAGTCTCTTGCAAAATAAAAGGTAAGACTGCATACTATTTAACCCTTGTGGTCTGCCCTTTCTCCAAATCTTATGTACGTGAGAGCTTCATGCACTGGTGCTGCTGGTGCTGCTTTTTTTTGGAAGTATTTGTTGTTGGAATATAGGAAGAATAGCACAAGACAGGGGGTTTGGTTGAGAAGTCCCTTATGGCAGCTAGCAAGTGGCATTTCCCAGGGTCAGGAATGTAGGTACATCTGCTTCTTGTATATGATTAAATCACCCTACCTGACGGAATTAAAAACAAGCTAGTGGTGATTGTCTGTCGGAGCAAGCACATGGGAAAGCGTTGCGGTGTCTCTTTCCATTTTAAAAAACTTAGCCTGCAGCAGTTATCAATGTTAAATTACTGGTTTTGCTTTAGTTAATTAACTAGATGGATTGATCACGGGAGGTGTTCTACATTCGAAATTTTAGCCCAGTGGAGCCTCGTTACGAGTCCCCCAAGGGTCCTGCGGGGAGAAGTACGAACCCTTTTAAATGGACAGTGATAGTTTTTCATATATTTCAGCTATTCATGTTCGAAAAGACTTAGTGTACATATCAAATTTCATATCCATGGGCTACTTTCAGCCTATGTTTCTTTGAATTAAAATATTTCAATGACACAGAACAAGCAATTAGAATCATCCTTATGCATTATTTCTCGCACGTTATCTAATTTTTGTATGCCAAACATATAAACGGCTTAACTTTTTCAATATAAGTGCTCTAGGATGAAATTACTTCTCCACACTGCAGAACTTTTTGAAATATGTGGACTTATATAAAAATGAAACTTTAAAAGATCATGAAAACATTGCCTAAGAATCTCAACTCGACAAAAAAGTATGTATGCCAAGCATAGTTGTTAATTCTGTTTCGGTAGCTGTTCTCTTTGTTCTTTTCCCTAATGGCAGAGTTTATTTAATTAAAGTAAGAAGTTATTAACTGAGAAAGTCATTAGCACACAAATACAAACACAACCATCCAAGAGGCCGATTGCTCATAGATGCCTCCCAACCAAGGCTGGAAGCTAAGAAATTGTGCTACTACAGTCAATTATAACTCAATAATATCAAACTACAAGCAAAGGCCTAAAAACTAAACAATCTCAAGAGTACCAGCTACGACCAAATTAAGGGTCAGCCAATAGCAGTGGAGACGGTCTAATGAGCTGAGTGAGAGGTGTCGTTAGTCCTGCAAGGTGTTCCATTTTGCCCAATGGAATGGAACATACTGGTCTTTCAGCTGTTCCAGTGTTCCATTCAGGTCTACGAAGCTTTCCTTAACACAACACTCTCGTATCTCATAAGAAACTTTAAGAAATTACATGGAAAATTATTCCTGAAGAATAAGATATACAAAGACCTGTAATATCCTCAAATTTTAAATAATAAATTAAATAAAAAAATTTATGCATAGAAATTGGTTCTGAAAACCTAAAAACTAAAAAGTACACATCGAGAGAAATTAAACAGTATAAATAATGTAAAAAACAGAGCTCAAATGAAGAAGGTATGAGCCGTTGAAGTTGAAGGGCAATTTGATAATTTGAATAAGCTAAAATACAGGGGGCTATTTTTTATAACGGCAGCCCCTTCTACCCTTCCCTATCAGATCCGACTAATTCGCCGAAAAAATTGATCAGGGACCAAGGAAAACGCATCATCAACTATAAAACAAAACTCCCCCTTGATATAACTGCTCCATCCAAGCCTCTTGACTCTAAAAAAACAAGTTTTTAGAGATCCCTAGCAAAAAACGCAACGCCGAAAAGAGCTCTAAAAAAGTCCCTCTGACAGCGTCAACGGCTGTTGATTGACCGAGGTAAGTCTCACCCCCTTATTCCCCTTCCATTTACAGTATATAAGATGGAATTTCTAGTCCATTAATGCTAGAAAACAGCATGCGTTCATAGTTTTCTAACAACTCTGTATACTTTACTGTTGGCACAATAATACATTGATAAAACAATGTTAAAACAAAGATCGAACCGTTCATATAATGCGTAAAGAACCCAAGAATAGACTCTTTAAATTTGAGGAAGATCTAACGACTGGTGACTCCGAAAATCATGAAGAACAGTACGTATAAGAGAATTTTAGGAACATGAGAAAAATCGAGTAAAGACCTTAGTTTTTAGCAAAATCAATCCAAAGGAATGTTAAAAATGGAAACTAAATGAAATTTTAAGCAAAATGGTGCAAAAATCGTGAAATTTGGACACTTGTGGGGTCACCGGCGACGACCTAACTCCGATCATCTTCCCCAGTGTTGGCTCCCTCGTCGCGCTTGTGTAACCCAGTGTAAAACCGGTCCGTCAGTGTAAACCGGTGCAACTGGGCCACCCGACCCCCTATAAATTAATAATATTAATTTATAAAGTATTTTCACAGAAAAAAACTTGTTTTTGAGAGGTACAAAAGTCCAAATCATGATCGGAAACATCCGTTGCGATTGTCATGACGACGCGGACCTAGATTTAGCTTAAAAAGCTACATTTGACCACTTTAGATTAGTTAAATTATAAAATATTAATTAATAGCTTAGAACCAACTAATCAAATGGTGATCATGCCTCAAGACTTGAACAATGAGATAAAGTATGACAATAAATAAGGGTTTTAAGGGGCATATTAGCATGATTACCCTAAAAATTGATCTAGACCATTGGTTTGAGCCAAATCTTTGGAAATTATTGATCTGAGGATGATCTGACCGTCAGATTAAAGTATAAATATTAGATACACACAAAAACAAACAGATAGACATGAGATGAGACTAAATTAAAAACCAAATCATAATTAGAGATCTTAGAGGATGATCCAATGGTTGGATCACCATAGATTCCATTATAATAAAATAAATAACATGAAATAGTATTGTGGTACTGACAGGTACATCTGAACGTACAAGCTAAGAAGATTATATGCTTGAGTTGGGTGATCTCACGTCGAGGTAGGTGACGACATTTAATGTTATGTTTTGATTTTAAAAACCTTGCATTATCGTAGCATCGTGATTGATTATGATTTAATTACACTTATTATTAGTATGTGATTTAGAGTTTTATGCTATGATCGATATTAGATTTCTATAAGATATTAAATGAATTTATGATCGATGATTTCTTGAGATTGATACTCCATATTTATGCATAACTAAAAAAATTCTTTCCTTTATTGCATCACTGAAATTGATGGGTTTTCATAAGAAAAGAAAGTGGAGGCTTGATTGCTGGTCCTTTGAAAGGCTAACTCCAAGATGAGGGGCATGCCTTGGGGATTTCAAGCCATGAGTACTGATTTTTTGAAATACGTGATTTTCGAGTTTTGTGTTTTATGATGAGTGCTCTCACCTAGTAGATGTCATGCTAGAAGGGAGAGGGCCGACCACTCACCCTCCGAAATTGTGATGTGATTCTGATATGATAGACACCTGCCCGTAGATAGCTTTCGGTAAGGGTTTGGTAACATAGATAGTCCCCATTACCAGTCCAGGCCTTTCCATGGGGACGGACGTTAAGTCTCCCGTTATGGTGTCGACAAGGAGCAGCGGTGGTTGAGATCCTGGAGGGTTGCCACTGCTGCATGACGATCCATATTCTTATTCTATATGCTTGCATGATAAGCATGGAGATATTGATGTATGCCTGAGTGTGACAACACTCATAGGAGTGATATGAGTACTTATTATCTATTATACGAGTGTATGGGACACTCGTGGGACCCACGTATCTTGGGGTGCCCTGTTGTTATTGTATGCTCATTTACATTAGATCATATCATGTTTTAAAATCCATGAGATGCATGTTTTATCGTATATAATGTTATAAGATTTTATTGGCATTGCTTATAATTATTATATTGATTTAATTATTTTATCAGCACTGTTATTAGAATTGTTCCATTATTATTACATTAAATGTCTATGTACCTACCAAGCATTGCTTGCTGAGGCATTGTGTTATTGTTGCAATGCCTCAGATATTAAAGAAAGACAGGACTGATGGGGAGTTAGACGAGTAATGATCGAGATGTCTCACTAGGAGGTATGTTTTGATTCAACATGGACTGCGTATGTATATTTATCTTATTGGACTTGATTATATTATTACGGGAATGTGGCTGTTGACTGAATGAGTCTTAGAATAGTAAATTTAGTTTAAACATGTTTACTAAAAATAAAAATTTTTGAGTTAATGGTTGACCCTCGGGATTTTTCTAGAAGTAAAATTTGTTTGAAATTGTTTTTTACTGTTTTGGTTTTTATAAAATTTGGGGCCCCAACTTTCAAAAAGTTTTTTTTTAAAGTGTTGAAAAACCCGGGTCGTCACAAGACCAAAAATTAAATGCCCGAGTCGAGCATGCCACAATCTAAGTGGAACCTTCTCGATAAGGTGGGCTGTGGCTTGTGACCTTTTATTATTAGAAATGCCATCAAACTTGTAGAACCCCATCAGTCTGTCCTTGTAAGAGCCTCTCCTTGGTGGCCTAATCTCTGACATAAAAAAGGAGTTCAAGCCAAATTAAAAAACAACAGTATTAGCCAAGCAAATTTTTTGATTTAAGCTTTTTTTGTATATCAAGGACTTACAAGACATCGATTAGATGAAGAGATTGATTATTAGATGTAAAAAAGGATGATCCAAGTATGTAAGGTTGACAAACTTTGGTCATTGCCTAGCTTAACATGACCCAAGGAGATTCTCTATATCAGGTATAATATGATGCATTGAACCAACCATTGATCTTAGTCCGGTAGATGAGGGTAAGCAACCGCAAGATTATAACTAGAACAAACTATTAATGATGGATGATCATCATGATCGTAGCATTCAAACAAAGGATGATTTGTCTGGTTACAGAAAGTGCACTGTGGATAAGGTTGATGATGAGATTTATTTACACCGCCAAATTCTCTTCTGCAGTTCTGATTAAAGTTGCCGTGAGGACGGTTGAGAAAAGTAGTATAGTTGTTCTTGCTTCTATATCCACTACCCACACTATTCTTGCCTCGATAGGCAACATTTGCAATAGGAGATTGAAGTCTTTGCACGGAATCTTTAATTTTAATTTTGTGACTCGCAACACTATGCAGATCATGAAATGGGAGAGGGGCAATGGAGAGAGCATTAACAATGTCACTGATCTCCTTTCCGAGATTAGTATAGATAATAGTATTATACTGGCCTATTGAAAGTGGACGCCCATCAAAATTCAACTCATCAAATAAAAGTTTGGCTTGCTATAAATATTGAGAGACGGAGGAGTCGCCTTTCTTCATCTATAGGAGTTGCCCCATGATCTGGCTTATTCTTGCTTTATTGATGACTCCAAAAGTCCGCTCAAGAGAGACCTAAGCAGATTTAGCAGTCTTACAGCCAAGAAGATAGGGAAGGACTTCTTCACTACCCAAGGATATGATCCAACTTAACAGAAGTTGGTCATCTTTCTCCCACTGTTGATCTCCTTGTTTTTTGTATCTTTGTTGAGGATTGGTGGGGTGAGCTCTGTACTAAATGCTATACTAGCCTCCAATGAGATTCCTTGGATCATCACACCGCTCTTAATACTATGTCATTGTAATTGAGTCTCTCAATACCAGAGAGAGATCACCTCTCATATACCCTTTTAAATAAGGTATGTTATATGTATGGAGACCAACCAATCAAGTGGAAAATATATGCTTCAGTATCTTACAAAAAGAGAAACTAGATAACAATGTCAGGTCATCCAGAGGTCCATGCAAAAGTGGGAGCTCTAATAAGAGAGCTTTGGTTTAGCATAGTACTAGGAGTAGGTCAAGGGCGTGCAACGAAGTCAACACCCATTTTTCTCATGCGTGGTGGCCTGTTTGGAAGACCTTATCCGTTCAATTCTTCAGCATGTAAGAATTAGATTATCCAAGAGAAATCAATGGATTTGAAATACCTAAACTAAATTTTTGGGTCATTGAAAAAATTCAAAATATCAATGGTTCTAAAAAACAAAAGATAAACGTTATTGGGACTGAGGTCCCTGACTATTTTCTAATTGACTCTAAGGTCCCACCTGGCTAAGTCCCACCTTTGGATGTTCTGACCCATCCATTTTGTTCTAAAACGCTCTTAATCGTATCCCTATTTATAGGAGTTTTCAGAGCTGAATGTCAACAAAAAATGTCACAAAGTCTTGCGCGGTGGCCAATTTTCTTTGACGTCGGCGGCTAATGGCGATGCCCGCCATAATTGATGTCAACGCCCGAATTCAATACCGCATCTGAAAGCTTATGTCAGTGCAGCAAAGCTTGACAGTAGCGGCTGAAAAAAAAGAGGGACTGGACCAACAAATCTCCCCCTCCAAGCTTATTAACTGAAAGAGGTTTCTTCACGCATGTACTCCTAACAGAAGCCCATCCCGGCCAATTCCCTGCAAATCTTGAACTTGCTTCGAGGTAATGCTTTTATCATCACATTCGAACTATTGTTGTCAGTATGAATCTTCTCAAGCTCTAATGACTTCGAGTCGAAAATTTCACATATCTAATGATACCGAACATCAGTGTGCTTCAACTTTCTATGAAAAGTAGAATTCTTACTTAAGGTGTATAGCCCTTTGACTATCACAAAATAAAGCATACCTCTTCTGCATAAAGCCAAGTTCATTCACAAACTTCTTCATCCATAGTAACTCTTTACATACTTCTGTCACAGCAATAAACTTAGCCTCCATCGTAGGCAAGGCAACATACTTCTGTAACTTTAACTGCCATGACACAGCTCCCCCTACAAAAGTAATCAAGTAGCCTGAAGTAGACTTCCTCGTGTCAATATCACCAGCCATATCTGAATCAGTGTAGCCCTCAAGCACGGGCTTGCCAATGCCAAATCCTAAACTCAACTTGAAAGTACTACGTAGATATCTCAATATCCACTTCACTGCATTCCAATGCTCTTTTCTTGGATTTGATAGAAAATGGCTCACTGTATCAACTGCACATGCAATATCTAGTCTGGTCTGGTGCATACCATGGCATACATAAGACTACCAACAGCTGAAGCATAAGGGACATTTTGCATGTATTCCTTTTCAGCATCACTCATAAGAACTTAATTCTTATTAAGGCTAAAGTGAGAAATTGTTGAAGTACCTTTTCTATGTACTTCTTCTAAAACAGTAATAACCGCTTATTCCTCATGTCATAAATAATAGAAATCCTGAGAATTTGTCTCGCATATCCCAAGTCTTTCATAACAAAGACTTTATTTAGCTCCTTCTTTAATTGACTGATCTTTAAATAGCTACCAATAATAAGCATATCGTCGACATAGAGTAGCAAAATAACAAAACCATTCTCTGAGAATCTCTGCACAAATACACAATAATCTGAAGTAGTCTTTTTATAACCCTATTGGGCCATGAACTGCTCGAACTTCTTGTACCACTATCTGGGAGCCTATTTTAAACCATACAGACTTTTCTTCAGCTTGCAGACGCACTTCTCCTTACCTTTAGTAACAAAACCTTCTAGATGTTCCACATATATCTTTTCCTCTAAGTTACCATGGAGGAATGTTGTCTTCACATACATCTGCTCAACCTCCAGATCAAGGTTTGTGACCAAACCCAATGTAACGCGGATTGAAGACATTTTTACCACATGAGAAAATATCTCCTCAAAATCAACACCTTTTCTTTAACCAAAGCCTTTCACCACAGGTCTAGCTTTGTATCGTGGTCATGAAGTGTTACCCTCGTACTTCACCTTATAAATCCATTGATTCTTCAAAGATTGTCTGCCCTTAGGCAATCTTACTAGCTTAAAAGTGTGGTTGTCCTACAAGGATTTCATCTCATCCTTCATAACTACAATCCACTCTACATTCTCTTCACTTTCAACTGCCTCTGTGTAGTTCTCAAGCTCTCCCCATTAGTGAAGAGCACATACTCATATGGTGAATAACAAGTGGAGGGTTAACAATCACTTGAACTTCGTCTCAATGAAATTGTTGGCTCCTCAATAGGAACCTCCTGTTGAACATCATCAGTCTTTAACGAAACATCCATGTCTTCAACAGCTTCATGCTCACCCTCGGCCTGATCATCTTGAACGTTAGCTGGAGCACTACCATGGTCATTGACGGCATCTACACCTGGCGTATGTGAAATAGGAACTAGATCCAAATTAGTCAGAGTATCAAAACTCCGAGTTTCTAATCATTCGGCTTTGTCAATGTGTTCAATGGTTTGATCTTCCATAAAGACCACGTCATGGCTTGTAACCAAAATCTTTGCAATAGGATCATATAGCCTGTAGGCAAACTCATCCTACCCATAGCTAATGAAAATACATTGTTTGGCCTTGATGTCTAGCTTGGACCTCTCATCTTTGGGTATATATACATATGCCTTGCACCCAAATACACGCAAGTAATCATAAGAGACATCTTTTCTATATCATAGCCTGTCAGGAACATCTGCATTCAAGGCAATAATTAGAAATAAGTTAATAATATAAGCTGTTGTGTATAGAGCCTCACCCCAAAAGGAACCGGGTAGCTTAGCTCCCTCTCCATCAATATCTTGTTCATCCCCTCTACTAAACTACTTAGCTAAGGAATCTTTGGAGGAGTCCTTTGATGTCTGATCCCTTGTTGCTTACAATAAGCATCAAATGGTCCACAGTACTCGTCACCATTGTCTGTGCTAATACATTTCAGCTTCTTCCTTATTTAATGCTCAACAGAAGCTTGAGACTCTTTAAACTTGTCAAACACCGGATCCTTAGATTTCAAAACATAGACCCAAAGTTTTCTGGAATAACCATCAATAAAAGTGATAAAATATAATGCACCACCAAGTGTTCCTACCTTCATAGGATCACACATATCTAAATGTACCAATTTAAGCACGCCTGGCTTCTTGGAAGAAGGATGGCTTTTGAAGGAAACTTGTTACTACTTCCTGGTAAGACAATGAGCACACTTGCTCAACTTTGAAGCTTTGAAACCTAAAAGCAAATTCTTCTTGACTAAATAACCTAGTCCTTTCTCACTCATGAGACTGAGCTGCTTGTGCCACAACTCTAAAGAACCATTAACATCAACTGCGTTCACAGATAATCGAAGCTTGCGTCACATACAAGCTAGATGATTTCGTCCCTCTAACAACCACAATTGCTCCCTTAGAGAGCTTCCACTGGCCATCGCAAAAGGTACTACAGTACCAATCATGATCTTCCATAAGAATCAACCTCATTCCGCTGTTGGTGTCCAAACAGACAGATTTGATACCAATAACCTTTGACAGCCCATCGTTACCCATCGTCAACACTCCAAAGTCACCAGGAGTGTACGAGGTGAAAAACTCCCTCTTGGAGGTAACGTGGAAAGAAGTACTGGTGTCAACAACCCATCCAATCTCACTAGAAGCTAGGTTGTTCTCATTCTCGTCACATACTACAACAAGGCCTGAAGTGGTGATCGCCACATAATCATTCCCGTCATCATTTCTTCTCTCCTAGTTAGCATTCTCTGTCTTGTTCTTAGCTTTCCACTTGTAACACTGTCTTTTATGTGACCCTTCTTGCCACAATAATTGGACTCCAGATTCTTGTATCTGGACTTGGATTTACTACTGCACCTGTTATTCTTCTCTTGACCTTTGATCTTACTCTCCCCCTATTTTTTGAAATCAGAATCTAAAACTGTGATGTGATGGCTACTTGAGCTCATTGCCTCATTTCTTCGTTTAGAACTGCGCTTCTCGTAGATTCTCATGTTTCAGCGCCACCTGCAGCAAAATTAGCCAAAGAAACATGAAAATCTTCTCATGAGTCAGGCAAAGTATTTAGAAGCCACAAGCCCATGATATCATCATCAAACCTAACACTAACATCGGATAATTGTTGAAAGCATCCAGTCAACTCGTTCAAGTGGTCGGAAATAGAACTCCCTTCCTTGTATCTCAGGTGCATCGCTTGATTAAGTAGGAATAACTTATTATTCCCAGTTCTCGATGCATACAAGGTTTCTAATTTGATCAATAGAGTTCTAGCATGTGTTTCATTTTTAATATGATTCAAAACATTATCTTCTACCCATTGTCGAATGAAACCACATACATGTTCATGTTATAAAGCTCACTCATCTTCAAACTTATCCTCCGATTTTTGAGTAGCAAAAGCAGGTAGATATAATTTCTTTACAAAAAGATATTTCATCTTTTGCTTCCACTTGTGATAATTAGTACCATTTAAGCAAATCATTTTGCTCATGTTTTCCTCCATAAGTAAAGATAAAGTACTTGCAGCAATTTAAGGAGAGAATCTTACAAATCTGAGAACACCACTGCATCTGAAATGCTCAATTTAGCCAAGAACTAGTCTATTTTCCTCAAAAACTGGTAAAAAATTGGCCTGCTTCAATCTGGGTAGTATTGCAACTCGTCACTATTGCAAACTCTATCACTGTTGCACTCTTCTACTGTTGCAACTCGTACTGTTTCAACTCTGCACTATTGCATATCGAACTATTGTAACCCGTACCTGTTAAAACTCGAACTAGTATAACCACTTGTGTTGCTTTGTTACAACTCAGTACTGTAGCAAACACTATAGCGATCACTGTAGCCGACAGAATGATGATGTTTTACTATAGCAGAATGATGCACGCTTTTACTATAGTAGAATGATAACATGCTTTTACTATAGTAGAATGATGATTATTTTTTTTCACTATAGCAGAACTGTATTTTCAACAGCTCTCTCTCATCTTGGTCGTCACTGTTGCAGCTCTGTCACCGATGATTTTTGTAGCAACCACCTCCCCTTCTCTTGCTTTGATACCACTTTTTGGGGTTTTTAGCCCTGCCTAGGATAATGCACTCACGTAAACAAATACACAAGAACGTTGATTTAACATAGTTCGGCCAAAAATGCCTATGTCCATGGAGAGAGCAATTTCACTATAAACTGAAACAATACAACGGAAGAATTACAAGGGTTATTTACAAGAAGAGAAGACAGGGAATGGGGTAATGTTCTAAAACGCTCTTAATAGTGTCCCTATTTATAGGGATTTTCATAGCTGAATCATCATCATCATCAAGACCTTATCCCAATTAGGGGTCGGCTGAATGTCAACAAAAAATGTCACAAAGTCTTGGACGGTAGCCGATTTTCTTTGTCGTCGATGGCCGAATTCAATACCATGTTTGAAAGTTTCTGTCATTGCAGTAAAGTTTGATAGTGGCGGTTGAAAAAAAAAAAAAATTGCGACTGGACCAACAAAAGGAACTAGGTTCCTACTTGCCTTGCTTATTACAATAATCAAAGGAGACAATGGAAGAGAAAGAAGCAGCGAAGCTCTTTACACTTAATTACGAGAACCTATGTAAAAACTTCATAGATACAATCAACCTTGATCACCGAGCGACTTTGGATACTTTGGTAATGGATTCGGAGCTGAAGAGATTGCTGATGGGGGACTTGGATATGTTTGTGAAGACGAAGGACTTCTATGGGAGTGGGGAAGGCTTTGAAACATGGGTATTTGTCATGTGATCCTCCTGGAATTGGAAAGTCTAGTTTGATTGAATGCTATGGTAAATTATCTGAATTTTGATAATTATGACATGGAGCTCACAGAAATTGGTCGATACTAGTAATCGAAGATACTGATTGTATTATCAATCTACGAGATCCGTCTGGACCGGGTTGACGATGCATTCAATAATCAGGTTATTGTACTAGACTTTCTTTCTAGGGAAATTCAATCTGATTAAGTAGTTGTTAGACGTATAGTTATTGCTGACCCATTTCTTATTAGTTTAAGGCTTTAGGTTGAATGGTAAGTCAACATGGTATCAGAACATTAGCGAAAAAGATCGTAAATTTGAATTCAGAGACCCTATTTATCAAATCTACGTGCAAGAGCCAAAAGAAAGGCCTTAGAGGGATAGGCATTTCATGGACCCTTTGGACCTTTGGGTCTCCCGCCCAGAGTCTGTAGAAGGATCCCATGGTTGGGAATTGGGCCCAAATTCGTTGAACAAAAGATTAGGCTCTCCCATTTAATGCAGCTTAGTAAATTAAGCATACTAGTGGAGTTAGAACTAATTTTGGCACTCTTTAGTTGGGGGCCTCCTCATCCAAACATAGAATGTATATCATGGTTAGACTAGGAACGCGCTCATGTCACCGTTGAACTTGGGCTTGCACTTGCCACCTTTGGCAGGCCAAGCACAGCCCTACCAATTATGGCTGTTTCATGAAAATCAAACGCTTATAGTTCAAAGAATACTTCAATGGTTTACTATGTTACGGACAATTGATAGTGCGAACCTCACCTTGTTGCATTGCTATAGGTTACCCTCTCAGGGCTACTCAACTTTTTGGATGGCTGATGGTCAAGTTGCGGAGTTTAGCGGATCATTACCTTCACAACCAAGCACAATGGCTGCCTCGACCAGGCCCTCCTGTCATCGGTTGGATGGACATGCACATCCACAAGTTCAACTGCACATGTTCAGTACTTAAGGCCCTAGCATCAAACTACTTCAACGTTAACAATCACAAGTTTTTTGAAGCGATCCAAGACCTGATAGAGGAAACGAAGGTTACTCCAACTCAGTAGCAAGAGAGTTAATGAGGAGCAATGATCCTAAAGCTATGCTTCAAGGACTCATTCGAGTTCCTGCAGCGAAGCTTCTTACTCAGCGGTGGACTCGTTGTATCCATCAGCAATAATCTTCCATAACTTTTGTAACCTGAACAACACCTTCATTTGCATCTCACATCATTTATTATCCTTCCACAGCTTAGGAATCTGAGTTTACACTATATTGAAAGACATATTCGACGTTGAATGAGGAAAAAAGCTTCAACAACACTTTGTGACTCTGAACCTAACTCTGATATCATTGTTTTGGATGTTAGCTTTTCTAAGCCTTCACCCACAACTATGCTATATAAGAAAAATAAAAATAGAAAAAGTACTAACAAAAGAGAAAAACTCTCTTAATTTTACTCAAGAACTCTTAATTTTACTCAAGAACAATACCATAAAATAATAATAATAATAATAATAAAGTTACTAACTTTACAAGACTTACTCTCTTACATTCTCATTCAACTTCTTAGATCTTTTCACTTACTTGCTGACAACTAAGGAGTACTATTCTATTTGTACTTGCTTTTCACCTACCACCTCCTCAATATATGGTGAAAATTATTCTAGATGTCTATAATCCAATAATTTTTACTTTTCTAGAAGCTATATTAGAATCTTTCCCACAACTTATATACAAATATCTAGCCTAGATATTTCCTAAGGACTAGTGCAGAAACCTTATAAAACAATTAGATATTTATATAGGACTTTTCTACACACTTTTCAGAATATAAGCCTTCTAGATGACTGGTTTTTTGTGTAGGCCTTGAGATCAAGTACATAAGTAAAACAGGCTAAGATGGGCTGAGCCATCTCACAAGGCCCACATATGGGCTTCTAGTATATATGCAACTAGAACAAGCCCAAAATGAGAAGACGAAGCCTATATTTTCATTATTTTAAGGCCTTTGTTTAGTTGTGAACTTGTAAATTATTTTTCATTCTAATAGAATTTATTCTAATAAATATGTCCAAGTTGATTATGACTTCCGATTCACCTCCACACCGGAGACACCAAATTCACGTACTCGTACAACTAGGACTTAGTGTATAGGCATTTGGAGACTTGGAAATCGCTAAAGATGAACAATGGGGGCTTCTAACATATTTATGATCCTACTTAATTCCTGTGCGTTTGGAAACTGTTTTTTTTCTTCTTCTTCATTGCTGTTTGTAGGCTTTCCAAAGCCTAGAAATGGAATTTAAGAAGCAATTGTCATTTCTCTATATTTTGAGGCGATATAAAGGAGTGATTTATGTCTTACGTATGGGAGTGACGTACAGGAATGATTTTACCTGCAAAAATGAAAAGACGAAAATCTGCAGACACTTTTGTTGGTGTTTCTTCAGAAATAAATAAGAAAATTTTTCTGCAAAGAAAAATGAGAAAAATACCAAAAACAAGGCTTTCAAATACACCCTTACTCATAGAAATGGCCATTAGGCGCTGCCTTTTGTAGATTGATGACTTTCTTTTGCATGAAGCCCAATTCTATTAGTCACGCATATTGCATCCCATGGTAGAGCCCGTGAAGCTCAAACAAACGAAGAAGAAAAGCTCTTCAAGATGGCAATACATACCTAATATATCATCGTAGGTAGATTGAACTTGATATTTGTTACATTAGGATCATTGAATAGCGACGAAAGGCAGTTTCAACTTGTTGTAACGAACATCACGCCTGCAGGTAAGTTAATCTAGACCATCTATTTTTATTTGATTATAATGAGATCATGATCTACCACTAGATCATCATCACCAACCATTAGATGATCTTGCTGTTAACCTGATTACTTTTCATTTTCTCATGCATGATTCAATCCAAATTGTCTATTTTAATTGTATTTTATAATGCGAAGATAGAAATTAGATTATCATGGATGATCCTAACCATCTAGTTTCATTTGATCTAAGATCTAAGTCATTCATCATATTCAAGTATCCAAAATAGGTAGCCAAAACAACAAAATACATGATAAAACTTGTTCATAGAGATAAACCAAGGTTACAAACTAGTGGTTAGATTCTCCACACCAATGCATACACTAAAGCCACAAATAATTGCTTGCAAAGATGGGAAAGTCATTATTTGAGAATATTTTGTCCTCAATTCTATCTCCAAGCTAAGCAGCTAGTTGATGGCGCATAATTCTTTTTGAAAAATACTTCTTCACACATCACATACATTTGTAATGCACCCCCAATTTAGCATGGTAGGCCCCACATTTGTTTGATCAGAACCATTCATCTAATTTCTCATAAGTTTAGATATCTTAAATAATAAACATCATCAAGATTAGATCATATTAATATCCAAAAGAAATCCAAGTTTAACTCGTTCATTCTTTGAGCAATGTTTATTACCATCCACATTTTTATTTTTCATTTGAATGGTTATAACCATCCAGGTTTGCATGAAAATTATATAGTTTTATTTTTTAGATTCATCCAATCAACACTAATTTGTTTATATATTTTGTAAATCAATAACTAGAAAAACAAACAGTTACCAATATATTTCACGAAACATGAAAATTATATAAAACATATCTAAATAAAGAGGAGCGGTACTTAAGCAAGGAATTGTAAGTGTAAAATGCCGGTGACATTTGATTGGTTTGGAAAGAATTTTTAATTGCCATTTCTTTTAACTTTTTATGTTTTCTATTTTCAAATATCACCTGCTCCTTACACCTGCATGAAACAACTAAAATTAATGTGCCCCTAAATAAGTATCTAATTAATGTTAAACTTTAAAATATCACTTCATTTATGAAATATGTGATTTCATTAAAACAAAAATCATGCGCCAATATAACCTTCATGATTAATATAACTCTCAAATGGCCCCATTATAAATGTTTAAGCTCTCGCCTAATACAACTACGGATATCACTATTTTGTTCCTTGACTAGTGTTTTCAATTTCTTAAGGAAAGATGCAGCATGATAATGTTTTCACAGTCACTCGCATTCAGCCCCATATCACATTAACAAAAATATACCAACACTATTGACTTCCACAAACGCGCTCTAATTAGATGTCTGAGAATCATAACAATCCCAGGTAGCTAAGAAGTACATAATCGTTTTCTTGAACATAATATGTGGAAGAATGATAATTTCGGCAAGAAGTTGCAAGTATAAAATGGAAAAGAGAGCAAAATTCTAACTTTTTTTCTTTTTTCACTTTTTTCTATCAATTAAATGTCATTTGCTCACGAAACAAATGAAATTAATACATATGTGAAAATCCGAAGCAAATACTATATTCCGTTGAAAAGTAAGTTGGACTTTACTTAATTTTGAATAAATCTGTCCCTACACAGTTCTGCTTCTAGAAGACCGTGAAGAAGAAAATTTTTCTTTTGCAAAGAACGTGTTGTGCGGTTTCTTGAGCCCCACACAGCCACGGAGTTTCTTGAACATCACGCCACCAAAGCAGATGACAATGCCGTATTGAACACACCAAATCCCTGAATCTAAGCCCCTGTTGCCATGTAAACTTGGTCCCGAACGCGCACCGTCCTCATGCGTGGTCAAAGATTGTTAACATGTAAAAGGGTATTTTGGTCAAATTAGTCAGCGTCAAAATCAAGGTCAACCGTGGAATCCAGCACGCAGATCCTCTACCCACGTTTCACCATCCCATAAATAAATATCATCCATCCTCCTCCCTTGAAGCCATAAACCAAGAATTTTTTTTTTTCTCATTTTTCCCTTCATTTTATTTCAATCAAACCAAAGCCAGAGGAGAACCTCCAACACGACAATCTCTGCAGATTAATTTCTCCGAGACCCAGCTCACAAACCAAAAGGATCCATTTCCACTAACCGTTCACCAGAACTGAATTTCCAAACCACAGCAGAAAAATCCATTTCAAGAACCTCTTTCACCACAAGTTGGATTCAAAAGCATGGCTTCAACGAAATCGGTATTGACAACGGCAGCTTCCCTTGCTGCTTCGGCAATGCTTGTTCGGACGATCGTTAACGACTTCATCCCCTATGACATCCAAGATCTCCTCTTCTCACGCTTCCACCTGCTTCTGCATCGTTTCTCGTCCCAGTTCACTATAGTCTTCGAAGAGTATGAAGGTTACAACATCAACCAAATTTACGAGGCAGCTGATATCTACTTGGGCGCCAAAATCTCCCCTTCTACACGGAGACTGCGAGTGACCAAAGCAGAGAAAGATAAGACTTTCAAACTGGCCATGGAGAGGAATGAAGAAATCATCGACATTTTCGACGGGATTCAGCTAAAATGGAGGTTCATTTGCCAAGAGGCTCAAAATGTGGTTTCCCATCAGAACCCAAATTCAGTGGTACGATCAGAAATTCGATCATTTGAGCTCAGCTTTCACAAGAAACACAAAGATAAGGTGTTGGGTTCTTACTTGCCTTTCCTGCTAGACAAAGCAAAGGAGACGAGGGAAGAGAAGAAGACATTGAAGCTCTTTACAGTGGACTTCGAGAATATGTATGGAAACTTCAAGGACGCGTGGAGCCCAATCAACCTTGATCATCCGGCAAATTTTGATACCTTGGCAATGGATTCAGACCTGAAGAGGATGTTAATGGAGGATCTGGACATGTTTGTGAAGAGAAAAGATTTCTACAGGAGAGTTGGAAAGGCTTGGAAACGTGGGTATTTGTTATATGGACCTCCTGGAACTGGAAAATCGAGTTTGATAGCCGCCATGGCAAATTATCTGAATTTTGACATTTATGATCTGGAGCTCACAGAGATCCAAAGGAATTCAGACCTCAGGAAACTGCTAGTGGCAACGGCAAATAGGTCGATACTAATTGTGGAAGATATCGATTGTACAATTGAGCTGCAAGATCGGATGGCAAGAAATGTAGACAACGGAAACCAGAACGGCCAAGAAAATCAGGTAACACTCTCAGGTCTGCTCAACTTCTTGGACGGCCTATGGTCGAGTTGCGGAGACGAGCGGATCATCATCTTCACAACAAACCACAAGGACCGCCTCGACCCAGCCCTCCTTCGACCAGGTCGAATGGATATGCACATCCACATGTCCTACTGCACTCCTTCTGGGTTCAAGGTCCTGGCATCAAACTACCTTACCATCAATGATCATCCACTTTTTGAGGAGATCCAAGGTCTGATAGAAAAGGTGAAGGTTACCCCAGCTCAAGTTGCAGAAGAACTAATGGGCAGCAATGATCCAGAAGTCGTACTACAGAGCCTGCTCAGATTTCTGCAAGAGAAGAAAGTGGAAGGAGATAAAACCTCAGCTGAGGGAGAGAAAAGCGTAGATAAGCAAGAGATAGACCAAGAACAGGAACAGCTTGAGCATGACAACAATCAGAACAGGGAAACAATTGGGGTTGCTGGTGCAGCTTGAAAGCTAGAAGAAGGATGTTTATGAGAAAGCCCTCTTCTTAGGAAAAAGCCTAATGACAAGATCTGACTAGTAAGGTTAAAGCCTTGTCTCTTTGTACAAATATATTCGTTTTCTCAAGGTTAAGGCCTTTTTGTACAAGCACAACACTTTGTTTTCTTTGAACAGAACTGCTATAAAATGATCTGAAAGCTGCTCACATCATCTGATACCTACGTTATGCACCAGATAAGCATGTGTCCCCTGCCTGTGTGCTCTAATAACTACCACATCTAGAGGAATTGGAGTACCACATTGTATAAATGGCAAACAAACTTGAGAAATCACAAAGTAAAGAGTTCAACCAATTTAAACCAAGAGAGTCAAGACTGCTGCTTCCTTTGGTTTACTTATAGGGAAAGGTTTTGGGGGTTGGTGTTAGATATTGGACGTGAGTGTATATATTATATGCTATCATATAGTTATATATATATATATATATATATATATATTATGCTATCATATAGTTTTGATCTAATAAAGTTAAGGTAAAATGGGTCATAGTCATCTCAAAAGGTATGGTTTTATTATGTGTAAATACCTAATCTCTAATTTCTATTTTTTATAGACTAAAATAACAAATAAGGAAAGAAAATACAGTTATAAATAGTTATGGTCCCCAAATTGTACATATGATTCTTTTCTGACATCCCATCATCAAAGAAGTGGAAATATCATTCTCCAAGAAGGTCATACGCATAAGTTTGGAAGATCAGGAACAGCAAAGCTTAAGGATCACATCCGAACTCATAGATTCAGGTACGCTTTTGCATCTAGTCTCTATTCTTGATGATTTTTGTGGTGGATCTTGGTGTGATGAATAAATATTCATCAATAAAGTATATTAAATACTAACAAGTGGTATCAGAGCCTCTTCATAAGCATATCTATGAATTTGGTTTTTATGATGTGATTATTAAGAATGGTTTTTGAAGTCAACAAATGGTTATTTTTACTGTTTCTCTCTCTCTTGGATGTTAGATCTGAGTTTTTTCACGAGATTAGGGCTTAGATCTAGGAAAACAGCAATACAGTCGCAAACCCATCATAAAGACACCTCAAATAAAGCATCTGAACCGATAAATGGATTCATGGACCTTCAAAACCTTAGAAACAGTGAAAATAGAACAAAATTTGGGTCACTAGGGACTCCGATCGGATCAACAGCTCGGGCTCATCGTCTCCACTAGAAAATGCACCCAAGACATCGCGCGGGGAACATGCTGGCAGACAAAGAGAGCAGGCACTTCATCGTGCATGCACAGTACACACGCGTAGAGAAGAAGAAGAAAAAACATGCGTTGACGCAAGCGGCGACATCGCGCACACGTGTAATGCATGCGTGTGGAAGAATTTTGACAGGCTGTCGCTGACTGCGCAGTATGCTGCGCATCCTAGAGCTCGAGGATGCACAAGGTGAGCGTCCGCACTAGAGACACCGAATGGTAATTACCGCTCCGCTCAAATTTTGATCCAGGCCATTAAACGATGTATTGAAATGGAAAAACTCCTATTCTAGGAGTTCTAGAAGCCCGATTTAAGATTCGAAAGGTCCGTTGGAAAGCTTTTGATGACGTGGACATGATTTTGACACTAAATACTTGATCTGATCACACTTGCCTAGGTTAAATTCATAAAATAGTGTCAAATTGCTTGAATTGGGCCAATCAGAGGGCGATCAAGCCCTAAAACTGGAATATTTGATAATAAAAAGGAAAAAATTGAATTCAAATCTTGGTATAAGTTTCTTTTGGATGTCTAATGTTTTAAAAAGTTGATTGAAACAAACATGCTACCAAAGCAACCTCTCTTATGTAAATCAGTTTTATTTTGAACATCAAGATGGTTGTGGGTATGTAATTCATGCGGATATTGATCGGCCTAAAGGAAGATCAATATTTAGCAGAATTACATGCACACCTATGGTAATAAATATGTGACAACTATAGGGTACTCCATGTGGACAATAAGTCGGTCTAAAGAAAGGCTTATTGTTTGACAAGATTTATTGTCAATATTTGATTATCACACCAAGAATACCACTTACAAGTTAATATTTCTATCCAAAGACTAAATATTAATATTGTGCTAAGTATCTTGTAATGGGCCCTACCATTATTTGAATTTAATTTTATTTAAGTATGATATAAAACTTATGTGAGCATTTTGTTTTGTTCTATTTTTTAGTTAATACATCTGTTTCTATCATATCTACCAATATCAGTTCTATTCCCATGTTGAATGGGACCAACTTTAAGAAATGGAAAGAGAATGTCATGATCGTTCTTAGCTACATGGATCTGGACTTTGCGCTAAGGATTGAACAACCCACTGCTCTTACAGATAAAAATTCTATTGAGGAAAAACAGGACTTTGAGAAGTAAGATCATTCAAATCGCATGAATCTTATGATCATGAAGCATGGAATTCCAGAAACCTTCAGAGGTGCTGTGTCCAAAAAGGTAACCACTATCAAGGAGTTCCTTAAGAAAATTGAAAAGCATTTTGCTAAAAACAATAAGTCTGAAATAAGTACGATTCTGTCGAACTTGATTTCAATGCAGCATAAAGGAAAAGGCAACATCATGGAGTACATCAGGGAGATGTCTCATCGTACTTCAAAACTAAAGGTACTAAAGTTAGAGCTATCTGAGGATTTGCTCGTACATTTAGTTTTGATTTCTCTTGCTACACAATTCAGTCAATTTAAGGTTAGTTATAACTGCCAAAAGGACAAATGGTCTCTTAATGAACTCATTTCTCACTACGTGCAAGAGGAGGAAAGGCTGAAGCATGAAAAGACTGAAAGTGCTCACTTGACAAGTACCTTTAAGGACAAGAACATGAAAATGAATAAGGATAAAAAAGTTGTAAGTGGTCCACCTCAAAAGAAACAGCAAAAGAAACAAACTAAGAAATTTGGCTGTTACTTTTGCAAGAATCCTGGACACATGAAGAAGGAATGTACCAAATATCACTTTTGGCATGCAAAGAAAGGTATGCTTCTCACCTTGGTTTATTTTGAGGTTAATTTAGCTTCAGTACTTAGACACACTTTGTGGATAGATTTTGGTGCTACTACTCACATAAGTATGTCTATGCAGGGTTGCCTGAGTTGCCAAAAGCCAAATGATGCTAAAAGATTCATCTATGTGAGTGATGGAAAATCAGTGGAGATTAAGGCTATAAGGATATTTAAGTTATTATTTGGATTTGAAAGAGACATATGTTGTACCGTCTTTTAGACGAAATTTGGTTTCTATTTCCATTTTGGACAAATTTGGTTATTCTTGTTCATTTGAAAATAATTAGTTTAGTCTTTTTTTGAATTCAAATATTGTGGGTACCGGTTCTTTGTCCTTTTATGATAACCTTTATTTACTTGATATTGTTGCCTCTTTTAATGAAACCTTGCATGTGAGTTCACGAGGTATAAAGCACAAATTAACTAATGAGAATTTTGCTTCACTATAGCACAAGCATTTAAGGCATATATCTAAACAAAGAATTGAAAGACTTGTATCAAATGAATTTCTTGATCCGCTTGATTTGTTAGACTTTCAAGTCTGTGTTGAGTGTATTAAGGAAAAACAGACAAATACAAGGAGATTAGGTACCAACAAATCTTCATACGTCTTAGAATTAATACATACAGATATTTGTGAGCCATTCCCTACGGTTTCATAAAATGGTCAACAATATTATATTACTTTTATAGATGATTTCTCGCGTTATGGCTACCTTTATCTCATTCATGAGAAGTCTCAATCACTAGACGTGTTTAAGGTATTTAGGGCTGAAGTTGAGAACCAACTTGGCAAGAGCATTAAGGTTGACAGATCTGACTGTGGTGGTGAATACTACGGTAGATATGATGGATCAGGTGAACAACGTCCAGGACCAATTGTCCAATTCCTAAAGGAGTACGGTATCTGTAACACCCCGGATTTTTAAGACAATTTTTTTTTTTATTATATAATAATGGCAATTTAAATAAGAACATTTGGGATCCCATGAGAAAAGATTTATTTAACATTTTACTAAACCTATCTCAAAAACTCCGGGTGTTAATTTTCCTTTCACAAAATGGCGTACATGTAATTTAAACATAAATAAATAATCCACGTATAAATCAACGTCAAATAAATAGGCGCCTTTATTTTAAATCAAATAAACATCCAAAAGACAGTAATAATATGGCCCAGGGTCTATCCATCATAACATCCCATATAAATGTCCAATATATATCCAAAGATCTAAATCACATCCAAATATAAGGTATGATACCATAATAAAATTCAAATGATAATCCACTCTAATGACTCACATTACTTTCTAAAACTATAGGAAACTAGTCTTCACAGACTCTCGAAGGTTTATCAACCGCTTTTCCTTTACGGTGTCGCTCGAGATCTAAGGCATTGCAAAACAAAGCAATGCCTGTGCAGTATCGCTTGTGTAGGTACATAGACAATTAATGTAATAAATGCAAGAAATAATGAACAATATTGATGAAAAATCTAACATTTATGAAGATAGTGATATCATAATGCCATGTTCTATAAATGCCAATTTATTCCATATGCTAAAACATGAAATTCACCGAGTTAAAACATGACATGAATCAATAAAATGGAGCATACAACAAGAATAAGGGCACCCTAAGGTAATGGGTCCCACCACATCGCACGAACATCACGATCGGGAGTACACATAGTCAACCTCTCGAGTGTCGTCACACCTGTGCATACCATCTATAACCATGCTCATCATACATGCACACATAACAAGAATATGGGCCATCATGCTGCCGGTTGGCAACCCTCCATGGGTATCAACCACCGCGCTCCCGTCGACACCATAACGGGAGACTTGGCGTACGTCCCCATGGAAAGGCTCGCAGGTAGTGTGGACTATCCATGTACCACAACCCCCTACCGAATGCCATCTATGGGGTGTGTCTATCATATCACAAACTCATCACATCATAATCTCGGAAGGTGGGTGGTAGGCCACTATCCCTCCAGCATGCCCAGGGCGAGAGCACCCGTCATCAAATATAAAACACGGAAATCATATGTATATGCTAAAACTCAAGAGCACTTATACTTGCAATCCCCAAGACATGCCCCTCATCCCGGGGTTACCTATCGAAGGACCAAATTTAATAAGCCTCTATTCTCATTTCCATGTAAATCCATGCATTTTCTATATATATAATAAGAAATAAGTCTCTAAGTAAGCATAACAAATTAACATGTGCTTGTAAAAGCATTTGAAATAAGTTTATTCAAAGAAAAGATTTCAATTTGGAATAACCATCCTGTACGCAATGTCGCATGAAATCCATGGTAAATAAAATCGCAATTTAAAACACAATCACACATGATGCTATGTTTAAACATGGTTTAAAATCAAGTCAAAACATTAGTTGTCGTCACCTACCTCAAGGTGAGATCAACAGCTTCTTTAATAACTCCCTTTAATTGGTATATTCAAGTGCACTGTACATGTCACATCACTATTTTAAAATTTTTCTAAATAAAAAGTGGTCATTTCTAAGTTTTAAGTTAAAACTAGGTCCGTCGTCAATACTCTGGCCACAACGCCTCTTAGGATCGTGATTTGGACCTCTCAGCTCCCAAAAATCAAGTTTTAGTGAAAACTACCCTCAAATGGGAGCTGTGGGACCACCATAAGGTGGTTTAAACCCGCGGCGCCCTTTTCCGCCGGTTTATACCGACGTACTCTGGCGCACGAAGACGCACGGCGTCGCAAACGCCGCATGGGACGCGCGCCGCGCGTCTCGGACCGTGACGCACGCGCGCGTGCGCTCATGGTCGCCGAGAACGCGCCGCGTCCCGGTCCCACCGCGACAGCCAACGGCGGCGGCGTCCGCACGCGCGTGCGCCGCGCACGCGTGCGACGCCACGTCCATCCGACGTCGTCCTGCTGTGCGTCCGCTGTGCACGTCATGGCGTCGCGCCAAGGCGCCGACGTGCTGACAACGCCAGGAGAAGACGACCAGGATTCCGGTCGCCTCGGCCGAGCTCTGCAGCTCCGTTTTGCGTGATTTTTGCGCCATTTTCTTCAGAATTCTCTCTAGAATCCATTTATGCCCTCCTTTGCACTAATTTTCTCAAAAACCATGGTTTTTAAACGATTTTTCCCAAGTTCCTAAAACCTCCACAGTCTTGGTTTTTTGAGTTTCTTTGAGCAATTCCACCGTTGGATCACTCCCAAATTTAAAGGGTTTTCTCTTGGGTGTCTTTTGCACTAGTTGGACGGTGCGATTTCCAAACGGACAACGTTTGGTCTATGAAATCACGCTCCAACAGTAGCGTGCACAAAGCCCCCAAAAATCCGATTTTTTTCCTAATTTTTAAATGGTTTTCTAATTAATTTCCTAATTAATAAATACAGAAAAACATAGGTTTTGAGGCTTACCTTGCACCTGGCCGGAGTTGCTCGTGTTGCCGGGGCTCCACTCGCCGGAAAAGTCAAGTTTTTGCTGATCTAGGGTTTTGCGTAGCATTCATGGAAACGCTCAAAGTGGAGCGTTTGGCAACCTGGGGAGGGTAGATATAGGCCTGAGTCCCGGGGAAGAGAACCTCTTCCATTCACGCCTCTTTCCACGTCTCTCCGGCGATTTTTCGCCCGTATCGTAGAGACGTGTGGAAGACGGGGTGCGGTATCAATTTGGACCCCTGTCTAATACGTCTCTATCAAATGACTAATTTGCCTTCCAACTTTGCCAACTCATAACTCCCTCGTTTGAGCTCCGTTTCTCGCGTTCTTGGTGGCGTTGGATTCGTATCGACGAGTACTTTCTAATTATTATGTTTTTCAGGAAAGAATTTCATCCATAAAATTTTATTTTAATTTATTTAATAATTTCCTATTTTTTATCTTTAAAATTAAGGATATTACATTCTTCCCTCCTTATAAAAATTTCGTCCTCGAAATTTAGCTACATACCTCTATGTAAATAACTCTGGATGTATCTTTCGCATCTCCTCCTCGCCTCCCAAGTAGCCTCAGTAGTGAATGATGCCGCTAAAGGACTTTGACCAAGGCAATGGTCTTATTCCTTAACTCCTTGACTTTTGTATCTAAGACGCGCACGGTCTCTCCTCAAATGTCATGTCAGCCAGCTGCTCTGGGATCCGCTCCAATACATGTGAGGGATCCGGCACGTATTTCTCTGACATAGACACGTGAAAGACGTCATGCACATTTGCTATACTGTGGTGGTAAGGCTACCGGTATGCCAACGACCCAACTCGTCGTAAGATCTCGAAAGGTCCAATATACTGACTAAGCTTTCCTTTATTTCCAAACCTCAACACCCCTTTCATAGGAGTAACTTTCAAGAATACATGCTCTCGCCCTCGAAAGAACTCTAAGTCCTTTCGCCTCTTGTCCGCATAACTTTCTCGTCGACCGTGAGCGGTAACCTCTTCCGAATGAGTTGAACTTTCTCTCGCACATTCTTCCACTAACTCGATTTCACCACGCGTCTTTCTCCTACGTCACTCCAACATAAAGGTGACCGACAAGGTTGTCCATAAAGTGCCTCATATGGAGCCATCCCAATACTAGCGTGATGACTATTATTATAAGCAAATTCCACCAAAGGTAAATGATCTTCCCAGCCTACCCTTCCAATCCATAACACGGGCTCGTAGCATATCCTCAATAGTCCTGGATGGTCCTCTCGCTCCGTCCGTCTCTGTTCGAGGATGGAATCTTGTGCTAAATTCGATCTCGACCCTAATGCCTCTTGCACGCTCTTCCAAGATTTTGAGGTAAATCGCGTATCTCGATCCGATATAATTGTCGAACGCCATGTAGACCGACGATCTCCTTAACATATAATTTCGCTAAGCTATCCACGGTCGATTTTGTCCGATAGGAAGGAAATGAGCATTCTGGTCAACCCGTCCACAACAACCCATATCATGTCGTGGCTGCGGTCCTCGGAAGACCTAGAACGAAGTCCATGGTAATATGGTCCCACTTCCACTGGAAGGTCCGGTGTACGAAGTAGTGCGATGGGACCGCCGATGCTCGGCCTTGACCCGCCGAGGTCAAACATCGTGCTACGCACTCTCCAACATCCTTTTCATACCATTCCACCGAGAAATGCCTCTTGAGATCTGATACATCTTCGTACCCCAAGGATGAATTGTATAAGGGGGATTGGTGTGCTTCTTGAAGTAACTCGCGCTTCAATTTGTCATCCATGGTACTACCAACCTTCCTTTAAATCTAACTCCTCCATCTGGTCCCCTCGAAAAATCTGTCTTATCCGTCGAGATCTCGTGTTTCCTTGTCTTTGCCCCGTGCCTCTAAGATCTGTCAAAGAACTTAGACCGAGTCGTCAAATTGGCAATCATCACACCCGCCTTCCTACTCGGGGCATACCGCGACATTAGCCTTCCCAGGATGGTATCGTATGGTGAAGTCGAAGTCCTTGAGATACTCCATCCATCTGCGCCTCATATTCAATTCACTCACGAGTAAAGAAGTACTTGAGGCTCTTGTGATCAGTGAATACCTCAAATCTCTCACCATAAAGATAATGTCTCCGGACTTCAACGCAAATACCACCTGGTGCTAATTCCGTGTCATGTGTTGGGTAATTTACCTCATGTGTCTTCAACTGTCTAGACGCATAGGCAATTACCTTCCCATGTTGCATCAACACTGCTCCTAATCCCTTGCCAGAGGCGTCACAATAAACTACATAACCGCCTGCCCCAGATGGTAAGGTCAATACCGGAGCAGTAGTAAGTCTCCTCTTGAGCTCTTGGAAGCTCTCTACGCAAGCCTCGGTCCATACAAATTGAGTGTCTTTCCTAGTCAGGGTGGTCAATGGTAATGCGATCTTAGAGAATCCCTCTATAAAACGACGATAATACCCTGCCAAACCGAGAAAACTGCGTATCTCACCATCGTCTGGGCCTCTCCCGGTGTGCTCTTGCCTCTACCTTTGTTGAATCCACGGCCACTCCATCTTTAGATATGACGTGGCCTAAGAAATGCACCTGATCTAGCCAAAAATCACACTTACTGAACTTGGCATACAACTGATGTCGACGAAGTGTGTCTAATACCGTGTGGAGATGCTCTCTATGTGTCTCATGACTAGGCGAATAAATCGAAGATGTCATCCACAATACAATCACGAACTTATCCAAATAAGCTCGAAAGACACGGTTCATTAGGTCCATGAACACTGCAGGTGCGTTCGTTAATCCAAACGGCATCACTAGGAACTTATAATGACCATAACGACTCCTAAAGGCAGTCTTCGAGATATCCTCTTCTCTAACCCTCAGCTAATGATACCCTGACCTCAAATCAATCTTGGAGAACACTTGTGCTAATTGGAGCTGATCAAATAAATCATCTATGCGTGGCAAAGGGTATCGGTTCTTATAGTAACACCATTCAACAACCGATAGTCAATGCATAGTCTCGGTGATCCATCCTTTTTCTTCACGAACAGACCGGTGCTCCCCATGGTGATCCACTCGGCTTTGATAAAGCCCTTATCCAGAGTAATCTCTTGCAATTGTACCGAAGTTCTCTCAACTCTGTGGAGCCATCCTATATGGTTTGTTGGTTTAGGGTTACTCTCTGATATTTTTAGGTTGATCTTTATCTAAGAATGTCCCGCATTTTATTGTATAATTGGGTCCGAGTCAAAATTACGGGACGCAACGGTCCTTTGGCTTGTCAGCGGAGTTATATAGGCTCCGAGAAATTGGATTTTTCAAGGTCGCGCCTTAATGGACGACCCAATTGTAGTGCCTAGGGTCCTACATGCCGCGGTTCTAGAATGCGCGGCTCTACGGTTTCTAAGATACGCGTGCGCCTTAGTTGCACCGCAACCAGGCTCATGTGCATACGTCCGAATAGTGCTGGGGTGAGTGTGAAAGTACGCCACACGTGCCGGCCTCACCTTTCGGCGAGTAGGAGGCTACTCTAACTTGATCATACGGTGAGATCTTCATAGCGTCGAATGTCCTCTCCGCCTCAAATAACCATCGCTCGGCCTCCTGTGTTACCATCACCATAAAGGGTTTCACCATCTTTTGAAACCTTTCCAATAATTTGTCGTTTCTTAGAGTCACTCGTAGCATCGCCCTCCGTGGCCCAGTACCGACGGCAGTTCACTGTATTGGTTGTGAGGACCGAACCGACGTAAACCATGGGTGCCACTTTAGGTGGTGGAATAGGAAATAGGGTTAGGCTGCGTCAACACATGGCCTAACTCGCTTTGTATAAGTGGTACGAGTCCTGACATTAACCGATTCAATAACTCGGCATCTCGATCTCCTTGATCAGAGGACTCAGCAGGTGGAGCCATGGGTGTAGCAGGGGTAGACCTTGTCCTTCTCCGAGGAGCCATCTATCAAAATTTTACATGTCACTAAGTGTAAGTTCCTCTCTCATCGTTTCTCTCTCTACAACTATTATGGAATCGTTATTCACATATAAATGGACATTCACAAGGATTATGATGGACTAGGCACTGGCTCTGATACCAACTTTGTAACACCCCGGATTTTTAAGACAATTTTTTTTTTTATATAATAATGGCAATTTAAATAAGAACATTTGGGATCCCATGAGAAAAGATTTATTTAACATTTTACTAAACCTATCTCAAAAACTCCGGGTGTTAATTTTCCTTTCACAAAATGGCGTACATGTAATTTAAACATAAATAAATAATCCACGTATAAATCAACGTCAAATAAATAGGCGCCTTTATTTTAAATCAAATAAACATCCAAAGACAAGTAATAATATGGCCCCGGGGTCTATCCAACATAACATCCCATATAAATGTCCAATATATATCCAAAGATCTAAATCACATCCAAATATAAGGTATGCAGTCCATAATAAAATTCAAATGATAATCCACTCTAATGACACACATTACTTTCTAAAACTATAGGAAACTAGTCTTCAGACTCTCAAGGTTTATCAACCGCTTTCCTTTCCACGGTGTCGCGCTCGAGATCTAAGGCATTGCAAAACAAAGCAATGCCTCGAAGCTATCGTCGCTTGCGTAGGTACATAGAGAATTAATGTAATAAATGCAAGAAATAATGAACAATACTGATGAAAAAATCTAACATTTATGAAGATAGTGATATCATAATGCCATGTTCAATAAATGCCAATTTATTCCATATGCTAAAACATGAAATTCCGAGTTAAAACATGACATGAATCAATAAATGGAGCATACAACAAGAATAAGGGCACCTAAGGTAATGGGTCCCACCACATCGCACGAACATCCCTCGATCGAGTACACATAGTCAACCTCTCGAGTGTCGTCACACCTGAGCATACCATCTATAACCATGCTCATCATACATGCACACATAACAAGAATATGGGCCATCATGTCACAGTGGCAACCCTCCATGGGTATCAACCACCGCTCCCCGTCGACACCATAACGAGAGACTTAGCGTCCGTCCCCATGGAAAGGCTCGGGCAGGTAGTGTGGACTATCCATGTTACCAAACCCCTACCGAATGCCATCTATGGGCGGGTGTCTATCATATCACAAACTCATCACATCATAATCTCGAAGGTGGGTGGCCTACCTATCCCTCCTAGCATGACGCCCACCGGGCGAGAGCACCCGTCATCAAATATAAAACACGGACATCATATGTATATGCTAAAACTCAAGAGCACTTATAGCTTGCAATCCCAAGACATGCCCCTCATCACAGGGGTTGCTTTATCAAAGGACTGACTAAGCCTCTATTCTCATTTCCATGTAAATCCATGCATTTTCTATATATATAATAAGAAATAAGTCTCTAAGTAAGCATAACAAATTAACATCATGCTTGTAAAAGCATTTGAAATAAGTTTATTCGAAAAGATTTCAATTTGGAATAACCATCCTGTACGCAATGTCGCATGAAATCCATGGTAAATAAAATCGCAATTTAAAACACAATCACACATGATGCTATGTTTAAACATGGTTTAAAATCAAGTCAAAACATTAGTTGTCGTCACCTACCTCAGTGTGAGATCACTAGCTTGCTAATAACTCCCTTTAATTGGTATATTCAAGTGCACCTGTACATGTCACATCACTATTTTAAAATTTTTCTAAATAAAAAGTGGTCATTTCTAAGTTTTTAAGTTAAAACTAGGTCCGCGTCGTCAATACGGTCACAACGCCTCTCCGGATCGTGATTTGGACCTCTAGCTCCCAAAAATCAAGTTTTAGTGAAAACTACCTCAAATGGGGCTCGCCGACCACCATAAGGTGGTTTTAAACCGCGGCGCTTTTCCGCCGGTTTATACCGACGTACTCGGCGCACGAAGACGCACGGCGTCGCGACGCCGCATGGGACGCGCGCCGCGCGTCTTCGGCACCGTGACGCACGCGCGCGTGCGTCGGGTCGCCAGACGCAGCCGCGTCCCTGGCCCCACCGCGACGGCCAACGGCGGGGCGTCCGCACGCGCGCTGCGCCGCGCGCACGCGTGCGACGCCACGTCATCCGACGTCGTCCTGCTGTGCGTCCCGCTGTGCGTCATGGCGTCGGCGCCAAGGCGCCGACGCGGGTTGACAACGCCGGAGAAGACGACCGGGATTCCGGTCACCTCCATGGCTGGCCTCTGCAGCTCCGTTTTGCGTGATTTTTGCGCCATTTTCTTCAGAATTCTCTCTAGAATCCATTTATGCCCTCCTTTTGCACTAATTTTCTCAAAAACCATGGTTTTTAAACGATTTTTCCCAAGTTCCTAAAAACCTCCATAGTCTTGGTTTTTGAGTTTTCTGAGCAATTCCCACCGTTGGATCACTCCCAAATTTAAAGGGTTTTCTCTTGGGTGTCTTTTGCACTAGTTGGACGGTGCGATTTCCAAACGGACAACGTTTGGTCTATGAAATCATGCTCCAACGTAGCGTGCACAAAGCCCCCCAAAAATCCGATTTTTTCCTAATTTTTAAATGGTTTTCTAATTAATTTCCTAATTAATAAATACAGTAAAAACATAGGTTTTGAGGCTTACCTTGCACCTGGCCGGGAGTTGCTCGTGTTGCCGGGCTCCACTCGCCCGGAAAAGTCAAGTTTTTACAGATCTAGGGTTTTGCGTAGCATTCATGGAAAACGCTCGAAGTGGAGCGTTTTGTGAATCTGGGGAGGGTAGATATGAGCCTGGGAGTCCCGGGGAAGAGAACCTCTTCCATTCACGCCTCTTTCCACGTCTCTCCGGCGATTTCCGGCACCGGTAGAGACGTGTGGAAGACGGGGTGCAGCGTATCAATTTGGACCCCTGTCTAATACGTCTCTATCAAATGACTAATTTGCCCTTCCAACTTTGACGGCTCATAACTCCCTCGTTTGAGCTCCGTTTCTCGCGTTCTTGGTGGCGTTGGATTCGTATCGACGAGCACTTTCTAATTATTATGTTTTCAGGAAAGAATTTCATCCATAAAATTTTATTTTAATTTATTTAATAATTTCCTATTTTTATCTTTAAAATTAAGGATATTACAGTATCGTCCCACAATACACCATGCCGGGAACTCCTAGCATGAATGGTGTTGCTGAGAGACGAAACAAAACATTAAAAGACATGGTGAGGAGTATGATTAGTTATACTACCTTACTAGATTCACTCTAGGGAGGGGCACTCAAGACTACAATTTACATCCTTAACAGAGTTCCAACTAAGACAGCAGCTAAAACCCCTTATGAATTATGGACAAGCAAGAAGCCTAGTATAAAGCATTTACACATTTGGGGTTGTCTAGCTGAGGCAAAGCCTTATAGGCCAAATGAAAAGAAATTGGACTCAAGAATGGTCAACAGCTATTTTGTTGGGTACTCTAAAAGGTCTTGGGGGTACAAATTTTATGATCCCACTACCAGGTCCTTTTTTGAGACGACAAATGCCCAGTTCTTTGAGGATATTGTGTTTGGGGGGAGAGATAAGGTTAAAGACTTTATCTTTGAGGAGGAATCTGTTTCTCTTCCTACAATTGCTATTGACAATGATCAAACTCCTATTCCTGATGTTGTTCAAGAAGCAATACCAAAACCACAAGACAATGTGGAAAATCTCTCTAATTAAGATCAACAAGTTATTCCTGAAGGATAAACTCAACAACTTCAAGAACAAATGCCATTAAGGGGATCCACTAGAGAAAGGAGAAATGCAGTTTCTAATGATTATATCATATTTCTCTAAAAACATGATGATGTCATTGGATTGGTGGAAGATGATCCGATCAACTTTCATCAAGTCATGCAAAGTCCTAATTCTCAAAAGTGGATTGATGCCATAAACGAAGAGATTAAGTCCATGAAAGACAACGATGTTTGAGAACTCATCCTATTACCTGAAGGTACGGAGCCAATTGGTTGCAAATGGATATTTAAAACCAAGAGGGATTTAAAGGGTGATTTATTTCTTATGTATGGGAGTGATGTATAGAAATGATTTTACCTGCAAAAATGAAAAGACGATAATCTGCAAACACTTTTGTTGGTGTTTCTTCAGAAATAAATGAGAAAAAAAATTCCTGAAAGAAAAATGAGAAAAAGTATCAAAAGCAAGGTTTTCAAATACACCCTTTCTTATAGATTGACGCTGGCTTGTGTAGATTGACGACTTTCTTTTGCATGAAGCCCAATTCTACTAGTCACGCATATTGCATCCCATGGCAGAGCCCGTGAACCTCAAACAAACGAAGAAGAAAAGCTCTTCAAGATGGTAATATATACATAATATATCATCTTAGGTAGTTTGAACTTGATAGTTGATACATTAGGATCATGGAAGAGCGAAAGGCAGTTCCTTGAAAATAATATGTGGGCAAATGATAATTTCAGCAACAAGTTGTAGGTGTAAAGTGTAAAAGATATTTGATTGGCCTGGAAAAAATTTCTAACTGCTATTTTCTCTATCTTTTTTTTATTTTTTACTTTTTTCAGTTGATTAAATGTTATCCGCTATTTGCAACTGCACAAAACAACTGAAATTAACACACCCCTAATATATGAATAAGCATTTATCCATTCTCCAAAATCCGAAGCAAATACTAGTATTCCGTTGAAAAGTAAGTTGGACTCTACTTAATTTTGAATAAATCTGTCCGTACACGCTTCTGCTTCTATTAGACGGTGAAGAAGAAAATTATTTTGAAAGAGTCTCAGTGTGGTTTCTTGGGCCCCACCACGAAGTTTCTTGAACACCATGCCACTATAGCAGATGACAGATGCCGTCTTGGACACACCAAATACCTGCATGTATGATTTTTTCAAATCTTAATCGGTCTTCTGAATTTAAGCCCCTGTTGTCAACTTGGTCCCAACGCTAATCGCCCTCCTAAGAGGTCAAAAGAACAGCTTCTGTGCACGAAGCTCCCATCTACATGGGTTCGCTAAAGCCCTTCTCTTCCTACTAATATTGAGCATTAAGCAAGCAGCAAGCTACGGCATCAAATCAGTTCCCTGGTTTTCACTGCTCATTTAGGTCATTAACTCAACCTGTTTAGCTCGGGCCCATCTTTTTTATTGCTATTTAGTCACATTAGTCAGCTCGGGCCTATCTTTTTTATTGAGTCAACGTCAAAGTCAAGCTCTACGGAAGATTACAGAATGCAGGAACGCAGGGAAAGGCAGTCCTCTTCCCACGTCTCACCATCCTATGAATAACTATCATCCATCCTCCTCTCTGGAAGCCAAAAACCGAGAGATCTTTTTTTCCCATTTTTCCCTTCATTTTTCTTCAATCAAACCAAAGCCAGAGGAGAAACTCCAACACGACAACCTCTGCAGATTGATTTCTCCAAGACCCCGCTCACAAACCAAAAGAATCCATTTCCACTGCCCGTTCACCGGAACTGAATTTCCAAACCACTACAGAAAAATCCATTTCAAGAACCTCTTTCACCTCAAGTTGGATTCAAAAGCATGGCTTCAACGAAATCGGTATTGACAACGGCAGCTTCCCTTGCTGCTTCGGCAATGCTTGTTCGGACGATCGTTAACGACTTCATCCCCTATGACATCCAAGATCTCCTCTTCTCACGCTTCCACCTGCTTCTGCATCGTTTCTCGTCCCAGTTCACTATAGTCTTCGAAGAGTATGAAGGTTACAACATCAACCAAATTTACGAGGCAGCTGATATCTACTTGGGCGCCAAAATCTCCCCTTCTACACGGAGACTGCGAGTGACCAAAGCAGAGAAAGATAAGACTTTCAAACTGGCCATGGAGAGGAATGAAGAAATCATCGACATTTTCGACGGGATTCAGCTAAAATGGAGGTTCATTTGCCAAGAGGCTCAAAATGTGGTTTCCCATCAGAACCCAAATTCAGTGGTACGATCAGAAATTCGATCATTTGAGCTCAGCTTTCACAAGAAACACAAAGATAAGGTGTTGGGTTCTTACTTGCCTTTCCTGCTAAACAAAGCAAAGGAGATGAGGGAAGAGAAGAAGACATTGAAGCTCTTTACAGTGGACTTCGATAATATGTATGGAAACTTCAAGGACGCGTGGAGCCCAATCAACCTTGATCATCCGGCAAATTTTGATACCTTGGCAATGGATTCAGACCTGAAGAGGATGTTAATGGAGGATCTGGACATGTTTGTGAAGAGAAAAGATTTCTACAGGAGAGTTGGAAAGGCTTGGAAACGTGGGTATTTGTTATATGGACCTCCTGGAACTGGAAAATCGAGTTTGATAGCCGCAATGGCAAATTATCTGAATTTTGACATTTATGATCTGGAGCTCGCAGAGATCCAAAGGAATTCAGACCTCAGGAAACTGCTAGTGGCAACGGCAAATAGGTCAATACTAATTGTGGAAGATATCGATTGTACAATTGAGCTGCAAGATCGGATGGCAAGAAATGTAGACAACGGAAACCAAAACGGCCAAGAAAATCAGGTAACACTCTCAGGTCTGCTCAACTTCTTGGACGGCCTATGGTCGAGTTGCGGAGACGAGCGGATCATCATCTTCACAACAAACCACAAGGACCGCCTCGACCCAGCCCTCCTTCGACCAGGTCGAATGGATATGCACATCCACATGTCCTACTGCACTCCTTCTGGGTTCAAGGTCCTGGCATCAAACTACCTTACCATCAATGATCATACACTTTTTGAGGAGATCCAAGGTCTGATAGAAAAGGTGAAGGTTGCCCCAGCTCAAGTTGCAGAAGAACTAATAAGGAGCAATGATCCAGAAGTCGTACTACAGAGCCTGCTCAGATTTCTACAAGAGAAGAAAGTGGAAGGAGATAAAACCTCAGCTGAGGGAGAGAAAAGCGTAGACGAGCAAGAGATAGACCACGAACAGGAACGGCTTGAGCATGACAACAATCAGAACAGGGAAACAATTGGGGTTGCTGGTGCAGCTTGAAAGTTAGAAGGACAGTGTTTAGGAGAAAGACCTCTTCATTAGGAGAAAGTCTAATAATAAGATCTGACTAGTAAGGTTAAAGCCTTGTCTCTTTGTACAATTATATTCGTTTTCTCAAAGTTAAGGCCTTTTTGTACAAGCACAACACTTTGTTTTCTTTGAGCAGAACTGCTATAAAATGATCTGAAAGCTGCTCACATCATCTGATACCTACGTTATGCACCAGATAAGCATGTGTCCCCTGCCTGTGTGCTCTAATAACTACCACATCTAGAGGAATTGGAGTACCACATTGTATAAATGGCAAACAAACTTGAGAAATCACAAAGTAAAGAGTTCAACCAATTTAAACCAAGAGAGAAAGACTGCTGCTTCCTTTGGTTTACTTACAGGGAAAGGTTTTGGGGGTTGGAGCATCAAAAAGGAAAGGGACAAAATTTCCAAGAATCAGATCTATACATGACCAGAATCAGAAATGTGTTACTACAAAGAGAAAATCTACATGCCACTAATAAACAATTTTGGGGAAATGCCGCAAGTAGAAGCAAACATGTCTGCCATAGCAGACCTCAACATTTATTAGGGAAAGTGCCTCAAGTGCAAAGATGCAATCCATTTACTTTCCTTGAAGATGATCTAATAAGAATCCAAACTGGTGCTTATTAACCCCACAAAAGCAGAGCAAATTGCTAGACAAGGAAGCAAGTTATTAGCTTGTCTACTGGGGGTGTGCACAATTAAGAAGCGAATGAAACCTGATACTCACATGATAATCAGCAAATGTTACCGCCACAACTGCTAAGCACATAGAGTGATATGCTACGCTAAGAACTGGTGACTTGTCTCAACTTCTTTAATTGAATACAGGTAGTCAAGAATTGAAGGGGAGATCAAAAATGAAAAAGAAGGGAAATGGGCAAACTCTCTCTCTGAATTATATGATGCAATTGGTCTCTTCATAGTTGCATCATAGGCGTCCTAAAAAGTGGGTAACGGGCCTACTTTTTTCAATTTTTTTATGTGATCCAAACCATTCATCAGTCCATCATTAACGACTTCCTCCCCTACAACCTCCTAGATCTCCTCTCGTCTAGCTTCCTCCTCTTTCTCAATCGTTTATCCTCCCAGTTCATTGTAGTCTTCAAAGCGTATCAAGGTTTCAGTATCAACCAAATTAAAGGCAGCTGGCATCTACTTGGGCACCAATGTCTCCCCTTCTACACAGAAATGAGTAGGCAAAGCAGAAAAAGATAAGACACTGAAGATTGTCATGGAAAGGAATGAAGAAATTATCAACACTTTCCAAGGGATGCAGCTAAAATGAAGGTTCATTTGCCAGGAGAGTTCAAATTTGGTTTGCCATCTCAACCCCAACTCCTTGATATGATCTGAACTTCAATCCTTTGAGCTCAGTTTCACAAGAAACACAAAGACAAGGTATTGGGATCTTACTTGCCTTTCCTATTGAACAGATCAAAGGAAACGACGGAGGAGAAAAAGACACGAGAGCACTTTATAGTCGACTTTGATCATGTATGGAAACTACAGTGACGCATGGATCCCAATCAACCTGATTGCCTAGTGAGCTTAGGTACTTTAGCAATGGATTCAGAGCTGAAGAGGAGGTTGATGGAGGATTTGAGCATATTTGGGAAGAGAAAGATTTCTCTGGGAGAGTAGGGAAGGCTTGGAAGCATGGGTATTTGTCTGGAACTAGAAAGTCGAGCTTGATTGCTGCCATGGCAAACTACCTGAAGTTAGACACTTATTACTTGGAGCTCACGGAGATTCAATGAAATTCTGACCTCAGGAAATTGCTATTGGAAAAGGCCAATAGGTCAATACTCATTGTCGAAGATATTGACTATACAATTGAGCTGCAAGATCGGATGGCAAGCAACGGAGAGAGTGGAAACCACAATCAGCAAGAAATCAAATCACACTCTCCGGCCTGCTCAATTTCGTGGACGGCCCATGGTCAAGTTGCAGAGATGAGTGGATCATCATCTTCAGAACAAACCACAAGGACCACCTCAACCCAGCCCTCCTTTGACCAGGTCGAATGGGCATGCAAATCCACGTCCTACTGTACTCCTTCCGGGTTCAAGGCCCTGACCTCAAACTCCTCGCCATCAATGACCATCCACTTTCTTAAGAAGATTCAAAGTCTGATAGAAGCGGTAAAGGTTATCCCAGCTCAAGTAGCAGGAGACCTGATGTGCAGCAACTATCCAGAAGTTGTACTTCGGAGCCTGCTCAGATGTTTACAAGAGAATCAAGTGGAAGGAGATGCAACGATGGCTGAGGGAGAAAAAAAAAAGAGTTAGTTGAGCAAGAGCAAGAACAGAAAGGAGCTGGCCATCATGACAAGCACAACAGGAAAACAACTTGTGTTGCAGGCACAGCTTGAGAGCTGGAAGAAGGACGATATTTAGGAGAAAACCCTCATCACTATAGCTGAAGAGAGTATTGCGCGACAGCCTAGGAGTAGGTGTGATTGGTAACGTTAAGCCCTTGCCTCCTTGTATAATTATATTTGTTTTTTCAAAGTTAAGGTCTTCTTTCTGAACAATCTTCTTTCAATAGAACTTCTCTAACAAAGATGTACCAGCTGCTGCTCACATCATCTGATACATCTATGCCATGCATCAGATATGCTCAAGTCCCCTGCTTCTGTGTAATCACAATTAATACGTCCAAAGGAGTTGGAGGGCCGAAAAGTATACAAATGACAACCAAATTGGAGAGATTACAAAGTAAAGAGTTTAAACGAATTTAAACCAAAGAGGATCAAGAGTATAGCTTCATTTGGTCTACTTGCCATCGATGACCAATCCGCAGGTAATGCAGCAGTTGGAACGAAAGTTGTCTCTCAACCATCTATTTCCATTCAACAATCCAAAAGCAAATCAAACCCAGCACAGAAATATGCACAATTCAGAAGCAAATGAAACGTAATACACTCATATATCAATCAGCATTTGTTACCACAGTAACTGAAAACACAGACTGATATGCTATGAAGCTGATACACAGAAACTTGTCAAAATGGGAATCAGCGACTTGGGTCTTCAACTGAGCTAATAGGACTACTTCAAAATCAAACACAAGTGGCCAATCCGTCAACTTCACTTACAGTTCATTTGGAGCTGAAAATTGCAGACTCTCTCTCTAGTTCAGATTTCTGCCATGGAGAAGAATGTGGAGACAGGTGCTTGTTTTGCCCTCTGAGACCTTGATACTTCTGACTGGTCTCCTGAAAATTTGGAGAGTGGATTTAATCTTGGTGTTCGTACTCTGGAGGATGCGCAAATTTTCGATGGTAACAGCCTTGAAGTCTTTTCAATGAGGAGATTCAACAGATACACGTGACTGGATCCTTGAAACAGTGAACCCCACTAGAGATGAAGATTGGCAGATAAATAGTTTCAATAATCCAAATGATATATGATGCTATGAATGACCCATGCACCAAGAGTACAACCTCTCTCTTAACCGTAGTCGTCTCATTTGAAAACAGCAGGTCTCATTGATCAACAAAACCACCATATATCAAACGCTCATATCATCCAAGGGTGGAACTTTTATATTCACTCATCAAAGAGTCCAAACAAATCGCTAGATGATTGAAACAGTGGGTCCCACTAGCAACTTTGGCTCGCCAACTCTTTCCCAGTGAAAAATCAGCATCCACCATCCACGTCACAAATTCCGTTTTCCTAAGAATCATTTTCTCCCCACCGCTCCGTCTCATTCTCAGGTATCAAGCTCGTAGGAGGTGTTCCTTCGCGGATCCGTGTACTCTTGGGTCATTAAATATTCAAGCTAGGGGGGGTTTGTCAGGAGAGTTTTGCCTCAAATTTCACCTGCTTTCTGCATCAACATCTGCCAATTGAAGTCTGCCATTAAGGTGTTTCTTAATGGCTGAGGTAATATTCCGCTACTTAAGGTGGTCTTAATGGCGGGTGCAATAGAGTTCTTATTTGCTTCTATGCAGATGTGAATAGCTCTAATTGTGACTTTATACGGATTTAATCGTCAATTGTTTGCAGCTGCAACTGACTTGTTATCTTCTTCCCAAACTCTTTTGAGTGGTTTTCTGGCGGTCATATCTGTGAATGTTTATTATGTTCTACATATTCATGGCAATGAAAGAGGCTTTGGATAGCTAGCATACGCTGGACCCTGCATTTCTTGCCGAAGCCAAAGCCAGTATGAAACAATCTGCAATGGAGAAAACGGGTGATTCTTCCCAATCCCGCCGCAAAGAAGGGTGGTTGTTGGTTCATGTAAGAAAAAAATAACGCTAATAAAGCACGAATTTCATTTGGTCCCACCTCCCTGCCTTCAGGCCAAACAACCAAAAGAAACGAATTCCTGCACAGATGAATTACTATCTCAACAACATGGCTACAATCAAATCGATAGTAATAACCGCAGCTTCTCGTGCCGCTTCTGCAGTGCTCATCCACCCAATTGCCAAAGAGTTGGTTCCGCGCCAAGTCCAAGATTTCTTCTTATCCTGCCTCCTTCTGCTCTACCGTCTCTCTTCCGAAATCACTAATAAAGATTAGGATGGCTTCAACATTAACCAAACCTACGAGGCAGGGTAGACATTTTTCAAGGAATGCAGCTTACATGTAGGTTTGCTTGTACAGCGACCCAGAACACGGTTTCCGAGACGACCGGAATCCACCGCTACAATATGAAATTAGATCCTTCGAGCTCAGCATTAACAACAAACACAGAGAAGGAGTTGGGTTCCCACTTGCCTTTCTTACTAAGCAAATCAAAGAAACGAAAGCAGTAAAGCTGTTTACACGAACCGTGAGAGCATGCCCGGGAACTTAGTGGATGCATGGAGCCGCGTAAACCTTGATCCTCCGGCAAACTTCAATACTCAACCGATGGATCCAGAGCTGAAGAGAATGTTGATGAAGGAATTGGGTATGTTCGGGAAGAGTTCAGTAAAGGCTTTGAGAACGTGGTTATTTGTTATATGGACCCCCTGGTACCGGAAATTGGGCGGAAATTCGGTTTTTTTGGAGTTGACGGAGATCCAATGTAATATGGATCTCAGGAGATTGCTGTTTGATGATCCTCATTGTCGAAGATAATCGATAGCACAATCGAGCTGCAGCGTCCACTAGTCCACCCAACCTACTACCAATAAGAAAATAAGGTGACCCTCTCGAGGTTACTCAACTATATAAATGGCATATGGGGTCATGTTGTGGAGTACTTTGCCAGGATGATGAAGCATTGGCACGAAGGAGAATAATGGACGGGATGTCCTGCTGCTCTCTACATGAGTAACAGCTATATTGACAGACATTATGCTGTAACTAGAGCAAAATTAATACCACAGTGCACACTGGACAATATTCATCTTCAACAAAGATTCACTACCAAAAAAGTCCAAACGAAACCTCCGCTTCGATCCGAAACTCAACAGCTACCAACACGCATTGCCCCTTAGAGTTAACAGCTCCTACAAGTATAAAGTGTTCAAGGAACACAATTCATCAAAGAATGGACTGATCTTTGTCGCCAAAACCTTAGATCGCGGGTAAACTTCCCTCAAGCATGTCACATCCACTTACAATCGTCACTAAAAACCTAGAACACGGGGTGAACCTACCTTCAAGCACGAAGCATCCAGCTATAATCGATGAATCTATAGCCATTGAGTTCTTTATTTTGTTCTGTAGGTAATATAGAGCGGCAATATGAAGAGCCGTGTCAGCAAGCCCAAACTCAGAGACATCCTTAGTGCAATGTCAAATGCACCCTGCAGTTACAACTGGAGATCTTTATAGACATCCTTAGGCACGATATGCACGATGACAAAGTGCAAAGAATGCAGCCGCAAAGGCATAACACCCCTATGTCTATGCCGGTCCTTCACAAGCCCAATGTAAAGGGCAAAGAATACTACCCGCAGAGGACACAAGTTTTCCTACGAGAAAGATATGCAATTGCATACGGGAGTTAACTATTCCAATAAACGAGGTCTATTGACATTAACGGTACAAAACATGTATGGCGGGAGTTAACTATTCCAATAAAAGAGGTCTATTGACATTAACGGTACAAAACATGTATGGCGGGAGTTTATGTGGAGACATAAGTGACAAAATCCTAATCGCCTTAAAACCATCATTTTGTGGAACTAAAAGATTCCATGTTTCTCTATGTATATACGAGTATAATAAATTCGACCGGTATCTTATTATATGGTTCTCTCCTTCATTAGAGTCTTCTATTTAGCTGTACCTGTGCATGTCAACAGAACAAACAGTTAGCCAGCCAAAGTAGAATTCTCAACGCATCTCTCCTTCATTAGAGCAAGCAAGCAAACTAGTCACCTGGACGCATCCCATGGGTATTTAGGGAATCAACCGGGGTGACGTATCTTCCTAGCATTATAAAGGGCAGCCCCGGTGCACGAAGCTCCCGCCTATGAGGGGTCCGGGGAAGGGGCGGGCCACAATGGCCTAAAGTAGGCAGCCTTACCTTGTATTTTTGCAAGAGGCTGATTCCACGCCTTGAACCCGTGACCTCAAGGTCACATGACGACAACTTTTACCGTTGCGCCAAGGCTAATATAAAGGAAGCACCTAGCATTATATAAACACTAATATAAAGTATGCACCTTGAGAAGAGGATACGTAGACACTTACCTCAAAAACTAATGTTCATAGTGAAGGAAGGAACGAGGATCTCTAAACATCTTAACGAGGAGTTCAGGACTATATTGCCATCTTCATTTCTATTTTCTTGTGTGGGTCATAACCCAGCAGTGTGAAATCCGAAGCCACAAATGAATCAATATCCTTTTTCTGAGGATTGATTTTTAGGACCTGTATTGATCAGCCAAAATGAAACAAACAATCAAGATTGAGAGTTACAATGTAAAGACAGGAAAAGTTGAACCATTTTAATTCAAGAGAATCAAAGATCAAACTGCTGCTTCCTTCGGTTTACTTACGGGGAAAGGTTTTGGGTGCTTCTGAAGTTGCTCCTGCAGAGGCCTAACATGAGTTCTGTAAACATGTGCATCGCCAATAACATGGACAAAATCTCCAGGAATCAGATCTACACATTAATAGAAACAGAGTCACTTTCAAGAGTCGTCCTTCAGCCAACCAATAACAATCCGGGATAAAAATAACTCTCAAACATCTCTTTATATTTAAGAAAAAGATTTGAAGCATCACAAGGCTATTGCAGAAGCATAATACTGTTTGGTTATAGGAGAAACTGGACAAAATTTTCCCAAGCTGTGTTACCAGGGTACAAACTACACACAAGATTAGGATAAGGAAAGAAGAAAATGACTAGTCAAATAGGATCAATGTGGCACAACAGAAAATCAATCCGTTTTGAAATGCAAAGCCAGGATTCTTCCAAACAATTCAGCGGCAAATGGACAAAAAAAGATCATGACTAAAATATGGGCAAATAAGGAAGTAATATAAATAATGATAGCAATAAAGAAAAGCTGCAGGCATGACAAAGTCATGGCTAAAATGTGGATTTACAATTTGGTCTCTTTCTTTCGTATCTTATAATGAAAATATTTCTTAGTCATTCGTACATGACTTTTCTCAGACATATGGTTCCATGTTGATTTTCTGCTACACAAAGTGGAGGGCACTGGATTATACAACAAGAAAACAATCCAGTTCTAGATATGTTTTCTAGAGTTGGAAGGCAAATCCAAGAAGCTACAAAAGCAAATGCAAACAGGGATTGAAGCAAAAGCTGGAAGCAAACAGTCGAGAAATGCAGGCAGCAAAAAGCACTTTGTGGTCTCACAAGCAATAGATTATTATTGTGGGTTCAAGTCCACCTACCTAACCAAAAAAATAAAAACCAAAGCATTATTGTGCAAGCAACAAGTGAAGAGGAAAGGAGTGCACGAATCATGAGAAAAATGACTTAGAGAGTGTTAATTGAAGTGAACTCAAAGATGTGATTAGAGTAGGTTGAGTAGGAAGGTCAACATTGCTACAGGTAATTTCAGGACTATATATTGTTTTGTGTTTGTAAGTTTCCATTTCCCATACTAAGAACCTTAACTTTTAGGGATTAGAACTAAATATTAAACTGTAATTCTTGATTTCATCAGGAATCATTATATGCTTTTGATGAAAAATCAAAGAAATTCTCCTCAAACTTACAAGGAACCTTGTTCGCTTTTAGGCACTTCAGATTACATTGAGGACTCCTCAAGTTTTAAATATTATCCTTCAAGATTACCAGAAGAGAGAGAAACCTCAAAACAAATAAAGCAGAGAAAACCTTAAGACAAATAATCATCTATAACAAGAAGCTTATCATTAATAAGAAGAGAAGTTAAATGTAACTTTAAAAGAAGAAGAAATTAGCTTCCAACATAAGCTTATCACCCAATTTGGAAGACTGGTATGTAGCCATGGTGTAGACTAGTCATGCCAGGAGATCTAAAACAAAGTCTAAAGATAAAGTTTACCTTGTCCAAGCATTCAGAACTATTACATGTATAATATTTATACAAACTTCTTTACCATTTCTACCTATTCTTATTATGGTCACATTCTATCATGAAAATAGCTGGAGTAACAATCTTTTCAATGTAACCATTGGGATCTCCACACAACTGCATACAATTGAAGGTATAACATGTTTGTTTCAATGGGAGTCGTAAGATAGGCTTACCGCAAACATGAGCAATCATACATGTTAGAAGAGAATATGATGCAATATTGAATGGCACCCCGAGACCCATGTCTGCCGAACGCTGGTACATTTGACAAGACAGCTCTCCATTTGCTACATAAAACTGCAAAAGTAATATTGGTATCAGGGCCAAAGGATCATAAAAGAAGATAAGAGTAAAGGTGATTCTTCACAAGCAGCACTAACATTACATGCACAAGCATGTATAGACATATATTTACACTCTCCAATCAGGAAAACCTAGAACTTGTCAGAGCAAACAAATATGGATGAGAGAGAGAGAGAGAGAACACCAACCCCTAAAGCTGAAAATGTTACAATCAATGGAGTCGATTGAGCAAACTTTTCCAATGTAGAAAAATACATACTGCAAGATTGCTCACCTGTGCAAACATGTGACAAGGTGGAAGTGCCATCAATTTGAGATCTGAAGGATTCCAAGCCGAGAGGACAATGCGACGGTCATCTGGACTGTTCTTTATCTTATCAATTACATCCAATAATTGATCAAATCCTTTTCCAGTGTAATCAGCATGCATGTCAGTATACCTACAGAACAAGCAGTCCAATCTCAGCACCTGCTAAAAGAAGAACAGACTCTAAATTTCTTTACTAGTTTTTGGCAAACCTGGCACCAAAGTGTCTCCACTGGAACCCATATACAGGTCCCAAGTCACCCTCTTCTCGTCCTGTCAAACCAATACTGAAAGGACAGAATGCATCAGAGTTAGGCAAATGCAATTACATATTTTTTGTACTTAAACAAGATTCAATAGTAGAAGATAACCTGTCAAGGAAGTCTCTAGATGCATTGCCATCCCAGATGTGTATGCCCTTGTCCTGTAGGATCTGCCAAGCAAAACATAATGATACTATTAGGCATTTCTCAGGAATGTCTCTTCTCATTACTACCAAGCTAAAAAAACAATCACACCCGCTATGTAAAATGAAACATACAAGGGAACAACTGATAACATTATCCATCTAACCTATGCTTTTATTCAATCAAATGCACAAGATTCCTGGGCAACAATTAGAACAACTGAATAAAAGGCCTTGTAGCAAAGTCGTGCAAGAGAGAGTCTCTTGTGGTTGTCATGGGCTCGATGCTGCTCAAGGGTGCATCTTAAATATTCAAAAACAGAACACAAAATTGAAAAAAAAAAAAAAAAAAAAAAAAAAAAAAAAAAAAAAAAAAAAGAACTAGAAGACCTGGAGGCTCTTTCCATTACATTCCCTTGGATGATGACATTTAACCTTGTAATTTCTTTCACTTTCAACTACCAGAAACCAAATCAAGGAAAGTGTAAAGATAGAAATGGAAGTTGTTTAAACTTTGTAGTTTATAGTTCAATGCATTTTCTTTGACAGTTGGAAATGTTCATGTTGGATGCAGCAATTTTGTGATATGAAGCACTAATGTGTTAGGCCTTATGATTAATGTCATTAACCAGAAATCTCAAACACTACATATCCCCAAACCTCCCTGTTTTCTCAAGATCGCTGCAACATATCTTTCTATCTTCCTGAGGGCCATTTGACAGACTATGATCATAACAGTTAGGTCATTGAGCGAAGAAGAAACTTAGGGCACAACCACTTATCAGTGATGGAAACAAATTGAGAACGATCACATGCCTATTTTCATTCTCCTTATTTTCCTAAATGGAAATGGGCAAACACCATATATTTCACAACAAAATAATTACGAAAAAGTAACAAAAACTTCTAACCCAGATCATTAGATAATGCTCATTTTTTGGGGGGATCATCACATTCAGAGGGTGCACAAAGATTGCTTCCTTCCCATGAACAAACAACAAATGAAAAACCCAATCTAGTTTGAGTCAATACAGAAAAAAAATATAATCACTGCAACACTTTCAAACAATAATAAGTAGACAGCGCTTATTACTTACTTTTTCTTTATTATCTTTTCAATTTCACAAAAAAGAGAGAAGAAGAACTGCCCGACCTTCTATTTTCATTTTATTTCTCCGCTTGAATGGCCTAGTAACTAAGGAAGAAATGCAAAGAGATGAAGTTTACAGCAGAGGTAGAACAAGTAGAAGAAGAATAAATGAGAACAAAGGAAATCTTCTGCTGGTCAATTGGTTTTCCATTTTGTATTTAGACTTGCTGATAATGCCTATCAGTTCATATGTTACGCGGTAACAAATTTTCTTATCTACTAAATATGGAGCCAAAAGTTGGAACAAATAGAAGAAGAATAAAGGAGAACAAAGGAGATCTACTGCTAATTGATTGGTTTTCCATTTTGTATCTAAACCTGCTCATAATGCCTATCAGTTCATATAATTACAATTACACGGTAACAGATTTTCTTGTCTACTAAATATGGCACTGCTTCTGGTTAGAGCTATATAGTATAGCTTCAGTTTTATCTCTTGATCAAACAGTTCTCCAGCATAGATACAATTAATATTGTAGTATTTGCATCAAGTCCTAGCATCTCAAAGAACCTACTTGACTGGAAACATTCAAAAAATAGTAAATAAAAGCATCATAACAAACATTTGGTCATTGTTTTCAAGTTCTGTTTTAGCCACCAAATACAATTACTAGCCAAAGTGTGGAAAGGAATCCAAAACCAAGACAGCTTTAAGTTGATTCCTGACAGTCCCAATCATAAATAAACTTAACTACTTATTAGGCAGAGAAAAAATAAAAATGAAGGAAACTAATCCAGACATGTTTACAGATCAAATAAGCAAGTTAAGTAAACTATAAACCACGACAAACAGCAGGCCTGTAAGTTTCAACTTTTAGAACATAAAGAAATCAATTATGAAAGTTTTCTGGACTATTTGAACTATTCATCACCTTTGCATTAGTTGAACCACTGATGAACCACAGAAGTTCTTCAACAACACCTCGCCAGAATACTTTCTGTGAACCAAAACATAAGACTTCAACATAAGCAGATGTCATTATTCCTGTGGATTTGATTGGAACAATGTAGAAGAAGGAATATCTTGGTTTGCTAAGCAAGCTTGATAGATATGAATTTTAATACCATACCTGAAAATAGCTACAGTCAGCAGAATTATTTGAAAAATAAACATGTGTATATAAAAGGTTAACATTGAAATGAAACTTAAGAGGGACAAACAAAATCATGGGACTATCATCCGAAAAGGTGGTAAGTCAACATATTTTTACATATCAACTGACAAGGAATAATTTGAGAAAGGAATAACTAGCTACCTTAGTAGTAAGAAGTGGAAATGATTTCCGCAGATTTAACCTCATCTGCAAAGAAAGCACACAAGCAAAAGGTGCATAAACCCTTTGGTAATTTAATATTCAGACATAAACAAACATCGATAATATAGAAGAAAAATTGAAGAGACCCAACTTATGCCTTCATAACTGGCAATACCTGACAACCAAACTTTGAAAGAGTGCCTGTTCCAGTCCTGTCATCCTTCTGGATGCCATTTGAGATGATGTCTTCGACCAGTCTCAGATACATATACTCCTCATGTCTGTCAAAAATCATCTTGGGCAGAAAAGAGAACTTCTCAACCTCAAACTTAATTTCATCTGGTTCACTATTAGTATGCATGCCATTATTAGTTGGAGAAGGCTCTAACATGGAATTTCTGACACGAACATAAGTCACGAAGGAAAATCTAATGTTTTTCTCCACCAACAGAGAGGAGGAACACCAGGGCTGGAACTCTGAGAAATCAATTGGAGGGATAAAAGTATCACATTCAACGCTTGTCTCAATTTCTGTAATATGGACAGCCTCACACCCAGGTGCATTGAGAGTCTCCCTGCAGTCAAGAATATCAACATCTCCTTCTAAAGAAAAAGACCTTATAGGTCTTAAATTGCACTAATAAGGAACAACACACTCACCGTAATATCTGGCCACCTCCAATGACAAACACTTTTTCAATAGACAATGAATAAGGAGAAGCTGCCAATAATTCTAAAGCTGAATTCATGCTTCCACAAATGATGACATTCTCTGCTGTTGCAATATCAAAACTCCCAGAACGAGTCAGCACAACATTCAGACGTCCAGGTAAAGGTCTATACTCGAGAGGGACACTTTCCCATGTTTTCCTACCCATTATTATTGCATTTTTCTTCGTGGGATCCATTGTAGTCATAGTAATCTCTTTGAAAAACTTCATGTCAGGTGGCAATTTCCAAGGTAATTTTCCATCCTTGCCAATACCCATATTCCGAGTTGCAGCTACAACAACTTGGAAAGTCCTCTGAGGATCAGATTGCACATTTCCATTGCCATTTGAAATGTTCATGGACATATCACCAGCCATAACTGAAAACCTGAGAGCAGATCTATACTTCGAAATTCCTTTCAAAGCACCAACTAGTTGCAAAGGTGATGGACCAGAATGGAAAGCAAAGAAGCTGCTACAGCAAAACAATGGCTGAACCTGAAATTTTGTGAAGAGACAAAAGAAATTTCTTACAAAAGGAAATTCTTATATAGAAAAGAAATAAAGAGAATATCACATGCTAACAGGAGTTGAGTACTGAAACAAAATGTATAGAAGCACTAAAGGACAGCTGGAGATCAAGAATTCAAACAAAAAGCATATGTGAAATTTGCTGATGAGAATTTGAAGAAACCTTGCAAAATAGCATGTTCCCTGATAATGATATCTGGAGTTTCAACATCTGGATATCAAGACTAACCAGATCACTCAAGAGTTAACAGCTTGCTCAATAGTCAAAACTTACAGCAGCTAACTATACTAAACAAGAGAAATCTAAAAGTATAATCACAATCACAAAACCCTCCAAAAAGAGATAGGAATGCACATAGTGCATCTCATAAGCACTTTATTCGGGCTTAGAAGAAACAATTGAAATCTAGTAGCATCTTACAGGCACAAAAATCTAGGCTCAAAATTTCATGGTTCAGTAGAAAGTTAATAGAAATAGGAAAGACAAATCTTTTTACAACCCAAAACTACAAATTGGCATTTAGATTCATTTACCATTTTCCTATCTTTTGTAAAATATCAAACAGCCAATGTGAGAGCATATATTTAGCATCTGCTATCTTTCAGGAAACAAATTCGTTGTCCACTACTTGTTCAAAGCAAAATCCCTAAAAATAAATGGCCAGCTTCTCTGGTACACTCCCCAGATATGGATACCGACACAGGAACAAAAATGACTAGGCAGTTACCAAAATTTAGGACACTCTAAAACATGATGGTTGAACTCACACTTATTTATTAGTAGAGGTATAATTATTGTGTGATACAGTTACTTTGGACCTGTCAGCAACTCTTTCCAGAACTGCATTGATCATTTTGCAGCTAGGAAATACTTAACTGAAAATCTGAATAATTATTTTATTATAAGGAGAAGATTGATTCACCTTCCAAATCATGAGTAAAGAAAGAGGGAAGGGACAAAAGTAGTATGACAGCAGGTCAAATATCGAGTATAAGACTCTTTTGTTGATTCCAAGAAGAAAACCGCACAAAAAAAGAACAAGGAATTAGATTGTGCATCAAAATCATATCTAAACACCTCAAAACAAAATAAGAACTGAATTCCAAGATAGGACAAACAAAGACTCGCAAAAGGTAACAGAAGAGATACTCAAAATTCCACACCTCCTTGGGCTATTTCTGCTTTATTCACTGTAAAGGAATGAACAGAGATATCAACCAAGCAGCAAGAGACAGTTTTGCTATTGAAGAATGCCCCTTTACACACAAAACGAAGTATGCCCTTTTACACACCTGATACATATGGGAAAAAAAAAAAAATTCCGCAACAAATGAAAAGTAAAGCACACAAAGGCTTCAATATATAGAATTACTGCACCACAAAAGGAATATACAAACAATTATCAAACATCAAGTTTCTTATGAATGATAGTAATTGCAATACATGGTCAATATGAGGCCTACTGTTCCCTGTAATGTTAAGCTTCCAAAAATCGAAGAGACTATTTCCAGTAGCAGACACTAGAATAATTTAGAAAAGAAATAAATTAGTAGCACATATTTGACAATTTAGATTAAAATATTTACTGGTGACTAAATTGATAAGGAATTATAAAACTCTTCTTTAAATGTGACATAATACTAGGTGATGCAGAACTGGTGCACAGCAATAAGTTATTTCCTAAGGTTCTGACGTAATAGAAAATGCTAAAATAGCAATACCACCAAAATCAGGTTCTATAAGTTTAGTGATCCCCTTTTCATGGTATCAGTTTAACTCTAAAGAAATAATTTAAAATCATGCAATAGGGGACACAGAGAAACACAGGTTCAATCAGTACATTGAGATTTAGTCTGAATTTAAACACTAAATCAAAGAACGTTAACAAGCAGAAAGGAAACTGCAGTTATTGCAAGCAAGAAGAGAATAAAAAAACTAAAAGAATAGGAAAGCACGGCTTTCGCAAAGAACTTCGTAAATAATATCTTAAATACATACATAGTAACTGATCATGAGGGTTTGTGAGTTTCTTTGTGTACAATTAAACATATTGCAAAATTATTTCACACTCAAATTCAAAATTTTTAAAGCAGGCTCTCCAACCTGAAACTATAAAACATATCATATGAGGTAGCCATCTGCAAGGATTCTCATCCTCGCAGGAAAGCATTAAAAAACTAACAAGAATCTCAGATAGGAACCAACATTCCTCAAAACAGTTGTGGATCAAATCCTATAGTGAATTTACAGTCAACAATAAAATGAAAATCCCCCAAATATGCAATTCTTTTAAACACTTTGAACACAGACAACAATTTGATCTGAAGAAGTCATAATACACAAAAGGGGGCTCGGTTGTGTGAGAGAAAAGGAAGAGTCTTAATTTCCAGTTCCCTCTAAAGTACAAATAGCACTTGAGAAGACTCCTGTGGGAAACCAAAGAACAGAAAACACTACCACAAAAAGAAAGCTAAAAATAGAGATGTAAGATATCATGATTCCCACATATCTATAAAATGGTTCCTAAGGTAGGTAAAAGATGAAACTGCCATTTCCACGCCACTAGAACAAGTTAAGAAAAACCTAGGTACCCTGACAATTTACAGATTTTGTATCCTGACATTTCACAGACTTTATCAAGTTAGAACAACTAAAGAGTGTGGGAAGAACATCAGCAGGTGAAACTTGCCCAAATCATACTGAAAATAAAAAGAAAATCCACAAGTCTTCCGAAAATGCCCAAACAACCATCAGACATTCACTAAAACAGTTCAAACAAGAGAGTACAAAGCATCTAAACGTCCTGAACAAAAATTCATTCAGAATGAACACATTGTGAAAGAAGGGATAAGTTCGGTAAACAGCCTGAAACTGGGCAAAGCACGAAAAATGCTGACGTTCAGATTGTCAGACATATGAATAAGGAAACAACAAAAATTTCAAAATGAAAGGCCTGCACACAGGCTAGAATCTGAAACTCAAACAAGTAAATCTTTGAGAGAAAAGTCAAAGTTCAAAACAACCACCCCCCCTTCCGCCAGAAAACTTGTGTGATCAACTGTTGGAAATGAAGAGCCAGAATACTGAATTGTTTAAGACCAGGCATGCATTCATCAAATATACAAAGAGAGGCACATTAGATTCTCATACATTCTAGCGAGAGCACGAGAACCCGGGAGAAAGCTTCAGGCATCAAATATACAAAGCGAGGCACATTAGATTCTCATACATTCTCGCGAGAGAGAGAGAGAGAGGTCACGAAATACCATAAGTCAAAAGAAATACAGTAGCCTGGCTTCAGTCTGCAACTCTCAGGCATCACATGATCGGGAAAAGAAACAGAGAAAACTGTTTTTTGGATCTCTGATGGATGATAGAAACTTTTCCTTTCCCTTTTTTTTTTCCAGAGAGAGCGGCGATATCTCCAAACTGAAATGCAACGCAAACAACTCGCGAAAATCGCGACTTTAAAAACCTTTGAAGAGCAAAACCACAGATCTGTTACCTCAAAACAAAGTAAAGAAAACAGCTAAAACCTAATTCAACAAGGCAGAAAGACTGAAGAAAGAAAATATCACTATCAAACTACAAATTGAAAATAGCTCTTCAGTTCTCCAAATTTTAAGACATCAACAATCATCCACTAACGAAAACAGCAAATAAAAATGTCCGATCTTCTTAATTCTGATATCAATCACAACTTCTCACAAAATTGACAACAGAAACTGGAGATATCAAGCATAATCAGTGTTTCAGAACAGAAATCAAAGCAAACAAGTCAAAAATCTTCCTTCTGCATAAAATAAGTCTTTCTGCTACAATCAATAAATCCTCCTCAGTAATAGCAATCAGAGCAATTTTTGCAGTCAATCAAAGCCAAACATCAATTAAAATGCCTGATTCTTCAACAAATTCCACACATTCATCCGAACTCCACCAAAAGACACAAAAATCAACAGATAAGCTTTCCGACCTGAAATCAAAGCAAATTTGCAGCAAAATCCATGATTCTTCTACCCTGGACGTACATTTCCTTCCTACAATGCTGCTTCTCCGAAATCTGCGCTGCACCGTGGGTTCGGGCACGGACGAAGCTCTTTTACTGCTTTCCTTTTATCAGCATTTTTCTCCTGAAATCAAAGGGCTGAAAAACCAGAGGCGAAACCGCCTGCTTTCTCCCTCTTTGCTTGAAAGAGAAAGAAAGGGGAAGGAAGAGAGAGAGGGTCTTTTCAAAAGAAGAAGAAAGACAAAACCCCGAAAATCCAAAGCATGTTTGACGAGAAGTGCCGCTAAGCTATTTATAGAGAATATCAAAGTGACTGTCCGGGTTTTATCGACAGGAGACGGTCAATATTCGGGCAAGGGGAAGTTCTACCTTTTTTGCAATTTAAATGACATTTATGTCCGCAGGCAAATGCATTTTTGGGTTTCTTCATGTTGACTAAAATGCCCCTTGAGTTTCCTTAATGACTTTCCAATTATGAGATAATAAGTTCAGTGTATTAGCAATATTCTTGCAATTTTGAGTATTACCTTGATTGATTAAATGAAAATTACTATCATGTGAGACACACTCTGATCCCACATGAGAAAATCTACAAGTGGATCCATACTGATAAACTTGTACCCCATTTGCAAAAGATAAATGGATATTTCATCAGCACAATGGAAATCAATAACCAATATTCTCCATGTTAAAATCCTAATTAGGGTATTTTTTATGAAAGGTGTAAGAATGTTCAAATAAGACAACTTGGCATCTCTCTTGGAATATGATTGATTGCAATTTCGAGTCACACCACTTTTCCCCTTGGTCGAGAATTCGATTTTGAGAGTATATGTGAGTGATTTGCTTCGTAATTCTTTGCTATTCAACAAGGAGTTGCAGGTGTAAAATCTAGGCAACATTTGATTGGCTAGAAAAAATTTCTAACTGTCACTTCCTCAAACTTCTTCTGAAACAAACAGCTGAATTTAACACACCCCGTGTTTGTGTGTGTGTGTGTGTGTGTGTGTGTGTGTGTGTGTGTGTGTTCAAGACAAAAGTAGCATCAATAAGCAAGAAAGTTGTTTGTCGCCCTTAAGAAGAAATTGCCCATCTCCACACTTCATATGGTCTCCATCAAAACCTTGACTAATAATGTATCCAATAATTTTGATCTCAATCACCCTATTTGGATCTCAACTATCAAGAAATGCGTGCAAGCAACCAAGCTTAAAACTAGATGTTACCTTCCCATGATTTCCACTGTTTGGTTTAATATGAAAATCTATGTCCTAATTGAATACAAATGCTCTCATCTTATCTTGTCCAACCCTACTCCCTGTCTTAGGCTACTTGTGAAAATTTAAGCCAATTGAATGATTCTAATCACTATCTATCTTGTTGAGTTTTAATGGATGTGATTTAAAATAAAAAGAAGCTTGCATAAGATTATCCAAGTAATGAGATATATATATATATATAATTCTATTATTATTTTTACCATGTACTCATGCACTCTAGAATATACTTTGATGTTGGGATGAAAATTATTCTTATGAGAGAGAGAGAGAGAGAGAGAGAGAGAGAGAGAGAGAGAGAGAGAGAGAGAGAGAGAGAGAGAGAGAGAGAGAGGAAGAGTATTGGAGAGAAAAGGGATTTACTCAATTTTGTATGATTTTCATAACCGTCCATCAATTAAATGTACTTCAAACCATATCCTATTTCCAAAAAACTATAGGAAATTCAACCCGTATATAAAACATAAGAAGGGCAATTCCTTTTGTGTACGCAATGAAGAAATCCTGAAATCACGGATATTATTTCACTTCAGAGATAGGTATAGTAATATTTTAGGAAAGCGTAAGAAATTAACTAAACTAAGCTAAATAGCTAGGTTGAACCCAAAGGAACAACCTAAGTGGACATGACTCTTCATAAAATTTTATATTCTTAAGCAAGGGGGTTCATTAATTGCACCTAACCAAGCTCCAAATCATCAAATAAAACAACTAAGAAACGGCAAAAGAAGGCAACAAGCAACTATAAGTTGATAAATTTGACTTAAAAAGTATTCCCTTCAATGGCATTGGACCTTTTGGAGCAAATGGCGTGGGAAGGAATCTCTCCCTTTAAAAGGTTAAAGGCTTGGAGACTCCTCAAAGAAGTATTGAATTTGCTTCAAAGTTTTCCGATGAAATTTTGGATAATAAACAACATTAAAGATTCCTTGGCTCTCTTAATTATATTTTTTTATTATTATCATGATCCTGCCAAAGATACATCAATTCTGTTTAATAGACTTAGAAAATATGCAAAACCATATATATATATATTATGACTTATAAATAGTGACAGTGGTTCTTAAGATGAAATGAGCTAACGTGAGATGAGATGATATGAGATATAGCATGAGATGACTGAAAATCCAACTTAATTGCAAGTTAAAATGAGATGATTTTCATCTCAAACTCGTCTCAAGCACCACTAACAATGAGATGAGTGGACATTATTTCATCTTAGCTCAGCCAAAGCACCATTAATAATGATGTCGTTCATATCATCTTATATCACTTAAGATCATCTCATCTTAAGGATCATAATACCATCATATATAAATGTGTCATGGCATAAAGTGGGTGCATATTTTATATTTCTAAGATAAAAGGACTTACAAATTAAAAAAAAATCTCTTTCTTAACATAATTATTTGCTTTTGATGGGGTGCCCTAAAGCCTAATTATTTTCACTGAAAACAAAACCTAGCCCCTCGCCATTCTTATATTGTTTTAGTACTTTTAATTGAATGATCTTTAATTAGTAATTATTTCTTTTTCACAAGAAAAAATTACAAAGCAAGTCACTCACTTACTCTCCTAAAACCAATCTCTAACGAATCAAAAAGTGGAATCTGAAACCTCTGACCAAGATTATTAGGAAGGTTGCATTGTTGTCCGTGAGCAACTGCCCGATATGTTGATGGCAACCAATAAAGAATGAGATATGCTATCTAGATTGATTTTTCCTAACTCAGTAGCCCTCCTATAATCCTCACATTTGGATGATCTAATTCAATCATCTAGTTCAGCCTCTCCTATTTGGACTATTCACAATAATCCATGCCCATTGAAATCTTCTAAATACTAGTTTTGTTGGTTAAAAATTCAATGGTCATGATTTAAAACTCACAATGGCATAGCTAAAATCTTCTAATAGTCATGAATTTTTGTGTCTAACCAATCTTGGGGAGGCCAAACATGATGGCTGGATTAGATCATCTAGAGGAAGGTCTACATAGGAGAGTCTCGAAGATCATTCGAAGCACTCAAACCATATGGTATTGCACAATTTACATTAATTAACTTCTTTTACTAACCAAAATCTAGATCCCCTTTTCTCCATTTCCACTAACCCAAGAATAAATATTTTCTCACAAAGTACCATACGAGATATCCATCACAGCCATGACAGTCTATGGTCTCCATAGTATAGTTGGGGTGCTCTTATTCCTCCTTGCCTTTCCTTTTTTCTTTTGGTTACATTCTTTCCTACCTTTTAATTATAAGGACTTTGTTTGAGAGAATATGCTTAACCACTAAATATATTGCTATTATCTTCATCCTTTTAATACAAACTACAAACAGGTGTAATGGAAATCAAAGTCTTGTTCTATGGATTTTATGTCCTCATATTTTGATGGTGAAATACTTTTTTATTTAGTACTATACTCTCTCTTGAGAGATTGTTCATAGTTTTCTTGAATTTGCAAGAACCTTTGATAGCTGATTACAATATATATATATTGGTAGTAAGAGAGATATCAACTTCATCATAAAATAACTCAAAAAAGCCATACAACTGAGTTTCTGGACTAACCAAGAACCATGCCTAGCTAAGTCCATTTTTGGATGATCTAACCCAATCATCTTGTTCGATCTCACCTGTTTAGACTCATCGTCATCAATGTCATATCAAGACCTTATCTCTATTAGGGGTTAGCCACATGAACCTTATTCCTCAATTCCCCTCTATTAAGTTTCATGTCTTCATTTAGTCCCAAAGTTTTTAAATCTTTTCTCACTATTTATATGAATTCAAATAATTAATGTATCTTTTCATAGAAAAATTAATATAAAATTAAAAATAACAAAGCACTATTTGATGGATTATTCATGCTTAATTTAGTAGTATTTGCAATTAATTGTTTAATTTTCACTAAATCCAAAAAATGCTAGAGTTTTTGGATTATTTAGGACATTTTTGTCATCGTAATATAGTTCATAACCAACAAAATATTTTCAGAGAAAAATTAATACAAAATTAAAAGATAATAAATCAATACTTGATGAATCATTCATGCTTAATTTAGTAAAGTCTATATTTAATTCGTTAGTTTTCATGAAATTCAAACAATGCTATAGTTTTTTGGATTATTCAGGACATTTTAAGACTAGAGAGAAACATCACAAACTCAGGTATTTACATCCCCTGTTCAGACTATCTACAAAAAACTTATGCCCATCGAATGCTTCTAGCGACTAGTTTTTAAAATTGAATTTTAACATTTAATTTTAAAATAGCATGGCTAAAATGGTCCATTGTCGATATAAATATTGATGTCTAGCCAATTTCAAGAAGGCTTTGCAAGATGATTGAGTCTAATCGTCCAAAGGTGGAGCTTAGCTAAGCAAGGTCTAAGAGCCAGTCGGTCCAAAAACTCAATTTCGATAGGGTTTTCTCTTGGGATTAAAGCAAATAAACCCACCCCTATCTTATACTCTTAGAAGGATTTCTCTTTACATCCCCTAATGGGAAGGATATGCCCACCTTCATCTTCTTGCCTAGCATACAAATTTCTATCCCTTCTAGCCTAGAAGGCCTTTTACCTTTTTTAAGACTTTAATTGACACAGGCGAAGTGTACATGTGAGAGCACCAAAATGTGTATTTGCCGGTTTTCTACTTTCAGCAGCGGCACATTCGCCGATAAAAGCTAACTTAGAAAACCCTCCCTTCCACATATTCCTGAAACACCTTTGGCTTGTTCCCTAAGAACCCTTCCACCCTAATATTTTGTATGAGGCATAATCTGGTCAGTTCCTCGGTTGCTCGTAAGTCACAGATAGGGTGGTAATATATACACTGTTTTTCTTATTTGGGCTACACTTATTCATTCTTTAAATGTCTCTATCTCACTCTAAATGGTAGCTCATGTATACGAAACTTTGCATATGCAAGGTCTGAGAAAGGGACAGACTACAAGGGTCTATAGTACGCAGCATTATCTTGGATTTTGCAAGAGGTTGTTTCTACAATAAAAAAAAGAAGATGTCCCAATAATAAAAGAAAATGTATACATCAGCGCCCTATATATAGTCTAACCCATCTCATCTAAAAGTCATCTCACTCCAAATAGCTAATGCGCCAAAGTCTCGTTAGGTGAAGAGGAGTTCCTTCATTTAATTGGCAAGAAAAACACACTTTTGAGTAAACAAGTCCCGTATCCATGTTGGAAATATGGCTACGTTCATCATTTTACCTTTCAATTGTATGTCCTACGTAGTCATTAGCTGAACTATAATATTTTATATTGATGAAAATATATTTTAGTCTCTGAAATTATTCACTTACCATACTTTAGTTTTAAAAGTTCTAAAAAAATAGTTTAGCTCTTGGAACTATCAGTTTGGGTTGCACTTTTCAGTTTCTTGCACGAAGAAACACAAGGTAGAAGATGATGGCAAGAGAGGGAGTTTCATATCATGAAAGCAATGGATCTAGACTCGTAAAGGGTGTGTGTGTGTGTGGAAGTGTGTACGTTTGTATTATCATTCAATATATATATATATATATATATATAAGGGGTGTTAATTTTAGTTATTTAATGCAAGTAACATGTGATTAGTTGGAAAAAATGTCTAAAGCAGAAAAAGTTAGAGAAAATAGCTAATTTTTGACTTTTTTTTAGCAAATTATATGTCATTTGTACTTTACACCTGCATTAAACTAGCTTAAATTATCACTTATATATAAGCACTACCATACCTCTGTGATATGAGAAAATAGGGGCTTCTCTTTTACAACTTTTCTTATATTTTGGTTAGAACACCCACATTGGATTGAAATAGGCGAAATACAATTAGAGAAGATTGATTTTACAACTAAAGAAAGCAAAGTTATGATCATCCAACAGAGAAGATCTTTTAAAATATCTAGCCTCTTTAGAATGTGGCCCAAATGATGAACAATTTTGATCACAAACTATCTCCATTTGACCCTACAAATCTTCTCCAATTTTGTTCCAGTGACTAATACTCTTTACTATCACTGAACTTCCTTTGGATTTCCTAGCAATTTCAAAGGGGTGTTTTGGCTCTTGTAGATTACAAGATAAAGATTTGACATAATCTAAAACTTAAAGAAGCTCTTATTACAAATTAGATGGTCTTCCTAATCAGGCCTCTTATTTGGTGGGTAACATAGATGAAGCTACCACCAGTGAGACAATAGAGGATAAGCTTCATCTTCGAGAGGAAAACAGCCTAGATCACCAGCTATGTTCATCAAGTTAATTAACTCTCTAACAAAAATTTAGAGAGAGAAAAAGAAGAAAGAATTTCCAACATCTAGATCTCTCTCTTTATAAAGAGCCCCTTGCATTAATCAAGGACTGTTTTTTTCTCTCACAAATTAAGTATATGTAAATTAGAGACCCTTTCCCAATTAATTAGCTAAAAAACAACCCACCAAAATACTAACTCTTCATATACAATAAACAAGAGTTTGCCAACAATGTTTAACACAGCCAGTAGCAAACAACTCAGACATCACCTTCGAAATAAGCTTGGCGAAATGTTTGACTCGTTGATTTCTCCTTTGACTAGGGATTAGATATAAGAGAACCTCCTAGTTATTTATTTATTTTTATATAGTGAAGAATTATAAAGCAAGCTATTGAGTAATTTACTTTGTAATTTTTGGTGATATCAAAAGGGGCAAAAAAAAAAAAGATGATTTAGAAACATAAGGTTATATTAGTCATTTCAACCAAACTCAGGGCATTTCTGACCTTTAAAATACTGAAAGTGGGTCTTTTCCGGCCGGGACACGCGAGAAAGAAAAACAAAAGAAAAGACGTGGAAAGCAAACTGAAGTAAAACTCTAACCATATCTTATTAACTAGACCATAAGTTTCTCTCCGATTTGGAAGGGCAGGAAACGGCAATCGACGGTCAAGATTGATTCCATATTTTCGTACTAACCCGGCATTTTCCACATTCAATAATGCATTCCACGTGTCGATGAGATCAGACACGTCTGGGCTCCACTTTTCCTTCGGTAGTTAAGGAGTTGTCCTCTTATGTCCCAATTCCACATCGTGCTCCACAGATTGACCTAGCTTGCTGCTCCGCTTAGCCGCGATTCTGACCGTTATATCCGCGTTTTAGATCTTATCGCCAGATATCTCGAGATTTAGTTTTGAAGAAGCAATCAGAGCGTCATTTACGGGTAAGATGTTCCCCTACTGCCTATTGACCTTTCCCGCGAAACTTTAGACGGTACGGATGATATAATCTCTCAGCAGGGCCCACACGTTTTGATCCCATGGGCAGACGAGATATGGGCCGTGAAATTGATTTCTATAGCGATATTTTATGGCCGGTGGTAACGGAAGTTACTAGAATGTCAAATCAACACTCCATATGAGAGCGTCCACGGACCACTTCTGCTTGAACCCCTCGTTATATGATCCGACTCTTTCATCTGATTGGTCCAGATCTAGATGGCCAATATGTTAAAAATCATATTTATTGAAAGATCGTGAAGACTGTAAATTTGTACATGGCAATGGAATATTGGAAACTGAGAGAAATAACGGCCAGATTCAAATAATAAATCCATAAGAGTTCTGTTTGAATAGACCTTCAAAGCAGGAGCAACCAAACGAACGGCTTAGATCATACAAAGCAGGCTGCAGTAAAAGTGGTCCCGGGACGCTTTACATGAGTGCTTCTACTTATCGCTTTCCTCTTTCCCTCCTTGCAAAGCTTATCCCAAACGCTCATACAAGCATCGAAAGATGCTTTAAAGAGTTGGAGACAGGACATTTTTCTCACATATGGCCCCACCTTTACTTTAAATGAAACCTTCCGATTAGGTAAGAATGGACAGACTGATAGTGACATGGGCCCACCGCACCTCAAACCAGAGACAAACACGAATATCATGCCACGTGTTACGCTCTCATTGGTGGAATGGTTGTAATTGAACCTAGATAGGCTCATCAATGCTAGGGTAGTAGCCCAACTCAAGGTTCCAAGAAACTAGCTTATCCGTTTGACATCTTAATCAGGGATTTCCAACTCCATTGGCCCACATGGGATTGGGTAGGATTAGTAGGCCCCACATAGGAATCAACGGATAGGCTTCTCAAATTTTCTTAATAAAATATTTTGGATTAGACAAAGAAAAGGATAATTTTTTCAATAAAATACAAGGTGGGCCCACAGTATAATGTCCGAGTCTATTCACACCCACATCACATGAGAAGTCTAGAATTAGTCTAAAAATTTGCTCGGACTTCATGCACACCTGCGTTCTAACTTGCGAGACGGGGTAAGTTGAGAGTAAGCATTGGCAAAGCCATCAGGGAATCCTATCGAAGGGATAGTCCTAATCTTAATCTATGAATGCAAATGTGGAAGAGATTAAGAAGATGGGAGGTCGTTAGTCTGTTTGGTTAGTCAAGCACGAACTAGTTCAAAGATCAATTACCTAGGAACAAAGACTCTGAACGAGGGGTTGATACTTCTTTGCTGTCATTTCATATGTATATGGTTATAATTGTCTACATCTTTCAGCGTGCTCATTAAATAGCACCGAAGAGACCGTTAGCTAATGTATCATCTTATTGCTTACAATATGGTGGATTTGTGTGTTTGTGTGTGTGTGTGTGTGAGAGAGAGAGAGAACCCTTCTGTTGGTAGCACGGAGTGGTGAAAAGAAAAATGAGGTAGGGACTCACTTCTTTTTTAGTTTTTTATGGATCCAAAATGTTCATCTGATTGGTCTCACTTAGATGGGTTAGGTACCAAATCTTACATCTTTTAAATGCATCTGGGACCTTCATCTCTGTGTATATTTGAGTCCTTGCTCACCTAAACCACCCATTTGATAATCAAGAGATGCTCAAATGAAGGCCCTAAATGAATTGAGAATTGGGCCAGGGGCCAACTTTTTGTACTTTTTCATGGATCTAAGATATTCATTAGATTCAACCTTAATTAGATATCCTTGGAATCAAAACTCACATTTTTGTATTAAGTTTGAATGATGGACAGTGTGCAACAAAAAAGCCGCATCCGTTTTATAATCAAGAGATGCTTAGACGAACGCTCTAAATGCATTGAAAATTTGGGCAGGGGCCAAATTTTTTATACTTTTTCACGGATCTAAGATATTCATTCGATTCAACCTTAATTAGATGTCCTTGATACCAACACGCGTATTTGTTGGGAATCTCAAACATCTATCTTCATTTATGGGCCTCTTTATGATTGTAAAATGAATAGTGTAAAAAGAAAAGAAAAAAAAAGGGGTTTAATAATCATCCATAATTCTTCATTCATTGAGGCTTGGAAATTAATCATCTTATCTATAATTCATCTTGTGATGTCATTAGGACTTGTGGGGTCTTATCAATAATTCCTTATGAGATCACAAGATATTAATTGGCGGGCTACAATGGCTTAAAGTAAGCAGCTTTACCTTACATTTTTGCAAGAGGCCGATTCCATGTCCTTTTCCTGGACCCTGCATAGGCGGGAGCTTTGTGCACCGGGACTGCCCTTTATGATTAATTGCGTACAATATGGGAGTGGAGTTATCCCACGAAAGAGTTCAATGGAACCACCTCTGTGAAGCATTTGCTCTTGAGGTCCACAGCTCTGTCAGTATCAATTTGAAAGTGAGGCTTTCTTTCCCTTAAGGTTGGACCACCTGTGTAAGGAATTGAGTTCTCCGAGGCCGCGGAAAAGGATGCAATCTAGGTAGGTCAAGTTTTTGGATGATTTGACATGTTCATCTTGTTAAGCTTCTGCTATTTAAATTTACTTGTGAAAATTTATACCTATCGAATGCATCTAGATATTAGTATTTATAGTTGAAAATTTCAATGGTCATAATTTAAGAATAAAAAATGGCATAGTTCAAGTCAACCAAGGATCATGAATTTTGGTGTCTAACCAATCAAAGGCAGGCTAAACATAATGAATGGATCAAATCATTCAAAAGTGGAGCCTAGTTAGTTTACGTCTAAAAAAAGTATCTTTTTATGCATTAATAAAGCATTTTCCTAAGGATATATATATTTGAGACATTTTAGTAGAAGTAGACATGCTGAGGTTATTAAGCAAATTTTTCTCCTGATTTTTAAGGGTGATTAAAACACTAAATTTGCTATAATTTAGATAGATATTTTTTGCGTGGAGGTCTACTAAAGTATCATTCTTATTGATATAGTTAGATCTCCATTTTTTCAAAACCTTCTCTAAGTAAAATGTCAGGTTGTAAATATCGATGATAGCTTTTGAATCTCTACTAACTTTGCTTTATGTTCTCTTATTTTTCTTGTACTTTTAGTTTTATTTAATTTAAACAAGACTCTCTCTCTCTAATTTCTCGCATACATATGCATATACTAATATCGATTGAAGAAAAATAATGTTTGGGATTTCTTTTTTGTAATTTTCATTGATTCAAGACATTCACTTGATTTTGCCTCAATCACATGTTCTTAGTATCAAAATTCATTTTAGTGGGGAATATGTAAGGCCTTCATTTTTGGGTCACTTATGATCATCATATAATGGATGTGTAAAACAAAAAACCTCATACCCTTTATTTGACAACCGTATATGCCTAAAATTAAGACTTTAGAAATTACTAATAAATATGGGTTTTGGTGCCAAGTACATCTGATTGAAACAGAATCATATGAACATCTTGAATTGATGAAAATACAAAATAGTGGACTCAAGTGCCATTTTACTCCAATATATATCAATACATATGTATGTATGTAAGAAATTTCTCTCTCTCCTAACGTTGCACTGTTTGCATCGAAAAAATACCATGGTAGCCCACTTTAGATGTTTTCCAGTGATCCAAACCGTTCATTTGATTCATTGTAGATCATTAAAAAGAAAATCAAAATGGGCCCATCATGCATATCTTTTCAATGGAAACAAACCGGCTAGACTGCTTTAACGATTTCATTGCATTGTCATTCTGCCATGGGTGATTGCTAAAGTTAACTTGCGATTTAGTTCCTTATTCTCAAGTAACCTTTTGTGTTGGCCTTGTGTGTACAATGGATCATCTCTATCCTTTTACACGGAATTAAAAATTAACATTTTGTATCATAAAAATTAAAAATTCTCTCTCTCTCTCTCTCTCTCTCTCTCTCTCTCTCTCTTCCTTTTTTTTTTTTTTATCATCATCATCATCATCATCATGGGGCAGGCAGCCTAACGACAAATTTTGAAGAGCCCACTTGTCCATGTCATTGCTCCAGCTTAGTTTCATATAAATAAAAATCAAATGGCATGAATTATTCTAGTTTATAAGTTTAGAAAGTTTCTAAACTCAGTTTCTAACCACAATATATCAGATGATTTTTAATGCTAGAATCATCCAAATAACTTGCTTTTTTAATCCATAAGAATCTAAAAATAGCAATAATATCAATATTAGTAGTAGTAGAATTACAAACCAAATCATATATTATAGGGAAAATGTCGAATTGTCTGTGCTGTATTGGCTACTTATTTTGTTTGTCCTGGTGCTAAACACTAGTTATCATCCGTGCATCTCTATCTGTACAGCACATCAAAAGAGGACACTCGTTCACAATTTGGAGAAATCATAGTTTTGATAGGAAGAAAAATAAGATTGATAGGAAGGATCAATTGGGGAACTAGGCAATACGGAGAAGTGCTAGCCAAACAAGTACTTATATTGTAAAACAATTAAGATGAAGGGCTCAGATCATCCAACAAGGAACACCACTTGTAATTTTATCACAAAACTGTTCTAATAGTGCTAAAGGGGCATGGGAATATCAATTCTCCGGCACTGATTCAAGTTATAAAATGAATTCCCATCATAGTTTCCCCAGCAATAGTCGTTGTGATTACGAGAAAGTAGAACTAGGTAAGAATTCCAGACAATCAAGTATGGCAAAACTGTTCCTTTAGTCAATGAGATGAGAACTGAATCACAGCCCCCGGATGAATCAATTTCAAGCAACGGTAACGGCATTCATTGCTTGAACATGAATTTTCATTACCTCTACTCCATCACCAATTTTCTTAGGAGATGGGCACAGCAAAAAAGAGCATTCTGCACTAATCAATTTACAAGCTTCCCACAAAAAAGGGAAATATTTTACATTCCTGCGGCCTCTACTGTACACCAACCTTTTTCTGTTAGACCTTCCCCATCCATGGAGTGCAAAGGCATGCAGGCTGTCTTGCGTTCCTCCAGGCAAGATTCTGAGATTGGATGCATGATTTGCCAGCTTCAAAACACATTCTCATCTTTTAATTACCTGCATTGCCTGGAATGTTGGGTGCATTATGAACTTCAAAAAATTGTCCATGTAGGAGCTTCATCCAATATCTGTGATGTCTTCTGGTAAGAAATTACAATCCTCGAGTCCTCTAATGAAGCTTGGGTCATACTCATGGGGAACGTGACTCAAAACTTCTGCCTCCTGAAGGTCGTCAACAGTAGTGGATGGATACTCATCTTCTTCTGCCACAGTTGGAATGAAGGGTAGCTCATCGAGAAACTCGACCAGATCTGAAGAAAATGTTCTGGATGAGGCAAGTGCTGGTTTGCTGACTGGGGAAGACTCCTCATTTGGTTCCACGGTCCTCTGGTGCTTGGACTTTGGTGGCTTGATTTCTGAACTGGCCTTATGCTTGCCTAACACCTGTGATTTGGAGCCTGCTCGGGTTCTAACATCACATGTGGGAAAAGCGGTCGATGCCCAGACAAGACCTTCACCTTCAAAGCAAGCCTTTGATGCAATCCTGCGTGTTGGAAGTGCACGTAAGGCAACATGTATTGAGGAAATTCTACCACAGTGCAGATAATCGTGTTTATTGTTCATTTCTTGTATGCAACTTAAAGGCAGGATAGATAGCTCAATAGACAATCTTTCTACAATTTAAAAAGAAAAAAGAAGAAAAAAATGCATTAAAAAGCATGATTACTACAGCACAGGTGGATTAAAAAACTTGCATCAGATTTGACAACCAGAAAACAATTAGGTTCGCCTAGTGCTGACTTTCGTCCTTGTTAAGATCTGGCTGCTTAAATTCACATTGACCATGGGCCTGCAGTTGACCATTCAAGAAAGAAAAAAAAGAGGGACCTGCAACCGTATCCTTGTTTTCTCAGAAAGTAACATAAAATTCTGAAAATGGACAAAAATTCAGTATTGAACCCACGAGGTTTCCAAATTTGTGATGATTTTGAAAGAGAGCTTGCAGGTAGAGCCCCAAAAGTTGAAACAGTTGGAATGAGTCAGCCATATCAAGCCAAGATCTGATTTTATATTTGCGAATAACTACCTGAAACGATTATCAGCTTTATGGCAAGAAGATTCTGGCAACAGACTTCCCACAGGTGGTACATCAGTTGATTGTGGTATATCTGAGCCACATATCGACATATTAACAACGGATGGCAAAGGGGACCCAGATCCACCTTGGTCATCCGGCAACTCCACTGTTATCTCCAACTGTTCTGTCACAGAAGCAGTTTCTTGGAAGCTAGATGGAAGTAACGACTCTTGTTGTTGTTTTCTATTGGCATCACTCAGTGCTGCTGCAACCAACTTGCTGTTCTGGCCTAAAATTGCCAAGTTCATCTTTTCTGGTTCTGCTCGTGATTTTCCAGAAATCTGGTTTGTGGCAGATAAGAAGCTTCCATTGGAATAAAGACCATTCCGGGAAGATGGCAGACTTTGACGGCGGCCAAAGCGGGACTTCGCCCTCCACACTGAAGAAAGTATAGCTGTGAAGTGCTTCTGAAGGAGCAACTCATTATCAGGCAGCTCACTTGTCACATCAAGTAAAGTGCGAACGTGATCCTGCAAGCAGAGAAAATTCTTGGTGAGCCTTGTCACTTCATTTCAACAAATGCTCGAAATTAACTGTAGCAACAACATCTTCACAGGGAGATTAAGGAAGAGATAAGATAGCTAGATGAGAAGATAGCACATCAGTAGCTAAATCTGAAAGCAAAGAGAAATTGGCAAACTAGAAACAATCATGTTAACCACAAGACCCTCATTTGGGTAAATAATCCAACAGTTACGCATGCACTTTGTAAAACAGCAAAAGTTAAGCTTCAATAGTAGGGGCTTTCTAATTAGGAATTTGGTTCTTTTCTTTGGTGATGGTGGTGTGAGTATGAGTCATCCGTTTCAAGGGGGTAGGATGGGGGGAAATGTGTGGGTTTTGGAGTATAGCATTCTGGGGCCCCGTTGTTGATAGACTTGAATAAAGCAGAAGCTAGAGCTTGTCTAATGGGTCCTCCAAATTTCATGGCAAACTTATAGCAGCAAGTTGCTGGTGGAAGATGAGTCATAAAAAATTGCATGGATTAAGATGTCAAGTTTCAGACCTAGGAAATTAGCCATGGTTAGGATCATAAATTTCAACACACAATGCAGTTAACCTTATGGAAATTTTTTTGAATCAGGACTAAGTTTGCTGACCCTTTCTTGAGGTTTGTTTTATTTGATTTTTATGATTTGTTATACTTGTCCACCTCCAGTAGAGTCATGCAACAGACTAGATAAAAGCTGCAAGTGTCTTGTTCTGTAGTCCTCTGCAGTCTTCGTTTTTTATACAAACTGTATTCTGCTGGAATTCTCTTGCTATCACGTGGAGACCCTAGGGCCTAGACTGTTACATGAGTTTTAATAAAATTTATCCATTAACAATCAACAGTATATATGCATTCTTGATCACAGGAAACATTAAATTTAGCAGCAGGAGATACAAAGTGATTAGACCTTTTAGGTTGGAATCCAAGAAGAATATATTCTCTTTCTTGTTGTAAACAGCTTGTTTGTCCATAAAAAATTAGCCTGATAGGCTCAGTCTCTTTGTTCAACCACTGGGCACAATTTATTGTAGGGAATCTGTTTATACATGTGGAATCATCTATCATGATAAAAACAGCATGTGGTGATGAATTGTTGAACTTAAAATTGGCCAAAAGACAATCTAAAACTAAAAATCTGAATGGAAAGCTACCTCTGTGACTTTCAAATGAGCCTTTCCAGAGCTTGCAGAGTTGACTTTCTCACTACTAGGATTGTCAGTTGTAGACAAAACATACTTGAAGAACAGCTCACGGAACCTCTCGCAGCAATGAACAGGGTGCCGAAATCTCCCTCTGTAAAATCCACCAGCAATCATCCCATAAAGTGCGTCACTCACCAAACTCCAATGTGTACTATACTCATGGACAACAGCACATAATATGGCATCCTCGTGTGATGACCAAGAATCTGGCGAAGGAAAACACTCTTTTGACCAAATATTTCCCTTCTTCTTCAACTTCTCTGATTTTATCACCAAAACACGCTTTACTGGCATAGGTGTAATAGAGATCTTTCCTCCCACTTTGCTCCTGCTTGCCACTTTGAGATCGGAATCCATCACTCCTTCACCAGATTTTACTTGTTTTGCTTCCACATGCTGTTTATCCAAAGAATTAGCATCGACTACAGGACTGCTTTCACGAGCCTTTTTAATTTTCTTCGAGCTTTTTCTTAAGACTTTTTCTTCTGCTGCTGCTGCTGCCAGAGATTTCTTACGCTTTTTCTGAATACACAGTGATTGTGGTGCTGTATCCGCCGAGACAATGTCAAGACAGGTGTCCTTGTCGTCAAGAGGCATGGATTCTGTTGGTTGCTCCTCATGTACTGTTTCTGATTCAGATGCTAGAGCTCCTTTTCTCAGAGACTTAAATTTGGTTTTCTTCATCTTCTTTTTTGACTTGCGTTTACGCTCTGCAGCCTCTTTCCTGTTTGCAAAATACAGATTAACATAATGCATTTTCTCATCGCAGAATCTCAAAACAAAACATTCTATACAAACACAAGAATATATTATTTGAAGCTCATGCCTCAAGATTCCCTTTGTGGTCAATAAGCACGTCCAACCTTCACCGAGGCATGAGCAAAAGAGGCTTAAACATCCATCAGTTTTAGAATGTAGTAAGATGGCCTACAAGCATAGTGGGAAACTTTGAATATTCGAGTAAATGAGTCAACCAAATTGACTTGTTTCGGTCATATCATATCGACCAAAACATCCTTTGACTAGCCCAAGTCGCCAAAGCACTTGTAATAATGTTACTGCCCGAGTACACTCAGTTTTGCGTGCACGACTCTGAGTTTTTAAGTAATGTTTATAGTGATCACCTCCATTTGCCTGTTTCATGAAATCTGCTGAGAAAATCTGAAAAGCTTTCCAGTTCTGTACTGACAACAGTGAACTCCAGAAGCTAAAAGAGGAGACACAATAGACATAATAGTGTCGACTTTTCTTGCAGTATAGTATGAGCACTAAAGATGGAACCTTGGGGGGCATCTTACCTTATAACCTCATCCTTTTCATCATCTGCATCTTCCAAGTCTTTAGCTTCAGATTCTAGTTCCTCCAGCAACTGCAAGGCAGATACAGTGAGAAACAGTCAATTGGAGACAAAGAGTCTGCAGTTCTGAGCACTGCATTGTCAGTAATAGCATAATTGAACTGCCAACCTGACGCTGAGCTAAGGCCTCAACTTGCTCCCGGTAGGCCTTGGTTGCAAAATCAGCATCCCACCCTGTAAACATTAGCTCTATCATGAGTTTGAAAATCCCAGACATGCAGAACACTCATCATCAACATCAAAGCCTCATCCCAATTAAGGGTTGGCTATATTTGTTTAATAAAAAAGGCAGTATAGAAATAATGAAAAGCAAGGACACTGGGCCTAACTAAGATAAATATTTATGTCACAGTACATATCTGCTTGACAATGTTCTGAGATAAGATACTGTATAAGTAGCATCAGATCAATGCAGAAAGTAATAGTGCACTGGTTGAGGAACTAAGAACTGGTTGCACTTTAATGAGCAGAAAAAGGTTTTTGTTTAGCAGGCGAGTGGACAAAATCACAACCTTCTTGTTGTGAAACAAGGCTCTTAACCAACCAGGATAACAAACCCCTTGAAGAGCAGAAAATATACCAAGCAAAATGTAAAGAATAAAGGTTAATGAACGTTCAAACATGGACACCATCCCAGCCCCAGATGTTCTTACTTTCATATAATAAAGGTTCCTCATCCTCGTCAATTTCAGCTTCTAGCTCCTCCTTGAATTTTTCAATGCGCTCCAGCTCCCAATCTCTTTGCTGGAAAGTGACTTGGGCTTCAATAATAGATTTGTCAATGACTGGATCCCAAATATCCAGAAAACGCATAGCATATCTATCAATAGGGCGAAGTTGATTTTCAAAAGATGAACTTGCTTGTCCAGCAGCTGCTGCTGCTGCTGCCATCTGTTTGACATCAGCCAGCATGTCAACATCGTCATCTCTCGTAGTCAAAGTAAGAGCTCTTTCTTCCTGCACGTTATTCCCATTCAAGATTGACTCCATATCCTTATTTAAACTGGAATTCCAACCAGTATGCTGTTCAGGAACTTTTTCGTCAGCCTTTCCATCATCCTCATTGACGAACTCATCATCTTCCAGTCTCCAAATCATCTCTTCAGTAAACTCCTGATTGTCAACAGCCTCTTCCTGTTCAACTTTTTTCAAAGCCATATAATCTGCTTCGTCTTCTGCATGCTTCAGTGCAGCTTCCACATCTGCATTTGATAGAAGAATCTCCATCCCACTTCTTGAATTTTCAATTGCACTTGAACTCCCTTTCTGAATATTTTCGGCAGGAAATGTTCTATGACCTGAGAATAATTCCATTGGATCAAGCTTTTTGAAGAACTCAGTATTATATCCTCCACTCTGTATGACCAAATCATCAAGTGCTCGCTTTTGATTTGCCTTTTTTAATATATTCTCTTCAATTGTACTCTCACTGATTAGGCGATAAATATGCACTTCACGCGTTTGCCCTATCCTATGACATCTGTCTTGTGCTTGTTGATCCATTGCAGGATTCCAGTCACTGTCATAAAAGATGACTGTATCGGCTCCAACCAAGTTAATCCCAACACCTCCACTCCTAGTTGATAAAATAAAAAGAAAAAATTTTGGATTTGTATTAAATCGCTGCATCAATGTCTGCCTCTCTTCTGGTTGGGTTGAACCATCCAAGCGCATGTACGTGTAACCATATAAGTTAATGAATGCCTCGAGGATATCAAGCATTTTTGTCATCTGTGTGAATATTAACGCCCTGTGGCCTTCTGACTTCAAACGCCTCAGCAAGATGGCCAGCTCCTGTAGCTTACCACAGTCAAACTGTATGAGTCGTCTATCAGGAAAGTAGACTTGCCGTCGGACGACTGCAGGTCTAATAGATGATAGAAGTGGGGCAAAAACCTCTGTGCATTTTTCTTTATAAGCTGGGTCAAGAAATACAGGTGCTCCAGTTTTACTGCACCAACAAACTGGATAAGGGACTCGTGCAGCTGGAATTGCAAACATAAAAGATTCAATCAGGTCAAGCATCCTCTGGAACCGTTCTACCGGTAAAAGGATAATATCAGCCAGCTTAGATGAGAAGTTCATGTAGCATGAAGGATCCCTTTTCAGTTGATGAATATCAAAAATAGGATGTTTTATGCTAACAAGTTCTCTAAATTTTGTTCCATAGACAGGCTTCTTACGACACTGTAATGAATTCCACCAAGCAATGGATGCTGCTCTTGCTTTTGCCTCCTTCAGTCGTTCCTCCCAAAGAGCCTTTTGAATCTCTTCAAAGATATTAGTTCCATGTGTTTTCTTTCTAGAGTCTTGACTCCTATTACATGGGCTCACTTTATCCAGATTCTCCAAATCAGGACAATCCAAGATTAAACTCGAGGGAGTTGCAATAGCAGTTAATTCATCAACCTCCCAAGATGACATGCTGAAATCAAGATGAGTAAAAGAAAGTGACAAATCTCTGAGGTCAACTTTACATAATGGAGAAGAAGAAAGTACTGTGCATACAGAAGAACTCAGTTGCATATCAATACCAGCCATGTCAAATGAGCTTATGATTGGACGGCCCTCAAAGAGATCAGGATGGTTGCATACCTTACGAAGTTGCATTATAACACTGATCATCCCAAAAAAATTTGCACTTGCCAGTGTTGCCTGTGTTTCTGAGCTGGCAATAAAATCTTCATATAAGTTCCGCTGCCTTTTTGAGAGTCTACAGTAGATTACATGTTCATACTTCCTAGGAAGTTGTTTTTCTACATCCCTTTTCAACCGTCTAAGTATGAATGGCCGGAGCACATTGTGCAAGCGGTCAACAACTTCTTTGTTTACTTTCTCTTGACCCTCCACCATTACTGAAATTGGATTGCTGAACCAATCCTTGAATTCCTGATGTGACTGAAATATATGTGGCATTAAAAAATGCATCAAAGACCAAAGTTCCATCAGATCATTCTGCAGAGGTGTCCCTGTTAACAAAATCCTCCTCTTAGAATTGAAGTTTAACAGAGTCTGCCACCTCTGAGATTTCCAGTTCTTTATCAGATGAGCTTCATCAAGGATTAGATACTTCCACTTCTTACGCTTAAAAGCTTTTGCATCTTGTATAACAAGTCTGTAAGTTGTGATGCACACATGGAAGCAGTTGGGTTTTAACCAACCCTGCCTTTTTAGTTTCCTTTCTTTTGCACTTCCAAAGTAGGTCAGAATTTTGAAAGCAGGGCACCATTTAAGAAATTCAGTCTCCCAGTTGAGCATAACACTGGTTGGAACAACTATAAGGTGTGGTCCCCATATACCTTTTTCACAAGCTAGGTGTGCTAGAAGAGCAATTGTCATGATTGTCTTCCCAAGGCCCATTTCATCAGCTAATATTCCATTGAGCCTCTTCTCATACATGGTGACAAGCCAATCCAGACCAATATGTTGGTACTCTCGAAGAGGATGCTTAATTAGGAAAGGGAACTTTGTACGCACTTTGGTTGTTGAGAAAGTGTTACCAGTTGGCTGAGCTGACCTTGCAGCAGCTGCAGCATCAGCAATTATATTTTCATTCTCTCGTTCTCCTTCAGATTCATTCTTAGGTTTCACTCCTGTTGTATTTGTAAGAGGATTTTCTTCCTTGACTTCACCATGATCATTCTGTTCAACTGCATTGACCTCCCCACAAACACTTGAAGTTTTTAGTTTGGTATACTCATGAGTGGGAAAATCAACCTGATTCTCTGAACTCGTGGATGGACTTCCAGGATCGGCCTGAGAGTCTTCACCACTGCAGACCTGATAAATGGAACCATATTACTTAGAAGATAAATATAGAAAGGAAATACAAAGAAAGTATGTCCCAAGCACAGAAGAACTCTTCATGCCTTTTTATACTTTGCAAGCAGCACTTCTACTGGCATTCGACTTTCCTGCTGCAATAATTTCATCTGTAAAATAATAACTAGATTCAGACAAACTAATATAAGAAAAGAAAAATAAACATACCCAAGTATTGGTCGAGCAGGTCTAATCCAAGTATAAATTATTAAGCATGAGAAAGGGCATCGAGAAGGATACACATTTGACTTGCATTTACTGAACTGGAGGACATACATACAGCTACAGTGTACCATTTAACGATAGATTACAAATGATAGGAATAATTAAAACATCTGAATTTGACTGGACCTGACTAATATGATCAAATTAATATCAGATTTTGAAACTGAATTTATAAGATTCAAGCACTAAAAATTTTATTGGTATTAGGAGATAATAACAAGAGCAGTTAATTAATAGTGACATACATTTGAAACAATGGTTATTTGGTCAATGATAATATCTGTAAAAGTATGTCTATGACTACCAGTAAGGTATCATATCAAGTCAGACAGGATAAGTTAGGCTCCAGAAATCCAGGATTGCATCATCACACTATTCAACTGGAAAGCACTTTATGTTACAATCTCAAATTCAAGTATTCAATCCCGAGATGGATATCAATATTAACAATAACCTAAAGAACGTCATGTTGAAAACAATACGTGATTTGGGCTGAGTGAAGACAGACCATATGTTTAACATCAGATTTAATGAATCAAAGGTGGTGCATCACTTGAATAATGATATACCATGACTACAACTATAGCAGTCACAAAGTCAAATTTAACCCTTCCAATTGCTTCGGAAAGAGCTTATTAAGAACGATGGTGTGCCTAATTCATCCACACATGAGGATAAATCACTGCATAAGTGGGATATGCCAACAATGCTTCCAAAAGGAGTCCCAGTTCAGACGGCCATGGACAGAAAGAAGTCCAGCACCTCTAAGGACTTGAATCTAAACCCACAGGTTAGAGATATCTACAAGCAACAAATTTGAGACTCTTTACCTCATTTAAAGGGTCATCGGCTTCTCCGTTGGCCAGCTTCTCCTCTTCAGACAAGGTGGTCTCATCATCCTGCATAATTTGAAGACATATGAGCATTCATGGGAATAAGTTGCAGACTCCTAGAAATGAGAAGACAGAGGGAAGTTGCTAAATTATTCAACTTATGAAGATATCAAAATGAAAAGGTAAATGATTTGAGTTTGACAATTCACATCACCAAAGAAAGAATAAACATTCAATCAGAACGAGAATCTCAGGATGAACGTACAACAATCAAATCTAAACCTTATTTTATTATCTTCTTCTCAAATGAGAATCTTTTTTCTGTTTCCTCTTTTTCTTTTTCTGGGTTCCCAGTGATGGTATTATGTGATGATGATACATCAGCACCGCAAAGAGCAAGGTTCTCCAGTGATAGGAAGCGACATCAACTGTCAGTAATAAACATAGCAGAAGATACAGGGTGAAAACACAGAAGTCAAAAGGCCAAAAGATCTTCTCTAGTGATTCCTTCGCTAGAAAGTCTATGTGCAGCTTCTCAAACAGCAGTTATCATATCAAATAACCAGCAACTCGGAGATACAGATATAGAGGCAAAGCTGAAATTCAGCAAAGTGCAACAGATGATCCTTGCAAAACAGATAGAGCAGTAGGAGGAGACTCAATACGTCAATCTGATACCACTGAGATGTATGATATGGTAGAGCTTGGAATTTGCCAAATCAAAACCCAGGAAAACAAATGAGATCCTTGCCCAGCGATTATGTAGGATTAGCTAACTTTCTATGCAAACTGGAAAAAGTACATATGATTTGGACAGGATCTCAAGCATACAAAGGCAGCTATCTTGCATCAGGCTGTGGACTTCAAGAGAACTGGAATCATCTTTCTTCTGCTGCATGATCATGCTCAGTAGCTTGAAGTCACAAAAGTTAGGCAGTGGGACGAATTTGGTGCTAAAAGGAGGATGAAACAAGTCATACTAGTTACAACGGCAGAAGTGCACGTCCAAATGCATTAAATGGCACTTTCTTCTGCTCGTAGCAGAAAGCATCAACATTTGGAACTTGCAAAGCTAGGTGGACTACGGATGGCAGTCGAAGGCTTGGGCAAGTCCTGTCGATTTCTATACCTAATACTTTGCCATCATGATGTTTTCAGGCAATCGTGAGTCATCCCTCTACAAGAAAAAGACATGTTTGCCTCCCATTAACATAAACAATTAAAAAAGTAAAACCTAAATAAACAAATAAAGCTATGGTGATGATGAAATCAATGTGTGCCCCAGGAGTATTCAAAATCTTTCCTCCACAGGAGATGCATCAGTTCTTTCGAACATCTCTCACATAATCATTACTCTTCAGCAATACGTTACATCTCAACTGCAGCTAATCTTTCCCTTTAATCTTCATTCTGCCTCAAACATGAACCCTCCAAACTCCTCACCACTAACATTCTCAACCCGATGAAGAACATGCTTCAGTTTATTCGCCCTAATGGAATCAGTAAAGGTTATAAACCTAAGAAAGAAACATATATTGGGGGGGTTGAAGAGTTGCAACCCACAATGCATCTTTGAGTGGGTTAGCGGCACCAAAGAGAAGCATACTCCATAGTCCATACTTTAAATCCAAGCCCTCGAAGGTATATCCCTGCAACACCTTCCAACATGGACCAAAACCTTAAGCCTACCATTGGCAATAAATCAGGATGCCCGTGAAATTGCTTTTCCGTCAGCTATATGAACTATCATGGACATGTAGCACAAAATTGGATCTTGCACAGTAATAAAAATTTCACCGGGTTGATCTTGATCTACATTAGTTCCTCAGATAACACAAAATTGATTCTTGCTGAATATAAAATTTTCATTTTGAGTTGACCTCCAGTTGTTCCTTAGATACTGTATTACTTCACGTTTACAACAGAAACTGATTACCTCTTGGCCTCTTGCTGCAGCTCATAGCTTCCATAATAACTGAATTGTTGGGACCTATAGTTATGTCCTTGGTATTTGCTCTGCAGTAGTCTTTCTATGTATTCCTCCCTCATTTATCCTTCATTAAGGGTATTTTAGTCACAGTATCAGCATCTTAATATAGTAATAAAGAGCAGGATTGTATAGAGAGAGTTAGACAATTAAATTCCTCTCATTCTTTCTCATTTCTCCTCTGTTTCTTCTCTCTCGATAAACTCTACATTACATTCCTTGTTGAATACCATGGCAGTAAAGATACTATATTCAATGTTTATCATCATCAAAGCCTTATCCTGATTAGGGGTTGGCTGATAATGTATTCAGTGTCGAAGTTGAATATCAAGCTATTCTCTCTGCTCAGAACAACTCCTTGTGAATGCATTTCTACTTCCCAGGATTAAATGAGGCATATTTTTATTTTATTTTATTTTATTTTATTTTATTAAATAGCAGTTCAAGCCATGATCCAACAGAAAACGTATAAATCTAAACCACATTCCAGTTGGCAATATCACAGCTTCAAAAGCAATTAGCGTTATCCTCCAGGACAATAGGACTAACATCATAGCTTGTATTCCATGATTAATAGGAAAACTTTCTTTAACACCTGCATTTTTTCAGCGAAGGAGTATCTTTTTGGCTCTTGAGTTGGACTGCTTGCAGTAAAGATCTAGAAAATAAATAGGCATACTTGTAAAGTTACTAAAAGATTGGCGTCATAAATGAGATGCAAAAATATCATGACTTATGAGTTAAAGTATTAAACACACCTTGTCCTCTGCACTAGAAAAATCATAATCCCCATCATCCTGCAAGAACAAAATGCTTATATGAATTGGTAAGCAAGTAACTCTAGCCAAATCTGAAAGCCATAAAAACGAGATAAAAGAATATGAATGACTTGTAATTTAAAGACACCTTTTCTTCTGCACTGGCAAAATCATAATCCCCATCATCCTGCAATAATAAAATGCTTATATATATATTGCCAAACAATTAATGATAGCCATGAATAGGAAATGCTCATATTGAAAATTTGTTCAGGAATGGTTGGATTAAACCTTGATAATATCGAAAATACAATATGTCTGCATGAATATAACAAAAGATGAGATGGCATGGAGTAATATTTACAAAATATGCACATATTTCTGGATGTTCTCAAAAAGATAAACAGAGAACAGTTAAAAGCAATTTTATGCCTAGAATTTGCACCTATAAAAAACAAATTTACATGTAGAAGTACTTAAAAACTCACGTATGTAACACAATGGTGTTCTGTTAGCAATCCTACCATTTGAAAACACAACAGGCATTCCAAGCTCACTTTGTTTTTGTTCCAAAGGGATATATCAGGATTGGCTTTGATCCAACTCTGCCAAAAACTCAAAAGAAAAAAGAGTGGTAACCACATTCATGGTTGTTCCTGCTTTCATCAATGGGCCAGAAAGTTACCGATTATCACAACTATTACTACTAAAAGAAGGATTTCTTGATTCTGCAGTTTAGAACGGTCTTGGGTCATAGTTCAGCTAACTTTTTGGCAAGGATTTAGAAAGTTAACCAAGTCATAATAGGATATGCCAGTGCAACCAATGTAGCAAATAACAAGAAGCTTAGCAGAAGGCAGCCAACAGTAGAAGGATTTGATTCAGCTTTTGGATACTAACTAAATTGATATGGATGAGTGTTACATCAAATGAGCCCAAAGAAGGCAGATTCGGCAAGTATTATACAAGAACAAGTAAGGACAAAGAGTAAACAGAATTCAGTTACATCTGTTAAAGGCAGTTACATCTGTTTACATCTATTAAAGGCAGTTACGTATGGAAAAGGGGATATAAGAGGAAGGAGGGAAAAAGGAGAGGGTGGGAACATTTGGAGGAAGAGAAGTGGGAGGATCTAGCTCCTCGAAAGCTAGACAATATCATATAGAAGAAAAACGTATACAAATCCAGTACTTGTATAGTTCTGAATCTGAGGTGTGGTTGTAATTGTAACTCTGTAATTTTCTTGTTGAAATTCAATTCTACTAGGAATTCTACCAAGTGGTATTAGAGCCGCTTCGAACCCAGGGAATGGTTAGGACTAGGATGGAAAGAGCAGAAAGTATGGAGAAAGAGATAGAGGGAGTCAAAGGGGAGATAGGAGATGTGAGGGAACATCTTGGGAGATTACAGACTAATGTTAATGCACTTGGGGAGTACTTGGTAGAAATTCACGAGTGGATCAAGAATAGGGAGTCGCTGGACAAAGGTCGGAGTAGTCATCAGAACCCAGAAATGGGGGAACCCTCCGACAACCCCAGATGAAGTCCTTTTCCGTCAGGGGACCATCACCGCCTGGAATGGCAAGGTCCGAGACTGGATTTACCAGTGTTCGACGGCCAAGAACCCTATGAGTGGCTGTGCAGGGTGGAGCGTTATTTCCAGGTCAACGGGATCACCAACAATGAGAAGATTCCGGCAGCTTCCATTTGCCTAGAGGGAGATGCCCTCTACTAGTTCTTGTGGGCAGAATCTCGCACTCCCTTCCGATCTTGGGGATCTTCCCGGTCATCCATGCTACACCGTTTCCGATCATCCCAATCAAACGATGACTATGAAGCCCTCCTAGCTTTGAGGCAGAACATTAGCGTCTCCGAGTACCTCCGGTCGTTTGAGCTACTCTCCGGTCATCTGGGGGATCTCTCTGACAAGTTGCTGAAGGGGGCTTTCTTGAATGGGCTCCGGGAAGACATCAAGGCAGAGAGAAAGCTTTTTAGGCCTGCCTCTTTGTCTGGGCTTATGGAGTTAGCCCACAAGATCGAAGAAAAGAACCAAGCTTTGGACCAGATACGGGCCCGTGCAGTAAGAAATGATGTTGGACCAAAAATGTTGGGGCCCATCCAGGCTCATTCGCAGAGCAATTCGACAGAAGTGGGTTCACATGGGCAGTTTCGTCAATTACCCATTATCTTCCCCAGCATTGATAGGAACAAGGGTTTCCGTATGGAAACCGATTAGGAGAGGTAGACCGTCGAACATCCTGCTGGAAAAAGGGACCCTCTAAGAAAGCTCACCGACGCCGAGCTACAACAATGGTGATCACAAGGATTATGCTACAGATGTGTGATGAAAAGCATCATCCAGGACACTGGTGTAAAAATTGACTATTACAATTGCTTCTCCTTGCCACCGACAATGAAGAGGAGATGGAAACCCTTCCTTTTTCTCCGGCAAAGATGGACAAACCCCGAGAAACAGATAACCAAGATCCAGAGTTATCCTTGAACTCTATTTCGGGGTTTACGTCCAACGGGACTATGAAAATGAAAGGCAGGATCGGTGGAAGGGAAGTGATAGTGTTGATAGATAGTGGGGCTTCCCACAACTTCATCTCCACCCAATTAGTCAGGGTACTTCCGTTATCGGTAGATTGGTTGCCGATTTGGAGTGCAAGTTGGGGACGGCCACTGCATCCGAGGAGATGGCATTTGTCAGAAGATACCATTAAGTCTACCAAGTATAATGGTGGTTCAAGACTTCCACCCTTTTGATCTTGGCGGAGCAGACATAATTTTGGGGGTAAAATGGCTAGAAACCTTGGGAGATATTTCTGCAAACTTCAGTGATTTGACCATGCGTTTCAAAGTAGATAGGCATCAGATTAGCTTGAAAGGGGATTCGACTCTATCTTGTTCTTTGGTCTCCTTCAAATCGATTCTTCGAGTAATTCCTAAAGCTGAATTTGGTTGTATGATTGAATATAGGGGTATGGAAGTGGGTAAATGCCAGCCTCAGGAAGATGGCCGATCAGCCATAGACTCTCTCCTGCAACAATTTTTACATATATTTGATCAACCTTTAGGACTGCCGGTTGCTTGTTCTCATGATCATGCCATTAGGCTGGTAGAAGGAACACAACCTCCTCACAGCAGGCCATATAGGTATCCGCAATCACAGAAAGATGAAATTGAGAAGATCATAAAGGAGTTGTTCAAATCAGGTATCATTCGACCCAATAAAAGCCCTTTTTCTAGCCCAGTGCTACTGGTCAAAAAGAAAGATGGGGGTTGGAGATTTTGTGTGGATTATAGGGCTCCAAATAAGGTGACAGTACTTGACAAGTTTCCGATTCCAACAATAGATGAATTGCTGGATGAATTGGGTGGAGCCACCATCTTCTCAAAGCTAGACTTGAAATCAGGATATTATCAAATTCAAATCAAGGATGAGGACATAGCTAAAACAGCCTTTCGAGCTCATGAAGGGCACTACGAATTTTTGGTTATGCCTTTCGGGCTAACCAATGCACCAGCCACCTTTCAGGCTCTCGTGAATGAGGTATTTCGACCCCATCTACGCAAGTTTGTCCTTGTCTTTTTCTATGACATTTTAATCTATAGCAGTAACCTTTCTCTTCACTTGGAGCATATTACCATCGTCTTGAAATGCTTGAAGAACACCAGCTCATTGCCAACAAAAAGAAATGTTCATTTGCACAACCTTCTTTGGAGTAATTGGGACATATTATATCTGAAAAGGGGGTAGAAGAAGATAATGCCAAGATAGACTGTATGCTATCATGGCCCACCCCTAAAGACACCAAGGCACTTCAGGGATTTTTGGGTCTTACTAGCTATTACAGAAGGTTTGTCAGAAGTTATGGAGTCATTGCTACTCCCTTAACCAAATTACTCAAGAAAGATGGATTCATATGGACTAAGGTCAGGAGGCGTTTGAGACATTGAAAAAAGCCATGACAACCATTCCTATTTTAGTCATACCAGATTTTTCAAGAACCTTTGTGCTGGAAACAGATGCATCAGGAAAAGGAATTGGTGCTGTCCTCATGCAAGAGGGTATACCAGTTGTTTTCTTCAGTCAATCCCTCTCCCTTCGATCACAATCTAAATCAGTTTATGAAAGGGAACTGATGGCCATAGTTCTTGCTGTACAGAAGTGGGGACATTATCTCATGGAAAGGCGGTTCATCATTCATACGGACCAAAAAAGTCTCAAATTCTTCATGGAACAACATATGCTGAATGAAAAGCAATAAAAGTGGTTAACCAAACTCATTGGATATGACTTCGTCATTAAGTATAAGCCAGGATTCTGAGGCTTTGTCTAAGCGTCATAGTATCCCACCCTCAACCCTAATGACAATAAAACAAGGGATGATGATCTGACAGATAGTGGTTCATAGCCTATAGAAGAGGGCGATAGATAGTGGGATCGATGTGGCGATTTGGATTCCTTAGCAGATGAAAAACAAGAAGATCCTCACATTTGTCGTATTATTCAGGACCTTTTGGTGAATCCAGATAGTCAACCGGGTTACACACTCAAACAGGGTCTTTTACCATTTCATGGAAGACTGGTTATTCCAAAGTCTTCACCTTGCATTCCAACCTTCTTACAAGAATTCCATTCCACACCAAGAGGGGGCATTTAGGGGTCACACGCACTTATAAATGCATATCTCAGGTGCTTCATTGGGAGGGAATGCGACAGGATATTCAGAATTTGATATCTACTTGCGATTTGCCAAAGAAACAAATACACAACTACTAAACCAGCAGGTCCTCTTCAACCTCTTCCCATTCCTAAGGTGGTTTGGAGTGAGTTATCCATGGATTTTATTAGTGGCTTACCCAAGGTACATGGCTTTGACACAGTGTTAATTGTTGTTGATCGCTTAACCAAGTACAGCCACTTCATTCTCCTCAGTCACCCTTACATGGCAAAGGAAGTAGCACACATCTTTACCAAAGAAGTTGTTAGACTACATGGTTATCCCCAGTCCATTGTATCAGATAGAGATAGGGTCTTCGTCAGCCATTTCTAGGTAGAACTGTTTAAGCAAGCAGGTACATCCCTCAAGATGAGTTCGGCCTATCATCCTCAAATTGATGGGCAGATAGAAGTGGTAAATAGATGCTTGGAAACATATTTACGATATTTCATTGGCAACAAACCAAAGTCTTGGCCCAAGTGGATCTATTGGGCAAAATATTGGTACAATACTACTTACCAAAGTTCAGCAAGAATGACACCTTTCAAAGCTTTATATGGAAGAGACCCGCCCATGTTGCTAACCTTTACGAGGGGAGAGTCCATGGTGGAGGAAATTAACCAACAGCTGGCTAACCATGATTCACTTTTAAATGAACTGAAGAAGAATTTGGAAGCAGCACAAACAAAGATGAAAAGACAGGCAGATGCACACTGCTGTCCTCTCACTTTCCAACCAGGAGATTATATTTATTTGAGACTTCAACCTTATCGCTTCAAGTCACTCTCAACAAGGCTCAATGAGAAACTACGTTCCCGCTATTACGGGCCTTATATTATTCTAGAAAGGATTGGACAAGTAGCTTATAAGCTGGAGCTACCACCACATGCTAAGTTACATCCCATTTTTCATGTCTCTCAACTCAAGCCAGCTTGTGAACCAACATTGATGCCTCAACCATTACCATAGGCCTTAGCTAAAGAGCTAGAACTTAAAGCATACCCAGCAGCCATCAAAGACATTAGGTAGTCTCCTAATGGACAATTAGAAGTCCTCATCTAGTGGCAAAATCTTCCAGAACATGACAACATTGGGGAACCAATGGAAGACATTCATAGGCAATTCCCTGACTTCCACCTTGAGGACAAGGTGGCACTATTGGGGGGGGGGGGGTTGTTATTGTTACATCAAATGAGCCCAAAGAAGGTAGATTCAGCAAGTATTATACAAGAAGAAGTAAGGACAAAGAGTAAACAGAATTCAGTTACATCTGTTAAAGGCAGTTACGTATGGAAAAAGGGATATACGAGGAAGGAGGGAAAAAAGGAGAGAGGGGGAACATTTGGAGGAAGAGAAGTGGGAGGATCTAGCTCCTCGAAAGCTAGATGATGTAATATAGAAGAAAAACGTATACAAATCCAGTACTTGTATAGTTCTGAATCTGAGGTGTGGTTGTAATTGTAACTCTGTAATTTTCTTGTTGAAATTCAATTGTACTGGGAATTCTACCAATGAGTAAGCCAAGTTACATAAGACATGAAATTAGAATCTCTTGATGGAGAGGATGTGGTTTGGGGCACAAACAGCTGACCACCATGTACTCTTAGCAAACAATAGAAAAGGTACGTGCAAAGCCCTACAATCCACACCCCAGAAATCTTCTACATTTAGTGACACTAACAGTCAGTATCCTCAGCTGTAAGATGGACAGATAAAAAATTATAGAACAACGATAAGAAATCAGAAGGTTAGAATTGCTTGATTGAAAAGACTTTAAGCTAGACTATCCAACTGGAATGTTGGAGGTAAAAAGTTAGGATCACCAAAATGATGGGCCTCCCAAACTATTACTTACCTAAAGGATATATGTCACATGCAAATTACTGGGTGAGGAGTATATTAAACCCAGCAATCCTTAGAAACATGACTTCAGAAAAACAGAGACCGCTCTCTGATTTCAGAGCATTTCCATCTTCCTCAGTTCATTTGGTTTTTTGGACATCTTCATCTCCATTTTGATCCTTTGATTGTGGTTATTCTCTCATTTGCAAAGAGAAACTGCAATCAGATAAAAATTCCTACAATCAAATGGGTCACAACTACCAAACATTTGCCAATCAGATAGCAGATCTGTATCACATATTGGTAGATGCAAAGGGAAATAAAATTTGTAAATGTGGTAGCATTCAGAACCCCCAACAAAATGGATATCATATTTCAAACAAAGGGCAGCCCTGTGCATGAAGCTCCTGCATATGCAAAGTCCGGGGAAGTACCTAGCATTTTTGCAAGAGGCTGTTTCCACACCTCAAACCCACGGCCCAGGTCACATGATGACGACAATGCCATTGTGCCAAGGCTTCCTTTCTTAAACAGAAAACTAAAAACTTGGAAGAAAGATGGACAGTAGATCCCGCCATATTTCTGAGACAATTAACACAATTCTTTTCCCTTTTTTCTCTTGAATGGTGAGGGGACTTGAACCCACAACATAGCGGTCCTGAAATGAAGCACTTTCAACTAGAATAGATCTGCCCTTCTGCGCATGCAACTCAAAGCAGTTTTCTGGGTATCTATACTAATCCTCTTTCTCATCCACATTGCTGATGCACCCTTCTCTTCTCTCTATTTCTCTCTTTAGCAGTATGAATCTCCTTCTTTGCCCCATAAATATGGCATATTGCAGTAACAAAAACAAGCAAAAGAGGAAAGAACCCTAATCCCAGTTGGTTGAAGTCGTGGCTTGCTCCCCATAGACCATACGTTCAAATCCCTTGTAAAATGTTATTATACTATAAATTAGCAACTATTATAACATATTAGCCATAAGTTCATAAAAAATAACTCAGTATTACACACATAATGGATAAAGTATAAATCCAGATATTTTATTTACCAAGGCTGCTCACTTCTAGGGGATTTCGTACTGATGATATAGTCATAAAAACAGTAGATGCAGTTAATACAAGGGTGCACTTATCATGTCTAAACACTAAATTTACAAAGAAGCTAGTTCTTGAATCTCAATCTCGTTTTGCCCCTTCATAGTGGATAAAAATAACTCACTCAACTTGACCAATGTCTACAGCCAAGGGGTTAATGATTAATCTCATACAGAATGGGCTTTCGTTTGGCAAGAAATTTAGAAGTTCCCTCATGCCACACCTGAATAGAACCTAAAAAATGACAGAGGAAGCATTAGTACCTTAAGCAACAAAGTAACAAAACTGCGAACCAGATCAAGTCATTGTCTCATATCTTTAACAAGGACCAACTTTCAACCTCCAACATGACAATAGCATCCATTACTAGCTCTCAGTCAAGTATAGTTCCTTTATATCCATCACTAGTCATTCATTCCAAATTATCATATCATCATCATCAAGAAAGGGCAAAAGAAAACCTATACATCCTGATCAAGACATTGTGGCACAACAAACCAACACTTTTAACAATATGAGCAAAACCCAGAATCAAGGTAAATCAAGCACACAACCATCCCCAGAAAATATCACTCATAAACAGAAAGATATCCTGCTTAATATTACCTAAAATGGTTACAGACAGACACTCACCAGCTCATCACTGGAATCAAGTAGAAAATAGTCTGTGTCTGATTCTAGACAACCTTCCGAATGAGGCTTGGACTGAGACATCTTAGCTATTAAGGTCCGGTTTTCCGATTCAGAAATTTCACCATTACTTTCTACCTGCTACGGAAAATAGAGTTCAGATTGTTTCCCCTACATAGTAGCATATGTCAAAATAACGCTAAAGAGAACAACTTACACAATGCTGACTGGCAGCAGGAATGGAGCTGCATGCTTCAATGTCCCTACCAGCAGAAGTATGGCTTTCCATGCACATAGGAATATTATCCGCATCTGGCGGCTTCCGAGGGAGCTTGGTCATCAATGAACCATTTACTTGGTTAAGATAATCTGAAGGTTCAGTAGAAAAATCAGATCTGGCCAGTTCTCCCTTAGACAGATTTGGATCCATCCTCTCCAAGGCTGCATCACTCACTTCATTCTCAGACACAATCTGATCATCTCCCCTCAGAGCTTGCTCAGCTACATATTCACCTTGTGTTCTTTCCCTGCTAACTGAGAATAATTTACATTGATCACAATCACAGGGATTATAAAGCTACAAAACAGAATAACAAGTTGACAACCTCAGAAAGCAAAGCTAAAATTTATGGGAAGTTACCTCTATTTTCAGTGTAACGCTGGAGAAGTTCCTCTACTGGCAGATCTACTTCATTTTGCAAAGCTGCCAGTTCTTCCCTCCTTTCATCCTCCGTTATAAGTGCTTCATCTTCTTCAATAGTATGCTCATCATCTTCCTACAACAGCACAATAGGATAATTCACTTTCCTCATGCATGTAGAGATACATTCAAAGAGCCCAAGGCATTATACCGGAAGTATCACTCAATCTAAGAGAGGTTAGCAGTAAAAAGTAGGTTCCATAAGTCAAGCAAGGAACAGAAATTAATGGCTGCTTAGTAACAAGGATAAAGAGAGATTAAAAATCAAATAAAAACATAAAAGCTGAAAGAAACACCAAGATTATTAGCTAACTAGCTATGTAGATACAAAATCATATAGATTATGATATAATACAGATCTAAAGACTTATATTTTAAGCCCATAGCCCAGGCAGATTGTAGTTCTCAACCAAACCAAGCAACACACCACAAGCCTGAATCCAGGTTTTCAGCAAGCACAAGCCCTTAAGGTCACCAAGAAGCTGGGGAAATGCGTACGAAGAGCTAAAGAGAAAACGTTGGGGGGGGGGGGGGTTTGGTTTTGATTGGTATCTGAATCCAATTTCCACTTTAATATCTTTACTAAAAATTGGATTTAAACAATATTTACATATTTATGTATAAGAACTTCACAAATTATTCATTTTATTTGCATCAAATTACATAAATTCAGTTTAAATTAGAAGGAAATTTTATTATAAAAAAACCTCAAAATTTTCACTATTTAACGTTTATACACTGTATTTGTGATCTTTAGAATTACCCCAGATTTACATTTAGTTAACAGACACACCTGAAACCCAGACGGAGCATAGTGCCATCAAGAATTGTGTTTACATGGCATCTGACGTGGTTATCTTACCATGGTGGCCACTTCATTGAAGAAACATGTTGTTGAATCCTTTTTCTTTTTCTTTTTTAAGTTTACAAAGAATGAATACAGTTCTCCTCTTCTTGTCTGAGAAAACAGGATTTTGGGTCTGAAAAACCCTAAATGTTGAATGATGCTCACTCCCAACAGTCTAGAAGGTAGAAAGGGACCACGAACCTTCTCCCTCTCTTTCCTTTCCTTCCCCTTCTCCAATAAAACCTCTCTTTTTTCCTTTCACTCTCTCCAGCCCTTCTGCAAATCCATTGGCAAAAGGCAAAAACCCCAAAACCAGTATCCAAATCGAGAGAAACACAGAACCCAGAACCCAAATCCTAAAGGAACCATAACCCAGGAGCCAATCAGCCACACCCAAGCAATCTCTTTTGCCTGCATCATATCCAGCAGCATTAGAAGAGAATGAAAATGTTAAAAGAAATGGAAGTGGTAAAGGGTCTGGATTTGCAGAGGTATATGGGTTGATGGTATGAAATTGCTTCCTTTCCTTCAAGGTTTCAGCCCAAGAGTGGCAGAGCAACTTACGAGCTCAACGAGGATGTGACTGGTCATATTCTCAATGAGGCATGGACTGACGGAAAGAGAGGATATATCGAAGGAATAGCTTATAAGGCAGATCCTATGAGTGCTGAAGCCAAGCTCAAAGTTCTACGTAAGATTATTTGCAGTTTAGTTCTCAAACCAGTAAAATGGACGGCAACTACCCAAAAACTGTCTTATGACGACCACGGAAGAAACTGAAGTACAGGACCCTTCTGAAGATGAAGCACTTGGACCATGCCCATCTACGACAGTGGTGATAACATGAATGGTTTAGACCACCAGAATCCGGGCTCAGCTATACTTAGAGCCAGAGATAGCCCTATGCTCCGACAACTAGAAAACTCTTTTTATCATACATGGGCAATGGTGTCACTGAATTTACTATCATTAGGATCAAAGTCACCCAAATGATTAAAAATATGATCCATTATTAAAAGCATAACAGGCATCATAATCCATCTCCCATCACACCGAGAAACCCAGGAGTCATCAGCATGAGACCCACACCGTCGGCATGCTTGAAAATCATCCATAGACAATGCCTCTTCTTCTTGGTGTTATCTCCATCCTTCATCCCATCCAATTTTGATAACTACACCCTTACCTGGCTCTCTGCTCTACTCCTCTCGCTCTTGTCTCTAACTCAGCCCATATTTCAGAGAATTCCATGGAAATTGAAAAAGCCACGACTTGGATTATTTGGCTACAGAGTTGTGAGTTTAATGAACAAGTATGGGGATTGTAGTTGACTTTAATTTTGCTGGAGAAAACGTCATCAATGATGCCTGCGGGAGAAGTAAAGCTGCAAACCTAGACAGAAGGAAAGAAGATGAGGTTTCCATAGACTGACAGTGAGAGAGAAGATGAGTTTTAGCTTTCCTTTGTGGGTAATTCCTTGAACTATGGGAATCAAACTTGCTGGCTTTCTCATAAAGGCTGGTATAAACTTAGTAGTAGAGACAAACCATGTCTTCATTGACCTGCAAAGGGGGCCACAAAAGCCACACAGTGTGCCACATAACGACATCCTGACGACATTACTCTCGTTTGGGTTTTAGGTGCACCTGTTAACGAAATGTAAATCCAGGTTTATTTTAATGAGCTTGCAAATCCAAGATATAAATGTTAAATTGCAAAAAAATCACTGTTTTTTAATAATTTTTCTAAATTGGAAATTGTGTGATTTTTGAATTACTAGGGACTTCTTGAAGTTCAAGTTGGGACAAAATGGTCGGGGTAGCTTCAAAAAAAATGTTTCAATTATTTAGGGACTTTTTAATCATGGTAGAATGCCTATGAACTTTTACAATTTAAGTCACTTAATCCATCACCCTGCACAATCCTAATGCCAGACTTTTATTCAATAAATTATAATTAACTGGAAGAGCAGGAAACAAAAGGGGATCATTGAACCATGGCATAGGAGCTTCCTCTAGCATGATCCTATTAATAAGCACCATATTGACAATGCCACATTCAAGAAGCGGTGATTGGGCCATATGCTCCAGCTTCCATCCGCTACTCCAAACCCACAGGTTAAAGGTAGCACATACTGGTTCACCACATAAATCAACAAGTATAATATGGACTAATGTAGACCCAGCTAAAGACAGATGCTTGAAATGAAACTAAGACACAGATGTCATGTGGTGACGATAATGGGCCAGAAATGAGAATCTTACTGACTCATCTTCAGATAGTAAACTATAATCGTCATCAATGTTCGCATCATCAGATTCATCTTCAGATTGCGAACCATAATCATCATCAATTTCCTCGTCATCAGACTTATGTTCTGTGTAAATGTAAAAGAATTTATTAGAGATGAGCAAAACATGCGCACATAAAAAATAAAGAATTGTTTACTACCATGGGGTACCATGCTGCCTGTAAGGCCTTCTCCACCATCTTCTTCATTCAATTCACCCGATTGTTCCACTGCAGCCTCGAGACGCACAGTTTTATGAGCAAATGGCACATCTACAAGATTTTCTGCTAGCATTGTGGAATATCTGAGACAAGCAGAAGAAGAACATATATAGGTTCCTTTTGGTTTGCGCCTCTCCCAAAATACTCAGAAGTCCTCATAGGATGATCCCTTACCTTTCAGTTTGTCCTAGAAGAAAATCAAGTTGCTTATCAAGTGTCTTTTTCTTTCTTTCCTCAGCCTCTAATTGATACTTGTACAGCACCTGAAAACACATTTGGACTAGGTAAGAAGCTATGTCAGAGATTACAATCAGAGATTACAAAGAACTCCAGAACTAGAAGATATATGAACTCACTAGTTTCTCTATTTTCATCCAGAACTTCTTCACATCCTTCGAAATATTGACTGCAATCTTTCTCAAGCGCTGCTCTTCTTCCTTCAGCCCAATGAAACAATAAAAATATTAAATAACATCCCACCAACTATAAAGGTCTAAAATTAAAAAAGCTGTGGCATGGTCAACGGAATAGCAATTTAGTAGTCTTGTGAAAATAAATACAAACAGACAGTGATTTTCTTTTTCTGTATATATAGTTGCATTTTTACTCTGAATATCTTGAAACTCATTAACCAAAAAGTGAACCTTGACTTTCTTTTCTCCTCTGGTTGCCTGATCCAGCATGTTCTTGCTCGCTCTTATGGCAACCTTCCTTGCTTGAGCCAATTTCCATTTTCTCTCTGATTCAAAGTCCTGTTAACCGAAAGTTATCAATAAACATTGTAATCCCAAAAGGTCATAACATAATGAAAATAGAAAGGGCTTGGACCTATCCATCAGATGCTATAGAATGAACTATATCTTACTTTTGATAACCAAATCATCTCCTCTAAAACATGATCCCAATGTGTTTTGGGGCGAGGAGGCTCCCTGGGGGCTTCAAGGGCCTGCAATAACCAAAAGAAAATGTACAAATGAAGAACATCATCAACAGATGTGTCACCAGAGACCACAATCCAGCAAAAGGGAAATAGAAGTTCTCCGCATGAGTAGCAATAATGAGGTGAATATTGTATATTGTTGAATAATTATAGCCACAATGCCAGCATGCAGCAGCCTAAGATTAAGTTCAGAAACAAACCAAACATGGACGACATATGAAACTTCACAGCTTTTCCCAACGAAATGGTCAAATGAATGTGCCCATGATGAGTTCATAGTGAAATCCAGGAAACAATATTTCATAAATATTGATAAGAAAAAGAATTTCAACCATGGATGCACAGAAAAGGAAATTTGAGGATCTCTGCATAACCATTCATAAAAGATCTACCCCTCAAAAGTAAACTGATATCATGTAATAAAACAAATCAATAGACTAGATCAAATCAAGAAAAAAGTAAGAGGCAGAAATTTAGGCACCATTCCTAAGAAATGGTCAAACTTCAGATTACTGCCTTGGGCCCCAAAACTGGGGTCTATAACTTAAACCTTCACCAGGAGGATAATCATCATGTCCACTACACATTGGTCAAACACAAACCAGGCCGTGTTTTATATGTATTGGTGGCTGAACCAGGTTTATTCTTAGTTACTGGAAATGGCTGGGAAGAATGTAATGTTCCCTAATGTACAGAGGGCATTAATTTCGAACAAAAACTTAGAGAAGACATTCAAGAAATCTCACTCACAGGCATAAAAATATGATACAGGGGAACAGAAACCAAGAAAGAGATAGTTGGCCAGTTTTGTATGGTGACTCGCTGGATCTACCCTATTTCTCTTCCCGTTCAATGTGATAACTTTTTTGGATCCAATGCTTACTCAACTCTTTCATGTTCCACTTTGCCTTGGTTGGTAGTGGAGGGTAAATAGAAAATTTTGCAGGTTATAGCGAATGGAAGATAATCCACCAAACTAGCTGGACTAATGTCCACCCAGTGGATATCTAACTATGCAAGATTGATCGGCAACTTTGACAAACAATTGAAGCACACAAAAAGTTCGGACCAATGCCTTGTTGAAGAACCTAGGGCCCTAAGACCATGTACAGATCCTGGTCCTCATCAATACAAGCTACCCAGTGCTGGGAATTATGTGTTGAGCGCACATAGAAGTATAAATCCAGAAACATAGGAACTTTTAGAAGTGCTCAAGACTCTTGGGTAAATTTCAAGATACCTCAAACAACTAAAGCAAGCACTTCAAAAGACTGGTTAGCAGAAGTAGCAAAGACTTGGAACATTTCAAGGGCATTCCATGGAGAAAATGCTGAAATTGACCCAGTTCCAACTTTACAACAAACCAACTGTTATTAATCAAAATTTCAACAGCTTAGACAAGGAAACAAGCAGTAAGAAGATACACTAATGATTCTATTATCTTGAAAGTCCCATGCAAAACTTCAATATGGGAAACCAGCTATTTATCTTCCATGTCATGGTTTGCTAGTTGCTACTCCCAGTGCCACATATTATGACACTGACGGATTTATCTCCAGCATTTTTTTAGGAACAAGGACAACTACTAAGAGTCCCAATCAACTTCTAGCACCTCTCCAACTCATAGGAGAAGCATGGTAGATCATGGAAATGGTCAATCCTGACACTAGGGTTATGGAGGTGCAACTCAACACCATTGATCAAGACCACAAAATCATTTAAGGCAGAAGAACAGTGCTCTAGCACAATTCATAATTTAATTGTAACCAAATTTACCAAAAAGATTCAGTGTTTTTAGTTGGAGAGTCAGGAAACAAATTCACTGCCATGATTGATCTATTTCAAGTCAAAATACGGGCATGGAGATTGGTGTTGGACTTTTCTAGGTCAAGAAAGAGAACCATACTGTTTATCAACAAGATCTTCAACGATTTAAGGAAGAGTTAGAACATTTCTAAGAAGAATTTCTCCCATTACCTGTGCCCTTTGGTATTGGAGAGATTACTTCAACACAGCAGGTGTTGTTTTGTTCTAGCCATGAATCAAGGAAGCAGATTATTACCCTAAATTGAAAATGTGAAACATCTGCTTCTTATCCATAGGAGCTCTCCTCATTTACCCTCAACTACATACCAAGTATACAAAATAAGTGGTTGATGCACTTGGCCAATGACACATTAACTGCCACTAATCCATCAAAATTTTCCACATGGAACATCTGTAAAAATTGTAGGAAGAAGATGATTAGTTCAAGTAGATATTCTTCTCGTCGGAGGAAAGGGCAGCAAGATGACTACATTACACAAGGCTGCTATCTTCCAGGGGAACAACTGTCCAGTGTCAATTGCTTGCTTTTGAGGTGCATGGTGGTGCTTGAAAGGTCAATTTGGTTGGAGAAGATCTACTGGGTGATTACTGCCGAATATTACAGCCAAAGGTACCAACAATTCCAAGTAACATAAATATAATCTCAAATACAGGGTGCATACATCGTTTCTGACATGTGAAGCATCAAAGTAACTCCCCCATGGTAGTGTTAGGCACATGGATGATATCATACTTGCATTTTGAAAAGGGAAGGCATGTATATTACATGGTTCCAGACTATCAATATTCTACAGGAACTTTTTCATATTCACCATTTTTTCTCATTGATATGCTGCAGTGCTGATCATTAGTAAGCCAATATGGTTTTAATGTCAGTCAAAGATGTCACAGTGATGCAGGGAAATGAAAAGTAACAAACTTTGTCAAATAGTCAACTTAGAATACGTATACAGTATGTACTGTTACAGCATGTCACAAAGAGACTCCTGTACAGGGATAATCATGTTGGCTTATCAAGGTATTCAGAGTTCAGCAATGACAGTCATCAAAAGATCCATTTATGCAAAAAGAAGTATCCAAAGTGCCATGCGAGTGCAGAAAACTGAAGTTCAATTAACCAACCTTTTGACGGCGGGCTCTTGTCTCATGATCGAGTTTAGACCTAGGACCTTTTGACGCCATAGTTTTCTGGTTAAAAATCTACCATGATGCGGGTTCTGCATTACAAAGACTGGTAATTAATTCACAAAAGAGATATCAAAGCAAGTCTTATGAAGTCCAAAAAACATGCTCAGAATCTACAAGAAGATCAGAAATTTAGAGTGACAAGAACGTCAAAGGATAGATGAAGTTCCACAGCAAGGTGAAGCTCAGAAATTGTAGACTTGCACATGTAATATCAATCATAATCAAGGACCAGTTTGTCATTTACAAAGCAAGGGATAATCTAGACTTTTCATAATGAGCTTGTTTATAAGCTAAAATTTACTCTAGTTCAATGCAGTGATTTTTTGGCCAAATTTTGGTGTACACCAGTAAATTACAGATTGCAACCAAGTTTCAGATAAGGTAAGCCTGAATCAGCTGTCCGATTGCATTAGTTTCCAGCATATAGAAGTCTCCCCTGGGCAAAAACTCAGTGAAGGTAGAACCAAGTTAACTAAGGCAAATTAATGAGATGAAGTCAATTGCTTGTTAGCCCATGGGTCAAAGGAATTTTTATTAATTAGGTAAGGCAAAGCTCATACTTGCAGTAGAACTGACCTAGTACAACCAAGTTGATGATTGACATGGGGAAATGTGGTTTTCCCAAAAACAGATATACACTCATATTTTTGAGACTTGGAGCATTTGCTCAAGGACTCTTGGTAGTTCCAGATGCCAAAAGTAGCATCTGAAATCAGATGCCATCTGTTCATTATTTCAGCCATGAAGGAAGATCTAACACACTTACAAAGCTAATCTTTACATGATTTTCTGAAGATCTAACACAATCACCTTGTTCAGATTCCTCTAGTTAACCTATGCATCAAAAGTCACTCCAGTTGGATGCTGACAGGCCATGCTTCTTTGTGATGTTAATTAACTTTGTTGTAGCCATGTTGGGATCCAATGTAGGGTTCCATCCAGTAAGCTATTCCTATCAGTTCTTCCTTTTAGCTTACAAGGAACCTTGTGGATATTTCAGGAGCTCTTTTTGTTCTGTTTTTTTTTTCCTCCCCTTTTTGTTGAGCATTGGACACAGATATCCACCGGCAGCCTTGAACCCATGACACACCACAGGAGAAGCCCCTTATATTGCCACCATGCTAGAAGGCCTTAGGTCCTTCAGGTGCTTTTTAGTAACCTCCACTGAGCTCCAATTTGATTTCAAGATTTGTGAGTTGTAAATAGGAGTTCAGGTTTCTGTATAATAATATTACTATGGTTTAGCATTCTAGCAGTTCCTAGAAAAACTTTATGTATAATTCAACCTAGACATAGTGAAAAGATAAGACCAATCATGATATGCCTTCATCTGAATCGTCATCATCAACATCAAAGCCTTGTCTCAATTAGGGGTTGGCTACACGAATCTTGTTCCCCAATTCTCCTCTATCAAGTGTCATGGCCTCATTTAGTCCAAAAGTTTTTAAATCTTTTCTCACCACATATATCCATGTCCTTTTGGGCCTTCCCCTTGCCCTTTTAGAGCTTTGACTTGGATCGACTCACTCCTTCTAGCCAATGCGTTCTCCGTCTCCTTTGGACATGTCCAAAACATCTAAGTCTACCCTCTCTCATGTTGTTACCTATTGGTGCTACTCTTAATATTCTTCTAATGTTTTCATTTCTAATTCTATATTCTAGTCTTGCCACTCATCCATCTCAATATCCTAATTTAAGCTACACTCATGCCATGTATATTTTGTTCCTTAACTGCCCAAAACTCTAATCCATAGAGCTTGGTTGGCTTTACAGCCATCCTATAGAATTTTCCTTTCAATTCGAGTAGCACCTACCGATCACACAAAATTCTAAAGGCACATCTCCATTTGTTCCAACCCACCTGGATTCTTTTAGTAACATCCCCTCAATCTCTCTGCTCTCATCAATTATCGATCCCAAATATCAAAAGTGGTCCTTTTGGGTACTTCTTGCTTGTCAATCTTTACTAGTGCTTCCTTCTCACAACTCTCCTTGCTAAAATTGCATTACATATACTCTATCTCAGTTCAATTAATTTTAGATCCTTCAAACTCTGACACTTGACTTACCAATTAAAACTATGTCATCTACAAATAACATACACCATGAAATCTCCTCGTGCAGATGTTTCTAACTCACCCATAACCAACAAGAAGAGGTACGGGCTAAATGTCGAGCCTTGGTGCAATCTTATCGTGATGGGGAAATCATCAGTCTCTCCGTTAGTGGTACAAAAATTTGTTACTGCTCCATCATATATATCATGAATTATGTTAATGTATCCCTGTGAAATACCTTTTCGCCCAACACCAACCATATTAACTCTCTAAGGACCCTATCATAAGCTTTTTCTAAGTCAATAAAGGTCATATCGAAGTCCTTCCTTCTCTCCCTAGATTTCTCCATCAATTGTCTAAGGAGAAAAGTAGCTTTCACGCTAGACCTCCCAAGCATGAAACCAAACAAGTTTTTCGATACACGCATCTCATGTAGTAGCCTCTTCCCAATTACTCCTTACCAAAGTTTCATGGTATGGCTCATAAGTTTGATCCCACAATAATAAGTGCAACTCTACATATCTCCCTTATTGTTATAATTTGGTAGGATAGAGCTTTTCCTTCACTCATTTGGCATTTTCTTTTATTCTACAATCTTGTTAAACAACCTTGTTAGCCAAACTACTCTAACATCTCCCACATACTTCTAAACCAATATTGGTATACCTTTGATTTCATCTTTTCCAGGGCCTCTTTCACTTCAAGTATCCTGATTCTACTGTCATATCTATATAGTCCAACGTTATATGGACAATGCGCAAACCATCTAAGTCTACCGTCTATCATCTTGTCACCTATTTGTACTACTCTTAAGTTTCTTCTAATGTTTTTCTTTCTAATTCTATCTTTTCTAGTCTTACCACTCATCCATCTCAATATCCTCATTTAAGCTATGTTCATCCTATGTATATGTTGTTCCTTATCTACCCAATACTCTAATCCATAGAGCATGGCCAGCTTTATAACCATCCTACAAAATTTTCCTTTCAATTCAAGTGGCACTTGCCAATCACACAAAATTCCAGAGGCACATCTCCATTTGTTTCAACCCGCCTGGATTCTTTAAGTAACATCCCCTCAATCTCTCCGCTCTCATAAATTATCGATCCCAAATATCGAAAGTGGTCCTTTTAGCTACTTCTTGGTTGTCAATCTTTACTAGTGCTTCCCTCTCACAACTCTCCTTGGTAAAATTGCATTACATATACTCTATCTTAGTTCGACTATTTTTAAATCCTTTAGACTCTATATCATCTCTCCACAAGTCTAGCTTTGTGTTTATGCCCTCCCTTAGCTTATCAATCAAAACTATGTTATTTACAAATAACATACACTATGGAATCTCCTCATGCAGATGTTTTTAACTCATCCATAACCAATGAGAAGAAGTACGGGCTCAATGTCGATCCTTGGTGCAATCTTATGGTGATGGAAAAATCACCATCCTCTCTACTAGTGGTACTAACATTTATTACCGCTCCATCATATATATCCTTAATTATGTCAACATATCCCCATGAAACACCTTTTTCGCCCAACACCAACCATATTAACTCTCTAAGGACCCATCATAAGCTTTTTCTAAGCCAACAAAGACCATGTCGAAGTCCTTCCTTCTCTCCCTATATTTCTCCATCAATTGTCTAAGGAGGATAATAGCTTTCATGGTAGACCTCCCAAGCATGAAACCAAACTGGTTTTCCGAAGCACACATCTCATCTGGTAACCTCTTCTCAATTACTCTTTCCCAAAGTTTCATGGTATGGCTCATAAGGTTGAGCCCACAATAATTACTGCATCTTTATATGTCTCCCTTATTGTTATAAATTGGTACGATAAAGCTTTTCCTATATTCATTTGGAATTTTCTTTCATTCTACAATCTTTTTAAACAACTTTGTAAGCTTAACTACTCTAATATCTCCTCTATACTTCCAAACCTCTATTGGTATACCATCGCGCCCCAAGACCTTTTCTGATTTCATCTTTTCCAAAGCCTCTTTCACTTGAAGTATCCTAATCCTATGGTCGTATCTATATAGTCCAACGTTATTTGGACATGCCCATGCAATCTAAGTCTCATCTTGTCACTTATTCGTACTACTCTTAAGTTTCTTCTAATGTTTTCATTTTTAATTTTATCCTTTCTAATCTTGCCACCCATCCATCTCAATATCCTCATTTAAGCTACATTCATCCTATGTATATGTTGTTCCTTAAATGCCCAACACTCTAATTCATAGAGCATGGCTAGCTTTACAGCTGTCCTATAGAATTCTCCTTTCAATTTGAGTGGCACCTACCAATCACACGAAATTCTAGAGGCACATCTCCATTTGTTCCAACCTGCCTAGATTCTTTGAGTAACATCCCCTCAATCTCTCCACAAATATCAAAAGTGGTCTTCTTAAGTACTTCTTAGTTGTCAATCTTTACTAGTACTTCCTTCTCATTCCTCTCCTTAGTAAAATTGTATTACATATACTCTGTCTTAGTTCAACTATGTTTAAATCCTTCAGACTTCATAGCATCTATCCACAAGTCTAGCTTTGTGTTTATGTCGTCCCTTGACTTATCAATCAAATCTATTTCATCTGCAAATAACATACACCACAAAATCTCCTCATGTAGATGTTTCTAACTCATCCATAACCAATGACAAGAGGTACGAGCTCAATATCCACCCTTGGTGCAATCTTATGATGAGGGGGAAATCATCGGTGTCTTTGCTAGTGGTACTAAGACTTGTTACCACTCCATCATATATATCCTGTGAAACACCTTTTTCGCCCAACACCAACCATATTAACTCCCTAAGGAGCCCATCATGAGCTTTTTCTAAGCCAACAAAGACCATGTCGAAATCCTTCCTTCTCTCCCTATATTTCTCCATCAATTGTCTAAGGAGGAAAATAGCTTTTATGGTAGACCTCCCAAGCATGAAACCGAACTAGTCTTCCGAAGCACGCATCTCATGTGGTAGCCTCTTCTCAATTAATCTTTCCTAAAGTTTCACGATATGGCTCATAAGATTGATTACACAATAATTAGTACAACTCTAAATGTCTACAATAGGGATGTTCCTCCATTCATTTGGCATTTTCTTTGATTGTATAATCTTATTAAACAATTTTGTTAGCCAAACTACTTTCATATCTCTCATACACTTCCAAACCTGTATTGGCATACCATCGCCCCAGGACCTTTCCTAATTTTATCTTTTCCAAGCCCTCTTTCACTTTACGTATCCTAATCCTACTATATAGTCCAATGTTATTTGGGTTTACTATTCTTTCAATCTCTATATTCGCCTTACATTTGTCATTTAACAATTTTTGAAAGTAACTTTCCCACCTTTCATTGATCTCTTCATCTTTGATAAGTATCCTTTGGTCATCACTTTTAATGCATTTAACGTGGTCTAAGTCATTACTCTTCCGTTCTCTTATTTTTACAAGTTTGAACACATCTTTCTCACTTTCTCTTGACCCTAATTTATTACAAAGATTATTATACACCTTCAGTTTAACCTCACTTGCTGCTCTCTTAGCAACCTTTTTAGCATTCATATACTGCCCTAAGTCTTTGTTACTTCTAGTCCTTTGCCATGCTTTAAAACACACCCATTTCTCTTTAATAACTTTTTGTGCTTTTTCACTCCACCACCACGTTCCCTTTACTGGTTATCTTTTACCTTTAGATACTCCTAGAACATCTGTTGCCACTTTCTTAATGGACTCAACCATATTAGTCCACATTGTGTTTACTTCTGTTTCATTATTTCACTTTCATTTTACCATCAACCTGTTTTTGAATGATATTATCTTCTCTCCTTTTAAATTCCATCACTTAGTTTTTGGACACCCATTAAGTTTATTTCCTTTCTTCCATCTCTTAATGTAAATATCCATAACCATTAACTTATGTCGTTTGGGTTAAACTCTCATCGTCTACCAGCTTACAAATCTCACATATTGATCTTTAAGTATTTTTAAGTAAAAAAAAGTCTATTTGGCTTTTATATAATCCACTTTTAAAGGTTAGAAAATGTCTATCCCTTTTCTTAAAGTATTTGTTTGCTAGAGCTAGGTTATATGTCAAAGCAAAATCGAGAATAGTTTTCCCCTTCTCATTTATTTTTTCAATATCATATACTCCGTGTACCCTATTATATCTCCTTTTTTCTTCTTCTACATGACCATTTAAATAGTATAGTTTATTATTTATCATGCAATCTAATTTTTGTGATGTTTAGACTTAAAAAAGTACAACTCTCATTACACAATCTTTTCTAGGCTTCTACGATGATAAATCTCATTTGCATCGTTACATCCTCGGCAAGATTCTCTCTAATGTGCCTGGAGCTGAATGGTCTTATTCTCAACTTTCTAACATACTGAGGCTTCATCTTTGACTCAAATATCATCATCATCACTATCATTATCATCATCATTGTCATCAAAGCCTATCTCGATTTGGGGTTGGCTACACAAATCTTGTTCCTCCATTCACCTGTATCAAGTGTTGTTGTTTCATTATTGTCCAAGAGTTTTTAGATCTTTTCTCACTTCTAACCATGTCCTTTTGGGCCTTTCTCTTGCCCTTTTAGATTATTCTACTTGGATCGACTCGCTTCTAACCAATGTTGTTTTTGGTCTAAGCAATTTATGGATGAACTATGACCATTTGTACTGATGGAAGATATTCCCTTCTTTAATGTTGAAGGATTTTCTAGAGTTTGAGCTGTATTCTATGTAGCCACTATGTAACATCTCCATTTGATTCACAAAATATAACGAATAGGCACACCCCAAGATTGAATTTCTTTCTGCAATGCCAACCTATGTAGTTAAAGGCACGCCTAAGCACAAGGCGTAAGGTAAGTGCCTAGGAGGGAGCAAGTCGCGGTGAAACCTAGGCACAAAAGCCTAGGCGTGCGCCTAGGTGCTCCTGGAGCCTCCTTTCAGGCACGCCCCCAACTCCAAGCACAGTTGACATTGCCGGTAAGTTATAAACTTCATTTTTTATTTTATTTTTCCTCTTCCAACCCTATTTTTGCTATTCCAAAGGCCTAAGAAGGTGAAAACAATCATTCCACTTCAATCTTTCACAGATCTAAGCACAAAAAGGTATGGATTCATGAATCTTACCATTTTGTTACAGCTTCTGTTAAAAAACGTAAAAACTAGTTCCGGATTTTCAATTTTTTTGTTTTTTGTTTACTTTTTTCCATAAATCTTGATGGGTTCTTATTCTATATGTATAAACAAGAATACCATTTGAGTTTTATGCTTCTTTTCTCTAGATTTGAGTTTGTTTTTAGGTTTTTTTGTGTTTTCTCAAAAATACCAGTTACGGAAATATAAAAATGTTTTCATTTTTTTGTATTTCTTCATTGACATGTATTTCTATCCACATATATAGCTTTCCCATGTTTGTGTCTTCGTGTGTGATAATTTTTTCGTCTTTTTTTTGTATTTTAGGGGGGTTTTTTTCAATTTTTTTTGAAAATAGCAGTTATAGAAATTGGAAAAAAAATTATATTTATTAGTTAAAACGTATTCCTATCCCCATATATAGCTTTCCCATGCTTGTGTCTTCATGTGTGATGTATTTTTTCACGCCTTTTTTTGTATTTGTGTTATTTTTTCAAAATTCCAAAAATAACAGTTACAGAAATTAGAAAAAAATTGGTTTTTATATTTATTAGTTAAAATGTATTTCTGTGAAGGGGAGCCTTGCCGCAACGGTAAAAGTTGTAGTCATGTGACCTTGAGGTCACAGGTTCAAAGCATGGAATCAGCCTCTTACAAAAATGCAAGGTAAGGCTACCTACTTTAGGCCATTGTGGCCTGCCCCTTCCCCAAACCCTGCATAGGCGGGAGCTTCGTGCACCGGGGCTGCCTTTTTTAGTTAAAATGTATTTCTATCCACATATATAGCTTTCCCATGCTTGTATCTTCATGTGTGATGTTTTTTCATGCTTATTTTTGTATTTTAGGGTTATTTTAGATATTTTTTAATTATTAAATACATAATTTTGCACCTCGTGATTCAGGCGTGTGCCTAGGCGCCCCAAGCTCCAGGCACACCCCTTTGAGCCTCGGTGCACCTCTAACTACATAGATGCCAACTGAATGTAAACTAACTTACTAACTTTATTACTTGTTGTATCTATTGCACATTAAGGTGTTTGTTTTTATGAATCATTAAATAAAGGTTTGACTAAGTACAGTAATATGAAAAGGAATTGGAACAAATCTGAAATTATAACATAAAAGGAGAGGAAAAAGGGATGTGAAATAACCTTATTCATCAAAACCCTTTATCTTAGAAAAAAGTGGAGATGCACTACAATCCCACTTCCTAGATTTAAGCCTAACTTGTGCTGTTATTCTAGAACCTAGATTAGTAACAAGTCAAACACCTTTTCTCAGAGACAACCATCACTATCCAATGCCTCACATGAAAGACAACTAGGAACTCCTTAACAAATGAAGAGAAACATCATGATCTAAGAGCGGCCTAATTGTAGTGAAAATCATACTCCTTTCAAATATATCTCTTATTTGTTACAGTTTTAGTTTTATTGTTCCATTTGAAGTCCAAGGAAGAAATTGCCTGATCCTACTTCAAATTTGTGCTGTTAAGAAAGCCATCTCTAAATCATGCCTTTCCTCAATTTGCCATGTCCTTACTGCATTTTTTCTCAACAAACACATTGAAGTCTAAATTTACATATGATCTTTTCTCATTTTTTTCATCTCTAAGAAATAAGGGGAAATTTCAAACAAGGGACCATGATAGCACATTTAACTTGACAACATGTCTTCTTTACTGATGGACTGGGTTGGATTCTTGATAAACACAAGGATCTAAGCAAAACCAAGACTCATATATAGTTTACAACAACAAAATCCAAACGAATGATATATGCAAAGAGAGTCATAACCTTCACATGGTTATCAATAATAGGGAAGAAAAAAGGTCAGGACTCACCAGAGTCTTTCTCAAACACGCAAATAGTTTAATGTATTTTGAAGATAAGAGATCTTTGTGGATGCAATGAACTGGATAGGTACATAGGTCAAGGCACTCTCGAGGCTATTGTGTGCCAGATATATAAGTTTGAGCCGATGATAAGTTACCAGATCAGGAAGAGAATATATATAGGGGAAATAAAGCAATAGATATTATTTCAAGGATCTCTACTTTTTTCTGAGAAAAATTGGGAACAACAAGGGGTCACCTGAACCTTTATATCAACGTGCATGTAGCTCATGGTGATTATGCAGCAAACCTTAAGAACCAACTGCTGATTTAAATGGTTTAAGACTGCTGTTCAATAGGAATTGCCACCACGATAATAATTACGAAGTCCATAATTGGGAATAAATTGGCAGGAAATGTTCAACAAATTCAGGAAACATCTAGGAATAATTGGATGGTAAAAACCAGGAAGAAAACATGAATGGGATGTCATTTCAATTTCTTTTCAAAAACATTAAATGAGAATGTGACAGTTATTGATGGAATTCATGATTAATTTGATACTCATCAAATGTTAGAATTGTAGGACTGTTTGGGAATTCTTAAAGTTGGGTCTCTGACACCCAAAAGTTGGAATTTTTACCAAAAAATAGACTTAATTATCTAGTGAATTTTATAACCGTGGCTGTATATTTTCATTTTAAGCCAAATCAGAAGGAATATTTATACGAACAAGATTTTACTGATTCAGTAACAGCTCAAAGTGAACCATTTCCGTTTCGCTAACCCAAACAAGAAAATTTTATTGCAGAAAATAGAGCATTTCACAGTTTTTAACCAACTTCCTCAAAGATCAATGATTCGAACGACAGATGGTTTCGCGAACTTACAGTAAGGTCGAAAATGATCAACACCACAGCTCCGAAATTTTCCTTTGAGTTTCAGCCAACCTACTGCAAAAGAATCAAAATTTCCAGAATCGCATTACACAGTAACTTAATGAAGAAAAAGAAAACAAAGAAGAATGATAAAACGAAATCACTATACGTGGTGCGTACATTCCGGAAATGCTCAATACTACCGCAGAATAATCTACCAACGACTCTTCAGAAGAAAATCCTTCTGAGAAATGGAAATGCAAAGAAGTATACTCTCAAATAACCCTAGAGCGACGGCATTTTACCTTTCTCTACTCTCCGAGAGAGGGCTTCTGGCTTCCCGTTCAATGGTTGCAACAGAGAGACGCTCTTCGAGAGCTCCCAGAAGAATCGAATCGAAGGCGAAACTAGGGTCGGGGTGGGGGTCGGGATTTTGTTTTACGAATAAAATGGGGGTTTTACCGGCTGGTCCTGTTATTACCCCCCATGCATAGAGAAACACTTTGAGGACGGAGTTGCGTTTCGGTTAAAAGAACTGGACCCTAAATGACGAAAATACCCTCCAAATAACTTCAAATTTTCAATTGTTGCCACCCGCAGATTCTTTGCGAAACTAAAGTCCAAATAAACAGAAACCAAGATAAGTATTCTTCATCTTTCAAAAACCAGAATCTAAATTCTTCATTCAATAGCGTAAATGAAAAAATAACAAAAAACCGGAAACATGGAAATAAAAACCTTACCTTTCAAAGCTCAGCACTCCTGTCCTCTGCCCTAAAACCTAGGAATTCAACGACACAAAGCAAAAAAACAAATAGATATCAAACTTAATTTCAAAATCCCAGAAGCCACAACCCTCTAAATTCCCGCAAAAAGGCAAAAATAAAACCAAGCTTCTAAAAGCCCAGAGCTCAAGTTCCCCTCAATTTCAACAACACGAGAAAAGACTAACATTTCCGTGAAAATATTCCTAATCAGAGTAGTATTCCCATGCTCTGGCTGCTTAGAACACCAAAACCTTCAAATACTTCCTCCCAATGGAGTCAATCGACATCTCCTTTAATCCTAAAGCCGAACTGTTTCCAAAATTACTCAATGAGGGTATTTCCGTCTCTTCGAAATCGAAAATTTCTTCGGCAATGTGCCATTGTGATTGAAAATGTATGTACACATGTACTGTTCTTATTCGCAGTTCTGTAAAGAGAACGGATTCTCGTCTTCGCTGTCGGCCCCAGCTATAAACGTAGTTGCTGCGACCCCAATTTACATGGTGGGCCCTACATTTTGGTTGATTGGTCCCTCGTTCGGTACACGTGCTGATTGAGTGAGTTTAGAAACTTGAAATTGTACTTTCAGACACGCAAGCGTGGATGATCACCAAATACTCTTAAAGAACAGTCTACAATCAACAACTTGGAAGCGTTTGTGGATATTAAAGTCATTATATCTTAGTGATTTTTATATTATACAATATTAAAAATTCTAAAATCAGATGAACATTAAAAGCTAGAAAAATTAGATGAACAGGCCTAATCAAACTGAGAGGGCACGGCAACTTTAATTGTGTTGGCGCACAGTACTAAGTATTCCTCATGTCTGACAAATGCTTGGACTAAGAAGAAAGCACTCATCCTAGTAGTAAAGATCTCTTGCCTTTTCTTGAAAGACTTATATTTGTTAAGAGCCTTATTATATATTTAAAAACTTGTCCTTTTCAATAAGATCCATCTTTTTAAATTTATTTCTGATTTTTTTAACCCATCTTTTTAAAAATAAAGTATAATTTTCTTTCTTTTTTTTTGCTTTCTATATTTTTATTTCTAAAACTTTATGCTTTTATGATTTTTACCTCATGCGAATTTATATTTTACTAATTTAAAAAGAATTGGAGACTTGATGTAACTGTGGGTTATTGTAGTGTGACGTCGAGGTCATGGGTTTGAGGTGTGGAAACAACCTCTTGCAAGAAAAAAAAAGAAAAAAGGCAAGGCTATGTACTATAAATTCTTGTGGTTTGCCCCTTCGCAGTACCCTACATAACAGGGAGCTTCGTATATTGGCCTACCCTTTTTATGAATTTATGTTTTAACTTTTCATTTTGAGTTTTCTTCCTTTGTTTAATACCAAGCTTTGATCTCTACAACTCCAATTACCAGCTTTCATCTTCTTCTTTTTATTTTTAGAATTTCTCTAACTTTTTTGTTGAACCTTCTTAACTATTTTATTTTTTAAAACTTTTTGGCTTTTCCCATTTCTGCTTTCTTCTAACTTCAAATTTATTTTTATGAATTGAGACATTTTATTTTATTTTATCTATAATAATCATAGTTGCTAATTCTATTTCTGACGATGTTCTCATTTTGCCCACTAGAATGGAACATTCAATATTTGGCTCATCTTGGCATTTATTTTGGACAAATTTTTTGGAAATATAAAAAAGAGTGTAAATATCAATTTTTATGAAATATAAGTTGTATATATGAGTGGTTTCATCATTTAAAGGGAATGAGAAACAAATGCATAGAGTCAAAAGTAATGAAAAGTCAAATGAAAACATTATTTTTCCACTTTATTATGAATTTATCTTTAATATATCATAAATATTGTGATGATATCATAAAAATATCACCAAAATATTTAATATATATACAAACTGAAACAAAATGTTTTAATCGTACTTCAATTTTATTTTTATAGTAGAACAAAGTAATATGCTAAGTCCAGTTGAAACAAAACATATTTGACAATTATAATAATAGCATTTCTTTTTGCTTAAGAAGTTGCTAAGAGGATTGTACATTGACTTTTTTATTTTTATAACTTAAAAAAAAAATTTTGATTTTTTCTCAACTTTGTGCCATTTCTTTCCCTAAGTTTTCAATTTTTTCATTTACCCAAATGTTCAAATTTTCTTGACTTTTTCCCAACCCTTTTTCTTCTCTTTTCCATACATTCTAAAAAATTTAAATTCTATGACTTTTATCCTTGCTGAATTTATCCTAAATCTTAACTTTGTGATTATGGTACCCATTGAAAATGTGCGCTGGTTTCAAGTGGAGGAAAACATTTTTAAGTCGTGGAGACCATTGAAATGTGACGACTCCGTTATCTCACAACATTTATAAAATATACAGATCATACATACATTATCTATACTCTCTCTCTCTCTCTCTCTCTCTCTCTCTCTCTCTCTCTCTCTCTCTCTCTCTCTCTCTCTCTTGCCTTTCCACTCAGTCATCTCACAACATTTATAAAATGTACAGATCATACATACACTATCTATACTCTCTCTGACTATTATGCGCGCCTGGTCTCAACACTCTTGCCTTTCCTTTCTTCACGTTTATCTGTACAAGTAGTGGGGTGAGTATAGGGAAATATACTCAGTAGGTACAACTAATATCACAACTATAAATCAACGCAAATTCACATCCATGCACTCATGCACACAATGAAATATCTCTAGGCATGGTTCCTAATGTTTATTATTATAAATTCACAATATAACATTTACATACCTTTCAAACATTCCATCCAAGGTTTCAAGTCATTTGAGTGCAGTACAAGTATAAGAATAATATGATATGTATACATCAAAAGAGTACTCAGTAAACAAGTGCACAAAATCTATGATAAATTAGTTAAACATTAAATCTCAATTTAAATAATATATAGGAAAGTCCTTGTCAATTTATGTTAAATAAATAAGTTCTCAACATGTAAATATGAATATATCAAATATCAAATCATACAAGGCATCGTCATGCCTAATGGCTAGGATATCTATGACCCTACCACATGCGTGTTGCCCAAAAATCAACCTGCGGCAACTGCCCTATAATAAAACACCGCAATATTATAGCAACTACCTAATAGTGGGACACCACATGCTCAACGCTGACACCAACTACGGGACACTTATCACCATCTCGCATTGAAGTAGAGCAGATCGCGCAGTTTAGCCTTCCCATGATGTTACACTTGAAATTTAACAACTTGGGCCTAGTATCAAAATATCAACCATTAGAAGTGAGTTGCCATCCTTATAACCCTCCCATCACAGTGTCAACTAGGTGAAAGGGCATGTTTAAAACAAATCCTCAGCAATCAACGAATGAAAAATCTCACATTCTAATCATGGTTTTAAAAATACATATTTTCCATTTAAATGCCAATGGATGTTAAATATAAATGATGTGTGAGATTTAATCAGGATAATTATCGATAATGGGTTTTTTATGTTTTATAATATAATAATAATAAAAATATTATATTTTTAATGAAAATTCGACAGAGTTTCCTTTATTTATAGGACAATGCACATTTAACGCATGTGATGCATATCACCTGATAATCATAATTTCATATATTATATAGAAATGGAGACTTTGTCTCCTGACAATTTCATCCAAGGATAATTCAAAAGTTTTCATATAATTCAAGTAATGAGGATGCTATTTTTTAAATATCAAAGATAATCATCAACTACAATTATATGTAGTAATTACATATACGTAACAAAACAATGCATAAGTGAAATAAATATGAAAGCTTAGCAATCTTAGAATTTACCCACCTCAACACGATGATTTAAATTCACCAAAATTGATTACTAGTCAATTTGGATGTTGCTCAACAAATCAGAAAATAAGGTTCAGGGCTTCTATCATCAATTACGAATGAATATGAGAAATATGAAATAAATATCACAATTTAGTCTCTTGATCATAGATTCAAACATTAATATTCTAATTTGAACAACCAGATTATCCCTGATTTGTGGTTTAACCTCAAATCACATATCTTTGAGTGTTGAAAAGTTTAATTTTACACATCAATCAATCATATTTGATGTTCTAAGCTTAAATTACATAGATCTAAGTGCTGGAATGATCAGATATGCAAAGTAACAGTCTGATCAGCATTTGTACATTTAATAAGCCTTTCACTCATTGTTTTCAATCCACATTATCCTTAACATGTAATTCACATTATCATATTCATAGATCTACTGTCTGATCGTGTTTTCAAAGGTCAAATTTGTAGATCTAGTGCCGCTCATGCATCGTGTTTAGATCAAAATTTCAACAGTCAGATGATCTCTAATCTAACTTCTGTTGACACATGTGTGAAATTCACTTAGAAAGGATTCCATCCATATAATTTTTTTCTAATTTTACCTCACCAGAAATTGGTTGCCCACTCCGAAATTCGATCACTGTTGCTGAAGAAGAAGACTGGAAAACATTCGTCGCCGGAGACTGTTATATAGTACAAACATGTAATTGTTTCATGAAATAAAAATATTGCTTTTGTAGATCTTGTCTTCACCTTCACTCCAATGAAAATTTAAGTGTTCTTGTTAACTTTTGCCACCAAAAACACAAGGAAAAACCAATGGAAACCCCGGCTGGTTTTTCCATTGTTGCCAGCTGTAAAAGAACATGAAGGTGAGCAAGAGAGGTGGAGGGAAAAGTGTGGTGACCCGGGTTTTTATAACACATTTTATAATACATTTTGTAAAGATAGGGCTCTTAGAGTAAAAAATAAATAAATTTCGCAAACCAAAGCAGCGGAAATTCTTTTCTTTAGAATTTGTTTTGTAAAACCTAAGTCACCACCTCATACATAACATAAGTAGAATTTTGTATAAGATAAAATTCCATTGAAAGAATATTCTTTTATTAAACTTCAAGATCCATCCAATGGTTCACAGTACACAGCCCATTGTATCCTTATAATACTTGTCCAAATATACAATCCAAATTACAAAGTTCAAAATTCAATACATGTTCTAATACAATGTTTCAAGGGATATACCCTAATTACTTATTCTTCAATTGTTCTTCGAGTCTTGAGCTCCTAAGTCTCCTTCTCTGTATCTGAGATATTGTAAACATTCGAACATTTACAATATCTCAGCAAGCTATGCTTGGTAAGGGATAAGAATGTAAGTTATTTACAGTATAATCTCAATATTCAAGTATCCCATAATTCGTTTTATCATAAACACATTCATTAATAACTATTAGTTATAAGGACATCTCATTTCCTTATCATTTGTGTTTACCTTTATACATACACATTGTATAAGGACAAATCCGTTAAAAATATAAAAATAATCAAGAATCATTTCTATACAAAGCTGATCAACTCTTTTCATTATAAGATATTTGTATCTCAGCCAGTTACTATACAGGGAATTTCTCTTCTTGGGAAAAATATTGGTAATATACAATTACCTGATATTTCATCATGACATCCCTTAAGGCATTTTACTATACCAATTTCATATGCATCATAATGCAAAATAATCAAGGACTATTATGCTTGCAGTTTAATCCGTACAGCGCGCCCGAATAACTGTTCAATAATCCACTTATACCATTCTCAGTGGAAATTACAATATCCATGTCCATATGGGAGGACCATGGCTGTCACAGTGGTGGCCTTTGCATAAATGCCCCACCCGACTTTTAGCCTTTCTTAGGCTTGGTATTCAATATCATCAAGTTTCAGAGAGTCGGTGGCCAAACTCTCTTAACTCTCTTAGCATAGCATCCCCAGGCCTATGTCTGTTTAAAATAAAACCACAAGCCTCCAAGCTTGTATGTAAAATAATACTTATACATATTAGACTATTTGTCTGTTTATCTATGACTGGAATATTTTCTACTTTCCTATTCACTTAGGGTTGTTCTCAATTCTCAACTTGACCATTTAATACTTATTTTCCTCATCATTTGGTTGGATTATATTTCATTTTGAGGTATTTACCTTAATATATTGGTATCATACATGTCAATACTTCAAAACATAAGATCATATATTAGACATGTATATTCATGTAAAGGTATTCTTAATAATCCACCTACCTCAATAAGGTATTCTTACTCCTTGAAATCTGCTATAGTCTCGATCAACATATATCTGTCAAATCATATGTATACTATCATTTTTCTAATCAAGGGTACATACTACATGGTCTTTTGATCATCCTTATGTAGGATGATCTGAATCTTTCTTCCTTGAATATCCTATATCCATGGGTTTAATATCATCTATACAAATACTATCTATATCATACATAACAATCTAATTTACATTGATGTTTCTTTTTCCTTATTGTTTTTGATCATACAAGATCTCATCTTGTTTGATCATCCTTATCCCACTTACTATTTATTAGGGTTAGATAATTTGCTATCTTTTTATGTTCTTATTATTATTCAACCAGTTAGTGTCTTACTTGGTTGAAGATAATTTGTTTCTTCCTATCACTAAACAACTCCTCCTTATTTTAGGATGACCAGTACTTACCAGTTAAAGTCTGCTCAAAAAGTAGTTAATACAACCCTCATGTAAGGAGGCGTTTAGACCTCTCTTACGTCAATGGGAGGTGAGGGAAAAGCACTTAGCTCTTGTATACCCCCTATAACCACAATGTTCAGAGTCCACTAGAGTGGTACTAGCTCAACCTTTGACAAGGTTCCTATGAGCTCTTTACCTTAAGTCCCTTCTCTAATTGATTTTAATTAATTTCCATGGATATGCACAATGTCATCCATGGATGTTCATTATTTTCCTACTTTGGGCCAAGGAAATGATAAATCATTCCTTATATTGTCCTACTAATTATAGCCCTTATTAAGTCAAAATCATTCATTCATCTTAGTTGTCCATGAATTTCTATATTTCATTAGTTTACATTTTTGGTGATTTATGCTCCTTATATCTTAACAATTACTTAAAAATTAAATAAATTTGACAATAAGTAAATCATCAACTTGAAAGCATAAATCAAATATAAGTTTAACAACTATATACTAACATTCTTCCTATGAATGTAACTTAAGCTAGTGAAATAAAACTAACATGATCCTAAGTTATGAAACACATCTTTTATCACAATGAAATCATGTTTAAATCCTAATTTACACTAACATGATACTAAGATAATCAAATCTACTAACAAATTACTCATTTAGGGTATATCATACTAAAATTTAAAGATTACACTATCATGCTTTCTAACTTAGAACACAAATCACATTTACACTTCTATATCCAATAAAAGACAATTAAAACTTAAAACATAAATCACATTTACACTTCTATATCCAATAAAAGATAATTAAAATAATTTTATTAAGATTATTATAAACCTTTAAATATGATCCAACCATTAGATCTTAGGTGTTCTCCTTTAGATTAAGGGTTTTAATTACCTTTAGGGCTTTTAATCCATTAAGATCCAAAAATCATATCCACTTGATTTTGTCACATTTCATCCATGATCTAACTGGATTCCATCATAATATCATCCCTTTAATCCATCCCAAGGATCTGATCATACTTGATCTTATTGATCAAGTGGGTCCCTTTGTATTTTATTTTATTATTTTAGGGTTTTTCTACCATAAAGGGTAGATCCCCTATTTTATCCAAGATCTGTCCAAATTAACCATATATATTACATTATTATATCATCACTAAAATAAATTTTCAAGATCTGATCACCTCAAATCTTGAAGATCTTAGAAATTGGACACTTATTTCTAAAATTTACTTATTTCCAAAATACACAAATAAATTTTAGAAATATTATGACTTCATTAGAAACTAGAAATTACAAGCTTTCCATAACTTCTTTCTGATCTCAATTTGGAGTTCATATGACTTCACAATCTTAAATTGAAGTTTTCAGCCGTTCCTAGGGTCCAGATTTGATATGGGCTCACCAGAATTAATCTCTCTCAATTGAGGGTCCAAATCTTGTTAGATTTTCTTGAAAATTGTACCATAGGGGTTTTTGACCCTTCTGAATCGATTGGAAAGCTCAGATTTTCCATCTGAGCTCTCTATCACCATAAATTGAAGGGTCTGGTATTTACTTTATTTTTGCCATTTTTCATTCAAATTAAATTACAGAAAAATAAAAATTACACTAAAACGTAATAAATATGTATGGGAAGTAGTTCCACCTACCTGATTGGAGAAAAACAATATAATTGATGCCCAATTTGAGAGAATTATCGATTGATGATAATATAGCCCGATTGTCCACCGTTTTGTGATTTTCTATTGTTGGAAACGTTGGATTTTGAAATTGATTTGGGGCTTTTGTATATACTATAGTATAGGATGTTGTGGACGGTGGAATTGATGAGATTCTTCCTGGAACGGAGTGCCTAATTAAATTTAAGTCTCTTGTTCCAATTAGAAAGAGGAGAGAGAAATAAGGAAAAGAGAGTTTGGGGAGGGATGAAGGGGAATTTGGGGCTGAAATTCCAGGGAAGATTTGGAAATTTCATGGTTAAGGTTGTGAAAATTTTTGGAAAATTTTGGGACATTTATAGCCAAATTTGAATTTTTTATCATTTTTTATAAGATATTTTATTACTTTAGAATTTTTAATTACTAATGCATTCTCCATAATGCACTGAACAATTATTGGTGCTTCTAGAACGTTGGCCCACTTTGTGGGCCCCACTTTTTATGTGAAAAGACCTTTTTGCCCTTTTTAACTCCAAAATTGGAGAATAATAGGCAATATTTGTCCGAACTCAGAATCGAGCTACTTAGTGACTTTGGAATCGTATTTCTAAGTACTTCATGAATATTGAGGTCTTATTTCTTGGATATGGGATATGGGTAAAATTACCATTTTACCCCCAAATGGAAAAATAAGGAATTTTCATTTTAACTCAGAATTGAACGTACTCAATGTTGTTTCGATCAGTTTTCCAAGTACATCCATAATTTCTATGTTTTAATTTATAATATAATCTCTATAAAAAGAGAATTTTCAATAACCTAATATTCCAGTCCAGAATTTCTAAAAATTCAAACTTTATTAATTTTTCTTAATAATTTACAAAAATTCGAGGTCATTACAAAAAGGGGGTAGAGAAAAAAGAGAGGGAAGAGACAAGGAGAAGCTTGGCGTAGTGGTTTCTTACCTATGCTAGTGATAGTCGCCAGTGGGGAAAAAATTGACGTCAACAGTTAGGGGAAGGGGGATGCTTGGAGAGAAAAGCTCAACATGAGAGGGAGAGCGATGGGAGAGAGATGGGAGAGGAGAAATCAGGGGAATAGGGGAGGCGGTGGTGCTTCCTTGGCTCCTCCCTATGTGATAGGCAGCCAGGGATAGAGCTCCATGCATTGAGCTCCCCTGGTTCGTCGTTGCGTGGGATCCATCCATTAAGAGGGGGTGCCATTATCAATCTGTGCCCCTTTGTAATTTAGTAAAAAAAAATTGTTTTCTCACCTCTAAACTCCATTTTGTGCAAAATTAGTGTCGTTAGAAAGCACTCTTCACATACATTCTAATTTTTGAGGTTTCAGAGTCAAATTTAGAAGCAAAATTCAATTTTGCACTCAGACTCCCCTTTTAATTATAATACAAATATAGGGTTGTTACATGAAATCATAGAGCATGGGTGACCCAGTGACAAAATTTGAAAGGATTATGGTTTGAAAGAGTTTGATTACATAGAAGACACTTTCTTAATAAAAGGAGTACACTTTTTATGGTACTAATAAAAAGTCTATATGTGGATCCATGTCATTAAACTTGCATGCTATCAATAATTAAGCCAATCTAATGCTAATAGACAACACTTTAGTAATAACTCTAGGTAGCCTTATATTTTTGAAAAAATGAATTCTTGATATAACATAATATCATCAAAATATCATCAAAATAACGTGACATGTGTGTGTGTCTATATATTTATATATATATATATATATATTCAATTTTGTTTTTGAGATTGGACAGAATAATTTGCCAAATTTGGCGGAAGAAAAGTGATTTGACAACTACAATAATAGTATCTCTTTTTGGTTGAGGAGTTTGTATATTTACTTTTAAAAATTTTACAACTTAAAAAATTTGACTTTTTCTCAACTTTTTGTGTTCTTTTTCTTGTACTTCCAAAATTTTAAAATTTCATGGTTTTTATCCTTGCTAACTTTAGCTTGAATCCAAACTTTGTGACTATGGTACCCATTGGGGCGTGTGTGTCAAATTAAGGTAGATGGAGATGTTTTTAAGTCATCTAGACCATCAAAATTGTAGAGCATGGATGGGCAACAACATATATTAAAAGGATTGTAGCATGAATAAGTTCGATTACTTATAAGGTACTTTCTTAATCAAAGAAGTACACTCTTTTGGGTACATGAAAAATCTATACGTGGATCCATATTGTCAAACTTGCATGCCATCAATTGCTAAACAAATGGCTTCGGTCTAATGCTGATAGATAACATGGAGCAGTAATGACTCCAGGTGGCCCTAGATTTTTTAACATCAAAATCACTTACAATGTTAGTCATGACTTAGTTAGGCAATGCTCCAAAATTCTTATTCATTGGATGATCCTATCTGTTGTTGATTTTGTCATGAAATATGTGGTGAAATATTTTATTATGAAAGATATAACTTAAGAAATCAGGCTAAGATCATTCAATGGATGAGAATTTTAGAGCATGGCCACCCATTAGGTATAAAGGACAACATTCTTAGCAATTCGAATCTTAAAAAATATGGGCCTACCATTAGTTACACCCATTCAAATCATTTGGGAAGGGGTAAAAAGGGGTGCATGTATCACATACTAAAGCTATTTACCTTATTCTCCTTTTTATTTGGTCAATAACACTTGAACATGATCTTCACAAGCATTTTCATTAGTTGCTTTTCCTGTCAAAATTGCTATTATATACACTATTGTAGCTAACATTCAAACTCAGCTCAATTACTCTTTGCAGCTTAAACTTCCTGTCACAAGCATTTTCATTAGTTGCTTTTCCTGTCAAAATTGCTATTATATACACTATTGTAGCTAACATTCAAACTCACCTCAATTACTCTTTACAGCTTAAACTTCCAGATCCAATATAGGTGCTAACAAAATTGTAGGATCTAATGGATACAGGGCTTTGTATTTTCAAAATGCTTGGAACTTTGTTGGTCCTCCATTGACCCAAATGGTTTCACTGACCTTTCAAAATAGACATCTACTTACAAAAATTCACCTTACTCACAACGTTAGTTCTAAAATCCTCAAACTTAGAGTCTCTTGACCATCCCACATGCTTTTGTAATTTCATAAGTAAGGTGATTTCAAATATTTTAGTTGCCTATATATAGCCAGTTCTTTCATCATCAATTGATTAGGCCCAAAATGCATTTATTCATGGGTATCACATTTAAGACAACTCATTGTTATATAAAAAACAATACATAGTTTTCATCTTCTTAAAGGTCCAATTGGTAATATGATGATGAAAATGGACCTATTCAACGCACCTGATATGCTCTAGTGGGATTTTCTTAAGGTTAGCTTACTTCAATTCCAATTTTCTAACTGATTGTCAAAGTAATCATGTCATGCATCAATATTTCTACTCTTTTTATCCTTCTCAATGGAAAACCCACCTCATGGATTAAAGCTGGAGCTAGAATTCGTTAAGGAGCTCTTATGTCACCCTATTTTACTATTTCAACTATGCATATGCTTTATTTACTACATTTAGGAGTAGCATTCCCTCAAGCTAGGGCGTATCCTGGCTGTGGTGAAAAATAGGCAAGAGTTGCTAGGGTGTTCTCCCAGAAGTGACGCACTATATCGGATCCCGGGTGTAGTGAAAAATGGGCAAGGGCTACTAGAGCCTCCCCTCCGAAGTGACGTGCTGCATCAGAACCCAGGTGTAGTGAAAAGTGGACATGGGTTCATGCCATGGAGGTCGAGAAAGGCAATAGTAAATAGGATATCTCTAAAACATAAGATTCATATCGCCACATGGAATATAGGAACATTGACAGGTAAGAATTTGGAGTTAGTGAAAGCAATGAAACGTAGAAGAGTCAACATTGCTTATATCAAAGAAACCAAGTGGAAAGGGGCTAAAGCTAGAGAAATAGATGGGTATAAATTATGGTACGTAGAAAAGGAAAATAACAGACATGACATAGGAATAATAGTGGATAAGGAATTAAAGGATAAAGTTGTGAACTTAAAAGAATTAGTGATATAATTATAATAATAAAACATATTCTAGAAAAGTAGATTATAAATGTTATAAGTGCATACGCACCACAAGTAGGGTTGCAAGATATAATCAAGAGATAGTTTTACAAAGATATGGAGGGGGTCATGCAAGAAATTTCCATCACTTAGGTGATATTTATAGGAGCAGACTTAAATGACCATGTAGGAGAAGATAAGGAAGGATATGATAGAATACACAGAGGGTATGGTATAGGTGAACGAAATGAGATGGGGAAGAATATCCTCGATTTTGCTTTGTCATATAACTTGTCTATTGTAAATACACTCTTTAAGAAGAGGGATGAATACTTAATAACCTTTAAAAGTGAACTTCATAAAAGCCAAATAGACTTTTTTCTACTTAGGAATAATGAACTATCTATATGTAAGGATTGTAAGGTGACACCCGATGAGAGTTTAACCTCACAACATAGGTTAATGGTTATGAATATCCATATCAAAAGATGGAAGAAAGGAAATGAACTTAGTAGGTATCCAAAAATTAAGTGGTGGAACTTAAAAGGAGAGAAAATAACCTCGTTCACAAATAAGTTGATGGTGGAAGGAATTTGGAACTATGAAACAGAAGTAAATACCATGAGGATTAATATTGCTGAGTCCATTAAGAAAGTGACAAAAGATGTCTTAGGAGTATCTGAAGGTAAAAGGCAATTAGTAAAGGAAACATGGTGGTGGAGTGAAACAGTGGAAAAAGTTATTAAAGAAAAATGGATGTGTTTTAAAGCATGGCGGAAGACTAGAAATAATGAAAACTATGAACAATATAAGAATGCTAAAAAGGTTGCTAAGAGAATAGTAAGTGAGGCTAAACTTAAAGCATACGATGAGCTCTATAATAAACTAGGAATGAGAGAAGGTGAGAAAGATGTGTTTAAACTTGCAAAAGTAAGAGAATAGAAGGGTCAAGACTTAGATCATGTTCGGTGCATTAGAAGCAATGATCAAAGGGTATTAGTCAAAGATAATGAGTTCAAATAAAGGTGGGGACCATACTTTCAAAAATTGTTAAATGACAATAGCTCTGAGAATATAGAGATTGAAAATACTATAAATCTAAATAACAATGGATATTATAGATATGAACATAGGATTAGAGTACCTGAAGTAAAAGAGGACTTGAAAAAGATGAAATCAAGAAAGGTCATGGGGCCCGATGGTATCCCAATAGAGGTTTTGAAGCATATGGGAGATATTGGGGTAGTTTGGTTGGCTAAGTTGTTTAACAAGATCGTAAAATCAAAGAAAATGCTTAATGAGTGAATGAAAAACTCTATTGTACTAATTTACAAGAATAAAGGAGACATACAGAGCTACACTAATTATCGAGGGATCAAACTTATGAGCCACACTATGAAACTTTTTGAAGAGTGATTGAGAAGAGACTACGACATGAAACAAGTGTATCAAAGAATCAGTTTAGTTTCATGCCTGGGAGGTATACCATGGAAGCTATTTTCTTACTAAGACAATTAGTAGAGAAATATAGGGAGAGGAGGAAAAACCTCCACATGGTCTTTATCAACTTAGAGAAAGCTTATGATAGAGTCCCTATAGAGTTAATATGGAGGGTGTTGGGTGATAAAGGGGTTTCTCGTGGGTATATAGACATAATTAAAGATATGTATGAGGGAGCGGTGACAAATGTTAAGACTACTAGTGGCGTGACTAATGATTTTTCTATCACTGTAGGATTGCACCAAGGATTTGCATTGAGCTCATACCTTTTCACATTGGTTATGGATGAGTTAACAAAACATCTGCACGAGGAGATTCCTTGGTGCATGATATTTGCAGATGATATAGTCTTACTTGATGAGACAAGGGAGGGTGTAAATAAAAAGCTAGAGTTATTGAGAGAAGCATTAGAATCTGAAGGATTTAAAATTAGCCGAATTAAGACAGAATATATGGAATGTAATTTTAGGAGGGAGAGTATGAATGAAACACCAGTCAAGATTGATAACCAAGAAGTCCCCATAAAAGACCACTTTCGGTACTTAGGATCAATGATTCATGAGAGTGGAGAGATTGAGAGATTGAGAGGAAGGTTATCCAGAGAATCCAAGCGGGTTGGAATAAATGGAGATGTGCATCTGGAGTTTTGTGTGATCAGCAGGTGCCTCTCAAACTAAAAGAAAAATTATATAGGATGGCCATAAGGCCGGTCATGCTCCATGGATCAGAGTGTTGGGCAATTAAGGAACATCATACTCATAGGACGAGTGTTGCAGAAATGAGGATGTTGAGATGGATGAGTGGTAAGACAATAAAAGATAGAATTAGAAATGAAAATATTAGAGGAAATTTAAGGGTGGCACCAATAGGTAACAAGATGAGGGAGATTAGACTTAGATGGTTTGGACCACTTTCGGTACTTAGGATCAATGATTCATGAGAGTAGAGAGATTGAGAGGAAGGTTATCTAGAGAATCCAAGCGGGTTGGAACAAATGGAGATGTGCATCTGGAGTTTTGTGTGATCAGCGGGTGCCTCTCAAACTAAAAGGAAAATTATATAGGATGGCCATAAGGCCAGCCATGCTCCATGGATCAGAGTGTTGGGTAGTTAAGGAACATCATACTCATAGGATGAGTGTTGCAGAAATGAGGATGTTGAGATGGATGAGTGGTAAGACAATAAAAGATAGAATTAGAAATGAAAATATTAGAGGAAATTTAAGGGTAGCACCAATAGGTAACAAGATGAGGGAGATTAGACTTAGATGGTTTGGACATGTTCAAAGGAGACCAACAACTGCACCAATTAGAATGAGTGAGGCAATACAAGTAGAAGGTTCTCAATGCGTAAGGGGAAGGCCCAAAAGAACGTGGATAGAAGTGGTGCGAAAAGATTTAAAAACTTTGGGACTAAATGAAGCCATGTTATTTAATAGAGTGGAATGGAGGAATAAGATTCATGTGGCCGACCCCTAATTCGGATAAGGTCTTGATGATGATGATTCAACTAAATAAATTTGAGCCTCTTAATCTATTTCACAACACTTCTCTAATATCCCATGTGCTTTTTAATCAGTTGGGGCCAAGTCACTGGTCATAAATTAGAAGGATGTCTAGAACTAAGATCAATGAGACACATTGATCAAATCTTCAAGGCTAAAATGAGTTAATATTTACTTTTAAAACATAAATATCCCCAAACTTAATTTGTTAAAGCTAAGTATTTGAAAGGAATACATTTTGTAACAATTCAAGCTACACAAACATATTCACCCTTCTAAAAGGAAATACTAATTATCAAACAGGTGTTACATAATGAAAGTCAATATATTGTTGGTAATGGACAATGTATGAATACTTGAAGATGGATCCTTGGCTTCGATATCAAATCAATGAAAAATAGCATTCAACTTCCTATATTTTTTTATCCTAGTGAAAAGCTATAATAGGATCTCATAAATACTCAAATTGGGTCTTGGCATAGTGAGTGTATACAAAATAGGTCAGCTCAAAATATTTGAGTTTTTCCTCGATGGGAGGATGACCTTGTTTGGGCACTTGAATCATTTGGTCATTTAATGTTGAGTCCACTGCATGTAGCCATCAATTACTATGTACTCATGCATTTTCAATATCTATATGATGTGAATTGTGGGATTTAAAGTGTTAACCAAAGATCAAGTTATTTCTTTGGATGACTCCTCGTGTTGGATTATTGACTCAGCAATACACTAATTGTGATGGTCAAAAGAATCCATCATGTTATTAGCATTCTAAGTCTATTGCACATATCTTGTTCCATTGCTAAAAAAATTAGGAAATTTGGTTGCAAGTTGTACATCTATTGCAATTAGTAGTTATACATCATTATAATGTGCAGCAAGCTGTTTTGCAATGGCTTAAACCTAGTCTTGCTCGATCCAAAATAACATCTCCTAGCTCTTAGCACATACTTATGTGATGCATGCAATCTAGACAAGTAGAAACAAGTAACTTCATGGCAAATAAGTTAGTTCAGGATGGTGAAGCAATTACTAATCTAGATAAAACTAACTATCATATGACTAAAGGAGATCATGAGTCTCTATCAAGCTAGAACCAACAAGGCACTAAAATGATTTAAGACAGATTTATTCACGTCAAAGGAGAATCTCCTAATTCAAGATGTGTAAAACTAGACTTTGATGAGTTTGGCCTTAGAAATCCCAGACCAACTAGAGCATAGGTAATTTTAGGAGATGAATATGGGGAATTTACTGCTGCAGCTTGTTCCTATTTTCTCTTACAAACCAATAAGTCGAATTGTGTGCCTTACATTTAAGATTCTACTGCAATAGTAACACAAGCACACATGTATGAACATTAAACTATTTGAACATTTGATTATTGACACCACAATTGGATTAGCAAGGTCTAATGCTAAGCTAAAGATGTTAGGAGAGATATCAGTTTATTTTTTATTTATCTAGTTATTGATTTCCAGAATTAGATCAGGATGAGTCCATCATTGTTGAGAAGTCAATATGAAGACAAACTTGATTGAAACAGTGTCAATCTTAGCCTAAATAACTATCTAAGCTACAAAGAGAGAAGTCCTAAGGAGGTACAGCAGTAGGTGTACTTACATATATCCAAGTTCTTGATCACCTTATGCTATTTTACTTGGTTGACATGAAAACATAGGTATAAATTTTACCACAGATATCTAAGGGCATCCAATCTTTTCACAAAAATTAGTTCACATACTAGATTTTCATAATGAACAAGCAACGACTTTATTAGTTCATTTTTTGGGACTCATAATTCAAATTTTTTTTTCATGTTAAGTACAAAAAAGAACTTATATACATCCAATTGTGGTCCTCACCCTAGACATCTAGAGCCAAATTAATCTTGAATGATGATTTGTTTTCACCCATGAGACCCTCTTATATACACGGTACATTAAGCACACTCTACTAAAAAATGCCTTGGTATAACTCATTCAAAAACTCAACTACTCATCAAAAGTGCTAAGAAAAAATGCCAAATTGTAGCATGTGTCCCAATGTGTCACCCAACATGCATCAAAGTAAAGAAAGCTCTCCACTAATCTACTTATCCAATGTTTTGGATAAATTATGAGAATAATATTAAGGTGTGTGACCCAAAAGCTAGAACAAACACATAAAATTTTAGATTATAAACGAGGAAAGATTGGACTTATCCAAAAGACAAATGTTCTAGAAAGGAATTCTAGAGACTACACCCCAATTCCCAAAGGAATGGATCGTATGTTCCATGTTGATGGTTATAAACTAGTCTTCATTGAGAAATTTCCCAAACAATAATGCTTCAAAGAATCATGCCAACCACTCAAAATTTCATGCTTGTGATCAAAATTCATTTGTATAATAAAAAAATCATACTTGTGAAAGTGAGAAAATGAATCATGTACCCTTGCTTTCACCCTATTGGCTGGCATAACTTATATAAAAGGGGGGTATATCCATGAGAGAAAGCAAGTAAAATCTATGGTAAAGGGCTTTCCTCTTAAAAATCTTTCTTATGTTGGTTCTAGAGCCAAAAAAGTTCAGGAACTCAGCCATAGAGTGAAAGAGTGGTTTCTTGCCCAAGGAATGCGGGTGGAGAGCTCAATACAAACTTTGTATATTTTGGAGGAGCAACTCTTTTTTTTCTCCTTACAAGCAAAGAATCAAAAGCAAATCACTCATGCAAACTCTTCTATATCTAATCATCGCCCAAAGGTGGAAAGTGACAACTCAAACCTACAACCAAGAGCATTCTAGGAGAGATGTCAAGTTGTCTGTGACCAAATATCCTATAAATATATATATGTTTCTATATTAGTCTTGCCTAGATTTCTCATGTATAATTTCTTTATAATAGTTTTGATTTCTTAGTTTATAGTTGAATTATGTGCTTCTAGGCTAGCTTTCTCTTGAATTAGGTAGTCCTTGATGAGAGGGGAAGGAGAGAAGTCAATATTCTCTCCTTTTTGAAGGATCCTCAGTCCTAGCCTAGAGAGGAAGCCGCTTCTTCTCAATTGAAGGAGGAGATTCCTAATCTTTTACTGGGTAGAGTGTCATCCATCTCTTCTCAAAACAATGCATTAATTAGAGTAATTGTTTCAAAAGTACGCATTGCATCCTAGAATCTTACAAAGTAGACACCATTAATTTTTTATATAGTCTATAGTATCTTGACAATGCCATATAGTAGAGAAAGTATATACTAAATGAGATACTTTGGCCCCTTTCAATCTCATAACTAAACCCTTACCCAACCTCTAATATTCTCTTATAATGTTATAGAGTTTTTTTTTTTATTTTTTTTTATGTGGTGAGTAAACATAAAATCATCACTTAAGGAATAACTCAAACCTCCCAAAGAATTACCCTACAACCGCTATAGTAGATATGATAATCTCTCTGAAGTCTAAAAAAAAAATCCCACAAAACTGAGTCACTTCTTTGATTTTTTTTTTGTTAAAATATGATACAATCCTATATTATAAAAATGATACATTTTCACTAGTCCTGACACATCATGACAAAGAAGTTGCAATTGATGTTTTTTTTTCAAAAAAGTGTGTCATTAAATTGGTTAGAGAGCTACCAAAGTAATGTCAATCCAAAAGGTTTAGCCATTTAATACACTCTAAAAATAAAGAGGGACTCACTTCCTCTTCGTTTGTTAACATTGGTGAGCTTCGGCTATTGCTTTTCTCATATTTCTCCATGGTTTTACCATTATATCACTGTTTTAAGCCAAACTTGCTTAAAATTTCTTAACAACCAACCATTGTACTTTTTTATTTGTTTTTTAATAAAAACTCAAACTTTTGATATCTTTCAATTGTATCATGGATTAATTGATCTTTTACATTAATCATCAAATTTGAGGGTTTTTTTTTCATTTTTTTTTCAAAATAGTCCTTTGCCATTAGATTACCGAACACTATTTAGTGAAATATGATGTGGCATGTTGACTTGGAAGTTGACTTGTTGATATAGCAAGGAGTGCCAGCTTAGCATATTTCTCTGCAAAGAAAAGGAGAAAATCCTAGACACCAGTGTCTCCTTCTCCATCATAGTTTAAAACTATTTTTACTACATTTTAGGACTACGTCAACTATTATTATTGTTATTATTATTTTGTCTTTCATTGTATTGTCATCTAAGGTTCGCTTTCATTATACACGGTTAGATAATTTTCAAGCCGGTAGAAAAGTAAAATTTATAATATTTGTGATTCAAATTAATCATTTATGGTTCCCACGAAATAAATTATATTTCTATGTGCCTCAATGAATGGTTTGGATCACCCAAAATGTGGGCCAAGTTGTACTTTAGTAGCAAGAGTAGCCTCTAATCTCTAAAGTTTTGGTTCTTGTCTACCATGTAGGAAATTCATTTGTTACTTCTATTATTAAAGTGATCCATAACATAGAAAAAGATTCATTTTCCAACAATCCTGTCTAGTTAATTGGTATCCTCTATACAAATTCAAGGGTTTCTTATACCTCAACCCTTGCTAAAAGAAGATCACAAGTTAGATCTAGCACATTACTTAACCTTTTAAGTGAGACATGGCATACATTTTATCACTGCCATTGAATATATAAACCATCACTATAATTCAATATTAAAAAATCAAATATATATGATTATCCAATTATGGTTATTGAACATATTTGGTATCTATTCTCATCGGTTTGCTACTTCATGAGGGTTAGTGATCAAAGATTTAGGATCGTGTCGTCAAGTGGATCATCTATCATCCCAATAGATTTGATCATATAACATAAAAAAGGCAGTCCCAGTGCACGAAGCTCCTGCCTATGCGGGGTCCGGGGAAGGGGCAGACAACAAGGGCCTAAAGTACACAGTACTTACCTTGTATTTTGCAAGAGGCTATTTCCACACCTTGAACCCGTGACCTCAAGGTCACATAACGACAACTTTTACCGTTGCGCCAAGGCTCCCCTTCACATAAAAGAAAAAAATCGATCACATGCACTACGCACATGGATTATATGGGTGCCTAGAGAGCCCATTAAGAAAGAGCATGAAGTCCTTGTCACATTTGCATGTTATTTCAAGACCTCATTTAGGCCTACAAACAAGAGATTTGGTAGCTATGCTGTGTGAGAGAAAGCGAATCAGATGAATGTCATAGATCGTTATAAAACAAAAAGAGTAAACTTATTTTTAAATTTCATGATTGCCTATGATACAAGAAGAGAGAGTTGTTGATGCAAAACCATCTATTTTGCAACTATAAAAGGTCCAACAAATAACGTCTTTTAGGCATTCAATGGTAAAGTTGTCGTCAGTTAATTTTGAGGTCTAACATGCATTATTTTTCTATGCAAAATAATGCCCTAGTTTTCATCGAGAGAGAGAGAAAGAGAGAGAGTAAGTTGGTAATGCAGGTAAGTGAAATGAAGGGAGTGGCATGCATTTCGGGATTTGCCGCCTGATAATGGAAAGGAGCGGATGGCGACCTCGTCAAGAAGCGCTTCTCCACCTCACGTCGTGTCTACCTCGTTCTCCTCTCTCTCCACCGCTGAATTCTCCTCCTCTTTGCTTCTTTCAGAGGAATATTCGGTCATTTATACACCTCCCCACCCCCTTCCTCACATTTTCCTTTCTCGCAGGTACTCCCTTCTCTCCCTTCCTTCTTTGATTTTGCTTTCCAATTCGAAGCTCTCAGGTTTCTTGGAATGCAGGCAGAATTCTCTCTTTCTGACCATTTTGTAGCAGTTAGTTTCGATCACATTCTTTGTAGGAATGCAGAAATTACCAGATTTTTAAAGTTATTGTCTTTGTGATTTTTGACGTTGAGCTGGTGAAACTATGCAGGTGTTTGGAGAGGGTTTTCCGTTCTATAGTATTCTGTAATGAGTGCTTGAGTCTCCTGCCCTTTGCCGCATCACACGAGAGAGCCTGCAAGAACGCATCATGGCTGAAGTCATGTCTGGACCTCTTGACCGATTCTCAAGACATGGTATGCAAATTAACTTCACAATATATGTCTCTTTCTTAGTTTTTTATTTTTTATCTTTTCGTTCTCAGATTGGATGAAAGGTGGCTCCGGTTATGTCCATTGCCTTTCCTTGTTTTTGGAATGGTAAAGTTAGTGTTAAGTAAGGAAGAACTTACACATTTGACCGAGGAGGTCAAAAATAGCTACATGTTGTAGGGATATATTTTGCAAAAGACAAAAAAAATTATACAATCCTGAGAACCGAAATTTTCTAGAGCTCGATCTGGTTAGCAATAAGCAATGCTGGGCGATAAACGCCGAGATTGCCCAGTTCATCCACCAACGGTTAACGGATTGGTTTACTAAAGATCATTCAATATCCTGAGTATTGAGCTTGTACCATACGCGATGTAGAATGCCATGAAACCTCCAGGAGTAGTGGCTAACCCCTTTAGCCCACTTGATTATGTCCGTTGCCTGTTAAGATGAAAACTGAATATACTAAATAAATGCCTTGGATTATATGAAATGAATGACGACGGTATGTGTATTTAGTCCTTAGACTAGAAAGTTAGGTAAGAAAGGAAATTGCTGATGTACTGCATTACATGGTGTTTGCCTCTGATCGTTGAGTTCTTCCTAGTTCAGACTTCACAACAGCCTTGGGCAAACCTGTAATAAGGTCATTTTTATCATGCACTAAGATGTGAAATTGATAAAGTTGCCTTCAGAATTGGTGGCAGAAATTGGAAGTGAACCACTGACCTCCAGTTAGAAAAGGCTTTTGCTCTTCTAGAGTAATGATAATGTTTAATAGAATTGCCTCAACTAAAGTCTTCCATCTAAATCTCTGTGATAATTAATGTGAGTAGGAGGAACTGCTCAACCTCGGCTTAAAATCTTTATATTTGGCCAAGCTTAATTATTTTCAGCAGTTCCCGACCTTTACTTCTAGAAATGTAATGAATGATTGAGAATATAAAATAAAATTCTCAGTTATCCACTTTAGCTTCAAGTGATTATTCATTATGGGGATTTTACCAATGAGAAGCTGGCCATTTTGATGAAAGTTTGCAGCTTTTGGTTATTTTCTTTAACAATATGCTGCTTCTTTTGCTAGAAGATCAAGCATACTTTGGTTTGTTTACTTGAATCATGATGACGCAGTGCTGGTAGCTGTGTTCTTATTCTAATATCTGAAGTTATAAGATCTGCCTTCTGTTCATTGTTGACAGGAATCGATGGATCCTCTTTCAATGATAGAAGATCTGATGTTGAGAACTCTGAGGATGAGAGGAGGACTAGGATTGGATCTCTGAAGAAGAAAGCAATCAGTGCGTCCTCAAAGTTCAGGCATTCTTTAACAAAAAAGGGTAGGAGAAGCAGTAAAGTTATGTCTGTTAGCATTGAGGATGTACGCGATGCTGAGGAATTACAGGCAGTTGATGCATTCCGTCAAGCACTTATTTTGGAAGAATTGTTACCCTCTAGGCATGATGATTATCATACAATGCTGAGGTCATTTTCTCTCTATTCTTCCTTTGTTCTACATAAGTGATTTAAAGATGTGCTCTAACATAGAGATGCAGACAAATGTGAAATTGCATGTGCACATTGTATACAATTGTCAATGTTTATTTTGCACCTGATTAGAGCAGCATGTCTTTCTTGAAAGTTGTTAATTTGTACTTTTGATCAATTGCTCCGAAAAGTGGTTTTGAAAAGTCCTTACAAGGACCATTCAGCAACAAAAAAAGAAAAGAGAAAAAGTATAAATGTCACATGACAAGGCAATTCAATTTAAATGTGTATATAGTTATTGCCACAAGCCAGTTAATGGTTTTCATTTAAGGTACATTATTTTTTTTCCTTACTGCAGATTTTTGAAGGCAAGAAAGTTTGATATTGAGAAGACAAAGCAGATGTGGAGTGATATGCTTCAATGGAGGAAGGAATTTGGTGCCGACACAATCATGGAGGTAATAATTATTCCCAAGATTAAATATATACATTCATTTCAAACCTAATAGTCATTGGATACCTTTTTTCTTTTGTAAATGGTGGCCATGTGGATACGATTTGCTTTATCATACTTAAAATTCATAAAAGTAAACTGGATGCTTCTGTAGTTTGGTTTGCATTTCTATGAGGTGAACTTGGTGATCAACATTACATGAAGTTCTTGTTGCTTTATCCTGATTGAGATTACTGCATATTTGCACACAGAGATCATATTTTGATGCAAAAACAGAGATCTTGTTTGACTATATATTATGCACTTCCCTGTTGTGAACAGGTTCATTTTGCAGTAGTCACAACCCACCAAGTAGCAATGAAAATTTGGGAATTCAGTGGGATCTGGCATGCATTGCAAACCTGCAGATGATGATCAATTTAAGAAGGCACAGATAAAGAGGCAAAATTCTATGATAGGATTTGGATTGAAGAGATTATTCAACAAAAGTGTCTAACATAAGCTGCCAAATAATGATAATGTCTCCTATAGTTGCTCCAGTGCCCAAATTTGGATGTAATACTATGAATATGCACTTGGTGATAGCCATACTGAAGAAAAGCATCCACTCAGTACTCCTGAAAAGAAATCATTGTATATTCCCACGTGCTGAGCCGTTTGGGGCTAAACCGCTCTTGTTATCTCAGTTAAGCCAGTTGTCAAAAAATTTCTATTTGATCTGGTGGCGATGCAAATAGTGTTCATCACAGGAAATCTTTCTGCTTCAATTCTTTTATAGGTGAATATACATACATACATACATACATACATATATTTATTTATTTATGTATGTATGTATTCATAATTTGAAGTTCTTAAGCATCACAACTGGACAGAATTTGTTAGAAACCTTACATGATCTGGAGAACAATACACTTTGGGATTTTCAGTATGGAAAGATCTTTAGCATAAAAATTCTTCGCTACTCTATTACTTTTGGTATAATAAAGTCAAAAGAGTGGGACATCTGAGATGCTTCTAGCTTTTGGAGCTTTTCTGGAGGAAGTTTCTAGTTACTGTCCTTTGTCACAAAGGTAAGATGTCTGACTGTCTTGCTATATTATGCAGAGGATCAGTGAATTTATGTAATTCCTACTATCAAAGTATGGACTTTGACTAGTGGGACAAGAACCGTAAATGTTGATGGGCATGAAGTTGTTGTGATGTGGCATGCATAATTGTAATTGGTGCTGCTGATTTTATGAGCCATCACCTTGTGTACCATTGAAGTTTCAAACTTAGCTTTCTCATAGCACTATTCAAGGTCTAGAATGAAATGAGGAGACCAATGACAATGGAGTGGATTCCTGGCTTACAAATCACTGCACTTGATCCCCTGGACATGGTGTGGGCCATAACCATCAAAATTAATTTTGGCATTGGTTGTCTCAAAGATTTATTCTGATATATCACACCATTTTTCTTCTACTTACAATGCTCATTTACATCTTGTTATTCTATCATGTTTTCTTTACCCATTTCTGTAACTTTTTAAAATGGCTGATTCATTTATGATTTTTGTACTATTCTCTCAGGATTTTGAATTCAACGAAGTTGATGAAGTCCTGCAATACTACCCTCAAGGTCATCATGGGATAGATAAAGAAGGAAGGCCTGTCTACATTGAGCAACTGGGCAAAGTTGATTCCACCAAGTTGATGCAAGCTACAACGATGGATCGGTATGTAAAGTATCACGTCCAGGAGTTTGAGAGGAATTTCATTGTCAAGTTCCCAGCATGTTCAATAGCAGCAAAACGACACATTGACCAGAGCACGACAATTTTGGATGTGTCAGGAGTGGTATGTTAGAGTACCCTCATTTTTATTAGAATAAAACATATTCTAGAAACTTCCATTTGAAACAAATGGATGTTTATCTCCCTGAATCTATTAAATTGACTAAGGCATCCCACACTTGCCTTGCTAAAATGGTTCTCTTAACTCTAGAATTCAAGGGAGTGAGGCCATTTAATGGTTATCTGCATGATCGTTTGGGCAATTTGAAGATTTTGGGGTTGTTACTTGTTACTCTCTGTAACTAATAAAATGAGGTCCTTGTAATTCTATCTCCACATAGGGTTTTGTCGTGCACCTGTGTAAATGCAAGACATAAAATGATAAAGTGGTGTTGACAGGGACTTAAACAATTCAATAAGGCTGCAAGGGATCTTGTTATTCGTCTTCAGAAGATTGATGGTGACAACTATCCTGAGGTATATCTCTCTTTTCTCTTTGTCAAAGTATAGATTACAACTATTTGATTTCTTGGAAGTAAGAATTTATGATGCCATTTTGCTCTTTGTACGGCAGACTTTATGTCGTATGTTCATCATCAACGCTGGTCCTGGCTTTAGACTCTTGTGGAACACCGTGAAGTCTTTCCTTGACCCAAAAACAACGGCAAAGATCCATGTATGTAAAAATTGTTTCCTCACATAACCAATACAATGCTGGCTTGACCAAAAACATCCAAATGACCAGTGATGGTTTGTCCCTCAGGTTCTTGGGAATAAGTTCCAGAGCAAGTTGCTTGAAGTAATTGATGCCAGGTGAGTTCCTTTTTTTAAAAATTAATATTCCTTTTTGTATGTCTTGAGGAAACATAAAAGCTAATTTATTCAGATGTTCAAGTGAATTTTTTAAAGCTTAGACTCTTGGGCATTGTCGCTCTCTGTCTCTCTCACATGCACATAGAACCACACAAAAGAACGCGCGTCTGAGACAATGGGAACTTGTCACTTTTGATTATCCAAGCTTTTCTTCAATAAGAATATTTTGCGAAATCTGGATTTGGGTCTGGGTCTTCGTATTGGGTTGATTCAGCCATTCCCCCAGCATCACAAGCTCCTGAATCTTTCTTTAAATTCAGTGCTTTGTATTATGAATTCATATTTATAATTTGAAATTCATAATAGAAACACAAAACTATTAACAGTCGCAGCTAAGTAAAAGATCTTTCTAACCTGGTCCTTGATTTGCGACTTTGCATAGTGAATTGCCGGAATTCTTGGGTGGAACTTGTACATGTGCTGATAAGGGCGGCTGTATGAGGTCTGACAAAGGCCCCTGGAAGGATCCAGAAATCTTGAAGGTTCTCTAATTTTTTTCCCAAGCATTTGCTTAGTATAATCTCATTTACAAGTATATTTGTGACATTGTATTGACAACAATTAGTTGATATTTTCGTGTGTAGATGGTTCAAAATGGTGTACACAAATGTTCAAAGTCAACTGTGAATGCTTCAGGAATCGATGAGAAAACAATTTCTGAGGACGATGTAGTTTATCCAAAGAAGGTATCTACCTGGTGTTAACCACATTCAGCAAGTTTTTCACTGTTTTCTCTACCAACATTCTCTGGATATGTTATTTCATATCTTGCTAGCATGTATTACTCAAGAGTCATCTCTTACTGATGAATAAAATGTGTGTCCTTAATTATTTGTAATATTAAGGCATGTGACTCTTTCAAGAGAGGAATGGTTCTGGAAGCAGATGACAAGCTGTGCTCTTCTCCCAGAATTCAACGGGAATTTATACAGCATCCTCAACTGTCTCCTGTTCGAGAAGAAGTAGGTATTCCATACTTGAATGTAAGGGTTGTTTAAACTTTAACATAGATAACTGATGACTGCTACTCCCATTTGTTGAGAAAACTATGAAAGTGAAACACCTCTTGTTCTGAAGTGCTTCTTACTTACTGTTCGTGTAAAGATATTAGAAATGAACTGTTTTAGATGTCTTACATTAATATGATTAAAGGAATAATCAGCACGTAAACTTGATGCTCATTTAGGTAGTCTAGAATATAGATGTCGAATTATCATGGAATATGTGGAGATTTCATGGTGCCTTCTTTCTTGTTTTTCTCTTGAAATACAGGCGATATGATCTTTGGAAAGTGTTCTAGAGAATTTGTTTGCACAGAAATCTTTAAGTTTCCCGTTCTCCATCTTCTAGTCAGTCTAGTTTTTCAAATTGAAATTTTTTTGTACTTTTTGTAATTATTTTTCTTTTCCTTTCTGTTGTAAAATATATGCAGGTTCCAATTTGCAATGGAAATTTCTCTACTGCTTATGGGTATGATGAATACATCCCAGTGGTAGATAAGGTTGTTGATGTTTGGAAGAGTGATGTGCAAGATGAGAAAATGGCAATTGCCAAAGGTTCACACTTTCTTGCTTATATTTTATATTACTAGTTGATATATTGAATGGAATCTGTAAATGCACATTTTGGCTGGTTCATTTAAGTTGTCAGTTTAAAAGTTGGTTTCAGCCAGGATTTATACTTAAAAAGTAAAAGTAGACCTGGCCTTAATGTGGATCTTGATCCCAGTAAAGTTGGCTGGATGTCATTCCCATTGTGAAGCCGGGGTGGATTTACACCTTTGCTGTTATATTAGGGGTTTTTTATCATGAAAATTCCATCAATTAGATGATTAGCCATCCAATCATTTGCTTTCTTTTTTATGGTCAGACTAAATGTTTTATGAGTGTCAGCGAGAATGTGATTCAGCTCACTGAGTAGGGTATGTGATTCATTGAGGGAATGTTAGTATGACACAACTGGTGGAATTTTTAGCTTATGATCCATCTAGCTGAGCCATGTACTTGGTATTTGGATCATAGAGATGGTTCACCAATTGGATGATATATGAACTGAAGTATGAATTTATCTAGTGCAGTACATCATATAATATCCTCTTGATCCCGTGTCACATTCTGCAGAGAAAAGAATATAAGGATATATTGTTGAATAAGCTTCACATGCATACATAATACCACATAAAGTGGTCGGGTTGCTGTTTACTTCTGAACTTCCATGTTGATGTATTTTAATTGCTAGAAGCTCTCACCAAGTGGGGGAAATCATTTCCCCAACTCATGTTATAGGTGCCTGCTTCCCTGAGTGGAGAAACCAGAGTTTATCCCAATTCTCTGTCTTTTTAATCTTTTATTTTTATGTAATTTTTTATTAGTTATTTTGTCGATTCTTATTTCCCAACTCAACTTGCTCAAGCTTTTATTACCCACTTTTGCTTCTGTTTTGGCAACTAAGGGATGTACCATAGTCTAAAAGACTCAGTTCTTGAATGATTGTGACAACCAAGTCCATAGAGGTTTGACCTGTGAATGTTCACAGTCGCTCATCATTTCCCTACTCATTGGATCTTGTTCCATGTTTAAGATAGTCTTGCCATCTGATTTTCTGGGATGCAATCCATTGTCGAAGTGGCAGATAGATCAATGGCCCTAATCACCATAAAATGTCTCACGTGTAATGTACTTGAGAAGGGAAGTATGACATGGAATCCCAAATAATTCTCAAACCTGGTGAAATTTCTTATACTAAATTTAAAAATGTGCACTATCTTGGCCACTTCTGTAATCTGGCAGTGTTCTTGTTAAAACTGGTTCCCTTTTATTTGTACTCTTCTATATACATACTAATGATATTGATCCTCTATAATTTATTGCCCTAAAGGTCTCTATTTGGTGAACTGGATAAATGATCCAAAAAACTGCTAACAGAACAAGTGTCTTGAAATTGGCAGTAAAATTTGCTTTGATGTCTTAGTGCTTCTTGGGTTTTTCTTCTTATAAGTATAAAAAATTGGCATTTTATTTTTTTGTGTGACATCTACATGATTCTAATATGCTTCTTCACATTTCAAGGTAATGGAGTTTTCTTGTTGTGGCAGGCCTATTTACTGTACCTGAAGTATGTAACGGTCAAGAAGGGATTAGCAACCATCTCATAGCTGGAATCATGGCCTTTGTTATGGGAATTGTCACTGTGCTGAAGCTAACGCGCAACATGCCAAAGAAACTTACTGAGGCAACCCTTGGTTGTTCTACTCCCGTTTACTGTGCTGATGTGATGCTTAAGGGCCAAGCACATCAAAGACAGTTGCCTGTACCTGTTGTTTCTGGTACTGAATACGCATCTGCTATGAAACGCCTGTCTGAGTTAGAAGAGAAGGTGAGCATTCTCAGCAATAAACCTGCTGAAATGCCACGTGAGAAGGAGGAAATGCTGAATGCTGCTGTAAGCCGTGTTGATGCATTGGAATCAGAGCTTATGGCTACCAAGAAGGTAAGTGCAATGATTCTCAGTGAGTAATGGGTGCACTAACTGGATCTTCTCTCAAAACTGAAAGGCTTCTCTTGAAGTTCTTGCAACCTGTTTTTGTAAAATATGGTCTTGTGGGCCTACTTAAAGGATGAGAGCAGAATTGATTTTCTGAAAATGTTTCGTATGACTGAGGAAATGACTGTAAAAAAAGGGCAGCCCCGGTGCACGAAGCTCCCGCCTATGCGGGGTCCGGGGAAGGGGCGGGCCACAATGGCCTAAAGTAGGCAGCCTTACCTTGCATTTTTGCAAGAGGCTGATTCCACGCCTTGAACCCGTGACCTCAAGGTCACATGACGACAACTTTTACCGTTGCGCCAAGGCTCCCCTTCAGGAAATGACTGTAAGAAGTGAATATATATATATATATATATATATATATATATATATATATATATATATATATATATATATATATATATATAGGTATGACTGAGGAAATGACTGTAAGAAGTTATATATATATAAAAGAGATCCGCACTAAACCAATTACAACTGAACTACTAAAGTACTACATATTTAGTACATATAGCAAGGACATGTTCATTACAGACATGAAGACTGATAAAAAAAGGGGCAGCCCTGGTGCATGAAGCTCCCGCATATGCGGGGTCCAGGGTGGACCACAAGGGTCAATAGTAAGCAGCCTTACCTTGCATTTTGCAAGAGGCTGTTTCTATGCCTTGAACCCATGACCTCAAGGTCACACGACAACAACTCTACTGTTGTGCCAAGGCTCCCCTTCATGTGAAGACAGATATAATCCTTTTTCATTTAGAACTACAAAGTTACTACACTTATTTGGCTGGGAGCAGAAAACTTACTAGTTCAAGTTATAGAGAAACCTGATTTCCACTTTGCAATTATGTATATGAATATTTTGTATCTTTTTCAACTCATCAGTATGTTGGTTATAACTCTAGATAGTTTAGTGGCCAATATAGGAGAACATACTTAGTTATATATTGAACATTAGGAACTAAATATAATACCAAGAAATGATAGATCAGAATTTCCCTCATATACAATCAATTGCTATTTCTTTGATTATCTTTTTGGATTTGTGTGTCAAGCTGTGGTTTTGTGCAAAAAGAGGGTTTTGTTTTTGAACAATTGCACTTTTGACAAGCTTGTTCCATGAAAACATTATCTTTTCTTACTTCTTATGTTATGTGCGCATTTATTGTATATATTTTAATCTTTGCCTATTCATCTTGTCAGTAGATTGATGTCCTTGCTTACTACGTACATAATGCATATCTTTTAATATTATGGTTAGATGACTATTGACTATCAGTATTTAGCTTTTCCAATGTCCTCCTGTATGACACTACTCATATAAGATGCAGGGATGTTGAGTATTTTGCTTTCAGCATCATATCCTTCTCTAGATGACTGCATATCTTTTAGTTATCTTTGTGATGACAATGCCATAAGCCTGTCAGTTCTTTCAATTTGGAACTTGTTTCTTTGTTAAGTATGAAAGTTGGCTTGACCAGTTTTTGCTTGTGTTGCTCTCATATCTACAGGCTTTGGAGGATACCCTTGCACGCCAGGAGGAGCTTCTTGCTTATATTGATAAGAAGAAGAAGAAGAAGAGCAAGATGGTATTTTGGGCATAACTTTCATTTAGCATCAAGGTTTATAGTCTTGGAACTTCACTTTGGTGCTATATCCAATTCCACTGTGAACTTTTTTGAAGCCTTTCAAGTAACAAACTTTTGATAAGATGTTTCCTGGATATTTTTTTCCTTGGTCAAGGTTTCTGTCTCCATTATTCAGTGCTCTGGTACTCAGTTGCTTAGAGATTCCTGTGTCCAAATACATGGTCATATTTCTTTTTTTGGTTTTACAAATCTAACAGCACCTTCTCTACCTGAATGTTGTTTCGTTGCATCTCATTGAATTTTTGCAGCAGCTGATTAGGTTTCTAAACGTTGCCTAGTAAATTTTGACTCATTTGGTTTATTTTTAGTTTGGTCCTTACTGGATGATTTGAATCAACTAAGTAGCGGTAATGCAAACCGTAGCCTCTATTTGCTTTAAAATGTGCTCAATGCTGTGGGGTAGGTTTCAGTAGCATGCATCTGGAATATTGTATGTATATATGGTTAAGTGAAAGATGATGCCAAACTTGTTCTCCAGTTTGGAATAGCAGAGATTTGATGTATGACTTGCTAAATGATGCAAATGCTTGTAAATTCCTAAAGGTAGCGTGAAGATTGGTCCCTGGATTCAGCTATTTTCCTGATCTCCCAAATGCAGCATAATTCTGGTATATGAGGTAGCTTCATAGAATCACACCACAGTTGTAGTTGTAGCAGCGTTTAGGACTTAGTCTAGCAACTGTTCCCATCTTCAAATTGCATTGTGTTAAGAGAGAAACTGAACTTGCTTTCTGAACTACACTTGACAATTAATTTGGGCTGCTATAAAATTTCACAAACTTGGGAATTAGGCACCAGAACACAAAGCAGCCGGGTTTATAGTTCACCTGAACAATGACCTCCACCAATCACAGTACAGCTAATGAGAAAGAAATCTCAGGGTTTGAGTAACATGGGATCATTCTTTTTGCATCTCAAGTTATCGTTGTACTTGTTGCCAGCTTCAAATATTGCCTCTTTCTATTTGTCTCACTGAATGTGCTTTGCTTTCCTGATTACAGAATCCATTCTGCTGGTAAGGAGCGGGTAAAGATGGATGCTTTGCTGCTCAAAATAAAGCGCAATTTGCTGAAGCCGGAGTTAGCTTTTGGTTCGCCAAACCCATCTGAATGTACTTTGTCATGATCTTATTGCCAGAAATTAAAATTTCAGATGAATACACCATTTGCCAATTTTTTCATATTACATGCCACCGGAGATGAAACTTTGTATCCTAATAATCAAGAAATGATTTCTAAATAATTTTATAAACTGGTTCTTGATGAACCTGAACTAAAATAAATCTCATGTCCGAAATTAAAGAATTAATTCAAAATGTTGAAAAGTCAAGACACCTTTGAATATCTGTTTATATTCTTTGTAGTGATCTAGTGCCATCCATTATCTTAGTAACCTACTAATATCACGTGACACGTGTGAAAAATATTGAGAGAGAGAGAGAGAGAGCGAGAGAGTGCATTGGCTGTGTGACCTGTAGGTTAAAGGTTTGAGGTGTGAAAATAACCTTTTGCAAAATATAAAGTAAGGATGCATACTAGAGGCCCTTTATACTTTGCCCCTTCTCCTGACATGGAGCTTTGTGCATTCGGCTATCCTTTTTAGCATTGGCCATTTCATAGTTTTTTTCCATTTGCAAACACAATATTTTTTGGAGAAAAAGATATAGAAACTTAAGAAAATGGCATAAAAACATACAATTCCAATCTCCCTTTGCTATATCTTATACATTAGTAAAAAAAATGTAAAAAAAGAAAAAAAGGTAAAAACTCACCTCATCTAGCACTAACCTAGGATCAATGAGCAAACTGAATCAATAAATCGTAAAAAATATTCTTTTGGGACAAAGATAAATAGGTAAATATTACCATACAAGATGGAGAAGAGGGATGAGTTTTTGGTAGCAGAGGAAGTTATTCAATCCAATTATGGTTTTTTGAATTCCAAGCCCAAGCCCTTAAAAGTAGGAGGGAATAGGTAAGACACGTGTGCTAGAGGTAGAGGTAAGTAGTTTTGGCAACTACCTAAAGGTGATAAAAAGTAATCCTGTAAGATTTAAAAGATAACTAGACCTAAGTAAATGAAATTTAAAAATAATGGAGTGACATGTAACTTAGAAACCCAATTATAAGGAACATAATGGATTCAAAGCTCCGTCCTTAGAAGTAAGAACAGGTATTCTCTTGCTATAATAGTATGGGCAGGGCAGTTCCGGTGCACGAAGCTCCTGCCTATGTGGGGTCTGGGGAAGGGGTGGACCACAAGGGCCTATAGTAGGCAGCCTTACCTTGCATTTTGCAAGAGACTGATTCCACCCTTTGAACCCGTGACCTCAAGGTCACATGGGAAAACTTTTACCGTTGCACCAAGGCTCCCCTTCCTTGCTATAATAGTATATATTTCCTATATTCCCAAATACTTGAAATCCTTGTAACAAGAGGAGAAATGCTGTGTCAAACCTCGGACCAAGCATAACAAGGAGAGGGTATTGTTGTTTGTGACCACCTATGCTAGTCAACATTGAATTTCTATTTCGTATGCACACATTTACAATGCAAGCAGCCAAAAGTATTAGTAGGGCTCACTTTCTTCATTGATCCAAACAGTATTCTAGTTCATGCTAAGGATGACCCATGCACCAAAATTAAAATCCATCTGGTGAACCTAAGCCCTCGGTGAAGCTTCAAAATGACAGCTAGGAAATAGCAAAAGCAGCGGTTTACATTCATCATCAAAAGCACTACAAATAGAAGGCTTAATCATAAAACAGTGGATAACTTCTATGCATCTCCCATTCATGGCACAACCAACTAGATGATAAAATAATTGAAATAGTGGGTCTGAACTTTTAATTTATCTTGCTGATATTTCTCCCTTTGTTGGACCCTGCATATGTGGGAGCTTTGTGCACCGGGCTGCTATTTAAAAATATCTGCATGCACTCTGGACCTGTTATTTGTTTGACCTTGCTACGTTATTGACGAACACGAACTGCCTTCTCCCTTTATAGCAAACAAATGAAAGGCCACAAATTGGAGGCTTGGACTTGTTGGATGGGTTCGAACTTTGGGCTCGCATGGCTTATCCACAGTGCAGCCTTACAGACAGATAGCTAGGACCATTGAAAAGGTAAGCTCATTTCTATTGATGAGTAGCAAGCCTCATCATATAACAACGTAGAAAGAAGACAGCTTAGAGCAACCTGCTACCATGATGCACATGCCGCCAGGATTTGAAGGTCCTCAATGGGGTCCCTTATGGAATAGCTCGTGTCCACACAGAAGGAATGAAGCCACAGAACTTTCTTGCTGCATAATCCATAATTCAGAGGTTGTGAGTCAAGGTGCTTAAACAACTGGGCAAAGTGCTCAACTCAAATCCATACACAAAGTTGGGTTAAAGCAAGAGCGAAAGCTTTCTAGCGCACTGGCTCAAGGAGTATTTCTCTGGAAGTTAGAGGGTTCTAAAAATCTAGGCTGCTCATGCGCGTTCCGCAAACTTACTATGTTCGAAATTTGCCAATTTCATCCCAATTTTTTTGGTATTTTTTTCATTGGTTCCACTCACCTTAAAAGGTTCGCTTCACTTACCCTCCCTCTCAGCTCACCTTAAGCTCGTTTAGCTGTCCCTCCAATTCTAATTAGCCTTATCCCCTCCCGCTCCAGGCATGCTAATGTTTTTAGATGGCTGTAACTCTACGTGGGCTCAGTTCTGTAAAGATTGAGTAGTTCAGAATGTTGGCTTTGACTAAGATGAGTCATGGTCTAAAATTTCTCATCTATTAGATAATCTTAACCACTATTTTCTCGTGTTCTATAGTAAACAGTAAAAAGTTTCAATGTCCATTTTATAAATGAAAACAACAATGGAAGGGATCATTCAAAAGCGCAGTTCTGGTGTACAAAGCTCCTACCTAATAGCTTCTAGTACGCAGCCTTACCTTGTACTTTTACGAGAGGGTATTTCCACGCCTTGAACTTGAACCCGTGACCTCATAGTTACAATTATTCAATGGATAATAATTTTTAACCTGTAAGAAATCTAAAGTTGAAGTAACAGGACGAATAAATTCTGGCTGAAAAAATGTGTAGCATTGATCTCACTGCAAAAATTTTCAGAAGAAAACACAAGTTCCAAGACAAAAATTTCATGGCACTCTCTCATTTGGTAGCTTGTCCAGCAAGTTAGCGATTAGCTCTTCATTTTTTGATAATAAATATACATGGGGCTTGAAAAACTTGGTACAAACGATGATCCGTTCAATGGCTAACAGTGCATTTGTGGTAAAATCGTCCAATGTCACGGTTTTTGGGGATAGAAGATATCGGAACCAAACATCAAGTGGACGGCCCCGATCAACCGGATGTGGGCCCGGCTATTGGAAAGTGGGGTCCCCGGAGGAGCATTCTAAAGAAGTAATATTCTTTCCCTTTTCTTTTTCTTGGAAAATCTTCCTAGGGTAAAGAAAATCGGCACCGGTGCACAACAGAAACCAATCAGCTTCCGTTACGTGGATCCCACCATCCCTCTCTGGGCTGGGCAGGCATTTTCGAAAAGCGAGAAGGTACAGTAAGGGTATTTTCGTCATTTGGGTAGGAAACATTTCCAAATGCCCTCTTAACTACACCAGCCCGATAGCGGGCTTCGTTCCATATTTGGCAGTTACATTATGGACGCACTTATTTTCCCAAGGAAAATATGAGCGGCTGGAAATCTAGGTGGAGCCCGCCTGTTCTATGATCAGAACCGTTGGTGGAGCCTCCCTTAGTGTAGATGCTTAGATAATTCCAAAGAGTCCCCGCACTGACAGAAAAGTGGGCCCACTCGCGCTTCTGCCGGTTCACATTCTCCCCAAGAAAAACGCGCTCGTTTATTATATATGCTTCCTCCATTTTCCGTCTGTCGCTCTGTTTCTTATGCTTGTACGTTCTCTCTCTCTCTCTTCTGCTGCTGTCGTAGCTTCTGAAGAATTTCTTCCTTTTTCCTGAGACCAAACATTGCAATTCGAATCCATTTTTTACCAGGTTCGTCCCCTTTTTTTCTTCCTTTCCCTTTCTTTTTATTGTTCTTCTTTTGCAGAATAAGCATATCTTCATGGATTTCTGCTAGCAGAAATGTGAAAGTTGTTCTACTTTTTGGGCTCTCTGCAACTGAAAATCAATATGAACTTTGCTTCTGTTTCTGCATGTCGTTTGCTGCACGGCTTTCCGGTTGCGGATTTTAATAAGCAAACATAGTTTTCAGATGGTTGTTGAGAGAGTGTGCTTTTTATGGAGATTAGCTTGCTGCATTGTGCAAATAGTGACTGAATTTGTTATGGGGTTTCAGCAGAAGAAACATTTTCTCCTATTTTGGAGTGGAATAGCTCTACTTCTTACACTTTTACACGTTTATGCGTCCCTAGCTGCTTAGCCTTTGTTGGGCATGGGGATGGAAGAAGAACTTGGTTTTTTGGCTGGACAAAAATTGTTCAAACATTGATGAAACAGTTTCCAAACCTTGGGTTGGTTGTTCTTAAGCAATTTTAGCAATGCGACGGGGGTGCCAAAGCTGGAGGGAATACTATCCAGGGATGATGTTATCCGTGGTTTCGTTATCCCTGTGGCGAACATTGAAAGTGAAATTATGTTGCCGAATACCATTTTTTGATTGCCAAGAGTAAAAGAAAACGCAAAACAAAGCAAAGTCTCTGAAAGTGGTAACTATGTTTTTTTATGGGCCAATCTGTGTTTACAGGTCTTTGAATGTCATATTTTTTCTTTATCTAAGCACAGTTTGTGTGTGGCGCTTGTAAATTTCTCTAACTCATTGTAGATCAGTGTTCCAGAACCTTGTTTTCTTGATCGTAGTTTGAGCACATCCAAGCTTCGTTTGCAGTGATCTTGTTCAGCTGTTTTCGATATTTAGACTAGCTGTCTTTGGCTATCCATTTTCTTCTGGGTTTACACTGTTTCTTTCATGATGTACTGGGGAGAATCTCTCTCACCTGTAAGTAAGAACCTGGGTATCCAGCATCTGCAAGTTTTTTGTTTTTTGATTAAATTCTTGTCACCTTACAAAAGATTTTGTTAGTTGTTAAATATTTCATCTGGGTTAAGTTGTTAACCTTTATGTCAGCATATCACAAATGAGTTTAAATATTTTTCTTGGGGAGTTTAGAGCCAAAATGTGTACACAAATCAACTTGACATGGCTTCTGCTTCTATTTTCTAATGAATTGCTTCTTTCTGAGTTTAAAAGGTCTCCACTTTTATCCTTTTAGTCATCTGTTTTTATAAGAATTTGTATAGGTATGATATTACTGTGAGGTTTCTTGATTTTTTAGAAGTCAACATTTATGAACTTATTATTTCGTGCTGCATTCATATTTTAACTTCACTAGACTTTATCCTAATTGATGTCTTGTGTATGATATTGTCGTTGTATGGACGATCAAAGAGATGGACAATAATCACTTATCACCCCTCATTGAAGAAGGAGAAATATGTAGCATCAGTTTTAGTATGTCCACCTCCCAGGAAATGGTGAGTATTAAGTTGGTTTTTCTTTGACATCTTTCATTTATTAATCCTTCTCCATGGCATTACTTGCTGGATGATCTATTTGGAATCCTGTTTGTCACTTAAAGTTGGTTGTGTGCTATGTTCTTCTAGGGTATGAATGTATGCTACTCCGTGGAAAATATTTCATAATATTTGGGAGATAAACTATGGATTTGAAGTCTCAGAACTAATCAAAGAGGGCTGGACACTGATTTCTGTCCATTTTGTCCCGTATATTCTTCTTTTTATCAGTCATAATTAAAGTTTGTTACTAGCGCAATAGTGAAACGTAACCTATCCATGACAACCAATCTTCTGTGTGCATTGTCTGTTCAGTACAATATTTGGTCGATTAAAGATCCACGTAGGGCAGCTCCTGCATTTGAGAAATATAACGGTCTTTTTCTGTTGTTATGGTTACTATTAGTTAATTTAGTTGGGATGGAAATTACTAGAGCTACTCCAACAGGTAAGGTTATAGAGGAAGATCAATGATACCAAATGAAAGACGGTTGGAATCTCCTTGTCACTCTACAGTCTTGTTACCTTCAGATGTAATTGAGCAGAACAAAAGAATATAACGACCATCAAAAGAATTCCTTCTTCCAAGCATTAGGAGGACATTGCCTCATTTGTTTATCCATTTTCTAAAACCAGTAAATCTAAGCAGCTTTCAGATTATTGTAGCCAATATGATTGATTGGCTTTGATATATAAATTAGTGGATCCCCAATTTAAATATATGTAAATACCAGTGCAAAAAATCAAATGCTTAGTTGAGTTAAGAATGGATGAGAATATCCTTTGCACAGAAGGATAGAACTCAAAAACATTATAGTGTTAGATCAAATTCATATTTCACAATTTTATTTTTTTTTAAGATCTAAATTTGAGATATTCCCCGATGACATGCTTTGTAGAGTTGAGTTAATAATAGTTTGCCTCTTATTTGGATAAGCTTTTCCAAACAGATGCCTAGCTCTTTAAATCTGTTGAAATTTTGAGTTGACAACCTCCATATGGCACCATCCTCAAAATTACCCCTTCTTTGCTTGCGTTCCTTAACGTCAACTTCTAATTGTTAATATTCCAGCTAATTCTTCCTCATTGAAAGATGCAAACCTAGGAAATAGTGGATTCTTATCTGCTATGGTTGAAGGAATCGTATCTTGATCATTGTTGAAGTTTATGCTGTATTTCTGATATTTATCATCAACTCCTGGGGGCTATCATCTGTTTAGTGGTTAAGGTATGGATCTGAGTGCTCAATAGCTATGTTCTTTAGGTTTCCTACAATAGTGTTACGCATTTAATATTGATAAATCCACAATGTTTGATTTCCTTCTCTGGTTTTCTCATATTCTGCGACATGCTTTTCGTTTTCAACTACTAGAATATCACATTTCTGTAACTTCTTCTTAATTGCGAACAAGATATCTAATTCTTGTCTTCTTTCAACAGTATTTTCTGTTTTAGTTGTTTCCTTTTGTCTAACATCTTTAATTAACGTCTTGCACCTTTTTTTCTTTGACCTTATGAATACATGTGTATGTGTGTATATGTTCTTATGTGTCTTTGTATTTATGCATAGGCATGCATATATAATCTTTATGGCTTGCTTTTGCCTTTGCAGAGAGTGTCGTCCATAAGTGATTGCCCAATAAGCCACGCAAGTCAACTTGGAAATCCCTTCCTTGGTCTTCCATTGCAATCTGGGAAATGTGAATCTTGTGGCACCTCCGAAAATGGATGCTGTGAAGGTGTAGATTCTTCACCTAATTTGTTTATGATTGAAAAATGAAACTCGCAGAATATGATTTCTTGAACAATGAAATCAATTAAATAAGTTAAGAGCCCATATGAAAGTCAATATGTCATTCATAAAGAACGGACCAACTCATTGTACATGAACTGCAAATGACCACAAGCCTTCTCCTTTCCTTTTCATTCTTTACCTCTTCAAGCTAATATGTGCTGTTGGCTTTTGTTTAGGTCATTTTGGGTATATTGAATTGCCAATACCAATCTACCATCCATGCCATATCAGTGGAACTAAAGAGTATACTAAACTTCATGTGCTTGAAGCGCTTGAGGGTAAAGAACAGCAAGGTATTCCTATTCCCTTATGTGAACAATTTTATTTTTGTGTGTGTGTGTGTGTGTGTGTAACTTTCTATTATTATTTCTTTTATAGTTGATGTTTAGATTTCTTCAACATCTCATGGTATTTGCTAAAGCATTCTGGAAGGCAGGTATGATGCACATGTTTGCATTTCATCCTTCTTTCATTTGTTGAGTAATGAATATTCTGCTTTAGGATTACATTTTTTCATGGTGCTACTTACTTCATAGTTAATACTCTAGGCTGCAACTTTGGGAAAATAAAAATTTTCTATTCTTCCTATCATTCATTTGGTCTTTACAAATAGCTGGAACACTTAATGAGTTTTTTGAGACATACACAAGATGAGCTGATAACTGCTTATTGGAGATGGTGCTCAAAGAACCTAAGTTTGAGATATACATGGAGTAATGATAATTCCATCCCCACATTTATACTTTGGCCCTCCTTTGTTGTCTGTTGGTTGAAGTCTAAGGAAAAAAGGACGTGTTCTAAAAAAGAAGCAAACGGATAGTGGTGGAACTGCCACAGAAGTCATGGAATTATCAATACCCTTAAATCTTTGCTAAGAGGATAGCAATATTTCTTTCTCATTTTGCTTCTTGAGTGGTTGCACTTTAATGTTTACAATTATATCATTCTAATTCTTGTTCTTTCACCCCAAGTATCAGATTGGTTATTGTGTATTTCAAAGTGACATTCAAATACTTGTGTAATGTAAGGCAACATATCATTTCAAACATGATATAATACCCATTGCTCATATAATATAATCACAACTTCTTCATACAATAAGTTGTTAGCTTTCAATGATAGGTTATCTCTTTGAATTAGCTAGCATACTTTTCTTCTTGCTACTTCTAACATTTGCTGTTTATAATTTTAGAGCTCAGTAATCTTATTCCATTGTCTAAGTCATATCTCGTTTAGTTTAAATTTATCCACACTTGTGGTTCCCTTTCTCATGCTCTGCAAAATGCATAATGTCATTCTAAGCTTTGTTTTGGATTATATTATGTTTCTCGTGTGCATCTGTATTATGTATTGTAGCTACAGAATGTTGTTCCTTACATTTTTTATAATTATAGTTAATTGACTAACACGATCTATTTACTGAAGTTGTATTCCTTCTAATCTAATCATTTTTTGGAATTTTTTTAGGTGTTGCACGACCAAAGGATCAAAAGGTGTCCAGATTTCTCATGTTCAACTTGCCAGGTAATAGTTAAAATATGGAAAAGAAAGATTTCTTATTTAATCTTATTTCTGATATTTGAAGAGTTGTACTTACTTTCTTTTTCCAGAAATACTGACAGAGGGAGCTGGTAACTTTATTAGGTTGTATTCTGTTTTTGCTTTTTGGCAACTTCTCCAAGATTTTGGTTTTTCCTCTACTATGTACAACTAGTAGCATTCTGTAAATTTTTATGGTGCAACAAAGACTGGCAAACTAAAAGAGGATTGACTATGCCAAAACAGGTGTAGAAGTACCATTTTTCTAGAAGTCTTGTTCTCTAGATCAGAATAACGGCGTTGACTTTTACTGCTCTGTGGAATACACATAGGCTCCAAATTTCAGAATCTAATTAGTAGTAATTTTACTCTTGTTTCTTTTTATTACAATTTCATTTTCTTTTCCTTTATATATACGTAAATACATACACTACCACCAATACACCACTTATTCCAAAAGAAAGAACACACATGCTAAAAGCGCAGCCCCACTGCATGAAGCTCCCACTTATGCGGGTGGACTATAAGAGCACTTATGCAGGAGGACTATAAGAGCTTATAGTAGACAGTCTTTTCTTGTATTTTGAAACAGGCTGATTTCAAGCCTTGAACCCGGGACCTCAAAGTCACTTGAAGACAACTTTTACTGTTGCGCCAAGCCTCAAAGAACATACGTGCTATAGGAGGAAAAAAGTGACAAATGTCTACGAGAGAATGGTCAAGTTGTTATACAGTTAGGATTGGGGAAGGGTGGAAGAAATTCTGTTAGGGAGGGGAATAAGAAGGGAGAGGGGGAACTAGAGGAAAGGAAGGAGGGGAAGACCCGTGAAGGGGTGAAGGCAGGGGTGGCCTGCGGAGGAGGAAACTCCTGTTGTTATCTTTCCTGGCATTGATTTCTTCTCTTACAGATTGTACTCACTTCTACTGAGTAAACCCAATCCAAGTTTCCTTTCTTTTTCTTCTACTTCTGTGTGCTTTTGGCATTTCTTCCTGCCGACCCAACAATTGGTATCAGAGTTGGCAAATCTGGGCATGGTTAGAACCCGAATGGAAAGAACCAAAAGCATGGAGAAGGAGATGGAAGGCATGCGCTAGGAGGTTGGCAACCTAAAGGAGGATATTGGCAGGATATAGGAAAATGTTGCCGCCATGGGTGAGTATTTACTGGAAATCAGGAGTTGGATGCATCAAAGAGAGGAGACGGCGGGCACTCCATCACGCTGGGAGGGGGAAAGAGGAAGGGCAAGGCCAACGGAGGTGGGGGAAAACTCTAATGGGGGAGACCCTAGCCGATCAGGAACGCATGAGTTTCTGGCTGCCGATTTTCATCATCGGAAGCTCGATTTCCCAGTCTTCGATGGCTTGGACCCATACGAGTGGTTGTGCCGGGCAGAGAGATACTCTCAGGTCAACCAGGTCGCCAACGGTGACAAGGTTGCAACGGTCGCCGTTTGCCTGGAAGGCGGTGCCCTCCACTGGTTCTTGTGGGTGGAGTCTTGGACGCCTTTTCAATCGTGGGTGACGTTCCATGCAGCTCTCCTCCAGCAATTCCGTCCGACACAGTCGAATGACAACTACGAAACCCTTCTCGCCCTCTGGCAGGATGGAACCGTGGCAGACTACCGCCGGAGCTTCGAACTTCTATCGGGACCGCTGGTGGACCTGTCCGACGAGCTCCTCAAGGAGACCTTCGTGAACGGGCTGAAGGATGAGATTAAAGCAGTGGTGAAGGTGTTCAGGCCCAAGATGTTATTTAGGCTCATGAACTAGCCCACAAAATTGAAGAAAAAATACAGCCCTGGATCGAGCAAAGGCCCATTGGGCCGAACTGGACTTGGGCCCAAATTGTCTCGACACCTCATAGTCCACACGAAGGGCACGAGTCCAGGATCGGGGTTCCCGGGGTAGAATCGTAATTTTACCCAAACCCTAGCTCGGGTACTGGATGCGATGAGGGAGACGACTGCGCGAGGAGGAGAACGGGAATCTCTCGCCAGTGACGCCAGCAACGGCCGTAGGGACTCCTTCCAGCGTCTCATTGACCGCGAGTTCCAACAGAAATGAGGCTTAGGGCTCTGCTACAGGTGTGATGAATGTTTCACCCCGCCATCGCTGGAAGAGTCGGCAACTACAGGTTCTCATCCTGGCCGACGATGACAATGAAGCTGCCCTCGACGAAGCTCTAACACGGGTGGAGCACGAGCAGTCGGAAGAGGAAACTCCTCAGATGGAGTTATCCATGCACGCCTTTGCCGGAATCTCACAGGGCAAGGTCAGGAAATTGAACGGCAACATCGGGTTTGCGACAGTGGTGATTCTGATTGATAGCGGAGCGTAGCATAACTTCATCTCCCGGAGCTTGGTGGAAGACCTCGGGTTACCAGTCACCGACACCCGACTCTTTGGAGTTCAGATAGGAGACGGGTTTTGCTTGAAGGGAGCCGAGATCTGCCGGAATCTCACCCTCACTCTTCCCGGGGTCGATCTTCAACAGGATTTTCACCTCTTTGAGCTACACAGAGTGGATATCGCTCTATGCATCACTTGGTTACAAACCCTAGGTGAGGTTTCAGCCAGCTACATAAACCTCACCATGACATTCTCATCACATGGCAAGCAAATTACCCTGCAGGGAGACCCTGCTCTGACCCGATCATTGGCAACTCTCAAATCATTCATCAAACTCAAACCAGGCTCCGGCAGCAGCTTCCTGGTCGAGTATCAGGGTTTCCTAACCATTGCCAGTGCAACGGTCAGCAGTGTGCAGCCGCAGGTTAAGACGGTCTTGGCGAAATTCCCTCGTTCGATCAACCTCTGCAATTACCGGCCAACAGAGTACAAGATCATGCCATTTGACTGAAGGAGGGAGCTGAACCTCCCAACATCAGACCTTACTGTTACCCACATTGCCAGAAGAACGAGATAGAGCGGATCATCAGGGAGCTATTGCTTGCCGGAGTAATTTGCCCTAGCACCAGCCCCTTTTCCATCCCAGTGTTGTTGGTCAAGAAGAACGATGGGAGCTCGCGATTTTGCGTGAACTACAAGGCTTTAAACAAGATCCTGTCTCAGCAATTGCAGAGAGAGATCCATATGCTATCTTGATTTTTTTGTTCCTGCACATGGATGATAAGTTGAGAAAAGATTGGAGTAACTTGTCATATAATTAGTTGCTCCTGAATCTATGATCCAAGAGTTGCTTTGGCTGGGATTGACACTAAGAAGGGTAGTAATGAAGTTACCGTTTTAGGCCAAAGAACAAGAGGGGTTAGCATTGAATTGTGGAGATTAGAAGAGTTTGTATAGGTGCTTTAGCTGTTCCTTAGAGAATGGAGATGTTTCTGAATTGATTTGCTGTCCCTAGTTCTTTTCATGTGAGGTTTGGAATGCTCGGTTGTCTTTTCCAGGTTTCTTCTTCAAATTTGGAGGCTTTCCATGGAGTTTCTAGTATGTTTCTTTTGTGTACCATGACTTCTTGTGATGTTCACACCAGGGTTTCTTCCTTCTTTCACCAATGGGATCAGTACTTCCAGAAATAAGGGCAGAATTATCATTTTTCACAACAGATTTGTGTTCCTAATTAGTTAATATAACCTTCCTCTTGGTTTCTTCTCTTCTAATCTCAGAAAAGGTTTCTCGGATGGTAGAGGTTTCTTTCCAAGGATCCAACCCTTAACTTCATCCAAATCACGATTGAGGCCAGCCAAGAATAGACACACGATCATTCTTCTCCTTCTTTATAATTTTTACACTATCAATAGGGCAGTCCCATTCATCATCATAGCTCTGGTCCAATTCTTGCCATAATGAAACCATCTCATTATAGTACATTGTGACTTCCCTTTCTCCTTATTTTGATTGTCACAGTTTTGTTTTTAGATCAAAGATTTGAGATGAGTTTTCTAAGGGAGAGCCTTCCACACATCTTTTGCAGTGGGGGGAAAAAGATAGGGTTTACTTATAGTCTGCTCCATTGAGTTGATAAGCCAGGCCATGATTAGTGAGTTTTCTGACCTCCAAGCACTCATATTCGAATTTCCAACCTCTGGTTGCTTCACTTCTCCCATCAAATGCCCAAGTTTTCCCCTACCATTAATTGCTAGCTTCACGGATTGAGCCCATTCCAGGCAGTTTTTCCTATTTAACTTGTGAGAAGTTAATTGGAATGAAGTATTTGGGGAAAAGTGGTTTGTACTACGGTTTGACATGGCTCTCCCTAATGAGAAACTTCCAGCAGTTGTTTTCGATGAATCAAAGGTTCTTCTAGCCCCAGTCATGACTGTTTTAGCCATTTAAAAGCAGATTAAGAGCCTAAGCTCTGATATCATGAAAGTTTAGACGAAAATGAATGTATTTTTCTATCTTATTAGAGAAAAAATTACACTAATATATATATAGGGAAGCATGGCAACAGACCTGCCATTGAATCCCATGGATTAGGCTAAAGGAAATCCCTTAATATAAGGTTCAAACTAGGAATAAAAGGAAAGGAGATTTTCATATTCAAATCTGATCCTAATCTCCATTATTTATGGAAACAAACTAAGATAAGATCAAAACTAATCCCTAGAAACTAGGAACTAAATTTGAGAGAAATTTTCCTAACATATCCGACACTTACTCATTGAAAGAAAAAGAAAAACACAGAGGCCCTACAGACCCCAACAAAGATTAAAACATATGAATGGAAGAAGTAAAGAAAGATCAAAAGAAAGTTGGTTCTAAATAACAAGATGGTTGTGGAATAGAACAAGATTAGCTTAGGAATGACCATTGCAATTCTTTTTTTGATGAACTTGAGGAATAATTTCATAAAAGTAAAAAAATCCTTCATCTTACTTTTCAAACAAAAAAAGTAAAAAAATGCATCATCTCTCCACAGAGAACAGATTCTTTTGAGGAAATATCATTTTCTTAATGTAGTTATTACCAACAAAGAATACCTTCTATGTAGTTCTCTTAAACGCTGCTGTTGATACTGGGCACTTTTGGAATCTTTAGTTCCCTCTGGGATCACTTGAAAGCAGCTACTTTGTCCTGTGCAGGACTGCATTTCCATGCTATTTGCGGAAGAAATAGTTGCATCTATTCCAAATTTACTGATCTTGCAACTTCATTTGGGAACTCCAAGAATATCAATTTCTCCTCTCTTGATCCCTTGTTGGAAGGCTTCCATAGATTACTTAGGTTACCTGAAAAGGAAGAATATGCAGAAACTTATCTAGTTACAAATCAACCAGTGAGGAGGAATATCATTAAAAGATCAAAATTATTCTTGTATATAATTTTTTCCTAGATTTCTGTTGATAATGGCAGCTGTGACATTCTTCTTTCCAAATATTTACCCTGGCCAACAGTTGCATTCTTTTGTTTGAAAGATCTTCCTTTCAAGAGTTCATGGCCCTAAGAATTTGCTGTCAAGAGAAATAGCAGCCTCCAATCATAAAGAACGGAATAAACTAAGGCGTTTTAGCCCCGAAAGAAGGAGCCTTTCCAGAGATCATGGGTTTAAGGCTTCTTGTGGGCATGTACCTCACTTTTAGAAAACAAAAATAATGGTGATCTAAGTTGTTTGCATAAGATGGTGGAGCTAAAAGGTGCCAATTGACAGGGAATTTAAACTAATTGATCTTATGAAGGAATTGACTCATCAGTTGTGTGAAATCATTTCTTTTGAATGGAAAAAACAAAAAGATTATCTCCAGAACTATGATTGCCGCCGAGCCCTCTCTTCAATTTACACCAGAGATAACAGGATTGCATCTGTTTATGTATTTACAATGTGTGTCTCATATATTTACAAACATGCCTATGGTTTTTCAATTTCATGGTACTTTTTGACGGACAGGTCCTCCTTTTTGGCTTGGCTTGAGAACTTGTTTTAAAATCTTTTTTGGTCTCATTTTTTAAATGGAGAACATTACTCTTGCAACTTCAAATTATTCACTGTGTCCATTACCTCTATCGTGCTGCTTATTTAGAACTGAAATTGCCATCTAGGTCAAGACTGCAGGAAGGTTTGTGGAATTTCTTGGAAAAATATGGGTTTCGTTATGGTGGTAGCACCCCTTTTCGGCCTTTGCTTCCTTTTGAGGTGTGTCTTTGCTGCTTTTGATACATCTTCCCTCATGTCAGTGTGAAAGTTGTTATGATTTAATTCCAATAATAATCAATACATGTTGTATATCAAACTATCATATCTTTATGTCTTTTTTCCATCTGATGTTAATCAACAGTTTGTCTAATTTCAAATATGATATTTATTTCTTTGAATAGTTCTCCTAATATGCATTCATTTATGTAATACATGATGTAGTTTCAAATTTCTGATCTACTACGATTTGTAAGTAGCTAGACTTGCATGTAGACTTTTGTTTAAACTGACTTCCAACTGCATCTTTAGGCAAACGGCATGCTCCTTGTATGTTTGGCTTTGTCAATTTTCTGTCCAAGAAGCTTTGTCTTATAACTGTAGTATGACTACAAAACTGAAGTGTGCTCACTGTTTTTCTTTGTGTTCTACTTGTTACGTCATCATCTATTCTTGTGATATCCTCCTAATATTTTATTTTGCATTAGACAAATTTCTATCTCCTTTTCTATTGAGAAGCGTACCAGAGAAAGTGGAAACAAGAAGATGAAAGCTTAGATGCATCCAAGGAATTTGGTAAAACGATTTTAATAAAGGAATTGGTACTGACTTTCTAAAGGTAGTCATCAACTGCTCCTATTATCCAGCAAGTGTGTTTGGGTGTTAAAAAAAGGACAGTCTTGGTGCACGAAGCTCCCCCTTATGCAGGGTCTAGGGAAGGGGCGGACCACAAGGGTCGATAGTATGTAGACTTACCTTGCATTTTGCAAGAGGCTGTTTCCATGCCTTGAACCCGTGACCTCAAGGTCACATGAAGACATGTGTCTGGATATTCATCTATATATAAATACTTTTAGAAGGACTTCAAGGGGCCTTGATAATGCCCAAATCACTTTAGTCAATTTACCCAACTAGCTTAGAACGGAATCCACGTTGCTTACATATCTGGTGAGTCTCTTTCATTACTAGTAGGCAACACACTGAAATCATTTAAACATACTTTATACTAGGGATGACCACATCCAGCTCACTTGAAACTCTAATGCTTAGATGCAAAAGCACACCCATGATTTCTCATTATTGCTAAAGGAATTCGAGCATTTCTTACTTAATCTTCACTGTGGCTCAGCTTGAGAACCTCTTATGACATTCTTTTTTCCTTTCCTGTAGTTGACACTGCTCCCCTCCAGTTTCCCCAGTGTGTTAGACTTCTTTCTAAGACCCAATTCTGTCCAAACAAAGGTAAGGGAAAGTATGGAAAGGCTTTCATTCACTTTTTTGTGGGTGGAGCTCAATATGACCTACCGTTTTTCTCTTTTAGCCAATTCTAATACTACTGGTGCATCATCCTCAACTTTATGACTGATATCTGCAAGTGGACGATGGGAGCATCCACCATTAATACACCACATAACGATGTCAGCGTTATGCGCTGCAATCTGGACAGCCAAGAAAGAGAACTCCAAATCAACCATGTGCATAACATGCATGAGAAGATTGTTTATTGTCTCTTATCTTGAAACACATACTCATTCTTTTGATGCATAAGTCCTGTATGATAGAGGTGGCAGTCTGTAAGGATCTTTTAACATGAATTGCCCAGTGTTAACTTGCCAGAATCAAGTTGGTGTTAACCTCACTTCAGAAGCCATAATTGGAACGAATTTTCTGTGTTGCATCCTCAAAATGCTGTGATTTTGACATATCCATGTTCATCTTAGTTGATTTTTATCATGGAAAGTTGGTATGATTTTGTGATTTATAGACATCTTTCAATTTTCGTTGGAAGTAAAATTATGTCTTCATAACTGTTACACTCTAGTCCTGCATTGATCCAAATGGTAAGCATGGAAAATTCAATTCTGGATGAAACAAGAAAGAATATGGAATAGGACTGTAGATCCTATTCCATCTTCCATGGTTCCAGCTGGAAAGAAATCCTTCTAAAGCACCCTGCACTTTTCAGAGCTCATCAGAGGTGTGCTTCTTTTTTTTAAGTGTTCTGGTATTCCTATTTATTGCCTTTGATGTTCATCAGAGGTGTGCTTCTCTCATGTCCTACGTTCGGCCAACTCTGAGGCTGATCTCCTGGCTAAGGAAGGAGTTTTCAGAGAAAGTTTGGTGGTCAATGACTTTCGGCTTCATTTCAATCGTATTTTGTTTTCAGTCTGTTTGATCCTTCACCATTTTTCTTTCCTTCAAGCCTTTTGACTATCTCAGTCATTTTAAGATCTCCTTGTTCTAACCAAATAACAAAATGCAAGAGTTGGTGGGAAAAGCACAATGAAACATGTGGGCATAGGCTTGCAAAGGAAAAGAATATAAAGGTCCAGATCTGGACATATGGCTGCTAAAAGAGTTACAGATCATTAGGAAAAAATCAGTTGAGCTTCTAAAACATCAGCCTTTTCCACAACTATGTACCAGTGCAGACCTGGTCTATCCTCCCATTTAATACATGAATGATGCCCCATTGAATATATAATGTTCACGAAACTGCAGGATATTAGGTGCACCGGGGACAGTAAAGTACTATAACAGTGTACCACTGAATACAAAGTCTGTTATATTCCAATCATAACCATAAGGCCGCGTCTCCAGACTCTACCTGAACATCATCTTATCACCATTAGGTTGCATCTTGACACTAGAAAGGGCAGCCCCGGAGCACTAAGCTCCCGCGTATGCAGGGTCTAGGGACGGACCACAAGGGTAAATAGTACGCAGCCTTACCTTGCATTTTGCAAGATGGTGTTTCCAGGCCTTGAACCTGTGACCTCAAGGTTTCACTACAGCAACTTGACACTAGCAGGACAATATTATATGGAAATATCAGTGCTCAGAAACTAGGATTCAGAGTATTGCACAAGGTATAACCCAACTGGGTTAGTTAATGATTGACACTAAACAATGAATCATTAATACAGAACAGCCAGAGAAAATTTTGATTGACTCTGTAAGGCAGAGCTGGGACTTGGCCGAGGTCTAGGCTGAGAATAGTGCTAACAGACTAGGTCTTATTGATGATTGAATGGGGACATTTCTAAATAGTGGGATAGACACACTGTAGTAGTCAATGTCTATATATGCTTATGAGTATCAAGCTATCGTTTGCCATTGGATATCAATTGCTGAACAATCAGATTCTGCTAGTGGTTGGTCTTCCTCAATGCAATGATCCGGGTAGAATTAAACAATTACCTACACATGAAAATATGCAAATTGGAGAATTCTCTTAATGCCCCATTTAGGAAATGATCATACTGTTTCTTGCCACTGGTTGATATTGTGACTGTATTTCTAGCTTTCTTTTCTGCATTTGAATCTCGGTCTGGCAAGCACATGCTGTAACATGTTTTTGCATGTTGCTGCCAGCATAAAGAGGTCACTTCATTCAGGCCCCCGTGTCATGGCTTTTTGCACTAATTTTCCAAAGGCAGCCTCTGCAATAACACTACCACACTTTTCAGCTGTTTGCCCCACAATTCTGAGATCAATAAGGTTACTGCTTGATTTCAAGAAGCTAAGTTTGGATTGGTCCGTGATTTTGTAGCTGTACTGATATTTTAAAAAACCTCAGTGGGTTGTGACTCTTCCACGATGAACCAGAAAGTTGCAACTGTACTTACATTAATCTGCTTAAGAAAGGAAATACATACGACACACTACAGTTACTTATGCATGCGCTTTAATATACTGTGACTTTAGATTTATTCAACATATTTGAAGTGTTCTTTCCTCCATTTGTATTTTGGCAACTATGCCATAAACCATGGTTTTGCATGCTGCTGCTGACATGAAGAGGTCATCACATCCAGGCCCCAATAATGATGGCTTTTTCTGCTAATTTTTACCGAGGCCATCCTGTGGTATTAACACTGACTGGCTACATAGAGCTGAACTTTGAGGGGCCTGTCAATCGTACCTGGGCCTGTGGGTTTTACAAACTTCGGTCAGACAAAGCTTTTTTATAGTGCACAACTGGATAGACACTATTCTGCTTGTCAGAGAAATAAATGACACACATTGTATGTGTGCCATGCTGCATGTGTGTATATATATATATATATATATATATATATATATATATATAACATTATCTTTTCAGTGGGCTCAACGATGCTTCATCTAAATACAATGGACTGTTGGCATGGCCTGCTGTTGTTGTGATATTAGCAGCAGCTGAACCATTGTTTACTGCTCCACTGCAGTTAAGCTGCCAATTAAATGATGGCCACCGACAACAATCAGCATATTCCCACTCAGCGTGCTCTGTCCAAAAGTCATTTCTTCAATAACCACTATGTGAAACAAATAAATAATTTATAGGTGCAGGTAAGTATACATTTCCTAAATAGAAAACCTGGAAACAAAGCATCACCTCTAATATCTTACGTGACTAGGATGCAAAGTTGTCTTAACAACACTAATCTCTGTCTCATTTTTCTGACCAGATGTTCAGTGAGCTATAATCAATCATATTTTCATGTTTTGCTTTTCCTTTTATGCTTTTTGATTTGCAATACTTAACACTTCCATTTTCAGGCTCTGCAAATCTTGAAAAGTATTCCCGAAGAGACAAAGAAAAGGCTAGCTGCAAAGGGATACTATACTCAAAATGGATATATTTTGCAAGTTCTACCTGTTCCTCCTAATTGTTTATCTGTTCCAGACATTTCTGCTGGAACTACTATCATGTCTACAGTATGTTCTTTGATGTTGTATTTGCCTAATATTTTTGTTTTGTTTATTTCTTGAATTTTTTTAAAAAGCACTTTATTACTTGAATATTTTAACTCTTATTTGTTACTGAATAAATGGTTACTTTATTTTCTTTCCAGGATCTTTCTGCATCAATGCTTAGAAAGGTTCTTAAAAAGGTTGATATCATCAGGAGATCCAGATCTGGTACTCCAAATTTTGAGTCTCATCAGATTGAGTCTAATGAACTGCAGTCAGCAGTCGCACAATATATGCATCTTAGGGGCACCACAAAGGTACAGATGATATTGTAAATACAAAAATAGATAGACCAACTGATTCATTGCACTGCACACATGCAGCTGGTAGCAGAATTACTGGATGTTATTCATAATTTCTTTTCTTTGTCATGATCCTCTTATGTATTTTATCCACTGCAAGGTACGTCGTGATATGACCAGAGAGTTTGGTGTGGCTAAAGAGGTAGATGGTTCTTCCACAAAAGCCTGGCTTGAGAAGATGAAAACGTTATTTATCAGAAAAGGTTCAGGATTCTCTTCTCGCAGTATTGTTACAGGGGATGCATACATTGGTGTCAATGAAATAGGTTTACCTCTGGAAATTGCCCAAAGGATTACATTTGAAGAGAGGGTCACAGTGCAGAATGTTAAGTTTCTTCAAGAAATGGTGGATAATGGCTTATGTATAACATATAGTGATGGTCTATCTACATATGCTATAAGAGAGGGTGTGAAGGGGCGCACATCTTTGAAAGTTGGCCAAGTTATAAACCGAAGGATCATGGATGGAGATATTGTTTTCATTAACAGGCCACCAAGTACTCATAAGCACTCCCTAGGAGCATTCTCTGTGTATGTCCATAAAGATCACGCTTTGAAGATAAATCCTCTTATTTGTGGTCCCCTAGGAGCTGACTTTGATGGGGATTGTTTTCATATCTTTTATCCTCAGTCTCTTGCTGCAAAGGCAGAAGCTATGGAGCTGTTCAGTGTTGAACATCAGTTGCTCAGTTCCCACAATCATAGTGTGAATCTGTAACTGGTGCATGATTCATTGCTTTCTCTTAAAGTCATGTTCAAGATTTTTTTCTTGAACAAAACAGCCGTGCAGCAGATGGCTATGTTTCTCTCTCCAATTCGACTGCCCAAACCTACAGTGATTAAAGGTCAGCATGGTGGACCTCTTTGGACTGTCTTGCAAATTTTCCATTCTGCTTTGCTGGATGGTTCTGGGGACAGACACATGATTTGTCGAGGTGAAATGGTGAAATTCGAGTATAATAGAGATTTGTTGGTGTCATCATTTGCAGAAGTTTTAACACCTATTGTCAGTGAGTGGGGTCCTCAAGAAGCACTTAAAATTTTCAATTTGTTACAACCCATGCTGATGGAAGCTTTATTCATAGAAGGATATAGCATTGGGTTGAATGATTTTTACATTGGGAAGGTAGTTCTTGAAGACCTCAAGAGGAGATTAGAAGTCATTTTACCTCTGTTCCGTCACTTGCGATCATATGAGCCTGTGGAGTTGCAAGTAGAGAAATATCTGAGAAGCATCAAACTTCCAATCATCAATTTTATCTTAAAAGGTTCTTCATTAGGTAGTTTGATAGATTCAAAGAATGATTCTGGGATGAATAAATTGGTTCAACAACTTGGCTTTTTGGGGCTTCAACTTTCTGACAGAGGGAAATTTGACTCCAGGGTCTTAGTTGAGGATACCATTTCATTCTTTCTACATAGATACTCTTCTAATGGGGTGGAGTATCCTCCTGGGGCCTTTGGTTTTGTTAGGAATTCTTTCTTTCAAGGCCTGGATCCATATGAAGAGTTAGTTCAGTCTGTTTCATCAAGAGAACTGATGATTCGTTCATCTAAAGGACTGAGTGAACCTGGAATGCTATTTAAAAATTTAATGGCAATTCTAAGAGATGTGGTTGTATGCTATGATGGAACTGTACGGCATAGCTGCAGCAACCTTGTAATTCAGTTCAGCTATGGGGATGATGTTATTAAATCAGAAAGTTCCACACCTGCAGGCGAACCTGTTGGTTGCTTGGCTGCAACTGCTGTGTCACACCCGGCTTACAAAGCAGTGCTTGACTCTTCTCAGACTAACAGTTCTTCATGGGAGTTGATCAAGGTATATATAACATGAAACTTCACGCATTGATTTTTTCTCTGTTTACGTTTCCCAATAATTATTATTGTCACTAGCCATCATTTATGTGTTTATATTATGTATCTTCCTATTTTTGTGAGATTATCTTTTGCAGGAAATACTGCTTAGTAAAGTGAACTTCAAGAATGATGTTACTGATCGGAGGGTGATTTTGTACTTCAAAGATTGCTTCTGTGGGAGAAGATATTGCAAGGAGAGAAGTGCATATGCAGTTCAGAGTCACTTAAAAAGAGTTACTCTGAAAGACTGTGCCACTGACATTACGATTGAGTATGTTTTCAAATGCATATTCAGTGTTTTAATCATTTAAGTCAATGATTAGATCTCTGACATAGTCTTGCTTCTATTTGCTCGGTGATGACACCAACTTGAGATTGTTTGAATAATGTTAACATGCTTCTAACAATCACATCAACTGCATGGAGAAAGTGTCATAACATTTTACCAAGTGAGTTATGGTACATGATCTATTTCAGATTTTGTTATTGGATTCTATCATTCTTCATGCATGTATTCTGTTGTTTAGTTCAATTAGGTTTACTATAATAAAGATTTCTTGCTCAGATTCCCAGTTACATGGTGAAAATTTTGTCACAAGTCACTTCTTGGAGTGGATGTGGGTTGAAGTGTTGGAGGTTATATAACTTTTACGATCATAGTCTAACTTGGTACTCTTTTCTCTATTCTTGCATTGAGCTCTTACTGTGGTTAGTATGCATTGTTTGATTTACCATCTAAAACCTTTTTTGTGCTTTGAAAACCCTAAAATATAAAGGCATGCTCCAGTTGCTTATTGGCAATATGGAGCTATCAGGAATGTGCTCAGTACCTATTTGCTTGGAAAGTTGGGAACTTTTATTGCATTAAAATTTCCTGTTTCCTTTTCACTGACAAGAACAGCTAGATCATTATGGACTTGAGTTTCTTTATCAGTTTCCAAGCTCATATGTCACATCAGTGCGGTAAATTGTGATCCATTTAATCTTGTGGGATTCAGTTAGGCTGCACCAGAATGCTGCCCCTGAATGCAATTCCATCTGCTTGAGGGACCTTTTACATATCATTAGAGCTTAAATCTATACGCATTGCCAAATTATAGCCCCCTTTGAATTGAAGAGTTTGTAGTGATCATTTGGCATGGAATCTGGCTTCCTGCATGGTATTTTCATGGGCTACAAGATTGACTTTCTTGACTAACATTCACTGCACGTACAAGGTGTATAATCAATGTTAAAATAGTAATATTCATGCAAATTTATAAACTTGTTCTATTGAATTGTGATATATGTGCTGTGAGCCCCTCACTAAATGATAAGGACAGGCGTAACTCTAAGTCAGCCCTAGTTTCTGTAGATCCAAACCATTCACAATTTTGCCCTCGACTTAGACAGCCATGCTACAGAATTCTCATCTACTGGATGATCCCAGTAACTCATGCTTGTAGTTGTAAAATGAAAAGTGAAACATTTTACCATCCATTTTACAACTAAAGGAAACAGTAGCTAGGTTCATCCAATTGATGGGAATTTCAGAACATGCTCATCTAAGTCAAGGGCAACATTGTGAATGATTTGGATCTTCAGGTGATCATAAATGTTGTGAATGATTTACGATTCAAACATAAATCATCTTAAACCATTCTTCTTAGCATAGTCTATATAAATGGTACAAGGACTTAAGTGATTGGCAAGTTTCAGTCATTAAATCTTGTCATTTAAGTCACAACATGCAGTGACCAACTAAAAAGAAAGATGAAAACATGATAGAACAATTTAGAATACCGAATCCTCATAGCACCCACCTGAAATTATAGTTGTTCTTACTATTTGGAGAGGGACTCATGAAAAGACGAGGGGCATTTACATCAGTACCCTTTCTATTACCCCCAAGACATTTTTAATTTATACAGTATGGGAGTCACGCATTAAGACAAATTTATAGGGACAAGAAATTTGTCCCACATCAAGTGAGTGCAGCTACCGATTTGTAACCAGGGTTTTGCAACTCATTTTCTGACATGGAAAGATGAAATAGAAAATAAGAGGAATGCTAGCTGCACACACAGCATCCATGCATGCACTCTTCACTTGTGGAGATATTGAAAATTGTATGGCCCTTGAATATTGCTGTTTACTGAAATTAGAGAATGCTAGCAATACACTTGTCTATATGTCCACGAGTAAAGTCCAATTCCACCATTAGAGAGCCCCATATTATGAACTGAAGAAGTATACCTGTACTTCTGCTTCCATTTACTTGGCCTCCCCAATCAGATCTGACACTGCTAACTTCATCTCTACGAAATGATTCATCACCACCCTGCAATCCCTCCTGGTCCAAAATACCAAAGGAAGCCTTGTCAAGATTAGCTCTAAGTGGCCCAGGTTTCTGCCGGACACAGAATGTTTCTGTAGATTCTTCTATTCTGTTTTTTATACCTAGTTTAGTAGTGATTATGTATTACAACCAAATTCATTGGTGTTCTTGTATCTTTCAACTATAAAATTTTTGTTTTTCAGGGTGCATACCTTCACCTCTCCTGCTTAGTAGCATCAAACTTTAGACCTTAATATTCATCTTATATTACTTTCAACCTGCAGAATGCTTTTCTGCTTCTTTCAGGTATCAAAATCCATGGAGTTTTCCTGGAAGTTCAGTAAGAGATGCAGGCCTTGTTGGTCATATTCAAGTGGACAAAGTAGGATTGGTTTTATATCATGTTAGTAGACCTTTATTGGGAGCACTTGCATGAGAGACTAATGTAATCTGCTGTGAGCTGTTTTGTTGGACAGATGCGGTTGGATCAACTGAACCTAAGCATGCAAGAGATATTGCAAGAATGTCAAAAGCGTATAGTTTCCTTTGGGAAGAAGAAGCATCAACTCTCTCATATTTTCAAGAAGATCTTTTTGTTTGCTAGTTTAGATTCCTTTAGCAACTCTCTGAAAATCTTCTGTTCTTATTATCTTTAGCTGATAAAATTTGTTTTCAGACATTCCCAGATTACACAGTTAAAAGACAGTAAGGAGACCTATGCTTGTTGTGACATAGATCTCTATGCTTCTGATCTCTCAAATGATATCTCATGCCAGTACCCTATGAAAAACTCTAGCCTCTAAACCAGCTTTCTAGGAGAAAAACTGTAAATGTTGATAATTGATTGGCTGGTTTATGATGTGGTCTTGGGTATGACGTACATAGGAAGGGGCCTTATGAAAATTGAAAAGGAAAACAAAAGGAGAGGGTCTTTTAGTGTTAATCAAGATGTTTGAAAGGAAAATTTTGAATAAAAAAACCCTGCTCTGAGTATTGTGCTTTAGATGTGGAACTTTTCACAGCTGAAATAGTTGTGACTAATGCAAGCCTAAATTTGAATTAACTGAGGTGCATTATTTACAAAATATAATGACTTTTAGAATGAGAGTAGCCTCTATCTCAAATAGTGATTTTTGAACAAAGATAAATCTTACGCAGCTGCACTGATTTAAGGGTTCGGTTGCTGTAATGTGATAATGATGTACAGGGACGATATGGAATTTCACCATGTGGAGTTGAAGTTGTGGTTGCTAATTTCTTATATATCTGGCTCATTCCTGTGGTATGAACATAGGTATTGTATAGGTTAGATTTTAGAGTCTGATTAGTTTAATTCTTTTAAAATTTGTAGAGTATGTGGCAATAATCAGCAGTCAAATGGTGGGAAGTTATCTCAGGCGCCATGTTTACAGTTCTCTTATGAAGATGAAAATAATAGTCTACATCAAGATGTCATTGAGAAAATTTTGAAGATCCTGGTCAATGTAATATTTCCAGTTTTATTGGACACCATTATCAAAGGTACAATATCATAGTTGCTAATCATATTTGTTTGCCTTTAAGGTTGGAACATCTAAGTTATGATGCTTTGCTTATGGAATTCTGTTACTTGTATACTCTTGATTTCTTCCATATTGTTTGTATGGTCTACTTGTGATAGCATTAGGATATGTGCTGGACTGTATAGATTATAGAAGCATATCATGCAACAGGATCTTATTTTGAACAGTGTAGAATTTACTATGTGAATGGCACATGCATATCTAAATTGACAACCTGACAGTATCATGTCCAGAGAAATATGTTTGTTATCTGATGGAGGAGTGCCATTACAGTTTTGGAATGCCACACAACTTGGAGGGAAGTTTGTGCTATGATGTTCAAAGTGTGTTCATAGCCAAACAAGATGGCATTTTGTTTTCATGCGAGCTTGAGATGCCAACTGTTAAGTTTATCCTTATCTGATCCTTAGGCCTCAACTGCTACATCTCTAAGATGAAAAACTTTTCTCTTGGCCTAATATGTCTATTTAGAAAAACTGTTTTTTGAATGAGAAATTGTATTCCTGCATCTTCGAGAATTGGACCATTACATTTTAGTTGAGTCTCCATGGCTGATTTAGTTCAATAGGTACACATACTAGCTTTAGAGTAGCATTAAGTGCACATGCAAGGCCATATTGAACAGTAAGTAGTAACGTTTTTGTTCCTTAAACTTGACTTGACTTTTGATATATGCCAGAGGGATAAAGAGGGTAGGAGCAGAAGAGGGTGGGGGTATTGGAATGGTGAAGTTCTACAGTCATGGTCTTTGGTAAAGTTTGGGATGACCTTGTTGTTGGTAGAATGTGGAGTTTTAACTTATGGTATGGTCCACTGATTCTGTATAGCCCCAGGGGCAAAATATCTAAATCTGAGAGTCTTAGCCTAGTGCAATACGGTAGGTCCTTGTGTAGACTACTTGGGCCTTGTGTGATATGGTTAAATCATGAACTTTCTTGATTTGGAAAAGCTACTGTTTCTATATTTTACTCCTAAATTATTAATGAGTATGGCTGTCTTGTGGAAGTGGTTCACCCTCCTTGTAATTGTAGCCAATTGTCTATGCTCATTTTTCTATATTCTCAACGCAGCCTTGGACTTGTTGTCAAAAGGAAGATTAGATGCTTGTTTGATGGTGAGAGTACTCAAAATAGAGTTATGGGAAAGCACTCTTTGTTTCCTACAGTAATCTGTTAAGTTTTCATGTTTGAGCAGAAAGAAAGAAACCAAGAAAGAAATAAATTGGAAGTGTTTTAAATAAAATGATGCGTGTATTATAAATTCAGTAATCCTTGCAAAGTGATGTTTTGCAATAACGTGTCATGCCCTTGAATATCCAAGTAGTCTCATTGTTTCCCAGTTACTGCAAATAACAAATATTGAAGGGCACTAATTCCTTTTAAGCTGGGATCTTGAAGCAATTCTTCTCAGCTTGCTACAAGTCTTCTTGAAGCTGGTTCCAACTGCATTGCTATAAATAGAGGTTAGCTCCTTGTAGAGTTGGATGCCTAGTAAGATCAGCATATGCTGTAGCTTTGTATGCCTGCTCAACACTTGGAAATTGCAAACACTGCTTGCCTTTTTTTCTTTCAGGTTTGCAAAATTAGCTCCAATGTACATACAATGCCCACTAGCAAATCCTACTATTGTGAGAGCCAAAGCAAATAGCATCTGCATAGCCCTCAATTATGCATGACCATGATTTGGTACATAAAATGTCATTTCTAATAGCTTGGATAATGTATCTAAGGTTTGTGCCAGAATAAAGATTTATGTTTGAGGTGCATCCGTGAATTGAGTGCCTAGTGTAGCAAAAGGCACCCAAAGGCTTGAGTTTGGTCAGCTTGATTTCTGAGTAGTTAAACTACTCTGCCCAGTCATGCGAGTCTTTTCTCCTTCCTAAAGCATTGTTAATACTAACAAGACTGCCCTTGTATATACAAGTATTCTCTGGAAGCCAAAATATTCTCTGATGCCTTTGATCCAAGTCAAAGCCATCATGTCTGAATAGCTATCTTTTTGAAATTTATGTAATACCTTTTCTGAATGATGAGTTCTTTCCAGTAATATAGATGGTTTTTCTAATATATTTGTCACACCAATTCTTACATTTTTTGATTCCTTGAAAGTTGCATTATTTTATTATGCTTTGTGATTTATTTTCTTGTAAAAATACAGGTAAACCTCAAGTTGCTTCAGCCAATATAATTTGGATAGATACAGATTCAACATCTTGGATAAGCAACTCAAGCCAGAAAAAGGGTGAAGTTGTGCTGGAAGTAATTGTTGAAAAAGAAAAAGTCAAACAAAAAGGTGATGGTTGATTGTTGAAAAAGAAAAAGTCAAACAAAAAGGTGATGGTTGGAGGGTCATCTTGGATTGTTGTTTACCTCTGAAGGAGCTAATTGACACAAATATATCTATGCCTTATGGTATCCAGCAAATCCAAGAATTTCTTGGAATTTCATGTGCTTTTGATCAAACAGTGCAGGTGAGAGACTATGATTCCTTTTGCAAGTTCTAACAGGCAAGAAAGTTCCCACTTCATACTTCACTCATATGTCATGAGAGCTAAAGATAATTTTTTGTCATGTCTCTCTGGCTAAGGTGGATTGCTATAGTATCACACTTTATTACTTGTACCTCATGGTAAATTACTTTGAAAGGCTGATGAAGTACATAAGCTTACTAGTGAAGTGGATCAATGAATTTTATTCTGCCAGTGATAAATTGTTAAAGGTTCCTGCTGGAATGTTTTTTATGCTCTTAAATGGTGAAGCAGCACTTTGCATCAAAGTTCCCTTGCTAATATTTAGTGTATGTGGCCTCTAAAGCAAAAAGAAAAGCCTAAAATAAGTGGATTCTGGACTGTAATACCTATTTTGTCAACAGCATGGTTATAGCTTTGCAGTTTCAGAAAAGCACAATGCTGATTTGATCTGTGGTGCCTAATGAAACAAGCTTTGAACTATTACATAATCTTTAAGAAAGTTTATAATTGCTTCTATTTATTTCATGAAATATCCACCACAATTTTCTGTTATTGAACATTCAAGATACTAGAAATAAAGGAGTTTGTGGTCACCCCTTCCACAGAACCCCCCCCCCCCCCCACCCCATATGCAGGAACTTCATGTGCCGGGCTACTCTTTTTATATGTTGGTTTATTGTGTGGATTATGCAACACACTTTTTAATAAGCAGATTCAACAGATATACTTTGAAGAGAATTTTTTGCTCAACACTAGTCATTGTACAATAACCCAAAATTTACTACTACTAAACTGTCAGGAGGTTGAGAGTATGTAGGTAGCTTCCTAAATCCTTTTTGTATTTTGTTATGTATCAAAAGGGGATTGGGTGGCTATTGCAGCCCAGTTTGTGGTCATGACAGGTGTTTTGAATCTTCAGCAAAAGGATTTGATCTACATACCTGCTTTGCAGCGACTTTCAACATCCATGAGGACTATCTCGAAAGGTCTGCTCAAGGAGCATCTCTTGCTTGTGGCAAATAGCATGACATGCACCGGTAATGTCATTGGTTTCAGTGCTGCAGGTTATAAGGCATTTTTTCGCTCTTTGAAAGTTCAAGTACCATTTACTGAAGCTACACTAATTGTAAGGCTTTCTGTCTGAATTACTTTTCTAGGATTTAAGTATAGATTCTGAATTCATTGGTTTCTGTTTGTGTTTCCGTTCTTGATTCCACTAGAACTCCGTCATACCCATTAACCAGTTATTTGATTATTCACAGACACCAATGAAATGTTTTTCAAGAGCAGCAGAAAAGTGTCATACGGATTCACTATCTAGCATTATTGCAGCTTATTCTTGGGGTAAACATGTTGAAATTGGTACAGGAACATGTTTCCAGATTATCTGGAGGGAAAAGGAGGTCAGTTTCTTATATCTGTTTATTAGTTCTCTTGACAGACTCCATTAGCAAAATGATTCTGTCTAGATGCTTATTTAATTTCAACTCTATACCATTTAAATTTTAATTTAGTAACAAATGATTGATTTTTATTTGCATCTACTAGATGGCAGCAAATGAAGATCTCAGAACTGATGCATTCAGCTTTCTGGAGTTGGTGAGGGCAAGCTCAGATCAAAGAGAAGTTACCACTTCTTGTCTAGGTGCTGAGATTGATGACCTTGAACAGGAAGATGGGAACATGGAGCTGACACTTTCCCCAGAGAAAGACTTAGGCTTTGAGAAGCTAAGCTTTGACGATAGTGCTGAAACTCAGTGTGACCTGGATGGAAACTTTAGCTTTTCAACTGCCAATAAGGTTGAAAGTTCTGCGCTTAAGACAAATGACTGGCAAGGCTGGACTTCTGACAGGCAACCTGACCTCAACAAGACTGATACTCCAGCAAATGGCTGTCAAGGCTGGAGCAGTGAGAAGCAAGCAGACCTTAACCAGAATGCTCTTCCAACATCCGAGTTAAACAATCGGCAAGGCTGGGGCAATAAAACACAATACTCTGACTGGAATGCCACTACAACATCCAAGCCAAAATTTTGGTCTAGTTGCAGTACTGACAAGATGACTACCCAGTCAGATACATATGATTCAAGGCAAAGTTGGAAATCAAATAATTCAGAATTTGATAAGGTTAAAGCTGGTAAGTTCAATGACAGAACTTGCTGGGAGAAAATGGCTAATCAGACAGATACAGGCAGTAAGTGGGGAAGGTTGAAATCAGACATTCTAGAATCTGAGAGGGATATAACCAGTAATTCCATTGATAGAAGTTGTTGGGACAAGAATGTAACACCAGGTTCATGTAAAGCTTGGGGAAGTTGGGGATCAGAAGGGTCATGCTCAAAGCTTGGCCAAGATTCTGTCAAATCATGTCTTTCTGATTCTGCTGATACACAGTATCTTGGCAGTCATTCTAACTCTTCTCTGTTCTTCAGAAAGTCAAATGTTTGGGGAGATTGGAGTTCAAAGGAAACTCATATCACAAGGTCTTTCGATAAGTCTGTTTGGAATGGAAACAGTGTGCAGGATCACTTAAATAACCCCAAGAAGTCTCTTGCTTGGCATTCATCAAATCCTGCTAACTGGCAAAATCAGAAGGGTCATTCTCATTCTGCCAAATCACCTCATAATAATCAGAGTGGTCGAGCTGCAGAGGGGCCTTTGACCTCAACGGGAAAACGTTTAGATTTATTCACTTCTGAAGAAGAAAGAATTCTTGGTGACATTGAATCTCTGATGCTGTCAGTAAGAAGAATTCAGTCCGGGTAGCTTTCCATTTCATTTATCATGGTCCCTAAGAGACTGTATTTGTAATTGTCTGAAACCTTCATAATGATTTTCTGGTAATTAATATTAAACCAAGGTTGGAAATATCTGTATTAACAGGTGTATCATTGACTGCTGAACTGATGTACTTGAGGTGCATCATGTAAAAAATACTGTATCTCACCAAATTGCTATTTTATTTTAATTTCTTTGTTTTGTTTCTTTTGGTGATTCCACGCTTCTAGAAGTACTGTAATACGCATGCTATGTACAATGTTTTCCTGAACACTTTTGCTTCTAGTGATTATTATGCACCTATTTATTGCAAAACTCCATGTTTTGGCAGTTAATGCGATTTATGGTTTCCTACTGTCATACCAACTGTATCCCTATTGCTTCACTGCCCATTTTTCTATAGATTTCTAAAATAAATCTAGAATTGAACAAGAAAACCACATGATCCATTTTTGAATCACTCCCCAAGCTTAAAAACAAACCAAGAAAATATATTAAAATAGCAGACACACAATACATGACAATCTTGAAATATAATAATAACAATTGAAAGTTAAAAGAATACACCACCTGTTCATCCCAACATGTTGCACAATATCCATGGAAGATATGTAATCAACCATATGTAGAAATCATGAATATCAAACTCAATCTGCGATTTTGCATTGGCACCTCCAAAGGTAGGAGCCTGTGAAAATGTATCTTCAATCTCCTCCATTTTCCCCTCTTCCATTGCAACAATAGTATTCATACTGTCATTGGAAATAAAATAACTGGAAGAAACGAGCAAAATATTTGGATTCATACATGAAGCTAGACTAAGGTATTTGATCATATTCTCCACATTATTATACTTAAGTGGTATAGTTAATCTTGTGGCAAGGAAGTTAGGGGACAAGAAGATCATAAACTGCAACAGACCCTGGTTCTAAATTCACAATTTAGCTGTTAACACTGAGCAGATCTATGTCATGTTAGAATGAGGACAGGAGAAGGTAAACCAAATCAATCAAGAATACTCCAAAGGCGCTAGGAACCATGCAGAACTCTCCACAAGTCACTCCAGTTAATTTGAACTTGCCTCTGCCTCTGAAAGTCATTACTGTCTCAGCTATAGTGACCAATGAAGGCAAATAGACACCATGAATTGTAGAGTCCATGAAGTCATGTTTGTATATGATAATAGCGAATGTTAAAGCTGTGGCTTGACAAAGAAGCTGGGATATAGAGTATATTTTTTCTTCTCTTTTAAATGACAACAAGAGATCTGTGAGATGGTTGAACATCCATCTTGATTGAGGATCTTCGTAATTAGTCTCATCATCATTGAACTCAGCTCACTATGCTACAACTCGACTTGTAACTGATAATGGCTTCCTCTAATCAACAGGAAACATTTACTATTTAAGGGTAAGAAGATTTACTATTGAGGATACAATAAATACATGTGGGAAACAAGAAACAAAATATGTAGTCAAGACAACATGAAACAGACGCTCAAATGTCTGCAAATGTACATCTGCGAGAGTTAAAGTCCGCAAATAATAAATGAAAATGCAAAATGAAGATGTAAATATCAAGAATAGTACATAACAAAAAGAAACAACAGGAAATATGAGCATGGATTTAGGGGTCTAGCCTGAACTCATATATGTAGGAATAATCAAATAGAAAAGCTAAACTACTGTAGAATATAAGGAATTTTAAATATGGAAACAAAAGGGCTAAAAATGAGACAATGTGCACATGTCTTACACACATGCATATTTAATTACTCTTGCATATTTTTTATCCCATAGCAGAAATTTCCTTATCTGTCTCTGGATAGTTCATTGAGTTTTTAATGGTTGATTCAAGAAAATTGCTTGGGTTCGAACTTATGGAATCCACTCTTGCTCAAAATAGCAATAAAGGTAAAAATGATGGAAAAGGGGAATGGACTTGTCATGAAATTATATGAAATGTGAGCTCAGAAATGCTCAGCTATTTTGGTTTATATATAGGTTGATTTGAACATACATGCTTGGGTTACCCAATATACCTGCAATTGTAGGTGAAAGAATGAGGTTCAATTGTATCGAGCCCCTCAATCTATCCTATGTGTTGTCCAATGATTTGATCATGCATTTAACATGATAGTGGGCAGTGTGCTTTCTTATTTATATTAAGCATTGTTTGGCAGAAGCTAAGGTACATATCATCTGTTGAGAATGTTTTCTTCCTTCCAGAACACTTGGAAGGTTGTTAAATGCAATTACTGTTCCATACAGGAGCGGAATGTGAAAAATGTTATAAATGGTACCCAAAATTAGCATAGAAAGCCTTCAGGACCATTTGCTTCATTTAGTAATATATAACAAAGTAGAATATGCATGTTGAACATGCTGATGCAAACTTCTGTTTTTCTTGCTTTCTATGTGCAGTATTTGGTCCTTTCACACTAAACTGGTTGTGTAAATTGTTGATTTACAGCTATGGTGATGGTGAACGACTCTCAAATGATGATCAGTCTTTTGTACTAGAAAATATTTTTCAGTACCATCCATACAAAACAGTTGACCAAATAGACCATTTCACGGTACGCTTGATTCTAATATACTTCTCGCTGTTTGATGAAGTGTCTGTTTGCTTTTTATTCTTTTCACTTTTGACCCTTTGTGATGTGTCACAACATCCCTTATTATATCCTTATCACGTAGAAGAAAACACCAAATACTCTGTAGTTGCTTTTTGGTATGTAAGTCTCTCAACAGTGCTCATGGCTGCTAGTCTCCCCAATATACTCTTGCATGTCTAGGAAAATTTTACAAAAGCTTCATCAACTTGTTTGTGATAAAATAGTATTAGAAAAACACAGTGATAAAGGAAAAGAGCAACGTTTAGGACCTCAGCGAGTGATAAAGGAAGGATTGTGGGGCGTAGATTAGAGATGGAGCAATATATGATCACCAGTTGCCCAAACTCATCAATCCCATGAGGTGATATAGCAGTATATGGTCATAAGATGTATTGACAAACCCATGTGCCAATCACACGAAATTGCAGGAGCATGAAGAATGAGGTTGACCTGCACTAGTGCCATAAAATCAGTGTCCTAGTAAAGCTTAATAAATGCAAGTGAACCATCTCATTGGAGATGGTTATGATCAAGATAGTTACAAGGACAAAGCATATGAATAAGGCAAATGAACAAGATAGAGAACATGTATGAAGATGTGCAAGGAGATGTCATAATTGTTCAACTATCATGTTCAACACCAAGGGGGGAACCTGGAGATTTGCTGCAAAACAAGAGCTTCTTAACATGGATTTGTTACAGTTGCATAACCTTGCAAGTTGACCGCTTATGGCATGTAATCCAACACCAAATTGGGGTTGAAGATGGGACCCTCTTAAAGATGATGATTGAGGAAGGTGATCATTTAAACTAAGTTGTTCTTGCTTCCTTAGTTTCATTTAGAAATGAATTGTGTAACGCAATAGACTTTGAAGTCTCTCATTTGTCATTCACCCAACTATGGCAAGATGAGAACGTTATCCATAACTAGGAAGCTTCACATGTACAACAAGTAGAAAGTATTACATTTTTATCCAATTGGTAAATAAGTGTTATCCATGATCATGAAGGATGTCATCTCATTATAGGAGGTGATGACCAAGAAAGTGGCAAGGACAAAGCATGTCACCATGGCAAACAAACAAGAGGAAGAGAACAACTATAAGGTGTGGATGGAAATGTTTTAGTTGTTTAACCTATCATGTTCAAACCCAAATTTTCTGAAAAGGAAATTTTCTGCAAAACAACAGCTTCTTAACTTCGAATTATTACAGTTAACCTCGCAAGGTAATTGTTGATGACATAGAATTTAGCACCAAATTGGTGCTGAAGATGGAATCCTCAGAGATGTTACTCTAGGAAGCTAGTGCTCCAAGGCAAGTTGTTCCTACCTTAATCATTCAACTGCAAAGAATTATTGAAATGAAATATGACATAACAGATGTTGAAATCTCCCATATGTTACTTATCCAACTTTGGCAACATGAGTAGAAACTTATCCATTATTGAAACTCTACAACAATTACAAGTGTTACTTTGCCTTCAACTGGTGAGGAGTTATCTGTTGCCATTAAAGAGAGGACACACCAATGACTCTGGCTATTCAATGCCTCAGTTGGCAGATACTTGAACTTGGATGAGAACAAGGCTTAAGTTAGGACCTATAAAAGTCAGGTGAACCGGTTATTGACTCGGGGTATTCTTAAATATTGAATAGAAGTCTTGTGTTCAATTTGTTGATACTAGTGTTCGACCTAACTGTCAGAGACAATTGTTAATCCTCCAGGACATATAAAAAATATAACATAGTGCTGCATCAGAGAAATACAATGTGGAGCCGTTGTTATCTTAAAAGAAAATGAGGTTTTTTCCTCAACTCAAAAAAAGAAGATGCATAGAAATTTTCTGGCAAAGTGAAAGGCAGAATTTTTTTTGTATATTCCTACGCCATTTGGTTACCTAATATCTACAAAAAATCCCTGTTCAGATATTTCATGAATTCCAGTAAATACAATGGCTCACATGCATACTCTTCGTGAAGTTAATCTTGCAGGATATATAAAAAACATAACATAGTGCTTCATTGAGGAAATACAATGCAGAACCAGTATTCTCTTAAATGAAAATGAGTGTTTCTCCTCAACCAAGTGGGCCATGCTGCAGTGCGTGACAGCACCCACTGCACAGATGGCAGGTCCCACTGAACCAGGACCTTCCATTTGTGGTTCAACCATTGCCGGCTGGCGGCCTCTTCCATATTAAGGAAAATATGTGCAGGCTCATGTTGGGTCTCCTCAGATCTTGTAACTATTATAATTTTCAAGTGGCATCAAATGCACTTAGGGATCGCTATTTTACTCATGCCAAGAGACACTCTTATGTAATTTCTGAACAAGAAGTCAAGTAAGGGAAGGAAGGTTGCAGTCCCAACCACAAAGAATTTCAAGCCTGCAAGCACCCAGTATTGAAGCAGTACCAAGAGGATTTTGTTTTCTGTTGCATTCAGGCCACAATTGTTTCAACCAGACTAACAAAGAGGGGTGGCTGAAGCATCTTTCTTTACAAGCTTTGGCATTTTGTTCTCACTATTTTATTGGGGAAACAACAACATAGGAGAGATTTTTGTACAAGGACCATGGTAGTAAATTCTATCCCCATTGAAATTCCTGTCATGGACTGCCTCAAACACTTGCATTTGTGAGAAGCATGGGGCTCTTATGTTTCCATATATAAGAGAAAGAAAGAGAGGTTTAGGAGATGAATGATATTTCCAACCTTTCTTTAATAATAACACTCCTTTGTTAGTGTTTCATTTCTTTACTACTGCAAGGTGTTATATCTTTTTTCTCTCTTAGTTACCTTTTCTTGTTTAGGAAGTTAAGTCTAACATACCCAGGCTACTGCAGCCTACCTAAGGTTCCTTTTGCTACTAGGCTAGAAAATTTGCTCGGAAAGGTGTTACAATTAGTAGCACACTGAAGAAGTCTTATAAATGGTGGAATTCATAGGCTGATTATAGAAGGGCTTAGTATCATTTCTTGATGTCATTGTTCTCTGTTGCTCCATTGATTGCTTTGCTGCTATTTCTTACTTTTTCTCTTCATGACTTGATTTCCTTGCATACTGTCTTCTTTTTTCTTTGCTGCTATATTACATTATGATTTGTCATGTGCTACCATATTGTGAGGTAGCATAAGATAACTGCATGGTGGACGCAAAAGCAATACGATCTACTGAAGTTGTTCTTCACTTCAATCTAGCAGAAGTTATAATATCACTGACTGCCATTTCATATCATGGCATGCTATCACCCAATGAATATGCTCTTGTGCCTGTTTTCTATCAGTTCTGATCTTATGGCCATTTGGACTTGTACTGTTAGCACAATAAACATTCAAGTTCTTCTTCTGCTCATTTGGGCTTGTACTGTGGATCACACCATTGAGAGAGAGAGATCATCGTGGTCATTGGATTTAAACCTGTATAGACTAATAGTCTATAAAAATGCATTTTTATGTAATTTTAATACATAATTATGTTTCACTAAACAGTTTCTTTATTCTCTCAATTGACAGGTCGACAAGCACTTGAACTACCCAGATACAAGATGCTTTTGCGTGGTCTCAAGCAATGGCTTAAAAGAAGATTTCTCCTATCTCAAATGCATGGAAAACTATGCCAAGGAGAAGTACCCTGACATTGCTGTATCTTTCTGCAGTAAGTACTTCAGGAAGCGACCCACAGAAGACATGAGCCAAAACAGGCAGTAGCTATGAGTTGTGCCAGCCTCTGTAAATTCCACAAACCTGTAGACAATCTATCTCCAGCAGTTTTGGCGATTTAAGAACTCTGATGAAGAGGATGATCAGTTTATTTGTTGTATATAGTTTTGTCATATTTCCTGATTATCCGAAGCAGATGTAATTTGCCTTCACTTACAATTGCGCCTTGTCACTACTGTTACTGTGTACATACCAGTGATGTGAATGCTCTTACATGCCTGTGGCTGTTAGTAATACATATCTTGCTTCTTCACTAGAAGATGAAAGTATTCCCAACTTAGCTGTAAATCTTCAGGAAACACTTAAGCACTTGAGGCATTTCGGAAGATGGAGCATATTGCTGGCATCTGATGCTTTTATGACTGGTGAAAATAGTACCTTAGGAGTTTCATCTGCCAAGGAGATCCGGTAGCCTTACCTTACATCTTTTCAAGAAGCTATTTTCATGCCTCAAACCCGTGAACTCTAGGTCCATAGTAATTTGGGTATCTTCATAAGGGAAAACTTGAAAATTTAACCTTAAATAAGGCCTGCTTTACTCCCAAATTGCTATAATTACAAGTGCATGTTTGGTTTGCAGGAAAGTGAAGGAAATTGATTTCCATGGAAAAAATAATTCTCCATGAAACGTGTTTACCACCTTCAAATTAAATTTGGCTAAAGAAAAAGAATCTTCCAGGCTGTAAAATTTTTGTGTCTTTGGAATTCAATTTGAAGATATAATAAGTTTTCCCAGGAAGATTCTTTTTCCCATGAAATCAAATTCCATTACTTTCAGCTAATGAAACAGGCCCTTAGAGTAAAACTCATTTTAGAATCAAATTTATCGCTTTTGTACCCTAACAATTGTTCCTCATGACCCCTTTTCGTGCCTGTGAAGTAGGGATGATATAATGCAAGAGTCATCATGGAAGAATGTGCCAACTGAGAAGTATGTGAAGCTTAGGGAAAAAACTTCTGCCAGGTTAAAATGTAAAAAGAGGCTGGCGCAAATGAGATATCACATGTAGGGAAGGAAGTGCTCTAGCCTCTCGACAAGAGTAAAAAGGACAGCCCCGTGCATGAAGCTCCCACCTATGTACGGTCCGGAGAAGGGGTGGACCACAAGACCCTATAGTAGGCAGCCTTACCTTGCATTTTGCAAGAGGCTGATTCCACGCTTTAGAACCCGTGACCTCAAGTCACATGACGACAACTACATTGCGCCAAGGCTCCCCTTTCCGACAAGAGTAAGCACAAACCAATTAAAGCCGCGTGTCAACAACTTATTTGTATTTTGCTTCCACGGCCATTCGGCTACTAGTCAGTCAACAGAAATCAGATGAAAAGGTCTGATTAACCAAAGGTGAGGCCCGCCATGCAAAATAAAGCAAAATTCTCGTCTGCATCCTGGACAAGATTACAAGAAATGGGAACGCTTCCATCCACAACGAAACTATGCCCGCCCTCTCATCCACCGTTGCATCATAAGAAGCTGTGGAACTTGCAATAAACCGATAAACGCCACGGAAGACAATGTTCTTCCGCACCCCAGAAAATAAAAAAGTAAATCATCCGCTAATCCCCACTTGTGGATGTGCATGGGCCAATTGAACACCGCAGCAGGACTGCATGAACCTTCATCCACTGACCGACTTTCTCGATTGAAAACGAATGGGTCCGGGACATTATCTAGCAAGATTCCCAGGTATGCAATCATTTAAAGCAAGTGTAAGAACAACCCTGTTAAGTTCAATCTTGTTGATTGATACCAGTAACTCCGATTCCCACTAATATGGCCCATACTACAAACCATCTCCTCAACTGCTCTTTGTAGAAACCAAGACAAGCCTTAACAGATGAAAATGGATATCATGATTGGACAGATCGCTGCAAAAGTGGAACTGAATGAATCCTGATATTGCTAGGCTCAAGTAACGAAAGCAGCTTTGAAGAAGAGCCTCATGACCAATATATTCCTTTTTTCAACTTTATGGTATTAGGAGGGCTTGGTGCAACGGTAGAATTTCGTTGTGTGACTTTGAGATCATGGGTTTGAGGTGTGGAAACAGCCTCTTACAATGCAAGGTAAGGTTCTCTGAACCTCACATACAGGGGAGCATTTTTAATATTACTTACTAGTAAGGCATGAGACGTGCATAAATAAAAAAGTTATTGTAAGATAATTTCTGTGATACATATAGGAACTAGAGTAACATGGAAAACCAGTTTCTCCCATTGAAACCCATTACAGAAACCATTCCGATTCCAGGCACTGTCATCTGGTCGCTCCAAGCAGATTTGCACCGCCAAGCTTGGCACCCTCCAAATGCTGCGAGTTTTCCAGCAAAAAACAGCAGTTAGGTGCTTAAGTTGATACCTCATTCCACATTTTACACTCAGGTTGATTACATGATAATAGAATGAAACATAAAAACTTCCTGCCTAAAGATGGATGCAAAACAAAAATGTATCTACAGGAGATAAGAGAATCTTAAGCAGTTGGGACATTGGGCAGTTAGACAGTTTGTTTTCCTAGCAAACCATAATACATCATTTTGCTTTCTTTTTCCTTCCTATTAGGTTTCAACAAATTAGATCAGATGAAACTATTGCGGAGAAATAAGAACAGGATGATACCAGTTCATTCCTGTTGGAAAGCTGGAAACTCAAGAAGTATAAAGCAAGTACAAGGAATAAGTCAATGAAAGGTGCACTAACGTAATGCAATATCAGCAGTGAGCTACTATCATTACCAGCCATATGAAGCCAACAGTGTTTAATTGGCTGTTCCAATATCAAATAAGGACTTGTGTCCGTCTGGCAAACAGTGTCTTTTTGGAGGTCCAGGATTGCGTAAAAACTCAACCAAAATGCATGTAGTTTTTTTTCACTTCTTTCATCATTTTCTGTTTGTTTCACTCATTAGTCCTGGGATCAAGTGGCATAGACTGAATTTCAGTAAGTGAAAGATTTTTGGGTCTTTGGCATAATTCAATTCAAGGCCTAAAATATTTTCTTATTCTATGGAAATCAATTTCTGTTCATTTCCTGCCAACCAAACAGGCCCTAATGCATATTAAGCATCAAGATACAACTTATAAGGAAAATCAGTGGACCAAACTAGAATTAGTGAATGCCAAGAATTTTTTTTAAGGAAGATGTATCCTTTTCTATTTTAGTTAGGAAATAATTATTGATCCTGATCACTTGTTCATAACTCATACTCTCTTCTATTTCACAATTTCTCATCTTTTAAGATATGCTTATTTTTTAATTTGTAACCCAGCACTCTGCAAGGTTTTTGCAGCTAGATTATTAAATTATGAATTTATCTGATCACCGTGCTCTTTTCATTTGAGGCTTTTCACATTTTAGTTCTGGTAGGAGTTGGATGCTCTTCAACGTATGACAAAGCCAAAGGTGTTTTTATACACTTGTATTATTACCATTATTTATTTATTTATTTTGGAAGATCTATGCTGTTCACTGTGCTAGGTGTATAAAAAATAGGTAACCATGAGAAACCCTGTTTTAGGTCTTTGAAAATTTTTAAAATTGGATGGTTTAGATTTTCAACTCAAAGAAACATAAGCTAAAAGAATCTAATGAGCATTAAGCTTTGTATGTAGCTATCTAAGACATTCCCAACAGGATGAACAGCTTAGATCTTTCAAACAATTTTGGCATGCATGTCAAAAAGGGGAATCGACTTCTTCCTACCAGACTTTTCTCTAGCTGTACAATTTCTTGCATTCCATTTAATTGTATATAAAAAGAGTAACATGTATCATATTGGCTATTTAAGACTCTTTTACTTTTTTATTGCTTTACAGTTTCATGTGTTCTTTTCAATTGTGTAGAAAAAGAGTAACATGGATCATTTTTGAGTAACTTTATGACATGAAACTGTAAAGATATCACAGGCTGTAAAGCACGAGGTAGAGATATCACAGGGTACCATTTCATGATGAAATTAAAATTGTGCAGACACGAACCCATATTGTTTTACTTACTGTATCTCGTAAATCAACATCCCTCAAATAAGCTCGTTGCAGATTTGCTCCCTGCAAATTTGCACCACCTAACTTTGCACCCTGTGGATTGAAGGGGAAGAGAAAATATAATAAAATATAAGATGAAAACATCTTGGTTAACATAGTCGCTACAAGTAAAAGCAAAGCAAGTTGGGTGAAAAAAAAAAAAAAAAGTGTTAGTGTGGGCATTGTGAATGAGAAAGAGACATTAAGAAAGTTTAGTTCACAAAAAAGAAAAAAGAAAAAACATATACAATTCCTATTATTATATCAAATCCATGTGTTACAGTCCATACCAAAAACAGCCCTAGTAAAAAATAGGGCAGCCCCGGTGCACGAAGCTCCCGCCTATGCGGGGTCCGGGGAAGGGGCAGACCACAAGGGCTTAAAGTTCACAGCCTTACCTTGCATTTTGCAAGAGGCTGTTTTCTTGCCTTGAACCCATGACCTCAAGGTCACACAATGACAACTTTTACCGTTGCGCCAAGCTCCCCTTAAAAAACAGCCCTAGGAACAGAGAAAAAAAATACTATATCACATACCATAGGAATAACAACATCACTACTGCCGCAAGCTGAGCTGTAGGATCCTATAGTGCCCGGCTCAATTTGAAATCTTTTATGGAAATGATATATATGCCCTAGTTTTCCCTCATGAGCCCTTTGGTTAAACAATACAGATGGCTTTAACTCCACGGAAGCACATATTTCTGAAGATCCAAATTGTTCACAATGTTGCCCTTGACTTTGATGGGCCATGTTCCAAAGTTATCACTGATGATAGCCCACTGTTTTCTGAGCTGTAAAAGGGACTGTAAGAATTAAAAGCAGCAGTTGTCAGGATAGATGAATGGTTGAGAATTTCAGATCATGCCCATCTAAGTCCTGGATGAAATTGTGAATAATTAGGATCTTTAGAAATCTGGGCAACCTGGTGTTACAGCCATCTCCTATCATTTAATAAGGGGCCATGGGGGGGAAACAGGCACACGTGCCATTTCCCTTCTTTTATTCTAGATGCCCGATAGCTTTGTCAACATATAACCCAATCATGTCCAGCATTCAATATGGAGTACAATATCCTTCTATTATCACCAATAAGTATTGGTACATTTCAAATGTTCAGTTCATGATTCAAGCATTGGGTCTACAAAAGATAGGGTACCTATTTGACTGTCAAAATACATGGTCAAGGAAGCTCGAATACCAACCATCAGAGCAGTCCCGGTCATGAAAACTTTTACACCACTTTAACATGTAACTACAGTCTGACCTTTCCTTTCTCATGTAATCACACCCTCATAAAATGCTATTCAGGAGGTCAACTATTTACTGTAGATACAGCATCTTTTTAGATTGTGCTTTTATGCCAATCTCAAGAAAAACAAAAGGACAGCTAACTCAAAGATATTGGAGATATTTGAGCATCACTAAGGACCCTGCTGAAATGCATCTGAGCAAGGTCTACAAGAAGCAGACCGTGAGACATTTCACTAATACTATTGCTTGAATATCAGTTTGAGTAAAGAGAGGCTACCAGGGCCATCAAGGTCCAACCAGCATGAGGACAAAGGAAGTTACAAGGAATTGTTGAAGCATTGGTCATCAAGCTAAGGTGACTATTCAAGAGAGGATAAAAATGTTCAGTTTGCATGGAGAATCCACTTTAGGCAAACGAAGTACAGGTACAAGAAAATCCTTATAAGCCACTATTAATGGAAATTATTCAAAAACCCACAGAGGAAGGTTATTATGGAGAACGGATGAGAAAGACCATCCATTAGTTCCTACAAGTTACTCTACACAGTTATTCCAAAGCTAAAAGCTATTAAACTTGAAGAATAGAAAGATGGAGTTATGAAAGAATTAAGCCTTTCATTCAAGTACCTTGGAGTTGAACAACAAGAATGAATGTAAGTTTGCACCAGTCCTATGTCAAATACCTGATTAATTGTAAGGGATTTCCGAATACTTCTTAAGAATACATGAAAGTTGAAGTAGGCAACGGAATTTAACTGATGCAAAATGTATAACGAAAAAGCTGAAGGACAATTAATTGAATTACGACAAATCATTGAAGAAGCAATATCACATAGCTGATGAGGCAACCGAAGGTTATGGTTTAGGATGCAAATTAAAGGGTACTGTTATTCTTGTTAGAATTTAGTGATTAATATGTAACTTAAGAGTAAGGTTAACTAGGTTCATAAGATTCAACTTCAAGCAGGACCCTTTTTATTTTCTAGATACGATTAGGTACATTGTGGCTAGCAATTAGGAATTAGGTGAATGCCTAGACTCAAAGTTAAAAATTAAATTGTATAACTTGGATGAAAAATCTTAAGGTCTCTGTTTAACTGAAAGTTAACTTCCTGGTGCAGAAACAGACGAACATTATCCTTCTGAGCATTTGGTAATGATTAGAAGTGTTCCAACGAGAAAGTGAACAGGAAGGTGTAAAAGTATGAGACTGAGTATCAGAAAAAAATGTACTTTGAGGTGAGAAGAGTTCTCAGTCAGCATTAAAAAAATCTTGAAGTCCTTCAAGATGATCAAGACTCTTAGGAGCACAAACTGGGGGAAATCACCATAATATTGAGTCTTGGAAGGCTTACAAAGAGCATGCTTGGCACTTCATGTAACAATCTAAAGATAGATCTTATTTAGCCATTTCATACAATTATCTGCAGATGGTATTTTGTTGGCCTTTCATGTAATTCTCTGAAGATTGAGCTTAGTCACTGTTTTCTGTTGATATTTAAAGATAAAGCAGAACTGGCGTTCCATGTAAATCACTAAATCGTTTAAGCTTCATCTTGATAGGCTCGCAATGAAGAAATAATGATATAATGATTCTTGTCCTCTCTGTTGTATGAGCAGTGTTTCTTAACATGTCACTGAAAGTTTGGCTGAGTAATTTGAGCAGTTTATTGAGCTCAATCTACAAACTACTACCATGAAATTCTGTTGTAACATACCATAGATGCATCAGAGAAATCAAGCACTTGAAGATCGCACACAGCTAAAAGACATGTTCTTAGATGATGTGTTATCTGACATGGACAGACATTCTATTCATCTCCTGAAATTTTTGTTTTAGTATAGAGACCTGCTAGCTATATGCCAAAGTCAAAGATGACACGCAGAATTGAAAAGGACACCTGGCCATTCAGTCTGGCAGGGTCCAGACTGATTGACTGGTAGTCCCAAGGACGTCTTTGTAGTAACTTCCTTTAGTATATACTACCAAATTGAAATGGAAGATACAATCTGCACTTACTGACGGTTTTTCCTTTTTTCTTTTTGGTCATGACTGGAAATCTTATGCAAATCCCGATGTATATAAATATCAGGTCAGCTTTAAACTTTTAGAAGGGATCATCTAAGTGCTTGTGGTGGTACTTATATCATGACAGGAAATGGGCCACCTATCTCTTTTGATAATAGGAAACTGATCCACAAACAGATTGAGAATGACAGACTATTACAAGGACTGATGCATTTACAACCTATGAAGAAGGAAAAGAATTTATTCTCCTGGCATTATTTTTTATGCATGTTAAGCATAATAACTGCAATGGTTGACAACAGTACTGAATATGGGGATGAACATTTCTGCTTGATTTGATAATATACTAATTTCAAGCATTAAAATTTGATCAATTTAGTTACGGGTAACAGTTTCATCTCAAGTAGCTGTGGGCGGCAGGAAACTTTGCATTAATGGAGGCTGGTAATGAAAGTTTAAATCGAGTCTTCTCTCGAATTGTCTGTTTAATTTCACTGCAAACATAAACGTCAACCTAGATTCTCGACCAGTGAGGATAGCAAAAATGACAGTAGGTGTAGCACCCATTTCATTTACATATTAATTGACTTCACCTTTAAATTGGCTCCTTCTAGATTAGCTCCTTCCAAGTTAGCATCAGTAAGGACAGCTGCCTGAAATGACAGAATATACTGATCAGGTCAGTGCATCTTGACATCATCACTGACCAAAATGTGATACACAATGTGGAAAACAAGGCCTTCAATTGTTCTAGATCATATGAATGATTGAAAGACAAACGAAAAAGTTTCTAAAAGATGGACACCAAAGAAAAGACAGAAGAATAATGCATTTCTCAAACACATAATGCATCATAAAGAAAAGAGATGACTCAACCTGCAGATGAGCCGACCTAAGGTCTGCCTTGGAAAAGTTACACTTGATCAAACATGCATCTGCAAAATTGTAAAACTAGTAAGCATGAGTTCACAAAAAAATTTCTACTCAAAGACTTCAACACTAACTATACTGTACAGATGAAAGATGTAATACAAAGTATCAGCTATGGATAACATTGAGCATCATTAGATTACATCCATTGAGTTGAGTTCCCAACCTCAAGCTTAAACTACTGCCATTAGATCTGCTGCAACTGAATATCTGAGAAATACAACAAAAGGAGAAAGAAGATTCACCCAGTTTACATGCTTTAAGTTTTCTTTCTAATTCAAATGATGTTTATTCCTAGGATATCCATGTGATGAGATATTCTCCTGCCCTAAGATTAATTTGATCCAAACTGAATAGTCAAGAAACCAGCTAGAAGTCCAAGCAAATCTTAACATAGAGCTGCTTGATCACAAGATAGAAAAAAAACGTAAGAATGATATTTCCAAGTATCTAACAAAACCAGCACATGATGCATTGTCAAAGTATTACCTTGCAGATTTGCACTCTGAAGATTCGCTTCGGTTAATACAGCTCCCTGAAGGTTTGCTCCAATAAATTCACACCTTCCCTAGGCAAGGTAAAAGGCAATAAGGAAGAACGAACAATATGCAGAATCTAGGCCTAAAGCAAAAACCAACAGAAAGTGATTGTTCTGGCTAGGAAAATGTGCGGATTTGTTAGCAAACTACTTATGTCTGCCCTACAGTAACAGGTATGGAAAGGTATTAGGAAGCAAAATGTGAAAAGCAAGCATGAAAAGCAGGAGAAAAAGGAGATGTCAAACAACAAATTTGGAAGCAGCAAGAAATCTTGTGAGAAACACACTAAAAATAGTTCTGAAAGATAGAGAAATGTCCAGGGAAACACATAAGAAACATTTGAGAAACGAGAGAGAAACATCTAGAGGAACATAAAAGTGAAATTTGCAAAATATAATATGAAACATTGTCAGAAATGGTAAAAGAGAGGAATGCAAATCGGATGTGTTTCACTTAAGTTTTGTAAAATGTTTCCTCAATTTTCAAGAGAGATTTCGTTTCGGTTCTGAAAATAAGTTTCTCAGGAAACAAGTTCCTATTCGTTAGAAGGGTTTCTGTTAACTATGATCCATCCTATGACACCACCAAGAAATTCACAAACACCACATGAGAGCATGGCAATACACTGATTGAAAAGTCTTGGCAAAAAAGACAGGTATTTCTAGAGATTCAGTTTGATCTGTCATGTGGAACAGAATTTTATGAGTGCCCAAAAGCTAGTAAGTCATACTTGTTCAATACTTCTTTGGATAGTCGAAGTAACACTTCCACTACCTTTCTGTTGAGTCATTCCACATTTAGCCAAGACACAAGAAAACAAAGCCGGACCAGGGTAACAAATCGGACCAGACAGCCACGCCACATGTTAATAATTGGAGGAGATAGCCACACCTCATGCCTAAATTAACAAAACGCACTAATCCATATCAAATAACCCTCATAATTCAAATCATAGAGTCATAAATAAGTTCTTGATTTTGAAGCAACATACACAAGGAAATACAAACTGCTATAATCGTATGCATTACTTCCACATTAACAGTGCTCCAAATCATCTTCACAAGCAAGGAAGAATCAGAACTGAACTCAATGATTAGTGGCAGAGGTGTCATGAGGAAGATGAGACATAAATTCCACACCCCTAAAGGCCTTGTGAAATTAACTGGTGGTGCCAGGCAAACAAGCATCAAATAAAATGACTTCTAGTATATCTTCCGTTTGGAAAACAAAACTGAGATGCCGAAAGTGAAAAAGAAAAAAAACAGAATTAGAAAGGGAGGTCTTCACTGTTGAGTTCCTTACTCGCGCAAAATTGCATTCAGAAATATGGATCCAGCAGCCTCAACATCCTGTTCAAGGAATGAAAACAACTTTTTGTGATCCAATACAACTATATGTTATGGGGGAAGGAGGGAAAAGTGCACATGAGATAAAGAAGACACCAAGACTTATTATTAGTGAACTGGAAAAATGAGATACCCATATATCAACATGGACCCAAAAAAATTACCACAAAGAGCAAAAGGAGAAATTTACTCCCATAGAGTACCAAATTGATAATAAAATCAAATAAAATTTTCTACAGATTAAACTTACACGAAATTTAGCAGACTGCACATTCGCGCGTGAGAAAACAGCATTTTTAAGGCACGCATAGCTGAAGTCAACATAGGAGAGATCCTGCAGCAATCCAAATACAAAATGCATCAGAAGTATTCGATAGACATACTTGAAGCATAAATTGTTGGACTGTATGTGAAGCATTCAGAATTCAGTAGTTAAGCTTGACTCTGACACCTATACATGAAATCAAATGGTCAATTCAAGTCTCCCAGTTGAAGTTACAATGAAAAGAAAGGGAGAAACATCCGTGCCAATGAGAATAGCCAGTAGGTCCTATACGGCCCAAGCAAGTGCTGCTACAGAGCCCATCCCTTGTTACAAGGTGATGCAGGAGCATCTTATCCCTTCACTGCAATAAGAAAAAATTACAAAAGAAGGAAGAAGTTCCCATATCCTGTAATTAGAATTTCATGGTTGTTAAGTTCACTTGTTCATTAAGTTGTTATTACTTGGACTTCCTAATTACTTCTAAATTGGACTTATTAGAAGTCTACATGAGGATGTAATTGGATGTTCTTCAAAGTTATTAATAAAATAACAATTTTCTCTCTTCTCTCTTATTCTTCATCATTTTCTTACCTCCTGCTCTTATTGACATCTATTAACCTTGATTCATGCATTTAGCTGGTTTAGGAAAAAATAACTGATCATTTAAGTAAAACTAAATAAACTGGGACCAAATTGTGCATGTAGAATTGCATGATCTGAAGCAAGTTCTAGCAAAAATCCTCCGAGGCTTACCAGTTTAGACAAATCAAGAGCAGAAAGATTCACACCCCGAAGCCTAACTCTTTTAGATTGTATGCATTTAATGATATCAGTACGTGTCAATTCTGCTTTTGATTCATCGTCTTCCTTTCTTTTACTGAATATTGCATTAATATGTTCAACCAAACCCTGCAGTAATGCATGAAAATACAAGTTAAGAGTAAAGGTGATGATATGCAAAACATAAAAAAAAACCCTGCACCAAATCGTATTGATGGGAAACCACATCTTACACCTCAGAAATAGGACTACATTTAAATCATAGAGCACATTAGAAAGACAAATATAAAAAAACTCAGATATTTCCATATTTAAGTTAAATAGTTTTCTGTGGACCAGGAACTGAAGTAACACAATCAGTTTATAAAGTAGCCAGAAATGCCATGCAGAAATTATGAAAAACTTTACTGAAGAGAATGAAGATTATAAATCTTGCACCAAACTAAGAGTATTACTATAGAAAGCTCCATGAGAAATCTCAGTAGCTTCTGGAAGACTGGAACGGTAAATATCTTTCACTTTGTATATTTCAACTGCAACAGTGGGTTCATGTACATCTATAATGCATAGCACTCTGTATGCATGTACGTCACGTGCATTTCTAGACATGTGTGGATGGCAGGGTTAAAATAACATTGTCTGAAAAAGTGCAGCCAGGTGCACTAAGCTCCTGCCTACGCGGGGTCTGGGGAAGGGGCGGACCACGACAGGCCTATAGTAACATTGTCTATGTTCGAGAAATTTAAATGCTCCAAAAGGAGTAGGTCATCTTGCAAAGCTGACCAACATCAAATTGGAGTAGGAAATGTTGCATCATGCATAGGAAAGTAGATATAAATTCGGTCACCTCCATCCATTGCTCAACAAGTCATTGCTTTCTTACCTAGTAACCAATTAAGAATAAGATGGACGTCTGAGCAAAATTAGCACAAGCATTTGAAGGTTGGGCAGGTGAACCCTTGCTGTTAACTGGCCTTGTTATATGGGCTCCTTGGACCAGTTTGGGCGATAAGGAGAGAAATGATCGAAGATTTACCTATGAGTTAAATGACTCTAAGAGTGAGACAGAACATACATTTGCACCAAACAAACTGAATCTTTTGTTCTAATCTCTGTGAACTCCAAAAGAATTCAGAAAATGGGCTAGAAGAGGATTTATCTTTACTATCTTTCTAAGCCATGTTAAGGCAAGAACAGCACATAAGTTCTAATAAGCAAAGATGAATATACTCACTGGAAACTAGAACAATATGTATCAGCCATAATGGATATAAGCAATGGAATACCAATTTCACCAATGAATCAATTGACATCATCATCATCATCATGAAGATCTTATCCCAATTAGGGGTTGGCCACATGAATCTTGTTCCTCTATTCCCCTCAACCAATGAATCAATTGACAGGGACCTAATAATCACAATCGAGTGATCCACGAGATGCAGACCACATATTTATGTGTATTTCTCTTAACTTTTCTTTCTTTTTCTTTTTTTCACACTAAGTGGACTTGAACAAACAACCTCATGGTTGTGAAGAGCATTTGATCAACCTCACTAAGTGCTCAAGCTATATAAGCAGGGACACAACTTACAAGTAGTTGATAGTATTCTGCTTCATGCTGCAACTCTAAGTATTCTGAATCCTTAAGTGGGGGGAGAAAACCATCTCTCAACCAATTTAGAATATACCGAAAATGTTTCCCATCCCTATCAACAAAGACAAACTCCTGCAAGAATTCAGTATGATCAAAGAATAAAGGTTGATTCAAAATACTCAATAGATATTGAAACTTGAAAGGAAAACAGCTCCAATGGAATGACATTTTTTAAAACAACCGATAATCATTGATGAATAAAATCACCCACTAGGATTTTAGTCATGAATGGATGCACAGGGAATAGAACTAAATGGTTCCTGATAAACATTGAAAAGCGTCAAAACTATCAGATATTAAATTCACAAATAAAAGTAAGATGCTAGATAGGTTATACAAAACTAAGTTACATAGTTCTTAGACACATACTTGGCGGCACAGCCTAGGATATCAAGTTACTCCACAAAAAATATGCATAGGAAAAGGAAGAAATATAAAAAAAATTCTCACAAACACAGAAATCACAGTGGCAAAAACCATGATTAGCAGTAATATATAGAACAAACCAGTGGATGTAAATGGAAAATAGTACACCAGACACATGTTAAGCAACAAACAAAATTTTCAATGCAGCCAAATAACATCCCCATTTTAAAGGGGCAGCCCCGGTGCACGAAGCTCCTGCCTATGTGGGGTCCAGGGAAGGGGCGGACCACAAGGGCCTATAGTAGGCAGCCTTACCTTGCATTTTGCAGGAGGCTGATTCCACACCTTGAACCCGTGACCTCAAGGTCCCATTTTAGTTCTGAAATTTAGATAATTGTTTGTTATTCTGCTTTAGTTTGCTAGTTTGGATGAACTAAAAATGCATCTGCTTAATTCCTGACATAACTTGGCTGCCATACTAATGGTCAGAACTCAGAACATGAAATAAGATTCTCATGGTCTGAAGTTGTAACTAAATACCCTTCAGTACTTCACAAACATCCCAAGCTTTTCTTTTTTGAAGAGATAGTTTACTAAGAAGAAGAAAGAGGAGAAAATATAATTTTTCTAACCTTTTTATCTTTATTCTAATATTTAGGAGAAATTACTACATAGAAGTTCTATTGAGTATTTCCCTAAATAAGTGAGATGCTGAAAGATTCTCTCTGGAAGGGAAAATAGAACACCTACTGGAACAGGATTAACAATTCTGATCCCTTGTAGATGCATGCATGTTGAGGCTTTGAGGTGTCCATGCATCATCATCTTATACATTCCATTGTACATCAAAGCTAGGGAACTATGTCTTGGACATTTTTCAATTATAGTTGCCCAATAACAAGTCCTTTTGATGTTTGGCATATTCCCTCTGGTATATATGCACTGAGGAGAGGATTCTTCAAAAGCTAAGTCATTTGGCATGTATTGACGATACACAAAGCATGCAACAAATTAATCTTATATAGCTCCAACAGTATCATATACATGTGACTCAGAGAACTTAGATAATGGAATTGGCAGGAGGTGGATCTATTTTATAACTAAAGGCAAGGATTCCATGAGCTCCAAATAAAATTAGGGCGTAGACCTTGCTGTCTTCCGGGCATTTTGTTATGGACCTTTATAACGGTGACATGGTTTTGTAGGGACAAGCAAGAGCTGAGCTGCAGTTTACGTTAATATAATGTGATCAAATGGTTGACAAAAAATGTACTCTTTCACCGTATGATATATATCCAACCAAGCCCTTTTTTCTCTTTTCCAGTTGAATGGCTTATATGTGAAGCAATAAAATTTCCTAACACATACTAGACACCAATGTATGCTAGTGCACAGAAAATAATTTCAAGTTCCACCAATATGTTCCTTTCCTCCATCCTTCTGTCAAAGGCCTGCAAGTTCAATATCAGTCATAAAATCCCACTTCAGACGGCAACTTGCTATGAGGCCAGAAGTTTCAAGCTCGATGACTTGAGCAAATGCACTAACCAAGACAAAGAGCAGTACCTTCTCAGAATCCTGACACACTATATGACGACCACTAAACATTGCTGCTAGCATTGAGTTTGGGTCACGCTGAGTTAGTGTGTCGACCGTTGTTGAGAATTTCTTCCCCCCTATAAGTAACCACACATCGTCAGCAAAACCATGAATTTGAACAATTCATGATACAAATTGGAACTCAAACAATTAAAAGCTTCACGTGTGAAAGAAATTACATGTAGATATAAGTTGTATAATAAGAATCACACATTCTATGAAGAGAAGCCTTCCGATAAGAAGAGACACGGAAGCTACAAAAATGCAACATCTTGAAATTGAGTACACCCCCACTTTAATATCTCAAATTCAAGCCCAACATTAAAAAAAAAAAAAATCAGTTTACGTGTAACCAGTTGAACTATTCAGGAATTCTAAAACAAAATGTAGAATAGCACCATTAACAAATCGTGATCGTGTCACACATAATTATATGAAAATGCAGAAAGAACCTTCAAAGACGGAACTTTTTTCTTTCAAAGCTTCAAAAAACACGACAATTCCACAAAATGAACTGTTGTTATCCAATTTCTTCCCGAATCTCACCTATTAGGTTACTTCTCTTCCCAAACAATACAAGAAATCAGAAATTCGTATTCGAAGTCGCAAATCGAAGCAAAAATCTAGGACTTCGATAGTATCAGAACCAATCTTCACATGAGCAGCACGGAAAGAAGAAGAAATCACTAAAACCTAGATGAAGATGAAGAGAAGAGAAAGAAACGACGAAGGTCGCAGCAGGAGGAGATTGGAGAAAGTGAAGAGAAATACCTATGTCGAGAAGAATCGGGGAAGAGAAATCAGAGCTCATCCTCGGTAGCAAGTGAAGATAAAACCAAAGCCAGTAGACAAGTCGCAGGAAACTCGAGCATTTCACGCGCAAGTTTTAATCAAGGAGATTTGCTAGGAGGACGCCGGAGCGTTTCGAGACGTGAAAGATACGACGCGCTAAGTTGGGCCCATCATTTCACCGTTGTCTTGTAACTTTCTTACGTACCCGTTTCAATGAGATTTGGGAAGCCTCGGTGCATAATGTGATCTTGAGGTTACAGATTAAAGGTGTGGAATTAGCTTCTTGTAAAATACAAGGTAAGGCTACCTACTATAGGTCTTTGTGGTTCCCCTTCTCTAGACCCTGTATAAGCGGGAGCTTTGTGCCCGGGGCTGCCCCTTTTTTATCAATTCATATTGAAAGAAGCAAAAGAGGGAAGTCAGATCACATGAGATGAAGATGAGATTGAGAGAGTGGTAATGCAAATCAACAAAGAGCTTACTGCAATCAAAAGCAAAATTCGGAAGGGCTGAGCCAGCCATTGTTTTTGTGTATGGATTCAATAGTGACCGAAGAAGGGAATCTTGGCACAATGGTAGAGCTGTTGTTGTGTGACTTTGAGGTTGCGGATTCAAGACGTAAAAGAGACTCTTGCAAAATGCAAGATAAGACTGTGTATTATTGACCCTTGTAGTCTGCCCCTTCCTAGAAGCTTGCACTGCCCATTTTAATCCAACAATGACAGAAAAAGAAAAGAAAAGTTCGATGAAATGCTGATTAAAACAATGGATGCTCGCAGCATGCATTGGTGGGGATATTAATACAGTTCGATGCCCACATGAGAGTTCTTCTTCCACAACCATCGCCAGAACGATGAAGGCATTTTCACACTTTATTGAGGAGGCAGAGTCAGTGGATTTACCTGTCTCCGGAGGAAAGTTTTTTTGTGGTCAAATCTGCAGACTCCACCAATCATGAATCATATTGATAGATTCCTAGTTTCAAGCCAGTGGATGAATCAATTCCTATGATTACATCATATTATGTTTCAAAACAGCACCTAAGACAACAAGCCCCTCATGCTCTTGATTTTAATGTTTCAAGTTGGGGAGTAAGACGAAGGAGAGCCTTGGCACAGCGGTAAAAGTTATAGTCGCATGACCTTGAGGTCGCGGGTTCAAGGCGTAAAAACAGCCTCTTGAATAAATACAAGGTAAGGCTGTGCACATAGGCCCTTGTGGTCCGCCCCTTCCCCGAACCCCACATAGGCAGGAGCTTCATGTACTGGGACTGCCCTTATCTTGGGGAACAAGGCCCTTCAGTTTTGAAAACATATGGCTTGAAGAGAATGGGTTCAAGGAAGAGGTGGAAGAGTGGTGGAATATGGTTCCGAAAACATCCATCTCAGTTGGGTTTGCTCGCGAGGCATTCAGGATCTATTCATGAGTACCAAAGCAAAAGGTTTATATGAAGAGTAATTTTACCACTCATTCTGTGGACACTATGGAAGGAGAGACATCATAGCTAGTTTAACCAATAAAAAAGAAGTAAACCAGACCTGATTTTCTCTATCAAAGCACAAGCCTTTAGATGGACTCAGGCACAGGGATGGGCAGCAGTATTCCTTTTCACGCTTCCTGGAAAATTTGAAAACTATACCTTTGGAAGCAAAGCATAAAGACAAACCTAAGCCCATATGGAAGCCCCCACCAGCCAGTTGGTTGAAGATCAACTTCGATGACTCAAGTTTGGGAAAACTTGGGTCAGCTGGGTATGGAGTTATCCTAATGGACCATAAAGGGGAGAGAATGTGTGAACTATATTGACCCATTGGAATTTCTGTCTCCATGGTGGCAGAGGTGGAAACTGCATTTCAAGCACCAAAGCATTGCTGTTCAATGCCCACTTATCCTCTAAATCTGGAAGGAGACTAGTGCAACTATTGATTGAGAGAAGTTTACCACATTTCAAAATGTAACACAGTAGATGGCCATATGTTTTTATTTTTTGGTATGTGGGAGCAAAAAGGCTATCGGTTTTAATGCTGTTTCATTTTCAATTCTTGAATTGTTATGTTCTATATTTCTTTCTTTTACACGGGTGAAGGATCCCCTTGATCCTTGCGTAATTGTGCATTAACACCCTCTCTGTTAATACAAGGCATCTTTCTCACACAAAAAACTCTTCATATGTAGTACTTTTTCATGATGAAAGTAAAAGCTTTCTTTTGCCTTTTTTTAATAGTCATTTTGAAGGGGAACTTTGGCGCAATGGTAAAGTCAGTCGTTGGGTGACCTTGAGGTCACGAGTTTAAGGCATGAGAACAGCTTCTCTAAAAAATAAAAGGTAAGGCTACATATTATAGACCCTTGTAGTCCTCCCCTTCTCTAAGCCCCGAATATGAGAGAGCTTCGTGCAGCAGGGCTGCCCTTAGTTATTTTGAAAGGCCTGAAATAAGAGGTTACAATTATTAGACTAGTAGTGATTTTAGTACATCACTTATTCATAGATTTTAGCTAGCTAGAAGATAGATGGTTTAGATTATTGAAAAAGGTTGGCTATACTTGTATTTTAGCCACTTATGTTTTTTAAGTGAAAATATGTACATTTCTTTACCTTTATAATTTAAAATTTGGAGCTAAAACTATATGTTGAATGGGTATACTTTTCCTCAGACTTTATCAGCTGAGTAAAATATAGGACCCACTTGTTCATTTAACTGAACCAGTCATCTAGTAGTATATGCTGCAGATGACTTCTAGCCATAGCTCAACCAAGATGTTTGGATCACTAAACTGTTGAGCAATGCTTGTAATTTTAGCTACATGTAATGTAATGTACCCTATTTGAGAAGGATCCTAAGAGAATAACCATTTGGATCATGAACACCAAGTCCTAGTAATAAATCTAGCTCTATCAAGCATATGAATGATTTGTATGGATGGGAAAACCAATGTTTAAAAATCAGGTCATCCGATTTGGGGATCAACCGATCCTGATCAGATTAGTAAGAAACTTGGTCGGATCACCCAAATAACTCAAATGATGTCATTATAAAATTTACTCCATGAATCAAGTGAGTTGGATCAGAAAACTCGGATGAGGTTTTCAAAGATCACCAAGTTTCTCGATGACTCGGTAAGTTTTAAAATTTTACCCCTCTTGATGGACAACAATGAACAAGAGGATTTTGCATTTGATTTTTTGCTTTGTTAATCAATAGAATTTTTTGAAATTGATTGTGACAGATAGAACACATTGAGAAGAAGAAGACCCAAGTCTTAGATTTCTAATTTCTTTTTGCAAAGGCATCAAAGAAAGAGCTTAAAGTCTATTACTTGTTGTTAGCGTAAACAATAATAGTATTTTGCTTATTTTTTTAACTTAATTTTTTTTTTATTGATTCAAATAATTGATTATGTTCTAATCCATGTTATAAAGAGTTTTATATCAGTTTTTAGTGAAAAAAGAATAAATTATTGAATTTTATTGAAGAATCTTACAAGTATTATTGTGTAGGTTGATAAACATAATATATTTATGATTGAATATATCACTCTTAATTGTTTTTTATTAAAATACAACTATGCCATTAGATTTCTTATTATTTAATTATATTAGATACCAAGTTTCATTGAAAATTTTCATTAGGAAGTCATTGAAATTAGTGGTCAAAGTGTACAACTTAATCACAGGTTACTGTTCTAAAGTATGAATCTTGAATATAAAAATAAACTCATTGATTCTTCCTCTCATAATTCTCGAAGATGGAAATAAATGATAATTTATAATTTCAAACTCTTCTAGTTGATTTTTTTATATTTGTTGGTGTTAGTTTAATTTAATTTTATTGCTTTCATCTATGCATTATACAAACATGCATTCTTATTTGAAGTCAGAAATCCAAATCTTTATTTTGTAGGTTTATCATTTCTACTAGTTTGACAATTTTTTATACTTTTTTACATGTTTAAAGAATTTTATTATATATATAATTATTTAATTAATTTTGTTCTAAATCACTCCTAGGATGACTTGACTCGGTGAAAAACTAGGATCGGCAGAGTTTTTAAACTCTATAAAAAACAGCTAATTGTAGAATCTCGTGAACCATAGAGCATCAATCCACAAGGCTAAAGGCATGCCTGGGCCTTTACATAGAAGGCATTCTAGATGACTAGTTCGGATCAGAAAGATCTAGATCCCTTGTCCGGTTTTCCTCTGTCTAAAGCACAAGTCAGCCTAGCTGGTGTGATCCCAAAACATCCATCTCCGAGGCCCTACAATGGATAAGTTTACACCTACGAGCAGGACCCAGCTCTTTTGCACCCTAACCATAGCTTTCTTTATAACTCTTGTGCTCATGGAATCTCTACATACGACCATCAAGACGGCATTTTGATCCACCTTGCCTTGTTTCTGCCGTCCCATTATTTTTCTCAAAACACAAGGAGAAAGACTCTAAATATACCCATAATGAGTTCTTGCTTGAAGCAAATGATCAAGAGCTACATACTTATTCTCAATTAACAGGTGATAAGCTCCCATGGCTTCTAAGCAAATCTATCTCATCTTCGTCGTCATCGCAGCCGTCTATCGGGCAACCACTCTGGCAAAGGAATTCATCGTCGGAGACGATCAAGGCTGGAGAGTTGGCTTTGATTATCAAAACTGGGCCAAGGGCAAGGATTTCCGGGTCGGTGATAAGCTCGGCAAGTAATTAACTTCAGTGACGATGATCATATTTAAAAGTTTTGTATGAGTGATGATTTAGAAGGGGAGCCGTCACGCAACGGTAGAGTTATCCTCGTATGATCTTGACGGGTATGAGTTATGAAAACAGTCTTTTGCAAAAAACACTGTAACGTGAGTGTAGTCCGCCCTTCCTCAGACTTTGCATACGTGAGAGTGGAGCTTCGTGCACCGAGCTGCCCTTTTTATATTAAATTGTTGCTCCAATCTTACATGTGATTTACTTCAATTCCGGCTAGATCTTGCCAAATGGGTTCATTATTCACCTTTGGCTAGATCACCTGTTAGAGCATGAAATATGGATTTCTTAGCAACCTCATTTTCACACTGAGATGATTTTCATCAATTTGTTTGCAGTTTTTAAGTATCCCAAGGACAAACACAATGTGTTCAAAGTTGATGGGTATGGCTTCAAGAAATGCATATTGCCACCAAAGAATAAGGCGTTCACGTCCGGAAATGAAATAGTTGCTATCTCGACAACAGGAAGAAAGTGGTACATTTGCGGAGTAAGCGACCACCGTGCCGAAGGGATGAAGCTCATGATTAACGTCCAAAAGAAGTTTCGGACTCCATCGAAGGCTCGACGAAGCTCTGCAGATGGCATTGCTTCATATCGATCGCTAGCATTGACGGGGCATCAGTCTCGATGGTGTGGGTGTTCATGGTATAATATGTCTCATTTGTTACTCTAGGCTCTGCTGTTTCTGATAATCTTTTCAAGGACTAATGCAGACTGACCAAGTTAGGAAGAGGAGGATTTGAGAATTCTGTGATGAAAAATAGAAGAAATTCTTCCACTTCCTTGTTCATTTAATTGTGATTCAAATGACAAAGCGATTGCTGGTATAAATGGTTGATGGATCGTTTGCCGTTAGTCAATATGACAAGGAAGTGTGTGATGGATTCCATTATTTTCAATCTAAGGTCAGGTGAAATCCAATCTATGAGCGTATTCCACCAGCTAGGAATTCTACTTAAATAGGGCAGCCCCACTACATGAAGCTCCCTCATATGTAGGGTTAGGAGAAGGGGTGGACTACAAGGGTTTATAGTACGGAGCCTTACCTTGCATCTTTATAAGAGACTATTTCTACACCTTGAACCCGTGATCTCAAGGTTACATGGCAACAACTTTACTGCTGAGCTAAGGCTCTCTTCTAATTAGCAAATGAAATTTAGACACACCCCCTTAATTTCAAAATATGTACTTTAATGACTAGGGACCAATTCAAAAGATGACATGAGCTATGTTCGGTGAGCCCTCCTGACATACAACACTGCATGGGAGGACCCAGTTTTCAGCCTCTTTTTCAAAGTAGGTTTTCCTTGTGCAAATTTATACATTATTGTTGTGGAGATAAATGCCCTTGCATGGCTCACCCCACACAAAGGACATTGTGGCGACTTTGAACCTTCATAAAAAGATCAATTTAACATCTCGATTAGAGATGGACAGAGAATGTCATGATCACGATCTGGTAAGAAGCGCAGTTTCTGGGCCCAATGATAAAGATCTATCCGTTGATTTCCATGATTAAAATTGTGTAGCAGGACAAAAGCGACCTATACGGCAAACGTGTAACTAAAGAAGGCATCAGGGATCAAGGATCTATGATAAAGGCAAGATCAGGCGCAGTAGAAACTGTCTTGTGACTAGCAGTCCGATTAACAGATCCGATCATACCCAGTTGGGAAATGTGGGCCCCAAAAATGTTCATTAACAAAGGCGAGTAACCAAGCCCTTCTTTTATCTTTGTATTTATGTTAATTTAAAAGGAATCCCAAGGAACAATATGTCCAATGGACTGTAGACTTCAACATTAGATGTTGAATTCTTGATTGATATGTTTAGGCCTTGATCTTACAGGCGTTTCCAAAGTGTGCAACAGTTGAAGAACATGGGCACACAAGCAGCCACATTGTTCCCAAGGATTGACAAGTACTGCCAGCTATTTAGTTCTAGTCTTCTCATCTACTTGCCCTTGTAAGAAGCCGAATGTTTTGCTCATCTCTAAAGAAGTTACTAGGATCAGTCACACTATTCCAGTCTCTTAAGTTACTCATAAGACTCCTACCCCAAAGAGTAGCTCTTCAATAACTTATATAATTGCCACATTCCAACCCAAATCAGGATCCCTATTATTGATATGCAGACACTGGAGACTTGGAAACAAAAGGTCCAAGTAGTCATACATCTTCCTAATCCACTCAATATGACTTTTAGATGCTTAACTCCCTTCTGGGGGTGGCAACTTATGTTGGCAGGTTTTGTGGAGATTGACCCATTAAAGTATATGGGTTGACACAAACACAACACAATTAATAATCATGTAAAGAACCCATGACTCGAACATTACCCATTTATTAAATAAGTAGACACAATACGACTTGCGTAACACAATTATGTAAATGGGTTGTGAGTCAGACAGGTTAACAGGTCATGAATCAGACGAGTCAACACTACAAGTTAATAGGTCACAAGTTAGACGGGTTAACAAGTGCAAGTCAACATGATGGGTCAACATGGGTTAACCAAACACGACACAATTTTGGTGTGTCATTTTTGGTCAATAAGACTCAACCCTAACCCGCTAAAACCGTGTTAAGTGCAAGTTGTGTTATCGAATTGTGTCATATTTTGCCTTCCCTACTCTCTCCCTCTAGCCACTTCACGAAGTAATACACATTATACAAGTTCCCTTTCTGAAAGCTATTTCAGACCTTGGAATCATAATCACAAAAGCTGTCTTTTCTTCCAAAAGTATCTTGTAAATTCCTTCCAACCGTTCAACGGAAAAGGGCCCTCCCACAAAGTCAGATTTGGCCTTGAATGTGCTCTTCCCATATGGGTCTTTCCTAAGTTTTAAAGCATGAACTGTTTCTCCAGATTGGAATCCTGTATAGTACGGACTCAATCCAACTCATTTCCTTGCAGTCTTTTTGCTCCAGACCCAATTCATGAAAGCTCTCTTTCATCACCTGGAGTTCTTCAGAATGAAGCTTGGATTGTTCTCATACTTTCCTTCTGCAGTTACAATTTGACGAAGTACCGCTGCACCAAAGCTCCCCTTCTAACTTTTCTATTCCGACCTAATACATTCAGTCTGCCTACTTGTTCCTTCAGTCAGATAAAGGGCAGCCCCGGTGCACGAAGCTCCCGCCTATGCGGGGTCCGGGGAAGGGGCGGGCCACAATGGCCTAAAGTAGGCAGCCTTACCTTGCATTTTTGCAAGAGGCTGATTCCACGCCTTGAACCCGTGACCTCAAGGTCACATGACGACAACTTTTACCGTTGCGCCAAGGCTCCCCTTCTGTTCCTTCAGTCAGATGACTCTCATAAACAACAATGCCCACGACCTGATTCTCCAGGCTAAGTGAATCAGGCTCAACCATGACATATCTGCCTCATATTTGGCATTTGGAGCCCTCCATCCCAAAATACAGCTTTGCAATATGTTTATAAATAAAACTCATCACCCACATAAATCAAGCAGTTCTTCTCTAGAACTAGACAAGTGAACACATGCTAGATTTAGGAAAGACAGAATCAGCATTAGATGCCAACATCTCGCAAACTCAAATCTTATTATGGTATCTATTTCTTAACTGTGTCTTGCACTAGCCTTCTCCAAGTCAGGAAGATCTGCAAGCAAATAAGCTACAATCAGTAACAACAGAGACTAAGAAAGAAATCCAGATCTTGCAGCCATGGATATCTAAATAATTTTTCAGAATTCTTCAAAAGTCATAGTACGTGCAGCACAGCAAAAACGAGGGTGCAGATGCAAGTGGACTTCAGACATGCCTTTGTTAATATTTCACGTTCTATCATCGTTGTCCCTCCTCCCCCTTACATTTTGTTTGCAGCTAATGTAAGGAGCGTATGTACCATCTGATTTTCCACAAAAGCAACAGCTTTTTTTCTATTATAAAACGCATATTTCTGGCCTTTTTACTTACTAAATCTATAGGAAAAGAGACAAAAATTGCTTGTGATAAAGGACAAAAAGTAACTCACACAGCATTCCATCATCATCACTACCCTCATCACCTTCGCCATGTTCCTGCATTAGAAAACATAAAAACAAATAGACAAAATTTAATGATTCCTGGCACAGAAGAAAATGATTACATATAAGTTTGTGAGGGGCCGCATTACCAGAGCATCATCATCACCATCATCAAAAGCAAGCATGTCAGCTGCAAATTAAGAGGAAACCAAAAAATGTATGATTAAATCAACTCAATATTAAATATTAGTAGTATTTTCCCAGATCACTTCAATTAATTAATTATTAATGTTTTTCCTTCTTTCTTTTTTTTTGGTGAAAACATGACAACTTCAGCAGAGGCCTCAACCATGATCCTACTGCAGGAGTTACACATAGTCATCACCATTATAATCATGCGAGAATTATCTGGAAACAAACTGAATGATTAAATCAATTTAGTCAAAACTATTAATATTTACTCAAATTATTTCAAGAAAAGAAAACCAAAAGCAAACAGAAAACAGAAAACAGAAGGACAGCTTTCACTTTATAGACAGCAACTCCAAGCATTGTCCAAAACTCCACCTTACAGGCTTGGATCTGAGTTTATGCAACAGAGTATGGCCCTAAAAGGGGCAGCCCCAGTGCACAAAGCTCCCGCCTATGCGGGGTCCAGGGAAGGGACGGGCCACAATGGCCTAAAGTAGGCAGCCTTACCTTGCATTTTTGCAAGAAGCTGATTCCACGCCTTGAACCTGTGACCTCAAGGTCACATGACGACAACTTTTACCGTTGTGCCAAGGCTCCCCTTCTAAATTTGACCAGTTTGCTTTATAGAAACAACATATAAGCAAAGCTGAAAATTTCTAAATATTTCTTTTGCTTCCAGTGAGAACCAAATGATCCTCTTCCAATTCCTAATAGTGGAGACAAAGCAGGCTGTGTGGTTTAGCTCCCATTATTCACAAAATTCCATGGCAGTTTCAACATTTTCATGAAAAAAGGTAGCAAACAGGCTACTGCAGAGTTCCAACAAACCAGACTACTACCCTATGAATAACCAAAAGATTCATGGCTACAAGAAACCCCAAATGAAACAGAGGTATTGGTATAACTACTACAACACGGAAAATATATGTTCTTATGAAGTCAACTGTGTGAAAATATACAAGAGATATCCTTAGATATCAAAACCATAATGTGTATCAGCACTGAAACAAAAACATAATGTACAAAAGCATGCTGAGTCTAGTGTTGGAGGTCAAACAAACGAAAATGCTATCAGATACCTACTGAACACCAGTCCTTATATAACCCAAGGGAATCCTAGAACAAAAACATTGACTAAGCCCTAAATCTGGAGTCATGCTCAAACCATTTTCACCAAACTCTGGGTTACAAGCTACAACATACTTGGTAACAAACTCAGCATTTTTCAACTCAAACAATACTTCCTCCAAAATGGAAATGAAATTTTAAGTAACTCAACATCAAAGTGTAAAGGAAGTTGGAAGTGATCAGCAATATTTTCCAACTGGACTTACCTTTACAAGCTCAAAGCCAAGCCACTTGTGGCATATAAACAGGTTAAAGCATCATTTGGACTACTCAGATTGAAGCCTACAGTAATTGCATGTGTTTCTCTCCTTCAGCAAAACTGGACTTCAAATATAATGGATACCACAATAACAGAAGTAGCTCTCATTTTCGAACATCAGCTTCTCAATGCAAGCCATCCAAGAGATATTCCAACAGGTTTGAAAAAGAACTTCGGTCTTTAATTTTTTGGTCCCTAGATCCTTGTGTGGCTAAATTTGTCTTACATATTTTATTCTGGAACATGTGGAGCTATCGGTTTCTATCTTTTTGTCAGATATTTCAAACAAGATCAAGCTGCCAGCTGCTAACTCCTAAAATGACCAATGTGTCAATGTCCTCTTCAATGTATACCTGCCTTACCTACCTTGTGTATCTTACTGCTGTCACAATCTTCAAATTATTACTTTCATGGAGACAAGATCCCACATAATATAAATTGGTTCTCTCATTCCTATAAGATAAACTTACACTTCATTGACTCTTCCTCGTCCTCATCACACCATTTGTTCCAATCAACCTTGATATATGGGGCAGGTCTTTCATCCGACCTCATCAATCTCTTCCACCAACCTTTTTGCTCTTTCAGGATTGAGCAAACTATGTTTCGCATCCCAATATTAACTTTACTACCCTGCACAAAAAAAAAAAAAAAAGTAAAACTCCAAACACGTGAAACATGATGAGAAATAGAACAAACAATACTGATAAACATAGAGGATTTGCAGAATCAGTAAAAGGCCAAGAGATTGAAATGATGTTTTCTTCAACGATACTGCTAGAAGAGCTTCTACATATCCATGAAGCTCAAGTTTCAGGATTTTGAAATGTGAAAGATAACATTTACAGTCAATCATCCAATTATCTAGCAATCTCTAAGCTCCTACTTTACATTTCCAAGTTTCAAGGATTTTATGTAAACACTTGGAAGGAAGTTCTTATAGACTTGAAGCCTTTCAATCATAGTACAGGTATATTATAGCTTAAGAACACACAGAAAGAGCTATTCTCAGCTTATCAATAAGACTAAGCAGTTTAAAAAAACAATATGCAATCAATAAGAGGCCACCAATTCTGTAATTTGAAGAGATTATAGGTTTGTGTCATATAGAGCTGATTATCCTTTTTGACGTCTAGTAAGTTGTAAAGCCAGTAAGACTAGAATGACTACTTCAAAAATTGGAAAGAGAATGGAGTTTTAGTACCAAAACATTTCATTTACTAAGCAACTTTCTCACAAGGATGGTGAGTACAGATTCTAGAAAAAAGGAAACTGGTCAACCCACTGAAGTTGTCCATCCTGACAAGCTATAAGATGACCTCATTTACAGTCATATAGAAAAAGGATAACAGACAACTGATTGAAGCTGAAACATTGAAAAGAAATCATTTTTCTCTTCAATTCCACTGCTACTTATATAATGTTTTTGCAGTTCAATTTTCCTAGCTATCCAGGTAAAGTTTTCTGGACATTACGTTCCTGTGAATCCAAAAAAATGGAAAAAGATAAAAGCATATCATTAAACGTCATTATGCAAGCGTAAAGTCAAGAGTATTAACAACAACCAGCTATCCAGGTCCCTTTCTAAAACCTCATCATCATATCTAACTCAAATTAATATGTATATCCCTTAGTTTGAAGTGCTCTCAGATACCGTAGCTTGGTTTCATATTCCCTAAAACCATTATGAAACTTTGGTTTAATACAAGTGCATTACTATTGATCAAAAGCTAATATTGATTGAGTAGAAGGCAGATGTGTTCTTTTCATTATCACTTTGCTCCTTAAGTGATGTGAGAAGCACTGTCGCAAACCAATATAAAGATTAGACCAAAACTATACGAATAAATTGCTAAAAAAGAATCCTTCCATCCGTGAGAACATTGGATATGGTAAAGTAGAAAGTGTTAAATACAACAACCTGGAACCTTTCAACAAAAGATAGCAAAAACTCTCACCTCAGGACATATTGCTCCGTAAATTTCCAGCTTAAAATAGAAAGGTTTGCCTTGAGCCCCAGTAGCAGAGAAGCTAATTAACCCTTCTGGCTCAATTTTGACAGCCACATCTTTTGCATCAGGTAATGCAATTGTTAAATAAATTTTGTCTGAACGTTGCGCCCAAAGAACTTCTGGGTGGTTACTGTACACAGAAAACAGAAAGTGGTTTTTATAATTCCAAACCAATTCTAACTATGAGTTTCTATAATACCAAGCTTATAAATAGATAAAGTACTTAAACCCACAACAAATTTGGGTAGGTGGAGAAAAGTCCTGTCTAGTTTTATCTTACAGATAAGTTCCTTATCAAACCAAATTTTAAATGGAAGGACAAATCCTCAACAGCAAATGTTCCAATGCATAAGCTGGAACAACATTTAGATTGATGCAAATTTGTGGTTGAATAGCATGTATAAGCAAAACCAGTCTTCACCGACTGTGTTGTTCCCATGGGCAGTGTTTTTTCATCCTTCGAGTAGACGAGGGCATCTGCTCTCATCTCCCTGACTAAGAAGCAAGCTACTGTGTCCTATTCAAACACTGAAGTCACTTCTCTCGCAATGTTCTCAGTGATAGTATGAAAACTTAACTCAGCCTCTTCTTCAAGATATAGTTGTGCCATCTTCAGCCACCTATCTTCCTTACGTTCCAATCAATTTCATCTTTACAGTCATTCTAAAGCATACTGAAGCCAAATTGAAGCCAAATACCAATTTGTTCAGGGAAACTCAATGGTGGCTTCCCATTCATCCAGCTCATTACTACCAAGTAATAAGTCTCATAGGTCACCAACCTTCTCGATAGCTTAGCCCTCCCTTGCTTTCCATATGCTGTAGACGGGGGCCTATAAATGATTAGAAAATAGCATCTGTACCTCTTTTCACATATATTCAATGTGTTCTCATTCTTTTAAATTAACAAATTGAGATTATCTGATTCTGTGAGATATTTCACCCACGTTTTTTGCATTTCCGAGATGGATGCACCCTTTTTCCATCAATAATGTTTGATGCAACCATCTTGGCCCCCAGATTTGAAGTATTCTATTTTCACGTGATACATGGGGTACAACAAGCAATCAATATTTCATGATCAAAGGCGTAATAGCGTGTCTAAAAAGCAGTTCTCGTATATCATTTTAACAATTCAAACCTGGTCCACTTTCATTAACTAGGTTCTGTAGGATTGCACCCAAGTTTAGTTATAATTCTCCACCTTCCATCTCTCCAAGTACCATCAAATACATCTATTCAACGTTGCTAATTACACATCTCTCTAAAACCAGGGGTTAGGCAACTCTTCTTTTATGAGCTTTCCTATACAGTTCCAAATCAATATTACTTGCTTCCAAGTAATAGGAACGCAGAAATCTAACTTAACAAAGCTGCTGGCTCATTCCTTGCAATCTCTCGACTTACAGTGTTAGGTTTTATAGGCTTTGGTATCATTAGCAGCGTTCTCTACTACTGTCCACTGAACTGTTCCAAGATCATGCAGTTCTATTGCAAACTTCTCGTTTCAGGAAAGAAGAAGAACCATAGAAAAACTAGAACAACCCAGGTTAAGGAAATGTAGAGACGAAAATAGAGCAGTGCTAGACGCATACCTCATTCTGCGAGGTGATTTTCCGGCAGTGTCGGAGGTAAAAGGAGGAAGAGAGCGATTGAAACAGAGGAAAGGAAAGCAGTTGGATTCTAAGCAAGAAGCCCTAGAAATCTCAAGGGAGTTCAAAGGAGCAGGAAGTGGAGGAAAATCATGAAGCCGTATCTGGAAAAGTTATGGCTGGAAAAAGGAAGAGAGACGAAGTGGAGAGTTCGAACCAGCTGAGGGATTATGTGATGGTCGGCCCCCACGGAGTACGGATTTAATTTAGACCAGCGGCTGAAAGTACAAGTGGGACTCACCAGTGATGGAGACGCCTTCCAGTGAGCTCTCTTTCGCTCTCACAAGTATTCGGTGCTGCCGCGGGAGTGAAGAGGAGTAAAGGCAAGGTGTGTGGGTCCAGTCTCTTCAACTTTTAATCAATCTACTCCGTTCATCCGAATCACCTAGCGTCAGATGGAGGTATACCATAATTCCACGCCCACGCTTCAAGTGAACGATCTTTTTTTTTTGAGTCATCGTATTTTCAAGGTAACGTCTTACGAGAGCTTATTTAAAAGCATATGTTTGGTTTTTTTAAGATATTAGGCATATCTTAGAATTATAGCTTATTTATTATATTTATATATTCGATGTTATTAGAGATATAATAAATCATAAAAAATATAAATTAAAATCATCTCCCATTCTTTCCATCCCCATCGTACCATTTGTGTCTCTCATGCAGAGGTGGTGGCTTGCGAAGAATCAGCATGGGGAAATGAAATGCTGGTATTGCGATCAGCATATTGTCGAAAGACGGAGCCACTGAAAAGGTTGCTTGTGCTGTTGCTGGAATTATGTACGACGCCAACATTCTGATCAGCACTGCTAGGGTTCAAGCACGGCGTTACAGTTTCTCCTACCAAGAACCAATGCTCGTTGAGCAGTTGGTTCAATCTTTATGTGATACCAAACAAGGTATACCCAATTTGGCGGGCTTTGTCCTTTCTGTGTTTCGTTTTTGTTTGCTGGCTAGGACAAGAATTTCGGATTTCAAGTGCCTATGAGTGACCCAAGTGGGAATTATGTTCGGTGGAAGGCTGCGGCAATTGGGGTGAATAATCAAGCGGCACAGGCCATGCTGAAGCAGGATTACAAGGATGAGATCGCCCGAGAGGAGGCAGTTCAGCTTGCGTTGAAGGTCCTTAGTAAGACTATGGATAGCACAAGCCTCACTTCAGAGAAGCTTGAATTGGCTGAAGTGTTTTTGGCTCCTTCTGGGGAGGTGAAGTACCAGGTTTGCTCGCCGGAGACGCTCAGTCAGTTGTTGGTCGACCCAGCCTGCTGCTGAGGCTTCTTGAGTCACTCAAATTTCAGCTTTTTGTGGTCTTTATCTTGGTACATTAAGTTTCAGAGCATATTGGACAGATTTTGTGCCCAAGGTTGGGAGTTTTTGCTTCCTACTTTGTACCTAAGGTTGGGAGTTTTTGCCTCCTATTTCTGCTAGTTTGACCAATGTCCCTGAAATATGGGTCACACGAGAATCACTTCCCTCATGTTCCCACACTTATGTTAAACTGAAGTGCTATTGTATTTTTCTGTGAACTGGATTTCTTTGAAAGAGTCTCGTGGATTGTTGGTTATAACGTGGTTATAATGTTAGTTATAATCTGTGGTTGTAATAGGAAGTTATTGGACTGCAATATACTTCTTTTTATCTCCATTAGCAGCTCGTGCAGCGACTATCTAAGGGCATTATTGACACTGAAGATCAAGCGCAGTTACTTGCTTAATGTTTGTATATTGCTTAAATGTTGTTAGATTCATGGTTTTGGGTTAGTGTTTCTTCTACTATTTTCTCAAACCTGGTTCTTTGTGAATGAGTAAGATATGCTTTTATTAGATGTATCAACGAGATGAGTGCCTGCTTCTGGATCTTCTCCCCACTAGTTTGAATGGCTGATAAATCAGCTGAACTACTGATATTTTAGGTGACTGAGGAGCCTCTTTTTTTTATTCATATTGATGGGATTTGATTGATAGATTTTGCTTCAAGAGGTTCTGTTGGAAAAGGAACTAGAGTAGGGATGTCTCACAAAATAAAAAGAAAAGAAAAGAGGGATTTAGAGCAAAAAGGTTTTGACAGAGCCATTATGGTTGTGGCAACTTGAGAGTGGGCAGCAACTTGAAGATGATTTTGTTATTTATTTTCTTCTTACAAATGAATATGCATTGGTATATTAGTTTGCAAGGAAGAAGTAAAATCATCTCCAGCTTCTTAAAATATGGCAACCCTTGCATCAGGTGTCAGCCGACAAGGGAGAAGCTGAAGATGAATTTGTTGTTTCTTTCCTGCTTGTAAGAAAGAAATGAAAATTATTTCCAGCTTCTTAAAACTATGGCAACCTTAATATGACATGAATCGAAAACTGACATTCCCTTAAGCGACGCGCTACATTGGATCCGGAGTGCGATGAAAAATGGGCAAGGGTTGCTAGGACGTTCTCCCAAAAGCTATGCGCTACATCGAATCCCGAGTGTAGTGATAAATGGGCAAGGGCTGCTAGAGCATTCCCTCAGAAGTGACGCGCTCCATCAGAACTCAGCTGCAGTGAAAAGTTGACATGGGCTCATACCATAGAGATCGAGAAGGGCGCTAGTAAATAGGATATCTCTAGAGCATAAGATTCGTATTGCCACATAGAATATAGGGACATTGATAAGTAAGAGTTTGGAATTAGTAGACACAATGAAATGTAGAAGAGTCAACATCGCTTATATCCAAGAAATCAAGTAGAAATGGGCTAAAACTAGAGAAATCGATGAGTATAAATTATGGTATGTAGAAAAGGATAATAACAGAAATGATGTAGGAATAATAGTGGATAAAGAATTAAATGATAAAGTTGTGGATGTTAACAGAATTAGTGATAGAATTATAATAATAAAACTTGTTCGATGAGAGCAGATCATAAATGTTAGAAGTGCACACGTACCACAAGTAGGGTTAAAAGATATAATCAAGAGACAGTTTTGGGAAGATATGAAAAGAGTCATGCAAGAAATTCCCAACACTAAGGGGACATTTATAGGAGCAGACTTTAATGGTCATGTAGGAAAAGAAAAAGAAGGATATGATAGAATACACAAAGGGTATGGGATAGGTGAACGAAATAAGACGGCAAAAACTATCCTTGATTTTTCTTTGTCATATAACCTAGTCATTGCAAATAAACTCTTTTAAGAAGAGGGATGAACACTTAATAACCTTTAAAAGTGGACTTCATAAAAGCCAAAATAGACTTCTTTTTATTTAGGAATACTGAACGATCAATGTGTAAGGATTGTAAGGTGATACCCGGTGAGAGTTTAACCTCACGACATAGGTTAATGGTTATGGATATCTATATCAAAAGATGGAGGAAAAGAAATGAATTTAATACGCATCCAAAAACTAAGTGGTGGAACTTAAAAGGAGAGAAAATGACCTCATTAAAAAATAAATTGACAGTAGAAGGAAATTAGAACTATGAAACAAAAGTAAATACTATATGGACTAATATACCTGAGTCCATTAAGAAAGTGGCATAAGATGTCTTAAGAGTATCTAAAGGTAAAAGGCATTTAGTAAAGAAAACATGGTGGAGGAGTGAAACAGTGCAAAAAGTCATTAAAGGAAAACGTATGTGTTTTAAAGCATGACAGAAGACTAGAAATAATGAAAACTATGAACAATATAAGAATGCTAAAAAGGTTGCTAAGAGAATAGCAAGTAAGACTAAACTTAAGGCACACGATGAGCTAAATAATAGACTAGGAACAAGGAAAGGTGAGAAAGACGTGTTTAACATTGCAAGAGTAAGAGAACAGAAGGGTAAAGACTTAGATCATGTCAGGTGCATTAGAAGTGATGATTAAAGTATATTAGTCAAAGATAATGAGATTAAATAGAGGTGGGAGACGTACTTTCAAAAATTGTTAAATAACAATGGCTCTGAGAATATAAGGATTGAAAATACTATAAACCTAAATAACATTAGATATTATAGATATGAACATAGGATTAGAATACCTAAAGTAAAAGAGGCCTTGAAAAAGATGAAATCAAGAAAGGCTATGGGGCCCGATAGTATACCAATAGAGGTTTGGAAGCATATGGGAGATGTTGGGGTAGTTTGGCTAACCAAGTTGTTTAAAAAAATTATAAAATCAAAGAAAATGCATGATAAGTAGAGGAAAAGCTCTATTGTACCAATTTATAAAAATAAAAGAGACATACAAAGCTGCACTAATTATCAAGAGATCAAACTTATAAGCCACATTATGAAACTTTTTGAAAGAGTGATTGAGAATAGGCTACAACATAAGACAAGTGTATTGGAGAATTAGTTTGGTTTTATACCTGGGAGGTCTACCATGGAAGCTATTTTCTTACTAAGACAATTGGTAGAGAAATATAGGGAGAGGACAAAAGTCCTCTACATGGTCTTTATCGACTTAGAGATAGCTTATGATAGTCCCTAGAGAGTTAATATGGAGGGTGTTGAGTGATAAAGGGGTTTTGCAGGGGTATATAGACATAATTAAAGATATGTATGAGGGAGCGGTAACAAATGTTAATACTGCTAGTAGTGAGACCGGTTATTTTCTTGTCACTATAGGATTGCACAAAAGATCGGCGTTGAGTCCATACCTTTTCATGTTGGTTATAGATGAGTTAACAAAATATTTGCATGAAGAGATTCCCTGGTGCATGCTATTTGCATATGATATAGTCTTAATTGATGGGATAAAAGGAGGGTGTAAACACAACGCTAGAGTTATGGAGAGAAGCATTAGAATCTAAAGATTTAAAATCAGTAGAACTAAGACAAAATATATGAAATGCAATTTTAGCAAGGAGAGTAGGAGTGGAACACCTGTTAAGATTGATAACTAAGAAGTCCCTGTAAAAGACCACTTTCGTTACTTAGGATCAATGATTTATGAGAGTGGAGAGATTGAGAGGGAGGTTACCCAGAGAATCCAAGCGGGTTGAAACAAATGGAGATGTGCATATAAAGTTTTATGTGATCGACGAGTGCCTCAAACTAAAAGAAAAATTCTATAGGATGGCCATAAGGCCAGCCATGTTCTATGGATCAAAATATTGGACAGTTAAGGAACATCATGCTCATAGGATGAGCATCGCATAAATAAGGATGTTGAGGTGGATGAGTGGTAAGACAATAAAAGATAAAATTAGGAATGAAAATATTAGAGAAAATCTAAGAGTAGCACCAATAGGTAACAAGTTGAGAGATATTAGACTTAAATGGTTAGGACATGTCCAAGGGAGACCAAAAACGACACTGATTAGAAAGAGTGAGGCAATGCAAGTAGAAGGTTTCAAAAGGGCAAGAGAAAGGCCCAAAAGAATGTGGATAGAAGTGGTGAGGAAATATTTAAAAACCTTGGGACTAAATGAATACGTGGTACTTAATAGAGAGGAATGGAGGAATAAAATTTATGTGGCCAACCCCTAATTGGGATAAGGTCTTGATGATGATGATGATGATGAAATTAAAGGCTACTCTATGTCGTTATTTGATTTTTTATGTTGCTCAGATAAATTTGGATTTTAGAGATATGATACCTGAATATAGGTTTAAGGGCCAATTGTTCATAAGGGGAGGCTAGGTGTGGACAACTTTCCTTAGAAACTGACTAGGAAAAGTATGAGGTATATTCATTGAATATTCATCATTAGAAGCACAATCATCTATTGATTATGATTATTCTTTCCCTCAATTTTTAGATTATTGCTAAAGCCTCCTTCCTTTGCTGATTCATATTAGAAATGGAGGCTACTTTTGTAATGTGCCACAGGATTAGCCTCTTTTTTGCATACTAGTTTTTTATAAGATGATTTTTCACTATAATGATGATATGAAGGTATCTAAAAGTTTCAAATAAGCAAAGGATCTCATAAACATGTGCAAAAATTGCTAGTAGTACCATGAGATTTGAATTTTTTTAGCAATGCCTATATTACAATCATCATGTAAGCCACATTCAATTTGGCTTGCCATGCTAGACATAACATAAGATACTAAAGATGACATAGTTCAATATCACCAAAATATCACCAGAGATATCACAGAACAAATGTCACATAGCCCAAATATCATACAAGATATCATAGAATGTATGATACATATCTCATATATTACAGAAGATATCATCGAAGATATTGTAAGAGATGTGCCAATAGAAACACCAAACATATGACGTTAAATAAACCCCCCTTATTTTAAGTTGATGGTTTTCTTAGATTTTAGCATAAATTTGGAAAGATCTAATTAGTTCAGCTTGTTTGGACTTTGTAAGGAAAAACTCTATGATTGGATGTCTTTAGCTATTTTTTTATTTCAATCTTTGCCATTGATAATTTTTAAAAATAGAAAAAACAAAATGGCCCGGATTATCCAATTGGTGTTATTTTTTATAGGAGGCTAGATATGAAGGCTGAACAAGATGGACAACTCTTATCAACTTGTATCCATGAAAAGATGTGAAAAAGCCGGCATTTGAAATAAGATGCTTGTTTTAGCCTTTGAAAATACCAAGACTTTTATGGTGTGCTAGTGTTAAGAGTAAGTCTCAATAGTGGAGGTCATAAGTTCGAAACTCGGCTTCCCCACACATCTTTCATAATATTAAAGGCTAAACTCGTAGTGTCAAATGGGGTGGTCCTGACAGGTTGTGAGTCAAGTGCATCTAATTGTTTCACCCACGGGTTGTAAAATTATATACCCGCACCTAATTCATTTACAATGGGCTATAAAATGGGTAATTTTACTCAATAATTATTAAAAAGTTATCAAACAACTTCATTTTGATATATCTAAGCCATTTATCATATTTATAATGCCAAAAGAAGATAATTAATGTGAAATCAATGCATTTGGAATATCTAACCACTTGTTTTGTGTCTTTCAAAAATCAACAAAAATAAAGGATCATAAATTTCTTAAAAAAAATTGTACACTACAACTATTCAATTAACATGAAATTTGATTTCTAAGCTATTTATGATGTTCCTGGTATTATGAATGGCTTCTCTTCAACAAAAATCTCACATTGTATGGAAAAATAGGCGTGTACCTCTTCCTCGATCAAGAGTCTTGCTATTTTCAAATGCTCAAGCCAATGTCTTACCTACAAATAATGTTGTCCCATCATTTTAAACATAATTGTCTAAACATCTAATCTACTATATTATTGAAATCTCTTAGACTATATGCATATATATACATAAAAAATTAACCCTACTAGATCACCCTAGTATTTTTTTTTTTTTGTGAATTAAATTCTGAAGATTGCAATATAAGATTAAAAAATTAATAACTAGACTATTGGATTGGTATAATTTTTCATAGCGTATAAGAGTAATTACATATGAATGTTTTTAGATCTAAGAAAAAATAGTATAAAGATAGTAAGCAATTAAAAACCCGCAAAGAAGAAGAAGGAAAACATTCTCTCTCCGTCTGTGTGTGCCATGATGGGCGGTTTAGGAGGAGGAACCCTCTCGGAGATCTACCAGAGCTCGATGAAATTGCTTTTCAGAACGCGGGATGGATTGGAGAGACTCGAACGCCTCGAATTTTCTTCCTCCGCTGGGCTTGATTCTCCGCCAGAACTCGCTTTCGCGATCAAGAAAGACATCTCTCAGATCCAATCACAATGCACCGAGATGGATCGGTTGTGGCGTTCCGTTGCCGTCAAAAGCCAACGAGAGCTCTGGAAAAGGTAAAGTTTATCAAACTTATGACTCAATTTTTCTTGGATCTTCTTATTCAGACGTGAACCGGGATAAAAATCCATGGATATTAATTATGCCTCCAGCGATTTTTTTTGTTTATTTGGAATAATCTCTTCCCCATCTTAAACTTCACTTATGCTTTTCCGCTTCTTTCGTTTTTGTAATTGGGGTTTTGGATGTGATTTGGTGGTTTTTATGTTGAATTATGTATTTTGATGGAAAATGTGCACGCCGGTGTTTGATTTGAGCTGAATTGTTAGGTTTTATAAATTCTAGATTATTTATCGGAAATGATGTCTTCTTACGAGGGTGTAACTGGATTGGGTTTCGTGCGGGTAGTTTGATCTGATTGGTTTTGTTATGTTTTATCATTTGGCTGGGATTGAAGGTTCTGGTTCATTCAATTCTGAACTTTGGGTTTCGAGGTGATTCAGTGGATTTTCAGTAGAATTTTATTTTTTGGTAGAGGATTCCTGGCCCGTGTTTAGTTTATATGGCTAATTACATTTGTGAACTGTACAATGTTGTTGTATGATGAAAGATGGTTGAACGATTTCAAAAGCGGATTGCACATTTTTGCTGCTTTCTTTTATCCTATTAATTACAGTTGGAGACTGTTATTTGGAAATGATGTTTCATGATGATATGGTGTTCATATGGTGCTGTATGACGGTAGATTACTAAAAGTGCAATTTCAAAGAGGATTCCTCATTTTTCTTTGCTTTGCTTGTTCCCAATAATTTGATCTTGATACTGCTGTTTCGAGCTAATATTTTTTTATGAGAAAGTACTATCAAGCTAGGGCTCGGGCTGTTTTATGTTGTTTTTCTTGATGATGAGTGCTTCAATTTAAAGTTTGTGAAGGAAGGGTGTTGGATGCGGTTTTGCTGTCACATTCATGTGCATTTTCATGGGCTTGGATTCTACAGTTTCCAGACAGATATTTGTATCTTTACATTCACTATTAGATTTCTACCAAGTTTATTTGATAAAATACATGACCAAATTATTGAGATTTCTTGTAGTCATGGATTTTTCTGGTTAATTTTGTTCAACAAAATTAGTCTTAAGTTCTCCATATGACCCTTATGTGCTTCTGCTTTCTTCAACATCTGAATTATAAGCACACTCCAGATGTATAACATCTCCCATTACTTATTTACCCTAATACTATACCCCATATTGGAGAATATTTCATCAAAATCCCTGATAGCTAAAATCTTTCTACCCTGGGAGGCGGAGATGGTGGTGGTGTCAAAGAGGAGTGGCTTTGGTAGTAGGAAATGAAAAGAAGATTGGAGAAATGAAGATAATTTGATAAACAGGGAAGGAGAAAGACAGGAATAGAGAAGAATCATATTTCAGTCATTAGAAAAAGGAACTAGTTAATAAAGGGATGAATATCCCTTTTATTTTATATTTTTTCCATGGTTACAAAGCCAATGCAATTTTTATTTTTTTCAACAGAAAAGTGGAAGCTGTAGAAGAAGAAGTTAACTCCTTAAGAGAAAGTCTGGATAAACATTTTCAACGCAATCAGAGACAGATGATGGAAGCTAAAGAGAGGGCTGAACTACTTCAAAGAGCTGTATGCTATTATCCCTCCTTGTTGTGTTTGTTAAGTTGTTTGTTGATGGTGATACCATTTCGGTTTTTGCAGTATATTTCTTTTTGTCAGTATTTTGTTTATAAATCTAGACTGTGGGGTAAGAACTCAATTGGAGTGCCAACTAAGACTACCCAAGAGCTGGTTGTGGATTTCTAAGTTGTGTCACTCTCTTTTTCTGAAATGAAATACCTAAAAGAAAGGAAGGACACTAACAAAAGGAGATTGAAACAGGACAAACTAAATCCTGCATAAGAACAAAAGCACAAAGATTTAGAAACTATGAAATGCACATCAAAGTTGCAAGAAATAGCTGTTAAAACTTAAAAATATAAAACTGAGAAGTGGCTAGAAATAGCAGAAAAACCCAAATCAACATTCGGTACATGGGAAATAAATTCTAGGTTAGGGGGAGACCGTCAACACATTCATGATGCATGGGCAGAAAAATATTAAAAAGAGAGAACAAGAAAAATAACAACCCACCAAAATCCTGAAAATGTCTGCTTATAATGTGAAGAAACTGCAGTCTAGCACTAACTTTTGCTATCACTTTTAGAGTAATAGGAAAAATACACATAAAAATGTAGAAAAGAGAAAAAGGCTGACTTGTACAAGGTACAGTTTGGCCTGTCAAATGTGGTTATTGAGTGCTTCTTTTGCCCTGCATGGTTAGGGATTGCAGAAGGGATCAACCTTTTACTAGTATATATTGGAATTTACTACTCGGATGAAGCAGAAATCATGGTATTTAGAAGGTTCTTGAATCATCAGACTTCAATTACTTGGATTTTCTCCATGAGATCCATCAAGTGGCCTTGCAGAAATGCCCAGGGTCATGGAGGCTTGCTACTGCCACCAAACATGAAAGACCTCACTGCGGAATTGATGCATTGCTTCAGTGTTTGTGATATTAAGGTAATGATATTACTGAAAAGCCTAGCTAAGGAGTGAATGGAGTTTCCATTTCATATTAAGCACTCATTTCCCTTCGGTTTTTTTCTTTCTGTTCTAAATTTTCAATTTGCTGCTGCATCCGCCCTTATTTTACTGTCTCTTCTTAGCTTCACCAACCCACCCCCCGTGTCGGTAATGAAGCTGCCAAACATGCATGGTGAACAATTTGAAAGTCCAGCTATATTTGGCAAAAAGATTTACCAGTACGATACTTGGTGGTGTTTGCTTTAAACTCTTGCAATTTCCACTAGCCAACACATCGGAAGTGCTTTTTTGTTAGTCGAGACAAAACAAAGCTATTTCTAAGAGAGCTGAGATAGTGTCAATAATAATGGAAGAGTTAAGTTTAGAGTTTTCCTGAGTTAGCTATGATGTGGTTCAGGATAATGTTTTAAATTTCATTTGTGAACTGTGGGATAGATCTTGTTTAGAAACCATGTTGATATCTTTAATTGCCAAAATGGATGGGGAAGAGGAGCAAAAAATGACACCAAAAAACTAAGGTGGTCATAACCTGATTCTTTTTGTGAGGTTGAGGAGATTATCTTGATATATTTCTTATGGGGCATCTGTTGTAGTTGGCTGTTGTGACTATGGAGTGCATAGACTGCTGACATGGAGGAGATTGTTGAGGATTTTGAACTTTGATGTGGAGAAAGCTTTTGATAATGTCAATTTGATATTTGGTTTATCTCAATGGGAGAATGGATATTATTGAAACAAATTTATGTCATTGGGTTCATACTCAATCCTTGTTAAATAGCTCCTTGAAGATTTTCACAAACTCAACAGATGCCCCATCAGAGAAATTTGCCCCTTTCCATCTAACGCTGGGAGCTGAGGCCTTAAATAAGTCAGTGGATTATGAAAGTAGAGCTGGATTTCTTAAGGATTCAAGTGATTCAGTATGCAAGTGTTGTACCACGAACTTCGTAAATTATCTGATCTTGTTTCTCATGCATTCTTGTAGATATTACTGGATCTTCATATTACTGTTGCCCCTCCAAGATTTGCACATTTCATTTAATACCACTCATTGTGTAGGATTTCATGTCCAAACAATCATCATGTAGACCAGCACAGGGAAGAAAATGACAAAGTTTTCATCCTTTTGTCCTTTTAAGAATGGTGAGGACAAATGTGGTGCCACAAAGTACAATGTGTAGCTTCAGCTTAAGTAACAATCATAAATCCCGTGGAAGTTAAAACATGAAATTTGCTTTTGGAAAAATACCCATCACATGCTAAGGCAAAACTTAGACCATAAACCTACCTACTTGAGGATAAGTTATCAACTTTCAGGCCCGACTTCAGGTAATGGGCTTTTATTCAGATTGAAAGGTAGATCATTGAAGCATAAGAAAATGTGTCTTTTTCTGGAAATAGAGTACCAGCACCAACTTTAGAAATTGGAATGGTAACTTCTGAAGAAGAAGAGGCCGCATTACTAAAGAACAGACACCATAGTAGAAAGTTTGCTGATATAGCTTTGGCAAGTGTTATTATTCCTCGAAAGGAGAGAGACATTTAGCAGACCTACCAATTCCAAGGACAGTCCTAAGCATGGGTTTGAGAGATCACCTACATTGCATCTCGTTATATGTGGCATCTTGTGAATCTGAGTACCACTGATTTCAGAATCATGAAAGTAAGTCCTTAGGAACCTGTGTAATGAATGAAGTTTTGTTTATGTGCTTATATGCTATTTAATTAGTTGTTTACTTGCTGGGATCGATCCCAAGTGTGCTGTAGGCATAGTGGGGTAATTTCCTTGGAGTTCTTTCTTTTTTCACGCATATTTATTTTGTACTATGGACTCTTCTGGTCTGCCCCTTCCCTGGACCCCGCGTATGCGGAAACTTTGTGCAGTGGGCTGCCCTTTTTTTAATTTATTTCATACTCATGAACATGGGGGATCCTTTTTGTTCTTTGATAATGATTTTCAACATGTGCATTGCCATGCAAATTTCTAGGTAGAAAGAAAAGCCAAAGAGGGCATGTGGGGCATGGAGCTCGTTGATTTAGTTGAGTTTTCTCTTGGGCTAATTTGGATGTATCTATTCCCATTGCTTGACCCCCTTACTACTTTTGTTGGGACAAGGTACTTGATGAACTTCTATGTTCTTAATTCTGGGATGTGTTGGGGGATTTAATTCTCATTCTTGGAGCATTTGTGAATGGTCACGAATTCTTGATGGGCTATTAATGGTATCAAATGCATTGAGCTGAGACAAAAAGTTAACTGACTAGGAATCAGTTAAATGTAGATAGGGATAAAATACATGTTTACATCAATTGATTGATATGGATAAAGCACATGTTTACATGAACTATTTTCATGCTGAGGGTTCATGTCTGGGGGCTGATGTAGAGGCTAGATATGGAGTGCTTGGATTTCCCCATGGTTTTCTAATATTCAGAATGAGACCTGAAAGGTTTTCTAGTAGCTTAAGAGGACACAGGCAATACAATCTTTCACAAATTCTTTCTTTTTATGTTGCAAGAGCTCCTAATTGAGCTTCTTCAAGGATTAATACATTATGACTTTTCATCTGATTTTGAAGATTTTACTTGGCCTTCCTTCGATGACTCCATGTCACACAGTGGCAGGCCATTAATTTGGAAGTTCTGCTTAGATGTTTTAGAAAAAGCACATGAGGTCAAAGAGGTAGATTAGCTTATTTGATATTTCTATGGTGATGGTTGAGGAGGATCTGGGCATAGAGACTTTTGTACTTAGTAGTTTGAACTAAGTTGCTCTTCTAGTCTTCCTTATGTTGTGTCTTTGTTCAAAGGCCCGATTAATGTCATTCAGCAGCTCCAGAGGGATTTTTTTTCTCCAGGAATGGTAGCAAGAATAACAGGAAGTCAAATTGGAACTGTTTTGTAAATCTAAGATGGTCTAGGGGCGAGGAGCTTCTTAAAAATGAATCCGACACTTTTGGGCTAATGGTTGTGGAGGCCTCAAAATTTTTGACTGTCTAGGTACATTGCATTTCTAAGAAGTAACAGTGTCTCAGTGCAAGAGTTGATATATGATCATGATGGGTTTCTCGCGGCTTTTATAAGGTTTTCTTGAAAGATGTTGAATCTATTCCATGCTCTTGGTTTTCTTGAAAGATGCTGAATCTATTCCATGCTCTTGATATTCAAGTCTTTCTTGGTCCCATGAGCTCATGTTCTTTTCTCTTTCATGCTGGATTGCAGTGTTTGAATTTGATCTTAGTTCATGACAGTTAACCATTTAGTCATTGCTATTGGAAGGTGCCCAATAATTGTGTAATGTGTTGCAATGTATAGCAACAGTAAACTACTTTAGCTTGAAAAAAGATACAAAACAGCGAACTGCTTGTTGATTTATTATCTTTTCTTGTGACCCTTTTATGGGATTTTTCAACCTTTTTGTTTGGCGTTTGCTGGTCATGTAAGTTCAATTTTAGAGCTTCTCAATGATTGGCCACATGGAAGGAACAGATCGGTATAAGTTCATTAGCATTGACAAGATAAGGATCTTGTTAGGGTGTTACACTACCAAGACTGGAGTTCAGATATGTTCAACTCATGCTGAAGGTTGTTGGAGCTGTTGGGATGGGATGTTATTTGCTCATACAGAGTCCCCGAGTCTTCATTTGAGCCATTTGAGCCACCAAATGGGTTCAGTCTCCACCGAATAATTTCCTGCTTAACTTTGATTGGTCATCAGACCATCTCATATTAGCCCAGGGTTCTGGCTGGAGTAATGTAGTTTGCATAAGCACTGAAATGAAAATGGAGATTATTGGTTGCTTGACAGTTTGAGACATGGTCATGTCTGAGTCCTTTTCTGCTGGAAGGTGATAACTGTATGTAAGCAGATGCATGTTGAAGAACACTTCGAAATTTTCAGTTACATTAAGGAGGCTCCAGATGTTTGTTATTGTGAATGCCTTATCAGTGATCCTCGTATTGACGCAATCTTGATTCTGTATCAAGATGTGAGAACTCTCTTCCTGATTCAATCACACTAAACATAGGGCAGAAAGCGAAGAAGGTAAAAGCCAAAGTAGCAGTCTTTCATAACTGTTGGAAAACAATAAACCTAACAACATTACTACACACCACCGCCGATGCATCTCTTTCTCGGAGTGGCTTGACTGGTTCTTGGAGTTTCTGTTAGATTTGTAAGTATTGTTGACCTCACCTTCCATCAGGTTAAGATTTTAGGTTGAATGGCAATCCAACATGGTATCATTGCCTTATGAACCAAGAGGTAGTGAGTTCGTAGATGCTTCCCACCCCAACCCACATTTATCAAATTAATTCTCAATGCAAAGTAGATGAGCTTGTACTCGTGTCCACATGCAAGAGCCTGAAAAAAAGGGGCCTTCCATGCAAGGGGTTGTGTTAGACATATAAATATTGTCGGCCCACTTTCTATCAGCTTAAGCTTTTAGGTTGAATGGTAATCCAACAATTTCAACCGGAAGTCCGTGGTTGATTGGGAACTTCGTCTTGTTTTCTTATTTATCTTGATGATGCAATTCAGCACTTACCCCAATTTCAATTATGAAGAACACCAGATAGAAGAAAAGAACATAAGTGGAAAAGGAGAAAAAAGAGAAAAACAAATTTGAATAACATACGAGTACCTGATTGCATGCACAAGAAAATTTATCAATCTAAGTTGATTTGGGTATGGCACTAACCATGGTATGTCTTGGAGTGGCTTAATTTGTTTCTTCTGGTCTCAAATCACTTGGTTGATAGTCGTGGGTTGATTGGGAACTTTGACTCATTTTCTTTATAAGGTGGTTGATTTGACTGAGTTGATCATTGATTTCCGTGATGTAACTGTCAATAAATTTTTTACCCATGTTTGATCCATCTATAAATGGATACTTTATGTTACAGAATGGGGAGTCAGCTCATGTTTTGCGGATCTTTGATGAGGAAGCGCAAGCAATGCAGTCAGCTCGTAATTCACATATAATGCTTGAGGATGCTTATAGTACAGGGGTGGCAATCCTTTCTAAATATGCAGAACAAAGGGACCGCTTGAAGGTAAGTGCTTTAGCATCTACAGGCCATTTTAATTATCTCCTTTCAATGATGAGAAAATACAGACATTCCTCTGGTTGGAAGCAGGACATGTTGGCGTGAGATTTTATTCTGTTTATTTCTTCAAAAAATTGCAAATAGATAGAAAGGCTAGTTAGGTCTAACCAATTTTACCTGTTTTAATCACATGTAATCATTTACTTGAATCTGAACAGAAATCTAGCTCCTCACATTTGTTTAGACGATTGCTTTTGATCAAATTGCCTCTCTTGGACTAAAAATATCTATCTAATAATTAAATTCACTTTTATTGTTTCTTCTGAAGGAAAAGTATCCTATACAGAAACGAGTATTGAACTGGTACATTTTATTTTTTGCTCGTATCAAGCTGCCATAACTGCCAATGTTTTGTAGACCCTATCTAACTGCAGGTTGACATATACGTATTGTCAGTTGCCAATTAACCTAACTTCAGATGGTCCTTATTGAGACCATTGCACCAACCAGATAACACTCCGGCTCCCAGTCTATAGACAGAGCAAAATAGTTTCTGGCATCTGTTGGCCATTGGTCAGATGGTTGGGCATCAGTGTTGTGGGATTTTTGACTACCGACTGTCAAAGGGATAGCCTATCAATTGGATAGTCAAATCTCATTGTCATGCTCACTTACGCACTCTCTCTCTGATTGCGACTTTAGTAACCACATAATCTATGCATTAAAAGGGCAGCCCTGGTGCATGATGCTCCTTCATATGCAGGGTCTAGGGAAGGAGTGGACCACAAGGGTCTATAGTATGCAGCCTTACCTTGCACTTTTGCAAGAGTCTGTTTGTACGCCTTGAACCTGTGACCTCAAGGTCGCACGAGAACAACTTTAGCGTTGCACCAAGGCTATCCTTCAACCACATAATCTATGCATACTGCCTCCAAACTCCCAAAAGAACAAAGACTTTACTATCATACTATACAGTATACAGCCTAAAGTGCACATACAGCAACATTAGAAACAAGTAGAGCTAAATGATTTTCTCAGCCAAATGCAATAAAGAAAATCCAGATTTGTTGGCGGCATTATTTTGGGCAATGGCAGCCAAATGTACTGCAGGAACTGAGAGAGACCTGTTGATAAGAGATGCATAGTGACTAAAACATGGTATTTATGGCATGCTCGCAAAAGTTTGGACATTGCTCAGCTTGGGGAGTGATCTAGTATGTTACTTGTACCAAATAATGGTTAACACTTCTGGAAAGTGATGGCCTCCCCTAAGCAAGTCCTTACCTTGATTAAGATGGTTAAGGACCAGTCTATTCATATAGCGCTATTGTTTGCCTTCTCAATTCTGATTGCTGTCTTTTGGTGCAGAGGGCACAACGGAAAGCATTGGATGTCTTGAACACTGTAGGGCTGTCCAATTCTGTCCTGAAGCTCATTGAGAAGAGGCACCACGTCGACAAGTGGATTGCATATACTGGCATGGCAATAACAGTGGTTGTGGTGTATGTCTTTTGGAGGTGGACACATTGATTTTGCAAGTTATGACATTTCTTCTCTTGGTTTATTTGTATTGTAGCACAAGATAGTATGAGGAATGAGAGAGTCAAAATGAAAACTCACTTGTGAAGACATCGCAAGACACTGGTGAGAACTCTGGGGCATTTGGTTACGTATGTTTGAACTCAAGTACAATGCTGCAAATCTCTGAGGAAAAATGCTGCAGAAGTGGCTGTAGATAATGTTGGCATGACAAAGATAGGAAGCTATCTTATGGTCCAAGACAATTTCCTTGTACTGTTGAATTTACCGTTGAGACTATTTTGAGTACAATCCTGTTATTGAACCGCAGGCTAACAATGATGATAGTAACAAATTTACTCGTGCAGCGGTGGTCGCCCTTGTTTTGAACAACTTGCAGCAACCTGCTGGTCTCATTTACTGCATGGCAGTCACTAAAACATGAAGAGACCCACCATGTCAATTGAGGGTTTCTTTCCATTATTGTATGAAGGAGGGATGAAAGGGGAAGAAAAGAGAGATTTTGTTCCACCATTAAGGACTCTTTTCTTCCTTCTGGTTTGCTGAATGTCAAAATAATTTGCATGATGCACCAGCTTGTCTATTGGCATAGATTTGTATCGTGCTCGGCCAACCATCATCTCGAAGAAATACACCAGCTGCTGCTCGCACATATGGTGTCAACACTTGTGCTGATCAAACCATTCATCTTCTGTTGTCTTCCCCTGATTACTGAAGCTTTTGCTTTTGTCTGCCATTCTGTCTGTACTTTTGAGTCGATCAGTTTACATCTCAGAGCTATAAAAGCTAGTTCACTACATGGAGCATCAGATAGTTTGGATCACCAAAGAAGTGGTTTTATCTGTGCTTAGAAGAGGCCTAAGGAGGCTCAGGCGCATGGGGAAGTATGATTTGGTTTGTTGATTATGTTGGATTGTTCCTTACTGATGCAAATAATCTGGTTTAGTGGCATAAACCACATTATGTAAGCGTTGCCATTTGGACCCTTGTTGTGATAAATGTGGAACAACACAGCACGGCTTCGTAATTGAACTCTGGACCGTTGCTATAAGAATGGCTAAGTTGATGCGCAAACCATGTAATCTTGGTCATTCTGACAGAAACGGCTCAAATTGGTGCAACGCCAGAGTTTCAGTATTAAGAAACAAATCGATCGTCTGGTCGAAGTAGCGAAATGGTGATCAGGTTTAGAGGCTATGAACAGGGGAGAGGGGTGTATCTACCACTTAAAAAGCGGAAAAGAAAGCCATCACATTTTGGCTTCATTGTGAATTAACAGAAGAATCACATTTACGTACCAATCTCTATATGTATAAAATAATAAAATTAAATAAAAAAAATTAAAACAACTGAGAAGTTTGGTAGAATCATTGTTAGAATATGAATTTAAGTGTTTCAGGGTGATTTATAATTAGATTTACACAAGACATATGAGAATTTTACAAATTAATTATGAAATTTGAGATTTTATGCGATAAATTAATGTTACTCATTGAATTTACAATATGTAGTAACTTTTGAATTGTTCGGGAACAAATCTAGACATCAAAAGTTGGGGCTTTTAATATATATGTGCGCGTGTGTATTAAGATCAATCATTGGTTACCCTGAGCCTTGAACGAGGACATGTATAATGAAGGACTACTTATAAGCCTAAAATGGGCGGTCCCTTGGGGCGCCCTAGTGATGAATCAAGGGCTAGATCATCGGATTGTAGTTGGGTCCACAGAGAACTTCTAAGGTATGGTGTCCTTAGGTATCCCCTAAGTTTTATGTCTCGCCTTTAAGTAGTCCCGAGCTTTTTATTTTTTTTCTATCTGGAACCTTTTTCTTTTCAAGTTGCCTTTATTCACAGGAATCAGAGGCATGTACCAGGAGCAAACTTGTTATTTTAGTATTGGCTTGAACAAGTAGGCCTACTGGAGGCCCCACTTGAGATGAAAATCCAATGATTGATATGACTTGAAACATAGATACGATTTTGAAAAATGACACAAGATTGCCTCACACTATCAAAATGATACATACGGGATCAACATGACATAATAAAAAAGCCGAAAAGATCAATTGTTATAATGACTGGAAACGATAATCCAGTAGATGAAGATGAATAAGTAGAATTGTTTCAAGGAATCTCTTTATGGATGCTTAGAGGTGTTCTTTACACAGTGGAAGTCATCAATATATTCTTCGTCTGACCATCTCATTGCTCTACCTTGTTTAAGAGCATGCTCCAGGTTGTCGTTTGTGACTCCCAAATGATATTCTAATAGTGTAACTTGATTTATTTCCAACAGCCCCTTCAACGAGATGGACCTCTGTGTCAACAAGACCTTGTCGCCCCCGAACAACAAATTTATGCTTCCCAACAAGCTCTTCCTCCCATGGACCAGGGACTTGTAAGTAATTAAATATGTTATTTTGGATTGTGTGGTTGACATTTCAACCACCAGTGAGATTTACACGGTATTACATTAGTTATTTGGTTATTCCACCGGATATGTGAGATATCTCATTGGAATCAGCATTTGCAAGGTATTTAGCCACTGATGCCATCTATAACTGATGTTACATGGTAGATGAATTTTTGCATTAGAAAGGTAAGCACCTAGCCTATTGTTTAATTGTGCATTAATAATGTTTTCTTTACATATATTTTTCAGAAGCAAAAAGCAGTAAACAGGTTGGAGACAAGGTTATCAGCATGTAGAGGATCCTTCTGCTTCGATGGTAGTTGAGAGTACGTGAAAGAGGAAGGAGGTGGAGGACAGAGGACGGATGAGGCCGGTGAGGAGCTGAAAGAAGAGAAGGCAAAGAAAGAGGAGGATGAGAGGGAAGAGAAAATGAGGAGGAAGGGAAAGTGAGGAAAAGAAAACTTACCAGGGAAAATAAGCAAATAAAAAATCAAAGAGATTACTGTCTCACCTAGAGATGGAGGTTGGGATATCCAATAAAATGGCAACAATAGAAGTTGGAACATTAGCTAATTTCTTTTGGTCCCTAAAAAAAAAGACGTTTATAGAGTGACTTTCTTAATGATGTTTATGGCTGCAAGATTTCTGTTGACAGGCTCATGAATCTTGAGATTGGAAATTTTCTTGATAATTTTGAGAGTATGTTAGACCATAAATAGGCTATGGTCTCCTTCACTGTGTCCTCCCAAAGTCATTCCCTTTTTTCTTGGGTTGCAGTTTGTAATAAGATAATCAATTCCGGAACATCTCATGCAACAGGTGATACAGTGACAAAGAAATTCAAGGTCAGTCTCTGCGCAGAGAGTAATGCAGCATCACATGCTACTGGGATTTACATCCCTCTATGCTCTGTCGTTCCATTCTACTCGTAGAAGTAGAATTCAACGACTTGTTTATGTTAAAAACCTGGACAATCTACTGTCTTTCACTAGTCTAACCGACAACAATGATGGCTTGGAAGATTTGAACTGTTTGGCAGGAACAATATCTGGACAGCTTATGTGCTACCAGCTGCTAAATCCAACCATTGTGTGATTCAGAAAGTTTAAATATGTCCTTGATTTCTTACCTTTTGAGTTGGCCTCATGCTTTCCTTCAGTCCTACAGTCTATACACTATAAAGTTAACCAATTTTCCTAGACCTTCAGTAAGTAACCTTTAATCTTGTCATGACCTCCACAATAATATCATCAAAATAATCACCCATGAACACAAATCTTCAAGTATGTCTCTGATGAGGAAAGAATGGAATGATCTGCGCTGACCATATCTTCTTCTGGGGGAGTTTATTTCAGCCTATTGAACAAAGCTGAAGGTGCCTGCATAGTTCATATGAAAAATCCCCTTGATGTCCAATCTATGAGCTTCAATTTACACTTAACCTTGAAGATAGATATTTTTAACATCCATTTATCATGGAGACCAACTTCAAAACCAGCCTAACTCCATTGGCTTAATAACAGGATATCATAGCTCAAACCATATCAGTAATTGCACCTCTTTGCCACAATGCAAGCTTTATGCAATATCAACAGTTTCATTAAATTTCATCTCAGTTGGAATCCCCCCAAGCTTTTTACATAATCTTCAAAATCTGCTAATAACAGCACCATACGTTATTGCCAGGAGTAACTAATTGCCATGAATCACAACTTTAAGAAATGATGAGGAGTCACTAGCAATTGTTACCGAAGTAGTCAGGGCTTGACAGGCCATATGGCCAATATAATAAAGCCCATGAGGCATCCCCACCTACATTATTGCTACTCAAGTGCTTGATACATTTGCATGACATTAATTGATACTAAGTGGTCTATGTTAAATTAACGAAAAGACACAGAGAATTCAGATCCCGTTCAAGAAAAGATCCAAATATAACGAGATAAGCCAATGAAAAGAACATTCCCAAACTAGAAAGATGAAGTATATGGCAATGCTTCCCAAGGAACAGAACTCATGTTAAAACTCCTGATTCCAGTAACTCATATCTATAAATCCTTCTAGCCCAAAAGCATGCACCCAGTCTTTGACATCAAACCTTGACATAGTACAAACAGTCCACTGTGAAAATCATAAGCATGATTAGCATCTACAGCTAGATCAGGTAACCAAGTTGACAAAGTTAACTTATAGATGAATACCAAATGAATTTTCAGGGAGTGAAGATATCAAGTACCTTTCCAGTGTCTATTCAAGAAATTCTCAACTAAATTGCTAGCGTAGATTAATACAGTAACAAAGATCCACCAAAGCATTTACTTTCTTAATTCAATTTAGTAACTTAATTGTTCAGCAAAAAAAAATTATAACTTAATTTGTAAAATGCTAGAATACATTGAAGCTTTCTTATCTCAACCCAAGGAGAAGGAAGCTAACTGGATATATAAAGGAAAACAAACACAGTAACTTGAGCCCAGCTTAAGATAGAGCCAAAAAGTAGAGAGCAAGACCAAAGAAATGCAGTTAACCACCAGTTTCTCACTTTATGATGATCAAGTAACCCTAACTTTTGTACCAAAGGAAACTTTATTCAACTGCTCCTCCAAATTAACTCAAAAGCCTTGCCAAGGTAATCTCACAATCAGAAACAACACAGAACTGGCTATGTTGAAAACAATTTACAGAAAAAGAGGATATACCACCTTAAGATGTTACTGGAAACCAAGACCTGAAACTGAAAAGACAACTTAAAAAACCTCATGAATTAGTTTCCATCAATCAACTTAAATCATAATATTACCTTATTTAACAAAGATGTATCTGGCTTTTGTTTTGGTTCTTCCAGTTCAGGCCAGAATTACAAAGAAAAGCAGTACAGGAAAACCACATTTTTTTGCCACAACATCAATCATTACAGTGACGTGAACTAGCAAAATGAACAAACTTCCCCCTCAACAAGGTGCTTAAATTCAACAAGAAAAGACTTGCTTCAAAGTCAACTTTGTGGTCAAAACCCTACATTGAATGGTTTAGACAAGTTCAAAATTTTTGAAAAACACATGTTAATGAGAAAAATAGAGAACCAAACAACAATTCAAGCTAAACTAATTATGTTGATTCAGGACAAAACTTTTACTAATTATTTAGCTCTATAAAGCCCAACCTAAATACTGTAGCAAGTGCACTACCTATTGTCATCAAGCAACTGAAATCACAAGATTAACAAGAGTATAGTTTGATTAGGATCTTTATGGGCTCTGAAATGTGAAGTTCCAAAATTCAGTTCAGCATCGGATGGATAAAAAGTGAAGTCTCCAAAAATCTACATTTGTACGCAAAAGAAACTGGATCCTTCTAGTTTAGGAAATTTAACTATCAAAATTATCAACAGACATCCCGTACATCCTCCACAGATTTAAGAAACAAAAAATTATTTCATGTTTGAAACCCAAGGAGTTGAAAACAAGTTCTTTCCACAAAAGATTTCACTCAGTGTCTGTCTCACTAACTGAATGATCACCAAATGCCACTAATATACTTAACACTCCTCTGGTGGTGCTTTTAAAAGCTGCCTAGTGCCATAGCTAAATCCATCAAAGCTTTGACTCAGTGGCACCCCAACTAAATGAAAGATTCACAAAGGTCACTACTTTGGTTAACACTCAGCAGTCCTCCAGTGGCTTTCTAAAAAGCTGCCAAATGAGCCAAGTAAGAAGTAACACCACCCATATGCCCCACATCCAGCCGTGACTGCCCAGCAATTAGACTACCCCATCAGCAGTTTCAAGTACACCAGGCATTAGCAGCTGATTCCCAAGCTCACCTATCACATTCTGGCTAACATTACTCCCCACTGGCTAATTCCATACCACCATGCTTTTCAATGGCCAGCATCATTCATCATAAGTCGAAGCACATTCACGTAAACTGATGCAAACATCCCCCTCAACCCAAGTTAGCCCAATAAGTTGGTCAATTCCAACCCTATCTTTAAGAGGTTCATTTCATGTTGCAAATTGGCAACAAAAAACCAGCAACTTCATTCCAAAGGAGTCTCCCAAAAGTGATATCAAGAACAACTGCAAAACATTCCAAAAAGGGCAAAGAGGTTTTTAGCCAAAGAGTGGTTTATTGATCTTAGCCAAGCTAAATAGGCTGGATTTATTTCATGTTCTTCAGTGTGCTCTAGGGTGCATCAAACATTCACCAGGTGGCATAGAGAAGTAAAAACTGCTTAAGAGTCCTCAGACATGGACGATTAGAGGGATTTAACCCCTAAAGAGGAAGCAATTCCCATTGCTCATTTTTATAATAGCAAGATGAGAGAAAAAGGGCATAAGAGAAGATGGATAAATCGAAAGAATCCATGAAAGATAACAGATGAGATGGCTAAGGAGGACTAATATTCAAAAGGTGCTGAGAGGAAACAGGAAGATGTTTAGTGTAAGTTGGAGAAGGAAAAGAGATAGGTGCTCAGAATGCATGACAAGGAAAGGACATAATAGTAGGTCCAAGCTTCCAATGGTTGTGAGTTTTATAGGTAGGGAATTAGGTTTTTTGTAGGGGTTAGCATTGGCAGATGCTACAGATTTTTCTGTTAATGGGTTTAGTAGCTCAGTTAAGCCGTGAAAGTTCATATGAATGCTTCATAAGTTCAAAAATGGTGTTACATATGGGTTCCCAAGAATGACTAGATGACTCAGATGCTAGGGTATATGGGAAAAAACAATGAGAAACTCATCATCATCATCATCATCATCAAGACCTTATCCCAATTAGGGGTCGGCCACATGAATCTTATTCCTCCATTCCACTCTATTAAATACCATGGCTTCATTTAGTCCCAAAGTTTTTAAATCTTTCCTCACCACTTCTATCCACGTTCTTTTGGGCCTTCCCCTTGCCCTTTTAGAACCTTCAACTTGTATTGCCTCACTCCTTCTAACTGGTGCCGTTGTTGGCCTCCTTTGAACATGTCCAAACCATCTAAGTCTAATCTCCCTCATCTTGTTACCTATTGGTGCTATCCCTAAATTTCTTCTAATATTTTCATTTCTAATTCTATCCTTTCTTGTCTTACCACTCATCCATCTCAACATCCTCATTTCTGCAACACTCAGCCTATGAGTATGATGTTCCTTAACTGCCCAACACTCTGATCCATAGAGCATGGCCGGCCTTATAGCCATCCTATAGAAACTAAGGCTATGAATAAGAAAGAAAAGATTGACACAAGCAAAGGAATCGAAGAGAGATTGAATATAAGAAAAGGATTGAAAAAGGACAACCTAATCTTTCAAATATTTCAAGTGGAAAGTGACAAGAAAATAAGGAGAACAAACAGGAATGAAATCTAGTACCCTTGAAGCATTTGATTCTTGAGAGGAACCTATAGATACCATATCAAAACAATTTATATCTTGTTATTGCTCATGGAGATAAGAAGGACAACAGAGTAGGGAGAAGTAATGAGCTAGAATAAAAACTAAAATCCAGTGTAATATCACATTAAATCACATCAAGGAATAATATAAATAGAACATGAAAATAGTAGTGATGTTCAACACCTTTGGGCTGGACCTCTAGTCCTAACATTCTACAACTAGATTAGTTCAAGAGTTTAGAAGTTTGCGATTCAAATTTGAGGTGGATGTGTTATGTTACATCATAGAAGAAGTGGTAAAGCATAAAAAAACAGTATTTGTGTCAATTAACCAAGGTAAATAGGTCTAGGTTTATATCCAAGGATTTGATGGTTCCACATACCAACCGGACTCCCCAATTTTCTTGACACTTACTAACAACCCAAAGCTAAGGAAACCAACTTGAATTGAGACAAAAGGCTTTCGGATTTATTGTTAAGTGTTTAATTTTGGCTAAAAGACCCCTAGTTTAGCATTTAATTAGACCATCTAACTCATTAATTTGGTAATTTTTTGGATAAAATATAAAAATTAGATCAAATTGACCATCCAACCGTAAATTGTCAACATTAACGGTCAGATGATCAATTGAGCTAAGTGGATGCTTAATGAATGGTTTAGATGACTCTAATCTAGTCTTTGGTCTTGCATATCAACTAAAGGAGGGTTGGATGGCTCAGATTTAATTTCAAAGGTGCAGATCAGTTTGAAGATCAGTAGGGCAAGGGATTAAGGGTTCCTAAAAGAAGAAGGTTTCTTAAAAGAAGAGTCCTAATTTAGAAGAGGAGGAAGTTTCCTAATAAGATACTAAATCTTAAAGGAAAGAGGTGGAGTAGAATTAGGAGGGATGAAAACTTATAAAGAGGGAACCATGGAGTTGGAAAAGAGGTTTTTTTTTTGGTAGTTATGGTTTGTTTTTCCTTTGCTTGCTTTGCATTCCATTCAGAGTTTCTTTTTCCACCTTTTCATCATGCTATTTTTTTTTACGCACCACCTTACCAATTTCCATTTGCTTCACCGCATCAACCCAGATCCCCATCTCTATTCACACCTTCTTCATCTTCCTCAAATCTCCTACCCAGTCTGCCTCCTTCTCTCACTCCCAATCCCCCTTTCGATCACCATCTAAATCACTCTGCTCCCAGCAAGCCCAATTCACCGGCTATCCCATCTCACGCTCCATCTCCATCTCCACTTCCAACACCAACAAACCCACCTCCATCTCCGTTTTTTTTTTTCCCGCAAATTTGCCTAGCACCGCCGACAATCCACCTCTCTAACCAGACCTTTTTCTCCATCACCCTTTCATTCCAATACTTGCATCGCTACTACCCCATCTCTGTAAATCACGACAACCCAACTCTCTCCCAGCCATCTCATTTCACTCTCTTCCACCAACCCCATCTCACGCACCTTTCCCTTTGCTATTTCCTCAGCTGAGATCACCTCACCATCCCCCTTCTCTCTGCATCTACTCTTTTTCTTCACCCAATGGCATCCACTCCAGCCTCCCTTCCCCACGCATCATCTTTACCGGCCAGTCAACAATGCACAGAAGACCCAGATCGTCTGGCTCTGCTCCAGACGACGTCTAGCATATCCACATCACCGGCCAGGCATGAACCCATCACTTGTCGCCCAGCTAGGCACAAAATCTACCCATCACCGGACGAGCACCACCGGCCCAAGCTATTCCAGGACCGTGCGACACCCATCTCTCCAGCTGCCTGATTCCAACGGCATTTGCTCCAACCCAGCCGTCTGCACATCTCATCATTTCTGGGAATCTTCTCTAGCAAAGTTTTTAACAGGAGTTTTGGAAAAAAATCCAGTTTTGCCCTTATTAGAATATTTCAAATTACATGTTATGTCTTGTTACTATTACTATTTGCGTTTTATGTTATTCCCGTTTTGGTTATTCGCATTCTTTGTTATTTTGTAGTTAATCCAGGAACTGTCTTATTTGTTCCTATTTAACCAAATAAAGGGTTCTGGTTTAACCACGAGAAAACTCTTATTTCTTGTTTATTTTAATTTAGAATTTCAATTAAATTTTATAACATGTTTTTAGGATAGTTTCTAGTTTAATTACTATTCTTGATCTTCAATTTGGGTTTTGAAAACAGATCTAAGCCATTAATTCTTAAATTCCTTAATTAGACTAGATCTCTGAAAATTTGAAGAATCTGACAAAATCATCCGTCAGATCATCAATCTAGGACATGCTGAATATATTGATGTAGTTTGATCAAAGTTTGGGATACTAGAAGTGAAGAAATTAGACAGCACTTACAATAGGGAATTAGATTTTTCTTAATTTTTTTCTAGTTTTAGTTTAGTTAAAGTTTTATTGTTTCTGTTTTTGGAATTAGACCTCTAGAATTTCACTATTAAACTGAAGATGAAGTCCGATTTCTTTTTGTTAATTTTTGTCAATTAATTTTAATTTTAAATAATTATATCTTGTTAAAAACTCCAAATTCTTAAAGTGCATCCTCGTGGGATTGACCCATACTTGCATTAGCTATACCACAATAGCCCATGTACTTGCGGAAAACATCAACAAGTTTTTGGCGCCATTGCTGAAGACCCGCAACGGAGTTTTTATAAAATTTAATTAAAAAAAATTCAAAAAAATTTGGAATTGCAATTTTTAGCAGTTTTGGTGCAGTTTTCAATTGTTTTTAGGGTGTAATCACCTTGTTTCCTGAAATTGGTACTTATTTCTAATTTTCAGGAAAACAAGAAAGTGGAGGAAATCTTCATCAAAATGAAAATTTTCCTGCTTTCCTAGAATAGGATTTTTTTTTAGTGAATCTTGCAGTGAGGATCTTTGTAAATTGCAATTTTCATTTTAATTTTAAAGGGTTGTATAATACAGGGCAAGTGTGGGATAACGTGACCCACACTTGATCTTCATTAGAAACCCCACTGTAAGTTTCCTCACTCATTTAATTCCTAGGTTAGGGTTTGCATTTCCAGTAAATTTGCATTGTTTGGTAGTGTAACTCATATAGAAAGTATCTTTTATAATTGTTGCATTTTTAGGGTTTTTACATTAGTTTACCGTTTTAATTGCATTCTTAGGACACGGTTAAGGTGATATATATATATATATATATATGCTGATCCAGGTGCCACGGAGTGTGGAATTTAATTAGTAAGGACACCTTACCCCCATAAGATCAAGGGTGGATTTCATCACTTCTTTGGCCCACCTAGGTGTTGGGTAGGGCAAGTGCTATGATCTTGAAGGGTAGGATAGCACGCTTGAGGCGATTATCCTAAGTGGGCCAAGGAGTGGCGATGAAATCCACCCTTGATCTTATGAGGGTAGGGTGCTATTACTAATTAAATTCCACACTTTATGGCAATTCGATCAGCATATATATCACCTTAAAGCATTAATTGTGCCCTAAGAATGCAATTAAAACGATAAACTAATGTAAAAACCTTAAAAATGCAACAATTATAAAAGATGCTTTCTATATGAGTTACACTACCAAACAATGCAAATTTACTCTAAATGCAAACCCTAATCTAGGAATTAAATGGGTGAGGAAACTTACAGTAAGGTTTCTGATGAAGATCAACTGTGGGCTACCATACCCCACACTTGCCTTATATTATACAATCCTTTAAAATTAAAATGGAAATTGCAATTTATAAGAATCCTCACTAGAAGATTCACTCAAAAGAAAAAAAGAATCCTATTCTAGAAAAGCAGAAAATTTTCCATTTTGATGAAGATTTCCTTGCTAATTTCCTCTACTTTCCTATTTTCTTGAAAAAGAAAATTAGAAATAAGTACTAATTTCAAGAAACAAGGTGATTATACCCTAAAAACAATTGAAAACTGCACCTAAAATTGCCTAAGATGCTAAAAATTGCAATTCCTAATTTTTTTGAATTTTTCTTTTTAAAATTTTGGATTTTTTAATTAAATTTTATAAAAGCTCTGTTGCATGTCCCCGACAACGGTGCCAAAAACTTCTTGATGTTTTTCATAAGTGCACGGCCTATTATGGTATAGCTAATGCAAGTACGAGTTGATCCCACAAGGACACTATAAGAATTTGGAGTTTTTAACAAAATTTAATTATTTAAAATTAATAGAAAGAATTTAGCCTTCATCTTCAGTTTAACAGTGAAATTCCAAAGGTCTAATTCCAGAAACAATAAAACCTTAACTAAACTAAAACTAGAAAAAATTAAGAAAAATCTAATTCCCTATCTTAAGTACTGTCTAATTTCTTCACTTCTGGTATCCCAAACTTTGATCAAACTCTATTAATATATTCAACATGTCCTGAATTGATGATCTGATGAACGAATTTGTCAAATTCTTCAAATTTTTAGAGATCTAGTCTAAATAAGGAATTTAAAAATTAATGGCTTAAATCTATTTTCAGAACCCAAATTGAAGATCAGGAATAATAATTAAACTAAAAACTATCCTAAAAACATGTTATAAAATTTAATTGAAATTTTGAATTAAAATAGACAAAAAATAAGAGTTTTTCCGTGGTTAAACTAGAACCCTTTATTTAGTTAAACAGGAACAGATAAGATAGTTCCTAGATTAACTACGGAATAACACATAATGCAAATAACCAAAATGCGAATAACATAAAACACAAATAGTAACAGTAACATGACATAACATGTAATTTGAAATATTCTAATAAGGGCAAAACTGAATTTTTTTCCAAAACTTCCTTAAAACTCCCGTAAAAGACTTTGTCAGAGAAGATCCCTAGAAACAATGAGATGTGCAGACGGCTGGGTTGGAGCGGATGCCGCTGGAATCAGGCAGCTGGAGAGATGGGCATTGCATGGTCCTGGAATAGCCTAGGCCGATGGTGCTCGTTCGGTGATGGGTAGATTTCGTGCCTGGCTAGGCGACAGGTGATGGGTCCGTGCCTGGCCGGTGATGCGGAGATGCTGGACGTCGTCTGGAGCAAAGCCAGACGATCTGGGTCTTCTGTGCATCGTTGACTGGCTGATGAAGATGACGCGTGGAGCAAAGGAGGAGAAGGGAGGCTGGAGCAGATGCCGCTGGGTGAAGAAAAAGAAACGAAAAAGAGAAGGTGCAAAGAGAAGGTGGGTGGTGCGGTGATCTTGGCTGAGGAAGTAGCAAGGAAAGGGAAAGGTGTGTGAGATGGGGTTGGTGGAAGAGAGTGAAATGGGATGGCTGGGAGAGAGTTGGGTTGTCGTGATTTACAGAGATGGGGTAGTAGCGATGCAAGTATTGGAATGAAAGGGTGATGGAGAAAAAGGCCTGGGCAGAGAAAGGTGGATTGCCGGCGGTGCTAGGCAAATTTGCAAAAAAAAAAATGGAGATGGAGGTGGGTTTGTTAGTGCTGGAAGTGGAGACGGTACAGAGATGGAGCGTGAGATGGGATGGCCGGTGAATTGGGCTTGTTGGGAGCAGAGTGATTTAAATGGTGATAAAAAAGGGGCTTGGGAGTGACAAAAGGAGGCAGACTGGGTAGGAGATTTGAGGAAGATAGAGAAAGGTGTGAACAGAGATGGGGATCTGGGCTGATGCGGTGAAGCAAATGGAAATTGGCAAGGTAGTGCGTAAAAAAGAATAGTACTATGAAACGGAGAAAAAAGAAACTTCGAATGGAATGCAAAGCAAGCAAAGGAAAAACAAACCATAACTCCCAAAAATAAAAAACCTCTTTTCCAACTCTCACGATTCCCTCTTTATAAGTTTTCATCCCTCCGAATTCTACTCCATCTCTTTCCTTCAAGATTTAGTATCATATTAGAAAACTTCCTCCTCTTCCAAATTAGGACTCCTCTTCTCTTAAGAAACCTTCTTCTTTTAAGAACCCTTTATCCCTTGCCTTATTAATTTTCAAACTGATATGCACCGTTGAAATTAAATTTGAGTCATCCAACCCTCCTTTAGTTGATCTGCAAGACCAAAGACTAGATTAGAGTCATCTAAACCATTCATTAAGCATCCACTTAACTCAATTGATCATCTGACCGTTAATTTTGACAATTTACGGTTGGATGGTCAATTTGAGCTAATTTTTATATTTTATCCAAAAAATTACCAAATTAATGAGTTAGATGGTCTAATTAAATGCTAAACTATGAGTCTTTTAGCCAAAATTAAACACTTAACACACCCCCAACCAGCATTTTGTTAGTCTCGAGCAAAACATGTAGAAAACTATTTTACACAAAACTAGTACAAAGTGCCACTTTCATAGATACTCACGATTACACTTAGCAAATGCAACAAGCCCTTGAACCCCTACGTTACCTCCAATGGACGAGTTAGGCCTCATGAGAGTTTGCAGTGAATATGCCCACAAAATTCTATAAGGTGAAGTCTCTTATTTTATCTCAGAGAATCCTCATTCATTAGCAATTTTACTAGCTTCTCACAACTTAATGAAGAGGATTTGACAATTTTACATATCATACACATATTAAAGACATTTTATTTGAGCTATTTCTCAGAGTGCATATATGTGTGTACAACCACAAAAATCTTGACTTCTAACTGGATATACTTATATTTCATTGGAAATATGCCTTAACCTTATTTGAAACGGTCATGAGACAAAGGAAAGTGATCCCTAAGAGTAGATGTTATCACCAAGAACATTAGAGGTCTTTTACCTTAATTCTTTATTTTTATCTCCTCTTTAAGGCTATGTCCACCTGAGATCAATTGGTCTTTAACTAGAAAGAAATGTAGGCTTAGGATAGGTTTAGAAAAGAAAAGTATAAAGATTTTAATGGTTCAAAATTGAGTAGATGACTTCAATGAATATCTGCTAGGACAACCTTTCTTTTGGGTTTGTACTTGAAGTAAATTTCTCTTTCAGATTTTGGTCTTCTTCTTCTTCTTCTTTTTTATTCACTTTTCTTTTTCTTCTTTGGAAGAAAGATAGCTAATTTTTTCTCACTTCTTTGATTTTTTGTCCTTTTTGAAGATGAGTAGTCATTATTTATTTTACTGGGTTATTCTAGGTTAAGGTTAGTGGGGTTAAAAAAGAAAAGGCTTAATAACAAGCTCAAAAGGCTAACTAGTGGTATATTATATTGGGTAGGCTTTATATCTCTAGGCTGAGTAAGGATGGCCTATATCATTTCCTAGGTTTTCTAAAGCCTATCAGATTCAATGAATTTCTGGAATTAAAGCTATTACTCCTATTTATTCTTACGCTAAAGAAAGTGTGGAATTACTTATACTCTCTGAAAGAAGATAGTCTTTAAACTTACCTCTCCATTGGTTTTCCTCAAGCTCTCTATGTCATACCTCTATATTAGTCTTGATTATGTACTGTGTGTAAATGGTTTCCAAGAATTAACTTTCATAAAATGCTTTAACACATGAATGATATGCAAAACTAATCATATGCATTCCCATTAAGAGGTAAAAACAGTACATTTACTAAATTCTGAACATCTAGTTCTTATCACAGTAAGGGAACTCTACTTTAAAAACTTTTTTTTTTCAAAAAATTTTCAACTTTTTTTTTTTTTAACTCAAGAAAATTCAAAATCTCTATGTGCATCTTTTATTACTAAGCACATAATGTAACTTTTCTTGTTTTATATTTGAGCACCCATTCAACATGATATCTACAAACCTATGATCACATCCTAGTACAACAAGAGTTTTGGCATTCGGATCAAGTATAAAGTAGATGGCCAAGGTATGAAATTTTTGGCTTGAGCGGAAATTGCTTACCACTTCAACCAAATGAGCATGAATTACAACTTTGTTTAAACTCAGAACTAGCTGCACCACTGTATTATGCAATTGGTTTCTGATTAAATGTCCATGTATGAAAGTCAGCAAAAGTTTAATTAGAACTTTGTTTAAACACAGAACTAGCAGCACCACAGTATTATACAATTGGTTTCTGATTAAATGTCCAAGTATGAAATTCAGCCCAAGTTTTGACATATGACGGTTAAACATACCATCAAGATTTTGTCCTTTTTGCCCCACTACTCTACCGAGTTGTTCAGAACTATTCTGCCAGAAATATAAATTATGCAAATCATATATCATGGGAAAAGATAACAACCCATCAGATTTCAGAAATTAGTTTAACTTGAGGCAACCGAATGCAGATATGTCATCATAACACTAAATTTTCAACAGGGATCAATTGGTTCAAATGGCAGAAAAACCTAAACAACAGTCCGCCGCATAAAAATAGAAAATCTCTGACCCAATTCAAAATAACAACATGTTGCTAGGATTCCCATCGTTCAAAAAGTCTAACTACAGCCCCAGACAAGAAGTACGCAAAAAAGATAATATCTACCTACTATGAGAAACAATAATCCGTCTCACCGCACAGGCAAAAGTACCAGACCATTACTGCTGCTGTGATGCATTTGGCGGTGGCGGCATACCCGGCCTTGGCGGCCCATAAACTGGAACACCCCCAGGAGGCGGGGGCGGCATACCAGGCCTGGGAGGTGGTGGAGCCACCCCGCCAGGTCTTGGCGGTGCTGGTGGCCCCCGCATCATCTGCGGCGGGGGCATCATAGGTCGCTGGCCAAACTGCGGAGGAGGAACAGGGAATGGCGAAGGCGTCCCACCAGGGCGGCCTGCAAACTGCGGCGGCGGGCCTCTCCCCATTGGTGGTGGGACCTGCCCAGGGAATCCCGGCATTTGCCCGGGTGGCCGAACCACCGGAGCCTGCGGGTAAGTCATGGGAGGAGCTGAAAGCTGCGGCACTGGCGGGCGGGAAATTTGCGGCTGCATCATTCCAGGACTAGGTCCACCAACACCTCTAACTGGACCAGCAAGACCTGGTTGGGCCTGAACAAGTGGAGCCGTCGGAATTCCTCTACCAGCGGCACGGCCCAAACCAGGGCCTGCCATTGCAGCGGCTCCGACAGCTTTCGCCCTGGATTCTTCCGGCGGTGGTGGACCCTCTACCGTCATTGAAATAACTTCTTCGCCGCGGAGCAAAACAAGCCCTAGGGTTCTCCGTTCTTCGCGTTCTTCGTTTTTCTTCCCTTTCACCGGGGGAAGTCGCCGGAATTCTTCACAGTCTCCGATTACTAGGTTCATGTGGCGATCGAATGCCATGAACTTTCCGACGAGTTGCCGGCCATCCTGGATAGTGACGCGCATCCGGTAGTTGATGTATTGGAGCATCTTCGAACTCTTAGACATCGACATAGTGGTGAGATTGTGGTTCAGTCTTCCTCCTAGTCAGTGTTTTGTTGCAGAGATTCAGGGTTTTGGGCGGTGGAGTTCTAGGGTTATGCAGGGAATATGGGCCTGGGAAGAGAGAAACAATGGAGCGTGGGGTTGGGGTTGGGGTTGGGGCGGGGGTACAAACAAAACCCCGAAGGTTTTGACTACGAGTTTACAGATGAGACTATTATAGAAAGCTGTTTAGCTTGAGTTGTTCACAAATAATCTTATCCCTCATCGTCAGCCCTAAAATGTAGATAATAAAAAAAACAAATGTAAAATACTTATACATATTGCTATCCATATATGCACATTAGCAATACTTTACTCATATAAAAGTTTCTTGTGGAGTCTGTCAATCTTGATTTCACTCTATTTCACTCATCTAAGGCAAGTTTGACCAATTTTATCATTATCATGCTAGAATATGTTAATCTAACTTCAGTAGGTTGATTTTTACAAAAATCTTGCTAGCTTATTGTTAGTCCATCACAAACTAAGCCAATTATAGTCCTAACTCTTGTAAACTCATTGTCAGTTCATCTTGAGCTGAAAAGAGTTTCACGAAATTCAGCCTAGTTCGTTGTTGGTGAAGGAAATTTCATGTTAGCTTTTGATTTGGGAATATTTCTAGCATGGATTGAATGTTTTGTAATTAAAAAAATAAGGATGAAGTTATTTTTTCTATGTGTTTAAAAGAGTTGAGCATTATTAATTTATCTCTGCACTCATTTTCAAGTAAAAAGTCATTTACAGTATGTCCTTCAAAGATATTTTGTACTTATTTTGAAATAAGAAGCTATTACAGGGTAAGCACTGAAATTGCACCTATTTTCAAATAAAAGTTATATGGACCCAAAAGCTATCTACAAACATGTTTCAAACAAAAAGCTAGTTACATGGTAGGCCCTAAAAACCATTCATACATGTCTATCAATAGTATTTTGCACATCATAAATTCTTTATACTAATAAAAATTAAAATTAAATAAACAATTTAAAAGTGTGAGCGCCCTAGTAGCTACCTATATATGCAGATTAGTAGTATTTTGCTCATCCTAAATTGTCTATATTAATTCATCATTAAGACCTTATCCTAATTAGGGGTCGGTCACATGAATATTGTTGCTCATCATATATTGTTTATATTAATAAAAAGTTAAAATAAAATAAAAAATTTAAAAGATTGAGCCAACAATATCTACTGTTGCTTGTCATAGCTAAGCTTACATCTTTTTTGGTCAATGTAAATTGTCTATCATCCACTTAGAAGAAAGATTATACATGTAAGAATATGAGAAATTATGCACCCAACAAATTAAAATTGTCTTGAATTGAGCAAAACAAGATAAAGTGTGAGAGTGCTTCCTCCACTCAACATGTAGAATGTGAAACATCTACTATAACATATTTGTTTGATCCAACACTAGTAGCTTGGGAAGGACATGTCTCCCTTGACCTCATCTAGTGATTTTAAATTTAGAGAAAATTTTCCATACATTCCATGTACTTTTAATTTTCATCACTTTGACACCCTTCATATTAGAAATGACTTATATGATACTCTAACTGTGACGACCCAGGTTTTTTCATGCATTTTTAAATGCAATATCTAATTCCTAAGGCGAGATGCATCCCTATTTGAAAACCATTTTATAAAAACCATACAATGCAGCGGAAAATCTTTAGTTTTAAACTCATTTTGAAAACCCCGAGTGTCATTTGCTTTCACAATAACCAAAGTAATTTTTGAAAAACTTTAGAAACCATAAATGTTTTTCCCCAGGTCTTTCCAAATACAAAGACACAAATTTGTAAATTAATACAAATACATGTCCAAAGGGTAGAGAGTTTACTTACATGTATATTTGTCTCCTATTTGATTCTCTTGCTTGTAGCACTAATATCTCCTGAGACGTCTTCTATTTGTGGGTGGAACTATCCTGAAAAATGTTAAGGATAGGGTGAGTATATACTATACTCAATAGGAGTCTATCACTACTAGTTTTATAATGCATGAGATGTTTAAAATCATATGCTCTTTCAAAACATGTGCATGTCTGAATACGCAAGTTCAATATCAATATTAAAATCCATTGTCAAACCAAAATACTAACGACTTAAAGGATCACATAATCCAAATCGAAAGTATCATATATATATATATATATATCATAACATTATGATATGCATAAGATGCTTCATTGAATCCAACTAATGGATATCTAGTATGGTATGGTCGACCAACCTCATATCATGCCATATGCAATGCAAATAAGTCCACAAAACCATAGGGTCCAACTATGCCCACGACCTCACCGCCGTGTGGTCCCCGGGTACCTAGGGACACAGCGTCATAACCTCCACGGGGCATATGACACATCGACTCAGTGCCGTGACACCAGTGGTAGCCCCTTATACCACATGCAGTCGACGTAGGGACATGCCTTTTTTGGGCGTGGTACCCAATCCACCTAGTAGTGGTAGAGGCTGGGAGGCCACCCCAACCTCTCGGCATAGCGCCCACGAGCTTATCAGCCCAAATCATCATCAGATCAAACAAGCGAAAACCTCTCTTTTTTTAAAAACCTGTCCTTTTCGGGTTCCTCACAACTGCCTGGCCCTCAGCACTCCAGCGTCTTTTAGTAACCCTCAAGGACATGCAATTTTTGTAAGAACTTAATGCTCACAACTCATGCAATGTATGCAATTGTTTGCAAAACATATCTATCCATAATGTATATGCAATTATTTACAAAACATGTCTATGCATAAAGCATTTATCACATGCATGCTGAATGAAGTTATGCTAAACAAGTCATATACTTAAAACATGTATTCGCAAAACAATCATAGTTCTTTTAAAAGAATCTAGTAGTGATAGAGCACTTGTCACACCCGTGTCCTACAATCAGGTTAAAACAAGAATTAACACATTAATCTTCTCAAATTCTATGAAACAAGACAACCAAGGCAGGATTGAGCACGTGGGCCCGCATGAGTCTAGTTGTAGATTGAAGACAGTTTTGGATAAATTTTGAATCCTTAGAGGTTGTTAAATTGTATATCTCGTAAGGATTAGATGAATTGAAATTTCATTTGGATTCATAGCAAAATGTGAGCAAACATATTTGAAAGTGGAAATTTTATAGAAATTCAAGTAATTATAAAGTAAACTAAAAATATTAAAATCTAGCAATGAAAGTTTGATTATTGGATTGTGCTCGATAGGAGCTTTCCAACGACACACTCAAGAACGCGTAAAACTAGACCGGGACTCAAAGATCCGAAAGAAATTTACAAATAATAGGGGGTCCAAATTGATAATGGCACCCCCTGACTAACTCTTCTACACAATGTCACGGGAAGCGAGTCGACGCGTGGGAGTCGACTGCCACGCGGACTCCGGCCTCTTCCACCCCACGGATGACTGGAGAGAGAGAGAGAGAGAGAGAGAGAGAGAGAGAGAGAGAGAGAGAGAGAGAGAGAGAGAGAGAGAGAGAGAGAGAGAGAGAGAGAGAGAGAGAGAGAGAGAGAGAGAGCCATCACTGGATGGCTTTCCTCCCCACACCCTTCGTTTCTCCTTCTCCCCTACCCTTAGGAATCAGCAGGAGGTTTCTTGCCTGGCTGATCATCTTCTCCCCATGTTCCAAACCCGCCAGAGCCATGAACATAGTCGGAGAAATCTCTCGCCCTCTTCCTCCCTCCTTGGTCCCTGTCCTGGAGTAAAACCTCCCTCTCGCTAGCTGTCTCTGTGATGACAAGGAACGCAGAGAAGAAGAGGAGAATCCGGGCAAAAAAAATCTGCGATTGCGGAAGAATCGAACTCCCGATGCCGATCGTTGATGGCCTTGCAAATGATTTGACCAAATCTCCACCCCCGAAAATCAGGTCCTCCTCTAGGGTTGAAGAATTTGGGCAACGCTTGGAACTCCACGGGGCCCAAAACCACTTTCACTCTCTGCAACTCAGCCATGGCACTTCCTTTCTCTCTCGATTCAACCCATATTTCCTCTCTCTCGTAGCTTCGGACCTACCACAAAGGCCAAAATGCCACCGGCGGTCCCTTGATAGGGCTCGAGAAAATGAGAGTTCCCTACTCGAAGATAAGGCAGTCTCGTCTTTTCCATGACCTTCCCTCCGGGTTTGAATATGGAGGTTATCTTTCAAAAGGGGCTTGGGAAAGGCTCGACGAGGTCAAGAGACGACTCGTAAAACCCCACTTGTATTCATCCATGGAAGCTTCCATGCGGCTTGGTGTTGGGCCGAGCATTGGTTGCCATTCTTTTCTGAAATTGGATACGATTGCTACGCCATTAGCCTGTTGGGTCAGTGTGTGTACTATCAGCGTCTAATAAGGCTGGGAAAGTAGAGGAGGGATTGAGAATTTTTGAAGAGATGAAAAGGAAGTATGGAATTGAGCCAGGGTGTGAGCATTATGCATGTATTGTGGACTCGTTGGGGAAGCTAGAATGGTGGAAAAGGTGTATGAGTTTATCAAGGAATGCCCATACGGCCTACGGTGTCTATCTGGGGAGCACTTTTGTGGGCTTGCAGGGTACATAGGAAGCCCCAGCTGGGAAACATTGCAACATTGGTTATTGGAATGTGAATCGTACTGCAAACACAGGTAAGGACCCTGAACCCTTGCATTCTTTAAATTCTTGTTGTTATGTTCTCTTGAAACTAACTTTATGCATGTGTAAAATGTATATATTGCCACCTTGGTTTAGTGGATGATAGAAATTGTAATTTCTTGTTAAAAAGGTCATGTTATAGTATGATTTGCTATGCTTAACTGTTGTGATGATGCAAACTGTTATAAAATGGTCAAGCCCAAGATAGTAAGCCCTGAGGGCCGCCCGGTAAGCTATGATGACGCTTTCCAAGATGGTAATTCCTGAGGGAAAGGGCTACCCGGGGTTAGCTTGCAACTAAGGTGAAGCCTTCAAGACGGTAAATCACGAGGATTGGACTGCCTCGGTATTGAGCCTCTCCAAGACGGTAAACCCCGAGGGAAAGGGCTGCCTGGGTTCTTTGGAATCATGGTGGAGCGCCTCAAGATGGTAAACCACGAGGGATGAGCATCGGTATTGAGCCTCCCAAGATGGTAATTCCCGAGGGAAAGGGCTGCTGGTCTTTTAGGATCACGGTGGAGCCGCCCAAGATGGTAAACCACGAGAGATGGTGGCATATTGAGTTACCCAAGATGGTAAACCCCGAGGGAAAGGGCTCGGTTGATTTCGACCAAGGTGGAGCCACCCAAGATGGTAAACCCCGAGGGAACCCGACTTTGGCGCTACCCAAGATGGTAAATCCGAGGGTCCGGCTGCCTTGATGATGATACACATAGTGGGCCGCCCAAGATGGTAATCCTTGAGGGAGATGACTATTGAATCTGGTGTGATGCTAGGCACGTATTACCGAGAAAATCATTAATGAGTATGCAGCTTTGTTTGATGTAACACTTATGGTTTGCATGCAACTTTAGAATGAGGTCCATGACTTAGTCACTCATCTATTGAATGTCCCGTGGCTGGACACGAATAGGAAATCCTTATGGGGTGTGCTTGTTTGCATGCGATGATTAAGGCCATATTAGAATTTGGGGGAAAACTGTAATTCTGCTGTAATAAGCATAGGCCTTACTTGATAGCACATGCTAACTATGTTATATATGACTAGTTAAAATGGAAAATGCATGCTCATGTTATAATGAATGTGTTTTTAAGCGTGGCAATGAGAATGACCTGGATATGCATGGGTTTAGTTCTTTTCCCTTGCGGGCTTCGCACTCACCTTGTTATTTTGCACTAGTCGCGAGAAGAGAAAGGTCGTTGAGTGAGTTGAACAAAGCTTGCTTGAAATTTATTAAATTTTGAGTTGTATATAAATACATGTATATATGTGCTAATGTCAGAACGAGTTATGTCTCATTTTGACACCGATTCCTTATGTATCATGTATGTCTCACTATGATAGATAAGCATTTAAGATCGAGTCTCCCTTCGGTAATTACGATTGCTCTATTGTCTATCGTGAACCGCATAGCATGCGTTAAATGCATAATGTCCAGAAAAACGGGAGACTCTGCCGAAATTTCGGTAGGACTCGGTTGTTAAAGGAGAAAAATATTTCACTAGTAAACTGTGACTTGCACAGGACAAGAGCACCTAGCTCTCTCAACACTTCTGCTGTGATATAAATTATGAAAAAAAAAAGAAGCAAGGCCACGTAGGCCTAGCTCGCCCAATCGTTAGGCTTGATTAAGCCTAATCGCGGCCCTGGGGATATGGGGTTGTGACAACTTGGTATCAGAGCTGGAACCCGACACGGCGAACCGTGCCAAGATGGCTTGAGGGTTGGCCTTGTGAGGGAACTCAAGATAGTCTAAGGAGGAACACGGGAGGTACCGCTAGGGGGAAGGTGATGGGCCAGGAGAGTGACCGAGACTTCGGTCTCTCACAGTATACACGCGTTTTCCCCTGGGAAGTTAGGGGAAAAACAAAGCTGTGCGGGCCTCGGCCCAAAGCGGACAATGTGTATACTGTGAGGCGGTAGATCACTTGGAAAAAAAAAAAAAAACTTGTTTTCCTAGCTTAGAAATTTTCCATTTCAGGAGAAATGTTTGCACTTGATGTCTTCGGCATACCGGGATTGATTGTTGATGACTATCAACTTGTTTGATAGGTTGATTAATTGTAACTGTTTGATATTCTGAAAAGGCATATGCATGGTTGAGACTAGAGGTGAGGGTTCTAGTCCTAGAGGAGCTATGTTGTGTGCACGTGATCTTGTATAGGAAGTTATTGGACAGATGGCACCATCTACAAAGGGTATTGGACCAGATGAGGATTGGACTTGGGGAGTCTTGCTCACATAGTCCCAAGGACAAGAGGAGGAAAGGATATCTTCCTTCGGCGCAGAGTGCTTAGGCATGTTCTCTACCTTTTAGATGACTGGTAAGACTTGTTTTAATCGTGGGCAATGAGGCCATTGTAAGAGGGACTGTGCTACGCTAGGAGCATCAAAGGGTAGTGTGCAAAACAGCAGCAGGCCACGTGTCCAAGGATGTCCACCAGCACAGAGGTCAGATATACCAGTTACGGGTGCACATCCCACCTTCAAGCAGAGGACATAGGGAAGAGTTTATGCACTGACGTAGTTTGGCTACCAACCAAACCATATTATCATAGAAGGTGCATTCTTACTATTTTATACTTGGGTTAGAGTGCTATTTGACTCTAGTGCAACACATTCTTTTGTTTCATCTTTAATCGTTTATGACCTAAACTTGGACACCGAACTACTAGATTCAACATTACAAGTTGAGTTGCTAATAGGGATGAGTTTTAACTCAAACAGAGTTTGTCTAGGATGTGATAATAACATTGCAGATCATAGGGTGACGCATGATTTGTATTTCATCGTGTTTTTGTTTTCTTGCATGTGGTGAAAGCTTGATTTGCGATTTATACTTTTGGGTCGAGAGCGACCAATGAGGGCAAGTGCAGGTGGAACTGGCAGGCTTTTAGGTGGTAGGCTTCTAAGTGACAGCTTCTAGATGGCAAGCTTCTAGATGCTTATGATAGGATCGTGGGTTAAATATATCAAATTCTCAGCACATCGGGAAAGGCATTATGTCTTCATTGAGATATCTTCTCTTTGCCAAAGATTTATAATGGTTACATCTAATAAAATCTGCAAAATGATAGAAGGGGAGTTTATCTCTTGTTAGTACCTGCAAAATTTGTAATAGCCTTTAACAATTGGAAATTTTTTGTTACATTGCCATTTCAAAAGCATCTCTTGGAGACCTTAGGGGGGGGCTTATTTTTCAGTTTGCAGTGAATTGCCAATGTGAATTAGGGTCTCTCTTTCTTGTTCACTGGTGTCAAACCACCTCGAATCCTGATCTTTGTTGTTTCACTTGAGGTTGGACACTGGTTATATCCTAGACTTCTGTCTCTATCTTTGTGTATATTTGATGCCTACATAAGCAAAGACGATAGATTAGTGGTTTATGGAAAGCTGAGAATTCTAATCCATGTCCATCTCTCATCTCTTTTCACTCTAGTATGGCCTATTAGTCCAATCAAATTTTAGCTCTAATCTCTAGAGTTTCGTAACAAATTGCTTCCCCTAAAGGTGCAAGGAGTTGGCAAAAAAATCGAGCATTTATTTCATTTCATGGTCCTGATGTGTCTCACGGAGGAGAATTCTTCAAAGTATCCCTGTCTCCTATGACTATTTGCCATTGGAAATTTCAAGTTGGAAATTTTCTCAAAGTTGCTAATGTTCTGGCTTTTAATTAGTCCGGTTTCTTTGATATGTGAGAATGAGTATCGGTATCTTTTCTTCAAGTTCTTAGTATTCTCGAGACTTCTTCTTTCACAAGAGATTAGTCTCTGAATCTCTAGTATGGTCAGTTTTTTTTTCAGTTGACCTTCTTCCATGTTTCTAATTCCAAACTCTTTCCCTCTTTTCCTAGTTTGCTTTCACTCTCATGTCTTTTTGGATTACTCTACCCTCTGTCATGTTGTTGCAGGGATGGTGGGAACGAATGAAGTTGTGTAAGTACGTAAAATGTATGATGTACATATGCCTAAGAAACTCCTGTATTTTTCTTGCTTATAAATGATTTTTGTAGATAAGTAGTTTTTAACTTAAGTATGTCAAACATGGATGGATTGAGCACCACACTAGATTCTACTCATTTATTCTGCCCACTTCTTCCTCAAACCAGAGTATCTGACTCTCTTTAAATGCTCATACAATCTAGCTGATCATCTCGTGATGTCTTTTTCGCTGAAGATCGTGACATTATGTTTGAGGCTGTTATTTAATTGCAGATCATCGGTCAAATTTCGAGGGTCTTTGCATTAACATTTGTCTCTCTTAGCTTCTTGCTTTCCACTCTCCTTTCTACTTTTGACTTGCATGCGGGATAAGCACTATGATAAAAGTCATGTTGTCCTTTTTGGAAAAAAATTCGATAAACAGAGGACTTGGAAAGAATAGAAAGAAACATATTCATGTATGGAATATATAAAGGAAGAGGCATGTTTAAGATTTGGACACCTTTGATGGGGTCAAAATGTTGCAAAGACTTCCTATTTTCCCTAAAACTCATCCAAATTTTCTATTACGTCCCATGGTTTGGGCCAACCCAACGGACATTGAGCACCATCAACGCTCAATTGAAGAAATGTAGAAATCGAGAGTTAATCCTTTGTTGAGTGCTAAGATTAATACAATATCTTATATGCACATGCAGCCAAGATCAAAAAATTTCCTTGGGTTGGCATGTAATTATAAGAGGTTTGCAAAGGGCTTCTCATGCATTACAACATCTATGAAAATGCTTATGAAAAAAAAGGAAGAAGAAGAAGAAGAAAGATGTGATATTTGAATGGGACGATTCATGTGAGCCGTCAATTCAAGAGCTAAAGAGACGGTTGACGTACGCATGTTCTTATCATTCCTGAGCAACGTATGGGTTATGCAGTGTGTTCTGATGCCCCACACTTAGGACTTGGATGTGTCCTAATGCAAGAAGGAAGAGTGGGAGTGTGTGGTTCTCGTCAATTGAAGCCAAATGAGAAGAAGTACCCCACTCATTACGTAGAACTGGCAGCAACGGTGTTTGTATTGCAACATTGGAATAGCATATGAATGATTGCGACAGATTGATTAAGTCAGCACACTTCCTAACGGTGCTGAAGGTTCTGATTCACTCAAGACATTGAGTCGATTATACATACATGAGATTGTAAGATTACATGGGGTACTGTATCCATCGTGTCAAATGGAGATTCAATGTTTATTTTCCAATTCTTGAAGGATTTAGAGGAAGCAATGGTTACAAGGTTGACTTTAACTACGCATTTCATTCCCAGATAGATGAATAAATCTGGTCTTCTAAGAGGATGTGTCGTATGAGGAGAAGTCAATACAAGTGGTTGATTGAAGGGAACAAGTTTGAAGTGAAAGTAATACAACTTGTAAAGGTAGGGTGGCAACATCATGGAGTAGAAGGAGCCACATGGGAGTAGGGTCTGGAGATCTAGCAAAGGTACCAGAACTATTGGACTAAGATATTTCTTTAAATTTCGAGGACGAAATTTTTTTTAAGGAGGAAGTGTTGTCACACCCGTGTCCTACAATCAGTTAAAACAAGAATTAACACATTAATCTTCTCAAATTCTATGAAACAAGACAACCAAGGGAGGATTGAGCACGTGGCCCGCATGAGTCTAGTTGTAGATTGAAGGCAGCTTTTGGATAAATTTTGAATCCTTAGAGGTTGTTAAATTGTATATCTCATAAGGATTAGATGAATTGAAATTTCATTTGGATTCATAGCAAAATGTGAGCAAACATATTTGAAAGTGGAAATTTTATAGAAATTCAAGTAATTATAAAGTAAACTAAAAATATTAAAATCTAGCAATGAAAGTTTGATTATTGGATTGTGCTCGATAGGAGCTTTCCAACGACACTAAGAACGCGTAAACGGAGACCAGGACTCAAAGATCCGAAAGAAATTTACAAATAATAGGGGTCCAAATTGATAATGGCACCCTCGACTAACTCTCTTCTACACAATGTCACAGGAAGCGAGTCGACGCGTGGGAGTCGACTCGCCACGCGGACTCACCTCTTCCACCCCACGGATGCAGAGAGAGAGAGAGAGAGAGAGAGAGAGAGAGAGAGAGAGAGAGAGAGAGAGAGAGAGAGAGAGAGAGAGAGAGAGAGAGAGAGAGAGAGAGCCATCGGATGGCTTTCCTCCCACACCCTTCGTTTCTCCTTCTCCCTACCCTTAGGAATCAGCGGAGGTTTCTTGCTCCGGCTGATCATCTTCTCCCCATGTTCCAAACCCGGCCAGCCATGAACATAGCTCTGAGAAATCTCTCGCCCTCTTCCTCCCTCCTCGTCCCCGTTCTGGAGTAAAACCTCCCTCTCGCTAGCTGTCTCTGTGATGACAAGGAACGCAGAGAAGAAGAGGAGAATCCGGGCAAAAAAAATCTGCGATTGCGGAAGAATCGAACTCCCGATGCCGATCGTTGATGGCCTTGCAAATGATTTGGCAGCCAAATCTCCACCCTCGAAAATCAGGTCCTCCTCTAGGGTTGAAGAATTTGGGCAACGCTTGGAACTCCACGGGGCCCAAAACCACTTTCACTCTCTGCAACTCAGCCATGGCTGCTTCCTTTCTCTCGATTCAACCCATATTTCCTCTCTCTCGTAGCTTCGGACCTACCACAAAGGCCAAAATGCCACTGGCAGTCCTTGATAGGGCTCAGAAAATGAGAGTTCCCTACTCTCTGAAGATAAGACAGTCTCGTCTTTTCCATGACCTTCCCTCTGGTTTGAATATGGAGGTTATCTTTCAAAAGGGGCTTGGGAAAGGCTCGACGAAGTCGGGCGTAAAACCCCCACTTGTATTCATCCATGGAAGCTTCCATGCAGCTTGGTGTTGGGCCGAGCATTGGTTGCCATTCTTTTCTGAAATTGGATACGATTGCTACGCCATTAGCCTGTTGGGTCAGTGTGTGTACTATCAGCGTCTAATAAGGCTGGGAAAGTAGAGGAGGGATTGAGAATTTTTGAAGAGATGAAAAGGAAGTATGGAATTGAGCCAGGGTGTGAGCATTATGCATGTATTGTGGACTCGTTGGGGAAGCTAGAATGGTGGAAAAGGTGTATGAGTTTATCAAGGGAATGCCCATACGGCCTACGGTGTATACGGGGAGCACTTTTGTGGGCTTGCAGGGGTACATAGGAAGCCCCGGCTGGGAAAACATTGCAACATTGGTTATTGTAATGTGAATCGTCTTGCAAACACAGTGGGACCCCGAACCCTTGCATTCTTTAAATTCTTGTTGTTATGTTCTCTTGAAACTAACTTTATGCATGTGTAAAATGTATATATTGCCACCTTGGTTTAGTGGATGATAGAAATTGTAATTTCTTGTTAAAAAGGTCATGTTATAGTATGATTTGCTATGCTTAAGCATTTGTGATGATGCAACCGTTATAAAATGGTCAAGCCCAAGATAGTAAGCCACGAGGGCCGCCCAGAAGCTATGATGACGCTTTCCAAGATGGTAATTCCCGAGGAAAGGGGCTACGGTTGCTTGCAACTAAGGTGAAGCCGCTCAAGACGGTAAATCCCAGGATTGACCGTGCAGGTATTGAGCCTCCCAAGACGGTAAACCACGAGGGAAAGGGGCTGCCTCGGTTCTTTGGAATCATGGTGGAGCCGCCCAAGATGGTAAACCACGAGGGATGAGGCATCGCCGTATTGAGCCTCCCAAGATGGTAATTCCCGAGGGAAAGGGCTGCTGGTCTTTTAGGATCACGGTGGAGCCGCCCAAGATGGTAAACCCTGAGGGATGAGCTGGCATATTGAGTTACCCAAGATGGTAAACCCTGAGGGAAAGGGCTGCCTGGTTGATTTCGACTAAGGTGGAGCCACCCAAGATGGTAAACCCTGAGGGAACGACTTTGGCGCTACCCAAGATGGTAAATCGAGGGTCTGCCTTGATGATGATACACATAGTGGGCCGCCCAAGATGGTAATCCTTGAGGGAGATGACTATTGAATCCTGGTGTGATGCTAGGCACGTTTAATGTTAATGAGAAAAATCATTAATGAGTATGCAGCTTTGTTTGATGTAACACTTATGGTTTGCATGCAACTTTAGAATGAGGTCCATGACTTAGTCACTCATCTATTGAATGTCCCGTGGCCGGGACACGAATAGGAAATCCTTATGGGGTGTGCTTGTTTGCATGCGATGGTTGTTGCGTCATATTAGAATTTGGGGGAAAGCGTAATTCGCAACGTAATAAGCATAGGCCTTACTTGATAGCACATGCTAACTATGTTATATATGACTAGTTAAAATGGAAAATGCATGCTCATGTTATAATGAATGTGTTTTTAAGCGTGGCAATGAGAATGACTAGATATGCATGGGTTTAGTTCTTTTCCCTTTCGGGCTTCGCGGCTCACCTTGTTATTTTGCGGGTACTTAGTCGTGAGAGAAGAGAAAGGTCGTTGAGTGAGTTGAACAAAGCTTGCTTGAAGCTATTAAATTTTGAGTTGTATATAAATACATGTATATATGTGCTAATGCTGTAAACGAGTTATGTCTCATTTTCACACTGGTTCCTTATGTATCATGTATGTCTCACTATGATAGATAGTCACAGTAGGTCTCCCTTCAAGAAATTATGATTGCTCTATTGTCTATCGTGAACCGCATAGCATCGTTAAATGCATAATGTCCGAAAAAGGTGGGAGACTCTCACAAATTTCGGTAGGACTCGGTTGTTAAAGGAGAAAAATATTTCACTAGTAAACTGTGACTTGCACAGGACAAGAGCACCTAGCTCTCTCAACACTTCTGCTGTGATATAAATTATGAAAAAAAAAAAGAAGCAAGGCCACGTAGGCCTAGCTCGCCCAATCGTTAGGCTTGATCAAGCCTAATCGCGGCCCTGGGGATATGGGGTTGTGACAGCACTTACCTGGCTAGGTCGCGCTAACCCCTTTGTCCTCGTACACTCCTGAACATGGTTTGGGGAATCAAGGTTAGTTTGGCCCATCTTTTATGGGTTTTAGAGTAGTTGATCTTATTACTTAGGCATTAAGGGTCCATCCCTGTGCCTATGGGTGTCCTAAGGTCCTAATTGGGCCTTGGTATCATCAGTTTTCCAAAGGTCTAGTGGCCACGCGCCACCATCATATTCTAAGGGTCATTCCCACCTTTGATTGAGCCTTGATTAGGGATTTTATAGTTTGGGTGTGTCTGCGTCGTTGATACAGACACAACACCTTTTGCGGTGCCTCAATCGGAGCTTTAAATCTCAAGTTATAAGCTTTTTAGTGTCACACATACATAAGGACCTTAAGAGTGAAAAGGTAGAATGCTAGCGCGCTGCGCGTCAGTGGCATGCACCCACCTTTTCTTAAGAAGCGAAAAAATCCTAAAACGCTAGTGCGCTGCGTGTCTACAGCATGGGCCTCAGACGCACTGGATTTCCCGCCTGTCTTTCCCTTTTGCGAGCACAACGCGCCCATTTGGTTCTCTCAGACGCAGTTGACACGTCTCGTCCAGGTGGAACGTTCTGCTTGTTTGGGGGACCGGGGCATCCTCAGGACACCCTGGTTCGACCTTGTCGAACTAGTGCGGCCCAGGGAACGTCCCTGGGTCCTTGGTGACTCTCCAGGGCTCCATTTTGCATGATTTTTCATGCAAAAACTTAGGGAAACTGATCCTATGACTACTGTGAAGACGAGTTTTGAGGGATCTTGGGCATACCTAGCTCGTTGCTGGGTTTTTCTCCTCTTTTCCCCTTTAGGTTGCTTCTCCAAAACGGGTTTTCTTTAAGCTTTTGGGCTGCCATTAGAGGCGCCCAAGAGCTCTATTTATAGAGCTATAAGAGGGTTCTAGAGGGGGCTCTCACCGCCCTTGAATGGCGGTGGAGAAACCTCCAAAATGGTGGTGATTTTTCCTCCAATCACCGCCGTTCTAGAACCCTCTAGGAGGTTGAAGATGAAGGGTGCCCGTATCAAAACGGGCCCCTATGTTTTGCAGGCTAAATTCGTTTTTTAGTAAAAATTATAATTTTGCCCCTGAACTTCAAAGGGCCATAACTTGCTCATTTTAACTCCGTTTTGGGTGATTTTGGTCTTGTTGGATTCCTTTTTCCGAGACGCACCTAATGACACCATTTTCAAGACCAAATTTCTGGGGTTAGTCAAGGTGACTAGTGAAATGACCAAAATACCCTTATTTCCAAAAGTGAGCTTTTCATTGCTAACTTGGGATTTTAATGTTACAAAATTGGAGTCATTACACTAACTATGAAAATCCTAATTTTTTTAGAATTATTTGAAATTAATTGGAATTTTTATGAAAATTGAAGTGGAATATTATATTCAATATAATATTATTTTTTTAGAAAAATAATCAGGTCTTGAAATATAAATATTTGGAATCATACTTGAAAAACCGGTCAAAATGACTGTAAGCATGCTAAAATTTGAGCTCGGATGAGAAATTCCTATTTTTCTTAAATTTTATGAATTTATATTTACCCATAGGCTTAAAATGGTCATTTTACTTTTGTGTGGGATCCATAAAAGTTAGCTGAGCTGGGGGACAGTGAGCACAAGGAATATTAATGATGAAGAATAAACATGATGAAGAATCTCTTTTGATTTTAATATGAAAAGAATAAAAAATTATTTTTTAGAAATAATAGAAAATTTAATTAAAATAATTCAAAAATAGCCCTATAAATACCCCTCCCACTATTCACACGAAATTACAGATCCTTAGACTCTCTCTCTCTCTCTCTCTCTCTCTCTCTCTCTCTCTCTCTCTCTCTCTCTCTCTCTCTCTCTCTTATTACCCTTCCTTGGTATTAGCAAGCACTCTGGCAGCAAGAATTATAGAAACCCTAGCCGTCTGGCTATGGCTTCAATATACGGTGGAGTTCTCCTTCTTCGGCGATAGTCTCTGCTCCAAACGGGATCCATGTAGGTTTTCTTCTCTTTTCCTCTTCATTTCAAGTCTTCCAAGCGAGATCTCTGACCTTCCAGGGATCTCCCCACCCGTCAATCCATCGAAGACTACAGAGCCTATAGGTATGGTTGAGATCCCATCTTACCCAGCTTAGATGAAAACTTTGAGCCGTTGGATGAGAGTCTAAGACCCAAATGCCATAGGGAAAGAGATCTAGGGCCTTAACATGGTCAAATCAAGGAGGATCGGGGAAAGGGTGATCCGACCGTCCAAATCGAACTGTCTCACCTATCCCTGGTCACCGCTTAGCATACACAGGCCATTACCGATGGAACGAGGTAGAGGTAGGCCACTGATTGTTCCCTTCAATCTGGAAGGGCCAGATTGACTTTGGGCCCTGTTTTGATTATAAACTCCAAATCAAGATTGGAAAGAAGATCTGTATTTCTTGTGAAGATTAGACTTTAATGGAAATATAAAATTTAGCTTTTATTCACTGTAAAATTTAATAAATTACAAAAAGTGGTACTAATTCCCAATATCAATCAAATCTGACATGATCAAACCTTGGATTTCTGATCCATCAATAATCTAGTGATGAGGGAACATGGAATTAAGAGTTAGATGTGATTGATTTGGGATGAATTAAGAAATTTAACCTTAATGGAAGAAAAATCTTTAAAATGATCTTGGATCTATTTGATCTAAGCAATCAAGAATGATCAGACCATGAAAATTAGTTTAAATGATGATCTAAAGTTAAGATCATATGAATTGATGAGCCTTATAAGGCTAATTTGGGATAGATTGAGATCTATGCCCTTGATTTTGATAAAATGGCTTAAGATCTTCTTGATCAGTTGGATCAAGAAAGATTAGATCATATAATGAAATGCATCAATGATCTAGTGATGATATCACATTAAGAGAATATGATGGATCTGAATAAAAATGAAAGATCAATATCTAAACCCTTAATGGGATGAAAAATGAATAGAAATCAAAATATGATCATTGGATCAAAATGGACAAATATGATATATTCAAATAAGCATGTGAGTTATTATATTCTATTATAAATGTTTTTTTTATTTGCTTAGTAGTTTTAATTGTTAGATTTACTTATTTACACTTTAATGTTTATTTTATGTAAATTACATGAAAAATGCAATTAAATAAAACTAGATATTGATGAACATTTACAATGAATATGGACATGAACTTAATAATAGTAAGGGCTATAGTTAGTAGAACAATATAAGAAATATCATTTCCTTGGCCAATTTAGAGAATAATAAACATCCATGAATGACATTATTTATGTTCATGGACATAAGTTAAAATCAATTTGAAATGAAACTTAAGATATACGAGCTTATAGGAACCTTAAAGAAGGTTGAGCTAAGGTCACTCTTGAACATGGTAGTTAAGGGGGTTCTCTAATAGAGTCTCGCTCTTCCCCCATGTTTTGGCAACGTTTGTTAAGGTCTAAATGCTCCCTTACATAATGATTGAATTAACCACTCTGTAAGTAGCTTTTAGCTAGTAAACCTTAGTTAATTGGAAATAAGATGAGCTGTCTAGAATTAGGAATGCATAAATTATCTTCAACCAGTAAAACATTAACTGGTTGAATAATAATATCATAAAAGGATAGTAAGATATATAATCCTAATAAAAATAGTAATTAAGATAATAAAACAAGACCCATAAGGAGATCTTGAATGATCAAGAATAATAATAATCATAATATTGTGTTAGTATGTATGTTTTTGAATTAGTATAAATGTTAGATTTAAATATAAATCAATAGATTAGACCCTTGATCAATATGATCCGAGGGAAAAGATCCAAATCATCCTATGTAAGGATGATCAAAAGAACCACTAAGAAGTATAAATGAATTGAGGAATGACTGTGTACATATGATTTGACAGATACTATGAAGGATATGATGATCAAAATGGATGGGAAGTTGGATTGTTAAAAGTAAAGGTAGGTAGACCTCAAGAATATATTTAGTATAGAAAATATATGTATTTTACACATGATCTTATGCTGATAATTATAGATTGATTATAATTGCCTTAGAATTGTTTATGACTCAACAAATGCTATTGAAATGAATACAATGTGATTAATTAAGTAATCATGAAATTACTTAATGGGTAGAATGAGAAGATTTGAATTATATAAGATGGACCCCCAAATCTTAAGGAAATAAGTTATAAGCATGTCCTATTATAACCAGATATACAGTCTGTAAGTATAAAATATTATTTTTCATACAAGCATGGAGGCTTGTGATTTTGTTTTAAGACAGGCTTATGCTTGGGGATGCCAATGCTAGGAGAATTATGAGGGTTTGTCCACCCGTTCTCTAAAACTGATTATGATAATGATGCCGTGCCCAAAGAGAGGCAAAATGTTGGGTGGGGCAATTATGGGAAGGCCGCCACTGCGATAGCCGTGGTTCCCTCATACGAATATAGATCTGTATTTTCCACTGTGGTATCAGTGGAGTATTAAGCAGTTATCCGAGCGCACTATATGGATTGAGACTACAAGCACGGTAGTCCTTTGATTATATTTTGCATTATGATGCAATTGATTATGACATAATGAGATGCCTTATGTTATGGCATGATGGGATGCCTTATTTTATGGCATGATGAGATGCCCGATAAAAGTTATTATCGATGTTGTATTGGAGGATGATTTCTAATAAGGTATGATTATATATTAATACATAGTGTTAATATTGAAATTAGTTTGGAAATGAGATATTATTGATGATATTGACTATATTCATGATTTTCAGTGGTTTTATTTATATGTAATATATACATATAATTCCTATGATGAGTGAAGAATGAAATGGTTATCCAATTGTATAAATTAATTTATGTCATGGATATAAAGAACTGTTAATTTTGAGATATATTGATTATATTTATTAAATCTCCTACTAAGCATAGCTTGCTGAAATATTGTAAATGTTTGAATGTTTACATATCTCAAATACATTTAAGGAATATTGAAAGCTCAAGACTTGAGGATAATCATCACCGAACTACTCTCAAGGTATTTACTTTGTGGAAGATTATATTGATTGTTTTGTAATTTAGATTATAATATTTGGACAAGGTATGTAATGACTACCAGGGCTATGTATGTGAACCACTGGATTGATCTTGATTTTAATAAAAGTATTTCTATTGTCATTTAATGAAAATTTTATTTTATACAAAAATCTATGTATGATAATAATTTGAGGTGACACTCGGGTTTTTGACAAATCAATTTCAAAGAAAATATGTTTTTGCTGTTTGTATTTTAAATTTTTTCCAAATCAGGGCTCTACCTTTGCAAATATTTATGAAAATGTGCTTTAAAAACCCCGATCATTATAATAACCACCAAAACCATGTCATAAAGATGCCCTCCATCAAGTTTCTATCCATAATTGATGAAATTGATGTTGGGGACCAAATAAGCCTAGAAAAAGCGATTCTACTGAGTCATTATTTTTTGAGTTGTTTTACTTAAAATTTAGTATTTTATTGATTTTGTTTCAATAAAAGGAAAAGAAAAGGGATAAAAATAAAAAAGAGAACCAAATATGAAAAGAAAAGGAATGTCGAACATTGCCGCCACCCAACTTTGCAGTTAACAGTAGGGAGAGAGAGAGAGAGAGAGAGAGAGAGAGTAGAAGCAGGCAATGTAATGCTCTTTTTGTTGGAAAGCATTTATAGGTGTTGCTCTTGCGAATGTTTTCAATGAGTATACGAATAGAGCCATATGTAGAATTATAGGATCTCCTCTTCTTGATTCTTTAGTTGCATCTTCCACAAGATCTTCTCTGCAAATCTCTTCTACATAATCAGTTTTTTTTCCTGCTTAGACAATTTAATAATAAAAAAAATATAGGAAGAGGAGGAAGGACCTCCACATCATCTTTATTAACTTAGAAAAGGCTCATGATGGGATTCCTAGAGAGTTAATATGATGGGTGTTGGATGAGAGAGATTTTATGAGGCTATGTAGACATAATTAAGAATATGTATGAGCAAGCAATAATAAATGTTAATGCAACTAGCATAGAGACCGATGATTTTGCTATCATTATAAGATTGCATCAAGGATTAGCATTGAGTCCGTACCTTTTCATGTTAGTTGTAGATGAGTTAGCAAAACATTTTGCACGAGGGGATTCTTTGGTGCATACAATTGCTAATAACATAATTTTGATTGATAAGACAAAGAAAGTGTAAACACAAAGCTAGAATTATGGAAAGATGCGACAAAGTTTAAAGGATTTAAAATTAACTAAAGCAAGATATAATACATGCAATGCTATTTTAGCAATGAGAGAAGTGAGAGTGAAGCACCAGTAAAGATTAATAACTAAGAAGTAACCCAAAAAGACCACTTTCGATACTTGGGATTGATAATTCATGAGAATAGAGAGATTGAGATTACCAAAAAATCCAAGTAGTATGAAGTTTTGTGTGATCGACAGGTACCACTCAAACTAAAAGAAATTTTTTATAAGATGGCTGTAAGGCCAACTATCCTCTATGGTGGGACATTTAAGGAATAGCATATACATAAGATGAGTATAGTAGAAACTAGGGTGTTGAGATGGATGAATGATAAGACAAGAAATGATAAAATTAGAAATAAAAATATTAGAGGAAACTTAGAAATAGTACCAATAGGTAACAAGATGAGGGATGGTAGACTTAGATGGTTTGGACATATCAAATAGAGGCAAAAATTACACCAATTAGAAAGAGTGAGTCGATCCAAGTTGAAGGCTCTAAAAGGGAAAGGTAAAGGTGATACACACTTATATAGTTAGAAATTGTATTTTTAAACCCTAGAATTATATAAATTTTTATCAATTACAGAATATTTTACATTTGCAAGATTAAGGTTAAATGGAGTGAATGCATATTTTTTTGCATTTTAGTCCTAAAAAGAAGCTAGTTTATAATCCAAGCAAAATTAAAGGCCCACAACTCAACATCAAGAACATTAGAGTTCAAGGTGTAGTAGGGGTGTCCATATCATATTTAGACCAGTAAAAAACTTCATGCATATGACCACCTTTATTTGCGCAAGATGGGTTGTTGTTATCAAAATTGAAGACGGCAAGATATTACTTGCATACATGCATGCACTCACTAGAAGGTGAACCTTGGCGCAATGGTAGAGTTGTCATTGTGTAACCTTGAGGTCATAGGTTGGAGGCATGGAAATGGTCTCTTGCATTGAAGGTAAGGCCACATACTATTGACCCTTTGTGGTCTGCCCCTCCCTCGGACCTTGCATATATGGGAGCTTAGTGCATTGGGCTACCGTTTTTCATGCATGCACTCACTAGCCTGTAGAGCTTCAAAGTGATGCCATGCAACCCACAATAATATGAGATGCCCCATGCAAGCCTAAAGAGACGTCACACATTTTTACACATTTTTTGAATTCAGAAAGTCAAGCAAGAGGGGCCCATATGCAATCACTTATTCACTCTCTTTCACCATCCCCAAGCACATAAAGCAACACATTTTTCTCCCAATTTCATAGCCAGAGAAAGCATGTTTTTTCAAAGAGCACATAAAGTGTTTTAAAAAGTGAGAAAATGTGTTATGAATGGAGAAAAAAAGAGGAATACAAAAATGTGTTCTGCTTTGGTGAAAAACGAGAAATCTACATTCACAGCTCATCAAGTTTTTGAGGAATCAATGGCCAAGATTATCACTCACTCGGGGCACTATTAAAAGATCTTAAGTTGGACATTTTCACATAAGAGAGAGTCTATTTGGGTGAGGATTTTTAGGAGAATCTAGAGAGAGAGAGAGAGAGAGAGAGAGAGAGAGAGAGAGAGAGAGAGAGAGAGAGAGAAGAATGAATTTAGATAGAGATTTTGAAGAGGGACTCAATGGAAATCTTCTAAGGTAGACCAATGGGAGAATGGTAGAGGAAGAAGTCATCTCTATAAGCAAGAAAAGAGAGGCAAACAAAAAAAATAGAAGACTTGGAACATTTTTACAAAACAGAGTTTGGACATCCCACACTCTCTCATACTCTTTAGGCTTCAACGTATATATTTTTGGATAAGAAGTATGACGTGTAGAAGGAAAGTTGGGAGCTGTTTTCGATGTTATGCACTTTGGTTGAAATAAAATGAAGTTTGGGATGTGTTGGGAATGCAGTCTTGGTTTGACATGTTTTTCACTTTGAGAAGATCATTCTCTTGTGCTGGGTGTGTTTTCCATAGGATTGTTGTGGCTTGTTTTGATTTGACTCTTCTCCATGACGAGTGACATATCAAGGGAGAAAAGTTGTGCGGTTGTGAGTGAAGGAAAGGTGCTTCTATTTGCTCGGCTTGCAGCGGATCTTGGACAAGGGCGAACTTAGGCACTGATCTAATCTAGGGAAGTGTATTTCAGTTTTATTTTAAGCTTAGTTTATTTTCCATGCTATTGTAATATTCTAAATATTAATAAAGTTTAAATATTTTTGTTGAGTTTTAATGTTTGAATCTTTAAATTTATGTGTTTTATTTTGATCTTAGATGTAATTTTAACTTCATGCTGTAGCATTAGTTTATGTGTTTGATTCTACTATTTTTTATTCAATGTTTTACCAATAGTTCATGTGTGTTATTTTAGTTTGTTGGTGATGATTTATTTTCATGTGTGCTATTCCGTGTTTTAGGAATTAACTAGAGATTGCTTTAGCCTAGAATAAGGATTGTTTTCTAGCAATTCTGGGATGACCTTTTAACTGTCTTAAGCATGCCATAAGACATCCTAATCTATGCTTATGAAGGCTGTATTATTTCTGTATGTTTCATGGTAGTTTTAGGCTAGATTAAGACTTGAGTTTTGCCTTTGTTTAGATGCATTTTCTTTTCCATAGTCTAAGCTAGATTATATTAAGTTTAGGAACATGTTTTTCATACTTTTCAAAAAAAATTTTTTTTATCACATTTTAGGGTATATTTTTCTATATTTTTTCTTGTTTAGTTCATGCTATCTTATTACTCTAGATTTAGAATAAATTTTAGACATTTTTATCTAGTCATTATAATATATTTTTAGGCTAGATTTGAGTGTATTTTTCAAATTAATCATGATAAAAATTTGTAACTTAATTCATATAGAAGTAACTTATAAATTTAAGAATTTAAACTATTAATCCTCATGACAAGTTATCCAACTTATCTATATAACTAATGCTATTTTCATGAAAATTATTATGTAGTTTTTACAATTTAAGGACTAGTTATAATATATTAATTAGCTTGATATGTATAGGCTCTTAGATAATTGCGAATGTAAAAAAATACAAGCTCTGCTTTTAATACATAAAGGTTAAGTTAGGAAAACCATGAGAATTAAGAAAATATAAGAAATAGGGCTTTTAATGTGCATATCTTCGATGTTTTTATTCCATTGATATTATATTAATACGTCAATTTTAAAATTTATGGTACTTGTTTATGAATGTTTATAATTCTAGTGTGATGGATTCCTAAATGCTAGAGTTATTAATTTAATAAATTTATTTATATTAGCATAATTAATAGCTAATTATAACTTTTTATTTAATTTATATTGCTTGGCAAGGTTAGAATAATTTAAACTAGATTTCAATTAAAATTCTAAATCTTAATTTGAGTCCTCATGGGATCAACTTATGCTTGCACATATATATTTCAATAGACCAATGCTCCGGCGAAAATTTTAAAACAAGAACATAAGGCTTAAGAGGATGTGGATAGGAGCAGTGAGAAAAGATTGAAAATTTTTTGAACTATATGAAGCTATGACACTTGCTCCGGCAAAAATTTTAAAACAAGAGCATAAGGCTTAAGAGGATGTGGATATGAGCAGTGAGAAAAGATTGAAAATTTTTTGAACTAAATGAAGCTATGACACTTGAAAGAGGAGAGTGGAAGAACAAGATTCGTGTAACTTGCCCTTAATCAGGATATGGCTTTGATGATGATTATGATGATAGAGAACTTGGTGCAGACCCGCTTCTTCCTGATCCATTCGGTTTCAGTTGATTTTGTTGTTAGCTATGAGAACCACTAAATGACCATTCCACTTGCTCCTCCAACCCAACCAAAGTTGCTGTGGTTGATAGTCATTTTTTGTGGAAATTTTGCATTCTACTTTTCTACTTTTTTCTCTGTAGGCCAGGCCACCCATACCATGAATCGACACTGTTCATCGGAATCCCTAACTTTGATATCTAATGACCCAAAAATCATACCCAAAGAGATCCAGCGGCATCCGGGAAACACTACCATTTCTTAGATGTTCGAGTTTCCCTTTTAAGCAGTTCCTAAAAATTCTCGATTAAAAGCTGTTTTATTGCATATTTATCTTTCTATGTTGATTTAAGTGTTCTTATTTCAGAGGAACCCAACTGATGATGCAACTGCAGACCCTATGGAAGACACGTTTGGGCATTCAAAGCCCAGTAGAGGCATTCAGCAGAATTTTGTAACTCGACAACAAACATCCACAGCATAAAATGCAGTTGCCGTTTATGATTAAGTCAAGAGGGAAACAACAATACAGACTTTATTGTAAGGATGTAAAATCCTGGGAGAAGTTCCTGAAGGGGAGCAGCAAGGAACTGGTTTTTGTTCTGAATTTTTGTTCTTGGAGCTTGAATAGGTTCGGCAAAAGAACAAAGGATTTGATGGTAAAAGAATGAGAATATGGCCTCATAAGAAGCCATGAGAACGCGTTCATTCGACCCTTTAAAGTCCAAGACGCTTTCACTTTGTCCGGGTGACTAGTTTGGGATATCATTTGGCAAATCTTAGCCCTGTTTCCAGCTTTTGTTCACCTTCAATCCCTCTGACACCTCATTTTGTTGCTGATATGCTCTTCTTCACCTCTAGTGCAACCTTACTTTAGGAATGGGTTCCAAGTATCTAATGCTCCATATTCAATATTTAAGTTAGTGTTTTATTAATGCGGAATGCTGAATCAGAGCGCTTAGACTTTTTTTTAACTGCATAAGCTTCACCTATAGATGATCTATCTAGTTCATTTGATTCCTTTGGCTTTGAATTTCTTCTAGTCTAAAATTTATGCAGATTGCAAGTTACAAGACGATGTTTTTTGTTTTTGAATATAAACCGTTGCTTGGAATATTTCTAGCTGTCGGCAACAATGTTTTTTCTAACATCTAATCTGTAGGATTTTTTTTAGGAGATATCCGAAGCCAAAGTTAATAGATGAACTAGGTAGATCATCAATATAAGTGGATCCATCATGCAAAATGTAGGAGTCCATCGATTTAGCATCCCTCTTCATTATTTTCTTACATGTGGAATCATACACAAATAAGTTTCAAATCTTTAGAACTCTTCATCTCCCCCTATTTTAAAAACCAACAACGAATGGGAATTCAATAATATATGGGCTCTTGAAGATCAAACCGTACCATATAGAATTTCCCCTTCAAATCACCTATAGAATATGGAAAGAGCTTTCATACTTTTGCATTACAATGACTCACCTAGAGCCGATCAAAAGCCTTCCAGCGCGGTGGCGCAAGCAGTCGCCACCATGGTAGGTTGGGCCGAGGCTGCTCATGGGTGTGTTCAATGGTCACAACTTCGGTTCATGTCCATTTGTAATCCTTTTCTGATCTTGCTTGAGGTCAGTGGAGAAACCAGACTGATCTCCTCAGCTGCACCTCCCACGTCAGTATTATTTGTTGTTTTTTTCCTGAAGATCATTAACTTACCAAACCTAATGAAAATTTCCCAACTCGGCAACAATGAACAGCAACCATAATTGGCCAAACATGTATAATTAGCATGACCAAGACTAACTCATCCAGCAGGACAGCAGACCTTCCTAAAAATCGGTGGACAAGTTGGAACCCTCAGCGCTCGAAATTTGATCCTGTTGAACTTATCCTCTTGCCAGTGCCATCTTACAAAAAACAGAGATGAGCTATAACGTCAGTAAACCAGTTCTTTTGTTTCCCCCTTACGTCAACCAGTCCTACATGTAAAAATTCTCTGCAAAAAGTAACAAAGCCTTCTTTCATTGCATTACAGCACCAGAATCTTGTATGGAACTCACAACATCCAATTATATATGTATCATTTCCTTTACAACGTATATACCCAGTGTTCCGGCTTTCTGCAGACTCAAACTGGACAGACCTGTACAAAATCATTGGCACATACCTTGTGCGTGCAAAAGGCTTATCTACTTCACAACAGCCAATGGCCCAAACGCCATTGCAGCTCATAATTATCCATCACCCCACAGAAAGCACAGCAGCGTCGTATTTACAATTAAAAAGCTGACTCAAGGGGTAGAATTTAATGAGATCTCCTGTAGCATGTGTAGGCTTTGCATGTCCGGATGGGACGAGACAACAAGCTGCTGCAATGGCTTGAGAGCAGCAGTGAGCTGTGCAAACGATGGCCGCAAGCTAGGATCGCTGAAGAAGAAAAGCATTAGCAATCTCTAGGTTAGAATGCAGTTTTGAAAGTACTGAGTATCTGTTTCATACGGATATGCAGAGGGCTGTTGACTACTTACGTCTGCCAACATTCCCAAATTATCCTTGCAACCAATGGATCAACTTCTTTTGGGATGTCCAGCCAGCGATTCTGGAAACCAACGGCACCCACGACTTGCATTGGGTTCATCCCACTCCAAGGCATTCTCAAGGTGGCAAGCTCCCATAGAATGACCCCAAAGCTGTACACATCACACCTGGAGAGAATATACCAAGCTGAGAACAGCGGCATGGATTAATTTCTCCCATTTTTGAAGAAAAGATATGCTATTGATCTGGAACACGGGAGCTGGACAAATACGACTGCCTAGGCAAACCCTAAACAGTCCTCTTTCTGCTATTTTTTTTGGCAACATGATTAGTGTTTTATATAGATATGAAAACCACAGTCAGGGTAAGTTTCCATTTTTAGCAGACGATCTTAGCCTGCCAAATAAAGGATCTAAGACCCATCAGGAAACAAGGCTCTAAAACACATATTACTTAAAATCATATCCTTTCAACCTCAAGAAACTGACAAGCAATAATTTGCATATTCCTCAGATCTTACAAAAGACATGTTTGTTCATCAGCCTACACTTCATTATTGTCTGAAATAACATTTTATAGCCATCTTTATAAAAACAGTTAATAACTATTTTACATCCATCAAACAGAAAATTCAATCCAACGGATAACTGGCATTGTGCGTAAACAGCTAAAACAGGGAAAGGTAGTTCCTTTCCGAAAAGAATATGAGAAAACTCATAACAATCAATGCATGAACTCTAGCAGGAAAGAAAACTCATAATCATCAAATCCCTCATTAATGGCACGCTCTCTTCCCCTGTATCTCAGCAATCCAGAAAGGCCCAATATAGTAAGTCAACTAGAGTTGTCCGCAAAACCATTCCATCTTAGTAATCTTATTAGTCTTACCTCCTCCTTTTAGAAAATCTCTAAGAAGTCCCTCAATCAGAGCTTGAAGAGCTGGTTTAAGTCATAAAAGTTGACCTCCACTTTCACCTATCTGATACAGGGGATATATCTGAGTAAAGTGACCATGTTCAGATCTGATTCAGAGAGAGATGATTGAGGCAGAAAAAGATGTATCTAGTCCATTTTTTCCAATGGACAGCCTAACAATAACATCTAACCAGCCTCACAATCCTGTCAATTTCAAAGAATGATTAAAGATAGATAGCATAACCAACACAAGTGAAGCAGTCAGTGTCAGTTTACTTATAAAAGGAAGACCATTAAGGTAGTGAAAGATGAGGCGTCCAATTCATTTTCCTCATCAGACAGGCCAAACATCTCATCAATCTTAGACTCTTGTCATTTCAAAAAGAAATTAGAGAAAAATCAAAGCTCACGAGGTCAAGTCATGCATAGCCACACGACAATGACAAGGTCATACAAACTGCCAGCTTAAGATGATCATCCCATCTCAACATCCCAATCGTCCACTCTTTTCATGTTGTTATGAAGCCCAAGATGTCCTTGCAGTAAACCAGCATTAAGCTGAAAGGTACAAAGTTCACTAGCCTCCAAAGGATTGTTCTTAAATTCTGGATGAATTGCAGCATCCACCATCTCATTCTTCACAAAATCAGCAGGCTTGAATGTCAATATCAATTATAACCCTGTTCCTCTTCCATTATTACATCGGATGACATCTCAAACAAGACAGGCAGAAACCTTTTCTGTAGCTTCACCACAGTCAAACCTTAGGAGATATCATTTGTCTTCCTTAAAGGACATATATCATTTTTGCCATTTGTCATTTTAGCATAAAGAGCCTTGTTACCTTTGATAAGGGTACTTGGTCTTCCATTTACAAATATACCAACTGTCAAAATTTCTAGTAGAGATAGACGGCAGGACAAGTTTGCAATTAACTTGGAATTTGGGTAGTCTTTAACAATTACACAAACTTGAAGTGCTTATTTACGATGAGAGTAAGCTTGAAACCTGTTCACAATTATCCCAATGTATAATTATTGCATTGTCACAATAATGTGATGAAGTATGGTCAACAATTTTGTCATCCCCACTACCCCAGCCATGTCATTTCCTTAGCAAGACAAACTCCCTTAACGGCTAAGATAAGGCTCCTCACCATGTTCTGAAATTCTAGAAAACATGCAACAATCAGTTTGCTATTTAATAGTTCTTGTTATATATCGTTTTTCCCTTTTTTCTGTCAAAGAGCACCATCTTGTGGCTTGGTTACTATCCTGACAAATACCTGAAGCACACTTTTCATATTTAATAGTTCTTGTTACATCAGTTTTCTTTTTTCTGTCAAAGGCAACCATCTTGTGGTTTGGTTACTATTCTGACAAATACCTGAAGCACACTATCTTAAAAGATCATCCCAGATTGCTAAGCCTGGAGTCACTATGTTATCATTTGCAGTATCTGCAATGTGGAACTATTTAATAATAATAACAATCTTCATAATATTCTGACAAATACCTGAAGCACACTATCTTAAAAGATCATCCCAGATCGCTGAGCCCGGAGTCCCTATGTTATTATTTGCAGTATCTGCAATTTGGAACTATTTAATAATAATAATAATAATAATAATAATAATAATAATAATAATAATAATAACAATCTTCATAACCTTTTAAACAAAATATAAACAAAAATAGTATTGCAAGTTCTGACTTTCCAGAATCAACCATAGTAATCAGCTGCACAATTATTCCAAGAAAGCATTACATATACTAGAAGCTGAGCCATGAATTGGTTGAACAACAGATGAATATAATGTTACATGAATAGTTCACATGCATCTGCTGAACTGCCCAAGAAAACAAGAAAGAAAACTCACTTTTCATTGGATGGTTCATTCCTCAGAACTTCAGGTGCCATCCATTCTGGCTGAAACATTTGAGAAAATTTACTCAGAGAAAGCAACATGGCTGTGATCCTCTGTCTCCTTGTGCAAGGTGATAAAGAAGCCCTAGCATATGAATTTGCTTCTTACCGTCCCAGCAGTGGATTTGGATGACAAAAAAGTATTATGCTTCAAGCGCAACAACCCAAAATCGCAAACCTGCTTAACTTTGAGTCAGTAGAAGGTGGCAGCAGCAACAACAATTCATCTACCAGAATTGTCCTAGGACCTATGTATCATATGTATCTAGCAGCAAGTAGTATGACATAAAGCTCAGTTGGAAGGGGGGGTACAATAATTGGTCGATTTCAAAATAAAGGGCATTGACAAACATGCACCAGTAAGTGGATTCTACTACTGGAATCAATGCATGTCTTATAGTTAAGGCAACTACAAAGAGTCAAATATCCCAGAAGCTCAATTTAAAGAAATATGAACAAGAAATTAAGCTAGCAAGCAATGTCCAAAAGTTGTATATGGAAATTTAGGCCAGTATGCCAATATGGCCTAACATTTCCTACTGTATCACTCGGCACAATGAGAGATGTGTCTTCTCTCACCCAGGTAAGTGCAAAACCATTTTTTCTCCAAGGACTTAAGTCAACCTGTCTTGCAAAATACACCCTTCTTCAACACCAAAACTAAGGCAAGACAACAACTGGAGAAAGAGTAGATACTATGAGTGGTGTCCTGACAGATTCCAGAGTTCTTTCTCTTACAAACTAAGAGAATATAAGCATAGTTTGATGTTTCCAGAATCTGAGGATAACAATATTGTTGATAAATTCACAGATACTGGAGGTTTTTTATTTCCAGTGAAATCTCACAAGCTCGACACACTTTGGCAAGCAAGTGCCATGATCAATCAACAACTGCTATGAGTTCCAGAACGGAGACTTTCTTGCGGACATAGCAATTTGTAGGAAAACCATAATATTTGGAGGGGACATGCCATACAGACGCCTCAAGGTAAGAAGTATTTCCAGCAGAGGCGGATCAAAAACTGGAAAAGGTAAAGACATTCCTCAGCCAACAAGGAAGCATTGCAAGCAATGCTGCCACCGAAAACTTCCCACATAAATCATTGATTATACCAAGTTGACTTGGTATTGGTTCTATTGAGTCAATTGTAAACTCAGGTATATAAATTATTGATTATACCAAGTTGACTCGGTATTGATTCTATTGAGTCAATTGTAAAGTCAGGTATCTTGGTCAATTAGACTTGTTTTTACCTCAGGCGACTTCTTGCCTTAGTATTGAGTTATTAATAACATAGAGAACAAGAAGATTCAAGGGAATCCATTTTCTAATCCTGTGAACCAGAAAATGAAAGGTTGAAGGATATTGATCACAAACAATTTGCAGCTTGAGAGTGTTTTAGAAGCTTGAATGGGAGTAACCACCAAGTTATCATGGCTGATCATGCAACTGCTGACACAAAAATGATTTGCTGAGGCGATATTTAACCTGGTGGATACAACTGCTAAGAGAAAGCAGTTTGACAGGTGGGTAAATAAAAATGAGATCTACAAATTCCCATCAATGCAAGATTGTTGAAAACAGAAGCTTTTCTTTTTCCACCATGAGGAATAACCGCTTGCCCCAGCAGTAGCACATAGGATTCTATTGTTTCCAGTTGATTCCATGGAGGCCTATTTGATGGAGGCAATGTTTCTTACAAGCTCTGGTCCTAGGAACATCTAATGAGAATTACAGAGTCTTATGAGGACTCCAAGTCATATGGATCTATTTTCTACATAAGAAGCAGCTAGATTCTTGGATCTCCCGAGGAAAATTTCTTGTGATTCTAGGTATAGTACGTATCGTGCGGCATGTTTTTATGACAGATGTCAAATGGTTGAATATGGTGTACACTGAATTTGATAATATTCTCCTGGATAATATTTGTCAAAGAAGTTTGGCTGTTACTATTTCTCTTCTTATATGCTTTCTAGGGCAGGAACCAGGGAAGCAGTGTCTAATTACGTATGTGGAATATCAGGTAGCAGGTTCTTTACCTTTAGTCAAGGCATCACATAGATATTAGAGTTGGATGTAAAGAAGATTCAAGTGACAAATTATAAGACAAAATTCTCCAGGTCATGTGGTTTTGCATACCTTAACATTCCAGTTCTTATCAACCAACAAATTTGGTGATTTCAAATCTCGGTGGACAATAGTTGGTGTGCTGGTATGCAAGCAATTCATTCCCTTCGCCTGAAAAATGTCAGAGAAACCTTAAATGTTACCAAAAGAAAGATAACATGAAAGACCAAAACGAGAAAGTATAACATTCTGCTCCCATACCACATCGAGAGCCATTTTTATTCTGCGCTTTTCATCAATTTGACAATTAGGACGATGAAGAATCCTATATAGGCTTGCTCTGCAAATAAAAAATAATTCTTGTATGTGACCCATCTCATGAATTGTAGTGCACATGGAGAGAGAAACTATTTCTTTCCACAGGAAGTGAATTGGAAAAGCTAAAAAGAAGCTGTTAATATACATATCTATGAGAAGTGTTGAAGGACAGAAAACACATTACTTTTTCCATAGTTTTTTCATCTTTCTCCTTTTCTTTTTAGCCTCAAAAAAGTTGGGAGGTGGGCAAAAGTTAGACCCGCAACCTTTGGTTGGGGAACAAGGCAACTAACAGAAGAGGTTGCTGCTTTTTGTTCCTACCTCCTCTATGTCAACTGAACACCCTCCGAGAAAAAAAGAGTGAAAGATAGAAGGTTTATTTTCTTGTCTACTTTATCTTTGATGAAATGGCAAACCAACACATAACAAAGACCATATTTTGTGAAATGAATGAAGGATTAGCACTGACATGAAGGATATAATGAGAGTTTGACCTTTCAGAAAATAAAAAAAATGTGTTAAAGTTTAGACCAAAAATAGTAAAACTCATGGAAGGAATGGACTGAGGCACTCATCATCAAAGCCTTATCCCAATTACGGGGTCGGCAGCACTCTTGTACTCTTGTCATTAAATTTGGAAAGAGTAAATGAGAGTATTATCAATAAATACATAGTATTTCCCAGTCAAAAACTGTAGAAATACAAGCAAGACCGAAGATTATGATACTTTTATCAAGCTCATTGCTTAGCCAATACCACTGCTTCGATAAACAGCTAATGGTACTTGAGACAAATTTAAGGATGTAGTCAAGTCATAACAGCATTTATGAATTCTTCTCATAGTAATTTCCAAATTGCCTAATTAGTTCCCATCAAAATCTAGCCTTCAAAATCCTAAGTCTTCCACTTCTTTCATAGGAGGCAGCTTTGTTCAGTCATTAGCTGTTATATAACACTGCTGAAGGATTGCTGAGACAGGAGAAAAGAATTAAGGATACTTTTGCTGCAGACATGCCTGTGCAACTTATCCCAGAGCTTCAGCCTCTTGAGGCATGCAGTCACAAGCATGTACTCATGTCGACATATGACTTAAGGCATGAAATTTTCATGCTTTCGAAATGCCAACACACACTCATAAATAATGAGTAAATAAATAATACTTTAATGACCTCACCCTCAACATCCAAGCCATAGAAAAGAAGAAAACACATTATTCTTACCTTGGAAGGAACTCGGTGACAATGGAGAGGTTAGGAGGACGAGTTACAGCCCCCAGGAAAAGAACCACGTTTGGATGACGCAACCTGCGCATTATTCTTACCTGGTATTGAACATCATATAGATATCAAGGCTGTCTATTACTTAGCGCAGAAGCAATGCAAGAGCAAAGTAGATAAGAATATGTTTGGACACAATGTGTCATCAGAAGATCTCATTAGTAAAAGCATATAGCAAAGAGTAATTTCCACTCACTTCACTTCTGAACTCGTCTAAAGCATCCCCTGAAAAAGTCCTGGTCCAGGAACTTCTTCACGGCAACTTCCTATGGTTCAAAACCAAACAACCAGTGCATAGTCACAATCATCATTACAACTGATAATCAACATAATCAATCACAAAAGATACACCTCGATTAATGTATTACTAAAAGACAAAAACAAAAAAAAACCATCTTGATAGCATTAAATAGAAGTATAAGCAAAATTGTTCGGTGCATCATAAATTGTGTGCACAAAAGAAAACCACTTTAACTGGTGCTACATAAAGACTTCGGGCATAAGAGTAACATCGAAGAAAAAAAGCCAAAATACATCTAGCACAGTTGGTAGCAGACCACTCAACATCTCCCCTGAAGTATGCTTGATCACAGGTTCAAGTTGTCGCTTTCCCTATTGGCTGGGGTTTAGATTTATGAGTGTGTAAGTTTTATGCATTTTAATTCTTCCCTTGTACCAAAAAGATAAATTCGAAGGAAACAGTGGTACCCAATGGGTGAACCAAGAGAAGCACCAGTCTCTAATCAATGATAGCACAACCAAACAGAAGAAGAAAGGTTCTTAAGAGGTGAATGAAGAGCAGCGTAGTTTTAAATCATTGATAGCTTTAGCCACTGCCATGTAGGTTTATCTTTACAATACCATGTAATGGCATGGATATACAGGCCATCGCATACAAATGCCCGGAACTATTTTGTAGAAACTAAGAAAATTATCATTGATAATTTGTCCATCATTTATTCTTTTGTGGCACAATCTTTGGGAGAAGTTACTCACAAATCTACTGTTCAAAAAAATTCCAAATATGAAGCAACACAAATATTTCTCCAAATTGTAACAAAATTTATGGTACTGGAGTAGAAGGAAGTAACTTATAATAGTCTCCTAGAACACGCCCAAATACAAGCATAAGTTTCTGAGAACATGTTTTGCTGCAAAATATATGCAGAGATTGACCTAATAGACACAAATCCATGTAGAATGAGGTTTTAGAGCAAGGGTGAACCACAGAGCCACCTTGTAGACACTAACTCATACACTGGAATAACTATAATAGATAACAATCCATTTAGAATGTCTTCAGAGCATAGGGCAATTAAAATTTCTGAAGGTGACTAAACCACTCACCAGAATAACTGGCCATGCTAGAAAAGATGCATAAATCCATCTTGCCTACTGTTCTCCAAAAAGTATGATTTATCAATGACGGCGGGAATCTTAATGCTGTTGATGTTCTCTTGCATTGCTTGCTATGTCTTCCATATTGTGAAAGCTTTCAAAACATGGCAATAGTGAAGTGAAAACCCCAAACCTAGTTCTTGGTGAGAGGAGATAAAGCAAACATAACTTAAGCATGGCCCACAAAATTTCATACTTCTGTAGTTCTCTTCATTGTGATAGGAAGAGAACTGTACCCCACCAGCAAGAAAACCATTTTGGTGAGAAAGAAATCTTTCCTAGCAAGCAAAAAAGGAACCATTTGTGAACTTCCTTCTCTAATCCTTGTCAAAGTGCTTTTTTCTCAAAACAGAAGCTGAAGTAATATATAAATGAAATGCACTTCTGCTCAGTTAAGATGAAGACCATTCTCCTTGAAAGACATCTAGACCATCTAATAAGAAGATAAACTCACCGTTCCATTCCAATCGGCATGGTACACCTCTCCATATGATCCTATACACAAAACCAAATGAAATATAGTGAATTTCTAATCCAGGATACATCAACACCAAGGTAAAAGTTTATTGATGGAGCTAAAACCGGCCATAAGAGACTCATTGAGGAATAAAGAGCAATTAAGTTCATAGAAAAAAGGTACAAGTAGCATTCCTCAATTAAGAGAATGTTAGTGACCAGCCACAAGTAGCAGTCCCAACCCTTGACCATTTTGATTTCTGAAAAGAAAAATAAGCCACCAGCTGGCAGCCTAAAAGTCTTCTCCACTACTTGTATATACAAGCACAAACCATCCAGACATAGAACATAGTGTCTCTCTCATCTGCCACATAGTAAGTTCATTCCTGAGGCAGCTCCAAGAGAAAGCTATGTTTCATTTCAGCACTCGCCAAATTTTCATTTTTCATGGTTAGGAAAATAAAAAACAACAAAGAGGAGAGATCATCTTCAATTGATAACAAAAATAACTTTCAGGTATTGATCAGAGAACGAATTCAGTGCAGAAATCTAGAACTAGCATTTCAAGCTAAGTTCACAAGAATTACCCAATCCAATCCTTTCACCAATGACAAGATCCTCCCATAGAATCTCTTGTTCCTCAACATCATCTAGCATTGGATCAAGCCTACTTGGACCAGCTTGACCAGATATGCATGAATCTTCAAGACCCACTGATGTTGCTGCGGTCCCCATAAATCTGTCATGGGTATATTTTCTTCTATCATGCTTATTATTTACATGTTTTGGAAGTTCCTTTAGCTCATCTACTACATTACTTTGTGAAACCTCTCCATCTCTATGATCTTCATGTGAGATGAAGCGAATATTTCCTTGAGTGCCACCACCATCATGAAGCAGTTTGTTGCTTTGATTCATATTTGCCAGCTTTGAGTCACTTCCACTAGAGGGGATGTAGCCATAAACTCCAGATGACATGCCTTTTTTTTCACCACTAGCATTATATAACCTTGTAGGATGTGAAATACCAGAAGTCTCAGCAAAGCTAACATTAGGACCTTCAGGGTAAATTTTCTCAGGAGCTGAACTTGAAGGAGATGATGACGTTGCATGAGAATCTTTGACTTCTACATTATCCCTAGGGACTAGTCCCCCCACAAAATCATACTGCTTTGCACTGGGAACCTCATTGCAAGCAGATCAATTTTTCCAGTTCAATGGTAAAGGAGGTCTTCCAGGGCCCGAAGCAATGTTCTCTCTACACTTCTGAAATTCATTGACTTTATTGTTGGTAGGCTTCTTCTGTGCAGCAACTTTGCCAGCTCCAGTCATTTGGAATGGATTCAGATCAGCAAATAGGTTTCTGGAGTCCACAGTATCTTGAGAATATGGCACTACATTAAGCTTTTCCTTGACACCATCTCCGAGCATAGGCATTCCACGATTCTCTTTTTGCTGTGAAGTTGGACTTGCAGAAGATGATAGCTGGTACAACTGGTTGGCTGGAAGTGAACTGTTCAAATTTCCATTCGAACTGTTTCCAATACTTGTAGGCGCTTGTCCATTACTTGCACTAAAGCTAGATGGAATCAAGAATTGCTTTTCAAAACTTGACTTTCTGTCCAACATTCCACTGTTATCTGTTGTGCCCTTTACATCACCACCAGTATATTCACCATGCTGTGGCTCCTTTCTTGATAGATCAAGACCTGAATTATTAGCTGTTCGGGAAATTAGGTTTTTACCTAACCTTGTATCATATGAATTCAAGAATGCCTCCTTTGTACTCAGAATATCAGCTGGAATAAGAGTGCCCAGGGCTCCCATGAGATCTACCAAATACTCCCTGAGATAGTAAAGGTTACCACAAAGAGAGCAGAATAAAATATTTATGACAATCAGAGGAGAAGCAAAATTAAGAAAGACGGTTCCAGGATCCTTTGCTTAGAAACAAAACAAAAATAACAAAACTATTTGATACAAGAGTCATAATAAACCAAAATTAAAATCCTACGGCAGATTGGACGGGTTCAGGTGCTGGGTAATTGTGTCTTTCACTGGTACTTGGACTCGAGTAAATATCCAGAACAATATTTTCTCGAAGAGTAGAAAAATGAAATAGTTGCTATATGAATTCTTAATTTGCTTTGCAAAATAGTTTAGCAGTAAAAGGAATAGTAACTAAAACCTATAAAATCATTATCCCCTGGTAGAATGGTAAAAAAAAATTGCCAATCACATGACCAAACAAGAGGACTATATGCAGATCTTTCTATGCAACAAAAGCAAGTATATAACTGTTTTGCATGTTGCATTAAATGGCATTTTCTGCTGGAATTTGCAGAATCACAGGTGAAGAATAATCAGACCTGGTGAAACAAAATTGAGAAGACAGAGCAATTCAACAATTCGATTCACATCACCACAAAGAATCTTACAATTGTATTACAAGCAGTGACATGTAAACTACCATTTTATAACCTTTTCTTCTTTACTCAGTTCTTGACATCAGACAATGGTGCAGTCCTATCATTACTATTTGCTTTCAAATAAGTGAAGAGTCAACGAAAATCATACGACTGGAAACTTTGACTTCTCCAGAGCTGTTGATGGATTTTAAATTTATTCCCAAAGACTTTAGGGAGAAAAGATAATTAACAAATATAGTTCCTGAATTTGTTGTTACAAGAAAATGAACTTTAACTATTCAACTAAAATGCTTCTGCTTTTTCCTGCATTTTAAATTCTACAGTTTTTTCCTGCTGTGAAAGGCACATCATGCACTCTCTTCAGTAAATTATATCCATTTTATCAAAATGATTGGAAGTGGCAGGACCCTAATTGGGATAAGGTCTGGATGATGATCATCATCAAAATGCTTGGAAGATGACGAACTTTGATATACTACATTATAAAAATGGCTTATTATTGTTTTGTTTAACCCTTCTTTATTTTCTTTGTTATTTTGAAATAATTCAGTAGAATCTTATATTTCACTTCAACCACCTTTTAACAATTGATTGTGAAGTTTAACTTTGATAAGCATGGCCAAGCAAAAGTTCCTGATCAAACCATAATACATTTCACACTATATCAAGCTTTTGGGATTTTCTCTTGGCCCTTTTCACTTTACTTGTTTAAGGGTAGAAGGGGAGCCTTGGCGCAACGGTAAAAGTTGTCGTCATGTGACCTTGAGGTCACGGGTTCAAGGCGTGGAATCAGCCTCTTGCAAAAATGCAAGGTAAGGCTGCCTACTTTAGGCCATTGTGGCCCGCCCCTTCCCCGGACCCCGCATAGGCGGGAGCTTTGTGCACCGGGGCTGCCCTTTTTTTTTTTTTTTTGTTTAAGGGTTACATTCAAGGATCTTGATTCAAGCATCCTAACAAACAGTTTCAGTCCCTAGTGCCGAAGCACAGGGGAATTGGGAATCCACTGATTTTTCTCTTTACCTGGTGATCTACAGTCTGAAGTTTAGTAGCCGGAAACTGAACTACATCAAGAAGCATACTCAGGTAATTATCAATTAGTAATGGAGGAGCTTGAACAATGATGTTTCATCTACTTGAAAAGGTCCAATTATGACACATTGGCAAGGAGGACAGTATATTCACAAATGATCTGACCCAAAAAGTAAAAACTTAAGACTTCAAGAAGCTTGGAGAAAACTTTAGCACTGACATGGTTGTTTTGTGGCCTACTGTCATGTGATAAGAAGAACTAGACAGTACAAATGAAATTAAATTACCACTAAATGAAGGAAATTAAAGCAACCACAAGTCAGAACCTTTCATTCTCTAATTTTATTATGTTGACTGCATCATCATCAATGCCTGTGTAATGACTTCCTTTAACCAGTCTGCAAGAGATGCCAAGATTATCAGCTAGTACCTGCATTTGGCAAGAAAAATACTGAAAGTAAGTACCTTAAGGCTCTCAACTTGAATATCCAGTAATTCTTGTCAGGACATTTAAAGACTTCAGATAAAAGGATAATCGGGTAAGCTGTAAATTGTTAAAAAATAAAAAAAAATTATCTTACCACACTACAGAGAATATGTGGTAACCCTGAAATAAATACAAGTGGCAAATCACTCTGGATAATATAGCATATAGACACTTTGATAATAAATACAAAGTATCGATGGTTTCAGGACTCATTCTGTGTATCTAAGTTTCATAAAGGAGAGATCTAGATACAATAGCATCTCTTCCAACTGTGCAAAGAAATGAGAAAAAGAAGGAAGAGATCAGAAGAAGACAAACAAGTACCTTGATTTATTATTACAAGTCAATTAGAAAATTTTATGTGAGACCTTGTGATTGAGACTAGGAAGAGTTAAGTCACAAGATACTTTTAAGTTGGGTCTAATGACTTTTATGCTAAAGATAGGAAAGAATCATTTAAGTTTAAGTTGTAGGATTCTTTTAAGTTGGTTTAACACTAACATAGTTTAACTATTAGAAAACATTACATTAAAGCACTTTTAGTAACCCCTCTCTCTCTCTCTCTCTCCAAACAACTTTACTCTTAAAAAATGGCCAAACAAGTACCCTTAAAATGTTTTTTCTTTGTAAAATGATATTTTTCTTAATTACAGGACAGTCATTTTTGTTTTCTTTAAACACCCTACTCTTCAGTTCACAAGAAACTCAGTCATCCCTTATTTCCTTTCACTCTCTCCCACTATTTGTTGAACCAGACAGAGAATAACCACCATAATGGTCACCCAAAGAACACTGATCTAGTCACTGGCCTACTCTTTTACTTTCTTTGTTTTGTTTTGTTTTTTCTTTTATGTACTCTTTTCTTCTTGGATATGTATGGTATGGTACTATTTATCATTAGCTATGATGTTTCCCTCCATCTTCCCCTTTTATCTTCTTAGAAAGAGACGACTGGTTGGGTCTTTGCTTTCTTCCAGACTTACCCCATCAGTTTGGTTGGCTATCGAGACCCTTTGGAAACCATAAATATCAATGCAGGGATTAGTTGCTTATGTTACTTTTCAAAGGGTTAGGTAAGTAACTTGGAGTAAGCATGAGTAGAGAACAGATTTGGGGCTTCAGAACCCATTTCTATGTATGACCTTAATATACATAATTTTGGTGTGGTATGCACATAGAGGTGAAGCAGAAGAAATGGCAATTTTTGCTTATTTTCTGGAATTTTACTGATTTTTGACACATTACGTCTTTATTGCTCACCCTTCTCTTTTCATGTATGACTCCTATATACTTCTCATTATCCATCCATAAGCCAAGCATGTAAACCGTGGAATACAGAAGTTAAAAGCCATAACTTAAGGTGTTTAGATAAATGGCAAATCTGGAGAGCCATGTATTTGACTGCCGTTTTCTGGCTACTGCCAGGCCGACATGGTCAATGCAGCGCCACCCTATAATGCTTCTGACAGAGCTCTGCTGGTTAATTTAGCTTGTAGATACATGTCTTCATGGCAATCAATATAGCAATAGCATTCATATAAAAGTATTTAGCTGAATATCTTTAAATGTGAATTCACCCTAATTCATTTTCCATTTCACAAGCTGCAGAGTAACAGTTTCTGCTACACTTCAACATTAACAGCATGATCACAACAATAGACACCCAGAGACTAACTGTCAATTCCTGTCCTGTGAATATTCTATTTTGCCTACTGGAACAGAACATACCTGTGCTTTGGTCTATCCGGCATTTTATTCCAGACAAAATTTTCCAGAAAAATATTTGAAAAAAATAGAAAAGGGTGAGAATATTAATTTTAACACATAGAGTTTGCAAATCATGGATGTTTTTCTCATTTTACAGGGGTGGCCAACACACAAATAAAGTCAAAAGCTGCAAAAGTGAAAACAAAACAGGATTTAGTGGTTTAACTCTGAAATAGGGGAAGGAAATGAAATTGGCTGCTATGAACAAGCTTATAGTTTCAGATTTTCTATAGAGGGCAGCAAAAAGTATGTTAGTACTCCTTAGCTCTGGAGAACAGCATTCTGAGAGTGCTTGACTAACCTTGAAAAGCAGAGCACGGTGACGTGATAAACCAATTTTTAAGCATCCAATGGGAAATAGGTTTGTTTGGAGAGAATACTGCAACTCAGTACTCCCTTCCATCCACCTCGCCAGCATGTCATTGGCATCCCTTACTGGACCACCCATGTGTTCTGTAACAAGGTCAGCAATCCTTTGCACCAACAGACCAACCTCTGTGGCAGGGGAGTCTAAAGCGATACAGTGTGCAATTTGCTCTAGCTCTTGCAAAGCTGGATCAACTTTCCGATTGAGGCATTTTACCTTGGCTTGCAGGATCAGTGGAGAGGCCATAAATGTCGTAAAACCCATCCACCACCTTCTCATCATAATCAAGCACACTGTAATCCTGGTAATCCATAGAAAAAGAATCAACAACATTGAAAACTTAAGCTATAATGGAAAATATATAAGCTCCACTCTGTGAATAATGGCATACATATGAGCAAATTAAACTAGAACATGTTTATAAAATTCAAACACTAAATGAAGTTTGGGTTGAAGTTGTGGTAGATGTAGTTATTCTAGTAAAAGACAAGGGAAAAGCACAAAATGAGATACAAGGAGTAAGAAGGGTCATAGCTTGCTTCATTGAACCAAGAAAACACAACTGGAAAGTGAAAGCATAAAAACATACCATCTTTTAATAGGATCCAGGAAGTCCACTAATACAATAAAATATACCAGCACCTGGACAGCTTCCACAATAAAAAACTTCTCATTTCAGTTATTGCAGTACCCATGATGAAGAAAATAGAATTAAAAGCTCAGAGACCAGAAAAATTCATCCAAATTCTAAACAAAGTTTTTCATAGAAATTAATGTCACTGCCATGGGTACAGTAAATCAGTTGCTTAACATAATGAGGAAAACCAGCAGCTTCAGCAAACATGAAAATTCAATTTCCACAGAAAGGAATACAAAAGTTATAGTCTGTGAGACCTTAAGGGAGTTTTTATCACGATAGAGAACTCTGCTATTCCCTCCAGCTCTCTCTCAAAACTACTATTTCCATGGCGACAATAAATGTAGGTTTCTCCTACGTGGAATCAGCAGGAAGATGTTATTCTCTTATGTTGAGGCAAACCTTAGAATCTTTCTCTCCCAATCCCAACAGAATTTATTGCCACAATGTACAGCAGACATTTCAAGCAAAATTGATCGAGATCTCAGAAGAGAAACCCCTCTGAACAAGAGGCCAACGCAATGGTATGCACTACATGTTTTGAAGAGTATGACGATCTCCTAGACTTGAAGTGGTCTTTGGTCAGTTTCAGTTAGTGTTACAGCACTGTTATTGTTCCAAAGCCTCGGAAGAAACTAGGACAGCCATGATGAACTGATGAGTCAGATGCAAGTGGCAAACCTAACTCCAAGGCCTACCAGGACACTGTCTCTTTGCAATGAGAACTGCAACTTAGCATAAGCTTATGGTCTTCATCTCTATTTTATTTTTTTATTTTTTTTACATGGGTCTTCTCTCTTCCATTGAAATTCACATACTTTAATTAGATGGTGTTAGCTCCTTGCATTTATCACACTTGTCTTCTGTTTTCATATGTAAAAGAAGGTTAGAGCTATGTTATGTGTGGAACCTGCAGTATAACTATAAGGAATTTGGGGCTTTGGAGTATTGAACGGTGTATGCAAAGTGATCCCTCCTTTGTTCTAACTGACAGTAAGCAATATGCATATCATGACAGCATAGTATACGAGCTACAAACTCACAAAAACATAAGAAACATATAGAAGCTAGATTGATAGGTGACAAAAGAACAGCTACAAAGAGAGTGAGAAATGGGGATGCAGTGCCAAAATCTTTACTATTACTGTTATACGGAGAATTGTGGAACATGAATCAGAGCAAAGGCAGCATCTCTCCATTATACACATGTGGAACTGGCTCACCCAACAGGGTTTTGAGGAGAGAAATATAGCAGTTAGAGAGAAAATCACGTGTTTGAACATTCATAGCTATATTGAAAAGTTATGTACGAAGTTATCTCTGAAATTAGTATGGGAGCTTAGTTTAATGTATCAGCGCACACCACAATTTCAGCTCCCTTTATCCACCTTCAACAATTTCCCATCATGCGCATGAACCTAGACTCATAAGCCAAACAGGCAATGTGTGTAGTCCTATAAGCAAAACATATTCTACTTAAATCGACCCCCAGATTGTTATACTAATTTCTGCGCTTGAATGAGCTAAGAACACTACAAGATCTCATTTCAAAACCAGGAATATGCAAAATCTCCCATTTTCCCGTACATTTCTTACTCGGAAGGTAAACACCCAAATACCGAAATGCATGACACCGTTATTAATTCTAAAGATGAAAGAATAGATTACTGATGTGATATTGGTTGAAAATTCAGCAAGCAAACCATAATTTGGTTCTAAAAGTCGAATTTTGAATTCATCTTCCCACTATAGAACCCTAGAAACAAGTACCATCCTACACCTTGCTCAGCTAACCACGTAAAGGAATTCCAACAAAAACAGCACCTCCAAATTCTAAGTTCTAACACAACAGAGAAGCCTATTTCCCATCTCAGCTAAACACTCACAATTTGCATTCACTTTCGTCAGAACCCTAGCACAGTAAAACCCTAGTCCATGATCGCCTACTACAATTCAAATCAGTTTCACGAAAAGCTAAAACCCAATCAACTACTCACCCAATACCGTCTGGACAAGGATTCGGCGGCATCTTCCGCCTGACGGCGGCCGTAATTCAAAAGGATCTGGTCTTTCTCCGGATCATTTCCTCGGAATTCGGATTTCGAAGCACTAATTGCCAGGGCGAGTTGCACCTGGAATTCCTCTTCCGACAAGAAATAATCGGTACGATCGCCAGCGGGAGGAGAAGACGAGGAAGGAGAAGCCGGAGATTGCGAGACGGCGCCGGCGGCGACAGTTGCACGGTGAACGGATGGCAATGACGTTGGGGCGAGTGGCGGCGACGGCGGAATGGCAGTTGGGGAGATTTCGTTGTTGGATCGGGTAGGGTCGTGGCTCCTGTGGAGCTTCTTGAAGATGTGTTTCATTGGCGCGTCTTCCTGCCCCCTCACTTTCTCTCTCTAGATTCTCTCTCCTCTGGTTTTCTTCTCCTTCTCCTCTTATTGTTTCGATGATCTCATGGAGACCTTTACATGAACAAAATTTAGTGGAAACGAATTGTGTGGGCCCACTTTTCATTGTTGACCACCAGACCCATTCATCTGATTTCCCCCACTTTGGATGACTAGTGACTACAGCATGAAAAGGACGAATATGGAATCTGATTCTTCCGATCACAAGCTAATGGACAAACGGTTTATAATCAACGATCATCCAATCACTTTGAAATTGGGAATACAAGACATCGAAAGTAGGAACAATCAGATGGACGTGTCTGATCAACTGTACTTAGGGCCAATTAAACAGAAAAGCGGGCGCACGTTAAACCCTTCTTTATCAGATTTAAGATCAAACTCAGATTTCTACTGGAGCCTGGATTTGATCGGACCTCTTATATTAGCACACTATGGTCCTTGCATGGGTCCATTCTTCTCCATCTAAAGCCATCGGCCGGCTAATTGGGTTGGTCCATCTAGCAACATGGATCAATATGGTATAAGTTTTCTAAGTGTTTATCTATCAGGCACCATGGTCAAGACTATTGCTGTCATTTGGGAATTATCTGATCATGATTGTCCATTTAACATGGCAAATAATGTTGTTTGTGAGATGGCCAAAATAGATAATAACGGTCAACGTTGATGCTCACGAGCATAGAACAAGTCCACGTTCCAATATTTTTTTGGACGATGCCTTTTTAAAAGATCTAAGCCGTTCATCTTTTTAGATATTATGATATACTAGAAATTAAATATTATCTATTTTGGTAATCCATGACATACTATAAATTAAATATTATCTATTTTGGTAATTTATCTTATGTTTTTTTAGTTGATAGTTATGACCATTTTTTTTTTGTTTATTTTTTTAAAGACCAAATAAAAGTGTTTTTGATCATCTTGATACATTCTTTTCTTGTGGGTGTCCAAATTTTTATATGCCATAGATGAATGGAGCTAAACTTATATGTGTGTGTGTGTATATATATATTAAAAAATAAAACCATACATGAAAATTTAGGTTACAACTTACTGAGATCCATCAACACCTACCAGAACTCTTGAAAGTTCCAAAAATAAGAATTCTAGTAGAAGTTGAAGCTGACGTAAGCCTTGGATAGTGTAGACTCTATTTCTAGAGTTTGGTTTTGAAAGATGCAGACTGTTTATCATGTTTGGGATACAAACATTAGGTAATCGTAGAAATCAATGGATTTGGATGATCTGAACCACTTGCTTTGAGTCTCTGAAAATTTGATGGTTTTGATTTTCAATTTAAAGAAGCATCGGCTAATAGTATTTAAAGGGTATGAAATTTGATATAGCCTAACTAACACATTCTAAACATGATGAATGACTTAGATCTACAAAAAATTATCACTGTGTATGAGATTCTATGCTATCGGACGCTAATGAGCGTCAACACTTAACTGAGACTCCCTAAATAAAACTAGGACTGCTCACTCAAAATTGACAAAATTATGGATCATTTCATTCCAATAGCCAAAACTGAACAACTATAGGAATTGAATTGATGGCTATGCTTGAGATAATGATATAATAGAGAGCAAGGAACCAAAAAAATCATCTAGCACATGTGGTCATAGATAACAAGGTGCCTCTCCTTGTTACAATTGGTGTCTGAAGTTCAAGACGGCACTTTTCTTTTGATTCAGGCAATTTAAAGTAGATTTAAGAATTAGGATAATAAGTTATTAGGTAGTTTCTTTTGTAATTCTTCGTTGTACTAAATAAAAAAAATTAGATACACTTCATCCCATTATAGTTGTTTGGCTAGGAACAACCATCAACACGTAAGCTTCATTTTTTTTCCCTCTCTTAGCAAGCTACCTGGAACATATTATTCTAATTTCTAAATGTATTTAAGAGAAAAATACACTTTAGTCCCTAAAATTATTCACTCTAACACTTTAGTCCTTAAAGTTTTAGAAAAATAATTTAGTTCTTGAACTATTAGTTAGGGTTGCACTTTAGTCCTTCTATTAACTTTCCACCAGCAGAGCTAAAGGTGGTCCTACAAAGCAGCAATTTAGCACTAGAATTAAATTGTTTTTTGGAACTTTTAAGGGCTCAAGCATGACAAATGAATAGTTTTAGCTACTAAAGCACTCTTCTTCTTCTTCTTCTTCTTCTTTTTAACTTTTAGGACTAAAGTGTTGTAAGTTGATAGTTCAGGGACAAAAGTGTACTTTTTTCTTTTTTTAAGAGATATGAACTATTGCCTGGAGGCTCAACCATTAGTTTTGCTAAAGGAAAGTAAATAGGACTAAAGTGCAACTTAAACCAATAGTTCTATGGGCAAGAGAAAGGGGTTGATCCGTATCATCTTAACTTGGTTCTACTTTCTCTATTTTTTTAACAATATCTAGTTGGATTCTACTCCTACCAGTATCAAATAGAACATGCTAAACAAAATCTTGTTCTTATAAAACCTGTTCCCTTTACATCAAAGTGGAAAGGCGACTATAGAAGCGATATTTAAAATATCCCAGCAAGAGGAAAGTATCACCAAGAACCTCATACCAAGTATAATGAGAAGAGATGTCATGTTATCTACAACCAATTATGCTCTTCAACTTTCAACAAGTCATTTATTTTTTGGATAAAATATCATGCATCTCTAAATCCCTTGCTATGGAATGTCACAGAGCTGAAGTAGCTTATCCTGAATAAAAGGTAAACCCCAAGATAAAGTTATCCACGTCCCAACCAACCCCACTAGGATAGTAATTTTTCATCTTCTTTCTAATACGCTTTCCCCTTCTTTTGATTCTTCCTTTTTGTGGGGAGTCACTTTCTTGATCCTCTTTTGTCCTCCTTCCACTTGTTTACCTGGCTCATATAATATGAGTTCTACCAATTAACGGTTTGGATCATCTAATTGAAGATCCTTATGCTACTCTCGTGCTGCCTGTCTAGGTGTATTCTTGTCCTTTTCCTCTGACCCTAAAAGGCAGTTCCAGGGCACGAAGCTCTCACTCATGCAGGTTTCAGGAAAGAGGAGGACCACAAGGGCCTATAGCAGGTAGTTGCATTTTGCAAGAAGCTAATTCCACACTTTAAATCCATAACCTCCACAACTTTTACTGTTGCATCAAGCTCCCCTGCACCCTTTTCCTCTGGCCCTATAAAGTAAAAATTGGAAGATATATTCTTGCCCTTTCCCTTTCTTTTAGTAGGGATAAAAGTTGCATGATGAGGGGTATATTTGTAAGGAGTGGACCCACGCCATAAATTCCAAAATCCGAAAAGGCTGAAGCATTATGTTCAAAGTTCAAACTCTTTGCACGAAGGATCCAGGTCAATTCCTTCTTTAGCTTTAACACTAGAAAAGTACACTTCATTTTGTCATTAACTACCAAATTGCCATGGCATTTATTAGTGTTCTTACTCCTTGGAAACTGATTATTCCCAAATGAGATTCACAGCACGTCAAGCCAAGTAACCTCCCCTGGATTACACTTTCTGATAATTTAGTTATAAATTATATAATTTTTTATTTAGTTTTGTGATTGAATTGGCACAACGGGGAAGTTGTTGTCGTGTTAATTTGAGGTCAAGAATTCAAGGCTATGAAAATAGCTTCTTACAAAAATACAAGGCAAATTTATGTATTATAAACCCTTGCGACTTAACCATTTCTCAAACCCCACATATGTTGGAGCTTTGTGCACTTATTAGTCTTGTTAGATGCAGGTTAACTTGACTAGTTTTTGAGTCACATGCAATATTTTATTAGATGTTAATGTTTTTTTCTTCTAGTTTTTCAATTATTTTAATATAAAAAATTATAGATATTAAAATATAAAATTATAAAGATGAGAAAATGGCGTAAAAGTAAGAGGGGTCAAAAATTTCCCCTTCCTCCCTTTTCTTCAGCTTCTCTTCACCAATTTACCTCTCCTCCAGCCTGGGTACACTTGGTAGTTGCAATAAAGATGGTGCATTTGTTGAATTTTTATGATCATTACAAGCCAGCAATTCTATGAAATCTTTCTAATCTCAAGGACAATTAAAACTTAATCACCATAAAAAAAAGGGCAACCCCAGTGTCTCGGTGCACGAATCTCCTGCATATATAGAGTCTGGAGAAGGGGTGGACCACAAGGGTCAATAGGATACAGCTTTACCTTACATTTTGCAAGACGCTGTTTCCATGCCTTAAACCCATGACCTCAAGGTCACATGACGACACCCTCCTCGAACCCTGCTTAGGCTGGAGCTTCGTGCACCAAGGCTACCCTTTTGCAAATCCATCGTAGAAGATTAAAACCGAAACCAAATAACAGAGTTATTGGAAGAACTTTTTAATTTTTCAGTATCCATGAGGATCTGTTGCCGCAAAATCCGTATACCAAACTTCAGAACTCCAAGACCACTATGAAGCAGCAGTCCAAGATCAATTTGAAGATGATAAAGATGGCTTTACAGTTGAAGGGTTCCACAGAATCAAGAACAAATCTACACAAACAATGCCTTAACATGGAGAAAATCTGCCCAAAGAGGAGGTCACTTAAGGAGATATGGAAAAACTGCAATAGAGAACGATTTCTCTTTAGGAGACGTTAGGATGGATAAAGGGATTTCCTCTTCTAATTTCTGATTTTTTAAACTGTTAGCAAGTGGTAATTTAGGGGACGTTACTGTACTTTTTTCCATTATTTTAAAACAATATAATTGGTTATTATTAACCCTCTTCTTTTTTTTTTAAAGGAAAGCTAGGGTTTATCATTTTTAGATAATCCATAACCCACAAGAGAACCTATGCACAAGTGGCACTAGAAGTCTCTAGCTCATCCTAATTTAAGTTATTGATAACTTTCAAGTGAAACAAAGGGCAAGAAATTGTATGTAAAAGGGCAGTCCCGGTACACGACTATGGGAGGGGCGTACCACAAGGGTCTATAGTAGGCAGCCTTATCTTACATTTTGCAAGAGGCTGGTTCCACGCCTTAAACCCGTGACCTCAAGGTCACATGACAACAACTTTTACCGTTGTGCTAAGGCTCCCCTTCGCAACTAATAATCAACATTATATATATATATATATTGCAACAATTTAGATAGATATTGACCATAGCATCTAGAGAGAGCATCCATATATTCAAATTTATAAATTGAGAAATCTCAATCAAAGAAATTGAAAAGGAGTCTTCATAGGAGATGCCCTTTTTAACTGAATACATAAGGTTTATCTTGTTTGGACTTCCTTAGATTAACTTGCTAAAAATTATGTCAATTGGATGATTTTAACCTATATTTTCATTAGATTGAAAATAATGTTCTTAAAATTGAGAAATACAATGCTTACAGTCACTCACCTTTGGTAAATTTTCATATGTACCCTAAAATAAGGTGGCGCAGACAAAATATAGTTTAAACTAGTAAAGGTCTAAACTCCTTCCACCTTGTATTTTGATTTAAAAAAATGGTGGGTTATCTCTAAAGTTGAAAGAAGCCATTGAAAAATGAATTCAATAAACTTTAGGTTATTAATTCTTTAAATTGAGAAATATAATGTTTACTATCACTTCACGGTGCACGAAGCTCCTACCTATGCAAGGTTCAGGGAAGGGGCAGACCACAAGGGCTTATAGTAAGCAACCTTACCTTTTATTTTGCAAGAGGCTGATTCTATGCCTTGAAACCGTGACCTCAAGGTCACATGATGACAACTTTTACCGTTGCTCCAAGGCTCCCCATATATGCCCTATAATAAGTTGGTATGAACAAGATATAATTTAAGCTAGTAAATAAAGTCGTAGATAGTTGCTTCATGTGGGACCTGGGACTTCTTTTGTGCATCTTTGAATGTTAATTTTTCTTATAAATTCATCATTACAAAATGATGTGTAAGTTTTTAAAATTTTGTGCATACTCTTATTCTTTTGTTATGTTATTTATTTTATGTGAATCAAATAAATGAGTGATTAAACTAATAAGAATCTCAAATCAAATTGCCATAAAGGAAAAGAAAATCTCATACATTAAAGTTGCTTATCTACAAAATCTATCCACTATTTTAGAGTTTCTGAACAATATTTGTTTATTTGGTAAGAAATTTAATAAGAGTAAATGATAATAAGAGACTGAGTGGATATAGTTAGTTCTAGGTGTATTTTGAAAACTATTTCAAGAAATTGATTTATTTATTATTAAGAAAATATTACTTATATTAAGCATTTGAAAAAATATTTTTTTAAATATAAATTTATTTTTTGATAAATGTAAACTAAAGAGATTAGGCAAATATGGTCCAGCTCAAGGGGTGGCGCATAATTCAACATCTCTTGAGTCGCTGCTTTCTCTTTTCATTGGAGATTGAATTTAAGAGAGTGCTTGAGTGATTTGCTTTGAAAATTTTCAATCAATGATTCAAATGGTCTATCTAGAAGACAAGCTCCAAATGAGATTTTTAGATTCTGAGCCGTTGATGCTTTGGATTATTTATTGATTGATGATCTACAAGATAGACATCTGGATCATCTAAAGCTGCGGTCCCACTTGTTCTTTTACCCGCTCATATTTTCGATGTGAAAAAATGCTACCCATTATATTTCTCACACATAACAACCCACCCAAAACGAGAGAAGTTCCGTTGAATGGCACTTTTGGTATTTTCCTCAAGTGGAAGGGTAAAAGAAACAACTCCTTTTAGCACTGCCGTGATGCTCTAGGCCGTAGCTTTTCTGTGCAGCCCATTTTTCAATCGGAGAAGAAAAAGACCGATTCACAGATTATCATTCGTGAAGTTAGGGTTAGGGTTTCAAGGGCTGTTTCTAAGCATTTGAGCGTTAGGGTTTGTTCTACGATTCAAATATCTCGTCGCAGATCTTCCCACAAGGGAATTTTACCATAGAATTTTGGAAATCGGGACTTCATTTCGATCAAGATCGAGGAATTATTAGCTGGAATACGATTGCTGGGGCTTTCAATTCAAGGGCGATTTTAACTTCTTTCTGGTTCTTGTTTTCTGACAGAGAATTGCAGGAAATTGATTAGAAGGGTTTCCGTTCGTTTGGATGATAGGATCTGGGCGACAGTTACTTGGTGAATCTCCCTACAAGCTTATATTTCCTGGGAACTCGTTTTTTGGCCGGTTTTTTGCCAGAATCGGACTCATCTTAGTGGGCTTCTTTCATTGTTTCGAGACAAGATTCACTGAATTTCCTGCGAACTTCAATCTAGCATATAGGGAAACCATGAAGGTTCACCCTGCACCCAAAAGGCGAAATATCACCTTCCATTATGATATCAATTCCAGCCTTTCTTCTTCGTCATTTCTATCGAACAGGCAGAAGAAACTCCGTCGACTTCCTCACTTATTCAACAGGGTCTTAGAATTGCCCTTCCATTCGGATGCAGATGTTTTGGTTGAAGAAAACTCAGAAGAATTCCGGTTTGCAATCGCTACCGATGATTTCGGGGAAGATGTGAGGGCTCAGACAATTGAGATTTATCCTGGTGTTACTAAGATTATTATTAGAGGGAGTAATGTACTTGAATTATCATTGGATGAGTTTGAACTGGATGTGTGGAGGTTTAGGCTTCCACCTTGTTCGAAACCGGAACTCGCTAGTGCTGTTTATGTTAATGGAGAGCTTATTGTAACGGTGCCGAAGGGAGACGACTCGGATGATATCGGTGAGGAATGGGGAGGAGGGAATGGGGATGTCAGGGGAGGTATTGGTCATCTTGTCCTTGTACAGTAATTTTGATCCTTTGTTGTAGTTTCATGGAATTCAATAATGTTCTGAGTTTATTTGTGGTCTTCTGCTATACGCTTGCGTTGTTAGTTGCCCCAATCGCCTGTAATTTTCTGAGACGCTTACCCTGTTCATTTTCTTTTAGTTGGTCCTTTGATGGTATTGCTATTTTACTCGCTAATTCAGGTGGCTGTTCTAGGAAGTTGATGCTATCTGCCTGCTCATATGCTGAAACAAGTTCGAGAAAGGTTAATACGCACTTAATATAGTTGATGGTCATGCATCTGTGAATTGGGGATGTTTCATTTCAACTGTATTAGAAATTCAATGCAATGGAAATGCTACATAAGTTTTGTTTGCCTCCTTGAAGACTCATCACGAACTTATTGCCAATGCCAATCTATCATGTTGGAAACTTTTATACAATTGAAGCTTCTCTGACTGAGCCAATGTTTCTCTGTATTTCTATTCCTTTTCTTCTTGTTTCAGAATTATTCCATGAATTCTGTTGGGGAGTTGGTTACAGTAGTACTGGTTTAAATGGGAATACTTCATGGTGGGAACTGGTCTTACATTTGGATCTTTTGAGAAAGCCATGCTTTGAGAGGTTCTAAATCATTGTTCCATAAGGAATAATTTTCTCCTGTTCTTGGTTGCACTGTTTTAAGTTTGTGCCTTTTGATTCCTAAAGTGGGATGCATATATGTTGGTCTCGAATTCTTGTTCTTTTTGTATTTTGGAGAGAAACCTGCTATGTTTTTTGATGGACATGGCCTCGTTTACCCATTTAAATTGGTTGATGGCCTCCAAGAGTGCATCCTATACTTACAGCATGGCATGTTGATTGTCTCATCTACCACAGCCGGCTATGTCCAGGTATGCTGAAATTCAGAGCACCTTGAACAAGCTTCTGACCTATTTGATGTAGCCCTTATGAAGATCATATAAATACAATACAATTCAAACTGGTTAAGAGAATATCTGAGAGAGATCACCCATAAGCTCTCTAAGCCACGGACGTCTCTTGTATTGTCAAAAATATTTATTTTTTAGTGATTTGTCTTCTGATTAGCCAAGTTTCTGCTACAATAACTGGAATTATTTCCATATTTTCTTGCTTGCTGTGCATTTTGTTTGTGGGGAATGTAGGTTTTCTGATTTTCCATTATAAATACACTTGATCAAATGGTTCCATTGGATTACCACTGTTTCTTACTCCAACATGTCAATTGTCAAGCATCTAATCACTATTTTATTGGTTCGCATGTTAAAATGTTTGCATCCTGAGTAGTCCTTTGCTACATGTTTAGACACTGCTGATTCCCAAACACCAATAGGTCTGTTGTTCTCTTGGCTTTGTTGCGGCCCTCATCATGTTTCTAGTTTATCTCTAAAGCTTTGATCAGCAACAGCTTTTTATTCCACTGTTGGATCTTGCCGGTGCTTGTTGTTCTCATAATGTGGGACTTCAGTCTTTGAATGAGCAATATTCTGTTTTTGCAGTCCTTGCTTTTGGTACTTTCCTCCTTCCCTATGGACATCACTGAACTTAGTGTTTGCTCTTAGCTTAATCCAGTTCATGTTATTCGTGTTTGACATTGCATAAATGCCTCTGCACTAGTCCAATTAGACATTGTGAAATCATGTTCTAGGTATATATGACCGTTGCCTTAAAGATCAGAACTAGTACTGCTTGCAGCTTTACCTTTCCAATGATCTGATGCAGGTTCTTCTTCCTCTTTTTCACTGCCACAATGGCTCTTCGCAGGGACTTTCAGCAATATTGATTTTCTCAAACCTCAATGCTAAAGGCAACTTGTGTTGTAAGGCAGAAACTTAAGATTAAGTTGGCCTTTTTCTTGTCTTTAGTTCCTTAAAATATCTTTTTACCTCAATACAACTGAACATTTGTAACGAGTGAACAAATAGTTCGCGTTCATCACCATACAAAGCTAGAGATGGGTGCCTCACAGCCACTAGTAGAGGCCAATCAGAGGTGCAAAATGTAAAATTAGAGACAGGTTGCTACCACACTGACCGGATGATATCCAGCCTTTAGCACTAACTAGCTACACTTGGTGTCAGGTGGGATGCAATTTCTTTGTTTTTCATGAAACGACTTCCAGTCATTCCATCACAACATGTTGAAAATGACTTCTATCTATAGGCTATTGGTCAGGAACTAACATCATGTGAGTAGGTCAACTTGCACCCAGATGGTGGTAGCGTGGTGTTGTGATGGCCAATTGGCATCAAATGATGCCTCATTTCATGGTTAGTGAAGGAGGTAGCTAACAAATATACTCTACATGCTTGTTTTCTGCCTTTCAGCTCTTCTGGTTGCATTTAGTTCATTGTAACTAAGTAGTACTCGTTAAATGAGTTATTCTATGTTGTCACTGATGCCAAAGAAGGGTTTAAGTGGACCTAAGTGTTGGTTGATCCAAACTCATTTATTTGCTCCGTCTCTGATAGCGTATCTCCGGCAATCCTAATCCGCTGATTGTACAAGATTCTTATGCCATGTTTTCTTAGCCATCCAAGCTGTCCATTACACCTTGACCCAAAGCCTACTATTGTTCATTGGAGAAGTGGACAAGGTCTATCTAAGATGCGAACAAGGGATCAATGATCTGAACCAGCAAAAAGATGGACATCCATTGTGCTTTTTACTGCTGCCATGTCAAGCCATGCGCATTTGGGGGTCCAACCACTATATACTGCCTATGTTTCCCACTTAAGGGTCACTGTTTTTGAGTTTTCAATAGCGAGTCAAAAGTACAAGTATGGCCTACTCTTTTCTATGATCCGAGCCATCTATTTTCTAGGTGATGTTTTTAATGACCCATGAAATAGTAGATCTCACTTGTTCTTTAGTCTGAAAGGGAGCCTTGAGGGCACAGGTTCAAGGCATGAAAACAGCCTGTTGCAAAATATAAGGTAAGGCTGCATACTATTCTTATGGTCCGCCCTTTCTCCAGACCTTGCATGTGCAGGAGTTTCATGCGTGGGAGCTGCCCTTTACTTGTACTTTAGTCCGCTAATAGTTTCCAATTGAAATATGTGCCTGCACTACAACAAAGCTCCTATTATACAAGACTGATATTGCTTAAGATAATCCGATGAAGATCTTTGGATCATGGATTACTGTACGAATGAATTGACAGCAAAACCTTGAACTTTTGTAGAGCCTTTACACCTCTTCCTTTCCTTTTATATATGACAACCCCATCCAAGTCGTTGTCCAATCAACATAAACAACACTAGCAAATGCTCGGTTTCAAACAAGACCAAAGCTGAGCCTGCACCAAGCGAAGTTCGATGACAATCCAAGCATATTACTTGTTCTAGTGATAATCCTTGCAACATTACAGGATAGACCTCAATTAACTGGTCAGGTACATCAAATCATTGGCAATAATCGCCAACTGATATAATACCTCTGAATGAACTAGATCATCCGGATCTAAATGGAGGGATCCTGTCAAATATGTAAGGAAATCCACGGAGATTCTTTTGCAAGTTTTTTAGAGGAAGGAGAAGAAACGGTTCAACTGGCAGTGAAATGTGATGAAAGGCCAAAAATAGCCATGGTTTTTTCTTGAGCCTTGGACACTGGCTCTTTTTTATTCATGCATGATGAGTCTCTTTTTGTTTTTTGTTTTCAAATATCTAAGCTGTTCATTAGAAGGGGAGCCTTGGCGTAATGGTAAAAGTTATCTTCATGTAACCTTGAGGTCACGGGTTCAAGGCGTAGAATCAACCTCTTGCAAAATGCAAGTTAAGGCTGCCTACTATAGGCCCTTGTGGTCCGCCCTTTCCCCGGACCCTGCATAGGAGGGAGCTTCGTGCACTGGGGCTGCCCTTCTTATTTAAGCTGTTCATCATATTTGGGATTGGTTAGATAGGCTAGAGATCAAAGTTCATGCCTATCAAATGCTTTTAGAGATTATGTTTTGCCGAGTGAAAATAACTAGCCTCCAAAGGAAACAGTTACAATCATCCAAATGCTTTGGTTTCTATTGGGCTCGTGATTTTTGGCATAAAAAATATAATGAATGGCTGAGATATGCAAAAAGGATTCATATTATGTGGATAAAGGGAATGTGGAGTTCTCCACACGTTCCTGAGTGAGTACACTCACTGGGACTCAAGAGCGTGCAGAGAAATCCACGCCCTTTTCTTTTATTCCAAGCATGGTGGTTCGTTTTGTAGATCTAAGCTGTTCACCATATTTGAATCACCAGGCAAATTTATTAAAATCCAACAAGATAAGCATCCAATATGGCCTCGTGGGTTACCAGGAAAGGTCAATTGCTTGGTAAGAAATGGAGCGAGAAGACATGTATGTTTACTGGCTGGCACACTGCTTTTGCACGAAACTACTTTAGTTGATCCAAACTATTCATCTCATTTCTTCACACACGTGCATAGAGGAGGGGTAATTTCAGTAAGGAGTTGCAGGTATAAAAAATAGGTGACATTTGATTGATTGAGGAAAAGTTTCTAACTACTCTTTCCTCTAACTTTTTCTGTTTTCTACTTTTCCTTGGTCAACTATATGTCAACTGCTCCTTGCATTTGCATGAAATAGCTAAAATTACCCCTGCTCATAGAGAGAGAGAGAGAGAGAGAGAGAGAGAGAGAGGTTCCATAATAGTCTTGTGACCATATTGGACTACGAGTTAGGTGGAAACAAAAGTGACATGTTGGCCCACGTTTTTGTACTTAATTAAGGATCCAAATGGACCAAACCACTTATGTGAGCAGGCCTGAAGTAGATGACCAAGCTACCAAAAATTGCATCTAACCCATACTTCTAAGGCCTCTTTCCTTGGGCCACTTGTGTGTTGTAATATGGACATTGTAAATTACTTCTGATCCATGCCAGCCATTTTGCGATCATATGTAGCCCAAGAAAGAGAGCGGTTTAGACCCTACCAAGAAGAGAGATTGTGCCTCACATTTTTTCTACCTAGCATGTAGTTTAGTGATAATCGAATGACTGTCATATTACTTCTAGAAGGGAGGGGGAGTTATTTGATACATTTGAGGGTACCAATGGTATTGTCTCTCTCATATTTGTGGGTCTACTTCTCATAATTTTTGAAATATCCATTCTACTTATTAGATTTTCCATCCCCAAAGATGGGTAAGGGCCAAAAAATCTCATCTTTTAGGATCCTCTAAGGACCTACCCCTTGACCCTTTTGTGGTTGAGGAAAGAATGATGTTTTAAGTAGAGAGTTTTTCTATTTTCACCATTTATTTTATAGTCACAAGAGGGTGTCTTAGAGGTCTCCAAAAGATGAGATTTCTAATGCTATCCCATCTTTTGGGCTGGAGAATCCAATGAATGAAATTAATCATTAAAAAATAAAAATAAAAAAAAGATAGGCAGACCTGTACATGAGAGAGACGGTACCCATCAGCATTGTCATGTACCAAATAACTTCAAAAAGACTCTCACCCTACATAAAGATGGAGAACTAAGAACTCTTCAAATTGATGAATTATTTTTTCTTCTTCTTATTTCTTCAAGGATAGCTTCTTATTTTGCAGTCCACCCCTTCCCCAGACATTGCACATGGGGGAGCTTTGTACACCGGGCTGTACTTTTCCTTCTTCTCTACCAAGAGGTTAGCCAAGACACAAATAATCTTTTCTTCTTCTCCACGAATGAAGATAACCACTAACCAAGAGAGATTGTCTCCTCTATCAAGATTATAATCCAAAACCCAAGAAATCCTTTCTTTTACTCCATTAAGTAGATAACCAATAAAGAAAACCTCTTTCCTTTTCATTTCATAGTGATTGGTTGTTCAAACTAAAAAAAGAAGAAGAGGAATGCTAAATCACAGCTCTTGCTCTGTGTCAAAGTTGTCCATTTTGCATCATATAATCCATCTATATTCATTTAATTTCTTTAGCTTTGAATGTCTCGTAGTAAAGAAATCATGAAGATTGGTGCAAGATTGTCTTTTATATTTTTTAATAAACACCGTTGTTTCAATTTAGCAAGGAAAAGAGTGGGAATTAAGCACTAGTAAAGATTGATAACCAAGAATGCCACTAAAAAGGATCACTTTACATACTAGGGATCGATAACCCATGAGAGCAGAGAGACTGAGATACAATTTACCCTAAGAATCTAAGTGGGTTGGAATAAGAAAAGATGTGCTTATGGTGTTTTGTGTGCTCAATGAATGCCACTCAAACTAATAGAAAATTCTATAGGATGGCTGTAAGACTGGACAAGCTCTATGGATCAGAGTGTTGGATGGTTAAGGAACAACATGTACATAGTGTGAGCATAGCCGAAATGAGGATGTTGAGATAGATGTGGGGCAAGATAAGAAAGGATAGATTTAGAAATAAAAATCTTAGAGGAAACTTAAGAGTAGCACCAATAGGTAATAAGATGAGTGAGGGTAGACTTAGATGCTTTGAACATATCTAACAAAGACTGAAAAAGATACTAGCTAGGAGAAATGAGTTATCTAAAGGTTCTAAAAGGGTAAGGGGAAGGTCCAAAGGGACATGGATAGAAGCAGCGATAAAATTTTAAAAACTTATAAAAAGACAATTAGAAATAATAGTCTTAAAAACAGTTGCTTAATAAGATGGTTAGAAAATTTATCTTAAAAAGGCCTAATTAAGAAGAGGTCGAAAAAACCATCTTAAAAAGCATGATTTAGCAAAATCATATAAAAAATTGATTAAGAAGACTATTGAGAAAATTATCTTAAAAAGCCTAATTAAAAAAGCAGTTATTGAAAATTGTCTTAAAAAACCTAGTTAAGAAGACGATTAGGAAAAAATTTCTTAAAAAAAGATGATTAAGAAGAAGGTTAGAAAGAAATTGTCTTAAAATAAGACATTTCCCTTGTTATCTTGATTTCCTACGATCTCCTCAAACACACTCTTAAACATTTTTCAAGAACCAAGAATCATCACTGAACTTGGCAAACTCTTCTTCACAACAGTTGGATCGCCATAGTTTGAGAAAGTTTTTTTTTTCTTTTTTCTTAGCTCATATTTTATGTGTGATAATTTTTTCTAAACTTTTTCTTTGCACACCTAGTGTTTGTTGAGATGTCTAATTGAGAGTTCATTCTTTTTATATCTGAAAGTCATTGAGCTTTTCTTTTTTATTGTCAACATGGATAAATATGTTTAGTTGATTGCAACAAGATTATCAAGAGAAAATGAGAAGGAAATAGAAAAGTTCATAAAGTTTGCACTCAGAGAAGGGATTGATTGTGCTTGCATATGTTGTCTGTGTTTGAGACGCGAAAACACAAGAAAGGTTACTGTAGGCAAGTCGAGAGAATATTTATGCTCAATAAAGTCGATAAATATTATTAACCCTGAATCTAATATAGAGAAGAACTTCCTTAGAGGCCCTATGGAAAAGATGTAAATATAAAAACACTATAGAAAGTGTTGTAGCTAATACAGTTACATTGATGTTTCAAAATGCATACAATGACTATTAAGATGCCCTATATAATTCCAAACTACATTAGAGGACATTGATGACCTATTGTATCTTGGATGTACATATTATAATAAGTTGTCTGATGTGGTAGAACTGTATAACATGAAATATATCTAGATTAGGTTTTTCGGATCAAGGTTTTACAGAAGTCTTGAAAGTGGTCGATAAAATACTATGAAAGGAGAACAAACTAGCAAGGTCCACATAAGAGGCAAAGAAAATCATGTACGCAGAGCACACGAATAAAATTAAATGCCTAACTTGTAACAATTGAAATGAAAATTGAAGAAAAATTCAATTGAGTAGATGAAAGACGTGGTTACAAAGGTCTAATTGTATTTCCTCCTATTCACCTAGCTAATTAGCCTTATTAAAAGTCTCCATAAGGTAATTACTAAGGTTCTTACTGTTGAATTGTTTTACCACAAGTGCACGGGCAGTTATAATGTAGCTTATGCCCACGGGGATTCGACTTAAAAAGTGGGAGTTTAAATAAAATTTAATTAAAAAATAAAAAAAATTACTAAAATGGAATCAACATTCAGATCTATTCAACTACTAAAAATTACAGATTTTTCAGTTCTAAAATAAAGAAAATTAAACTAAGTAATAAGAAAAATCTACTTTCCTAGCTTAATTTATATTAATTTCTTCAAATCTAGTCTTCTTGGAGTTGATCAGACTTTATCAATGCCTTTAGAATGTCCTTGATTTAAGATCCAATGGTTGGATTGGTCAGATTCCTCAAAATCTTAAAGATATGGACTAAATGAGGATTTTAGGATTTGGATGGTCTAGATCACTTTTTGAATTTCAAATTAAAGATCAAAGATGTTAATTAATCTAAGGGAATGTCCTAAGAGTGAAATCTAAAAGTTAATTAAAAGATGATAAGAAACAGAGGAGAAATTGAGAAATGTGATGATTAAGGCTAACCCGTTGATTAGGTTAAACCTTAATTGATCTAACTCGAATTATACAGTTCCTGGATAAGCAGATCATAGACAAAATAAAACTAGAATAGAATAGGGACACTGAGGAAATTAAAATGGGGACAAAAATGGAATTTAAGAGAAGTGCCATGGGTAAAAATGAAATTAACAAAAAAATCAGAATTTAAATCAGAAATAGAAATAGAAAACCCGATGAAGACGATCAAGTTGGGGGAGAATGGAAGAGGAGAAGAGGTGGGGGAAAGATGAAACCCGGATCTATTTTCAATTCCTAGGTTGTCCGGTGGAGGACTGGGGGGGAGAACAGAGAAGAGGGAAGGTGAGGCAAAGTGAGAAAGAGCAGAGAGGGCTACGGTCAATGACGATGATGAACAGATGTTGAGGGAAGGTGGGAATCTGGGTTTGATCGTGGAGGAGAGGGAAGGAGAGTCGAAAGAGAGGGTGATGTGATCGACGGTGGTGCTAGAGAACAGGGGTAGACAGAGGTGGCTAAGTCAATTGGAAAGTCAGGCTGGAAGCGAAGATAGAATTGTGGTTGCGTAGCGGGCTTGAGTAGAGGGGTAGAGGCACAGTGCAGGAGAAACACGAAAGAGGTCTAGGTGGAGAGCTAGTGATGGTTATGGTGGTTGGACAGAGAGAATGAGAAAGTGAGAGGGAGAGGCAGAGGCAGAGGGAGAAATAGATGGAGAGTAGAGATTGAGAGCGAGAGGCAGTGAAGAGGAGGGGGGGGGGTAGAACGTAGAAGAGAGGAGGGACAGAGAGATAGCTGAGAGAGGGAGAACAAGAGAAGAAGAGGAGGGAGAAAAGGGATGGTGAAGGAGAGATAGGGGGAGAGGAGAGAAGAAGAGAAAGAGAGGGGGTTGGTTATATGCCCTGTACGATCCAGTCAAGAGGGAATGAGAAGAGGGAATGGAGAGAGAGGAATGAGGAATATAAGAGGAGAGTGGGAAGGGGAAAAGAGGAAATAGTTTCCTCTTTCACCCACAAGAGAGAGAAAATATAGCCGCTTCTTTTTGTTAAAACCTCTTTTCTTCCAATGGTTCATCCCCTTTGAAAACTTCTCCACCTTAGAAACAAGTACAACTTTCCTTCTCCATGCTTTCCTTTAAAATAGAGTTTCCTTTAACAATTCATTCCATCTGCATCATTAATCTTTGATGTGTGATCTACGCCTGTGAATACCCGGGTTTTTATATGATGCAATTTTGATAAAAAGGTGAGATCTCTTGTTTTATAAGTATGAAATGCAGAAAATCTTTTTCATTTGGAAAACAATCTTTCATAAAAACCCCGAGTGTCAAAACAAATTCTCAAATTATCTAGCCATGGCAAAGTTTAAATCAATATTGTTCCTAAGAAAGTGTTAGTCACAGCCCCAGCTATTAGAGAGTAACCACAATCAAGTAACATTGAAAGATAAGGTAGGGGTTTACTTACTTGCACTTAGTCTGGGTGTCTTCTATCGCAAGCGTTCCTTGTCCTTAAGTATTTACTTTGTATCTGAAAAATGTTGAGGATTGGGTGAGTATATACTATACTCAGTAGGAGCCTATCACTACTAGTTTTATAATGCATGAGATGTTTTAAAATCATATGCTCATTCAAAACATGTGCATGTCTGAATACTTAAGTTCGATATCGATATTAAAATCCATTGTTAAACTGAAATACTAATGACTTAAAGGATCACATAATCTAAAATCGAAAGTATCATATACATATATATCATAACATCATGATATGCATAAGATGCTTCATTGAATCCAACTCATGGATATCTAGTATGATATGGTCGACCAACCTTATATCATGCCATATGCAATGCACATAAATCCATGAAACCATAGGGTCCCACTATGCCCACGACCTCACCGCCGTGTGGTCCCCGGGTACCTAGGGACACAGGATCATATACCTCCACAGGGCATATGACACTTGGACCCAGTGCTGTGACACCAGTGGTAGCTCCTTGTACCACATGTAGTCGAAGTAGGGACATGCCCTTTTTGGGCGTGGTACCCATCCACCTAATAGTGGTAGAGGCTGGGTGGCCAACCCACACCCCCCGGCATAGCACCCACGAGCTTACTAGCCCAAATCATATATGATCAAATAAGCCAAAAACCTCTTTTCAAAACCTGTCCTCTTTGGGTTCCTCACAACTGCCTGGCCCTCGGCACTCCAGCGTCTTTTGGCAACCCTCAAGGACATGCAATCTTTGCAAGAACTTAATGCTCATAGATCATGCAATGTATGCAATAGTTTGCAAAACATATATATGCATAATGTATATACAAAACATGTCTATGCATAAAGCATTTGTCACATGCATGCTAAACAAGTCATATACTTAAATTATGTATTTGCAAAACAATCATAGTTCTTTTAAAAGAATCTAGTAGTGATAGAGCACCTACCTTGCTAGGTCGCGCTAACCTCGTTGTCCTCGTACGCTCCTGAACATGGTTTGGAGAATCAAGGTTAGTTTGGCCCATCTTTTATGGGTTTTAGAGTAGTTGGTCTTATCACTTAGGCATTAAGGGTCCATCCCTATGCCTATGGGTGTCCTAAGGTCCTAATTGGGCCTTGGTATCCTCAGTTTTCCAAAGGTCTAGCGGCCACGCTCCACTATCCTATTCTAAGGGTCATGCTTACCTTTTATTAGGCCTTGATCAGGGATTTTATAATTTGGGTGTGTCCGCGTCGTTGACACGGACACAACGCCTTTGCGGCGCCTCAATCGGAGCTCTAGATCTCAAGTTATAAGCGTTTTAGTGTTACACATACATAAGAGCCTTAAGAGTGAAAAGGCGGAATGATAGGGCGTTGCGCGTCAGCGTCATGCGCCCCGGCTTTCTTAAGGAAACGGAAAATCCCGGCTTGCTAGCGCGCTGCGCGCCTGCAGCATGCGCCTCAGTGGGCGCGTTTGCAGACTCGCTGGGTTTTTCCGCCGTCTCTCTCTTTTGCAGGCGCGTCCCCGGACGCGCCTGTTTGGTTTTTTCCAAACGAGATCAACGTGTGACGTTCCAGTTGGAACGTCCTGTTTGTTGGGGAACCAGGGCGTCCTCAGGACACCCTGGTTCGATCTTGTCGAACCAATGCGGCCCAGGGAATGTCCCTGGGTCCTTGGTGGCTCTCTAGGGCTCCATTTTGCATGGTTTTTCATGCAAAAACCCAGGGAAATTGATCCTAGAACTACTGTGAAGATGGCTTTTGAGAGGTCTTGGGCATACCTGGCTCGTTGTTGGGTTTTTCTCCTTGTTTTCCCTCTAGGTCACTCCACCACAATAGGTTTTCTAATTAAATGCTAAATTAGGGATATTTTGATCAAAATTGAACACTTAATCTAGATAAAAATAGTTATAAGAAGCATAACCCCTCCTTAATAATTTATGTTTATGCCCAATCAATAGTATTGAGTGTACTAGCCAGCATAGTACGAGATTGACAAGTAAACTCTTTTTCTTTTTTTTTTTGGTGAAAAGGATAAAATTTATTTGATTGTTAGATAAATGCCCTCCCTATGGTTGTACAAAGATTGAGATGATCACATACGAGCTAGAAAAATAAGTTAGATGATAACTCACATTGTAGGTCCATTTAATCCTTGGAGACTCTAACTCCATACCCTCCTTTGCCAAAGAATCTATTGGACCATTTGTAAATATGTCTGTGTTGATAAAGAAACAACAATATTGCCCACTAACATTTTGATCTTTTTAATTGTGTGTCAAAATTTGAAAGGAAGGTTTCTTTCTTTGTCATCCACGAAATAACATTCTAAGAGTCCCCCTCAATAATTAGTGGTGTAAACTGAAGATCTTTTTAAATTATAACTCCTCCTAGGATAGGTCTTACTCTACCTCATTTGAATTAGTTTGTCTAATTGGCCTAGTAAAATCATATAGAACTTCACCCTACTATTCAATAGGAATCCATTGATCCACTGAACTCGAGATACCAAAACTAACTCTGTCAAAATTCAACTTGAAAGTATCTAAAGGGGGAGGAAACCCATTTACAAAAAATTTCCTTGGTCAAGTATCACTTAAACTCTAGCATACAGAAGCTCATCTGGTTAAGTGAAGAATTGTTTGGTTATGTTTGGAGATGGAGATTTACCCCCAGTGCAGATAGAGTTGCGATATGACGAAACTCTTTAGACCACAGCCATAAAAGTCAATCTCCAGAAGTTCTCGATCTCTTGTTTAATTTGGGTTTGTTCTATTGTGACATATGACTTGAGAATGAACTTGGGAGAGCCTCACTAATTTTTGAATTTGTCACTGATTTTTTGTCACATAAGAAATAAATAATTGCCTTCTTCCTCCTCTTTATAACAATAACAGCAAGCAGATGGCCCATGCCATCCTTTGGGCATTAATTTGTCAAAAATGAGAACCTTGCCATGAGCAAATGACCAAGCAAAGAAGAGAACTTTAGGTGGGGCCTTGAATTCCAATTGAGTGTTACAAGAGTCCATTGACCAACTGTTGGAGTCAAAAAGCAATAGTAGGATCTAACAGAGAAAAGCCCATCTTTGCTTGCCATCCAAATTGCTCTATCCTGTTCTTGGCTGTTAATGACCACTTTGTTTAGCTTAGACACTAAGCTTGTAAGTTGCTCTCCTTTAAGTCCCTCAATTGACATTGAAACTCAATATTCCACTAAGTAATGTCTTATTGCCATGTAAAATTAAGCTACTACTCTCTACCCTTTGAGAAGCTCTAAATTATCTTAGATACCATTCTTGAGGACTTTGATCACCATACCAATTATTTGACCAGAAGTTTATCTTTTGGCCATTACCCACAAAAAATTGAATATGGGATTGGAATATCCTTAGAAGTTTTGATATGTAGTTCCAAAGTTTAGACCCATTTAAACTTTCATTTGCATTTACCCACAAGTCTCCATTGGCTTGTATCTTTCCTCATCAAGTCTATACCAAAGATGTTGCTCTTTATTCACATACCTCCAAAGACATTTACAAAGAAGAGCCTCATTTGTCTCCTTTAGATTTCTTATTCCAAAGCCACAGGGTTCCTTAGGCTTACAAATATTCTCCCAAGTAAGCAAATGGTATTTGTTATTATCTATGCCATCTCTCCAAAGAAAATTTCTTTGGGCTTTCTCCATTTTGCAAATGCCTTCCTTTAGGCATTATAAAAACAACATATAGTAAATTGTTATATTAGCTATAGATGGCTTGATCAACCTATTTAGAGATAAGATCTCTTCTCTAACTAGCAAGTACATTTTGAAAATATTGCACCATTGGCTCCTATTGTCTAGCACTTGGCCTTCTAAGCATAAATGGTAAGTTGAGATAATAATATGGTAATTTGGCCTTTTAACGACCCAAAATTTCAAAAGATGTGAGAGTTCTTCATTTGCCAAATTCACCCCATAAATCTTTGATTTGTTAGAATTAAATTTTTGCTCATGACCATTTCATAAGCCATAAGAATTGTCTTTAAAATAGAGCCTTGATTATTTGAGAGTTCTCCCACAAATATAGTATTATCTGCATATTGCAAATATGAACTGATAATATTAGAATTGGCATTAAAAGTCCTTGATAAAGACCCAGTGAGATAGTTTTCTCCATGGCATATTAAAAACCTTGAGATATTGAAAAAACCTTTTGGCAATCCATTGACAATAGTTGAGAAGTTAGCTAACATTAACACTCATGAATCCAATCTCTTGACTTAAAATTGAAGTTCATTTTCTAAAGCATAACATCAATGATATTCCATTCTACACAATCAAATGCCTTTTCCATACCTAGTTTACACAAAATTATTTTTTCCTCATCTTATGCTTAAGATCTAGACTTTCATTTGCAATAAACAGACAATATGAAATGTTTCTTCATGGGAGATGGTGATTAACTTGGAGATATAGTTTCTGCAAGAGGTATTCTTAAATCTATTTGCCAATAGCTTCACAAGGACCCTATAACAACCCTTATTAGGCTTATAGGACAGAAGTCCTAAATAAGTTTGGCTTTGCCCTTTTAGGGACTAAAGCAATGAAAGAAGCCCCCATGAACTTACCAACACACCTTAAAGAATCATAAGTAGAATTCCTTTAGACTAAGGTTGTGATCTCCATTATAGTTGAAAACAATAGCTTCAATTTCCTCCAATGAGAATGGGGCCTCTAGTTTTCTGCTCATGCCATCATCTATTGAGCTTACATCCATATTTTTTTGGAAAATGGATGGTTGACATCACTAGAAGTGCATAGTACCTTGTAGAAACTTAGAATTTATTTGCAAATGATGTTTGGGACTTCCACTCACTTGCCATGGATGTGGAGTGAAGAGATTCAGCTGTGCCTCATATGTGCACTAGCAATAAGGTGGAAGAACTTCATGTTTATGTCTCTTGTCTCCAACCATTTGATTCTAGAGTGTTGTTTCAATTTAATTTCATCACATAGGTTAGTGACTCGGATTTAGTCCTCCATTTGTTCCCTTTACAAAAATTCCTCATCTTAAAGTGTAATAGATTCTTCTTTGATTATGTAGAAAATTTAGTCTACTATTGAAACTTTGTTTCTTTCAGACTAATAAACCATGGCTTAGATGATAAAGCCTTTAAATTTGGGGTCTTTTTCCATAATTGCCCATTTCTCTTATGTTTGAGGACAATAAATCATTGTGAAGGACTTTGTGTGTTCCTCCCTTCCAAATCACCACTCTCAACTGTAACCTTTGGGATTTTCATATCTATTTGCAGATGACATAGTTTTGATTGATAAGACAAGAGAAGATGTAAACACAAAGTTAGAGTTGTGGAGAGATGCAATATAGTCTAAAAAATTTAAACTTAGCCAAACTAAGATAGAATATATGGACTGCAATTTTAGTAAGCAGGAGAGTGGAATTGAAGCACCAGTAAAGATTGATAACAAAGAAGTTCTTTATACTTTCAATAATTGCGATTGATAATTCATTAGAGTGGACAAATTGAGAGGGATGTTATCCAGAGAATCCAAGTAGATTAGACCAAATAAAGATGTGCCTTTGGAGTTTTGTATGATCAACAAGTGCTACTCAAAGTGAAAGAAAAATTCTATAGGATGGCTATAAGGCCAGCCACACTCTATGGATCAGAGTATTAGGCAATTAAGGAATAACATGTACATAGGATAAGTATAGCCAAAATGAGGATGTAGAGATGGATGAGTGGCAAGACAAGAAAGGATATAATTAGAAATGAAAACATTAGAGGAAACTTAAAAGTAACACCAATAGGTAAGAAGATGAAGGAATATAGACTTTGATGGTTTGAACATGTCCAATGAAGATTGAAAATGGCACTAGTTAGAAGGAGTGAGTCAATCCAAGTTGAAGGCCCTAAAAGGGTAAGGAGAAGACCTAAAAGGACATAGATAGAAGCAGTGAGAAAAGATTTTAAAACTTTTGAACTAAATGAGGCTATGACACTTGATAAAGGAGAATCGAGGAATAAGATGCATGTAGCGACCCCTAATCAAGCTAAGGCTTTAATGATGATGTTTGGCTCCTTGCTTTTGTGCATCATTTCCAAGACCTAATAGTCGTCTCAATGCTTCTTTGTTTCCACCATTAATGTTAAGTCTAATAGCATTGCACATTTTCCAAATTTGATACTTATCTTCCTGAATAATCTTTAAGTCACCTTCTAGATTGATAAAAAATTCTGACGTATTTTTTATCTTTTATCTCCTAGCAATGAAAGTATGTGGTGCTGTTTGATAACTCTATTGGATTTTGTGTTACATGAAGAGGCCTCTTAGGTGTGATTGTTTGCATTAGTGTCACATGGGCATCAGCCTGGAGGAATGGAAGGTGTGGGCTATGGTGCTAGCTTGGTTTTCTTGTTAATAACAAGAAAATCACCTTTCAAATTAGCATTTACCCTACTCTTGGAAGTTAGAAAGTTACTCTTTAGAGCACGGTCCCCACTATTGTATGAATTCAGTGATTCACCTTCTACTAGAGCATTACCAACTTTTTTCTTTTTAGAACTTGCAAAGTTAAGTTCCCTTGGACCAAGATCTTGCCACCATCAGACTGATTCCTATTGAGTTCATTCCTATCCAAAATCGATCCAATAAGGCCTATCACTCATAACAACTTTGACCAGAGATCTAGGAGTGTGTGTGATTCTTATTAACACCTTCGCAACTCCTCTTTTAGAACCAAAATAGTATTTGAATCAATGGAGATAAACTCACTAAACTATTTGAAGATTTCTTTGAGTACTTCTACGCACCACTTGTGCAATGGGACTCCTTTGATTAAAATTTGAATGACCCCAAAAGACATCAATGGTTTTGACTACCATACCTTTGACCTTAGAAAAAAAATTTTCTTTCAATTCATTCTATTTAAGTAAAGCTTCTTTAACATATTCTTTAATAGGAGAGCTACAAGAGCTTCTTGCTTGTTTTTAATCACCTAAACCTCCACCTCATTGTTGTGTCCCCATGCTTCCTCTACCCATTTTAAGATCTTTCCTTTGTTTCACCCTCGTTGGAAATTTTGACGAAGAATGGTCTTATCCAGGAAATCTATGTTCAAGGATGCCAAGTCCTCTTGAGCTATGATACAAGGGAAGCTCATGGTAATTATTCAAAAACTTCCTACATCTTCTAATGTGTCCTTATAAGATTTTTGATTTGGACCTATTTGAGCTTGCTCATAATATGTTCTCTTGCCTTTTGGTGACTATTATCCTAACATTTTCTTCACATTTAGTATATATATGTGAGGCATGTGTCTTTATTTGCATTAATCAGGTCCTTAAGATCTCCAAACTGAATTGTTTCCCTATAAAATAAAATAAAATTTCAAACAGAAAGCTATTTGTAATTTTTATTTTGCATGACATATGCATTCCAATCCATATCAGAGCAAAACTTCATGAATCTTCAGCACTAGATATGCCTTTAAAAATTTAAGAACCCACGAGAACAACATAACTAGTCCTGCATAGTACCTTCTCTCCTCACCTCCTTTGCCTTCTTAAATCTTTTCTCCTATTTTGGCAACTTCCTTTAACACTTGAATCTTTGGTTCTGTCTTTACGAGATGTGTCATCTCCTTTGATACTTCTTCCTTCTATAATAGGTTGGATTAGAGTTTCCTCTCCTTGCCTCATTGTCACGTCACATTTTCTCTTTGATATCCTTGCTAAAAGATGTTTTTGATATTCTTTATTTTTGTTTTCGTAGACCTTTTGATCTCACTATCTCCTTCATCGCTTGATCGATCACTCCATCTTTCACCTTCAAGACAAGGTTTCCCTTTCCACATGTCCTCTCCTCCTACATTGTGTTTGTACATCTCCTCCCACCAAGTTCCCTTACCTTTTATCATATTTGTTTTGATTGAAAACTAAGCTTATGACTTCATCCAATGGTTGGTACTTAATTACATGATGATAGAATGGAATTTAGCCTATTGTAGACAAATCACAAGTGTTGTACCAAAGCTGTTAGATTCTCACCTAAAGCAAAAGGGTACTTTGTAACTTCTAGAGGAATATGACAAGGTAAACCTTAGTCACTTTTCCTCTTCTCTATTGTCATTAACGCAGTAAATTAAGATAATGAATAAAGGGAGGGAACTTGAAATAATTCATGACATTGAAATTAATTCCAACTTGAGAATCTCCCATCTATAGTACACATATGATATTTTATTGTTCTCTCTATTGATGTTGAGGAAATTTTCTAACTCCATTTCATTATCTAAAGTTTTGAGAGATTTTCCAACCAAAAAAAAAAATCTTGCTGAGGCTTCTATGCCCGTAGTTAACGCTTAGTGAAATGATTTGTAGTTTTTGTTAATCTTCTTAGTTGTAGAAATGAAGTGCTACCTTCTTCATAGCTTGGACTGCTTTGATACATTGGTAGGTCAATGAAATCTCTTAAAGAGGGAAGTTTATTTTCCTTTTTAGGTCATATAATGCTCTTTTATTCATCTGTAAATAATATGCCAGTTTCTACACTTTCCATCTTCAAGTGCCTAGCGAGCATCATAGCTAAAATGGAGAGGTTAGAAATGTAATATTTGGAATAATTGAGAATAAAAGCTACCAAAAAATATATTTAATCATAGGGTTGGGTCTGTGTTTTGAAAGAAAGAGGCAGGTTGGGTATTTAGAAGTTGAAAGATAGGAACCTCACACTCCTTAGAAAATGGTTGTGAAGATTTGTGGATGATTGAGATTTATTATGTAGGCATCTGAATAGGGTGAAGTATGGTGAACTTAGATGGACTTTGTGTGCCCAAAAAAGTAGAGAAAAAAGATGGTTTAAGCATTTGAGAATTGATTTCTAAATTACCCAAAATTAAAATTTTATGGGGAGGAATGGATGCAACATCGAATTTTGGGAGCACAAATGGATAGTAGTAGTAGTTGCTTATGGATTAAGTTTCTAGACATTCAAATGGCAACAAACAAGGCATGTCCCATAGATCAATTCTTCACTCTAGACCTATGGAAGGGAATTGGAGATGATGGAACTTCCACTTTCATCAACGAAATCCTAGTATATGAGGAGGAAATGTTTTACAACCTCATCACATAACATAACTCAATTTAGCTAGGTTGTATCCACATTCAGTGAAAAGATGAGTATGGCAACTGAATAAGTTAATATAGCCTATTTCAACAAAAAAGGATAGATGTGCACGAAGCTCCCACGTATGCGGGGTCTAGGGAAGGTGCATACCACATTAGTCAATAATACACAACCTTACCTTGTATTTGCAAGAGGCTATCTCCACTCTTTGAGCCTGGGACCTCTACGTCACATAGTGACAACTCTACTATTGCACCAAGATGAAAATCTTTACTCAATCAAAATAGTGGGAACTAGGCATCTCTCTATGAATTGTAGCATTTACTAGATGTAATGCATCAAAGAAGCCTCATTGGTGAACATTTAGTTAAGAGAGCATACGAACTATCTATTTGGTCACTCCAAGTTACATCAATAATTTAGAATTTCAGCAAGTTGGGCATCCAATCAGAAGTCAAAGTGCATGTATGCAAGAAATTTGTATGAAAAGTGGTGCTCTATTGTTCAACTCACAACACCCAATTGTAGACGATAGAAGCCTTGGCCTCAACATGAATAGCTTGAGCATAATTTTGACAGGATAGCTCTCGATTCTCCTTGTTATGCAGGTTATGGTCCTCTTATTAGATATAGCAATAGAGAGGTTCTGCTCGATTACGAACTAGGTACTACTCTTGCTAATGATGTTGTATAAACACTTCAGCACGTACCATTTCTCTCCCTTACTTGAAGGAGACTGAACAATAACCTCCTCTTGGATTGAAGAGCTATGAAAAGTACCATTGAAACATGCAAATCTAAGTGAAAATGTAGCTAAAAAGATGAACTCTCTAAATTTTGTGATGCAACATATGTACTAGACAATAAATGATAAATTTGATGAACATGCCAAGATCATTATTCAAGCTCCAAACATGAATGGTTGATTGAGTAAAGAAAACAAGAACTATTTATCAATTGACCAGTTAGCAATGAACTACCACAACTTAGAATCCTCAATACTCCATTGTAATGGTATCCCACAGAACCATGAAGCAATAGATGAGGAAGGCATCAGTTAAAGAATCATATTTGACATCGAGATGCTCTAGTTGGGGCAGCATTTTTCCTTATTTTGTTATGTCCATTTGTTTTTAGAGCCTTCTTGATAGTTTCATGTACATTCAACTCATTTATAGTTGGGTTGGCCCTAGTTTCATCATCGTCAAGACCTTATTCGGATTAGGGGTTGACAAGTTGACACTAGTTTGATATTTGGAAACGCGCATCAATTGTTTGTGAAATCAAGACTCATCTTTTGTTTGATAGGGTTAGACTACCTCAGTCTTTGTATTTGTAAGTTTTTTTCTTACCTTAAGTCAAAACTCTATTATTCAAAAATCAATGCTAAAGAAACTTAAATTACGTAGTATAATAAGATAGTCCCACATTGCTTATGAGAAGAGAAGGAGAGAAGTGGCATGTCTATGTAAACCTCACACCCCTTCACTTCTATGCATGAAAATTAGTCTTTGTTAGTGGTCTCACACATATAAAAAGGCTTTGATTGTATTGATGTGTGAGGAATGTTTTGGGTGGGATCTACCAATATTTTAGGCATGTCTTTCATACAAAGAAGATTTATTGTTTTAGAAGAATGTTCTTTTGATTGGAATTGTTTGCACCATCAAAATGTGTTTCTTCGCCAATAAGGTATGTTACTTCTCTAGTTTTTGAGTAAAATATATCTATTGAGTTTTGTTTCGACATGATTTTAGAAGTACTCTATTCAATTCTTAAATTTTGAGAAGATTTTTAAGAAGAAATTCTCTTCAAAATATCTTGAGTTTCAAGAATCTTTGAGATCTCTTTGAATTTGATTATTTTGGTTTCTAAAACTCTTTTGATATCTAGAATTGTGGTTTTTGGATCAACTAACTCTTTGACTTTAAAATCTACATCCATTACACTAAGATGAACTTGCTAATCTAATCTATAATGGATATTAGTTTAGGGCATAAGATTGAGTTCGTCTTGATTGAATTACAAAGACAGAGCTGCCAATAATCACTTTTACTAGAAACGGTCATTGCATCCCACCATTTAAAAGCCAAGATCAAATAAAAAGGGAAAGTAAAAGTGTAGGACTCTTAAAAGTCATATAAATATGAACAAATAGGAGAAAACCTAGGAAGATGTTTTCTATTTAGAGATCTTTCTCTCTCTTTTCTAAAGCTTATAAATTATGAAGAGAAAGAGAAGAAAACCCTAGGAAGATGTCTTTTGTATATCACCGACTTTCCATCATTCTCTAGTTACCTTTATTTTCTTTTAGTTCTAGGAGCCACATACAAGAAAATAAAGAAGGCTATGGGCATTTTTTTCTTTTCTTTTTTCTTTCCTATTTGGACACTTTGAGTTATGAGAAGGCTCAAGCCTCTACTTTCAAGTGGATCAATCTTTTCTCTCTCAACTTAAAAGGCATGCCATGGGCATTTTTATTTTCTTTCCTTCTTGGACACTTTGAGATATGAGAAGGCTCAAGCCTCTACTTTCATGTGGATCAATCTTTTCTCTCTCAACTTAAAAGGCATGCAATCATAGCTAGTAATTTCCCAACCTGTGGTAAATCTCCTACTAGAACCAACGTCTCAATCATTGATTTACATTCCAATATAATGAAATATTGGTTGAAAACACCAGTTTTTGAGTGAATAGCCAGCCTTCGAAAAGATTCAACTATTTCCCCTAATTGTTCATAGAGGATGAATATTTTGGCCGATAGTATAGTCTGAATCAGAAGTTCTAACATATGCAAAATTATACTTTTAATCAAAGAAAAGAGACGGTTAACAAACTTTGTCCAACCGTTCAAACGTGGCTCCTTCGTGCAAAAAGGCGACATTTATGGAATTTATATGGAAAATAACTAAAATAACCAAAAAAAAGGAAAAAAGAAAAAATATTTCTTTTTGGAAACTTTTGTGGAACGGCGCATCGGCCCATCCTTACCAGTCTCCGGCTCTCCACTCTTTCTGTGGGCCAAAACCATCGAAAGGATAAAGAAATTTGGGACATCGTCTATGTAAGATGGAGCCCATCATATCGAACGGCTGTCAACAAGTGAACCCCGCATATACAAGCCACCCGCTCGTGGAAAACCCTGAGTTTTGCGCGTATGTAACATCACCCGTCCCACTATTCCTGTGCGTCTCCAGCGAACGACCGCCCTCTTTTGTCTGTCCATCAACCTGGATGTTGTCTCTGCTACCATCCCATTCAATCCCTTCACCACACCGAGCACGGAAGAGAAGTATCACTAAGAATTTTATGAGAAAACCCATCTCAAGTTCTTGCTTTTATTCGTGCCCACCACCTTCTTCATCTCCATTTGGTTCAAATGAAGTGGCTATTTTGGTTCAGTGAGACAGTTTCTACCTTGCTAAGTACCCTTTTCTGAAACCCTTTTCAGAAATAATCCGAACCCAGTAAAGATCGTTAACGGCAATATCGGTATGTCATTTCTTGAATAAAAATGTCAACATCTATGGTAGAGAAGAAACTGATGTTGTCTGTGTTCTTTCTTGGTTTTATTAGATTCCTTTATGTATGTTATAACTTTATTTTCTTGAAATTTTCGCTCGGGGATCAATCATGCAAGAAAGAGAGTGGTTGACTCCATTTTGATTATGTTTTTGCTTTTGGATATCATTTATGCAAGGAAAGACTATGGGTGATTTTGAAATTGATGGTCGTTTTTGAGATGATGATAGTTCATCTTGTTCGAGTTGTTCTCAATGAAATATTGGATTTATGGGATAGATTTAGCATGTGGATTGGTTTCCATGAGCTTTGCCCACCACCTGTTTTTCATCTCCGTTTTGGTTCAAAGAGCCAACTAGTATCATTTTCTGAAACACTTCTTCAAAAACAACTTGGACCCATTTACCACCAATTACATCGTTATTGATGGTAGAGATGAAAATGGTATCGAGTTTTCAAATTTTTTTGTTTTTTTGTTTATATATATCCGTTATCTATTTGACCAATATAAATTTATTGGATTTGTTGTGGGATCAATCATGTAAGCAAAGCCAATGGTTGTGGTTGATTTTGACTTGGGTTCTTCGTTTTTGAATACCAATTACGTAAGGAGAGACAATGATTGGTTTTGTGTGATCAGTATATGCTACTTAAACTGAAAGGAAAATTCTATTTAATGACTATATGGCTGGTCTTGCTCTATAAGTTAGAGTGTTGGGCAGTTAAGGAACAACATGTATGTAAGGTGAGGATAGCCTTAAATGAGGATGTCGAGATGGATGAGTGGCAAGCCAAGAAATGATGGAAATAGAAATGAAAACATTAGAAGGAACTTAAGAGTAGCACTAATAGGTAACAAGATGAGGGAGGATAGACTTTAATGGTTTGGACATGTCCAACAAAGACCAAGAACGTCATTTCTTAGAAAGAGTGAGTTGATTAATGTTGAAGGCTCTAAAATGGTAAGGCCCAAAAGAATGTGGATAAAAGTGGTAGGAAAAGATTTAAAAACTTTTAGACAAAATGTTAGCAAACCCAATGGTTGATTTTGATTTGGATGTTTCGCTTTTGGATACCAATTACGTAAGGAGAAACATTGATTGGTTTTGTGTGATCAGCGGATGCCATTCAAACTGAAAGGAAAATTCTATAAAATGTCTATAAAATGTCTATAAAATGGCTATATGGTTAGTCATTCTCTATGGATCGAAGTGTTGGGCAGTTAAGGAACAACATGTACATAGGATGAGCATAGCTGAAATGAGGATGTTGAGATGGATGAGTGGCAAGCCAAAAAATGACGGAATTAGAAATAAAAACATTAGAAAAAACTTAGGAGTAGTACTAATAGGTAATAAGATGAGGGAGATTAGACTTAAATGGTTTGGACATGTCCTACAAAGATCGAAAATGGCATCAGTTAGAAGGGGTGAGTTGATTCATGTTGAAGGCTCTAAAAGGGTAAGGGAAAGGCCCAAAAGAATGTGGATAGAAGTGGTAAAAAAATATTTAAAAACTTTTGGACAAGATGGAAGCAAAGCCAATGGTTGATTTTGATTTGAATGATTCATTTTTGGATACCAATTACATAAGAAGAGACAATGATTGGTTTTGTGTGATCGATGGATACCACTTAAATAGAAATAAAAATTCTATAAAATGGCTATAAGGCCGGCCATGGTCTATAGATTAGAGTGTTGGGCAGTTAAGGAATAATATGTACATAGGATGAGCATAGCTGAAAGGAGGATGTTGAAATGGATGAGTGGCAAACCAAGAAATGGTAGAAATAGAAATGAAAATGTTAAAGGAAACTTAGGAGTAGCACTAATAGGTAACAAGATGAGGGATGATAGATTTTGATGGTTTGGACTTGTTGAACAAAGACCGAGAATGTCATTGGTTAGAAGGAGTGAGTCGATTCATGTCAAAGGCTCTAAAAGGAAAAGGCCCAAAAGAATGTGGATAGAAGTGGTAAAAAAGGGCAGCCCCGGTGCACGAAGCTCCTGCCTATGCAGGGTCCAGGAAAGGGGTAGACCAAAAGGCCTATAGTAAGCAGCCTTACCTTGCATTTTGCAAGAGGCTGATTCCACGCCTTGAACTAAAAGATTTAAAAGACTTTTGGACTAAATGAAGCCATGACACTTAATAGAGGGGAATGAAGGAACAAGATTTGTGTGGCTGACCCCTAATTGGGATAAGGCCTAGATGATGATGATGATGTTGGTGTTTTTGGGTTTCATTATGTTTATTTGATGATCACTTAAGGCTAAGGATAATCAAGTTTATGGTAGAATCTCTGTTAGTGGTGGCAGAATCAGTAGCCCATTTGTCAACAAACAGTAAGGTGATCAGGATTTTGGTGAAGGGAAAACTGATTCTGTGCTTGTTCCCTTTTAGATATCTATTACGTATTTTAGTAAAACAAGTTGCTTGGATTTTCTTTAGGGATCAGTGTTGTAAGGAAAGACAATGGTGGATTCAAATTTTGATGTTGCTTTCTTAATTTGGGGTTTTGTCTGAAGTAAAAATGAGGGTAGTTTTCATTCAAGACTGACCATTTTTTATTTTAGTCATGAAGTTGTTGTAAATAAAATATGAAATTATACTAGAAAATCTGTTGTAAAAATTGATATTAGCAGCAGAGCCATTGTGAATTTGTGAAAAATGATCAAAACTTTTTTTTGACAGAGAAATTGATGTAGTATATGATCTTTTTGTTGTTATTAGGTAATTTATTTTTTTAATCTTCTTTATCAATATAAATTTGACCAAGTTTGGCTTTAGGACTGGTGCAAGGCATGAATCATTTAATTTATTATGATTTTTTTTTATTTTTTTTTTGTAATTTTGGGTTTGCTGGGGGGAAAGGGTGAGTGTCTTCATTTGAGATGATAATCTTTCTTTTTGGTCATGAATTCAGTTAGATGAAATATTGGATATGTGGGGGAGAGATTATTTAGATTAGTTTGTATAACTTTCGTGTTTGAATTGGTCTAGTTCAGACTTTGCTTTGTTAATTCATGATTTTTTCCGGAAGTGAAAATCATGGCTCTGTTTTATTTGAAAGGACTATTTTCATTTTGGTCATGAATATTTTGTATACGAAACATTGGATTTTTGTTAGAGATTGTATGTAGATGAATACATGTGAGCTTCAGTATCATAATGATTTTTATTCATTTATTGCTGTGTTAATTTGGGTCTTTCTCTAAGGAAAAATGATTTTGTTTTTCTTTAAGATAATTATTATGTTGTTCATGAATTTATTGTGCATGAAATATTTAAGTTATGTTATACATAGTATGTAGATTAGTTTTCATAAGCTTTTGTATCTTAATAATTGTGTTCATTTGCCCACTCTTGCATCCTTCTATAGTCAGCCAAAAATGCTGATATTATATATAATTTATAACAATATACATAGGTTCACCATTACCTGCAGTTAACAAAGCAGCTTGGTGAATCATTGTTATTTTTTGGTCAATTACATTCAAAGGAGCAGTATACAAGGCTGTGTATTGCTATTGAAACATTGTTCATCTTGCTTTTCATTTTGATATAAAGTGAGAAATGACGAAAGGAGAAGAGTGGAGAGAGAAGATTGTAGGCAAAAGATACGTTTTTTGCTAGAGTATAACAGGATAAGCTCGCAATAGTGGAAGGGGTAAATTAGAATTTAATTATGTGAAATTAATGCTTATACTATAGAACAAAGCTATATGTTTGTAGAAGTTATTAGTGAAATAAAACTAAAGATGGTTAAGGTGTAGTTTGGATATTATTTCCTAAAAACGTAATATTTGGATATTAGGAGATTCTTACTGATTAATTGAGATGTATTAACCAAATTATGCAAAATTTAGTAAACTCTCTTAATGTTATGAGGTTTAAAAATGGACAACTAGAAAACAGTTGGAGAAATGGTTTAAAGCTTAAAGCATACTATGCAGTTTATCATCATTTGGGCTTTATTCCAATTAGGGGTCAACCACTCGAATCTTTTTCCTTCATTCTCCCTATTAAGTGTCATGGCTTCATTTAGTTTAATAGTTTTTACATCTTTTCTCACCACTTCTATCCACGTTCTTTTGGCCTTCCTCTTGCCCTTTTAGAGCCTTCAACTTGGATTGACTCACACCTTTGAACTGGTGATGTTTCTATTTTCGATGGACATGTCCAAACCATTTAAGTCTACCCTCTCTTATCTATTGGCAGCCTACTCCTATGTTTCCATTAATTTTCATTTCTAATTCTATCCTTTCTTGTCTTGCCACTTATCCATCTCAACATCCTCATTTTGGCTACGTTGATCCTATGTACATGTTGTCCTTTAACTACTCAACACTTTAATCCATAGAGCATGGTCGGCCTTACAGCCATCCTATAAAATATACCTTAAGTTTGAATGATACTAGCTGATCACACAAAACTCCAAAGGCACATCTCTATTTGCTCCAACCCACTTGGATTCTTTGAGTAACATCCCTCTCAACCTCTTCGCTCGCATGAATTATTGATCCCAACTATCGTAAGTGGTCGTTTTAGGGGACTTCTTGGCTACCAATCTTTACTGGTGCTTCACTCTCACTCCTTATCATCAAAACCTTATCCCTATTAGGGGTTTGTCACATGAATGTTGTTCCTCCATTCCCCTCTATTAAGTTTCATGGCTTCATTTAGTCCAAAAGTTTTTAAATCTTTTCTCACCATTTCTATTCATGTTCTTTTGGGCCTTCCCTTGCCCTTTTAGAACCTTCAACTTAGATCGCCTCTCCTTCTAACTAGTGCCCTTTTTGGTCTCTGTTAGACATGTCCAAACTATCTAAGTCTAATCTCCCTCATCTTGTTGTCTATTGGTGCTACTCCAAAGTTTCCTGTAATGTTTTCATTTCTAATTCTATTCTTTCTTGTCTTGCCACTTATCCATCTCAACATCTGCATTTTGGCAATGCTCATCCTATGTACTTGTTGTTCCTTAATTGCCCAATATACTGATCCATAGAGCATGGGTCGGTTTTACAGCCATCCTATAGAATTTTCCTTTTAGTTTGAGTGGCAACCTCTAATCACACAAAACTTCAGAGTTGCATCTTGATTTGTTTGAACCCATTTGGATTCTCTGAGTAACCTCACTCTCAATCTCTCAGCTCTCACGAATTATCGATCCCAAGTATCGGAGTTGATCTTTTAGGGGGACTTCTTGGTTCTCAATCTTTACTGGTGCTCTACTCCCACCCCTCTCCTTTAAAATTGCATTAAATATACTCTGTCTTAGTTTAGCTAATTTTAAATTCTTTAGATTCTAATGCATCTTCCCATAAATCTAGCTTTGTGTTTACACTCTCTATCTTATCAATCAAAGCTATATCATTTGCAAATAACATGCACCATGGGATCTCCTCATGCAGATGTTTTGTTAACTCATGAATAACCAATGTGAAAAGGTACGGGCTTAATGCCGATCTTTGGTGCAATCCTATACTGATAGGAAAATCATTGGTCTCTTTGCTAATGGTCCTAATGGTCGTTAGCGTTCCCTCATACATTATCCTTAATTATATCTATATATCCCTGTGAAACTCCTTTCTCACTCAACACCCATTATATTAACTATATGGGGACCCTATCATAAGCTTTTTCTAAGTCAACAAAGATCATGTGGAGGTTCTTCCTCATCTTTCTATATTTCTTTATCAATTGTCTAAGCCAAAAAATAGCTTTTATAGTAGACCTCCAAGACATGAAACCAAACTAGCCCTCCGATGCACTCATCTCATGCTGTAACCTCTTCTCCATTACTCTTTCAAAAAGTTTCTTGTTATTGCTTATAAGTTTGATTTTTCAATAATCAATGCAACTTTGCATGTCTCCTTTATTCTTATAACTTGGTTAGATAGGAGTTGGTAAACACTTCAAAATGAGGAAGTGATGAGCTGTAAGCTCTTTATTATGCAGAATCTATATGGTGTTATCAATGAAAACCATGCTCGACCATTGCTTATTACCTGTTCGTATTTGCTGCATAAAAATCATAACTTGATTACCTCCCCCAGCTAATTGAAAATGGGACACTACAAGAAATAAGGAGTATAGCATTCTATCACTTTATCTGCCACTATAATTAGTGTACTCTATTATCTTTTGGGAGATAACTTGTTCAAATGAGTAATTTGTTAGTGTCAATGTCTTCATGTTTCTAATTCACTTCCTCAATCTTCGAAGAGTTCGTTCATGAATTTCTGTAAAAGTTGGTTCTTGAACTGCATTATGCAATACAATGACCAACTCTTATGGTAGAATGTAATGCAGTTTGCTGGTACCATATAAATGGCTTCACCTATCTTCTGATATTCTTATGAGGATTTTTTTTTTTATAATTAGATTGAGTTGATCTGTCAGCTGGTATTCTAGCTTATGTGCCACTTTCTAATAAGTCTAATCTAATGCTTCTCAACAGTGGCAGTTTGCTGTACAGTTTCCCTTTTGTTCTACATACATAATACATTTCAAATGAAATAACTTTGATTTGTCCTACTCGAGATTCATCCACTTTGTTAGAATGATGACATGCAAATGATCCTTCATTTGCTTTTTGTTTAATAACTCTCTCTCTCTTTCTCTCTTATCAGGGATCTTGATAATTCACAAAATCGCAAGAAAACTTGGGTTCAGTTTGCTAGCTTCATCGAATGGCTAGCAGAAATGAATTTATGGAGCTTGATCTTGATCAAATTGATGGAGGTGCACCTCTTTCAAGGGGAAAAACTTCAGTTCCCAGAGCTGGAGAAATGGGTGAAGGTTTGCCTTATGCTCCAGAAGATTGGCCTATGCCTGGAGATAAGTGGAAGTGGAAGGTAGGAAGGAGGAAATCTCCTTCTGGATTCTGGTTTGATAGATACCTGTATCCTCCAGACCGTCTTCTGAAAGCTGGTAAGAAAGAAGGATTTCCAAGCAGGAAATCAGTTAAAGCATTTCTAAAGAAGGAATTTCCACATGCCAATATTGAGGATTTCTTCAACTCCTTCATTTGGAAGGTCCCTTGTGAAGATCATTCCAGAAAAGGTTATATAGCACACCTCTTTCTTCATCTCATTTTGTATGTATTTATTTGTTCAATATCTCTGCTAGTTTGTGTTTATCTTTGTTTCAGAAACTCTTTGCTTATGAACTTATTGTTCTGCTCACCATGCCTGCTACATCTAGTTGGCTAGAATCTTCTTAGTGACTACATGTATTATCTTTGTTTTGTATCTTTACTGGCTTTAGTATTTGATAGAAGTTTCTTTCTGGTCCTCTTGTTATGGGTAGCTAGTGTTATAGGAGATCTGTAATTATACAAATTTTTTCTATAATTATAGAAGATCTGTATTTGAAAAACCAACAAAATTACTTGTTTCTCAGCAAGTTATTTATGTTTGAAAAAAAAATGTCTTTTGGGGTTTGCTTTTGATCATCGCTTGTAAGATTCATTATCATTTAACATTCTCTAGCATTATTTGTCAAGACATTTTGTCGTTTATGGCTGTTTTGTGATTTCCTGTCAGAATATACTATATATAACATAATGGCTTATAAGTTTAAGTAACATGGTATTACTAGAAACCCCTCTACTTGTGTTTTTGATGACATTAGAAAAGGGCTAAGTATGCCATCGGCCAACTACATTCTCTCTCTTTCTTTCTTGAACTGATTATGTTCAAGTTGGAGTCTGATCTGATCCCAGTCCAGAGCAAGTCTTTCATACCTGTCTGTCCCTCTCTTATTTTAGCTCTTTTTCTTCTTATTTCCATTTTAGTTTGGGCGTGTCTGTTTTGTATATCAATGTTCTCTGCATCGGTAGTGTATAATTTTACTTATGGTTGCATAGTTTCTTGTATAAGTATTTCTGCATCAACAGTATATGCATTTAAATGCATATGGCATTTTAACCATGTGAAAACTGAGGCTAACATGAAATCTTTCGTTTGGATGGGTTCTTTCACCATGCAGAGGGCAACTACTCCAGTGGGATGGGTCCTGTACAATTAGAGATCAGTGATCATTCTGGATCTGAGTCAGCTTCTGGGACTTTGGGTTGTAAAGCTAGAAATAAGATGTGTAGTCTTGGGGCAAAAGCAAGGAGCTGTTCTTTGGCAGTGATGGATTGTGATATCTGCTGCAGTGAAACTGGTTTCTGTCGTGATTGCTGTTGTGTTCTTTGTTCCAAACCTGTTGATTGGGCGTATGGAGGTTATAGTTTTATTAGATGTGAAGCAAGAATGGATGAGAATTATATCTGCGGGCACCTCGCACATATGAACTGCGCTCTGCGGTCTTACATGGCTGGAACAGTAGGTGGAAGCATTAATTTGGATGTGGAGTACCTTTGTAGACGTTGTGATAAGAAAACAGAGCTCATGTCACATGTTAAAAAGCTTCTTCAGACATGTGAATCTCTTGATTCCCCTGATGATATTGAGAAGATTCTAAACGTGGGCTTGTGTATTTTGGGCGATTCACATAAAATGAGTGTGAAGAGCTTATTGAACCATATTGAGGCGGTTTTGGCAAAGGTACAATTATGTTTACAATTTCATTTCTAAAATTATTTCCCCTTCAACAATGAAAATGGCAGCTTCTTTTCCAAGTCATCCTTGTTTCATTTTAGGGTTTCTCAACCAACGACATGATCATCTGATATTTACATCAGCTCAAAAGTGGAATTCCTGTTGAAGATATTTGGATGGTGGAAGATGATACCCCATCAACTTCTGAAGCCGGTTAGTTTCTTTATAATGTCATTCAATTCTTAGAAACTTGTTTTTAGACACTCACTAAATGTATTTTGTATCTCTTCTTGAAAATCGTTTGTTCTATGTTACACAATTTATGCTAACACCATTTATATCGTGGTATAAGGACTTGAAACGTGGTGGTCCACTGAAGTTTAATTTTCGTTATATGCATGTTCATGTGCGTATGATCTGCTTACTTGGCAAGACTTTTTGCCACTGCTGGCTGAGACTTGTCTAGAATGGTCTGTTTGTTTCCACTTCACTATGCTTATTAGATATAACACTTTTGCTTGTGATCTGGGTTTGAACTTTACTGTATACATACTGGAGCTAGTTTTCAAGTATATATTGATCAAATGATGGTATTGAGAATTCTATGGCTCAGCCTTGACCTGCCCCCTTAAACTTATACAAATTGGGATTTCCAAATCCTGGGCTCTGATGGGCTCTTTCAGAGTATATGATTTTAAAATAGCATTCAGCAAATAATTGTAATGTCCAACATGAATGTACTGGTGGAAAGCAAAATGAGAGATAGTCCATGTTCAAAGGCCAAAATCCTATTCGTTGGCCATTTAATGCTCTCCCGATTATGATATAAGGTCAACCCATATCCAAAGGTTCTAATGACCAGGTGTAGTGGTGATGCTCTCAGAGATGAACCGTGATACTCTTCCCAATAATTTCTGAGTCGATGGTATGATGTGCAATCTATCCCATAGAAAGACCATGTATGATCAGTGGTTGTCTAATGTTGTAAATCCGTGTTGCTTACAAATGACAAATTTTGGTCCAAGTGTATCTGTTGTCCATGTTCAATAATTGTATGGGTGCATGGTGCTGATGGAATGGGAGAACTGGCCAAATTGGGTATATATAAGAATTCCTAGTACTTAAGGCCTCAGCTGCCTCCTGTGTTATCTGTTTGCTTTAAAGATTCTGGCCTTCTCTTGTTGATAACCCTGCTGCTTTCTGGAAAAAGAAAAAAAAAATGTGGTACATGGGTAATTTAAATGCTTGCAAAGTGTTTTCTTTTCTGTTGTTTATTCATGAGAAACTGTGCTGCTAGCAATTAGAAGCCGAACTCTGTACTTATCATGTGCTTGGATTATTGAGGAACTTGTTCTATGCTCATGGGAAATTAAACTGTGATTTCTTTTGGGGCCCATACTGGCTGATGTTTACACAGGAGGGAAATCTTATCTCAAGAATGCTATACCCTTGTTGGGAGGACTGGATAGTGCAAGCGATCATGAAATTTTGGATCTCACCGAGTCTGAACCTTCAAAGGAACTTTGTAATGTGAAAGGAACAGATCTGGAATCTGTATGCATAGCATCAGATCATTGTATTGAATCTCTGAAGCTTGAAAACGAGATTGATAGAGTACTTCAATCCTTGAAAAAATCACAGGACTCTGAGTATAGGATAGCAGAGGAAAAGCTCTATGCCCACAAAGATTTCCTTCTCAGCTTATATCAACAGCTTGATGAAGAGAAGTCTGAACTTGCAAAGCATACATCATCACCCACCGACAACGACTCTGACACCCTTCTTGCCAATGTTTTGAGCAGAGTGGATCAAATAAAGCAGGAGGTCCTGAAACACAAGCAGATGTTGGAAATCGGCAAAGGATTTGGAAGGACTCCAAAACGTATCCTAAAGGAACATTTTGATTTGCCAGTTGAAGATTAAGTAGTGCGATTCTTTTGTATTGGAAGATGCCATTGTAGTATTATCATCTTCCTTGAACTCTCAATTACACCATTCTTTGTTACATAAACCTCACCTTTGTCAATCAATATAGTTAAAAGTTAAAGATTCTGACTTGTTTCTCTGACTTGCTCATTATCTTAATAGCTTTTATATTTTGTCTTTTTAAAATAATTTATCGATTTTATTTGAAAAAGAAATTTCTTGAAAAGAAAGTGATTCTTCTTCTCATCATCATCAAATCATTATTGTCTTTCTTTCTAAAAATCAAGCAAAAATCCAAATGTAAAAGTACCCATATTATTAATGGGTGATATGTTTTTGTTGTGGGAATTACTAGAACCTGTTGTAGGTTTGGAGATTGGGAAGGATGAAGGATTAAAGAGGGAAACAACAATGGAGAATGAGGAGGGCTTTGAAGGTCTAGATTTCTGTTATTTCTGTTTATTAGCCATCGTAAAAGTTTGTGGTAGAGATGTAGATGATGGCTTTCCTATATTTTCATAGCGCTTTTACAAACCCTTTTGTGTCTGTTAATACTCCTATAAATTCACAAGGAAGAAGAAGAAAACGAAGAATTTTGTTTTTGTTTTCATATCAATAAACCCCAGAAAGAAAGCCCAAAACCGTCTTAGTCCAGTTGGTTGTAGGCAGTATGATGTTGGTGGAAGGTTCGTGGTGGCCCTTTTCTCTCATTGGAGAGATTTCAAGTAAATTTAATGTGGCACTTTCTCTTATTGGAGATATTTCGAGTAGATTCAAATTTGTAAGAGAATAAAGGGATTCTCTTACCTATAAAATTGCAAAGTTTGGATGATTCTAATATCTTGAAAGTCCTTTTTTCTTTGAATGGTGGACACATACCCTTGAAGAGTTCGAACTCATGATCTTCATCAAGGAGACTTAGGGGGTGACAAAAACCTTTGACTCGAACACGACCTGGCTCTTAAAAAATTGACACGACATGACCCATGTTACACGATTACGTTACTGGGTTGTGTTTGAATGACACGACACGATTCGTTTACACGACTTGTTTATTAAACGAGTCAACACGACCTGACTCGGTAACACGATAATTAGTGAACCGTAAAAACACGAAATGACCCATCTGACACAACACGTTTTAGTATTAGACTATTAATGAACCTTGATCCATACTAATAAAGTTCCTGTAATGTTTTATTCAGAAGCAATACAGAACTTTACACCACTTATAAGGTCCTAAAAGAGGATAATAGAATTCAAATGAATCAAATAACCGTAACAGTAGTAAATGACTAGGGATTAAGTAACATATGAGAGAAATCCACTTCCATCAATATATCAAATACAACAAATTAATATAAGTTATGAAAATTACACAAATTAATCAAAATGAATTGTTCTATAGTCTTTAGTTGGTTGAGGTGGTCTTGCACTATGCTTACAATGTCCTCAGCAAGCTCATCCATGGTAACTGTAATGCCAGAGTCTACAATTATATAGAATAAGCATGCATCAGTCATTACTAAGCTCTTAAAAATATAATATTTATAACATAAAATATAGTTTAAATATAGAATAATAAATTATTACCTTTCAATCCATATAACCAATCTCCTATAAAAATTAATGCTTGCACTGTATCTGGCTTTAAAGCAATTCTATATTGGTCAAGAACCCAATCATCAACACTAAAAGCAGACTGATACAACTATAGATATATGAATGCTTAAGACATCATGAGCCATGATAACAAGTTCAGAATACCTAAAATCAACATTTGAATCAAATATAAATGTAAATAAGATTATAAAAAAAATATTATTTTTATGAGACGAGATTATTAATCAACCAACCTGTATTGATTGCCTTTCTAGAATGTAAGAATGTCCAGCTTTGACTCTTGCAACCTTGGTTCATCCAAATAAAGCTCCAAATGTAATTTTTGCATAGGTAAAGAACATTCTTCACTTTCAAATGAATCAAATTTTTAATGCAAATGCAATTATATTATTCAACTTAATGTAAGACAATTCATAGTAACTTTTAATATCTAAGCGACACATAATGAAAGATATAATTATAAATATAATTACGTTCATGACATCTAAAACCTCTTGACTATATGACAAGTTCTTTCTATTATCAGCATCAAGAGCACTACCTCTAGCCATAGAGGAGGATGAAGGATTAGGGAAATTCTTAACCATATATTCATTGAAGAGAGAATAACTTTTCCCGAACTTGAGCAAACTCCAAGCAACCATAACCAAACAATTTCTTGTATGAGAATTTCATGAAGGAGAGCTTATATCGAGGATCCAACACACATGTAATTGCCAAAATGGTGTTGAATTCAGACTAGTACTTTGAAAACTTGGCAAACATTTGGGTGGACATACTCTTCATATAGTCATTATCACTTCTCATGTATTGTGTTAAACTCAAATAAATTACAAATGCTACACGAAAGTAGAGATTTGCTGTAGGATACTTGGATCCAGAAAACATGCAGGTAGCATCATAAAAAATAGTTAAAAACTTTGACATTTTTGTAGCCTTTTCCCATTCATTGATAGAAGGACAGTGCTAATAATTTGAGTCACTTAGTTCTAAGTAACAAAATGTACTCTGATAACAAAGAGCACTTTCAAGCATCACATAGGTTGAATTCCATCTTGTAAGAAAATCTTGCCTTAAGCCCTTTTTGGTCTCAATTGACATGGGATTCATACACTCAAATTTTTTTTGTTTTCTATCTTGCGATGCTTTGATATACTTGATACTCTCTCGAATTTTTTGAATAGCATCATCTATTTCTTTCAAACTATCTTGCACAATCAAATTCAAAAGATGACAACAACAATGAAGATGAAGGAACTCTCCACCACAAACAAGAGTGTTTCTGATGTTCAATTGATGCCTTAATAGCTCAATAGAAGAATCATCAGTAGAAGCATTGTCTAAAGTGAATGAAAAAATCTTTTTCTCAATCAATAATGAGTATACCTTTTCTACTAATGATATTCCATTACGTGGAGGTGGTAGAAAACAAAAATTTAATATCCTCTTGTGTAAGACCCACTCACTATTTAGAAAATGTGCTATGAGACTTATATAACCATCAGTAATACAAGAAGCCTACAAATTAGATATCAAACTTATCCTACCAGGTGCCAACTCTAACATCTCTTTTACTATTCCTTTTTCTCTTTTATACTTTCTCAGAACATCTGCTTTTATTGTATTTTTACTAATCAAATACAAATCTGCACGAAAATATTTTAGTACAGCTCTAATTCCATCATACTCAACAAATTGGAAAAGCAAATCATGCATAACAACTGCAACTGCTACTAACTCACGAAAAACTTCAGGCTCAAACTTATCTAAACTTAGTGATATACTCCCCTAACTTTGAGATAAAAGCAACTGGCCTATATCACGAGAAGAGCTCTGTTGACAAGTATTTATATGACGTTTTAAGTTACCTGTACCAAATTTGCTGTCACAAATATATATCGCAAAGCACTTCTTGCATTTACACCTTTGCCTTCCATCTTCTGATACTAGAAGGTGTTCAAAAAATTTCCAACTGAAGACATTAGCTTCCTATACCTTTTGCCTCTGTTGAATTTTAAAACTAACTCCATGTTTTCCAAATCAGCAAGCTCATCGTTGTCGTTGTCGTGTAGTATATTCAAATTATCAAAAACATCATTGCTCTCAACTTGTACCTATATTGCAATTGACAAGCAAAATTTAGTTCATAGTAAACACCAATTACTATAAGGGAGTGAGGAATGAAAAGAGAAACAGAATGATATAGAGATAACAAAAAAGAAACACATACCTATGGTGCCGTAGGCGTGATGCTTATTGTGTAAGAATGGTTGAAGATATCTGGGACGAAAAATCTGAAAGAGAGGTAAAACCAACTAGGGCTTTCATTGTTTCACGCAAAAGATCTAAGTGTAAATGTATTATTCCTCTCTCTCGCATCGAGTTAGTAAATAAAAGGTAAATAAAAACCCTAATACAGGGTAGTTTGATAACAACAGTCCTATAATAGCACAAAAAAAAGGACGGTTACTACATAATTGTCCTATATTATTGGAAAATATAGGACGGTTAATGAATAATGGTCATATTTTAATTAAAAATTATAGGATGGTTAAAACATAACAGTCTTATAATTTGGAGAAACAAAGAGGACGGTTAATGAATAACAGTCCTATTTTAATAAAAAAAAAAATATAGGACATTTAAAACGTAACAGTCCTATAATTTGAGAAACATATAGGACGGGTAATAATAAATTGTCCTATATATTTTTATAAATATAGGACCGTTATGTCATAACCATCCTTTAAGTATATATAGTAATTTGTTAGTAATATAGGACGGTTAAGAAACACTCATCCTATATATATATAATATAGGACGGTTATTTGAAACCTATCCTGTATTATATATTGTTATATTTATCTAATATAGGATCGTTATGTACAAACTATCCTATATTTTGTAAACATACAGGACAGTTTTTTCATAACCGCCCTATATTTTATTATAAGGATACTAACTAATTTTTTATAATTGATAATAACTTTCTTTAATAAAATATAGGATTGGTATTTCTAAACTGTCCTATATTTTAAAACATAAAGGATGGGTATTTTGTAATCGTCCTTTATTTATGTTACTCTGTTTGTGTGATTGTGATGTGCTTGTGTCAATGTGTCACTGTTTGTGTCTGTGTTAGACCGCCTAGCCGTCAACCCACTGAACAGCCTTCTCCAATTAATGAAACATGTTGTCCTTGATGTTTGACGTGCGGACCCCTTGCAGTGGTGGCAAAATGTAAAAAAAAAAAGAAAAGGGCAGCCCTGGTGCACTAAGCTCCCGCCTTTACGGGGTCTTGGGAAGGGGTAGACCACAAGGGCCTAGAGTACGCAGCCTTACCTTGCATTTTGCAAGTGTCTACAAAATGTAAAAACCTTAAAAAGTTAAAAGCAATGTAGGTGTCGATTTGGCAAGCGTGCACGTCGCGCAATAGAAAAAAGTTGTCATGGAGATGGTTTGAAGACGAGACCTCAACTTTGACATATTTAATTGGGGACCGCCTAGCTACACTTGGCTTTGGTTGTCCAATCTTGCATATATGACTCTAATATTACTTCCTCTAGTCTACATTTACACTTGCTAGATAGTTAACAAGTTTTGTAAGGGGGGTATTATGACGACCCGGGTTTTCCCATGCATTTTAAAATGCAATATCTAATTCTTAGGGCGGGATGCATCCCTATTTGAAAATCATTTTGTAAAAACAATGCAATGCAGCGGAAAAATCTTATTCTTTTAAACTCATTTTGAAAACCCCGAGTGTCATTTGCTTTCACAGTAACCAAAGTAGTTTTTGAAAATTTCAGAAATCATAAATGTCTTCCCAGGTCTATCCAGTCACAGCTCACAGCTCAACTGTAATGAAATACATATACATATCCAAAGGGTAGAGTGTTTACTTACATTCAGACTTGTCTCTTCTTCTTTTCTTTCCTTGATCGTAGCACTAACGTTTCCCAATGCATCTTATAATTGTGAGTGGAGCTATCCTGAAAAATAATATATTTGGGTGAGTATTTCTCATACCAAGTAGGTGATCTAATACTACTATTTTGAAAACACGGTAGGCAACATGCAAGATTCTAAAAGTTTTCATGGAAAACATCAGTGATTCTTTTTATGTAAGCATGCATAGTTATGTATAAAACATAAGCTTATTGATGCAATTTCGATCATGAAATCCTTTCTCATAAGCTAGTATTTAATAATATAAATATGATCAACAATAGATTCATATACGAAGATCTCGGCAAATACAGCAAACCAGCGAATCAAATATAATAGTCATGAAACTCTTAAAATAATCATCGTTCACGCAGATGTTAGTATCATGCACGTCTCTCGGCATACATGTCACGCCAACTGGTCACGAGTACTCGTATACGACCATCTCAATGCTATATGCCTATCAATCACATTGAAATCATAAGGTCACTATGCTCATGACCAGTACTATGTCAAAATCGTGTGGCTCCAGTATCTAGAGACCCACCTACCATAGCCTCCACGGTGAGGGAAGGGACAATGCCTTTTTGGCAATGATACCATCCACCTTTTTGGTGGTAGAGGCCGGGAGGCCAAACCCGTACCCCTCAGCATAGTACCCACCATGGACTGCCTCATTTGGCGATATGCCCACTAAAAAGCATATCTATAGATAATTCGAATCTTATACATCGAAAATAATGAAATTTAGGAATTTTCTTTCAAAACATGCAAGCAATGCATAAAATCTGCTCATGCCAGTAATCGCATTCAAAGCCATAATTCTGTATGCTTGTACAAAAACAGCATATCTCAAAAAGCATGCTAAATACAGTAATTAAAGCCAAGTAAAGCATTCAGATTTGAAATGTACTTGAAAACTTAGTAGTATCAGACTACCTACCTTGATGTTTCTTGGAGTCGCATCCTTCATTACTCAACCCGACCCTGGGTCTCTTTTATAAAATCTTGGATACGAATGCATAATTGAGATTCCACATCATTTTCTATCTATTTATAATTCCCTATTTGGATCTCTCGATTAATGGCTAGATCTTGTGTATGGATCTACTAGACAATGGTTAGACCCTATAATTTGTCCTTTGATCTTAATTTTTATAGTCTCATTAGGTCCGCATCATTAATACAGACGCGATGGTTCTTTCAGATCGTCAATCGGAGTCCTACAGCCTCCGTACTTGGAGTTTTAGTGTCCCAAAATCACAGACGAGCCAATGTCATCCACGCAGGGCCTGTGCATCGCGGTTCTCAAGACGCTTGTGTACCATGGTTGAACCAGGACCCGCACCCTCACATTGCGCATGTCTGAGGGCCGTGCCAGGGACCACGTTCGCTCACGCACACATGCCCCAGTGATGTGCTATGACGCGCGTCCTGGATGGCGTTGCGCAGACGTGTTTTTGGCGCAGGCGCGATGCACCTCAGCTCCCGGGGCGCTCATGCGTCCCGATTGAACTTGGGACTGCTCCTGCACGTGGTGTGCATGCGAGAGGACCGCCCCAAGGAGTGTGCTACACCTAGCGTCCCTAGGTCATCTTCTTCGATGGGTTATCAAACCCATCACAAGTCCGGCATCTTTAGGTCGGAAAAACGACCAGATCTGCCATGGATCCAGCCTAAAGGAAGGAAAACGGAGAGAGAGGGGGAGAAAACTTACCTGGGCAGCCCCAACATGGTGCCCTTCTTCCAGTGGTGCGTTTCCCTCTATGCTTGTCGGAAACCCCTGTTGTCCGGAAATGCAGCATGACGCTGTAGGGAAGAAGGAGAAAGAGAAGAGGAAGGAAAAGGAGACTGGCTGGCCCGGTGCTGGAAATTGCAGGGAAGCCTGGAGGAGGGGTTTTTCGATGAAAACGTTGTCGAAACCCTAGCTTGGAATGGTCGGATTAGGAGAAGGAGATGATTGGTGAAGAGGGGGGATGGGCTTTTTATAGCCCGTGAAGGCAGTGCTACCTATGGCAGTGCCGCCATTGTTGCCGCCCTATAGAGGCCGTGGTGGAAGCCTCTGGAATGTCGGCTAGAGGAGGAAGAAGATGGGGGAGGGGATGACCTGAGGGGGGTGCCGTAACGGCCCTTGCGTTTTTAGGTCGTTTTGTTTTAAGTGTTTTTTACACAAATGCCCCTCTATCTTCAAATGCCCATAACCTTGTCATATGAACTCCGTTTTCGGCGTTCTTTGAGGCGCTGGATTCCATTTTTTGACTAGAATCTAATGGTGCTAATTTGTCTTAAAAATTCCTTCATTTACTATTTTAAATAAAATTAACGTTTAATATGGTTAATTTCATATAAAATGTCCAATGATGCAAAAATAGCGTAAAATGCTCAGGGCATTACACGTACATTCTATAAATGCTCATGATTTTCTTATAGTAATTCCATATGTCATCACCAATTAATCTAATATATATCATTTTCATCAGATTCATTAATATCATTTATCTAACTCATATAACTCAATATTTGTTTTGATTTCTTACTATTGTTTCTCATTTTTAACTCCTAATTGATGATAATAGATTGAGACTAAATTTATGTAGAGTAAAAGTTACTCACTCTTGGTAATATCATTTAACATTTTTATTTTTTCATGATCATTTTACTATCAATGCCAAATGTACTTCTTTTCACTATAGACTATAGTCCATAATTATTTTTAGTTTCACCAAAGTTATTATATCAATATCCCTCTATTCTTGATATGCTTTTATGCTAATTCAACAAATGAGTTATTATACCAATATAGTTTATAACTTGGTAAATTCATATTTGTTGCACCATATGTATGAACTAAAATTTGTTTGCTAACTAAATATTATCATGATTTAATTGTTTTTCTTAATAAGTTTGGGATTTTATTTTCTCACTGCCATATATCTCTATATCTCATTTTATTCAAATTTTAAAGATTATTTCTTCATGCTCTAAATTTTTATCATATGTTATTTATCTTTGTCAAACTCTTCTCCTTTACTAAACTTATTTATCTCTTGAAATTCTTCCCAAGTAATATCATTCCTATTTCAAAATTTTTTCCATATTACTATCTCTTATGTAAAAATTTTAACTCTTACATTTATATTCATTATTATCATTTATTATTATTTTCAAAGTTTATAATAACTCTAATATTTTCATTTATTTCTAACACCTATTCCTCATAAATTTCTATTTTACCATTCTTCTAAAGGTTGGAGTTTATCCTTCTAGACTTCAGGTTAGACTTGAATATTATATAGTACATCTTTACCTGTTGTAATGTATTTCTTACTTGTTTCTTACTATTCCATGTATTGGGTTTCTTAACTTACTAAGTAGTATCCTTAGTTATTTCACCAAGTAATACCTACTTATATTCTACTATTCCTTCATGAGTTAATTACATAACTCTTTCTATACTCATTCTCAACTAATGAGTTAATTACATAACTCATATTCTCATTCTCACCTAATGAGTTAATTATATAACTCTTTCTATACCCATTCTCAACTAATGAGTTAATTACATAACTCTTTCTTTACTCATCCTCAACTAATGAGTTACTTACATAACTCTGTCTAAGCTCATTCTCATCAAATACTATCCTGTTTCCCTATTCACTCTTACTATTTCTCATATATAGCCATTGTACTCTAAGATTGTTTATGCTTTAAGGTTTAAGCAATATCAATTATTCAATTTCATTGTGCACAACTGGCTATAGCCTAATAGCCTACAATCTACTACTATATCAATTATTCAATTTCCTATATTTATAAACTATAGGATGGTTAATACAAAACCATCCTTTATAACAAAATAACATAAAATGGTTATGTAATAACGGTCCTATATTTTGTATAAGTATAGGAAGGTTATTTATTAATTGTCCTATATTGTGAATTTGACATTTGTTAGTTATAGGACAATTATTTTTAAACTGTCCTATGATTATTACTAAATAAAGGACTGTTAATTAATAACTGTCCTATATTTATCATAATATAGGACAGTTTTCATAGAACCGTCCTATATTGTTTTGATAATATAGGATTGTTATCTTAGAACCGTCCTATATTTATCTTTCTATTATAAATTATAAATCTTTCTTTCTCCCGCCTTTCACTATTTCACTTCACATTGTGCCCTAACCCCTAAGAAAATTCCTTCGAAGTCCAAGCTTCCAAACCCCCTTCAACCAGAACTAGGGCAAAAACTAAAAGAGTGAGAAGAAGTAGAGAGAGGGGGAGAGAGCGTGCTAGCCGATCAAGGGGAGAGAAGAACTAGAGAGTGAGAGAGCAAGGGAGAAACTCAAAAACCGATTGCTTGTTGCCTAAGTGCCTACTACACCTCAAGGTCCTCAAGTAAGAAGAAGATGAAGAAGGAGAGAGCGAGAGAGATAGGGGAGAGAAGAAGAATTGAAGAAGAAGACAAATATAAGAAAATTGATAAGAGGCAATGGAAGGAGGTTCATTAGGTAACATGGTTCTGCTCTTAGAATCTCTATGTCACCATTTTCTACCCTATTTTTGTTATGTAACACTCTTATTAGTTATTACAGTACATCTCACAAGATAGGGTTAAACCGTTAAGGTTAACAATATCCTTCATCTGCAATCTGCATGGTTGCAAGCTTATACAACTGTGATCTACATATGCATGATTCATGATTGCATCTGATATTTCACTTACACTTTTTACTTTTCTAACTGTAGTTATTTTAATTTTTGTTTGTGAAGTAAACATGGAACATGAAGAAGTAGAATTAGAATAAGAGCAACATGTAGTATAAGAACACTTAGAAGAGAGCATAAGTCCACCAGTAACATGACCCGTCAAGAGAAAGCTTAGGGGACTAACACAAATGGAACATATAAATAAGAGATCATCAAAGGGATTAAAAGAGACTGTACAATTCAACAATAGAGGTCAACCGATAGGTGGTGGTGCATATGCTTATGCTAGCTTCATATGTTGCACTATTAGAAGATTGGTACCAGTCTCAGTGACTGATTGGAGACTTGTATCGCCAATAGTCAAAGATGCAATGTGGGAAATGGTCAAGGTATGTGAATTCTTCCTACATATAACATAATATGTCCCTTATATATTGTTTTTGTTTGCATATGATACACTAAGTCACTACTCACTAGTCAATAGTCACTAACATGTTTCTTCTTTTGTTTTGTAGTTTGCCTTCACCGTATCTGATGAGTGTAAGAAGGAGGCATTGCAAGGATCTGGTGACCAATGGAGGAAATGGAAAAGTGAGCTTGCAAGGAAGTACATACTTCCAAATGCCAATGATCCTTTCAAGCTTAACATGGTCCCTCAATTGTATTCCTGCTTCATTGACCAGGAAGCATGGAATCAACTTGTATAGTTTAAGCTATCTCTTGATTTTGAGGTAATCACAATTAGAACCAGCCAAGCTAAATTTTGATTATTGTAATTATTATAGTTGATTGTATTTTGATTACATTACTTTTATGTCCAAACAAAGTGTATAAAAGGACAAATGGTGCATGCAACTAATCATATGCAGCACCACCTTTCAAGGGTTGGTTATGCATGATTAGAGGCAGAAAAAGTAAGTATATCATCCAATATTTCATTTTTGTCTAATTATAGTAGATTTTTATTTCATTAACTCTAACTTAGTGTCTCTCTTAACAGCAAAAGAATGCTGGGATAACGGAGCCCATTGACCACGCTCTTCTTTGGAAAATGACACATTTGAAAGGGCATAACTCCCAAACCTTTACTAATGCAACAATTGCAGCAATTACATCAAGAATTACGAGTGGTTTAAGACTTTAAGTTTTATACTTTTATTTTATGTGCCTACTGCCTAGTTAAATAGCTTTATACTTTTATACTCTTGCATTATATAAATATTACACATATAACAGGGATTTGATCATGTTATGATATTTACATTTGTAGGAAGAGTTGACTCAAGAAAGTGCAACTTCAAGGACTCTTAGCAGCATTGTTGCAAAGGGGGACATCCTATATAGGGCAATGGGGAACAAGGATGAGTACCCTAGCCGAGTAAGGGGCCAAAGTCACGGTGTTGTTCCTTCCAAGTTCTTCCCTCAACAAAAGGTTCCTACACTGCAAGAATTGGAAGAATGGAAGAAGCAAACTATTGTAGAGATATATAACAAGGTAAAGGATCATTTGTTGAAGAAACTCCAGCGTGGCAGAAGAACCTCATGTCAGGATGTTGGTCCTCAAGCTCAACCTCAAGTTCAACCACCCCAATTTGACAATAGCTACACTCCATTAGACGAAGAGTTAGCAGAGTAAGTACTTGAAGGTGATGTCCCGATTAGCGAGGTATGTATATTGACATATTTACTTTTACAATGTTTAATTATTTAGTAACCTTTTTAGTTTACATCACTAATCATTATATGCATGTTATTTTTCAAATGCAGGTGGGTCAGTGCATGTTGCAGCTACACACATCTAAGAACTATGTGGTTGTGGCAACACTATATGAGGTTTGACCCATAACTTCTGCCACCTTGCACGGCAGGTTGATGCATCCATACACTAAGTGCGTGTGCATTACTGCTGCCTTTCAACCAGATGCTCCCCTTCCATTTTTGGTACAAGAGGATGATATTCAAACTATTGAGGATGCAATTGGATATCATGTGAGTTGGCCAGAGGAATTTATCAAACCAATGATATCCAATTCCAAGGTATATATATTCTAATTGTAGTCATGGTATCATTTTTTGCTACCTTTTTCAAGTCATCCTAAATTGTTAATTGATTAATATTGTCTGCAATATATTGGATCACCAAAAGTAGCATAAGGTGCAATTAAAGCAAACCTCCTCGCTAGCAAATTCTGGCGTAGTGGCTAGTGTAGCCCCATCCCAGCCTTCCCAGGTATTTCTACATACTTGCATAGTTGTATCATGTTACATGACGACAACGTTTACCGTTGCGCCAAGGCTCCCCTTCTGTAGCAAGCCTAAATGGACTTTAAAAATGTTCAAGTTCTAAAGAATGAAGTACATTAACAAGTCTAAAATGACTTGAAAATTGTAGCAAGTAAAATTAGACTTTAAAAATAATAATAGCAAGTTCATATCAATGAAGTGTAGCATATCTAAAAAGACTTTAAAAAATGTAGCAAGTTCATAAGAACTTGAAGTGTAGAGAGTCTAAAAATACTTGGAAAGTGTGGCAAGTCCGTGTGGACTTGAACTATGCAATAACTAACAAGTTCAAAGCACTTGAAATGTAGTAAGTTCAAAAGAACTGTACAGGTATAGTAAGTTCATGTGGATTTGAAAAATACAACAAGTCAAGGAAAAGAAAAACACTATACTCATTGTAAATATTTGTTAGGTGCCCACAAGCTCAAAAAGTTTTATTATCTTATCCTAGGTTAGACTTTTAATCTTACTCGAAGTAATGATTATAGGTGTTTTATGAAATTCATGTGTTTCTTTTAACTTTTATTATCATGATCATCAAGACTTTATCCCAATATATGATAAAATTTGATCTCTCTGTCTCTATTCTTTTATATATGCTTGTATACCAGTATATGCTTATTACTAATTTCTGAAATGTTACATCTATAGTGTAGGGATTAGGTGGAGGTTCCACCTAACATGCTTCCATTCCTAAGGGTACTATATAGATTGGCCAATGAAGATAAGGAAATCAGCCCCATAAGGATACAGGCAGGTGTGCTTGTAGACGATGTAGTTGAGGTTCCACTCTTCAAGGAAGACCTCTTAGCCATATGTAATATAGCTCAACTAGAATACATGCACATTGTAGTCTATATTTGGTATGTCGTCGTGTAACGCTCTATTAGAGTTAGACTATTACAAATGAAAGTAACATTACTTGCTTTTTTAATAACACTTGATAATTATTTGACATTAACCCAAATTCCTAATGTAGGTATTTGCATGATAAGTTGCAAAGATTAGAGGTCAAGGACATTTACAAGTTCCTTAACCATTCTCTTGTCTTTCGATTGGACCATTTGCCCATGGACAAACAAAGTGAAGATATCATTCATGGGCTCATCCGTTGTGCGAAGGGGTGAGCCTTACTAATTTCCTACAATAGCGGGTACTTTATAACATATGTTGCTAACTTATGTCATTTCAATTTCATAATTCATACACATGAATATTTATATCAGTTAAGATTTGAGAATTTGCAATTGAATTATTATTTTTATAGGTCCCATTGGATGTTGCTAGCTTTGGATATGCATGGTAGCTATGCAATGTTTTTTTATTCTTGTGGAGTGCACATTTGGGAACACTTGATAGAAATTATAAACAAGTAAGTCTTTATTATTTCTTTCATTATAATATAACAACTCACCTGATAAGTGGCAACTATCATAATATTCACACTCTAATGTTTTTCAATTATATGTGTATAGTGCATGGCATAAATGGCTTGAGCGGCAAGGTATTGACCACTCACCAAAACTCAATTGAAAGAAGGTCAATATAAGGTTTACTAATTACTACTCTTTAGACTTTTTACTATACTTTTAAACCTAAACTTGTTTGACATGATATTTAAACCTTTTCTGTTGTCTTTGGTGACATTGGTGTGTAGTGCCCTAAACAAAAATTCGATTGGGAGTGTAGGTATTATGTTCTCAGATACATGAGAATCCTCATTTGCAATGGATTTACAATGTCACAATTGAGAAAGATAAGACTTACTAACCAATGTTATATTTTTGTTTTCTATATTTCCTGACTGAATCCAATATTACATATATGAACTAAGTTATTATATGTTTCTTGCAGGTGGATTTGGGAAGCAAGAGTTACTCCCAGTTGGATCTAAACAATATTAGAATGGAATGGACAGATCATATTATGAATTTCAATTTGTAGTTCAGTGATATAAATAAATGTATCAATCATGTATATCCTTTTTACTTAAATATAATGCAAAGATCAGTTCATTTCTATGGATGTGTTTTATTTTTCTTTTGATTGAAGTACACTATGTGTCAATGTATATGCTTTCTTTGTTTCGAACTTTCAATGATGGGATTGGGTAGTTGGTATCTTGAACCAAACATATGATATGGAATGTGGTTGTTTGTGAAGAAGAGTGAATGTATCATGTATGGGTGATTGGGTGTGCTTTTATTTGTTCAATTTAATGTAAATTATATGGAGAAGTTATAGAATGTTAGAAGTGAATGTGTACAATGATTATAAATATAACATGTTATAGAAGTGAAAGTGTCATTTTGTCAAATCAGTCCATTTCTGTAGATGTATTCCATTTTTCTTTTGATTCAAGTATGTGTCAATGTGTGTGCTTTCTTTATTTCAAATTTTTTAATGATGGGAGGTTGGTGTGTAACATGTGTTCAAGGCTTCAAGTAGACATGGTTGTGATATGTGAGGTTGTGTATGGAGAGAAATGTGTGTGGACATTGAACAATAATACTGGAATGACTATGTTTTTAGCTAATATAGGACGAGTATTTAATATTGGTCTTATATAACTTATTAAATATAGGACAATTACTTAATAACTGTCCTATAGAACCTTAAAATATAGGACGGGTACTTATTAACCATCCTATAGAATGTATATAAATATAGGACGGTTAATTATTAATCGTCTTATAGAACCTATAAAAATATAGGAGGTTGATTATTAAGCATCTTATAGAACCTATAAAAGAAGGGGAGCCTTGGTGCAACAATAAAAGTTGTTGTCATGTGACCTTGAGGTCACGGGTTCAAGGCATGGAATCAACCACTTGCAAAATTCAAGGTAAGGTTGCCTACCATAGGCTCTTGTGGTCCACTCATTCCTCGGACCCCGCATAGGTGAGAGCTTCGTGCACTGGGGCTGCCCTTTATAGAACTTATAAAAATATAGGACTCTTAAAAACCTTTAAATATATAGGACGCGTCCTATGTAACATATAAAATATAGGATGACAATTTATTAACTATCCTATATGATATAGCAGTTAAAATATAGGTATGTCACTGAGAAACTGTCCTATTTAATGTGAAAGAATATAGGATAGTTATTCAGTAACTGTCCTATATTTATAAGATGATTTGGTCTGTCGGTTTAACATGTCTCGACTCGCGAGTAAAACAGGTCAACTCAATGTGTTAACAGGTCACACATCATACGGGTCAACAAAACAGGTCCTAATGGTTGACACGAACACGACGCGATTTTGAGCGTGTCTCTTCCAGGTTGACTCGATAAATGACACGAATACAATATGACTCGACCCTAACCCGCTAAATGCGTGTCTTGTTCGAGTTGTGTCGCATTTTGCCGGGCCTAGAGAGACTCCTTGCACCACTACACCACACTCACTCACCCCTTAAAAGTCTAGTTGTGGTCATTGAATTTAGATCTTTGTTTTAATAATAATTATATCTTCTATTTCTATGAAAAATTTAAATTATTAGAGATGTCAAAGTATCCCCATTTGTGTGCTTGTTAAACTATTAGACATCCACACTATGAGCAATCAGATGAAAGGCTCAAATCATTATAAAGGTGGACCCCTCTAAGAGAGGTTTGGTTTAGAAATTTTCTTTTTCCTTTTTTAATAAGAGAATTATTCAACATGTAAACAATACAAATAATAAAGAGCTGGGCTCAAAATTGATTTCAACTGATGGACAAAATAATGATTAGAAAGAATTAATTAGTTTAGGGACTAGATTGTTGAACAAATAGTGTAGGGGTCAAAGTGTTTTTTGCTTGTACTTTATGAACCAAACTATACTTTTATCAACTTTTTTCTTGGTAGATCTAATTTAACACCCTAAGTTCCAGCAGTGTGTATATTATCTACTTTAGCCATAGTCTCATAGTTTTGCTCTTTCTGGTAGGAAAAATGCATACAAATTAAGAGGGATGTCCAGGTCTCATAACTAGCTCAACTTCCCTTCTTTTCTGAACGATATGGGACTAACTTTCAAGATCTCCTTAGCAGACATCTTGTAGCTAGGCATCCGTCTTCAAGAACGCTCACCAAAACCGGCAAGGCACCCATCCCCCTTTAGTGAACATGTGTCCTTGCATGACCACTTTGGGTTCACTGGACCATGTGTGGCTAGCTCACCATCATGGTTGAGATTATTACAATTAAGCTATTCATCTTGTTAGAAATGGCTTAGATATTCTAGAGATCAAGTTTCATGCATTGGATGCTTTTAGATTATCCTTCTTTAGGTAAAAAAGAAAAAAGAAAAAGATCAACCACTTTATGAATTCTTTCAAAGATCTCAAACAACTGGTAAGTTTATCTAAGTGCATTGATTTCTAGTGGCTTACTTATTTTTGATATGGCAAACATGATAAACGGCTTGGATCTATAAATTTTTTTATCAGGCATTACAAAGAAGGCATAAACTTTTCACACGCAGTTGAGCATGCACTCCTATCTCAACACTAGCGAGGAAAATCTCATTTTTAAAGATATTTGGATGTTCATTAGCCCTCTTTATTAATGCAAACTGAAGGATTTTGTCCATAAAAAGAAGCCAAAAAATACTAGTTTTTGCAATATCCAATTTGTATCGAAATTTGAACTCACGACCTCTTGTGTGGAGAAAATATTGTAAACTCATAACTACTTGTTCCCCTTAGACATATGAAGTTTTTATCATTAGTTTATAGATTGGATATAAAACTGGCCCCACACACATACACTTGTGGCTTCTCCGTACTGTTTAGAAACTTCGATAAAATAAATAATCTAATTTTTAATCTAAAATCAACCAAGCTGTGTGCTTTTGATCTAATAGATATAAAGGTGGACTCTTGAGGTCACGGGTTTAAGACGTGGAATCAATCTCTTGCAAAATACAAGGTAAAGCTAACTACTATAGGCCCTTATAGTCCTTCCTTTTTTTGGACCCCGCATAGATGAGAGCTTCGTGCACTGAGACTGCCCTTTTAGATATAAAGGTGATGGTGTCGATCATGCAAAAGCGTGCTATGGAAGACGTGAAGTTGTAACAGAAGCATGCTTTTGGGCACACATATTAGTGTGTGTAAACGCTTTAAGTTTATGTCGAGTTAGAAGTTTTCCATACACATAGTTATATTTTGCTAATAATTATGTTCAAATAACTTAAATTAACTAATAATGTTAACTATTAGATTTTATAAAATGCTGAATATTCAAAAACCTTAACAAAATATTAAAAATCTTAACATTTGCAAAGCTTTGATTTCTCTTAATCTAATATATATATATTTATTTATTTTAAAGTATTTAGTATAAGCAAAGGAGAGTCTTAGTGCATCAGTAGAGTCATCGTAATGTGATTTTGAGGTTATGGATTTAAGACGTGAAAACAGCCTCTTACAAAATAAAAGGCTAATATATTTTTATGATCTTGCAAAATGAATTGCCCTTTTTAGGTATTTAGCATAAGTCAACTGAATGATCCAGGTCAATCACAGATAGCTGCCTCTCCGGAGACACTAGGAAATTACGCAAGAAACCACGCATCTGTGGATGGACCTAGCCTCGGCCTGAGAGGCGCCTTTTTTGGCCAAACCAAAAACAGTGTCCGGTACGCTGTGTCACCTACCACACGGCGACTTCCCATGTGATGGCTGAAGCGTTTCCACGCTGCCAGTTGTTGCAGAAGTGGTGCCGTTACTGAAAGGAGAGAGTGCAGATGATTAATTGCAATTAATCCAGAATTAAGCCAAAATCAGGACAATAATGCTTCGATTCCGCAAACAATACTGCAATTTCGGATGAAACGAGGGATATTTTGGGAAATCAGCCCACCGCTTCCATAGATCGAAGGAGTTTGTTTCTCTCTCGAACTTCTTTTCTCTCTCTAGACTCTCTCTTCTCTGTTTGTCAAATTGAAAAGCACAAATACAAATCGACAAGAATTCCTTCTATTTCTCTCTCTCTTGATCCAAGGAGATTTAGAGCTCAAAAGTAGGGCTCTAATGGTGTCTCAGAATCTCCACTTTTGATCTCTTCTGATGATTCAGACTTTCCCTTCTCTCTGTCTTCTTTGATAAGTCATGGCCGCTCCTTTCTTCTCCACGCCCTTCCAACCCTACGTTTACCAGGTAATATGTCGCTTTTTTTGTTTTCCGTTTTGTCGTTTTTCTCTGAATTTGAGCTTTTCTACGTACGTATTGCTCTTTTAGGACTTCCGATCTAGATCTAGTGTGGAAATTGATGATCTGGTTTGAGATATTGGGCATATGATGTGTATTTGTGGTTGTCATGATTGGGTTTGTTTCTTTTTGTTGCGTAGGGTTTGATGAACTTACTTGGTAGCACCCGCTTGCTATTTTTTCCGTTTTTCTTTTCGTTTTCTACTTTACATTTGTTCTATATTTGTTCGACTGTGTCACTATATTATTGCTTAGTTTATGCAATTGACGTTGATAATGTAGATAATTATGTTCGGTAGTAGTTTTTGTTTTTCGGGGACTTTGTGAGGACCATATTTGAAGAGGTTGCCTTGGACAATTGAGACTAAGACTATATAGATAGCTATACAAAGCTGCACCACAACACCTGTTGTTAGAGCTCTGCATATTTTTATCTGCTTGAGAAAATCTAGGTTTAGACCCGTGTTTTGTTCGGACTTCATTATTTTTCTGTTCATTTTACACAGTTGAATTGTAGTGGATAAGAGTATCAAATGAAGAAGAGTTGTTGCGATGGTCTATCTTTCATGTGGCTCAGAAATTAACAATTTGGAACGCCTGGCATGCTTACCTTTTACTATTCAGATAATTGCTTGGGTTTTACATGCGGAAGCACCAGATAGAACCTCTTATTTTATTCCGTACAACCCTATGATTGGGGGCACAGATTGGCCTATGTAAATGCCATGCAACTATTTTCATTTTCCAAAAAGATGATATAGCCAGAATGTTCTTCCAGTCCCAATTCTTAACACTCTCCACCAAGGATATTGAAAGTCTCACAATTTTTTTTTTTTTTTTTCAAATGGTCCCTCTTATACAGTCATATTTCATATCAGGTTATTTCCTGGGATGCCACCTGTTTTCTTCTCTGTAGCAGTCATATTCCCAGAGGATTTCCATCCACTTCTTAAAGAATTCCTCAATTGAATTATCCCCAGTATCTTTTCTTATCCAAGCCACCTGTGTGTTCTGTTGAACAGAAAACATTCAACATTTTTGTCTTTGAAGATCATGCTATTTGATTCTGTGGATCTTGTTCAAAAGATCCATATACTGCTACAAATGGTGTCAAGGACCACAAGATTTTACTGGTGGTCTTGAAAGAACGAGTCTGCCAGCCACAACAAGGGTTTCAGTAATGCACCTGTCACGCTTCGAACCCAAGCAAAGTTGCTCCAGACAGCTCATGGTTTTCACATCTGGCCCAATTAATAGCAACCAATACCTCCCTCCCTATAGAGAGGTCTATTAACCCATGTAGTCTTCCTTACTGCCATTTGTTATAATTGCTATTCTTCTGCAATACGGTTGGTCACTACACAATTCTGTAAGGCTCATTAACCATTGATGATAGAGGGAATATCTTTACCATATATGGCATAGCTGTCAATCAACTCAATTTCATCCAGGCTTTTATGAAATTTTTCTTTAAGAGCTGAACATACCAGTGTACGACCTCTTCTGACGTTTCATCCACAAAAAGAAGCAATTGGTCAAAATGTAGAAAATTTGAGTTACCAAATGCTGGGTCCACTTGCAATAATAAAATCATGAGTTTGTATATTCATTTTGCTGGTCATGTTCAATTTTTATAATTGAGGGATGTAAGGATAAATTTTTTTGAGCTAGTTTCTCAACCAAAGGCTTTAGAAATACTTTGTTCATAACCATAGAAATTGGTCCATTTCTCATTGGAAATGCTTGCACCATTATGTTTGAAGTATACACGTGAACTGTTCTTAAAGAAAAATGTGGACTCCAACTTCTTTCTTAGACGAAGTTATTTTCACAAGATGTCTTCTTGAATGTTATATGCTTCTCAATTCACTGGATTCAAACTTTCTCCAAGCAAAAGGGCATTGATACTTCATCACTGGTCCATCAAGAAGGTGAAGCAGTTGTTTACCTTATAATGAAAGAGCTGGAGCAAGTTGGAGCTGTCATTGAATGAAATGTGTCTTGTTGAGTTTGACAGTTGCCAAGTTTGAGATATATATCAAAGTCTAATAGAATAAGTAAAGATGAATCAAATGGACCTGATGTTAGGTGAGAACTATCATAACTTGGATTCATGAGCCTATTTAAGGAGATCCACATGCAATTTTACCATGAGATCAAAGGATTCTCTTTAGGAGATTATTCTCCAAAATATGGTGAAGTTTGGTGCTGTGACTGCACAACACATGCTACTAACATAATTGGGCTCGTTGGCGGCATTCATTGGCCTCCACCTGATGAATTCAAACAGGCACTGAATACCAAGTGGGAGCTGGTGATCACATGTGCTTTTGATCTGGGCCTTGGTTGCTTCCTGTAATTCTTAGGTTTGACGAGCCTTACTAGATGTCTATTGAAAGCATGTTGATGGCAGCTTATGAATTTTTGGATGCTTTAGGCATGTTATATTTGCAAACACATATTTGATAGCTTTGTATGGAAAAAAGCTGCAGTTGGCTCTTTCTGGTTACATCTTGTCATGACATGGCTTCAAGAAGTAGTCTTGGTGTGCATTAGCTACAACCTAGAATATCCCGACTCCTATCTGCATTACAGTTACCATTTGATATGCGTCTCTTGGTAGATGCAGTAGATCATCTTACCATCATAATATAGTTACTATAAATAGTTACACTGTACGCAGTGAGGATCCGTAGGGAATTAACCTCTTGCTATAATATAAGGTGACTGCTGAAATGTGGGTTGCTTTTGGCAGATTTGAATGCATTGATCAATTCCAAAACTGTAGCAGAGCTTATAACCTCATGGGCAGCATTACATGGGAGTTCGAGGGGAAAATCTTTTGAAACTTTAACTCTCTAGCAACAATCTAGATTTAGGAGCTGAATGGTTGTTTGTTTCTTGATGCTGCTGTTTGCCCCTGACCTTTGTGGCTGGTGTTAATTTTGTTAATTTGGTCCATCACTTCTAGGTCTTTCATTGAAGTCAACCATGCCAAGTTTAATTTTTTAGCTGGCTAAAAAAGGTAGCCCCATTGCATGAAGCTCCCGCATATGCGGGGTCCGAGGAAGGGCCGGACCACAAGGGTCAGTAGTACTAAAATAGTAGGTTGCCTGAGATTATTCCTTCTGCACACATAGTATCTTCACCTGCCCTCAAACTTTCGCTTTTTTGGTGCCAGCTTGGCCATTCTGTGACCAATGAGTGGGAGTTCACAATTAGGTAGTTTGGAGATTGCTTTTGTAGTTTTCTGATCCTATCACATATGGCATGGTGGGTCCTTAGAGAGTTAATATGGTGGGTGTTGGGTGAGGAAGAGATTTTAGGGGGGTATATATGCATAATTGAGGATATTTATGAGAGAGCGATAACAAATGTTAGGACCATTGGTGGAGAGACCGATAATTTCCCTATCATTATAGGATTGCAGTAGAGATCGGCTTGATCCCATGCCTTTCCATGTTATCTATGGATGAGTTAACAAAACATTTGCATGAGGAGATTCCATGTTGTGTTATTTGCAGATGACATAAGTTTGATTGATAAGATAAGGGAGGACGTAAACACAAAGTTAAAGTTGTGGACAGATGTTTTAGAGTCTAAAGGATTTAAAATTTGTAGAACTAAGATAGAATATATTGAATGTAATTTTAGCAAGCAGGGGAGTGGGAGTAAAGCAACAGTAGAGATTGGTAACCAAGAATTCCCCTTAAAAGATCACTTCCGATACATGGGATCGATAATTCATGAGAGATTGAGAAGGATGTTACCTAGAGAATCCTAGTGCGTTGGAACAAATGGAGATGTGCCTCTGGAGTATTGTGAGATTAGCGGGTGCCACTCAACCTAAAAAGATAATTCTATAAGATGGTTGTAATTTGACCAAGATCTATGAATCGGAGTGTTAGGCAGTTAAAGAAAAACATGAAATAAGATAAGTGTAGCCGAAATGAGGATGTTGAGATGGATGAGTTGCAAGATAAGAAAGGATAGAATTAGAAATAAAAACATTAGAGGAAACTTACGAGTAACACAAGTAGGTAACAAGATGAGGAAGATTAGACTTAGATAGTTAGGACATGTCCAATGGAGATCGAAAATAGCTACGATTAGGAGTGAGTGAATTCAAGTTGAAGGCTCTAAAAGGGCAAGGGGAAGACCCAAAAGGACGTGGATAGAAGTGGTGAGAAAATATTTGAAAACTTTTGGACTAAATGAGGTCTTGACCCTTGATAGAGGGGAATGGAAGAACAAGACCCATGTAGCCAACCCTTATTCGGGATAAGGATTTGATGATGATGTTAATGATGGCGATGATGACGACATGGATGTGCTTGTAGCGTTGGAGTTTTCAGCTGTCGATTGAAACTAAGGTGCTTTTCACAATGTGATTTGTTGAATGTAGAAGAAGTAGCCTCATTCTTCAAGGTATGCTTATACATTAGGAACTAGAGGATCGGTTTATCGACTTTATGATATCATTTGATCACATTCAATGGTGACCATGAGGAGGTTGATTAGCTGCTTGAGGAAGTGCATGGAGAGTTCTATTTTTTTTGGCTTCCATGAAATACTGTAAAGAGAGTTTCTTTTGATTTTGGCTTCCTTGACTTAGTGTTACTTTTAGTACTTTTGAACAAACGGTTGTTAGGATATTTAGTCTCTTTACATTAATTTGGACCTGAAAAATACTGTGATTCCCAAAGAATTAATTTATATCATCTTGAAGTTCTTGAAGCCTTGACAGTCCTAGAAATACAAAGGCATGTGCTGCACTTTTGTTGCCTTTCAAATATGTTATGTTCTTGTGCACATTGTACTCATATAGTGTACATGTTTACCATGAGTTAGTTGATAGCTCATTTGGTAGAAACAACAGTCTTTTGATTAATCACTTTGATGATTTCCAACAACAAGTGATTCGGTGACAAAAATAAAAATGAGTAGATACAGTTGTCTGTATTTGATAACAGAGTGTAGTATAAGGAGAGAAGAAAGAAAGAAATCCAGCAGTCCCTAGCTTTTGAGGAGCTAGAACCTCCCTTACACTATCCTCCTCCCCTCCCTTTTTGTATGTTTCTTCTTCCTATTTCCCCCCCCAAAACTCCCACTCTCTCATATTCTCCTTGATCTTCTCTAACTGAATTTCATAACAGACTTTCTCTCTATGTGCCAGCTGTCCTTATGTTCTCCTAACAATAGAAACCTTTGCTACCCACGTCAATTGCCATGTGGATCAGCCCTTCTAGAGTAGAACTTTCTGAAGCGACACTGCTGTGTAACAATAACCCCCCCCTTAAAACTATCACCTTGTCTTCAAGGTGAAAGGCAGGAAACTGCATCTTGATGACATCGAAGAGTTCCCACGTATTGTCATGCCCAGGAAGATCCTCTCATTGGATGAGAACCTCCAATTGTCTTGTGGGAGAATGGCGAACTTACTGGACTACAGCAGGATACACCTTTTGTTCAAGATCTTTTGAAATACAAGCTGGTAATGGTTGAGGTGTCAAGGTAGGAGCAGCAGCTGGTTTGAGCTGGGAGACATTGAATACAGGGTGGAGTTCGGTATGCTGTGGTAGCTCTAGACGATATGCCACCTGTCCAATTTTCTCAAGTATGGCATAGGGTCTATAATAGTGAGGATGTAGTTTCTCATTGACCTGAGTTTACAGGGACTTGAGGCGGTAGGGGTAAAGCTTTAAATAGACAAAATCCCTTGGCTGGAAAGTGAGATTTCGACGATTTAAATCAGCCTGGATTTTCATGACGGTTTGAGCTGCTTCCAAGTTCTGTTTTAATTCTGTCCAAACTGAATCCCGAGCTGCCACCTGCTGATTACCTTTTCCACAAGGGATTCACCACGGTGAATGTTAGTAATGTTGGAGGGTCTCGACCACATAAGGCCGTAAAGGGTATCATTCCTACAGAGTGCTAATAAGAGGTGTTATACCAGTATTTTGCCCAACATATCCAAGTAGGCCAGGACTTAGGTTTGTTGCCAACGAAGTAATGAAGATACGTCTCCAAACAGCGGTTAACCACCTCAGTCTGTCCATCCATTTGGGGATGATCAGCTAAGGTCATTTTCAATGAAGTTCCAGCCTGTTTAAAGAGCTTTGTCCAGAAATGACTGATGAATATGCAATCACGATCGAAGACAATTGATTGCGGATAACCATGTAACCTGATTACTTTGTAAAGAGATGGGCAACATCCTTTCCTGTGTAAGGGTGGTTGAGAAGAAGGAAATGACTGAATTTGGTAAGATGATCAACCATGACCAGTAAGGTGTCAAATTCGTGGGCTTTAGGCAGACCACTAATAAAGTCCATAGACAAGTTACTCCAAGCTAGTTGAGGAATAAGAAGTGGCTGAAGTGGTCTAGCAGGCTTTGTTGGAGCATGCTTATTCCTTTGACATACATCACATGTAGAAATGCATTGCTGGATATCTTGGCCAATCCCTTCCCAATGGAGCACCCTGGACATAAGCTTATAGGTGCGAAGGAACCCTGAATGTCCCTCTCCTAGTGTGGAATGAAACTCATGCAAGAAATCTACAATGCGAGGTGAACATTTTGGAATAACCAATCTACTATGGAATAGCAGGAGGCCTTGCTTGAAGGTGTATCCCAGGTGGCTCTCTTGGTTTACCAAAAGGTCTTGAATAATGTTACGAACCTGGGGATTGCTCTGTATCTCATTGTTTAGTGAATCCAAATCAAAGAAACGGGCGACAAAGATAGCAAGGAATTGAAGAAGTGGGTCATGCCCCATTTTGGGCTGGAAGGAAGGGCGTGGAGCAGCTGAATTGTGTGCTGGGTAATCAATGTTGTTGAAAGCATAAAATTGTTGGTGCTTTGATAAGGCATCAATTACTTTGTTTTCAGATCCTAGCTTGTATTGGATGTCAAAATCAAACCCTATAAGCTTTGTTAACCATTTTTGTTGTTCATCGTTAAGTAGCTGTTGGTCCATAAAAAATCTAAGGCTCTTTTGATCGATGTGAATAACAAAATGACGGCCCATGAGATAATGCTGCCATTTGTGCACTGCTATGACGATAGCCATGAGTTCCCTTTTATAAACTGATTTAGACTGTGATCGAATTGAGGAGGCTTGGCTGAAAAAGGCCACCGGTAGACCCTTTTGCAGTAAAACAGCACCAATTCCCTTGTCGGATGCATCAATTTCTAGCACAAATGTTTTGAAAAGGTCAGGTACGGCTAATACCAGATTGGATGTCATTGCGTGTTTCAAGGCTTCAAATGGTATCTAGGCTTCCGATGACCAGGTAAATATATCATTCTTGAGCAACTTAGGGGAGCTGCAATGAGGCCATAATTCCTAACGAACTTCCTGTAATAATCCGTGAGTCCCAAAAATCCTCAAAGTGCTATATGTCTTTAGGAATGGGCCAAGAGAGCATACAATCTATTTTTGATGTATTAGCTGCAACGCCATCTATGGAAATAGCATGCCCCAAGTACTCCAACGATTGTTGTGCAAACAAGCACTTCTTTCTATTTACAATTAGCTTGCCCAAGTAATTGTAAGACAATCGTGATGTGCTTGAGATGCAAAGTGAAGTTACGACTATAAATTAAAATATCATCAAAGAAGACGAGGACAAACTTACGTAAATGGGGCCAGAATATCTTGTTGATAAGGGCCTAGAATGTCACTGGGGCAATGATTAAGCCGAAAGGCATAACCAAAAACTTGTAATGCCCATCGTGTTTAGAAGGCGGTCTTTGCTACTTCCTCCTCTTTGATGTGAATTTGATAATAACCGGATTTGAGATCTAACTTGAAGAATGTGGTTGCGCCTCTCATTTCATTTTAAAAGTTCATCAATGGTAGGAATGAGAAACTTGTCAAGCACCGTTACCTTGTTCAGGGTGTGATAGTCTACACAAAATCTCCACCCTCCATTTTTTAACCAATAACATTGGACTGGAAAAGGGACTCTTACTAGGTTGAATAATACCCGAAAGCAGTATCTCCTTGATGATTTTCTCGATCTCGTTTTCCTAAGAGTGCGGCTAGCATACGGCCTACTGTGTGGTGGCTGCGTTCCATCTATCAATGGTATGGTGTGGTTGTGGGGGCAAGCAATAGGTAGTCCCAAAGATCGATCAAAGACATGAGAGAATCGCTGAAAGAGAGAAGCCAGTGCAGAAGGCACTCTTCTGGAGGTTGTGGCGAGTCGGCATCCATACCTTGGTACTCAACCATGTAGTCTAAATCCGCCTTAGGAATAATGCACAGAAGGGACTTGAGTGAAATCAGAGTGCAGGAAAGGGAGGCATCCCCCCTGGAGTATAACCATGCCTCCATTCACTATAAATAGCATCGTACACAATTTCCCCCAAAGTCTTCAACCAAGCAATCCCAAGGACTGTTGCTCCTTTGAGATCAAAAGGATGACAATCTTGGGTTACTGTAATGCTCCACAGAGTCAATGTTATCCCCCAAGCATACACCTTCACCTCTAATGCAATGGCCGTCCCCAACCTGGACTCCAAATCACCAAGAATATTTCACTAGTAATTGAAGTTCAGCGATTATATGCTTAGCAAGGAGGTTATGGGAGGCACCATCGTCGATCAGCACGACAACCTCACGGTTTCCAACAAACAATCTTTCCTCCAAGCATACACCTTCACCTCTAATGCAATGGCCATCTCCAACCTGGACTCCAAATCACTAAGAATATTTCACTAGTAATTGAAGTTCAGCGATTATACGCTTAGCAAGGAAGTTATGGGAGGCACCATTGTCGATTAGCACGACGACCTCATGGTTTTTGACAAACCCTTTTAATTTCATGGTGTTGTTGGCCATGAATCCCGTAATAGAGTTTAGGGATAGCTTCAGAGGTTGATTCTTTGCATCTCGTTGGTAGCTTGCTTCTGACGGAAGTGTTATGCCAGTGTTTGGGTGTGACGACCCGAGTTTTTCAATACTTTTTAATAAAACTTTTTGAAAGGTGGGGCACCAAAATTTTATAAAAACCAAAACAGCGAAAAACAATTTCAAACAAATTTTACTTCTAGAAAAATCCCGAGGGTCAACCATTGACGCAACACTCAAAATTTTTTTTTTTTTCAAGTAAACATGTTTAAAATAAATATACTATTCCAGGACTCATCCAGTCGATAGCCACATTCCCATAACAATATAATCAAGTCCAATAAGATAGATATACATACACAGTCCACGCGGAATCAGAACATACCTCCCAATGAGACATCTCGATCACTACTCGTCTAACTCCCCATCAATCCTGTCTTTCTTTAATATCTAAGGCATTGCAACAATAATGCAATGCCTCAGCAAGCAATGCTTGGTAGGTACATAGATATTTAATGTAATAACAATGGAATAATTCTAATCATAGTGTTGATGAAATAATTAAATCGATATAATAATTATAAGCAATGCTAATAAAATCTTATAACATCATATATGATAAAACATGCATCTCATTGATCTTAAAACATGATATGATCTAATGTAAATAAGCATACAATAACAACAGGGCACCTCAAGGTACGTGCGTCTCATGACTGTCCAATACACTCGTATCACAGATCATGAGTACTCATATCAAACCTCTGAGTGTCGTCACACCTATGCAGACAATAACATCTCTATGCTCATCATGAAAGCACACAGAATAAGAGTATGGATCGTCATGCCGCAGTGGCAACCCTCAAGGGTTTGAACCACCGTCGCTCCCCGTCAACACTAGAACGGGAGACTTAACGTCCATCCCCATGGAAAGGCTCGGACCAGTAGTGTGGACTATCCATGTTGCCAAACCTCTACCGAATGCCATCTATGGGCAAGTGTCTATCATATCACAATCACATCACAAATGTCGGAGGGTGGGTGGCCGGCCCTATGCCCTCCTAGCATGACATCCATTGGGTGAGAGCACCCGTCATAAACACAAAACACGAAAATTACGTATCTCGAAAAACCAAGAGCACTCATGGCTCGCAATCCTCAAGGCACGCCCCTCATCCCAGGGTTAGCCTCTAAAAGGATTAGCCACCAAGCCTCCAACTTCCTTATGAAAACCCATAAGTTTCAGTGGTACAATAAAAGAGAAAATTTCTAATTATGCATAAATATGTAATATCGATCTTATGAAATCATCAATCATAATCCATCCTGTCGAAATCAAGTATCAATCATAATATATAAAATTCTGAGTCTTAAAATTTTTAGACTAAATGAACAATGCCATTTAAATCACAGTCAATCATGATGCTATGATGATGCAAGGTTTTAAAATCAAACATAACATCAAATGTCGTCACCTACTTCGACGTGAGATCACCCAACTCAAGCATGTAATCTTCTTAGCTTGTACGTTTAGATGTACCTGTTAGTACCACAATATTATTTTGTGTTATTTATTATATTATAATGGAATTTATGATGATCCAACCATTGGATCATCCTCTAAGATCTCTAATTATGATTTGGTTCTTAATTTAGTCTCATCTCATGTCCATCTGTTTGTTTTTGTGTGTATCTAACGTTTATATCTTAATCTAACGATCAGATCATCCTCAGATCAATAATTTTCCAAGATCTGGTTCAAACCAATGGTCTAGATCAATTTCTAGGGTAGTCAAGCTAATATGCCCCTTAGAATCCTTATTTATTATCATACTTTATCTCCTTGTTCAAGTCTTGAGGCCCGATCACCCTTTGGTCAGTTGGTTCTAAGTTATTAATTAATATTTTATAATTTAACATATCTAAAAGTGGTCAAATGTAGGTTTTCAAGCTAAATCTAGGTCCGCTTCGTTAAGATGATCGCAACGGATGTTTCTAATTGTGATTTGGACTTCTGTAGCTATCAAAATCAAGTTTTTTGTGAAAATATTTTATAAATTAATATTATTAATTTATAGAGGGGTCGGGTGGGCCGGTTGCACTAGTTTACATCGGCAGCCCCATTTTACACTGGCACTGGGGAAGACGACTGGAGTCAGTCATCACCGGTGTCGCTACAGGTGCTCAAATTTTGTGATTTTTGCACCATTTTGCTCGGAATTTCATGTATTTTTCAGTTTTACTACCTTTGACTGATTTTGCCAAAATTTTGAGTTTTTACTGGATTTTTCTCATGTTCCTAAAATTTCTCCTACGTATTGTTCTTCGTGATTTTCGGCTTCGTCCACCGTCAGATTTTCCTCAAACTTAAAGGGTTTGTTCTTGGCTTTCTTATACACTAGATGGATGGTGCGATCCCCGTTTTAAGGTTGTTTTATCAACCTATTTTTACATCAACAGTATAGCACAGAGTTCCTGGAAGAACTATGCACCCATGTCGTTTTCTGGCATTAACAGGTGCGAAATCCTAATGCATATGCCACAATGGAAGGGGGGAAAGGGGTTGAGGCTTACCTTGGTCGATCTGAGGTCATTGACGCTGCCGGAGAGCTTTTCCCGGTGAGAAATTTCCAAAACCCTAGTTGCTGGAAATTAATAAGCACAGGAAGGGTTAGAGGGAATGGAGAAGATGGGGAGTAGGAGTTTGAGAGAGGAAGGGCTTGCAATCAAAGGAGGAGGAGTTTTCCCTTTATACGCCACCCATCGATGATTTTTTTGCCAAAATCGCCGGATCTGGTGAGGCGTGTAGAAGGGGGGTGCCGTTATCAAAATCAACCCCTTGTAATTTGGCCTTTCCAAATTACCAATTTGTCCTTCTAACTTCAACGGCTCATAACTTCTTCGTTTGAGCTCCGTTTTTCGCTTTTTTCATACTGTTCAATTCCTCTCTACGTGTACTTTCTAATTTTTGAGTTTTTAGGACCAATATCTATACATAAAATTTTTAATTTAATTTATTACTAATTTATTATTTAAAATTTGAGGATATTATATTGGGTCATCTTCCTCGTTGGTGAGCAATAGAACCTGTAATTGACGATTCTTGCAATGGTGTCTGGGATGATGACTTTTGTCGTAGTGATAACACAAAACCTGGGCATGGCACTGTTGCAATTCCGTGTTGGTTAGTTGTCAAAGAGATTCTCGTTGTTCATTGATAGAATCATTGGCATGTTGATCGCAGTCGGTCTTTGTGTGTAAGCTCTTCTAACGATCGGTGCTGTGGGAGAGGAAGGAGGGCAAATTATGATTTTGCCCTTAGCACCCCCTTCTGTCAACGAGGCTTTTGGGTAAAACGGACTAGGCCTAGATACTCATGGCCCATTGCCCAAGGGCAGATGAGGGCCTTTATTTGATCCAGGGCATTATTCTTCTCTTCGATTTTATGGGCCAGTTCCATAAGCCCAGCCAATGATGTAGGCCTAAATATCTTAACCTCGGCCTTGATCTCCTCCTTAAGCCCATTCATGAAGTCTCCTTTTAGCAGATTGCCTAAGAGATCTACTAAGGGACTGAAGAGAAGCTCAAACGACAAGAGGTAGTCGGAAACACTCCCGAGTTGCCTCAGCGCTAACAGTGATTTGTAGTCGTCATCCGACTATGATGAGCGAAAGCTTTGAAGCAGAGACGACCGGAAAGAAGACCATGATTGGAAAGGAATCCGTGACTCTACCCATTGGAAACAGTGGAGAGCTTCTCCCTCTAAATAGACGGTAGCTACTGCCACCCTCTCCTTGTCACTGATCTGATTCCCCTAAAAGTAGCACTTCGCATGGCAAAGACACCCATAGGGTTCCTTGCCATCAAATACGGCAAATCCAGTCTCCGAAAATGATGTTCAGGATGAGGCTGATCCATCGATCCCAACGGACTCCGTTTGTCGCCGCTGGAAATCTCACTGACTTAGGTAGCCCTCATATTTCCATGCTCCACCTCCGGCTCTTCTTTCCTTTTTATCCAATCTCGGATCTCTAATAGGTATTCTTCGAAGGCTGTAACGTTGGTTTGTAATGGACCGATGTTTTCCTTCATGTGACCGATCTCTCCTCTGACTCCTTCAATCTCCTTCTCCAAGAGTTCTGTTCATTGTGACCTGGTTCTAACCATGCCCCACGATCAAACAGCTCTAATACCAATTGATAGTTCAATTGGTAGAAACAAGTCTTTTGATTGATCAAGGTGATGATTTCCAACAACAGGTGATTCAGTGACAAAAATAAAAGTGAGTAGATACAGTTGTCTGTATTTGACAACAGAGTGTAGTATAAGGAGAGAAGAAAGAAAGAAATCTAGCAGTCCCTAGCTTTCGAGGAGCTAGAACGTCCCTTACGCCATCCTCCTCCCCTCCTATCTCCTCTCCTCGCTTTTGTATGTTTCTTCTTCCTATTTTTTCCCCCAAAACTTTTGCCCTCTCGGATTCTCCTTGATCTTCTCTAACTGAATTCCATAACAGACTCTCTATGTGCCTGCTGTCCTTATTTTCTCCCAACAACAGAAACCTTCTGCTGCCCATGTCAATTACGATGTGGATCTGCCCTTCTTGCGTAGAACTTCCCGAAGTGACCCTTAGGTGTAACATTGGGTGTAAGTTTTGAATATATCACATACGTTACCCACTTTATCCGGGTCAATAGTAGAGATTGGTTTCTGCTAGGACCTGGTATTTTGCACCATCTTAACAATGATTTGGGCTTTTCTATGAGATAGTCCATACCCTTATATCTGATAATATCTTTTGCTATAAAGCACGTGCTGAAACTGGGAGGTAAAATGAGTAAAAGATAATTTGTCGCCTTCAGTTTATTATCCTTTTTTATTTCTATATGCTGTATAACTTAATGCAATCCTATGTTGCAGAGCCCACAATCAGCTGTTATACCTTTCCAAATATTGGGTGGAGAAGCTCAAATAGTTCAGGTACCTGGCCCATAATTATTTCTGTTCCTTCTTAACATTCAGACAATTTTCTGTCCATTTTTTATCTGAATTTCATAACTTTCTGATAATGGCTTTGGTATTTCCACGTGCAGATAATGTTAAAACCACAAGAGAAGGTTATTGCAAAACCTGGTAATTTTCATCTCTGTTACTAATAATTTAACAAGGATAGTATGCCATATGAACAGATGCTATTCTTAATAATTATTAGCCTCCTTTGACCATTCAGTTCTCACTAGGTACACCACTGGCCAGGCAGCCCTAATTATTAGCCTCTTTTGACCATTCAGTTTTAACTAGGTACAGGCATTAGCCTTTTACTGATCAATGAAGTGAAATATGTTGCTTCAGATTGGGAAATCTTATAATGGAAATGACCAGTATTCTAGCAATTCACTTCCTTCAATTTGATTGTTTGATAAAATAATGGAGATGCCTTAAAGCATGCACATCGCTCGCAGTAATCTTCATATTAGGCACACCAGCAGTTTTCTTGATATTTTGATTTTATGCAATGTCTCATGTCTGTGGGATTATCTCTTTACTATCTCAGGTTTGGGAAAATTCCTGGCTAACCTTAGACCCACCTAAAGTTTGAATGAGAACATTAACCTGTTGGGGTACGATGCTAAACCATAATCTTGCATTGAGGTTGCCATATGCGAAGAAAGCAAATTACTCAGATGTGACAAAAATTTATTCACCGCTGAAAATGCAACCCATTTGAACTGTTTCATAATCCAACGGTTTCTTGAGCACTTTGACCACAGAGCTGATATTGTAACTTATGCTTAGATTCTTAATATTTAAACCAAGTTGTGGGTGCATGTGTGGTGCAAGTTGCAACCTATGGTTAAAACCATTTTGGGCACTTAACTCACACCTAGAACTGATGTGAACATGATCGGTACCTTTATTTTGGAACTTAAGAGCATTTAACATTTCACATGCTTGTTTCATTTAGCATCTATACATGTTTTTAGTGTATTATCGAAATCCATTTTTGTTACTTGTTAAATGGCCTTGACAGCTTAGTTTCCGGGTTCTACTTTTGATGTTTGAAGTAAGATGTAGGTTCCATGTGCTATACATCTGGATCCATTCAAATGGAGAATGTGTATGCCCCTGAAAATGAAGGAGGTCTGTGGCAATGGCTTTTCGGCAGGACCATGACTAGTGTAATTCTTCTCAATCCTGGTCCACATGATGGATTTGTTGGAATTGCTGCTCCATCTTTCGCGCGAATATTGCCGGTAATGTCTTTATAACACAAGCCTCATTTCCTAAATAGTCAATATAACTAACTAATAAATTTTCTCTTTTATCTCGTTCACCACTGTCTTCATATTTTAGAAATTTAGTCGTAATTTTAATGTTTATGGTAGGGTTACTGTTGGCCTTTGTTTCTTTCTCTGTCTTCCCCTGATTTACTTGTTCTGTTGTATAGATTGACCTGGCAACTTTTGGTGGAGAACTTCTTTGCCAGGTAGCTCAACTGTCAACTTATTGATTCATAAGCTACCTTTTATTCAAGAATGTTTGTTTGGGTTTTCTTCCCATTGACTCAAGTTGGTTATATTGTCAATACTGCTCTTCTATTTTATTTTTCCTGTTCTGAGGTCATTTGACTTTGTCAAAATGGTTATTGTAGGCAGATGCATTTCTTTGCTCCATCAACTATGTCAAAGTCACCAGCACAGTTGACCAGAGGGCGCGTAATGTTGTCGCTGGAGCAGAGGTTAGACTAAACTGATACTGGTTGCTTCTTGATCTTGCATTCTGTTGATTCACTCTTCTGCTTGGTTGATTGTGTTACTTCTCTGCCAGTTTGCTTTATTGCCTAAAGTTTATGATTTTTGTAGGGAATCTTAAGGCAGAGGCTAGAAGGTCAAGGACTTGCATTCATTGTTGCTGGTGGATCTGGTAGCCTTCTCTTTCCTGAGTTCTTGAATTTTCACAATTTTTTTTGGATTTCATAGAACAGAGTAACAATATTAGCTTTTTGCGGGCTTACATACTACTACTTGATCCAAGTCCTTTGTTTTCAGACCTGTTTTACTACTCCTGATTCTTTTCCCATTATGTGGATCCTGTTTTTGCAATAGCCGTCTCATATACTCCTACGCACACTCGTTTGATGCAGCTTTAGCAAATTTTAATTTATTTATTTTCATCATTTTCACGTGTCATTTTATATGCTAAGTATTTAGCTATTTTATGACCATAGATGCAAATTTTATGGTTCACATGCATGTATTTGTACCATATCTTCCATATTCTGTTAATTTCTTTTGAAAATTGCATTCAGCATTATCATATTCCTCTTGAGTTTTTTTTTTGGCCAGCCATGATTTAACATTCTTTTGTTTGTGTCGAAGTCACATATGCTGGCTGAGTTGAATTCTCTTTGCATTCTTGCATAATGTTCCTTCAATCATTAACTTTCACGGAGTTGGGTGTAAATGGAACCTTTTTATTGAAAATTTTTTCTCATTAAGCTGACAAGATATGTATATGTTTTTAATACGGCAAGACACTATGCATAAAAGTAGTCTGAGAAAAATACCAGTAGGCTTCTGAAGAATTCTTTGCCCAATACTGTATATAAACTGCAGGTTAAAACTTTAGGAAAACCTTGTTCCGATAATGGGATTTAATTTATTAAGCAAGTTCCATGTGTTGTTGATAGCTTTTGGGAAATTAGTGGAACACGCTTTAGTCGCAGAATATAGAAGTGTAAACAAATAGTCCGAACTTGCATGCTTCCTGCTGAACCTGTCTGTTTGTTCTGCTACTTTGATCATTTAGTTTCTAAATACTCAAAGTTATTTAGCTAATTACAATGGTGTTCATGACATGATTCTGTAACTAGATCCTTGTTAAATTGTTAATTCTTAGATTTCTTGCAAGTCTCAGGTAGAAAACTTTGAACCTCTTCTCTTCTTCTGACCCACATTTTGTAGCAGTTATCAAGACACTAATAAAGTTCCTGACAAAAAGGAAATATGCTGCAGATTGACACATTGTTTGCATCAAATGGAGAAACAATTTGGTTCACTTTGATATGTACTACAACAATGAAAAGGTTGGCTGATGATATCAGAGTTTCATTAAGCAGGAGAACGCTGAAGTTCCTACCCAAGCTGTTGGTTACTGTTTGGAATTTTTTCTCCATTTCTTATTGTCAGGATCAAAAGTTTTCTGAGTTGATTGAAAAGAGAATGAAAACATTTAATGATCCTGTTAACAAGTCAAGATATTTTATCAGTGTTCTATTCACTAACTTGAAATCATCAGTCTTTGGAGTTTTCTGTGATCGGCAGGTGGCACTCAAACTGAAAGGAAAATTCTATAGGATGGTTGTAAGGCCGGCCATGCTCTTTGGATTAGAGTGTTGGGCAGTTAAGGAACAATATGTACATAGGATGAGTGTAGCCGAAATGAGGATGTTAAGATGGATGAATGGCTAGGCAAGAAAGCATAGAATTAGAAATGAAAACATTAGAGAAACTTAGGAGTAGCACCAATAGGTGACAAGATGAGGGAAGATAAGATTTAAATGGTTTGGACATGTCTAACGCAGACCAAAACAGCATCGGTTAGGACTGAGTCAATCCAAGTCAAAGGCTCTAAAAGGCAAGAGGAATGCCTAAAAGGACATGGATAGAAGTGGTAAGAAAATATTTAAAAACTTTTGGACTAAATGAAGCTATGACACTCGATAGAGGGAAGTGGAGGAACAAGATTTGTGGGGCCGACCCTTATTTTGGATAAGACTTTGATGATGATGATGATCTATTCACTTACCTGATTTTAGATAAAAAGGCCTGGATAAATCTACCTTAGGGATAAATGTGCACCAATATAATGATGAGTGGAATATTTCATATCAACAAAAGGTTGAAATTCATTTCCAAAATGTATTCTAGCAGAATAAGTGGACTTGTTGAAATTCATTTCTATAAAATGATCATTGGGCTAGAGTTGGAATTATTTTCCCATCTGGTCTTTATTAAAGGTTGAATTCATTTCCAAAGTGTGGTGTAGCAGAATGAGTTGACTAGGTTTGTTAACAACTCAATGGATTTGATCTTTATTGAATATTGAAATTTGTTCATCACTTGAGCTTGAAAATGACTAGATTGTCATGTTATGGGCACTACAGCTTTAACCCAGTGTAGGTTTTGATTGTTCATCCCTTTCTAATCTTAACTTGGTTTGGACATTTCTCTGGGCTAGTTGTACAGAAAAATCTTGAAGCGGGAGAAGTGCTGGTTGTTGATGCGGCCTGCATCGTTGCTGTGACAAGTACAATTGATTTGCAAGTGAAATACTCTGGATCAATGAGACGGGTCGTCTTTGGGGTGAGTTATGAGCAATGCTGGCTGTTTTTCTTCTTAGCTTTATGATGATGCTTCTTGAATATATAGTTTTAAACTTCTGATTTGCAAGATTTTCCATAACCTCTATTGCTTTCTAATTCTTTTAATATTACTTTCTTCTGTTTTTTAACTGACATACTGTGGAACATTTAAATTACTGTGTTCTTATGTCATGCAAGATGGCTTTCATGTCAGTGTTGTTCCTTCATTTCTAAAGGAAGTACCGGTCCCAGAAAGTAAAATGACAAGCATGTACCTAAAGCTGCCAAAGCTTGGTATCAGGGACTTGACATACTTATGCATGCTATTCAGATGCATCATCATATTGTCAATTATTATGATTATGGTTATGATTATTATTTAATTGAAGAATTACAGAGCAAATCACTCACTCACACACCCTCCTATATCTACTCCCCAGCCAAAGGGGAAAGCAGCGACTTGAACCTGTAACCAAGTGTACTTCAGGGGAAAACTTGTTTTTCGAGCAATGGGTGCTTAACTGGTTTAAAAGGCGGCCTCTTCCCCAGCCAAGAGGTTACGGGTTCGAATCCCCTCACCCACCAACTTTCACCCAAAAAAATGAAACAATAGAACTCATTTCTTGGGAAATATTAGCTGACAGTCATTCCATTCTGCAGTTGAACTGAGTTCACACGTTATGGAGATTCAAGGCTCAATCAGGTCTGATTAGGTTTAGCAAAATCCATGGCTGGAGTCTGATTCAAGTGTAAAAATTGCTTGACTTGAGCATTTTATTTGCTCAGCTAGCAAAATATTGTACCTGATAGATTTATTTATGTATTGAGTCTGAAAAATGTTTCAACTGTGTTGCGTATTAAAGAATTGATTTTGCATGTTTAGTGGAGTTCACTGCTGCTTTCTTAAGCTGATGTTTTGAGCTTGAGATGGTCTTTTAGACTCCAATAAAGTTTCTTTTCCAAAAATACCTGCTGGTAATTTTTTATGTAAAGTACCTGATAAATTTTTTTATGCTTAATCTTGCAGGGCTAGAATTTATTAATTGCTGCTGCTGTATTACGCTGATGTTTTGAGACTCCAATAAAGTTTATATTTTCTGAAAGTTCCCGGCAATAATTTGTTATATAAAACACCTGATAATCTTTTATGCATAATGTTGCAGGGCGAGAATTTATTGACAGCAGTTCTAACTGGACCAGGCATTGTCTTTGTTCAGAGCTTACCTTTCTACCGGCTTTCTCAGCGAATAGCAAGGTAATTTAATCTATTGTTAGGTGATGATAAGTGGCTGTTTGCACTCCCCCATTGGTTTCTGCCAACTGCATTATTTTAGTTTTAGTTGGAAAACTACTAGAAGTCCAGGGAGACAAAAATAAAGAATACATCTGCAGGGTTTCCTTGTAAACAAAGGGGAAAATTTATCGTTTTCGTTTCCTCATAAGTTTTTTTATAAAGGGAGATATTATATAGTGTCCGCTGGTATAAACTTAAGGTTTACATCCGCAGCAAGAACTAAATGGGAGCATAACATTTTGTGATCCGAACCATCCATCAGCTGGACCCTATTTTAGCACACAAGGTCTTGAAACTCCTTTTATGTGGAACAATGCCGAACGTTCAAAATGTCAATATTTTATTTTCATTGCTCAAGCTTCCTCAGCTGCCCACTATGCACACAAGAACATCTGTAGGAATGGAATTTCCACTGGAGAAGTTTTATGGGCCTGGCTTATCTTAAAGTGGGGCCAGCATGTGAACGGTTTGGATCACAAAACAGCCAGGAAGCACATTTAGATATTGACTCAGTGTTAACATCCTTGGATTTTCTAGTTCTACAGGCTTTTTCTGATGAGGTAATATATTTGTGCAGAGCCGTGACAGCACCAAACATGAGAGAAAACCCGAAGTTCTTCATCCAGATTGCTATCTTCTTCTTTCTCGCTTATATTCTGATAGTGTCGTCCTTGATCTTGACAGATGCCTGACCCTTTTTATATTACCCTTTCTTGGCCAAATTTCTAACCATTTTCCTTTGTTAATTAATACAAAAAAATTTCTCTCTATATAGTTGGTAATTTTAGAGAGGGTCATCGCTGTTTAAGTTATTGAAATGTCAAATTGATCCTTGAGGGAAATGCCTCAAGTGTCTCAGGAATGATTGCCAGTAACAGTTACAAATTTGGAAAGAATATGAGTCAATTTCAGTTAGTTGCCATATCTGTTTAGCCCATATGATATATCCTTTGAACTGCATGCATCGTTTCATTTATTGATTTTGCTTGGGCAATTATATGGTGTTAGCTGTGATGCATGCAAGAGTGCATGCAGGATCCATCATTGGACGGGGGGCGCTCTGTAATTGTGAACTCCAGCTTTCTCCCTTGACAGGCCGTGGGCTGTTATCGTGTTGTGTCAGGTGTAATATGAGGCCTTTTCGAGGCTAGAAAACATGCCCCAAGAAGTAGCTGGTGCAGTGGGCCAAGGTCTCTATCAAATGTCATTGGCATGATGATTGACACCCTTAATGGAGGTTATACCATGCTGTGTAGCCTGAAAATTTTATTTTTCAATTAGCTTGGCATTGGTACCCAATAGAGGAGAATGGAGGAACAAGATTATGTGGCGGTTTTGATGATGATAAATTTGCCTGGCATTGAGTGTATCCAGCGGTATAACCGTGTCATCTATTTTGAGACCCAGAACCGAGATGATGTAGCAATTGAACTCTCTCTTGGGCGCTGTTTTAGTTTAGAGATGCTCTTAGGTATTGCCCAATACAAAATGTGGCCTTGAAGATGCATGGTTTCGACCTAGAACTGCTACTTAGGCCTTAGAATTCCTGACAAGCTCCATCAGTAGTCCGTTTTATATGAGACGCTGGCAGGGATAATCATTCCGGTCCTGGGAGAGGTGACTACATCTGAGGCAAGAGAAGCCCTACGAATCACTGACACGATAGCAGGAGCCGCACCCTAAGCCCAGCTTCTTGGAGCTGCATTTCACTCATACCGTGAGTCCAATTGTGTCACACAGATGGAGAGAGAGATTCTACCGTAGAAAGCTTTCTTTTGGAAAAAAAGAAAGAAAGTATGTTGGTCGAAGCTCTTCATCTGATTTGGCTATTTGAGATGGCATGTGTTCCAAAAACTGCATCTATTGGACACCTATGACCAAACTTCTAGTACACATTGGGTTGTGAAGCGAATAGTTTTGAGTCTTTCACTACAACTTCAAAATTTGCAAGAATCATAGTGACAGGTGTCCGATATACAAAGAATTTTCAGACCGGAATTTAGGATAGCCCGAATTAGACTAACGACTTGGATCACTAATATAAGTAGTGAGCCCAATTTGCATTCTTTCCATGGAAAGTTTGTCATGGTAGAAATTTGAGAGAGAGCTTGGATAGTTGAAATATACATGCAATGAGCTCAACTTGCATTTGTTTTCCTCATGGATAGCTTTTCATGGTAGAAAGCTATGGAAAGCTTGAGCGAGAGAGTTTTAAAATTTTTCCTCTATTACGTGTCATGGCTTCATGTAGTCTTAGAGTTTTTAAATTTTTTTCTCACCACTTTTGGGCTTTTCCCTTGGCTTTTTAGAAGCATAAACTTGCATCACCTCACTCTTAACCAGTGCTCTTTTTGGTCTCCGTTGGACATTTCCAAACTATCTAAATCTAATTTCCTTTATCTTGTTACCTATTCTTAAGTTTCCTCTAATATTTTTATTTTTATTTCTATCCTTTCTTGTCTTGCCACTCATCTATCTCAATATTCGCATTTTGGGAATGCTCATCCAATGTAAATATTGTTCATTAATTGCTTAACACTCTGATCCTTAGACTATGGTTGGCCTTACAGCCATCTTATAGAAATTTTCTTTTATTTTAAGTGGTACCTTTTGATCATACAAAACTCTAGAGATGTAACTCCAATTGCAACCTACTTGGATTCTTCGAGTAACCTTCCTCTCAATATCTTCACTCTCATGAATTATTGATTTTAAGTATCAAAAGTATTCTTTTAAGAGAACTTCTTGGTTATTAATTTTTACTAGTGCTTTACACCATCTCTTTTACTTGCTAAAATTGCATCTCATATACTCTACTTAGTTTGACTAGTTTTAAATCCTTAGATTCTAATGCATCTCTCAACAACTCTACCTTTGCGTTTACAACATCTCTTGTTTTATTAATTAAAACTATATCATCTGCAAATAACATGCACCATGGAATCTCCTTATGTAAATAGTTTGTTAACTCATCTATAACCAACATGAAAAATTACTAGTTCAATGTTGATCCTTGGTGCATTCCTATAGTAATAAAAAAATCACTGATTTTTTTGCTAGTGGTCCTAACATTTGTTCCCACTTCCTTATACATATTCTTAATTATATTTATATACTCTTGTGAAATTCCTTTCTTACCCAACACCTACCATATTAACTCTTTGGGACTACTATCATAAGCTTTTTCTAAGTCAATAAAGACCATGTAAAGGTCTTTTTTCATCTCCTTCTATTTCTTTATCAATTGTCTAAGCAAGAAAATAAGTTACATAGTAGACCTCTCAAGCATAAAATTAAATTGGTTTTCTGATACACTTTGTCTCATGCTGTACCTTCTTTTACATTACTCTTGCAAAAGTTTCGTGGTATGTCTTATATGTTTGATCCCTTGATAGTTAATGTAACTATGTATATCTCTTTTATTCTTATAAAGTGGTACAATATAGCTCTTCCTCTATTCAGGTAGCATTTTCATCAATTTTATAATACCGTTAAACAACTTTGTCAACCAAATTACTCTAGTGTCTCCATGTACTTCTAAAAACCTCTATTGGTATACCATCGAGCTCTAGGGTCTTTCTTGATTCCATCTGCTTCTTTCACTTAAGGTATTCTACTCCTACAATCATACCTATAATGTCCACTATTATTTGGGTTTTATGATACTTTCAATTCCTATATTCTCATGGTAATTATCATTTAGCAATTTTAGAAAGTTATTTTTCCATTTTTGTTTGATCTCGTTAACTTTGACTAGTACTCTTTAGTCATCACTTCTTATATACTTAATGCCGTTTAAGTCCTTACTATTCATTTTTCTTACTTTTGCGAGTTTAAACACATCTTTCTCATCTTCTCTTGATCATAGTTCATCATATCCTTTGAGTTTAGCCTCGCTTATTACTCTCTTAGTAACCTTTTTAGCATTTTTATATTGTTCAAAGTTTTCATTATTTTTAGTCCTCTCATGCGTTAAAATGCACCCATTTCTTTTTAATAACTTTTTACACTTTTTTACTCTACTACCAAGTTTTCTTTGTTGGTTGCTTTTTACATTTAGATCCTCTTAAGACATTTTTTGCCTTTGTTGGTTGCCTTTTCTTGATCCTAGATCATCATATGCTTTGAGTTTAGCCTCACTTATTATTCTTTTAGCAACATTTGTATTCTTTAATAACTTTTTGCACTTTCTCATTTCACCTCTGAGTTTTCTTTGTTGGTTGCCTTTTATATTTTAATATTTATAGGATATCTTTTGCCACTTTCTTAATGGACATGTCCATATTAATCCACGTGTTGTTTACTTATGTTTTATTGTTTTTGTTTTATAAAGAAGGCTTAGATACCATTGAAAATATATAGCAAAGAGCGATTGCAAGACAGCAACGCTTTATATGCGAAGATTTGGCTCGGTACTATATCGATGACATCTTCTTGAAGAAATTTCAAGGTCAATGCCAAATTACTGATGCAGAGTTGTAGGCTAATGAGTCGGACAGTCGAAAGATTATCAGCTTCCTGCAAAGGATGTCAACCATCTTTGATCTTCACAGCATATGAGACAAGAATCGCTCTCTACTTGCGTTCTATCTCAATTTATTCAAATTTATAGTTCGTTTCTTAATCTGTATGTCGCTGATAGCTGAATTACGTCTCCCTTCCGAACAACCTGTGACTGCAGCACCAGAGAAATGCATTCCTCGTGGCAGCGCAACAATAAATCTCTGATGTGAGGATATGAATGAACGCGGAGCAATAATTTCAGGCTCAGAAACTAACGCAAAAATTTGCAAATCAAACTACGAAAATAAAATATTCAATGCAACACCACTTACTGTAAGAGACGATTGGGGGTTACTTCTCTCTCTCTCTCTCTTCCCTCCGCCATGAAAGGGGAAAAGGTCTAACTTCTGCAACGAGATAAACAGGCAACACGGACTTCTTATATGATGGTCGTCCGACCAAGTATATATTTGTTACGGCAGTTCATAAGTGGGACCACAGTTTGGTGATCAAGACCGTTTAGTTTTCAGGCCTGCTATAATGATGGATTGGAGAAATTGAACAAATCGGAGGGTTTAAATTGTCTACTTAAATGGTCCTACCGAGTAGAGAACAATTTAGAAGCTTGGCAATCTTAAGGAATGGAACGATTCAATCAGATTTAGTTATTAATTGATCATAGAATCTTGACCATCGAAGGCAAATATGGTTTTAAGCGTCCGATCTTAATCTGATTGTTTAAAAATAGTTAAATAGTTTAAGATCTAACTTAACTGTTGATAAGATTAAATTACCCTAAAAATTCATGAAAATGTACTTATTCTTGTCAACATAATGAGAACAAAAATAAATAGTGAAGGAATTATATACATATAACTAAAATCTTGTAAGGTTGAAATGGTATTCCTTTCTAATTATTGTTTGAACGTCCAACAAAGAAGAATTAGTGGGAGGAAAAGAAATACTTGATTTAGATTAATTTTTAATATTTAGTAACCCTTATGAAACCTCTCTATCACCTAACATGGAGTCTTGGGAGTGTAAGTATATATAATAGAGGCCTCTCATTTATTATTCGATATACTAGTTTCTATAACTAAAAAGGTGAATTAATATAAACTATATTTAATACTAAAGTAAATTGAGTTATTTGAGAATAAAAAAATTGATTCAACTCCCTCCCTTACAAGTAAGAGAGAGTGTGTTTTTTTTTTTTTAAATAACATAATAATATATAGATAAAAGATTACTTTTTTGTTAAAATAAAAGAATTTAATTACTAAGATAGACATTATTAGACAAATAAAAGTAAGGGCGCATTATAGTTGCGTCGTTTTCTTTTCTCTTTTTTTTGTAGGTGGTCAATTGAAAAACAACAATGAAACAACTAAACTAGTGAGGGAATCTTAGCACAAGAATGCCTCTCATATCAAGGTTCTAACAATGAGTCAAAAATATGCAAACTAAATGCTTGTACCTTATGTTTCTTTGCAAAATTGCCATTAAATTTTGGTACATTTGCAAAAAAGTTCAATATTTTTTGGGTTTTGCAAATTTGTCATTAAGTTTTGGTGAGCTATGCAAAATTGCCGTTCTATTAGGTTTGCATCCTCGTCTATTATTAGTTTTTACGAAGTTTCAATATTACCCTTCTCTAACAGACCTATTACCTCCCAAACGCAAACATGATTAAGTTATCGACTTTTGTCATTAAGTTCAATGACTTCCTTATGAAAAATCTATATGAAAATTAGTATCTAGCACAATTCAAAAACAAAGAATCTAATGATAAAGTTAGATTATAAAAATAAAAAAAAATATGGTAGTGAAATATTCAATCGTAAATATACCATGTTCACCAACCTGCACATAGCACCTGCTACCTCATAGATGCAGATCATTAAGTTGAGAATTTTGCGTATGATTTCTTGCTTTCTTAATTAACAAAAATCTCTTAATTAATTTTGATAGATAAAATACTGAGAATAAGAAGACCCAAGTTTTAGATTTCTAAATTTTATTTATAAAGATATTGAACAAAGAGCTTAAAGTATGCTATTCATAGTTGTTAGTAAGAACAATAACAACACTTTGCTTATGTTTTAAACTTAAATTTTTATTTAATTATTGTATATTTGATTGATTCAAAGCATTGATTATGCTATAATTTGTGTTAGTAAGAGTATTATATCAGTTTTTGATAAAAATTAAAATTAAAATTGTTGAATTTCATTTAAAAAGCTTAATAGGTATTGTTGCACATGTTGGTGACATGGTATTTTTGAAATTGAATATCTCACTATTGATTAATTACTGTTGAAATCTAACCATATCATTAAATTCCAAGTTATTGAATTATATTAGGTACTAAGTTTGCTAAAACTTTCTATCAAAAAGTCATTGAACTTAGTGGCCAAAGTCAACAATTTAATCATGACTAGGTTTGTGAGGTAGTAGGTATTGTTGCTCAGGTTGATGAACATAATATGCTTGTAATTGAATATCTCATTACTGGTTGGTTTTTGTTAAAATCTAACCATACCATTATATTTTTTATTATCAAATTGTATTAGGTGCCTAGTTTCATTGAAACTTTCTATCAGAAAGTCATTGAAATTAGTTGACAAAATCCTCAATCAAATCTGAGTCAGTGAGGTAGCAAGTATTATGGACAAGTTAATGAACATGGCATATTTTCAATTGAATATCTAACAATTTGTTGGTTTTTTGAAATCCAACTTTACAATTAAATTCCTTGTTATCGAATTGTGTTAGATACCATATTTCACTGAAATTTTACCGAAAAGTCATTGAACTTAGTAGCCCAAGTCAGTAACCTAATCACATTTACAGTTGTAAGGTAACATGTTTGTTAGAGAAAGATAATATCGAAATTTTGTAAAAACTAACAACACAGGAGGATGAAAATTTAACTTAATAACAATTTTGCAAAGCTCACCAAAATTTAATGACAAATTTGCAAAACTTAAAAAATATTGGACATTTTTACAAATATGCCAAAACTTAATGCCATTTTTACAAAATACCCTTTTAAAAATAAAGAAAATAATTAGAATCATTCAATTGGTGTGATTTCTTGTAATTGGTGTGATTTCTTGTAATAAGGGCAAAGATTTACTGAATGAACAAGACGTATAGCTTAGATAAAAATGGAGACCCAATGCACAAAGCTCTTACATATGCAAGATCTGGGAAAAGGCAAACCAACCTTATCTTACATTTTGCAAAAAATTGTTCCCACATTTTGAGCCCATGACCTCCAATTCATAGTAAAAAACTCCATCATTACACTAAGGCTTCCCTTCAAGATGAATAGCTTAGATCTAAAAAAAGGGACAGCTATGGTGCACGAAGCTCCTGCCTATGCGGAGTCCAAGAAAGAGGCATACTACAAGAGCTTATAGTAGTCAGCCTTACCTTGTATTTTTACAAGAGGTTGATTCCACGACTTGAATCCATGACCTTAAAGTCATGCGACAACTTTTACCGTAGCGCCAAGGCTCACCTTCTAGATAAATGGCTTAGATCTAAGGGGAAAAAATTAAAAATAAGACATTGGCTTTAGCATTTGAAAATACCAGGACTTTCTAAAAATATATTATGATCCTAAGTGGGGCCTACTAGGGCCCCAACAATGATTTGTCCACCATGATAACAAAACTCCCTTGCAGTCGTTCCAGCTGAAAAACCTACACTTACAATGTATATACATCTTGCAAAGGAATTAATGGAAACGATATCCAAACACTGTACAGACGAGACTGATCCAAGTCCCTTGTATATGAATTATATATTAGAGTCAAGTAGGGAAGCACAAGAAGACTCATTTAACAAATCAGAGTACAAGGCTAGGAGGGTTTTCACCCTGAGCTGGCCGGATATCTTGGGAGAATTCTTCTAAGGCAGGTTCTCTGAAGAGCTTTGATAGATCTCGTCTGCATGCGCAGTGGGTACGTATACAGCATCTATCAGCGAGCTATGGGTACGCCCATAGAATAGATAAACAAATACTCCAATCAAAAGCCATATGGAAACACGGACCCAGGTGCCAGTGCTGAGAATGTTTAAACAGTAATGTCAGTCCATAATATGGAATCTCAATGCATGCCAAGTAGTTTGAGGATCAGTTTGATACTCAAAAGGTTTTATTCTAAAGCATATTGAAAAGGGAACGATGGAAGTGAAATGATAAACGGCGGCCCAGTGTACGAAGCTCCCACATAAGCAGGGTCCAGGGAAGAGGTGGACTAAAGGGTCTCTAGTACGCAGCCTTTGCATTTTTGCAAAAGGCTGTTTCCACAACTCAAACCTGTGACCTCAAGGTCACTTGACGACAATTCTACCATTGTGCCAAGGCTCCCCTTCAATGGAAGTAAAATGATACAAAGTAAAAAAATGAATCCCAGTCATAAACACACAACCAAAGGACTTAACCAAATGAGGAATATTGTCATGAGAAACACAGATCCAGATACTCCTTTCCCATAATTAAACGCATTGCTGCTATATGCAAATCAAAACACAAAAAACAGCATGAGATATTTGGGGCTTACCCGAGATTAATTAGCAAGTAAACATTTATGAGGATGCAAGAAATGGGTAGCAGCGGAACGAGTGGGCAAATGAACCCTGCAGGCATAAAAGGTACTTATCATGCATCATTTTGAAACTAGTAAGCTGATATACAACAGTATAGAAATCAAACTATGGAAACCATAAATAATTACCTCCTTTATGTCCAAAGTTGTGCTGTGCAACATCTTGATCGATCCAAGAGAGCACAATCAGACCACATGAAAGAAGCAGGCCACCAACTATACATGTTGGGTATCTTATAAGGCTGGCATCAAGACAACCAAGTTAAAGAGTCAGCAGAGCTATCACAAGAAATGAGACAGTCACTTGAGCATCCAGAAATGGGTTGTGAGTGATGCAAATGGAAACACTTAAATTGATTCTTACACTTTCCTGTTAATCCACATATTGGTTTTAATTTTAGCATAGAAGCATTGCAGTTCTAGTTTTTGGCAGAATCAAATGATCCATTCAATATTACCTACGAATCAAGTTGAATCATGAACCACTCCATTCATGGATGATTCTAAGATTACAATCACAAAATATAGGGTAGAGATGGCAATGGGTCCGGCCAAGTGAGGAGACCTGACCCTAATGATCCAAAAAGGTCAGAATTTCTGTGACCTGAGGCAAGCTAGGGTCGGGTCAGGGTCAGCAAAAACTCTAGCCCAACCCAACTCATAGTCTATTTGTCTCAAGATTGAATGCAATATTGCTATTGTGTCAAGCTGATAGGAATGCTTGATCTAAAAATGAAAACGCAACTGGCTGATCAATTATACATCAATATATGGCATTTAGAAAATCAACTCTGTAAGTCAATTTAGTACTGAATTATTCTTCAATGTGTGCTTGCTGTCATCCTTTGTGTTGAGATATAATTGATATGAAAAACTGTGTGAAAGAGACAGCTAGGGTCAAATTAGGGGATCCAACCTGTTTGACCCGTACTGGTCAGGGCTAGGGTTAGAAAATCTTTGACCCGAGGAGGGCTAGGGTTGGGTCAGGGCCAGAGGAAAAGTGCTAGTGTCAGGGTCAGCCAAAATTCAGCCCTGACCCAACCCATTGCCATCCCTATGTACGGGTTTCACAAGTAAGCCATACCCATCAAATACTGGAATGTTCTCCTATAAGAAACCTCTTGTGCTCAACAAGCCGATAAAAAGAGTATGAAGCTTCATATAATGCACCCTCAAAGAAGGGGCACAGAACTGCACCCTAAGCTTCACACAATGAATTTCAAAGTCAATCAGAGGCCACCTCCTTCAAAAGAAGGGGCTATGGCGTACAATATCTCGGTCAATTAATGTGCACTTCAACCTTTTATAAACATGGTTCCAACCAGCACTTTGCCATAAGGCTAAGAGATCACAAAACTAAAAAGATCAAGAGCTTCAAAAAATGACTTACCTTGGCAAGAATTCTGCTGAAGCTGCAGAAGTGAGGAGGAGCACTCCAACACACACAAATGATATGTTCAAAGCCGCTAATCTTCTTCTTTTCTGTTCCTTTAATTTGGCTGCAGCGTTCAACATAATAAACAAAGTCACCTAACAGAAAGGAAATACTTTAATAGAAGTAACACGGGAACATCTAAACTTATCAGACCTCGACCAAAAGGGGAAAAATCACATGAGAAACTGTTAGGATTGAAGTTATCATTACCTTCATCAACTTCCTTCGCGATGAGAGGATAACTAGCTGAAGCTTCAGCATAATTTGGTGGAGGCAGACTGGAGAGCTTCTTGTCATCCTCGAATATGTTCAGATCATTTGTGTCGTCGTCATTTTCCTGAGTACTATATCTTAGTGACACAGAGTCAATAGATTCCTGAAGCGATGATGGCAGAGGTACTTCATCCGGTGGGACATATCTAAGAATCAAAATGGAAATGGCAACGATTGTGAAAGCAAGAAGTGTGCCCACGCTTACCTGCATCAAAGAACATCTAATCTCACCTCTCTACTCCATACAACTTTTGGAAATTTTCAAGGTCAAAAACAGACTGAGACAGTATTTCACATACATCTGCTACTTCTATTACTCAACAATTTCAACAGAACAGTGCCACCAAGACAAGGCTCATTTCAATTGTTTGTGAAAAGTAATTCAGCATGCATGTAGCTTACCATTCCAGCCAACTGAGAAACATCCATACAGAAGGCCAAGATTGCAGCACAGACTCCAGTCACTATTGTGCTGTTCACAGGAACTTGGGAACGTTTGTTAACATCTGAGAAAAATGGAGGTAGCAGACCATCTCTCGCCATAGCCATTACTATCCTAGGCTGTGAAAACACAAATTTCAGGAAATCCGTCACTCAGTGAGTGCCATGCATGAGAGTTAAGCATCCTAATTACACTGGCAATGAATCTCAGAAGCTATGTTAAAAGGAAAAATGAAAAACTTCACTAGACAAACATGCAACCAACAGAATATTGCAACAAGCTCCATTTAGTAATATGATACTTATGTTCCTACTTGTAGGTATGGAAATGGTCATCTCAATGGTATTGAAGTCTGTTTATTCTTCTCTTATCTTTATTTATTTTTTTCACCACTCTAACAGGCAGGGTATTGACCCTATTGAGTATCAACTCAACCACCCTGCAAGAAATAGGAAAAATGAGAGGTACGTTATCAACCCAATTTAAAGTTCTAATATCTTATATCGCAATAAAGTTAGATAGGTTAGCACAGGTGGAGGATTACTAGGTTAATTTAACATTGCCTTATATCGCATTGAAGGCTTGCCATTTAAATTTTCCCAATCTTTTCTGTATTTGGAAAACAACATGTCACTATTTGAATGCACTCATTCAATATCTAAACTTATCTGCCTGGTTCCGATATAAATAAGAAGAAAATTCAGAAATGTTGCACCCGAATACATGGAGTATGGACCATTGTCTGGAAATTTGTCTATTCAGTAGCATCCATGCAACAACTGTATGTGCCAGAGTAGGAAAAGGAAGCAGCACATGAAGTGGGAAGTGAGCAACTTTTTTGAGGGTGGGAAGCAGGAAGTGCCAAGTGCAAGAAAATTACAGAAGTTCAAGAAAAATACAAAAATCCAAAAAATAAGGAAAAAAACAAGGTGTTTTGTGCATTGGGGTTGCAAGTTTGGGTCATGAGCTTCCAGGAAACAAGCTTCTCCAGACAGCTAGAAGCTTCTGGCAAATATGGCTATGACAGTTAACTACTTTGAACTAATTGTATACTGGGTCCAATTGCATCAACCATTCAAATGAATCTGAAGTTATAGGTTTCCTACTGACCTCTTGGTTTTCAATAAGGAACTTAATAGGTTACAGGTTGAGGACTCATGATTTAGTCAGGTGGATCACGAGGAACTTCAGGCCTCAGTGGTTGCCTTAAATTCTTACCCAAGTAGGATCATCTAGATAAGCCATGATTTGGTGGGTTCACGACCTAAATGGAAAAAGTTCTTGGGACTCTTGTGTAAGAATAAAACTTGTATACAAGGGTTAGGGAGAGAAGAAAGATATCTTTATCTTAAAGATAGAGACGTGTTGATAGACTAGAAAGATGTCTTTAAAGATCTCGTAAAATCCAGATCAGATCAACCACAGGAAACATGAGCTATTAGACATAAGTGGGGCACCAATCACAGTGACTGACTGTTGTACATACACTGACCAAATCAACTATGTTGCAGATCCTGAACCAAGCGGGTCATCACCATGGATGGATTAATTGTACTGCACAAAAGAGTCATTCAGAAACAATCAGGACAACAGTATTTCATGATTTACCTGTTGGCTACATGGACCATCTGCCACTTCTCTTCCAAAATATTTTTTTCTCAGTTTTCACTTTTCAGTTCATTTTTTAAGTTATCTTCACATGTAAGCCTGCAGATCAATGGTCCAGATACACCCCTTAAGCATGTCCATCCTGCATATCTTCTGCTTAGTGCTACTAAAATGTCCCTTCTAGATGTTCCTTTTCTCTGAGTGGTAACTATTCCCTTCTTAAACTAAATGCTGATTTGTCCAATAACTTTGTTAAACATTTCTAAGTAGTAATATTGTGTGGTCAATAATACAGAGAAATTCAAAACATTCAGATGCTGGAAACAGCGAGTCAGAGATTGGAAAATATTAAAACCATTCATGAATGATTGAAGACTCCACAGGCTTCATTTTCAGTTAACAGTAAGTTTCACAGATTGTCCTCAACCATTGAATTTCTACTAAAAAACGATTTAAGGTAGGAACTTACCATTTTCAAAACACAAATGCACCTCAAGAGGTGTATTGCCTTGAATTACCAATATGAAAAGTCAAGAAATATCAGGCTAGACACTAATGCATGCCACTGATGTTCATCTTACTGCTAAATCATTTACCTGGGGAAGAATTGAACCCATCAAGGTAGCACAAAGAGCTGTAACTGCTCCAGCTGTGATGATGTACCTAAAGTTAAATACATGAAAATATCAAGTCTGAAACAAAGAGATGTACAGGAAAAGCAGTAAACAGTGGTTGAAGATGAACAAATTTTACAAGTACACAATTCCTTACACTGCCCACTGCATCCCATGGCTGGCAAATGCAGATGAAATTGGAGTGTCTGGATCCATTGCATAATATGGTACAAGGCCAACAATAACAACAGATACCAGCATGTACAGGAGACAACATATAGAGAGTGCCACTCCTATACCCAGTGGCAGATCACGCTGTGGATTCTTCACCTGCAATGCAGATACAAGCACAGACCAGGAAATAGTGTCACTCCTTACCTACAATTCCTTTTTGTATCTCCTGCTGTACATCGAACAGGAATCCATGCTCAAACAAGATACGACATTTACACAAGTTCACAGCACAATTAGTAGGATCATACCTCCTCAGCTGTACTTGCAACTGAATCGAAGCCTATATATGCAAAGAAAACAGTTGCAGAACCAGCAAGCGTGCCATTTACTCCAAAAGGAAAGAATCTGCACGTCCATAAAAATAGTATCAAATAAGTTCTACAAACTATTAAACATAAGCCGCCATACGCGAGAAGAGAACGAGGAAGTCCAATTACCCGCTGGGAACGGCGTATCCAGTCCATCCAGTCTGAAAACCAAGGTAGCCACCAGCTATAATGACAAAAACCATGACACAAACATTTGCTGTTGTGACAATGGCTTGTACAAGAGAACTCTGCAGAGAGAAGCATTAAACTCCATTTTTCAAATTAATTCCAAGCAGGAAACTCATGTAGAGGAAGCAAGAAACACAAGAAATAAAATTTTGTTTTGTACATACCTCCTTGATTCCCACACATAGTAGCCCAGTGACAATGAGAACAAGAACTGCAGCACAGGGGTCAACTACGATATCAAGCCAAGGAATGTATGCACGGGCTAAAAAGAAAGGTAAACTGTCTTGCCCTCCAAAAAATAATGCCTGGAGCACGTAGAACATGGATTATCATCAATTCTACATACAAGCTTTGAGATTCACTGTGCTGAATAAGAGCATACGTGAGCTTCAAAAAACACTAAAATTAAATAAACATCAATAGTCAATTAACAAATTCTTATAGTGTCTTTTGCAGGATGAAACAGATTTTGCACAAGAAACCAGTCATGGATAAAACTGATGGCATAAAGGAAGCAAGAAAACCATTCTGAAGCCTGTGAAGAGAAATGACTGAATACCTAAGTGCATTTTTGGGAACTTGTTTTATTCGTATTCATTGAATTTTTTGTATTTCATAGCAGAGAAAAAATTCAATAGAAACAAATAAAAAAGTTCCAAAACATGCACAAATGCAAACTGTAAGCATATCACACCAAAGAAGGAATGAACAATGGTCAAACTATTTCAACCAGCATGCAACTGCAGTTAGTAACACTGTCATTGAATGGTTAGCCTTGTGAAGCCATCTACTTTGAATTAAGTCTAATGCAACTGAAATTTACTGTACCAGATTTGGAGAAATGCCACGTGCAACAGCGGACCCGCCAATTGTATATTCCAGAATGAGAGCCCAGCCAATCAGCCAAGCAACACTACATACAATTAGAACATAAAATCACCAACTGAAAGAAAATTTCCGTTAACTAAAGAACAAAACAACTTATTTCCAAAACTACCAAATGTTTCAACCATTCTAGCTCATTCATGATTATAACTTCAAGTTCCTCGCTTTCTCCTACCCAATAACAACCAGATCAACCCAGAATTAACTTGGCCTAAAAAACCAAAATGCAGAAACATGTAGCAACAGCAGTTAGAAATTTGGACAGCAATTCACCCTTCTCCAATACATATGTAAGAGTAATGATAAGCACTCCCTGCAGATGGGCAACGGCTTGCCAGCTCTGCATAGCAAAATGCTGAAAGAGCAGCTGCTATTCCAGCTATAAGAAAGGAGATGCTAAGTGATGGTCCTGAATGCTCTCGAGCAACTGTTCCCACCAGGACATAAACCCCTGCTCCAATAGTTGACCCAACACCTGATCACAAGAACCATGGATCAGTGGTAGCCTAGGATATGTGCAAACATAAGGGAATTCTTTCATCCGCATCACTAACTAGGCTAGTCATGGAAGCACCACATAAAAATTAATTAAACCTGGGGTGCAACAGAGAAACAAAAAAGAAATAAAAGAACATCATAATTTATGTTTATCATAAAACCACTGTTCAGTGCTGCCATAACCATTCAAGATACGCATGGAGGAGTATATGAATGAAAGAAAAACAAATTTATGCATAGAAGATGAAAGCAGATGAGAAATTTAGTATCCAAGGCCTAAGAACATCAATTTAATAAACGCAGCAAAGTAACTCGTTTATATCTTGTTGGATTCAGTGGTGGCCCTCAGCCGCAACAACCTTCTTATCATGTTTTCCTTAGGCATGAAAATTTCATATTTATCTGTGGTGGATTACAAGCCATACAACTATCCAAACTAATAGAACGACCGGAGATTAAGAACTCGTGAAAGTATATAAAAGATTTAAAAGTGTATAACAGAATGACAAAATCTCTACCATCTGACCGAGCCACCCGACAGCAAGCAAATGAACATGAGAACATCAAATTTAGGACAGAAGATTCGCAAAAGCTACATAAAGCAACAGCTGATTCCATTAACTGTCAAAACAAAAGATGCTAACATAAATCCAATAAAAATAGAGTAATATCGGAAGCACGAAGATAGATGAAACTTAACTAAGTTACCAAAAGAAGACTGCCAACCAACAAAATCAAACCATGACTTACAATCCAAAACCAATAAGGAACAAGAAAAAAAACTCAAAACAATAAATGACAATAAAATCAACCCTCCAAATAGTATCAGATAATAGAACAAACAGAACTAGTATAAGAAGACTTAAAAATGAAAACAGGCCCATAAAAGACTGCAAATTACAATAGTAATTGAAAAAATCAACCAAAAAAAGAAAAAAAAACACCAACCTGCAAACCAGCAATAGCACATCAATTGAAAATAAAGGGAGCTAGACACCAATACAGGAAATTACAAATTAACAAAGCCATCAACCAAAACAAACGATCACCACAAAGGAAAACTCAAATATTCAGAAGAAGAAGAAGAACCCATACCAATTGCAAGTAACTGAAGAACAGATAACTGCTTTGCCAACTGGTGACCATTCTGCTTCCCAGTAGCCGAATCAACCTGCTTTCTCCTTATCAAACTTCTGAAAACCCATGAAACTCCCCCATCCCCTCGTCTCTGAACAACATCGAACCCCATTGAAAATCCAATCCCAACGCAGAATCAAGACCCAGCTGCCCACTTACCTCCAAAATTTCCCGAACTCCAGAAACGGGTCTTCTCAAGGGAAAGCGGGCAGAAGAAGCAAAACCCAGAAAAAATGGACCAAACCCATAAAAGGGTAGGAATGCAATCAGAAGAAGCAAAATCCAGAAGAATTCCGACAAACCCAGATAAAATTTAGTCTCTCCTTGAGAGATTTCGTGCAAGAAACAACTGCTCCCCTTTCCTGCCCGCTGACGAAGCCGTCACAGGGACGAGGAAAGAGAGAGGCAACAGGAGGGGAGCTTGGGATTCTAGGAATGGCCTTTGGATTTATATAAATAATTCTACCGTAGAATCTACCATTTGCTATTTTGGATTAATTTACGAGTTACTCGGCCAGATTACTCGAATCCAATGACTGAATCCCTGTATTACTGAATATTTTTTTGTTTTTCTTGGGAATATAAAAGCGGCGGTACAGGCAAAGGAATGGGCAACTCTCTCTCTCTCTCTCCAGGTCAGTAATTTCTGACAGTCCATGGCTGATTTGCTTGACTGCCTTTCAAGTCTCCATCCTTACCTTACAACTGGCCTTCTCTCTTTGGCTAGAGGTTACAGTTATTGTGTACTTGTCAGAAGATGAATGGGGCGTTATTATTTGGGAAAATATAGAAAGTCAAAACACTTCGAAGACGGGTTCCGTTTATGTAAAAGATTACGAGGACAAAAATACCCCTGCATTGGAGTTAAATTTTCAAAATATAACATTCTATCTACAAGTTTCCTCCTGTGTCTAACTCTAACCTAGCCGCCCTGGCAAACGAGGTAAATCGCTTCCAACCTATGAAAACTGGCCTGGAAACCCTATTGACAGCATTTTCCACTTTTAGATTCCGTTTCACGTCTGCAACTCCACCCTACCATAAAGGATTCTCTTTCTCACCATAGTTATATTCTCTTCCATTTCCACTGTTGTCCCAGTAACCTGCTTATTCGAAGACCCATCTTCCATTTTTCACTATTATTAAAGAAAATCCACTAACCCAGATTTGAATTTGTTGATTTTAACAAAATCCGCAGAACCAAAGTTCACTCAGAAGGAACAAGGTCTCGTTTCTCCATTTTTACCCTGTGGGTTTCAAACAGGTTGGGTGTCTGAACATTGGAAGCTACGCTCGATCATCGGCTGAAATAAGGAAATGGCTTTACTGAGTTGGTTAAAATGTTACCTCATGAACAGAGGCATTTTGGTCAACATCTAAAGGCATTAAAATTAAATATACCCTTACGGTTGTTTTCATGATCTTAACTTAGACACGGTAAGGGCCATGATTTTCCGTTTCGTTTGCCGGACGGATTCTGTCTTCCTAGATGAAAAACCCCATATTTGAATTATCCACGGATAGTGATTACACCCTTTATTGTATGCACTTTTTTTTCATTTAATGTCGTATGCTTGGCATTTTTTAGATATCATGGCATATTTGGAATGTGCACCTTATTCAACGATGATGTCTTATGCATATTTGAGATATCAAATTTATTTAATTACGATATTTTCAACATATATAAAATATCTACTTTATTTAATATTATAATTAGATGATATGTTTGTTGATATCACATATATGCCTACCCTCAATTATGTGTAAAATCTTGTCATATCTAGAGAGAGAGAGAAATCATCTTGTACACATCATTTTTTTAGAGAGAGAATGAGTTGAATAATACAACCCCCCAAACCCTAATCATCGTCTTCCCACTCCTGCTTGACCATTATTCATCGACACTGATCATTGTTAGCGTTTCATTTGACATCTCCAGCAAATCATGTTCCTCGCCAACGTTGACTTGGAAATTAGAAACCAAAGGGTTTACTAGTTTATGGAAAAGTGGCAAATCTTCAGATAATTGCAATTTTGCTTATTATGAAAATTTACATGCCTCTCTGTTTCTAATTTCATTTGAGCACCAAATCCCTTGCTAATTCAACGCAAATATGAATGCTCATATGTTGTTGCTTCTACTGGTTTATAGAAAAGTGGCAAATCTTCAGAAAATCATAATTTGTTTATTATGAAAATTTATATGCCTCTCTGTTTCTAATTCAAGTTAAGCACCAGATCCTTGTCTAATTTGACGCAAGTTTGAATGGTCATGTGTTGTTACTTCTATTCTAAGCTTATTTGACATAGCATGTTACGGGTCAGAAATGGGACAAGCAAGCACAATATACAACTAGAACCTAGATAGTTGGCATTGGTTACAATATATAATTAATTTGTTTTATATTTTGATTGTGGAAAGCAAACAAAATGAGGAAAACTACATGTAGTGAAGCTCGCGTTTGAATGAATCTCCCTCGACATCATGATCTTTTGGTTATGAGGGTATGTAATATGCTAGACAACTTATTTCTTCCCTCTAACTTTCTCTTTGTTCACTTACTGTTCAAAAAGTTTATTTATACAGACTAATGCCACCATCACATCTTGCTGCTACTTCCAGTAATACATAAAAGGCTACAATTGGATATGTTGTGTCATCTTGCAGTTCTTCCATTTGTTATGTTCTATATAAAAAAATTTCTATTTGCTTTATTGATACATTTATGAGGCTAGAGTTGGCTAGTTGATTTACATGGTTTACCATGCAACATATGTATATCAAATCAAATGTGGATGTTGATGCATATGATTCAAAAGTCCCATATTATGAAGAGGAAGTACAAGGGGACAGCCATGGATGCCACATAGAGGATTCTTTTGACCATCTCAAAGAAGCCAGTATTCACCTAGCCGTCTCCACAACATCATCCTCGATTCCCTCCTCTAGGACTATCAACCTGCGTTGAGTGAGGGGAAAAGGGAAGCAAGCGGGTCGAGCAGTATCATCGTCATCTGTTGACCCCCCTCATTCGTCGATCATATCATTATATCAAGGTTAGAAAGACTTGCCGGTCTAGATAACACATCATGAATGACTGTGTTGGATACTTTGGAGGGTCTGTCTGAGTTAGAGAGAGTTAAAGCTTACAACATTTTGCAACAAAACAGACCTAGGCTTTAGGGAGGGTTTTACTTGTTGGTCACCAGAGAGACGATTGTTGCATTTGAGGATGCAGTTGTAGGACCATGCAGTTTCTAAGAGACAACTGTTATATTTAGAACATCTATACTTGTTTTTTTTTATCCGTTTGACACTTGTTAATACCTATATTAAGATGGTGAGTCCACAATATTTGTTTGTAGTGATGGAAATTAGTAGATATTATTACAAATGGGTGATGAATGTCAATAGATATTAGTTTTATTTATTTTCCATGCTTTCATAGATGCTAATTATCAGGTGTAACGTATTACATGTGTGAACTGTAAAAGGCCATTAAAACAAAGGAGACATGTTTGGATTGTCCTTAAAATAAGACCAATATCTTGTGACGGACTGTGGCACTTATACAAGTGCTATTGTTTACCCATCGTTAATTTCATCTGCTACAATGTAGGCCAATGGGTGATAGGGCTACACAGAGTGTTGCATTCAATTGTGAAGTACTTTGCGAAGTGTAGGGGGTCGTAAGTGCAACCACGTCACATAGACAATTTAAGTAGCATAATGAGGAGGATGCCACACTACATATGCACACACCTTGGGCTATGCATGTAAGAAAAAATACACAAGGTTACGAGGAATTTCATCAACTTTACAATGAAAGTGGGATGAGATTTCAAAAATTATACAGAATGCATCAATTTCAGTTCAATAAGCATGTCATTATTTTCTAGACATCCAATCTCTTATCTAGAACCCGTTGGGTGATAGTGGAAGAGATGGTTGCAACCTTTTTAATGATTGTCAGTCCAGACTCGAGGTATGAACCCGTGACAAAGGATCTTTTCAAGTCTACTTTTACCATTAGTACCAACTTCCACAATGTACTATATGCAATATTACGGTTATACACGCACCTTATGGCCCCTCATGCAACAAAGGACCATCCAGAGATTACAAACAACAATAAGAGAGACACTCATTTCATGGTACATTCATTTGTCTATTTTTATGTCTTTAACATTATGTGTGTACCAATGCAACACACTTAACATTGGACCTGTCATTGTTTACAGGGTTGCATTGGACCTATAGATGGGACATTGATCCCAGCAAGACTCTTTGATGTGGGTCCTCGTGATTTGACAAAGTGGCATAATAAGAAGGGGTTCATCGCACAGAACATTCTTGCATGCTATAATTTTGACATGCAATTCACATACGTGCTTGCTGGCTTTGAGGGTTTGCATATGACTCTACCGTGCTGAAAGAAGCTCTCTTGAGAGAAGGTGCGTGATTGAAAATTCTTGAAGGTAACCCATTGTGTGTTAATAGGTTGATAGTTCCAAAGGTTTAATCCATCTTTAGTCACTAACGTAGGCATTATACATGAAAGTACTACTTAGTTGATGGAGGTTATGCAAATACGCAACAGTTTCTTGTACCATATCAAAAGACTAGTTACCACCTGAAGGAGGTTGGCTTTTGATTTGGTGTGTTGAACCTTGTTTGTCTAATTTGTGATTCTTATGGATGTGGCATTTGATTTGTGGTTCTTTGGAAGTTAGATATTAACTTGTCTTCATTGAACTCATGACTTGCTTAGTTGTATAATGGGAATGTGGGATTTGAGATATGGGTTGTGCATAAGAATGGGAATAATTATGATTTGCAAGGAAGGTTGTATGTTACTTCATTCTTTTTTTGTTTCTCCATTAGGAAACAACATTTCTTTCTATTGCTTTGCTAACTAGTTTTTCCTTCTCCCACATATTTGGTGTTGCATAGCTGGTCAAAAGCTTTCAAAAGGGTGGGAGTTTTATGGGATCTTTGATTGGTTATCTTAGTGATGTGTTAACCAAGCATGCTTGAACGTTGTTTTGTTCTTTGAGATATGGGTTGTGCATAAGAATGGGAATAATTGTGATATGGATGGAAGGTTATATGTTACTTCATTCTTTTTCTGTGCCTCTATTAGGAAACAACATTTATTTATATTGCTGTTATTACTGCTATTGTTGTTGCTACATAGAGGAACCAATCTGCTTGTACAAATCAAACTTCAAGTAAATTGTTTCTATGTTAGACTCTAACTCATTTTCCCTGCTTTTGCTGATTGACCTTGAAGTTGTACTTATTTTATCTTGTCTTATTTTAGACTCATTCACAACATGCACGATCAAAAGAACTTGCCCCTTCCACATTTGTAGTATGAACATCTTAATGATGATGGGAGTGGATTTGCTATCTGTGGCTTAACTCTGGTCATTGAATCAAATATAACTTTGACGAATAACTAATTAATTTCTTTTCTTTCATTCATTCTTTTCCCCTCTCTAGGTAATCAGTAATCACTGCTCCATGATGGATTCAAACATTGGTGCTTCTTCTGGAATGGGTTAGTTGCTCTTGCAACCAACCTTTGCCATTTTGTGGATTATGAAATAGTCTTTGTGCTATGTCTAGTTTCTGGAACTTGTCTATAATTGTTCTTCTAATACTAAAATTGAAACCCAATTCAATAAATATCAAGCTTTAGGTTGAATAGGATCAGAACAGGTGATACTTTGGTAGGATGTCTAGTTGTACCTATGTTGGTAGGCTTGGCCAACTGTGGGATAGCTGATCATGGTATCATCTAACTAAATGCTTATTAACTATGTATTATGAGACACTGTTGTATTCATTTTTACATCTTATAGATTATGTGTTAGCTATGGATATTCTCAATTAGATTTTCAGTCCTTTTGAGTCAACATCTATCCTAAGTTGGAAATGAAGGCAACTAATGACATCCAACCACTGCAAGACATTATAATTGTGTGTTTGACTTCTTCTGATTGATTATGTAGAAGCTCAATACATTACTTGCACCGAACTAATGCAATCCTTCAATTAACATTGATAATATTGCTGGTGATGTTCTATTGGATTAAAATTCTTGCTCTGATTGTCAATGTATCCTTGACTATCTGGAGCATTCCGTAAATTAGAAACACATTGGAACTTTGGGGAGGCTTTCCTTGGTTGCACTTAAGAGGTGTTACAAAATTTTGTTGGTTAATGTAATGATTAGACATGTCATGAGTCAATTTGAATACATACACCCCAGTTAGAAAGATCCCTTACATCTAATAGTTAAATCATGAATATCTATTTTTGCTATTGCTGTTTCCATTTTTGAGTAACTACACTTGTCATGAGAAAATATATCTACATGTGGAGAAGGAGTTGGTGAAGATCTTATTGATGGTATGAGAGGTAAGGTTAGTAGGATAAAAGGAAAATAAGCAAATGTTAGGAACATGGTTAGTTTCTCTCATTCAAAAAAGATTAATGCATAAAGAATAATTTTTTTGTTTAGTTTCTCTCATTTTTTCTTGCTTACTAAGGCTGAACAATTATACATAGGAACATGGTCTCTGAAATTTCATCTATAGTTAATGGGTTTACTCTCCATACATCCATATAGATAACCCTGTTAAGAAGCTGAGACATCTCACTTGCTATAGGACTATTTGTTTTTGTTTTTAAGGTCTCATATTAGATGGAACAAAATTTCATCATAGAAGACCAGCTATGCTAAATCCCACCTTCTTTCCTTCATCAATTAATTCCTGATCCATTAGACACATCCTCAGCACTTCCAACTTCTTATTACTCTACTTTAGTGGCTTTAAACTTTTATATGCTATATAAGGTCATAATTGACTATGATATAATGAATCTATACATTTATACCAAACTTCATTATGTACAAATTGTGAAATAAGGTATGTCTCTATCTTGGTTGTAATAACCCAAATTTTTATGAATATAATTGAATTATTAAAAACTAAAAGTTGAAATTTTAAAACTGGAACTAGAACTGGAACTTTGAGTTCCAGGAAAATTCATTCTTATAAAAATAAAATCAAGACTTAAAACTTGGATATATGTAATGTACTCAAAAAATCTATCAGAATGACTGTAAGTATGTCAAATTCTGAGTCCGGATAAAAAATCCTTATTTTTCTCCATTTTATGAATAAAAGGATAAAATGAAAATTTTATTCATAATCGAGACCTAAGACATCAAAATTTGGAAGGTACTCAGAAATACAATTCTAACACCACTAAGTATGCTCAATTTCAAGTTTAGGAGAATAAAACGGATTTTTCTCCATAAAAGGGCAAAATGATCTTTTCACACCTCCGTGGGGTCCACAAAGGGATCCAATGGCCAGAAACACATGTAATCATGAGTTAAACCACTACCAACTGCTAGTGGAGAAGGAGGTGGTAGTGGGAATCTAATGACAATTTAATAATAAAAAGAAATCAAACATGATAATTACATGGAATCATGGAAAATTTTAAAAACTCTATAAAAAAACTCATAAAATTCCCCAAAAAAATTCTAATGTTCTTCATGAGGTCCCCTAGAATGGCCCAAAATCCCAACTCTAGAATCCTCCCCCACCTCCCCCAATTCCTCCTTTTTTCTCTCTTATTCTCTATGGGCATATCCCTAGACGCACCCGGGCAGACAAGCACATGTCTGCATCGGGAGCGTCTAGGGATGCATCGTCCCTGATGAACCAGGGTTTCTGCCCAAGAAACCCTAATTCAATTAGCCATCACATTCTAACCGTTAATCTTCAATCTTCACCATTGGATCTGGTCGGACAGGGCTAATCTACAAAAGCCCTAAGTTTTCATGATGATCCACCGCCCGGATAGTTGGGAAACTCAAAGAGAAGAACAACCTCCAGTGCTATTACCATCTTCGGTGGAATTTTCAAGCTATTCCAGCCAATCTGGCCGTTAAATAGTGACCTTGCACCATTGAATGTCTTCAGTACATGGTGATCTACAAAAGCCCCATGGTTCTCCTCCTTCTCTGGCAACGACACCGGAGATTTTGGCATTCCAGCATCTAGGGTTTCTTATCTTTTTTCGATGGGATATCTCTCTCTCTCTGGTGAAGCTTTCTTCATCGAACCCGACCAGGTAAGTCACCCTCACCCTCCCCTTTCCATTCTTGCGTTTAACTTGAGTTTTTCGGCCTCCAAGTGATCTCCTCGGCCGTTGATCCATCGGAGATGATGGATCTGGCAACAGGGTTGAGATCACCCTCGATGAATGGCTCAAATGCAACTTATGATCCATTGGATGGATTCCTGGGGCCAAAAAACCCTAGGAGATGAAATCTTGGCCTTTGGCTACCAAGGATGAAGGAGATCCAACGACGAGTGATCCGACGGTCCAGATCTAAACCGTCTCGCCTATCACTAGTCACCTCTCCCCGATGACAAGTAATCCCAGGTAACGCGACGAGGGCTGCACTCCCATTTTGTCACGTTCTGTGGAGTTGATCTCAGCGGTACAATTTTGAACTGAGAGCTTATTTCTTCAATTAAGAGCTCAATTTAGCTTTGATTTTAGATTTGAAAGTTTCTATAGATTCCTGGTCACTTGTATAAGTTACTGAACTCATAAGATTTATGTTTTTAATTGTATTTATTTATGATAATTACTAAAATCCATTTCAACAGTATTGGATCATGATCAAGATGACTTTAAAATAGTAAAATTTATGGATCTCTATATCAAGTAATTAAACAAAAACAGTAAGATTAAATATTAGCCCTTAAAACGGGCTGAAATATTAAAATCCAAATTCTGATATCAATTTAACTTCAAATTGAGGTTGAAAAGTTAAGTTAGATTCCTCTTGATGAGTAAAACCTACTAAACTTAGAAAATTTATGTTTTGATGCATGTAAAATTCTGTTAATAAAGAAAAGTATTACTAATTCCAATGATTAGTGAAATTTGGAATGATCAAACTCTATAATTCTGATCCACTGATGATCTTGTGATTTTGAAGCATGAAATCAATGGTTAGAAGTGACTGATTTATGTTTAATTAAGAGATCTAGCCTTTAAAGTAGTAAAATCCATAAAAATGAATGGTAATCTCCTTGATCAATTTGATCAAGAAGGATTGGACATTATGGATGTATTTGGATGATGATATAAAGTTAATATGATATGGATGGATGGACTTGATGATGATAATTTTGTATAGATTAAGATCTATGCCCTTAAATTGGATAAAATGACTTAAGATCTTCTTGATCGATTGGATCAAGAAGGATCATATAATTGAATGAGATGCATCAATGATCTAGTGATAAAATCACATTAAAAAGATGTATTAGATCTAAAGGAAAATAAAAGATCAAGATCTAAACCCTAAAAGGGATAAAAAATGAATAGAAATCAACTATGACCGTTAGATCATGATGAATAGTTATGGCATGTTAAATTTTCATTTGAATTATTGAATGTTATTATAATTGTATTTTATTGCTTAGTAGATGTAATTGTTAGATTTACTTATTTATTTATTTATGATTTAATGCTTATGTTATGAAAATTACATTAAAAATGTAATTAAATAAAAAAAATAGAGTTGAAGGACATTTACATGAATGAATGACATAGACTTAATGATAATAAGGGCTATAGTTAATAGGATACTATAAGGAATATCATTTCATTGGCCCAAATTAGGAGAATAATGAAACTCCATGAATGACATATTAAATGTTCATGGACTTAATTAAAATCAATTAGAAAGAGTACTTATGATTAAAATGCTCATAGAAACCTTATGAAAGGTTGAGGTAAGGTCACTCTAGTAAATGCTAAACATGATGGTTAAGGGGGTTTTCTAATAGAGCCTCACTCTTCTCCTACCTTCCTTTGACGTTTGTGAGCTCTAAATGCCTCCTTACATGAGGATTGAAGTAACTACTTTGTGTTCAGCCATTCAACTAGTAAGCCTTAGTCAATTGGAAATAAGAGGATAGTCTAGACTTAGGATGAAATAAGCTATCTTCAACCAATAAAACATTAACTGGTTGAACAATAATAATAAGAGCATAAAAGGTTAGTAAATTATCTAATCCTAATAAAAATTGTAAGTAAGATAAGGATGATCAAATATGATCCATAGGATCTTGAATGATCAAGAACAATAAGAATCCTAATGTCATATTTTATTATGTATCTATTTATGTATGTTGTAAAAAAATCTAGATAGAGAATCCAAACCCTTGATCAAACATGATTCAAGGAAAATTAGGGCATCCCTTATAAGAATACATGAAGAAAGAATACTTGTATAAAGGAATAACTTTATACGTATAGTTTTACAGATGTATGAATTAAGACCATAATGGACAATATAGAGTGAATACCACTTGAGATGTATGAACCAAGACCATGATACCACTTTGAGGCAGGTAGATGTACAATAATGTATTAAGGATTCATGTGTATACATACATGATCTTCTGTCTAAAATTATAGACCTTCATAATATAAGTATACTTGGTACCTTAACATAATAATGATCCAATCACATGATCCAACCAAGTGATCCAACCCCATGATCTAATTCAACTGATCCAATGATCTAATTAAATGATGAGAAATTAATGAGATGTGTAGACTAAGGAAACCCTAAAATAGGGCATAGAAAATATTCCAACCTTAGTTAAACAGACACATCATCTAATATGTACAATGTATTTTTCATATAAGCATGGTGGCTTTGATTTTATTTTGTCTAGCCATAGGATTGAGGATGCTATGCTAAGGAAGTTGTGAGGGTTTGGCCACCCGCTTCCTAAAATTTATATGATGGATATCATGCCCAAAGAGAGGCTAAATGTAGAGTAGGGCAATCATGGAAAGGCCGCCACTGTGACAACCATGATCCTCACCCATGCGGACATGGACTTTGTTATTTCCATAGTTGGTATCGGTGGATTATTATGCAGTTATTCAGGAGCACTGTACAAATTTAGATTGCGGCATATTAGTTCTTGAGTATTTTACATTATGATGCACATATGATAGGCATAGTGTAATGCCATGGCATGATAAGATGCCACTACATGAGTTCTTAGAAAGAAAATTCCCATATGAGAATTCGCTGAATATTGATCTCTTAAGTGGGAGTATAGCTAGGGGAAAGAACAAATTTTGAGCATTTTCACTATTTTAATGGATTTACCCTATACTATATAAATAATGATTGAGGTATGTATTATTATATTAGTGAAGTAGTATATTTTTGTATCGCTTATTAAGCATAGCTTGCTGAGATATTGTAAATATTTGAATGTTTACAATATCTCAGATATAGGGAAGGAGACTTAAGGAAGTAAAGTTTGAAGACTCAGAAGCTGCAAGACTAATCATGGTATTTTCCTTGAAGATTGTGTAATTTGGTTATGTACTTTGTAATTTGGATTGTATTTGGACAATGGATTGTAATTGTAATATAGGGTTGTGTAAAAGTGAACTACTCGATGATTCCTGGTATTCAAGAAAATTTTATTTTATACAAAACGTCTGTGTGCGCCATGTACATTGAGGTGAGACTTGGGTTTTGTTACAAACGAATTTAAAAGAAAAGAATTTTCACTGCATTGTTTGCGAAAAAGTTTTACCACCAAGGGTGCTCTTGCCTTTGAAAAAATGTATTATAAAATGAGTTACAAAAACCCAGGTCATCACATTGTGGAAGGAATGCTGATATGGGCTTCAATCACCTAAGGTTTCCACTGCTCTTGTAATGTGCACCACAATCTTGCCCTACTGCAAAGATTGGACTCTTTGGTGGTGCAACCTTTTCTGGCCCTTCATGCCTATTCTAGTTAGTCTATCAAATGTTGACAATGAATGCCAAAGTTGACTACTTAGAAGAGGATGATCCTAAAGGTGAGTATGGGCAAGTGCTTGCAACTGATTATGGCATGACTATGAAAGATGCAAAGAGCAAGGTGTAGACAACACAAAGGAGGAAATGACATTTGCGTGATGCATCACTCTTCTGTAATTAAGTACTTAGATTGGCACCTTCCTATTTATACATAGCTTTGAATGGATTCCTTAGTTGTCTATTACTATTGAGGTTCACCTCAAACATAGAAGTTATTAAATGTTGATCAATAATGGTCATTTTCTGTGCTAGAACATCAACACCCTGATATGATGCTTTAAATAGTTGCTCAACTTGTGTTGATATACTAAGCCCTGTTTTCAATTTTGTTCTCTTCTTTTGTGTTTGCAATTACTATTGATCAACAAAGAGGTAACCAATAACTATTATGAGCAACTAAACTTTTGAGTTGGAAAGTTGGAATGTGCAAATATCTAAAGCAATTAACTGTGTAAAAATCTACTTACAAGCAGAAGGTTATTCATACCTATTTATGCCTCCTAGTTGAGTAGACGCTCATAAGTGTCTAAGAAGTACATGATAGGTTTGGAGCATTTTTTTGAAAGATCTAAGCTGGTCATGACATAAGTCGTACAGAAATTGTGTAACTCACGATAAATCTATGCATCTACTTGTTTTGGATCTTTGAAAATTTCAATAAAAATGAATGGTCTTCATTTTTGACATAAAATGAAGTAGCATACGTCATTAGAGGGATGGATAGATCTAGGACTAATAATAAGACACCTAACTTAAATAAAATATATACCATTATGACTTTTATAAAGCCAAATGTAAAATATATTTGGATACGAATGATAAAGTGTAGTGAAAATAATGTGGGCCCCATATTTTGAGGACTATTGCATTCTGATTGGTTGATGTATTGTTTTTTCATTAAAAATATCAAAATATGTCCCATAACATATCTTAGATATCACAAAAAATATTACAAATGATATCACAAAATATATCTCATATATCCCAGATATCATGGAAGATATCACATAACATATGACACATATATCAAATATTGATATTGCAGGAGATATCACATTAGATATGCCAAGAGAAACGCCAAACTATAATATCTGCAATTTTTAAATTTTGAAAATGCATGATTTTATAGAATTTTGCAAAAATTGAGATAATTAGAGTTTTGTTAAAAATTTAGAGATGAAATCATGAGCAAAAACCTTAATATTTGAAATGTACTCAAGAAATAGAATTCAACGCCACTAAGAAAGCAAAAATCAGAGATTGGAGGAAAAATGACTAATTATTTTAATTTTTGTATTTAAATAAATTAGCAGAAGGGGTAAAATCATAAATTCACATATGGGGCCCACGATCACATATGGGGCCCACGAAAAAAATCAGACACTGAAATCAAGAGTTGACTGGCATTTATTAGATAAGGTGGTGATTACATTTTAGAAAAATATAAAATTTAAATTTAAATAAAATAATATAAAATTTGTAATTATGGGGGGCTTTAAATGCTCCTCCCCCATAAATGCATTCCTTATTTTCCCCCATTACATTACTCCCCCTTCCCTTCGTTTCCCGCCAAGTTTCAAATGGCTTGAACAAGGTAGGCTCCCTCCCTCCTCCCCTCTCCATTTACAACGTTTCATATTGAGTAGCTAACCCTTTAATGTCGGATTGGTGTTTTTCATCAAGTTTCGCGTGTTACTATTCTTTTTTAAATAGATTGATGAAATAGTATTAGATGCATGATTTGAACTGTTCATCTTGTACATGATGATACGAGGAACAAACTTATGAATTTTCATGGTAATCTGACGGCTAGGAACGCTGAAAAACTCAAAAGACAATAAGAGGGAGATTTTTATAAACGTGGTAAAAAATCAAGTAAAAACATGGGAAATGACAAAAATATGTTGAAGGGAAGGTTAAAAATGAAGTGTATGTGAAAAACTAAACAAAATGGTGCAAAAATTTGGTCACTTGAGGGCTCAGCGATGATCGGAGTCCGCCCGTTGTCTTCAGTGATGGCGGACTAGCCCGGTCATCGTCCCCAATAGTGGCACACAGACGGGTTGCCCACAAAATGCAATGGAGATGCGAGAGCGACACATATGGTGTCACTGCCACATGACGGAATGCGAGCTCGTCCTCTTGACCCTACCCTATTTAAATTGATTTTTCTAATTTCTGGGCCGTCCATTCATATAAAATGTGATTTTGGGAGCTACATAGGTCCAAATTATGATATGAAAGTTTCGTTGTGATCATCTCAACCATGCGGACCTAGATTTAACTTCAAAACTTGGATTTGAACAATTTTAAAATTGTCAAATAACAAAATATCATTAGATAACCTAGATCAAGTGGATCAATGGATGATCAGACCTTAGAACTTGATTATATGGATCAAAGCTAAGATGATTTAGGAGATTAACAAAGTATATTACATGAGATTGTAAAAAAAGAAGTGATCTTGACCATTGATTTGATCAGGTACCTTAGGATTGGTTGATCAGAGGGCGATCTGACCGTCAAATCGAGGTATAATCATGGAAACATATATAAATCACTAAATAAACAATGAGATTGGAGAGATCATAATGAGACTCACTAGAATTGAGGATTAGATGTCAATTATAAGTGTTATGGAGCGATCCAATAGTCGGATCATTTCCAAACTTCACGAGATGATAGAGATTGACCCTTCATTAATTAAGGGGCATCAATCAAGTGAATTATGACATAGATTGATGATTAAGGACCACAGATGTTGGTCGAGATGTTAGAAAAACCTATATCTAGTTCAGGATTAACCTAATAGAGGGTTAATTAGATGATTTGGGCTGTTAATTTAGGATTAACTACAAGATCAAGGGAATTATTACTTAAATTTATTTATTTTGAGATGTGAGAAACTAAGTGATAGATGACTTATGATGTCACAGGTACGTCAAAGCACACGACGTGACATTGATTACACACTTGATTGAAGTAGCGCGTTCGTCAAGGTAGGTGATTACATTTGAGATTTCTTCTTGATTTCATCAGTCATTACTTGTTATCTGAAATTCTTGAGGCATGTGTTTATGTACTATCATGATTTATTGAAATGTGTTTTGTATTTTATGTTTGATATCATGATATTTGATTATGTGATTATTCATGTTTTGATGTGTGATGGATTTCACCTTATCATGGACATTGATTTGAGACTTTTGGGTGAAGTGGGGTAAGCTGGGTCATTGTACCAATTTGAGGGCGGGCTGGGGGATGGCTAATAGGCTTCCGTAGAGAACGGATTGATGCAGGCTGCACATGAGGGACCTAAGGTTGGAGTATGTTGGGTAAAGTAGGGTAAGCCGGGTCCTTGTACTGATTTCAGGGAGGGCCACGGGGATGACTGTGACAACCCTGGTTTTTCAATGCCATTTTTAGTAAAAACACAGCAAGATCGATCTCTAGTTTTAAAACAATTTATGCAGAAGAATGCAGGAAAATTTTCTTCTTTTTCAAAAACATTGTATAAAGAGCCCGAGTGTCAAAATGAACACTCAATGCATAGTGCCATGGCAATTTATAAACCAAATCAAAACAAGTAATTACTTCTAGGATTGTTAGTCACAGCCACAGCTACAACAAATACTTACAATCAAGATTACAGTAGTTACCAAAACAAATCACTAATTAAATCATACCTTTGCCTACTTGACTTTGATTCTAACGCCTCCTGATGTTTCTTCTATTTGTCTTTTGTTTGATCTGAAAAAAAATGGATTGGGTTGAGTATTTATCATACTCAGTAGGTAACCTGACACTACCCTTTTTGAAAACATAGCAATGCATCATACAGAGTTCAAAGTGATTGCATGAAAGGCATGCTAAATTTGTAATAGGTGCGCATATGTATGCATAAAGTGTAAGTAATGCCATCTATTGAAATTCTTTATCAATCACGCGTTAGTATGTAATACTAACAGTATGTCTGAGTTCAAAAAGTCAAAATCAATAGATTCACTATATCCCGGTTATGAGATCTACACCATATGTCAAAGCCATGCGTAGTATATAATGATCAGAAAATACTTAAAGTAGTCTTCATATGAGGTAAATGATAGCATCATGAAGTAACATGCACCGGTTTCAAGTCATCTAGTCACGAGTACTCGTTTACGACCATTTTAATGCTATATGCATATCCATACTACTGAAATCATAGGGTCACCATGCTTACGACCAGAACCACTATGGATCACATGTCTTCGGTATCTAGAGACCAGTCCACCATAGCCTCCACGGCGACTATGGATATGTCCCCGAAAGGGTGCCGTGAACACCTCCAGTGGTTGTCCCTGTTGACCACAGCAGTCAGGGAAGAGACAATGCCGTTTTTAGCAGCGATACCATCCACCTTTTTGGTGGTAGAGGCCGGGAGGCCAAACCCGTACCCCTCAACATAGTGCCCACTGGGTTTAATAGCCCAAAACCATACATAGTCCAAACCTCAAATCAACATAAGCCATGCAATTTATGGCTTTGTTTTCAAAGTATGCAAGCATTGCGTAAAATGCCATGAATCCGTACGTGTATAAAAACATTATTTCTCAACAACATTCTTCATTTAATGCAAGATTTTTCAAATACATAAATCATTAAAGCAGGTCCCGCATACTTGTATAAAAACAACATAGTTTAAAACACATGCTCAATACAGTATTAAAAACAAGTAACTTAATGAAAGTTTGGGATGTATTTTGAAAACAGAGTAAGATCAGACTACCTACCTCGTGCGTTGTTATGTAGCTCATGCCTGTCTTCACTTCGGGTCCGAGAATATCTTGGTAGGGTCCTGAGTGATGTTCAAACATAAGATCTAGGCGTTATTCTATGATATTTTATTGTATAGGCTCTGAATTTGGATTTTAAAAGGTCGTCCGTTAATGTAGCGCCTAGGGTCCTACGCGCCACGGTTCTAGAATGTGCGCTCTACGGTTTCTAGTATACGTGTGCGCCCGGATCGTACCGCAACCAGATTGGGTCAGGTGCGCATGTCCGAATGGTCAGCGTCTTTTGGGCACTCTAGTGTCTTTTGGCAACCCTCGAGGATATGCAGTTATCCAAATGATCCAATCTCAATCTTAGTAAATTAGGCAATTTATGCATTTCTTTTCAAGACATGCGAGCAATGCATAAAAATCACTTTATGCTAGTATCGTGTTTAAAGCCATAAAACATGAAGACACGTTTGCATACTAATATAAAAACATCATTAACTCAAAAGCATGCTTATCACAATAATAAAGGCAAGTTAGAGGTTAAGATGCATTTTAAAAAACTTAGTAGTATCATACTACCTACTGAGTATGAGAAATACTCATCCTAATATATTATTTTTCTAGATTAGCTCCACACAGAATTAAAAGAAGCATCAGGAATATGTTAGCGCAACGATCAAGTAACTGAAGAAGAGACAAGATGAATGTAAGTAAACTCTCTACTCCTTTGGACATGTATCTGTATTTATTTACAGTTGGGCTATGAGCTGTGATTGGGTAGACCTGGGAAGACATTTATGATTACAATATTTTTCAAAAACTACTTTGGTTGTTATGAAAGCAAATGACACTTGAGGTTTTCAAAATGAGTTTAAAATAAAAAGATTTTTTTGCTGCATTACATTGTTTTTCAAATAGGGATCCCACCTTAGGAATTAATTATTGCATTTGAAAAATGCATGGGAAAACCCGGGTTGTCACAATGACTAACTGGCTTCCGTATGAAACAGACTGATGCGGGCTGCACGTGAGAGACCTAAGGTTGGAATTAGTACTCATTACCATCACTATGAGCGTAGTCGAGACACTCATAGGCTTAATTGTGCACGACATTCTATGATCATGACATGTATTATATTTTTTTGTAGACATAGACTTTTGTTATTGTGATGGATGTGTATCAATGTGTTTCATGCCTTGCATGCTATGATACTCAGATTTGATAACAATTTGTTTAACTCATGATTTTCTGATTTATCCATTATGGATGTCTGATGTTTCACATGTTTTGTATACATTTATCTTATGAGATTTTATCATGATTATGATACTTCGTGTCATGTGATTTTATCATATTTATTATCAAATGTGAATCACCTACACAAGCGATAGCTTGCTGAGGCATTGCTTTGTTTTGTAATGCCTCAGATTTAGAGCGCAATAACACTAAGAGAAAGCAGGTGGAGCAGCATTAATTAGAACGATGACCACGAGGATCAGTTGCATTTTGTATTTCAGAGACTGATTTAGTATATGTCTCTTGGATTGGTGTTTAGATTTGTTGGGTTGTACATTGATGTTGACATTTTAGATAGATTGGACCAACACTACTTGTATAGTGTACCTTTAATTGTCGATGTGTATATGATATGGTGATCATAGATGAACTCTGGAGGATTTAGATATATTATTTTTATTATTGTCTTTTCACGACTGTGTATGATTTGTCGTAGTTTTACTTTGAGCATGCTTAATATATGGATGATTTGATTTTCGTATATTATTGTGATTTTGGATATGGGATGACCTTTAATTATGTTAATTTGCAAGTTTTTATTTTCAGGAATCCTGCCTATTTTATAAAGTATATTATTATTATTATTGTTATATATTGGAAAAAGGTTTAGAAAATCCGGGGTGCCATACAAACATACGACATTAAATAAACCCCCTAAGTATCATCCCAGAATTCTTCAAATAATTAGTTTTTTTTTTTTTTTGTAAAAGGCGCAGCTTTTGATGGACCAACTTTTTTCAACAATACAAAAATTATTAAATTAAAGCAAATTCTCAGCTTTATTTTTGTTGTATCAAAGCCTTATCTCCTACGAGTTGGCTACACGAATCTTGTTCTTCTATTTTCCTCTATCAAGAATTATTGCCAGCTCATAACTAACTCCTTTATCCAATCTAGGACCGACCATGGAATCATAAGATCACATGGGCAAGTTATTTAAAATAATTTCTTATAAAACTAAAATTTGCCAATAATTTATCAAATTCTCAAATATAAAACATTATTACAAATTTAGTAACAAATTTTAAATTAAAAACTTAAATTTACCTTTGAAAAATGATTTCTGCCTTTCTAAAAAAATTTCACAAATATTTGCCTTGTGGAATTAAAAATCATATCTCCCTTCTTTGTGACTATGCTACTACAAAATAAATCACTCACATACTCTCATTTACACACACTCTTCAAACTAATCCTAGACCATGTTAAGTAACTTTATCCATTTCTTATGGCTGTCCATGGCCTAGGATTAGGTTAGAATCCGTGGGTGAGTTTATCCCCATTTGTTAACCATTTCCCAAACAGCTCCTTAGATGATAAATCATATCAAAGTTTGAATCCATGGGTAAGTTTATCCATTCCTCCATTAATCTTGTACACAAAATGATCCTAGACATTACACTTGTCAATGAGGAATGATATCATAGTGCCCATGTAGTCCACTTTTGCATGATGGACCTGCTAATATTTGATCAGACCCGTCCATCTAGTTTCCCTGGTTACCGATATCTTACATGCCAAAGGTGATGGGATGATTATCACATCTGAAAACTGTGCTTCTTTTATGTTGAATATGAAATATTCTTCAAACAATGTTCCCCGCTGTCTACATTTTCTTTTTGCTCATTATAGGCTCATGCAATCTTTGTTGTTCTAAAGTAATAGTCATCCAAAGTGGGAGAATTCAAATGGCCAGATCTAATCAAGTAGAGGTGACGCCCATCCTCCTCCAAAAACAATAAGGATTGGACGAGCCCAGAATATGAAAAGATATACTTTTCATCAAGGTAAAAGAAGATTCAAAACTTCTTAAATAATTATCCACAATTAGCAAGTAAAAAGCATATTTTTCTGATGTTAAAATAAATCCAATTGCTATAGCTTTTGGGTACGAGATATCCAAATATTAGATGAACAAGTCTGATCAACTAGGTGGGGTGCTGAATAACAAGTTAGTTACTGTATCGTCGCTCTTTGGGGAGTCATATATATTCTTTGTACTTGGATTAAGGCTAAGTTGACATTAATATTGGATCTAGGAGATTGTGTGAGTGAGAGTGTAGAGAGTAACTTGCTTTGTAATTGTTCGCTTGTAACAAAAAAATAAAAATTATATACTTTAAGATAGGATAATAATATATAATAGTTGAAAAAAACCTAGTAGACTACGTAGGCCATAATTTATAGGAAGAAAGTATCACCGTACTGTAGAAAACTACATAAATTATAGGAAGAAAGTCAAGTTCATTAGATGTGTAAACCTTCTTTGGTGGAGGTAATGATAGGCGTGCACATAGCTACTTTCTAGTATTTTCTTTCTTTTGAGAAATGCTATCTTGACCGAGTGCCAGGATTAACTTTGAAACTCCGCTTGGCTAAATCCCCACTATTGAATGATTGCACTTGTTCATCTTGTTCAGCCTCCTTTAAATTGGCTAAAATACCAAATTTCATATTTGTTGGATGATTTTAGTTATGTATTTTTAGTGTTTAAATCATAACAATTATATTTTTTGAAGGAAATTAAAATTAGCAACTATAAGCATCCAATGGATGTGTTTTTTTGCGGATAGTCAAAATAGGAGGCATCAAACAAGATGATTAGGTTAAATCATTCAAATGTTTGTTTAAGCTAGTCAGGGTATTGGAGCCAGCTCCGAAACTCAATCTGCATAGCATTTCTCTTTTTCCTTTTTTCAGGGTGAAAAGGGAGCCAATTAGCAGCAAAACAAGAAGCTCTCTTATATATCGAAAGCTTCCCACAAAAGCTTACAAACAAAATTCGATGGACTAGCTTGTACTTCTTGCGAGGCTTAGATTTCACTGCCTCCTTAACTTAGGCATCAGCAATCATAACTGTGACTTAGAACTCGCTGTTGGAAGTCAAATAAAGGGCAGCTCCAGTGCATGAAGCTCTTGCGTATGCAGGGTCCGGGAAAGGGACAGACCACAAAAGCCTACAGTACGCAGCTTTTGCTTGCATTTTGCAAGAGGCTGTTTCCATGCCTTGAATTTGTGACCTCAACATTACGCAACGACAACTTTTACTGTTGCACCAAGGCTCCCCTTCACTGTTGGAAGTCAAATAAATTTTTAAAAGTGGCCAGGGTCCTCCAATACCAAGAGAACTGGGTGATGAACCTTTAGATTGCAACTTTGGGTTCTTTTTGGTGGAAAATCACCCTTTAGTGCATGTAATCATACTTCAGCCAATGCTTTATTTGCCTTTGTAACTTCTTCATGTGGGTTAGAGTTACAGGGCGTGGGTACATGACAATGACCCAAACAATGAAGAGTATGATGTGAAAACTCTATTTGGATGAGATAGTTTGTGCATTTCTATATGGCTTACTTTGTAAAGTTCTTTGCTTGTGCCAAAAAGAATAAAAGAATAATTCATATGATGGCCACTGTCAGAATGCCTAATGGAATGGTATTTTCACTCTCTTAATATTAAAAGGGTGGCCATTGATCATAGTCACCTACAATCACCTCATTTTATTAAAATCAAGAGAAAACTATACCCACCTATCTTTTGAAGGTCCATAAATATCTCTTTATAATAACCTTAAAATAAAATTAGGTGGATGTGAGATCGACCTATTCCAAGTTCTAGGGCTGACTACTTTCCCAGAGCCTCAGCAAGACAATTTCCTTTCATATAGGCATGCTCTAGGTGAAGGGGAGCCTTGGTGCATTGGTAAAGTTGTCATCGCATGACCTTGAGGTTATGGGTTCAAAGCGTAGAAATAATTTCTTACAAAAATACAAGATAAGGCTGAATACTATAAACTCTTTGGTCTGCCCCTTAACCTGAGCATAGGCAAGAGCTTCGTGCACCGACACTGCCCTTTTTTAGGTATGCTCCAGGTGCCAATAATTTAGGACAAAAATGATGGAGAAATGCTAAGAGGGTCCTCGTGGTCCACTCTTTTCTTTTTATGATAAATGCACCAAAATTCTCTTGATTCTTGATGAATGTGGGTCAAATCACTACTTTACAGACTGGGTGATGGTTCTTTACATGGTTAGCAAAGCTTGGAATGACACAAGAATTCAGAACAATTACTTTGAGAGAAAATAAGTAGAGAAGTTCATTTTTGTTGATGTTCATGAATTAAAAGTCTTAATTAAGTTGTTTGATCAAGGTAAGATCAGCAGCAATAAAAAGACATAAGTATTCCTTATTCAGTGCACCCCAATCATGTAGAGAAAAATAAAGGAAAAAAGAAAGCACTTAAGAGATACTGTGAGCGTGCCATAATTTATGAGGAATTGGATCTTCATCAAATTATGAATTCAAATGTGGGACCCAATTAACTTTCACTTTCTATTATTTTTTAGAAGATAATAAGTGTAGCCAAAAGTATCCACACACACATATATGGGGTGTATTAATTTCAGCTGTTTTATACAGGTGTAAGAAGCATGTGACATTTGACTAGTTGAAAAAAAAAATAAAATAGAAGAAGTTTGAGGAAATGACAATTATAAACTTTTTCCTGACCAATCAAACATCACTTGCACTTTACACATGCAACTCCTTGCTGAAATTACTGCTCTAGCAAATGTAATTTTAGTTATTTCATGCATGTGCAATGAGCATGTGATATTTGATTGGCTAGCAGAAAGTAGAAAACTGAAAAAACATAAAAGAAATGATAGTTAAAAACTTTTTTTTAATCAATTAAATATTACCTGCAACTGTTTATTGAAATTATCACTCATGTATTACTTTATTAAAAAATAAATTAAAAGAAAATGGTGACATATTGATGCCCTCCTTGAACTTGGTTGTGACTTGAGACATTGGATGACGGTAGGCAACAGTTTGGACGCTGACACCAAATTCTTATCCATTTGATTTCAAAACAAATGTATGGTTCCAAATCAAGCTACGTCAACGTTTTGAGAGACCTAGAATTTCTTCCATAATATTTATTAAAAAAGGTGTTTGCACCCACTTATTTGTACTTTTTTTTATCACATAATGGACGGTCTAAAACGAAAAAGCCCTCTTACCATCCATTTCATGACCATGAAGACCTAGAAATAGAGACCTTAGAAATTTTGAATAGCCATGAGTTTTAGGACCAAAGATATATGATTGAAGCAGAATCATCGATGAAAATACAAATAAATGAGCCCAAAAATCATTTTGAGAGAGAGAAATGACCTACCTTTACATAATAGGCCCCACCTATGGTTGATCAGATCGATTTATCTGCTTTCTCAGACTCTGGATGACTAGTAGTCCAAAAACAGTGCGGACGGATTGGTTGTGTCTGGACTTTGAAGAAATGCTTCATTGACAAGATATGACCAATAATTAACAAGCGCAATTTTTTGGACGTTACAATCAGTCGATCACCATCATGTTTGTGATTCAAGATATCGAAACGTCAGTGAACCGGATGAACGGTTTATTTAAAAGAAGGTGGGCCCATCAGGCAATATCATTCCTCATTATAGATAATAGCCTGTGGGCCTTAACCATAAATGACACAGTCCAAAGCTGCAACCAACCAATTCGTCATGGTTGCATGAGAAATCCGACTTTCTTGCGAATGAAATAACTTTCAATAGAGTCTAGCTAAGCTGTAAAGCCTGGCACCATGTCTACTGCATTAATGAATATGTTGGCTGCAACAAACTCCTGCCCATTTGCCATGGTCCTTGGGCTGTTCTGATGCGGTAGTCGCTCGTATGCCAGATTTTGATGCGCCAAATCCGCCACGTGCGGGTCTAAAACCTTTAGCAGTCCATCTCAGACCTCGGACTCAAAAGTCTAGGTCCACGTTTCAGGCATAGTTTATGCAAGACAGGGCCCGTTAGATGACGACCCAATTGGATTATTGAATTATGATGGATTATGCCTTACTAAACAGTCAAGAAAAAAAGACATCCTCGATGCACGAAGCTCCTGCATATGCAGGATCTGAGTAAGGGCGAACCACAAGGGTTAATAGTACGCAGTATTATTTTGCATTTTGCAGAAAGTTATGTTTATGCCTTGAACCTGTAACTTCAAGGTCACGCAATGTCAATTTTACCATCGCAACAAACTTATTAAACAGGAAAGAAAATTCCAGGAATTAGATTATCTAATCCTATCCAATTGGGCCCTGAATCATGGAGCTTCAAGAAATTATTCCTCCACTCTAATCTCAACTGTTGATATCAGCAATAATATGTGCTCTTAGAGACCGATTTGCTGGGCTTATGTAATATTATTCATTGGATTGTGCTGGATTATTCCATATAATCCATATGGAATAATCCGGCAATCTAATAAATTAGATTACAGATACAACAATCCAGCTATAATCCAACAAACCAGATTATATAAGCCTTGTCAATCGGGTCCTCAAGTTGCTGGCTTAAACTCCAGATGGAGAATTCATTATATGATGAGTAGGCCCTGGTGCACGAAGTTCCTGCATCTGGGAAAGGGTCGGCCACAAAGGTCAATGGTATGCAGTCTTACCTTGTATTTTGTAAGAGGCTGTTTTCACGCCTCAAACCCGTCATTTCAAGGTCACACGACCACAACTCTACTGTTGCGCCAAGGCTCCCCTTCAATTCATTATATGATGAATGCCAGTAACATAATCACATACTTGAAGATCGGTATCGATGATCAGCTAGCTACCATAAGAAGTAATATGAGTTTGTAGGAAGATCAGTTGGACTCACTGGTTATGGTTACAAACTTCTGTCTGAAGATTTCCAAAATCCATGAATGTAACAGAAGATGTACCCTCAACTTAGGTGCAAGTTATATGTTAATACTTTGTCACAAAATATAATGCCAACGTAGTTCAGAGGATCTTAAGGCATCTTAAGGGACACGATGAAAAGGTCTTCTATTTGCCTTGATTGTTCATTCACTGTTGAGGGATGTCTTGACGAAGACTGCACTGATTCTCATACTAACCAGGAGATGTTATTGCCTACATTATTGTGGGCAACCTCGTCACAGGAAGAAAACAAACGAGCTACAGTGCCAAAGATCTGGCAGATCAGTTGCACAGGCTGATATATAGAATTGTGGTTATGTGACTTTGAGGTCACGGGTTCGGGGTGTGGAAAAAATCACTTGAAATACAAGATAAGAATATGTACCATAGACCCTTTGTCATCCGGCCTTCCTCGGACCCTATATATGTAGGAGCTTTCTGCACCAGGCTGGCTTTTTTTTGCATCAAAGTGACGGATAGAAAGATGTTGCTATCACGGTCCAGAGGAATTCTCCAAACCTTCTTACAATCTCGCTTCTCCATTCATGAAGAGGAGAATCTTGAGGACAGGCATCACCACTTTCCTAATTTCATCTTTCCAGAGCTTAAACAGGAGTGTCTCCCCATTCTAAACCTTGCCATTCAGATAAAAAGTTTACTTGTTCTAGCTTACAAATTTCACCTGATCTCCAGCTTCCAATGCTTAAATTGCTCTCTCTTTATGGCTGCGTTGTCGCACCCTTCATGAATCATCTTTCACTTTGTTCCGGGTTCTGACTTAGTTGACCAATCTCCTATTTAAGGCCCCCTCAGGTGTCACATATATTGGCCACTATGTATTCTTGGCTCTTCACTGAGCTGCAGCAGTTGGCATCATTATAGGAAACACTTCCACATCATTGTTGCTTCATCCTTGACATCATCTCTCCAAGAACCCTCTCCCACTTTCCCCAGTTTCTTCCTTTGCTAGTAATTGAACAGCTAAAATCAAGCATGGAAAAAGGGCAGTCCCCATGCACAAAGTTCCTACCTATGCGGGATCCTGAGAAGGGTTGAATCACAAAGGTCTAAAGTACGCAGCCTTATCTTGCATTTTTGCATGAGGCTGTTTCCATTCCTTGAACCTGTGACCTCAAGGTCACATGACAACAACTTTTACTGGTGCACCAAGGCTCTCCTTCAGAATCAAGCATGGGCCTCCTGAAAAATCAAACTGGTCTAGCACTATAGAGAAATGTTACATCTTTTACCAACGTCTAGGAAATCCCACAGTTTATTAAACAGATTCCCCGATAGGAACTCAAGCAAGAAACAGAATCAAGCTCATAAAATAAAACAGGAAATAGCATTAGTGACATGAATGATTGCCAAAGATGAAATCGAAGTTACATATCCTAAAAGAAAAGGGATGATTGTGAAATTATTCCCCAGTATGTGTTTCAACATATACAGGAAATATTCACGATGACTAACTTTTGGGCATTACTCAGAATGATAAACATTAGCTACTAGAGTCCATTTTGTAAGAAGAACTTACCAAATTTGGAGATATCCCACTAGCAACAGTTGCGCCTGCAATCCTATATTCCATTATCAGGGGCCATCAAATCAGCCAAGAAATACTGGAAACAATCAAGGCAACACCAACCGTCAAATGACCACATCCAATAAAAAACACAGGATGTAGGATTTCCATGTTGGCCTACCATTTTCAGTGAATGTGTCTTCCGTGAAAGAAAATTAAAAGCAGGAAGGGATAAAAACAAGAAGAGCTGGAAACAGTCTAGAGTTTGCATTACCTTTGCCAATACATATGTATGAATAATTATAGGCACTCCCAGTGAATGGGCATCTACTTGCAAGCTCTGCATAGGAAAATGCTGATAGGGAAGCTGCAAACCCAGCTATTAGGAATGAAATGGTTAGAGCTGAACTTGAATGCTCTCGAGCAACTGTTCCAACAAGAACAGATCCAATTGTAGTCCCAACAACTGATTAGATGGACCACACTTCATTCGGACCATGCAAGCTAATGCCAAAATTATCTTTGCATCAGCTTGAGGGAGGTGTTATTAGATAAGATCTGTGCTATCAGATAAGATCTGTTAGAGAAATTATAGACTAAACAGATCTACATTATCTCTGGTGCTTATCAATATGTCACTTCTATATAAGCATATTTGTATCACTCTTTGAGATCAATCAATTCATTAAAAATGTAGATTCTATTGGTATGAACTATGCAGTTTCAGGGCTTACACTGAATTACTAGTTGGTTGGTCTTGACAATAATTGCCGAATAATATTTTGCTTTTTCTTTTGGATTATAACAAACAATTGACTACTAGTTAAAAATAACATAAGAAGTAGGAGGAAACCAAAAACCAAGAAGAAGTGCAACCAATTATAAAGGCATGGGACAACAAGAAGAAGGCAGAAGACCTCATCAATGATCATAAGCGCAAGAAAAGAAGAACATACCTAATGCAAAAAGCTGAAGACAGATAATTTCTTTGTCAATTGATGAACTCCTTGCCTCACTTCTTTCTCCTCACCAGGATACCGATCCAGGCCCTTGATGATGCATGGATTACATAATTCCCCACAGAAGTTGTATGGAAAAAATAATGGAGAATGGAAAGAAAAACCCGGAAATCAAAGACCAGCCCACCTGCTTGCTTCAAAATATTCAAAACCCAGAAGAATACATGTATTTCATGGGAAGTGTGATCGAGTAAACAGCTGCCAAGAAACAAATATTCGGACCCAATAAGATTGGGAGGTGCTCTCCCCAGTTCCTACTGATTTGCAGAGCAAAGTGCTGCTCTATATATTCCTGAGTCCTGACGGTACTACATCCATGATAAAAGCTAACTGTCATATCTACCCTACATGCATGAAATCGAATGCGCACATGCACGTACGATTTATGTTTGCCATTGGTAAAAGCAGAAGTGGGTCCCATTTTTTTCCCCTGATCTAAACCGTTCATCTTAACCGTTTTACCACAGGTGTTATATCCCAACTCTGCCATTGATTGTACTAAGCTGTTTAGGGAACCCCACATTAGGAAAATAGTGGGACATGGCAAATGTATGGCATGATATTTCATATCAACGGTTCAGATTATCGGCAAGGTGGGACCCTTGGGTGAAAATACCACAAAACTCCAAATGAGGGTGGGGTAGTTCCAAAGAAATATGTGAATATTTTGTGGTTGCTGTTGGACAGAATCGATGCAGGAGACTAGGACTACATCATCTGCTTTAGTAAGGCCACGGGAGGCGGGAGGGATAGTGGCAGGAAGGCCAAGGTGCTAGCCATGACATTTTGTACACAAAACAAATGCACTATGAAGCTGCCCTCCATCCCTTGCAATTGTTGAAGAGTGTCATTGTAGCAAATAGGTCAATTATAAGGACTATAACATGGGTCGCCCATAAACAATTACTAACATTGGTTACATGCCTCTCTTTTTTTTTATAAACAAATTGTAGATGTAGGTTTTAATTGATTCAATCTACAAATCCTTAGAAAATATTTTGTGAGAAATGAGTTTAGATTTTGCTGAAAAATATTTGCCAGAATTCATAGATGACCAACCTTAAGAGGAGAGAGAGAGAGAGAAAGAGAGAACTGTCCACAAACAACAGTTTACTCCCTCAATTATTATTATTTTTACTTTGGTCCCTCAATAATGACATCCATCGATGGAAGTCCACAAACAACAGTTTACTCCCTCAATTATTATTATTTTTGCTTTGGTCCCTCAACAATGACATCAATCGATGGAAGTCCACAAACAACAGTTTACTCCCTCAATTATTATTATTTTTACTTTGGTCCCTCAACAATGACATCAATCGATGGAAGTCCACAAACAACAGTTTACTCCCTCAATTATTATTATTTTTACTTTGGTTCCTCAACAATGACATCCATCGATGGAAGTACGATGAAAGACTTATGGTGCAAAATTATTCAATAGTTTAGGGAGTCATCTACAAAAATAACTTGTAGAGACTAGAGTGTCACGAAGTTATAGTTTTTTTTTTCTGTTTTTTTTAATGGTACAAAATTATAGTTTGAGGGTCTAAACTATACTTTTTTCTTTTTTTAATGCATTGTAAGGATGGGTATAAATCTTGGTGGGCCCGAGTTTATAAATTTCTGAATCATTCATTATGTTGTCCATCGATTTTCTTGTTTTGGAAATAAATCACTCATCAGATGCCCTCCTCTTAAGTTGGAAGGCAGATCGTAGGGCTATGTTTTTGGGCCATACCATCTCATGAGGTGGGTCACTTTATATCAAGCCCTCTTGATGTTACATGATTGTTGTGACATTTTCACTGAAGAGAGAGATCAACATTTTCATTCTTCCTTACTAGTGTTGAGATTAGAAGAAGAAGAATAAATTTCACGTATGCTTAAGAGCCAATCTCCTTTATAAGGACTACGACCATGGGAATAATCTTGTTCTAGATAAATTACCGCTCCTCTGAGTCCTGTTGCCCACTAGTCACACTGCTCACGCAGAATGAATGTGAATCGATTGTTGACAGAGATGATTTAAATAGCTTGAGAAGGTAGGAGAACAGCCTAAGTCTTGGCTTGGGAAGAAGAAGGCCTAACATTTACTTTCTTGTATGGTGGATTTGAGAGAGTATTCTACGTAAACTTGGTGCATTCTCTTTATCTATACTTTTCTTTAGTTACCATTCATTTATTGGTAGTTTGTGTTATTAGCTTATTCAACTTATTTGGCATTGTAGATGGCTGTAGAATCAGCCTCTTGCAAAAATGCAAGGTAAGGCTGCCTACTTTAGGCTATTATGGCCCACCCCTTCTCCAGACCCCGCATAGGTGGGAGCTTCGTGCACTGGGGCTGCCCTTTAGATGGCCATAGAAGTCCTCCACAATTAACTCCACCACCAAAATGCCTCTCCATAAATGTTATTTTACTAGCTAGTTAAAGCTGCCACCTAATGTTTCCTCTCATTGAAACTTGAGACATCCCGTAGTTTTGACTTTTAAATTTAATGAGAATGATTCCACGAAACATTTTAATAGTTAAATATACTTGATTTACACTACAGATAAGAAAACCCAATCAGCTGCAAATATGCTTTGGGATTGGACATAGAATCACTTAATGAACAACTCCAAAAGAAAAAAAAGGGACAGCCCGGCACACGAAGCTCCTGCATATGTGGGGTCTGAAAAAGGGGTGGACCAGAAAGGATCTACAGTACACAGCCTTGCCTTGAATTTTTGCAAGAGATTGTTTCCAAGCCTCAAACTTGAGACCTCCAGGTTGCATGACGACAACTTAACTGATAACACACGAAGGTATAATAACTAAGCCTTGACCAAGTGTCTTCTTCATCATCTTCAAGGAACTTTATGAGGAATGATTTGTATGCAGAAATTGATCAACCAGAAGAAAAAGCAGTCGAGCAATGATTGTTCTGGAAACTGAGGGAAAAGATGATAAAGCAATCATTCATCAAAGCTATCTATAGATTATTACTGCATAAAGACTGCAGAGTTCCTTTCAATTAATATACCCAGCATTCTATTTACATTTGTCTTATAATTGTTTCACAAATATTATACAAAGATGGATCTGTCATTACCGAGACAGGCCAGAATGAAAGAATATTCAAGACTCATTCAACAATTGGGTTGTATACGGCAACCAGTTTTGTCACACATTGGAGGGCTGATGGATCCTTCACTCATCAGTCAAAAATAGAAAGCTAGTCAAGCTCTAAGCCAGAATTTCTGGGGAGCCTACATAAATCTCATCCGCATGAGCAGAAGCCATGTAGACTACTTTTGTCAGAGAACTGTGTCTTCGCCCGTAGAACAAATAAACAAATACTCCAAGTACTAGCCATATAGAAACGCGAAACCATGTACCAGTACTGAGGAGTCAAGAGAACAAAGTTAGTCGACAACCCAGAAACAGGCAATGTACCCAAGTGGCTAGAGATAAACTGCAACAACTTTGAACTACTGATTTAATCCAAAGAAAAGAGAATAAATAAGCAAAAGACATCGGTCTACTTAATGGGAACGGGGAATGCAGCGGAGACGTGTTTGCTTACTCACCTAAGATTGATTAACAAGTAGACATTTATGAGAATGCAAGAAATGGGCAGGAGGGGAACCAAGGGGCAAATGAAACCTGCGCAAATCGCAATACCACTGTATATAAATTTCAATGGATATTGGTTGGTATAGAGGGAGGACAAATTAAAAAGAAGAAAAATCATGACTTAAAATTATGTTTACCTCCACTGTGTCCAAAGCTGTGCTGACCATCATCTTGGTCAATCCAAGAGAGTACAATCAATCCGCACAAAAGAAGCAACCCACCAACTAAACATGCTGCCACTCGCAGAACACTGATAAAAACAACCGAGTCAGGAGCTAAATCACATTAAACTAAAATGATTCACTGGACTAATACTATGTTACATTGGCAGACAATGTTAAACGCATCCAATCTAGACACTACAAGATAATGGTAATTGTTGACTAACCTATATATGTTCTGAAAATCAATTCAATCACACATATGATGGCAGTTGCAACAAAAAAGACAATATATAATAGTAAGATTCCTAAAAATTCTTTTAGAAACCCAACAGATACAAAGAGCAGTCAAGGATAGAGAATAAATGATCATGTACATAAAGGTAATACAGTCATCTATTTATTTTCCGCAAATCAAAACATACATGACACATTATAATTTTTGTAGGTTGATGGACTAGAAATTAAAGCACTAGTTTCCCCTGCTTTTGTTCTCTATCATTTTTCTTCATGATGTTAATCAATTTCTAATAGATCTGACATGGTACAGAATGGGACAGAAATAGTATCTCTTTTCAAATTTAACTGTGTTTTCCTTAATCTTCTTCTTTTGTTTAACTTCCTTCCTTTTCCTATTGCCACACATCACAATAAAGCTGTTGATCCTTATTTTCCTCATGTTATCCATATTTCATAAAGCATTTCAAACCCTGAATTCCAAAATCATGGCACAAATAAGCTCTATCTTGAGTCCTCCGAAATACTTAGCGCACAATGAAAAACTTTTTCCAAGAACCCTATTGTCATCATAGGAAACTGTAATCCATCGTATATGGGTAATTTTCACATACTTGAAAGTACGATTAAGTGGGCTGCAAACAGTTAAAGGAGAAAGTTGAATGGAACAATTCTTTGTCAGAAAGCAAGGACTTGTGCAAAGGAGTAAATCAATAGCAAGTAATGAAGTTAAGCTATACTTGATTAAAAGCCACAAGGTGATAGGAGAGGAAAACTAAATCTTTAAGAAGGATCGTAATACCAGATGGCCTACACTCCTAAGCAACATCTGGTCCTATAGCCAAAACTACCCAGTGAGACTGCTATCTACAGTAGTCCAAATTTTGGTGGCTTAATATAGGAGGCTCAATCAGACAAAGCAGGGAAGAGCATACAAGCAGAGAAGGTCATACAAATCTCCCTTTGTTGGCAAACCACAAAATATCAGACTATTAGTTTGTGTTGATGAAATTATAACTGGAAGCAATAAAAAGATTCAAAGATCAAAAGTAAGATAGAGAATGGCTTCTACATGGACTTTGGAGAGACGAGTTACTTGGTGCAGAGATGGGAAAGACCAAAGGAAGAGACAACTGTCACTCAAAGAATGCCTGTAATCAATTTTATTAAGTTCATGATGATGAAAAACCATTCAGTATGTGGTTAGTAGTTAACAAAAATAAGGACAACTGGATAACACTTACACTTTAGAGCTTACAGATGCAATCATGTTGAAGTAAAGAGACAAACCAATGGAAATCCTATCACCAGGAGATTAGTGGCAAGATTACTAACTTACCATTTATTATCTTGAAGGTGGAAAGATTTAGTACATCATTGTCAGAGGAAGTTCAGGAGCAGAGTGCAAGGCTATTGCTACAATGAAGTTAGTGCTTAGGAATTTTCAGGAGTTACAACTTAAAAGTTATTTGTGACATTCAGAATGTGATTAAAAAGACATTAAATATTCTGCTCACTAGGAGCAAGATTATCAAAACTGACTACCATTACATGATTGAAAGGTAGAAGTGGAGATGTGTTTCTCACTGGTCATTATCAAGTTATGGATTTGATTGCAAACAGCATTGTGTGTGAATATCAACAATAACCTTCATTGACAAGCTGAGAATGTTCAAAGGAGATTTCTGTTTGAGGGGGAGCAGAAAGATGTGCATAATACCATTTTAGCCATTTGCATCATGGTTTATAGGATCCTATTTTCCTCTTGCCTTTTCCTTTCATCCATCTTTGTGCTTCACATGATTAATCTGTTTCTAAAAGATCTAAAAAGGAGAAATCCTGAACAAAAAGTCCAAATTTCATGACATCTTCTGGCAATGTGGTATGATGGATGTAAATCTTAAGTGAGTCACAATATCCAAGACCGATTTCCCAATAAGAACCTACATGAATTACAATCTGTTTTTATTCATATCAAACAATAAGTTAAGACATAGGATTTTACAACACATGATACAGCCCCTTGAACACTGAAACTGTAGGCATGGGTTTGAAAAGTAACCTGCAGTAGCCCAACATGGCTGCATTCAGTTCCAAATAGTAGGATGAGATAATACAGCTTTACACTAGGATCTATATGCTAATATTTGGATATGGATTTCCACTGGGATTTATAAGCTAATATTTCATGATATTTTAGCAGAACATGGGTGCAGTATCTAAAATCAATCTTGAGTATATAAAAAGGAAATTAAAGTTAAATGCAGAGTGCCTTGAAACATGACTAACCTGGGTAAGTATTCTGCTGAAGCTCCAGAAGCAAGGAGGAGAACACCAATACACACAAATGATATGTTCAAAGCTGCAATTCTTCTCCTCTTTTGCTCATCTAATTTGACTGCAAAACCCAATACAAGAGATGATGACCTGAAGAAAATATATGCTGACATTTTTTCATGAAGAGATCTGGGGCAAATTCGCCACAAAACTAACGGGTGACATCCAATCGCTCCCAAAAAATTGATATTTTGTACAACCTAAACAGAAACTAAAGGTGGCATCTAACAATGTGTACCTTGATTAACTTTCTTCCCAATAAGAGGATCATTTGCTGATGCTTCAGCAAGATGAAGCATGCTGCCTTGTGAATGTTGGTTATTGTCCTTGTAGGAGCCGACAAGAACTTTCGGGTCTGCACCATTTTCCTGATTATTATATCCATGCGGTAAGGAATCAATTGATTCCTCGAGTGATGATGGCAGGGGTACTTCATCCGGGGGAACATATCTAAGTACCAAAATAGAAACAGCAACGGTGGTAAATGCAAGAAGGGTGCCCACACTGACCTGCACAGAAGGGCATCTAATCTCAGTTTCATTTCTTAAACTCAAAGCAATTTGTTGTTCAATTTTCAGAACATAATCAATTCAGTGGTTGCTTCTGATCAATTCCTTGGCTCACTTCTACTTAAATTTTAACAGTTTCCATGAATATCATCATCAGGTTCTGGGGAGAATTAATTTGTCTCACAACAGTAGCTCACCATTCCGGCCAACTGAGAGACATCCATACAGAATGCTAAGATTGAAGCACAGATCCCAGTCATTATTGTGCTCTTCACAGGAACTTGTGTGCGCTTATTAACATCTGAAAAATATGGTGGCAGTAACCCATCTCTAGCCATTGCCATCAGTATTCTAGGCTGAAAAACAAAGACATCAAGAAGTCAACACATCCGTAAATGGTATGGATAAAAATAAGCATCCACAGTCACAGCAGGAAAAATGGGTCGCTACACATGTAAAAGCAAGTGAAAGTTGCAGACTACAAGTTGCCAGAACTGCAACTTCAAATACAGCATATTCAGGCACAGTATGTAGTTGTGGGGAAGATATTTTTTCATCCATCCGCACAATCATGAGCATCCCCAAGACGAAAAATAGGGAGATTCATCCTTAAGGCATAGCCCTTTGTAAATATTCCACTCCAGCTGAACTGATTCGAGATGACAATAAGCTACTGGATTCTTCTAAGTAAATGCTTCACAACTGGCCACGCTCAGGGGTCACATAACTTAACCTAAATTAGTCACTTGATTTGTTGGTTGGTGCCTAAGGAAAACTAGGACAGATTCACAAGGTGTTGTTTCTATGAAAGAATCTCTAGATAATGTAGGCTCCAAATTCTAACAAATGAGAACAGTTTGCTTGCATAAGTGATGGAGGTCTTAATCCTAACAAACCAGAAGATGTTGCATTTAGAGTGTGTCTGTGTAAAAATGTGAACATGATGGCGAATAAAAGAGTGTGGAACATTAAAAGGGACTTTTTGGAAGCTCAAGTGCAAAAATTTAGGACAGGGTTCACCACTATGATTTTTTGACAAAGAGTAAAACTAAACCAGTCTCAGTTTCTCAATCACGACAAAGTATAAGATGCCATTGTTATAACCCCATTGTCTAAATATGTGAATACTATCGTCATTACACATGAGATGAGAGAAAAGCAGAATTCTCAGCTTGAGGAGTTCAATTCTCTTCATTGAAATCATGTGGTACAACATATCAACTTTTGCATTTCCATACCTCATGGCGGTCAACAACTTCATGAATTCCATTGTTTCATGAATCTTCTGATTAAATGAAGGCTATTACCAAATAGGACAGGAGTTGACTCCTCAATCACGTCCAACAGGACTTCTCTCAAAAGTTACACTTAAAGTATAAATCAAGACATACTCGAACTAAGATCCATATGCAACTGAATCCAAGAACTGAAGGAATTATAGATGAACTGAATCACCGAATGTATCACCAAAGGGACAGCAAGACATGCATAGAAATCATCTGTTTAAGAAATTATTACCTGAGGAAGAAGGGCTCCAATTAAGGTTGAGCAAAGAGCAGTAACTGCCCCTGCCGTAATAATGTACCTACAGATAAATACATGATCAAATTAAATTCTGAACAAGAACTAGTTTATCCACAAAGAAGCAAATATGTACTTTGATGTTTGGTCCGAAATCACCATATTTTGCAAATACAATTCCTTACCCAGCCCATTGCATCCCATGGATGGAAAATGCAGAAGAAATTGGGGTGTCTGGATCCATTGCATAATACGGAACCAAGCCAACAATAACAACAGATACCAGCATGTACAAGAAGCAACAGGTAGACAATGCAATTCCTATACCTAGTGGAAGATCTCGTTGAGGATTCTTCACCTGTGATAAAGACATTACATCTCAGAACAAGAACTGATTGAAACTCAGCAAGGTCCACATAATGAATCGATTTAAGTAGTTTCCAATTTGTGCTACCAAACTCAACCGACAATGTCCAGGCTGAAATAGAACATAAGTAGCTCAAAAATTTTGAACTCAATGACACTACTTTACCTCCTCAGCTGTGCTGGCAACTGCATCAAAGCCAATGTATGCAAAGAAAACAGTTCCAGCCCCCGCAAGCATACCATTTACTCCAAATGGGAAGTATCTGAGAATTCAAAGAGACCAGTAAGGCTTCTATCATCTAGGAATTACCACATACGTGAAAGAAACACAGTGAAAATTCCAATTACCCGCTAGGAAGAGCATATCCAACCCATCCAGTTTGGATACCAAGGTATCCACCAGCTACGATGACAAAAAACATGACACATACATTTGTTGTTGTGACAATAGACTGTGCAAGAGCACTCTGTTGGAAAATAATAGTTAATTGAAGGATGTAGTATTTACCATCTAGTCAGTTAACCTTCCTATAAAAATTGATGTCTCTTCAAGGGTTACCTCCTTGATTCCCACACATAAGAGCCCAGTGGCAATGAGAACAAGAATCGCAGCACAAGGATCAACAGTGATATCAAGACCAGGAATATATGCACGGGCAAGAAAAGAAGGCAAACTATTTTGTCCACCAAAAAACAAGGCCTGCAATGCAGAAAACATTGAACATCAAAGGGGCTATCATGGAAAGTTGAAAATCCAGGCAAAGTACATGTACTGAAAATAAAAATATCAAAATTTAGTAAGTTACATTGTAAACACTACATAAGTAGACTGCAATACAAAATAATTGAACAGCAAAGAAGCCATTTCAAATAGATTTGCAGGTTGCCACAAGAATGCATCAAAGACAAACAACCATATTAACGTCTTCCTTTGAAATACATTATAATTTTTTAAAAGAACATATGAAAAAAGCTGCATCCACTAGTTACAATCTTGATGACATAGTCAATCATAACAGGCGATGACATGAAATGTCTTAAAGATTAGAAATATTGCCTTGCATGATTATTTGGCATTAGAGATCCTGGTCCAGTTTAATACCCTTTTGTATCCAAATTGTCAAACTAAAGGATTATATAATCATTTTCCAGTGAAGGAATAGTCTTGACTGTTGAAATAAATGGGTAGGTTAGGGAATAACGACATCTTATAAAGCCAAACTATGATAGATGACTAGCAGCCTAGCCAATTATAAATCTGGGGCATTTCAGAGATTGGTAGGAAGCTCATTTACCTCACAATCATATACCTGTACGCCACCCATCTCTTATTCACCACATCCATGCACTCAACTAGATCAATGCACTTGGAAGTTGTCCAGAGGATCCTGAGGTATCTTAAGGGACAAAATGAAAAAGCATTCTATTCTATGATGATTGCACCGATTCTCATATTAATCATGATCCATTTATCGTTACCAATATATTATAGGTAGTATATAACCTAGCTATAGCAAACATGTTAAAGTAGAGCCAAGAGAGAGAGATAGAGAGAAACCCTTAGAATGGGTGAATGTGTGTTAATGATTTTGCACCTCACACTTAACACATATATATACTAAACAAGGATAGTTACATGCTCCTAACTGTACAATGTGGGACTAAAAATAAGACAAAACTAAGACTAAGGCTAAGTAAAGCTATACAATACTATGCTATATTCAACACTCCCCCTCAAGCTGGAGCATATAAGTCATATGCACCAAGCCGTTACAAATGTATTTAATTCGAGGTCCTCTGAGAGATTTTGTGAAGATGTCTACTAGTTGATCATTTGAATTGACGAAGCTAGTAGCAATACATCCCGACAAGATCTTTTTTCTAATAAAATGACAATCCATTTCTCTGTGTTGGGTCCTTTCATGGAAAACTGGATTAGATGCAATATGTAAGGCTGCTTGATTATCACATATTAGCTTCATACTTCCATCCTCTCCGAATTTCATCTCCTGGAGTAGTTGTTTCAGCCAAATAAGTTCACATGTTGCCATAGCCATGGTTCGATACTCAGCTTATGCACTTGATCTGGCAACTACATTTTGTTTCTTGCTTTTCCAAGATACTAAGTTACTTCCAACAAAAACACAATATCCTTAGGTAGAACGCCTATCTGAAGGAGAACTAGCCCAGTTAGCATCTGTGTACCCAACAATTTGAGTGTGGCCTTTATCTTCATATAACACACCTTGACCTGGTGCTCCTTTAATATATCGAAGAATGCGAACCACAGCATCCCAATGACTATCACACGGTGACTGTAGGAATTGACTGATTACACTAACAGCAAAAGTGATATCTGGTCAAGAAATGGTGAGATAATTCAGTTTACCCACAAGTCGCCATATCTTCCCGAGTCTGCGAGAGGCTCCCCCTGTCCTAGTACAAGCTTAACATTCGGTCCATGGGTGTGTCCACGGGCTTACAATCTAACATACTAGTCTCTTCCATAATGTCTAAACCATATTTTCTTTGTAAAATGATAATACCTATACTAGACTAAGCCACCTCAATTCCTAGAAAATACTTCAATTTTGCCAGGTCTTTAATCTGAAAGCAATGGAAGAGATGTTGTTTAAGTCTCTGAATGCCATCCTGATCACTGCCTGTAATGACAATGTCATCCACATAGACCACTAGCTAGATACGTTGACCTGAAGAGTTGTGCTGATAGAAAACAGAATGATCTGCTTTCCTTCGAAGCATTCCAAATTCCTGAATAACAAAGCTAAATCGTCCAAACCATGCTCGAGGAGATTGTTTTAAACCGTATAGAGAATGACACAATTTGCACACTAAACCAGACTCCCCCTGAGCAACAAAGCCAGGCGGTTGCTCCATATAAACTTCCTCTGTTAGATCACCATAAAGGAAAGCATTTTTAATATCCAGCTAGTAAAGAGGCCAATGCCGCATAGTAGTCATGGAGAGGAATAATCGAACAGAGGCAACCTTCGCAACTGGGGAAAAGGTGTCACTATAGTCAAGATCATAAATCTGAGTATAGCCCTTAGCAACTAATCAGGCTTTAAGTTGATCAACTTGTCCATCAAGACCCACCTTAACAGTATATATCCAATGGCAACCCACTATAGTTTTATCAGGTGGAAAAGGAACCAAGTCCCAAGTACGATTTGTATGCAAAGCATTCATTTCATCAACCATGGCCTGTCTCCACCCAGGATGTGAAAGAGCCTCACTTGTGCTTTTGGGAGCAGAAATAGAGGACAAGGAGGAAACAAATGCACAATAGGGTGAAGATAATCGATGGTAACTCAAAAAAATTTAGATAGGATGAGAATTACAAGTAGATCGATCACCTTTTCGAAGAGCAATAGGCAAGCTATCAATTGAATGCGAGGTCGAAGTAGGCGAAGCCAGTGGGATAGGGAGATTGTTATCAGGGACTTCAGTGGAACCTACAACAGCTTTAAAAGGAGGCCGACAATGATAAACTTGAAGAGGACGAGAGACATCATCCGCAGGCATGGAAATATAGGGAAGAGGGAAATTTTAAAAAATGAAGAGTGGCTCAACAGTGGATGAGAAGAATAGTGACTGATCAAAGAAAGTTACATCTGCTGAGAGAAGATATCGATTAATGTCAAGAGAATAACAACGATACCCCTTTTAAAGCCTGGAATATCCCAAAAAGATGCATTTTGTGGCCTTGGCAGAGAGCTTATCTTGCCCAGATGCAAGGTTGTGTACAAAACAAGTACATCCAAAAGCACGAGGAGGAAGAAGATAAAGAGAATGGAATAGGGAATTTGATCATGCAATACAAAAGAAGGCATACGATTAATTAAGTAGCAAGCAGTGAGAACAGCATCCCCCCAAAAATGAAAAGGAACATGACTGTGAAGAAGTAAAGTGTGGGCTGTCTCTATGAGATGACGATTTTTGCATTCAACTACTCCATTTTGTTGAGGAGTGTGGGCAAACGATGACTAGTGAAGAATTCCTTGTTGAGACATAAAAGAAGAAAAAGGTGCAAAAAAATATTCCCGTCCATTGTCACTACATAAAACACAAATAGCAACATTAAATTGAGTTTGAATTGCAACACAAAATTTCTTTAAAATTGAGAATAATTCAAATCGATTTGTCATAAGGAATAACTAAGTACATCGAGAATAATTGTCAATAAAAGTTACAAAGTACTGATAACCCAAACTAGAAATAGTACGACTAGAATCCCAAACATCAATGTGGACAAGTTCAAAGGGGGACATAGCCCCATTATTGAGACGCTTTGGAAACGAAACACAAGTATGTTTTCCAAGCTAACAAGACTCACACTCAAGAGACGACAAAGTAGAAAAATGAGGGACTATCTTTTGAAGTTTGAAGAGACTAGGATGGCCTAAACGATTGTGAATAAGAGCAGGAGAATTAGTTGAGATGCAAGCGGCAGGAGTTGCAGGTGATGTAAGATGGTAAAGACCTTAAGACTCACGCCCTGTACCAATCATCTTGCCCATACCCTGGTCCTGCAAGATTATAGTTTTATCAGAAAAAGTGAGAGAGCAATTAAGAGTGCGGGTTATTTTACTGATGGAAATAAGATTAAACGGGCACTCAGGTACATAAAGTACAGAGGTGAGAGGAAGAGTAGGAAGGGGATGAGCCAAACCAATTCCTTTAGCTACATTTTTGGAACCGTTGGCTAGAGTGACAGTAGGTAAAGTAGAAGAACAAGTAAGAGAGGAGAAAAGGTGTTTGTTACTAGATATGTGATCAGAAGCTCTAGAGTCTAGAATCCACGGGCCAATAGAAGAAGACTGAGTAAAGCAAACACTGGGATTACCAATCTAAGCGACGGAAGCAACGGAAGATGACTTGGCTGCCTGATACTGGAGGTACACATCATAATCACTACCAGTCAGGGTAATATTCTGAGATGTGGAGCCCTCAGATGTGTCAGGTAACTGGGTGTTAGATGACTGGACTATGTTAGCAGTGCGAGGAGGTCGCCCTTGTAGTTGGTAATACCGATCCCGAGTGTGTCCAATCTTATTACAGTATGTACACTGAGGACGTCCTCGTTTACAACCACCACCACCTCTAGTGTTTGCCTGAGAAGCCAAAACTAAGAAATCTGAAGGGCCATCAAAAGTAATTGCCTAAGTAGAGGAGATACACAACAAGCGGGCAAATACTTCATCCAATGAGAGCACCAAAGGGCTAGTCAGAATTTGATCTCTGATGGATTCAAGGTCAGGGTGGAGCCCAATGAGAGTCAACACCATGAAAAACTTATCGGTTTGTGTTTGTTGGGCTTCTACACCATCAGTAGGAGGCATTAGAGACAAGAACTCCTCCTTAAAGGATGCAATCTTTCCTATGTAAGTCGAAAGATCCATGTCCTGTTGTCTAACATGAACAATGTCAGAAACAACTTTGTAAAAACATTGAATATCATTCGTGTATAAGCCCTTGGTCTGGGTCCAAAATTTGAAACATGTTTTATAGGCGTGAAGATGATGTAAAACTTTGGGATCCACGAATTGCCATAATAGGCTGCATAATTGTGCATCAATCTTTTTCCATTGCACTTTATCTGCAACAGAAATATCTTCATCTTTCTTGACCAAATGGTCTTCATAACCTTGACCCATAAACCATAATTCCACAGAGGCAAACCAAGACAGATAATTTTCACAACCAATTAATTTCTTCGACGTAATAACAGGAGATCCAAAAATTACAGAAGTGAAAATACCATTTTTAGAAGCCATGATTACTTATCTCGGTAGTCTGCAGCGAAGATCGGCGGCAACAACAATCTGGCGGCAGTAGCGGTGATCTAGGAACGATAGAGATAACAGAGGGGTGACTGGTAAAGAAGCACGGCCGCCAAAGGAATTGCAGGATTGGATACACGGCCAAACTAAAAGGAAAAAAAGGAGGAGAAGGTAGATAATTAGGGTTTCTCTTATATCTCTGATACCATGTTAAAGTATAGCCAAGAGAGAGAAATAGAGAGAAATCCTTAGCATGGGTGAATGTGTGTTGGTGATTTTGCACCTCACACTTAACACATATATATACTAAACAAGGATAGTTACATGCTCCTAACTGTACAATGTAGGACAAAATAAAACAAAACTAAGACTAAGGCTAAGTAAAGTTATACAATACTATGTTATATTCAACAAAACACACACTTTAAGAAGAGGGACGAACACTTACTAACCTTTAAAAGTGAACCATATAAAAGCCAAATAGACTTTTTCCTACTAGGGAATTCTGAAAGATCAATGTGAAAGGATTGTAAGGTGATACCCGGTGAGAGTATAACCTCACAAAATACATTAATGGTTATGGATATCTACATTAAAGTATGTAAGAAAGGAAATGAACTTAATAGTAGTTGTCCAAAAACTAAGTGATGGAACTTAAAAGGAGAGAAGATAACATTATTTACAAACAAGTTGATAGTAGAAAGAAACTAGAGCAATGAAACAGAAGTAAACACCACGTGGACAAATATGGTCATGTCCATTAAGAAAGTGGCAAAAGATGTCGTAGGAGTACCTAAAGGTAAAATGCAACCAACCAATAAAGGAAACTTGGTGGTGGAGTGAAAAAGTGCAAAAAGCTATTAAAGAGAAACGTAAGTGTTTTAAAGCATGGCAAAGGACTAAGAATAATGAAAACTTTAAGCAATATAAGAATGATAAAAAGGTTGCTAAGAGAGTAGTAAGTGAGGCTAAACTCAAGGCATACGATGATCTATACAATAGATTAAGAACAAGAGAGGATGAGAAAGATGTGTTTAAATTTGCAAAAGCAAGAGAAAGTAAGAGTAAGGACTTAGACCACATTAAGTGTATTAGAAGTGATGATCAAAGGGTACTAGTCAAAGATGACAAGATCAAACAAAGATAAGAAAATTTTTTCAAAAAATTGCTAAATGCCAATTACCCTGAGAATATAGGAATTGAAAGTACCTTAAACCCAAATAATGTTGGGCATTATAGATATGATCGTAGAATTATAATATCTAAAGCAAAAGAGGCCTTGAAAAAGATTAAATCAGGAAAGGCTCTAGAACCTGATAGTATACCAATAGAGGTTTGGAAGTATATGAGAGATACTGGGGTAGTTTGATTGATAAAATTGTTTAACAATATTGTGAAATCAAAGAAAATGCAAGATGAATGAAAGAAGAACTCTATTGTACTATTTTACAAGAATAAAGGAGACATACAGAGTTGCACTAATTATCGGGATCAAAGTTATGAGCCATACCATGAAACTTTTTGAAGGAGTGATGGAGAAGAGGCTACGGCATGAACCAAGTGTATCAAAGAACTAGCTTAGTTTCATGCCTGGAAGGTCTACCACGAAAGCTATTTTCTTGCTTAGACAATTGATAGAGAAATACAGGAAGATGAGGAAAGACCTCCACGTAGTCTTTATTAACATAAAAAAGGCTTATGATAGGGTCCCAAGAGAGTTAATATGGTGGGTGTTGGGCAAGAAAGGGGTTTCACTGCGGTATATAGACATTATTAAGGATATGTATAAGAGAGGAATAATAAACGTTAGGACCACTAGCAAAGAGGCCGGTGATTTTCCTATCACTATAGGATTGCACCAAGGATCAGCATTGAGCCCATACTTTTTCACAGTGGTTATTGATGATTTAATAAAACATCTGCACAAGGAGATTTCATAGTGCATGTTATTTGTAGATGATATAATTTTGATTGATAAGATAGGGGAGGGCGTAAACACAAAGCTAGAGCTATGGAGAGATGCATTAGAATTTAAAGGATTTAAAATTAGTCGAACTAAGACAGAGTATATGGAATGCAATTTTAGCAAGGAAAGGAGCAAAAGTAGAGCACCAGTAAAGATTGATAACCAAGAAATCCCCTTAAAATAACACTTATGATACTTGGGATCGACAATTTATGAAAGTGGAGAGATTGAGAGGAAGGTTACCCAGAGAAACCAAGCAAGTGGAACAAATGGAGATGCACCTCTAGAGTTTTGTGTGATCAAAGGGTGCTACTCAAATTGAAAGGAAAATTCTATATACTGTAAGGCTGGCCATGCTCCATGGATTAGATTGTTGGGCAATTAAGGAACAACATATACATAAGATAAGTGTCATCGAAATGCGGATGTTGAGATGGAGGAGTGGCAAGATAAGAAATGATAGATTTAGAAATGAAAACATTAGAGGAAAGTTATGAGTAGCACTAGCAGGTGACAAGATGAGGGAGATTAGACTTAAATGGTTTGGACATGTCTGACGTAGACCAAAAAGGACACCAGTTAGAAGGAGTAAGGGGATCCAAGTGAATGCTCTAAAAGGGCAAGGGGAAGGCCCAAAATAATGCGGATAGTAGTGAGAAAAGATTTAAAAACTTTGGGACTAAATGAAGCTATGACACTTAATAGAGGGGAATGGAGGAACAAGATTCATGTGATAGACCCCTAGTCAGGATAAGGTCTTGATGATGATGATGATGACTTCGTTACAGGGAAAAAAATAAACAAGCTACAGTACCAAGATAAACTGTGCAGGTCAACATTTCATTTGACAAACGGGGATGGAATGATAATTCTACAAATCTCTGTTATGATAATCAGGCAGCTATTCACATTGCTCGCCCTGCCTTTCACTGGTGAATGAATCTTTAACGCAACTCCTCTTCTCTACTTGGGCAGTTGGCCAACCCCTAGTTCCTTCTGCTGAGTGACCAACTTTCAGCGCCCATAATAACTCGTTAGCACGCATGTTCCTCCTCATCACCACCTCAAACATGTGTTCTGATCATCAAATTAATGGATAGAAGGATGCTGTTATCTCTGCCCGAAGGCATTGAGTAAACCATTTTTAAGTCTCACATCCCCTTAAATGAAGAGGAAAATCTTGAATAATAGGCATCACTACTTCCCTAATCTTATATTTCAACATTCCAAAGCTTAAACAAGGTTATATCGCCATTTCACCCCACTTTTGGAGTTTTTTGGCTGCCCAGTCAAATTAAAAATTCATTTATCTCCCTTACAGAGTAACTTCAGATTCTTTTATAAATCCCAGCAAGCATAGTCTTAGATTGCCATCTTGCTTTATTCTGAAGCTATACTCTCCATGAATCATCTTTCAGCTTGTTCCAGCCCTGCCTTTGTTACCGATCTCTCACTCAATGCTGACCTCAGTTGCCATGTTAACTACCATGTATCTTGATCTTTCCTGAGCTGCAACAATGAGCATCATCATAGAAAACTCTTCCTCTTTACTGCTGCTTCATCCTTAACCTCAACTCTCCAAGAAACCTCTTCCAGTTTCTCCAAGTCCCTCCCCTTCAATGCCCCTAGGTATAATGCGTGTAAACCACCAATTATTCAAAGTACTTATCTGAGCTGCCACTCTCTTTCTTAATGTCCAACTTTCACCAGTCTCTTCCCTTTCTAGTAATTGAATAACTAGAATTTATGGACCTTCTGAAATATCAAACAGTCTACCACAGAAGATAAATGAAGCATGTTTTCTAACATCTAGGAAATGCCAAAGTGAAAGATACCCTGATGAAAACTGAAAACTAGAAAAAGAATCAAGCTCATAAAACAGAAGAGAAAATAGCATTAGAGAAAGGAATGACTGCCACAGATGATGAAAGCCAATTAACATATACTCATGGAAAGGTGACCAATTGTGAAACTAATTCCCCAGCATGCTTTACAACATATAAAGAAGATAACAAAGGGAACTAAATTGTGGAGTCGCTCAAAATGATCAAAATAAACTACTATAGTATTCACACTGCAAGGAGAAGTTACCAAATTTGGGGATATGCCACGAGCAACAGCTGCACCTCCAATTGTATATTCCAATATTAGGGCCCAACCAATCAGCCAAGCAACACTGCAAATAATCAAGACACTACAAATCACCAACTGAAAAGCAACTAAGGCCATTAAAAGCACAAGAAAGACATGTAAGTCACATCAGCCAAGCTTGAGCAAATGTAGGATGTCCATTTAGGCCAACTAACACTTTGAATCATCACGATCACATTAAATAAGGATGGCTTTCTACTTCAAACAATATTAGAACAATTTCATAATTAACTTTCTTTAAGTGTCTTGAGACACAATCTATAACAGGAAAAATAATCAGGATTTGAAAATGATCTAAGAGTTCACCGTTACCCTTCCCCAATACATATGTATGAATAATGATAGGCACTCCCCGCAGATGGGCAGCGACTTGCAAGCTCTGCATAGCAAAATGCTGAAAGGGAAGCTGCAATGCCAGCTATGAGGAATGAAATGGTTAGAGCTGGTCCTGAATGCTCTCGAGCAACTGTTCCAACAAGAACATAAACACCAGATCCAATGGTCGTTCCAACACCTGATTAGGAGGAGTAGCATTCATTAGTAGAGAACCCCCAACTAACACAGGTAGAACTGCATGCCTGACTCTGACTTATTTGTTGGGCGATCATGACAACAGTTCCCAAAGAAAAATATCTGAACATCTATAATAAACTAAGTTTGGGTGCACAAAGAACAAAGGCAGCACTATGTCTACTACCAAAGCCTTTGCTTGAATTAACAGTTGGGCCAAGACCAGAATTATGGGCAATGAGAAAACACATTCATTCAAAGAAGAAGATGCAAGCAAGCATATAAATAAAGCAATTTAAGGACGTATGGGTAAACATTTTCACAGTTCTGTCAATTCACGACAGAAGCAGATGGAATTGTCATGTTTCTCGAATTTTTTAAAGCATTAATAGTTACCATTTAGCAAAGAAGTCGTACTGAAATGAGTTTCAGAAAAGGAAAGCTGAAATTCCAATACCAGAAGCAGAGGAAACCTAAACCATCAAGAATATGTCAAAGCAAGACCCACGAAAAATGAGCTACCCAAACTGCACAAAAGTCATAACTGATAGGGGTAGTAAAATACCTTCACAAGAAGCGGGGGACATCAAAAACCAAAATCAATAAAAACAATTGACTTTACAAAAGAAAAGATAAAAAACAACTATGCTACCAGCAAGAAGAACCACCAAGGGATCACAAACAAGAATAGCAGCACATACCAATTGCAATAAGCTGAAAAACGGATAATCTCTTTGCCAACTGCTGAACTCCTTGCTTCACTTGACCAGAGTCAACCTTCTTCCTCCTGATCAGACTTCCAAAAATCCATCCAGGCCCATGAAGATCCAGGAACCCCATAATTCTCCAAACCAGGCCTCTGGAGGATTACGGACAAAGGAAACAGATTAACGGGAAATCAAAGGCCTTCCCACCTCCTTGCTTCAGAGTGCTCAAAACCCAGTAAGTACAATTGTAACTATGGGAATTTTCGTCAATTAAACAACAACCCATATACAAAAAATTCGGACCCCATGAGATTACAGGCTTTCTTCCTAGTTCTCCCTCATTTGCAGAGCATACTGCTGTCTTAAAAGCTAGTGTCCCGGGCTCCCATATCACGTCAACTGGATTCACATGCAATTACGAGTTTTTGCATAAGCAATTGCCCTGTAAAAGTAGTGATTTGATGGGTTTCACCATCCGAGAGAATTACGTCGGCAAATTGGGTTCCCTGTGGCTGCCTTTGAACAGAATCCAACATTGGGATTTGGAACTATCACTGTGTTGACAAATTTCTGGCATTTTCCATATGTTTATTTGAGACGATACAATAATCTTTTGGGCTACAACTGGACCATTATCATTGGCAAGCTACAAGTCGAAGTAAAATGAGTCGTAAGAAGACTCTTGGGCACGAGAGGCACGAGGGATGGAGGGTCAAGCAGTTAACCAATGTCCAATGGACAGCCACTCTGTGAAGTCAGTACTAAATCATGGCTTTGCCCACACACAAACGCAAGATTAATCACATGGGTGTTTTTCAAATGCTAAATTAAGGCCAGGATCCCATAAGTGCATCTTTGGCAGCTATCAGTTATATGAGGAGAAATTGAAAAGAGAAGTTCTTCTGGACATTTGAAGGGTTCATTTAGGGCAGAATTCCATCCAGTTTCAAAGCCAGACGGTCTTAAGTCCGAGATCCCATCCACTTTCAATGGTAGATGGTGTTATGATTGCCAAGATATGATGCTAAATGATTACAGGGGGTCCCTGGATGGTGCATACCCATATCTTCCCTTGAAAATATCAGCCAGTTAAGGTGAGGATGGAACCCACTATTTTAATGATCTTAACCATCCATCTGGCTGGGGTAAAACTGCAAACTTATGACATCGGTCCTGGATGTAAACTGTTGCTCTTCTTTTTTGAAGCAGTTAGGCTTGATTGCGAAGCCATTTTTGGTGAATGAAAAATACGCGCATAGAGGCAGTTCTTGGCCAAAATCTCTCCTGGAATACATTTGAAAGTAGGTTCTGAGTTGATTATCCCTTTCACTAGGGATTAAATTTAGGAGTATGTGTGAGTAATAAATGATTTACATTCTAATTCTCCACTTATAGCATGCGTGTGCACACATGCAAGAATCGGTAGCTTCAGAAAATGAGTTATAATAGGTTTACTTGCCATCCGATTTTTCATTCATGATGAAGCTCTGTTCCATGAATCTAAACCATTTATTGTGTTTAAAATGACTTCGGTAGGTTATTGATCAAATTTCATATTCATTGGTTGCTTTTAACCAATGTTTTCATGAGCAAAAACAGTGACCACTCATTTTTATTAATTTTTTTCAAAGTCCAAAATAAATTAGGATTATTAAAATGCATTGGTTTCTATTGAGTTACCTATTTTGGTACGTGAAAAATGATGAACAATTTAGACCTCAAAAAATTATCATGAATGAAAATAGAATGGCATGGACTTCTCACATTCGAGCATGTAAACCTACTGGGACTCAGATATATCAAGCGTATCTGAACGGATCCATCCCTGCGTGCTTCTTTTTTTTTTATTGTTACAGGGAAGAATCAATAAGCATATATAACCCATTATCCCAATTCCTAAATTTAATTTGTGCCGCCTCAAACCCTCCACTATGGCTTGTGAACTGCATTGGCCAATTGTCCTGATCAATATCCTGTGTCATCAGTCAGTTATCGTCACACACGGCACTCGGAGACAAACGAAAGCAATAAATACATCCACTGAACCGTCTCCACCATATTTCTATCGTTATCTCCACCAACTGTATACATTATACATGCGGTATTCCATGTTTCTTGCCTAAAGAAGAAACGGGGGTTCTCCCAACGATACTGTTGTACCTCTTGTGAAGTCAATAAGAAGCATGTGTGGTTGTGGAGGTGTTGGTTTGTTGGGGTTTAAGGACTTTGAAGACACTTTCCTACCTCACTTGCCACCCTCTGACGTCTCTTTAGGCAAGAAGATGAGTTGAAAATTATCTTCAAAATAACCTTATAAAATGCATAAAAATTGCATCAGAACGGACTGCTAAATGGTATCTCCAAATTATTTATCGATTCCTGCAGCAAAATGGGCCACATCCCCTAAACGAAGCAGAAATATTAAGGTTAAGGATCTGATCCAACTTTACCCAGCAAAGCTAAAAGGTTACACTAAGAACCACCAAAGCGAACAGCTGAAATTTTCTGTCCTTGCAGTTCAAATGTTCTTTATAAAAAATTGTTCTCTGGTTATACAACAAAGTAAAATGCTTATCAATGTGATGTAAAGATAGAATTCATTTGCTTTACCTGCCTTCCCATTTTGTCGACAGACATTCCAAAATATGCTTCTTATGCAATGAACGTGCTATTGCTAGTATTATCTCCGAATGTCGCTGCTACTAAAACAACCTACAATTTAACAACACCCAACTCATTGCCATCACACTATCATCCAAGGAACACATACATGACAAAGGGATTTGATACAATGGAGGCAATGCTTTTTTCAGATTCAATGTACAAATTAGTAACGACTTTTCCTTTTCCTTTTTGTATCAAGTTGTCCGTTGCCTTACCCTCCTGCCGTTGGTATCACAGCCATCAGAAAGCTGCGCCCACACACTTCGGCTTTTACCCCCACTGCTGCACTCCTCTTCACACCCAGCCACCGTCTTCAGAAGTTCAGACTGCAGTGACGGGCAATTCTCTTTGAGATAGTCAAAACCATTCGATCGCATTACAGCTGCATTAGAAATAGAAATTGGAGCGTGAAGGACAAAATATAACGTTAAAGGAAATAACTAACAAAATAATCGAAACCTTGGCTCCGATCTCCACTCTTGGATTTTCATTACTGGGTGGAGTTCCTGAAGAATGAAAAGTTATGTAAACATGTGAAAGTGCAATTAAATCATGAGGCTGTCAACCTTTTGTCAAGGCCAAGCTTTACAATGTTTGCATAGATATAATATTAACAAGCAGAGCAACGAGGACTAAATTAAAAATATGAAAGCAAGCTGACACATTCATTTTCACTAATCAAATACCAATGGAAAAATGCAATGAAGGCCGCAAACCAGAACAAGAAGAATGGACCAGATGGTTGTGATACGTCATGGCTTTAATACACATCTATGACACTCAGTTGCAAATGCAAAGCGCAGAATTATTGATATCAGACAGTGCAAACACAGTCCCCTTCCCCGGACCCTGCATAGCTTCATGCACTGGGCTGGTCCTTATAAACGAATATGTAAGAAGACCCTTTTAACAATTGCTATTGCATAAAACTGTGAACAGATTTTCCAGTAAATTATGCGTCCTAGGCAGGAGCAGGTTGAACATTTCTCTTCGTGATCTGCATGCATTTGTTTCTTAATAGTTTAAATAAAACAACTTTTTGAGCAGGTCTAGCACACCTAAGGAATCTACTGCTTTCTTAATGGACCTAAGGGTAATAGTCTGTCAATGAGAAATTGGTCACTAAGTCCCTCAAGATGCTTATACAATTTGTTGTTTTAGCATAAAATAGTTGATGAGAGACCTGATACTCAATGGATGACAACTACCACTAAGAATTTTTCCAACTGTCCATGTTTACAGTCATATATATAGGTATAGCAGTGGCATGCATGGGTATGCAGGTGCAAAGTACATAGGTCTCTTAATAAGCTATAATAAATACATAGCAAATATTTGTACGTTCTTGAAGCTTCCATGCTCAAGAATTTCTATCCTCGTTTTATGTGATATACAATTAGCAAAAACTCAAGTAGCAGCTGCGTAATAGATCTCACTCAGTGATGCTCCTGATTTTATAAAATATAAATCCATTTGGATATTGATTTCTAACCCATCCAACACTCGACTCTTCTTACACTACACTTCTTGCATGATTATATTTCCTTCATTTCTCAGCCGTGCACAATCCAAGTTTCCCTTATGAGGTTTATTTCTTTCTTGTCCATTTAATGGGTTATACAGCAGCTCTTAAATCCAGCATTCAGGATTTTTCCAGGAGGAATGCATGGGTAGGACAAGAAATAGCACCCTAATGGAGAGTCAATTTACTCGAATTGATTCCAACCAACAGCAGACGTGAGAAACCCAAGTGAAGCTACTTCCTTCTTCATCAAAATTTACCTGCAAGTCGACTAATGTTTCATCAGCAGCTTAGCCTCAAAATGATTGTTCATCTTAGGAATTGATTTCCAGTTATTTGACATTGATGACTTCGACATGGAGCACTTTTGTATGTGATGGAACTTCAGAAGCCCTAGAGTGTTGAATGAATGAAACAAATGAAAGGACACCTAATTACCACTTCAGAGTACAGATGCATGGTGCACCAAATAGCCAAGGGTCTTTCTTTTCATAGTTAATTTAGATTTATTATCAGCTTGGATGTCAAAGGAAACACATATATGATAAACAGGTAAATTGTTCTAGGAGAACTTTCAATGTCTCTTGACCAATCCAAAAGAATGGCCAGGATGTTGATAAAAGAGACACCATCATGGGTTGACAGTGTGCTGATGTTGATCAAGAATAGAAATTTAAAGTTTTCTCAAAAATATCATGAGTTTCTTCATCAATAAAACTGACCCGTGCTATAAATAAAGTTTCACAAATTCACACAAAATATTGGGCTACACATCACATAAAAGTGTAAACAGAACTATGTTTACATAAATACATTTGGACAGAAGTGTTGACAAATAATACCCCAGTGGAACACATACATTTAATTTCAGTTTTTCTTCCTCAAGCATTCTGTCAAAGACCAGGGCATGAGCCAGAAAGCGGCTTTGAGCAAAAAAAGACAACCGGCTCAGTTTGACCAACTACAAGGATGACCCTGCCAATCTATTGTAAAAAATGCTGGTGAATTTGACAGGACAGTAGTGGAAGTAAAAATTGCTGCAGCCAAAGGAAGCAGACTTGTAGGACTCTGGCATGAACTCAAACACTACTGAAATAGCATAACTCAAACAAATTAACAAACTCAAAAACTACTGAAATAACAGCTCAAACAAGTTAACTAAGTATTCCGTCAGATCACATGGCTGCTAATGAACCTATGTTCAGAAATTACAGTAAAGTGGCTCATTTGTTGACAATCATATCCTCCAGTGATATTTGCTGCATATTTAAAGCATTTGGAAGAAACAGATACCACAAAGCCTGTACGCTAGTGGTTGGGAAACAGAAATTTTCATGGCACTACTTGTTAGCATAACCTACACGATTACATAAAAGTTTTAGATGAAAAAACACTATTGTTATGTAGCTTTATGGGGTCCAGAATCCACAAGATTACACAATTCAAGACATAAGGATAAAAGTATGGCCTACAGAAATCCCAAATGAATGAAGAATCCAAGAGCCAGGAAAAGAAAAATAGAAACAAAAGTGTAAATGAAAGAAGGAAACATAGAAAAGCAGAACAGATTCTGAAAGATATGTTTACAATGCCAACGTTAGATAACAGGAAAAGGAAAAATAAAAAAATTACCACATTTTGATATAAACAGATGAAGGGCCGAGACTAGGTAGGGTAGTTCAAAACAGAATTCAGAATAACTGAACCTTCTAGAAATAAATCAACACAAATTCCTTTACCAAAATACATGCACAAAGAGCAACGCACTGTTATCATGCTAATATTGACAACTTTGGTGTTGCTATCTGAGCCTTCAATCACAAAGATCAAACACAATTTTATAACTCTAGCTAAAATCAAAGTGTGTATATATGTTTGCGTCTTGATATAGGACATGGTATCCCCTATCTACAACTCCTGATTGTCTCTCTTTTTCTTCACCAATTCATTGAAATAATCCCCAGAAAAGAAACAGAAACAAAAAACAATGAAAGCGGGGAAAAAAGAATGAGTAACCACAGCCTCCACTTCTATGTAATCAGAGAGAAAGAGAGAGAGGCTCTTTTACCTCTTTCTGTGAGGGTTTTGCAAGGAGGAAACTTACGAGGGTCGAAGACACTGGTTTTCAGAAGTCAGGTCAACCATAAGGCTTCTCCTAAAAGCAAAAAGAGATGAAACAGAGCATTAGCGGCTCCATTTTATCTTCCTTAGTACAATCCTTTTTTAATTTTCCTTGTGCTGTGTCTAGATAAAATCAGTACCTTCTGGAATTTTTCCAGTAATCAGAGAAAACGAAATAAGAGTATAAGAAATTCTAGAATAAAGAAACTCTAATAACTGGACTGGGAAAATAGCAGTTTCTTCTTCTACGGAACCATCTCTCCCTATGGATAGGTTCTTCTTCATTTTAAGTGCTTTCTCGAATGCCACTGGAAGACACTTTATGACCTCCAAAAATGCATTTGGGGATGTTTCTTCTTCCAAAGCAAAGAGATGAGACATTGAATTCCTAGAGTGCTCACTGACCCTACTGACCTGGAGTTTCACACAGAAAACACTCTGAGGCTTCTCCAATGATTGGCCTATCAGTAAGGAGCACCCCATCTATGACACAAGGGGATTTTCACCCACAAATTCCCTAAAGTCCAAAGCCCGTTTCCCTTGCTTCATAAAGATTGTGCCAGCGGAAATCACTAATGCAGATGCCACATTTGGGTGGCCCCATCGAGAGGGTGGTACTGCAGTTATGCTTTGCCATTTTAAATAAACATGAAAACAACAAACTACCTGTGAGCAAATTTTGGGGGGAAAAAAGAATCCACATTCAAAAATGAGATTTCATGACAAAGTATCAGAATGACTTTGTCATAGAACACAAACCTGCAAGGTTTTCAGCAGCAAATTTTAGGCAAACAGCTTTGAGATCCATGGCATGATGACGATCAGCCAAGGCAAGAGTGCTTGCCACAGTGTTCACAGAAATATCTTTGCAGAGATAAGACTCACACATCAAACTAAGTCTTCTCAATCCATACTTGTCTGCTGCAGCTAATAACTTTGCAGCTAGTGTCTCAGATATAGACAGTGTACAAGATGAACTTGATGCTACTAATTCATCATCCTCCATTAGAGTGTCTCGGTATATAAAGTGCAACATGGCCTGGAAACAAGATCAGATAAGAAAAGTAAGAAAAACAACAATGGGAGCTAACAATAGATAGGTTTCTCCAACCACAAGATGAACACAAATAAGCTTCAGCTATAATAAAACAAAAAGCACGAAAGGAGTAAGATAATCCTCACCTTGAAAACCTTTGGTTCCAGATCTGTAACAACAATTTCCTGCTTATCTTCATCCATCCCATCAAAAAATTCAGACCAGAACACAGAGGAACGAGCAGCCAATACCAACTTATGAGCATAGAATTTTTCTCCAGCAACGTCAAAAATAACATCCGAGCCATCCTGATTCTCAAGAAGCATGCCAAAATGTGTCCCTATGTCAGATTCGGGGATGTGTATAGAGTGTAATTTGAAGCAATCCATAGCTGAAACCACAACACCAACAGTGCAGTTGATTTTAAGACAATCATCCTTGAGGAAATCTGATGTCTCAAGCATAGCTCGTCTGAAGAAGCGCTTGTAACCCCTGGAAGGCAAAAGATAAGAGCTTAAGCCACAATGGAAACATTAAGTCAGAATAAATATAGACTGAATCATCTCCCAACAGCATCTTTTTACACACAGTTCCAAATATTGATTCCCAAGCAGGATGAAATAAGGCATGAGAAAGAAAAATGAGATCCTTTTAACACAGAAACTAAACATCAAGAAGGAGCTTGATTCACAGGCCTGATAGTTAAGGTAACTTATCAGGTCACTCAGGTAAGAGCATACAATATGCGGAAACAATTCGATATCAAACACAACTTGGGCTGAATTTGAACAGCTTCTTCCACTAATAGAGTGTCCAAATTTATGTAATAAAAATGTCTGGCATCAGTTAAGTAGAACATATGCTAATCTTGAAATCTATGCAATACAATTATGGAAGCCTAGGCAATGGCCATAGTGTAATTGAAGTATCAAAATAACCTGAACAGTTTTGACGGCTTTTCTTATTTACAATAGTCCTACTTTCCAAGCATCAATAAACTGTGCAGCTTGAGCAAGTAACAGAAATCATTTGAGGAAGCAAAGAATATCTGACATTTTCACACCGTAAATACATATACTCCTGTATATCGAGAAAGACACAAGGGTAGACACTAATGTTCAAAACTAAGCATCACCAAGAACTCTGACCTTGAATTGTGATCAGAAGCTCTTAAAAGCAGTCCGGAATGTCACAGACTATTAAACATCTAGTGTACAGTTAGGGCCACTCATAAGGTTACAATTTATTGACACTTCAAATGGATTACTAGATTTCTTGAGGATGTGATAAATGTCCCTTGAAGTGAACAGAACTTGCTCCATCTTTTGTGATAGTGCCACCAAGGGGTATAAGTAAGCCAATTCATGGCACTATTAGAATCATAAAACAGGGCAGCCCAGTGCACAAAAATCCCCCGTATGTGGGGTCTGCTAAAGGGGAGGACCACAAAGGGTCTATAGCATGCAGCCTTACCTTGCATTTTGCAAGAGGATGTTTTCACTCCTCGAACCCATGAACTTCAGGACACACGGCAACAACTCAACTGTAGTGCCAAAGCTCCCCTTCTACTATTAGAATCATGCTCAATCCAAATATCTTGCTACAAGCATGATGATAAGTTGTCTTCTCCTAGACTCTAATCATTTGGACCTGACCAAATACAAAGACAAATTTATGCAGTGCGGGGAACAAGTGCACTTGAAACCTCTAATATTAACCACTGAAGACACTGAAATATAACATATTTGCATTTCAGGAAATGATTTACTGAGGCTCTTTAACCGGGCCTCAAAGTGAGGCTCCTCTCAGTACAACACATGTCCCATTTATCCCAGCCAACTCAGCTGAGTATCATGTGTCAGAGAGAGTTAACTGAAGCAGGGTTTTGGTTTTGGTTAAATCAGATATGTGTCGTCCTGAAAGGGAGCTTCACTTTGAGGCCCAGTTAAAGAGCCTCAATACATCATTTTCGCTTTGCATAATCTTATAGCATGTAACTTAGAAATGGTAGGAATTTTTTATTTTATTTTTTCAACTTGACTTTTCAAATTTAGGCCAAGGGTTCTAAGGTATATCTCTGTCCCTAATGCATGCTTATAACTCAAGATATAATACTTGCCTGAAACAAAACCCAAATTCAAAAAGTTCTTATCTATATCAAGTAATGCATTTGATGCAGAAGTTGTGCCACAGAATCAATAAATCTTATATAATAGCCTTATAGTTATCTTCTTCCTCCACTAAGTCCTTCCACCTATTTCCCATTAAAGCAGTGCAGCAGCATGGAGTCCAGGAACCACCTGGATATGTACCCCTACTCACCCCAAACAGATTCTTGGAGGAGGTTGCATTATCATGACACTCCTCCCCAAAAACACATCAGCTAAGCATCTCCTAACAAATTCCTCATCTCTGTATCAAATAAGTTTCAAGCATTCTGCTGCTATCATCAAACCAGGCAGAGTCTTCGCATGTTCGACTCTGGTGATCACAATGTCACTAGGATCAAAAGACAGGTATAATCCTTTGGGTGATATTCATATGCAACAAGCGGAATTTGAACCAGCCACAGCATCTCAACCAGGCATATAGGAGAAGGAATATTTTGTATCAAACAGATGAAAAAAAAGAAAGAAGGCCTTTAGTCAAAGAATTAACTTGACTCAAGTAATCTCTCAGTTAGTTTATTGCACATGACTGATTTTAAGGATGCTGATCTCCTTGTTTATACCAAGAATTTCCTCTTTGCATTGTGAACTGCCAACTCCTTTCACAACACAGTGGAAGGACATTTCAAGGTTTTCATATTGTTTTCACAAGGAATCAGGTACTTGACCAAGGCAGGGGACACGGCATGGCATGGAGCTTCATTTGACACAGTAACCAGCCTATTACAGTTTATTCACCAAATTATACCGCATGGTGATGGTCACAGAGACTAGTGGAACTAACTTCTTCTCTCTTACAGACTACTGACCTATTGGGCTAACCCTTCTTGGAGAAAGCAATTCGATCAATAGGTCAATACAATAGCTGTCTCATGGCTATGCTGGTGTGTGTTGGTCTGGAGTTGGCCTCCAACAGGAGTTCTTTTCCATCAGAGCATCCTACTCCAAAGTCATTGTGCACACTGCAGGGTAACTATTTCATATCTTCTCTTGTCCATCCAAGTTCTGCTTCAAAATCCCTTCTGTTGGATGTGCACCTCATCAAGATACTGCCCTTGGATCATATTGATTCGATGTGTGCCCGTTGCCAATTAAAGCAATGTGCTACACCAATCCCCATTATCCATCTACTGATCAGTTGCCAGATGGCCAGAGCTCTATGGAGCTTGTTCTCCCAATATGGGTCTCTTAGTCAATAATGGCGCATTTTGATGCTGATTTCTTTCATTTTTAAGCTTCTTTAAAAAGTAGAACTTATTTCTCCAGACCACCTTAAGACTTTCTGGAAGGAATGCAACAAAAGGATCTTTCCAGATTTGCTAGACCTACTCGTGCACTTCATAATTCCCATATCAGTCAGTGGCTTATGCTGGCTCCATCTCAAAGCTCTTTAAGGGAATGTCCCGCGCTAAGTCAAGGAGATATTAGAACTTTTAGCATATAGGATTCAGAAGATGGCTACCTTGACTTAGTTTCCCCTCCTGCTTAGAAGTTTCTCAGCAGTTCTAGCATTGATAACCTAAATCATGCTAGTTCAGCAGATATAACTATTTGGATGGGCACTGGCTCTAATTCAACTTTGGACCTTTGACTGTGGAAGGCAACAAGGGCAACTTCATCCATTTGTCGGGGTTACATGACAGGACCACATGGATCTTGCCTTCAGCCATCAATGAAATGGCATACAAAATTGAGGAGCACCATGCCTCTTTTATCCACGCCAGGTACTTGGGCTAATAAGAAGGAAAGAACTTCAGGAGAGGGAAAGCCACTTCTCATCAACTAAGGTGTAGGTATTGCCCTTTATATCACTCACTGTGGTTTTCTATTTCTATGTCCCTTAAGACCATCTTGGCTTATACTTCTGCATAACAAATTCATGCAAGGGAAAACCCACAGTATAATATTTATCTAGTACACAAAATTGTAAGAGAATTCGCCTTCTTACTTTTTATCTGGGGGTGTGGATGTGAAGGGTGTCACCAAATTAAAATTTTTAATTTTTAATAAAACAACCTGGATTAGGCATCAAATCCTTCTTGAGGTGAAGTAAATCCTCTGCCGTTTATTCCTTCAACCTTTCCTACTTTTTTGTCCAATAATTACCACTCATACTAGTAAGACGAAAATAAACAAATAATAAATTTTTTGTTTTCAGCCCACAAAGAGCTGTATTCGAAAACCAGTTTCCAAATTCTTCCCAACAAATAAAACCAATAAAGCCTGTCGCCATTTATACCTTCCACCTATCTATACCTGGCAAAGCGATGTCATGCCAACCAAAAACCTAGAGAATTATAATAAGCAAAAGAAACTTACAATACAGTTCCTAATACTCAATCAAATGGAGATGTATTTCAAAACCAATTACCAAATCCTTTCTAATACAACAAAGACAAAACAATCAGAATTCTTAAAACCGTATATAAACAAACTACCTCTACAAAAACTTGAAAAAGCAACCAAGAAAAATACAGAGTTCAGTGTTACCACATGCTCCCTCGATACTTCAACGTATAAGGACCACTCTCCAATGCCCGATCAAAATGGCTGTGAACTTTGTGCTTCCCTTTCCCACTCTGATCAACTAGGGTTAACTCAAAAAGTGCGCGAACGTCAGTCCCTTCGCTCGCCAACGCGATAAAAACCGAAACGTAAGTCGAATTATCCTCCGGATTTTTTCCATCAGGATAAAAATATATCGCCCATTGATAGCCTCCAACGGTGAAGTTATCACTCGCAATGTGTTTCCCAATCCCCATCCCTTTCGCCAAGGAATAACCTTGGATCACGAACTTGTGGGACCCATTCACGGTTTCCGTCACCGACCGGGAACTCGTCGGAGATATCAAGACGTTGTTTTCTGGTGCCGCACTTTCCGGCATCTTGAAGGCTGGTAATGAGAAAATCTCATGGAAGATCTCGAAGCATGCGAGGAGAAAACCCTAGATTTTCCAATCCTTGATGGCCGGAAATTCGAGAGGGATACGGTAGCGGGTGCGAATTTCGTTGCAAACTCGATAAGAATTTTGGAGGGGTTTCGATTGATGATGAAAAAAAAAAAAATGGCCCAGCAGAACAAATTAGGGTTTTCTATGGCCTTTCTTATCTTTTCTCGCTTCTCCCACGCGCTCAAATGCAAATAAAGAAACGAAGGGGCGTTTCTGCACAAGACATGGAAGGATGAAAAAAAAAGAAAAAAGGCGCCTGCTCATTTGAAAAAGACAAGAGATTTACATGGAAGATGCCAAAAAAAAAAATGCATGTGGAGCTGCTGTTTCTCTATCTTTTGGACCGTTAATCTTGTGGGGCCCTTTTTGGATGGTCATAGGCCCAATATCTTGACCGTTGGATTATTTTCACATCTTTTTCATTGGCCTCTTGATGGGTGAATTATGTTGTTAAAGTTCTTAGAAAAACTATTTCTGTAAGGTGAATCTCCCACCAAATGGGTGTTTAAGATAAATTTGATGCTTCTAGTCGAGGTAATTTAGCAAGTAACAGCTCATAGCTTTGGGTGGATTTTTTTTTTTTTTTCCTTCTTATCACAATGAAGGGTTATAAATCTAACTACCTACAAGTTATATTTTAATTCCTCAATCTATTTTTAAAAAATTCAATTAGAAAAAGTGTCACCTCAAACCTCCGGTTAAACATAACGAGGAGAAGCGCCTTGTTGTCTGCAACCAACTACGCTAGACTTTCAACTTGGGTGGAGGTATTTGTGCTTTTGAGGAGCACAATGGTGAAAGTGTATAGCAACCAATTGGTAGAAAAAGTGAATAATTGAGCTAAATTGTACTCTCTTATTTTTTGGTGCCCTTGAGGTTGCTTCTAATTTGATTCTTCTTCTTCTGCATATCGAGGGCGTTTATATGTTGGCACTTTAGAATATGAAGAATCATCGAACTTAAGTAGAGTAAGGGCAGCAAGCAATAGTCTTTGGAACACAATATTAATACTCTGTTTCAGTCATGCTTGTAAGGAGGAACTGCGTGTGTTGATACCTCAGTACACCCTTCTTTTTCTTGTGTTCCTAAAGATTAGACAAGCCTTACTACCTTTTGGCTTGTAGGTCTTCCAGTGCAGTGCTGCAAGAAGCAGCCTCTCTCTTGGGTGATTAGGATTGAAGCTGCTCAAGGATACATGTTTTCAATGTTCTTAAAATGAAAAGGCATGTATTAGTGGAAGGATAGTTTCACACAACAATAGAATTGTAGTAGTGTATATAGAGGTTACGGGTGGGTTAGAGGAGTGAAAATAACCTCTTACAAAAAATGTAAAGTAAAGTTGCGAACTATAAATCCTATGTAGTCTACCCCTTTCCTGAATCCTACATTCACAGGAGCTTTATGCACCAAGCTGCCCTCTTAGCTTCACGCACCAAGACTTTGATACTAAGTCTTGATGAGCGGGTTTCGCCTTTCAATAGTAAAGACCACATTTGTACACATGGACTTTATGTGAGTTGGAGAACAAGAGAGGTTAAAGAGGGGATGATGGGATGAGACTTAGCTTGATGACTTGTTTATACTTGCAAGTTTGGCCTTGAGAAAAGAACATGAAAGAAGAAAAGTAAGAAGCCAGATAATACCTAATACAAACAGAATGTGTATGGCATCTTCCCAAGATATGAATATTGAGACAGGATTGAAGCAGCCAACAAAATAGTATTTATTGCAAGAGTTGCATATGGTCAGTATCAGAGAAAAGGCATGTGTGCATAACAATGAAGATGAAAAAAAAGAAAGAAAGAAACACAGATTTATGTGGTGTTTTTCTGAATTGAGGTACATAGGCTTGCACCATTTTTACAATCTCTACAATCAGAAAATAACCGCCATAAGATATAGAAGATTTCTCCACCCTACAAAACCCTAAGGTTGTGTAAATAAATAAATATATATATGTCCTAGGAAAAGAGACAATTGTCCCCTTATATTACAAAATAGAAAACCATTTACCATTTTTTTTATCTTCAGGGGCTTTGGCCTCAGCCCCCAGCAAGCTAACTATGCAACTTGACTCATGCCAGAGGCTCCTCCCACTGACACCTGATTTGTAGTACAACATAATTCGATATGGGCACAACATGATTAAGCCAATCAAGCTGCGCACAACATGCAAAATTTTATTATACTATCAAAAGATATAATATAGGTACTAATTAATAAAAGCATACTCTATAGAAAGATATGCCTTTGTATTGTAGGGAACAGACAAACCATTGTAAAAGACAAGGACGAGTTCTTAAAAATTGGAGTCTCTTTGTTACAAAAGTCTCACTCTTGATGCACATAATTATAAATTAGTTATTGACAAAATATTTACAGAACAAGGATGATGTACGACATTAAGACAGGAAACGGCCAGTAACCTTGAAGAATAGCAACCAGTCCTTCCCCTTGCAAAGAGCTTTTAGAATAGCCACTGTATAATTCCATGTACAACCCAGATAAAACAACGCAATGCACCTTCTCTTCCGAGAACCAGAAAGATGAAGCAGGAATCTTCTCAAGTTTATAGATTAATGTGCACAAATTAGTTTTTTCTATTTAGTCATCCAAGCTGATGATGTCTGAATGGAAATATTGATAAAATTAACTATTTTGGATCAGTAGTAAATCTAATAACACTGTTACATATAAGCTTAACCAGTTTGGCCACAAATCCATGGATTAGCATTTGCCAAAACATCACAATTTTTAAGGTATCTGCTCTGATGATTGAATGGTTACTCGCTAATAAAATGCAACAACATTTACACTTGGTAATTTCCACTTGGGTCTTTAGTAATTCAAGGGCTCCTATTTCCTCTAAAACCCTCCCTATCCATTTGAAACCAATTCTACTGGAAAATTATCAAAGAAGAGACACCTTCCAAAACACTGACCGAATCAATAAATTAAACCCTGCCTGATGCCATAGATGACCTACCAATTTTTCTTTTTCTTTTTGAATGGAACTACCTATAAGTCAGCATTTCCTATTCTTTACAGATTTTTCCATGCTTTATGGATTTCGCCATTTTCTCATCAAAGCAGCCAAGTAATATGTTCTGAAAAAATTCTTCCAAGTCAACAAAATCAGAAAACCAATATTCAAGTTGTTTCCGTCTTTTCAACATGGGTTAGTTCTGAATGATATAGTAAAAATGAAAAAGAATTGTTGCAGGTAAAATGCTGTGGATCAACAAGAACAGAGCTGCAAGCAAGAGAAGCTTTGAAATGCCAGTGATAATGGTCATCCAGGTGTGAAGTAGTAATAAATAGAAGTCAATACCAACAACAAAGTGAGTGTTTGTTTCGTGTCATTCCATAGAAATGTGTTGCCAAACTGCAAAACGCCATAAATCATACTTCGGTAAATATGAGATGAAGACCAACAATCATCTGAATTATCTCATCCATACCCCTTCGATTTCCAAGATAAATGGATGCTTTAGATATTCGGTCACGTGCCACCCTCCTTTGGGTGTGCTGATCAGCCATCAGATATGCAAAGGAATCAATTGTCCTCCAGAGACCCTCCTACAATTATTATTTTAGGAAAGTTTAGGACCACTGCAGTAAATTCAATCTATAAAGGAAGCATGTAAACTTGTGTCAGTCACAGACTGGTGATCATGCAAACTCAACAGCCTAAGACATGGACAGAGACTGGACAATATTATACCATAAATTTATTAAATAAATATAAGTTTATAAAATCACTAGGCTCAAACAGGAGAAGACAGACATAGCTAACTGATATATGAACAACAGTGAAAAAGTTAAAGTAAATGATCTCCTATGATAATCCTGTCACTTTGTCTTTCGGACTGACAAAGGGCTGGAACATATCTGACACTGCAACTTACAAAGAAATCTGGTTGTACTTGTGAGAAAGCTGACAATACTGCTACCCTAGCAATTTGCATATTATTTACCAGAAAGTACTTGTAGAAACAAAGCTTAAGTGATACAATAGGTGCATATCCAAGCCTTTCCTTGGCTTTCAAACAGCTGTAAATTCTGTTACATCACATAAGTCTGATTCTTGATGGCTTCAGCTGAGGTAGAGACGTACTTTCCATATGGACTAGCATCATATATGTCCATTCCACCAGTTGTGCAATTGGCATCAAACAGAGGCAGAGATTTTGATTCTGGGCCTGCAGACAGCATCAACTAGGCAACAAAGATTATGGGCATTTTGTACCGGGTGAATTTTCACTAGACATGTACAGAAGCAAATAAAATATACACTCATTCCCAAGGTTCAAAAGATCTATTCTATTGATGTGAATGGATAAACCATACTTGCCATGTTCCATTGGAAACAGAGTTATAACTAAAGACTAATGCATAGAACTGAACAGACCAAATTCACAGAGGCAAAATAATCAATAAGCTAATATATTAAAGAATTTTAGTTTGATGTTTACAGCTAAATTATCTAATATTGCTTGACAGTAAATCTGAACAATTAAGAGAAGGAGGAACCTTGGAGAGAACATATGGCATCTGCTCCTGTAGCCACAAACAGCCAAATAGTACAATTGAAGCCAGATGGTTCTATCTATGCTGTTGGTCTCGTGGTCACATCCCATATAGGGATACCTTAAAATAATTCTCCATTTGATGATCTAAACCCTCTGTCTGGTTAAGTTATTATGCTTCTCGAACTTTTCGAGCCATCTGTTTTTAGAGCAGAAAAGTAGCAGTTAGGGCCAGGGGATCAAGGAGATTTTTGGTGCATGGCCTACTTGGACATGATCCAGAAGATAAGCAGTTTGAATCACTAAACCTGTGGACCTTCCATATGCTTTTAGCTGTGAGTAAATCCCTGTACTAATTCACAAATACAAACACAAACGAAAACTGGCAAGCTTGATATCCTATCCTCTGACCATCCAGGAGTAAAAGTGTCATATGTGTTCACGCTTCAGAGTAGAAACGGATGTGGAACCAAGAATTTAGTATCTTTCACAGCCAAAACCTTAAAAAAACAGGGATATAAACTCCCAGTATTTCATCAGTTCCATATTGGCAACAAAATATGCCTGCAAAACAATCATCTTAGAAAGACATAGAACCATTAGCTACCTAGCTTAACTTGGCTGTAAGAACACCCAACCAATGATTAAACCAGTGGAAACAGATTAACCTTTGCAGCGCCAAACATTGAACAGAACCTGAAAGTAGAAGACCTTGATACCTGCCCTGCTGCTTTCTTGGCATTGTCATTTGCTAGAGCTAAAATTTGCTGAACACATTTTTGACATATGCACCTCAGATTTGGAGCACGACAGCCAGAAAGGAAAGCGGGTGGAGTAGCATTGATTTGGACGAGGACCTGAGGACGATCCACTTTTCGTATTCGGAGACGGATTAGTGTATATCTCATAGACTTGTATTAAACCTTTGGGATTTTACTTGGAGATATATATATATATATATATATATATATATATTTGGATAAATTGGACCCATACCATGGTGTAGTAAACGTTTAATTTCAGATGTAGTTGTTGTGGTGATCATGGATAGAACCTGGTGGCTTTTTGACTTGATTTATTATTGTCTTTAATCAACTTGTGTATTTATCATAGTTTTAAATAGAGCATGCTCAGAGTATCCGGATTCGATTTTATTTATGGTTGCAGTTTTGGAATGTGGTTGACCCCTACGGTTTTCTTTTCCGGTTAATTCTTTTAAAACTGCACAAAAATTTATAGATTTTTGAGTTTTCATTTTCAGGAATCCCGTCAAATTTTTTTAATTTTTCTTAAACACATTATTATTATACTTTTGGGGAAAAAGGTTTATTAAAACCCAAGGTGTCATATTTCCATCACTAATAATATACAGTTGGAAAATAAAAAACATAAAGATGATCATCAGTAATTCTATTTGCAATACATGTAATGCATAAAAGGAAACATGTATCAATTACTAATCAAAATACAGAAAGAGATGCATATAGGTGCTTAATGGACTCCTTCCTTTGAAACACTTAGCAGGTGAATGCCCAGAAAAGGCGTTAGCCCATGTCCTGGTTGAAGTCAGTCACTTCATTTTTAGTCATTAACGGTTCACCAAAGCATTCAAAGTTCAATCACTCACAACAGCACAGATGAAAGATAAAAAAAAAACTACAAAATTAACCTTCTTTTCAATGGCAAACTAAATGTCAGTCTAAGCTCCAATTATCCATTGCAAATAAAGGTAATTCAGGTAAGATGGGGCCCAACCTTAACTGCTTGATGCTTCTTCGGAAGATCAGCGGAGACATAAACGCCTAAACCTGATCGAAGAGTATCGCCGAGCTTTCCCTCCTCTTTGTTGGGATGAGCTTGATGGACAGACCTTAATCAGCCATTCTACCGTGCCATTTTCGAGATCTAATAAGCATTGCCACCAATTGGCGTGCCGCAAAACCCCTTGAAACGGTCCCCAAATGCCATCTCTCTTCTTCCTCCACCATTTTCTGCTTGAAAAACCTCCTCCTCAACCGCTTCTGCAAGTTCTGTATCAGCCTTTACAACAAAATCGGCAAACACGCTCTTGTGCTGGATATCTGCACCATGGTGTAAAGACTTGAAATTCGAATATTTCTCCAGCAACGCCCACCCAGTTTAACGGCGGCGAGGATATAATAGCGGCGAAATTTTAGCTACGGATTTGTAGCGGCGGTTTATTTGCTGGAAGGGTAAAAAGGCACATTTAGCGACGATTTTGGATATTGGGCAAGTGATAGAATCCTTGGAATAAGAAGAATTCATCAAATTCGAACCATTAACTGTTGATTTAGTTGTGAATTCATAAACAGTTATTAGATTTGGATCTTTCATTTTTATTTTTTTTATAACATTCATTAAGGAAAGAAAGTTTTGAATTAATTCTTTTGTTACATTGAAAAATTTAGAACCATTCAATGGACCACTTCGAGAACAATTGAATGATGACAAAATTAGAAAAGATTGGTATTCCTTATTTTTATTCATCAATGCACAGATCTTAAGAGAAAGAAGAAATTATTCTGGGCGCTTCCATAGGCTCAGCGAGTCATGGAATGGCGTAAAGAAAAATAAGGCATGGCCCACTTTTTTATCGTTTATAGATCCACAACGTTCCTTTGGATTCATTGTGATTGTATAGGTCTTAAATCTCACGTCTAATGGAGATCTTTAGGGGCTTCATTTGTTAGTCTTTTGATTGTAAAAATGGACGATTCCCTGCTAAATAGAGGTTTTTTTTTTGTTGTCATTTCCTCAAAACCATCTATTTTAACCAAAATTTTCTAAAAAATTAAGCCCCTAGAGACTAAGAGAGAGAGTGCAACAAACTGTATTAACTCGACCGAGTTTCTCATCGAGTCGACAAGTTTTGTTTAACATAATCAGCACTCTACTATTTAATAGCGGCACTCCCATCCCACCAGCAATTTATTAGGCCCAATTTCTGAAAGATCTAAAGCTTCACAATCTTGTTTGTATGCTAGATGAGCCATGCACTAAATCTAATCCATTGGATAATTTTTAACATATGCTTCTTTGAAGTTGAAGAAATGAATCGTGATATTGCTAACCGTCCATTTAAAACTCGAGCAAAGAGCGGCTAAGATCATTCAACCGATAGATTTTCCATGCATAACTCATCTAAGATGCGAACAAGATTGTCAAATGGGTCTGGGTGGAGCTAGACAAAAGGCATGCAGGCAGTATTAGTCCCTTGGAAGTGTATGGGTGGGTAGAAATATAAGTGGATCCCACTTTTATGATCCGAACCGTTCATGGCATCCAAAAATAATCTATAAGCCGTCCAAACAAGGGGAATGAGATCAGCCAGCAACCGCAGGATCACGTCGGAGGGAGATCACTTGGGGCCGGGCTCTTTTGAAGATCCTGGCCGATCATGCCATCCCAAGCGTTTGATATGTGAATGGTTTGTTGATGAACTGTGACAATTTGCTCATCCTATTTTGTGCAATTTTGAACCACATGAGATACAAGCTCCTGCATATGTGGGGTATGGACAAAGAGGGAACCAAAAAGATCTATAGTATGCAGCCTTTACTAAAATTTTTAATAAGAGACCATTTTCACGCCTTGAACCCATCACCTCGATACAACTCAACCATTGGGCCAAGGCTCCCCTTTTTCTGCAGCCTAACCCTCATATTTGGGAATGTAAAATAAAAGGCGGCCTACTTTTATATAGTAATGGACAGCAAATGTTGAAAACAAACTGTATAGAAACTTTGAACTCACATTTTTACACGGGATCTTGAAGATGAAGGTTTTAGATCACAAAAAGAGCTAAAAGCTAATCTATTGTAAGTAGTAACCCATTGAAAAAATGCCCTTCTCGGAACCAAGGGAGAACAAGCAATAGAAAGACTAACCTACCCCTAACAAGGGACCTAACTCCGTTCTTTGGGGTTGCAGATTCAATCAAGGAATACAAAACCTAAACCTCAGATCTTTCATGTACAAAGTCACGGGCAGCTTACAAGGATAGCATTTGCCTAATACCACCTGAAAAGGCTAAGCCCACTTCCACTGTCTACGACTGCCTCTTCTGATGAATCAGATCCACTCAACATGCTGTCATCAGAACTGTTGTCTGGGAGAATCTGAATTCGATCTGCATTCTCAACAATCCAGTCTGTGAATTCTGGACTGGATGCCCATTCAGCCAAGGCTTGCTTTGTCGATTCAGAGGTGAAGTCCTCCCACTCTTTCTTTGAGAACCTCCTGCGCCTGGGAGCCTTATGGAAGGTTGAGAAGTAGTGCTGCTGGTTTGCTGATGCCTTCTGGGGTGATGGGAGTAGTAATCCTGCTAAGACAAGGGACAATAACCAAAATATATGAAGAGGTAACCATACAAAAATAGCAGCTCCGTAATGAAAAGGAGATCACCAAAGATTTACTCGTTTATCAGATTGATGTGTATACATGCATGATACTCGAAGCCTAGCTAGTAATTACTAACAATGCATAAAACTCGACCACGCAATAAATTGAACCCACCCTGGTGTCAAAATCAATGGTCTTGTCAGTTAATTGATCCACAAAAGTACTTGCATTTCGGAATATATGTATGTCTTAACGTGAATCGGGGTTCATATGAAGATTTTAGTTGATCCTCTAATCACATGGTGCTTGTTTTTAGTTAACAATTGCCAAAGAATAACATTCGAAAGCATGTGATTGACTGATTTTGGGCAGCAGAATCTGCAAACCCAACTTCTACATCATTAACAGCACATCATTGCAAGCCAACTAGAGCTTTGTCAAGAAGAACATAGATATTAAGCATCGCTTCCAGCATTTTTTCAGTTACCAGATCCTGCAACTCCATTCTGTTCAAATGATCCTTGACGCTGAAAATTCAAATGCGTGTACTACAATATATGCATGCTACAATTGAACATCTGTGCCATGTGAAAGCGCCAACCATGGAGAAAATCCTTCTTATTTCACTAAAATAACAACTAAATATTTGGACTTCACTACATTGAAGAACATAAACTGCTGCCTTCCATTGACATCCTCGAAGACATGCCTAGACAGACATACTACATGTCAAGAAAGAGATTCCAAGCCTTTTGTGGAAAGCAACCCAAATATTTGAAAGACCTACCAGGCCCATACTTTACGTTCATTTTATCTTTCCAAGACTTAGACACGTACCCATGACCCTATGACCTACCATGGGAGAGGCTCCTTCTTGCACCATTATTTTGTTTACTATACATTATTTTTGCAGAACAAGTTACCAATCTCTGACACCTCAAGGATGACTACAATATCTTGGGGAGGATTATCTTATCAGACTAATCTCGCCAGTCAGTTTACAGAGATCCACATTATCCCATCCAAACAAAGTAACCAATCACACAAAATCATGAATGCATGAATATACCCCTGATCAAGTTCTACGTTGACTAACCAAGATGCAGAAAGAGATTTCGACAGTTTCAAGTAGAATTATACCTTTTGTGGGAGAATTGGACCAAGAATATGGACTATTTGGGCTCCTTGCAGCAGTGTTCCCTGAACCCTTCTTAGCAGATCTACCCAGGAATTCAGCATGTTTATGTCCAGATCCCTGTCTAGCCTTCTGTTGCCACAAATTTATCGAACGTCCCTGCTGCCTGCATGACTCCATACGATCTTAAGTCGGAGCTTTTAAAGCTTGAATGATGTAATATAAGAGGAATGTGAAAAAGAAGAGTTCTAGGGAGCTTACAGTGACATTGGACTTTTCCACTTCTTTGAAGTGATAAGAAAACAAATACCCGAACAAGCAAATAATGCAACCAATGCCAATAAAGCATCAAGGGTGCTCTGGCAGAGAAAACAGAATAAGAAACATAAGTCATACCACACCTTTTCTCAAAAGACACAATGAAAAGATAAATATTTACGTAAGAGGAATTTGCCGACTCAAATGCATCAATAACCTGAAATTTTGGAAGTGATAATTTTTATGCCAGAAAGATTGGCAGGTTCGGGTATATCTCACATTCCCATATTACTCAGCAATCAGCACCATGACAATTTCAGTCTACTTATGCAACAAGTTCTTTCATATAGTACCACGTGTTGGTTTTAGCAAAATACATCCTATTACCAACCTAAAACAGAGAACTTTATACAAACTACACTAAAAGAATCACCTACTTTGAATTAGAAAAGATATAATGGTTTTTAAGTGATCTAAAAGTTATAGCCACTGCAAAGTACGTGGGTCTAGAAAATTTACTGCAAAGTACGTGGGTCTAGAAAATTTACTGCAAAGTACTAGTAGAGTTTCTGAACTTTCAACCCAAATAACACCTACCTGGAAAATGGAAACCGTCCCAACAATGCGCATTGCCCACTTAACGAACTGAGCAACACCAACATCCACACTGCCATCTTCTGAAAGGATAAATTTCCGTACCATCCAATACCCCAGTGCTGCTCCTGCAAGAACAGTTCCCACTAATAGAAACACAGCAACCTGTGCATAACACCAGAGCAGAAGGAAAAGAAAGGGAGGAAAGAGGCAATTAGTAATCCAATTAATCAAATGTCCCAACAAAATAAAATTGCAAAATAGTAACATACATGCACTACGATTTGTGTGTGTGCGTGCGCGCGCACACATAACATTTTTAATTAAGTCTTGAAGAGTATGTTAAGTAAACTTAGGAGTTTCATTGCTCTGGAATCTCTACTATCAAAGAAGGTTGAGACTGATCTAGAGATGACGTGATTTAAAGCAAAAGCAAAGCTCTGATTAAGATTTTCCAAGGTTTCATACAGAGATATAAATGCATATGCACAAGTATATGTATTCACTAACCTTAGAGTGTTTCATAAATTTAAGAATTTTATTTTTAGACCCTTTCTGTGCGTGAGCGCGCATAACATTTTTAATTAAGTCTTGAAGAGTATGTTAAGTAAACTTAGGAGTTTCATTGCTCTGGAATCTCTACTATCAAAGAAAATATTGGTTGAGACTGATCTCGAGATGACGTGATTTAAAGCAAAAGCAAAGCTCTAATTAAGATTTTCCAAGGTTTCATACAGAGATATAAATGCATATGCACAAGTATATGTATTCACTAACCTTAGAGTGTTTCATTTCAGAATTCTTTTTAACCTAGGTTGATCAAATTGGCAGCCAAATTGTCCAACTCTGTTTCCATTTTGCACAAACTACAATGGACTTATACAGCCAGATTCTATCTCTACATACTCGTAGTATTATTTGGCACTAAATGATGCCAAACTTATTAAGAAAAGAAGCTAGAGTGGGACTGAAACTAATTACAAATTAATTTTTAATCCTTAATAAATAGAAATGTTTTTTTTTTTTTTTTTAATATTAGAAGACAGGAACTCATGGAATGTAACTGCAGAAATCATGATGGTTAAGCAATGCAATGTACATGTCAAAAACGGCATATAAGGATTAAGCATGTATTTCTTGCTATCTACATTTTGGCACGCATGGAAGAAAGAGAGGACTTACGGGGTTGTACATATCCTCGCTCATTCCAAAATTTCCAAGAATGGAGTTAACCAGCATTGAGAAGTAGTGGACAACAAAAGAGCCGGCACCAAGCTGAAAGAATTATTAACATGAAAGAGCTTATCAAAGTTGGAAAGCATTTAAACATGACACAGCAAACCTAGCAGCATAACCCAACATACAGAGATCCACAATGCGACACAACTTATTACTTTAAAAAGGAAGATATTGTCACAACATACCACTGATCCATATATTGTAAGGTAAAAGACATTTCTCCTGCTGGTTGGTAATAACTTCATGCCCTGTATCACAAAGAAGAAGAATTTACATAGTAACAGTCCAAAACTTGTGCCAGTTAATGTAGCACCAAAATGCATGCACCATGTTGAGCAAGAGTTGTAAGATTGAATTGGTTTCTCAAAAACGATAGTAACCAAATCAGCAGGGAAAATGAAGCATTTCCAGCTATGGTTGCTTTTTCTTTTCTATAGACACGTTGACTACTTCAGCCAGAGAAACTAAGTATAGCAATTGTGACAAAATATGCTGGAAAGATCAATAGCATCTTTTCAAGGGTATCTCAGATTACAAGGAGATTTCAAGTTATCCGTGTTTATCTGTTAGCTATACTATACTACATTAAAAGAGAACTACTCCATGTACCTTTTAGATGGGCCATTAAATTGAAAACCCTAAACTTTAAAAAGAATAACATCAGATACTTCTTTGAATTAAGAAAGCAAGAAAATGAGGATTTTGTGGACCAGTACAACAGTGGCACAAAATGCAAGTTCTTAGCAACTCATAAATGCATGCAGGGTTTGCAACTATGTCCACTAAGTAGCTAACAACTTGATGAAATTGGGTCGTCAGATCAAGAAAAGCAGATTCCATCTCATAGAATTAAAAGAGGGAGGGTGACACCTTACATTTTGCGAGACTTTTCTCTCAACTTAAAAAGACCTTATCTGGAAATCCTCAGGAGTTCAATAGTTCAATGACCATAGCCATCTTTTAATCCATCACTGCATCAATGATTGTAGCAAGTTTAGCTTTGGCAAATATAATAATAATACTTCCTTTTAAAGCCCAGCCCAGCATTCTGCTTGAGTGATGCTCCTTTGCAGGTGTCATTTATCCCAAGTTTCAGAAAACCTTTCAGGTGCTACCCAAGTATAACTAAGGTTAGAACTCAGAAATATGACATAACCCATCCAATAGTTGAGAAGCAGACACCAATCTGAAACCATGTTGTAGCGGGACAAATTTCAAGCACAATTAATGTGTTACGGAAGATAAAAGACACCAACAAAACCCAGAAGTTCTTCGAACAGCAACAGAAGGCAGAGGAATTAGACAATCTTCCCGTTCTCGTATTACAGAGAGTGGATGAAACTTATAGAACTGATGAGATATGTTACCTCTACATAATCTGAATGGGGCTTATTTTAATCATTTACCACGTTAAGTCAAATGGTATACCACATTTATGCAACACGAATAGTTGGAGCTCATGAGTTACTTAAAGAAAAATTATGATCAAGGTAGCAAAGTAGTTTTCGATGCCCATGGGGAGTGCAAAAGAGTTTAGTTCAGAGGAGACACTCAGATTTTGCATTTCATCAGGGTATCCCTATAATACCAAGTCAAAAGTCAGAATGATCTTCAGTGGAATTACACTTTTAGACATCAAGCTTTGTAAAGGAAAGCTCTTCAGAAATCCTCAGATCTCTCCACTTTGCCAAGAATTATGATTTGGTGAAGAGTCTGCATATATGACAAGTTTACACTTTACATCTTCATGGACTCCCAGTTGCTTGGCTTAACATAGTTGCTTCATGTATCAATATAGTTTCTTGGCATCAACTACCTAACTATGGATGGTTTTTACTTCTACTTGAAATCCTCATGAAGAGATCACTTCTACTATTAACTACATATTACATGTGCATGAAGGCCGACCCCTAATTGGGATAAGGTCTTGATGATGATGATGATGATTACATGTGCATGAAAACATCTACCATCTAGAGGTTAATAACGTGCACTTAACAATTAATCATCTCTTCCATCATGAACAACTTTCCCAGGCAACAGTCGTCAATGAAAATCCATGTCTTTTGCCCCCTCTATCAGCCAAAATGGCCTTGAAATCATCCCATTCCAGCCAATCCATATCAGTTCCAAATTCTATGGTAAGGATGAGAGGTTCAGTATGTTAATAACTAGTAGAAATTACTTAAGAACAAAGAAGTTTTATGTGAAATGCATTATTATGATACTTCTCAGATAATTTGGCTAGCATTATTCTTCGCAGCTTTAAAAAGAAAAGGGAAGACAAGAGAAACGTATCATGTCATTTACTGAAAGCACTGAATCCAATATATCACTTAAACTATGCAGTGCAGAAATGATCCTTCACACGCTCATAAACAACAAAGTAAAATAAGCACAAAGCTACTCGTTGAAACAATACCTGATACAAAAGAATCAAGACAAAAAGTAGAACACCTAGAGCCATGGAACTGCTATAATAGAATGGCACCCAACCACAGACAATTGGTGCCAAAAGCAGTAGCACAAAGCCAAAACCAAGGCAGAAAAGACGCCACCGTTGAAACTCTGCAAACATGGTTCAACACCAAAAGTCAGACCACAAAATAAGTCATAAAGACCCCAAAGAACAGTATTTGGAAGGAAGGATACTGACCTTCTTCAACAGAAACTGAGACGGAATCAGTAAAATCATCCCTAAACTTAACATCCACATATCCGTTCTCGTAAGGTGACATGAAATTGCTCCATACCCCTTTCTGTATGCTTCTCCATTCATCCTTTGCACACTGACATAAACCAGTAGAAGCATTCCTGGAAAATACTTCTTTAATCAATCATAATTCCCCACATTACAACTTCCAGTATAACATAGTCCCAATGTTGTATATGAACAAAGCACCAAAAAGGCTGCAAATAAGTCAAGATGCGTGCTTACCGATGAAAGCAAACCTCAATTTTGCTATGAAACTTCTCAGGTATTACTTCCGAAGGCTTTAAAACAATCCTGAAGGCATTCGCATAACTCTTGATTGTCAACCTTGAGATACCAGTAATTCGAACACGTTCACATGATACAGATGAATATCCTTGAAGGGGAGACGGACGGAAGTGAAGAACTGGATTTTCCAAATCAACTTCTGCAATTCCATGACTTGTTAGATATGAAATGGAGCTCAACAGTTCAGAAAACAGTAACTAATTTAAGTAAAAAAAATACTACAAATAAAATTCATTGTTATTGAGGCTGTCTCGCACAAGGATAAGAATCTGCAGGTCAAGTTATCCATGGGTAGTGATCACATCTTTTCCTAAATTGGCGGTCTTGAAACGCAAACAAAACTTATCCAATCATAGATTAAATAGCTTAAAATCTCGGGATGTTTGATATTAATTTCATCTAATCCGTCGATAAATCGATCCTCAGATTGTAATCCCCGTTCCAAACAGCTACATTGCATCGAATTCAAATTCCCAAATGGGAAATTCTCCAACATTCTTGAATGTTTTTCATGTCATCCTAAAACCCAACCCATCTTACCAAATGCACGGATGGAAAGGAAAAAACCCTAGAACTGAAATCGATCCAGAAAACCCTAGATTATTCGAACCCACTTCTCCAAACCACGAACTACTTGCACTGAGATCAGAAACTAACCAAACAAAAGCACAGAAAACTAGAACCCCTTCTGATTTGATTAAGTTGAACCGATTTCAGGAAAAGTTCTAAAATGTGAAGCGTTTTGAATATAACAGAATAGTAACAAATCTAGAGATACGAAGGATGAAGAAAAGAAAATACCCTTGAATGTGACCTGCTGCTCAGTGGAAAAGGAAGAGAAGAAGAGGAGGGTGAGACAGAAGAAAGCCAGAAGAAAGGAGGAAGAAGAAGATGGGGCCATTTTTTTCTTCTTCTTCTCTGTCTCCGGCGTTGGAGAAGGGAGTAAATGAGCTTACGATGCTTGCTTTTATTTCGTAATGTTGAAGGAAGACGAAGGAAAAAGCCGCGGTTACTTGGCACGTGTGAAGGTTGCTTACGAAACACGGGGGAATCGTCATGGGTGCAAGTTAAAGTCGGTGCTGTCATCCAAATGAATGTGAATCGTTTATCTCGTAGTCATAGGTATGGATGAATGGAGTTAAGCAAAATCATCATTATGTAATATCCTCAAATTTTAAATAATAAATTAGTAATAAATTAAATTAATTAAACTAAAAACTTTATGTATAGAAATTGGTCTTGAAAACTTCAAAATTAGAAAGTACACGTCGAGAGGAATTGAACGGTATGAAGAACGCGGAAAATGAAGCTCAAACAAAGAAGTTATAAGCCGTTGAAGTTAAAAGGACAAATTGGTAATCTAGAGATGCCGAATTACAAGGGGTTGATTTTGATAACAGCACCCCCTTCTACACGCCTCTACCATATCCGACGATTTCGCCAAAAAAATTGTCGGTGGGTGGCATATAAAGGGAAAACTCCCCCTCCTCTGATTGCAAGCCCTTCCTCTCTCAAACTCCTTCTACTCCCCATCTTCTCCATTCCCTCTAACCCTTCATGTGCTTATCGATTTTCGACAATTAGAGTTTTGGAAATTTCTCACTGATAAAAGCTCTTCGGTGGCGTCAACGACCTTAGATCAACCAAGGTAAGCCTCAACCCCTTTCCCCCCTTCCATTGCGGCATGTGCATTAGGATTTCGCACCCGTTAATGCTAGAAAACAGCATGGGTTCATAGTTCTTGCGGGAACTCTATGTGCTATACTATTGACGTAAAAATAGGTTGATAAAACAACCTTAAAACAGGGATCAGACCGGCCATCTAGTGCATAAGGAACCTAAGAACTAACCCTTTAAGTTTGAGAAAAATCCGACGGCGGACAAAGCTGAAAATCACGAAGAACAGTACGTAGGAGAAAGTTTACAAACATGAGAAAAATTGAGTAAAAACTGAAAATTTTGGCAAAATCAGTCAAAAGGAGTGGTAAAAATGAAAATTACATGAAATTTCGAGCAAAACAATGCAAAAATCACAAAATTTGAGCACCTATAGGGTCACCGGCAACGACCTAACTCCAGTCGTCTTCCCCGGCGCCGGCTCCCGAGTCACGCCAGTGTAACCCAGTGTAAAACCGGGGCGCCGACTGTGACGACCCGAGTTTTCTCATGCATTTTTAAATGAAAAATCTAAATTCCTAAGGCGGGATCCCTATTTTAAAAAAACAATGCAGTGCAGCAGAAAAATCTTTTATTTGAATTTCAATTTGAAAACCCCGAGTGTCAATTGCTTTCACCACAACCAAGGTAGTTTTTGAAAAGCTTTAAAAATCATACATGTTTTTCCCCAGATCTATCCAGTCACAGCACACAATTTCAAGCGTAATTAAATACAAATACATGTCCAAAGGGTTGAGAATTTACTTACATGTATAATTGTTTCCTTTTTTATTCACTTGCTCGTAGCACTAACATAGATGTCCTTTACTCGTGGATGGAATTATCCTGAAAAATGTTAAGGATAGGATGAGTATATACTATACTTAGTAGGAGTCTATCACTATTAGTTTTGCAATGCATGCTATATTTAAAATCATGTGCTCATAAAAACATATGCATGTTCGAATAATCATGTTCAATATCGATATTAAAAACCACTGTCAAACCGAAATACTGACGACTTCAAGAAATATCATAATCCAAGTCAAAAGTATCATATATCATAAACATAAATATATGCATCAGATGCTCAACTCAATCCAACTCATGGATATCTGGTATGGTATGGTCGACCAACCTCATATCATGCCATATACAATGCAAATAAGTCCACGAAACCATAGGGTCCAACTATACCCACGACCTCACCGTCGTGTGGTCCTCGGGTACCTAGGGACACAGGATCATATACCTCCACGGGGCATATGACACTTTGACCCAGTGCCGTGACACCAGTGGTAGCCCCCTGTACCACATGCAGTCGAAGCAGGGACATGCCCTTTTTGGGCGTGGTACCCATCCACCTAATAGTGGTAGAGGCTGGGTAACCACCCCAAACCTCTCAGTATAGCGCCCACGAGCTTATCAGCCCAAATCATATCAGATCAAACAAGTGAAAACCTCTTTTTCAAAACCTGTCCTCTTTGGGTCCCTCACAACTGCCTGACCCTCGGCGCTCCAGCGTCTTTTGGTAACCCTCAAAGACATGCAACTTTTGCAAGAACTTAATGCTCACAAATCATGCCATGTATGCACTTGTTTGCAAAACATATCTATGCATAACGTATATACAATTATTTACAAAACATGTCTATGCATAAAACATTTATCACATGTATGCTGAATTAACTCATATACTTAAAACATGTATTCTCAAAACAATCATAGTTCTTTTAAAAGAATCTAGTAGCGATAGAGCACCTACCTGGCTAGGTCACGATAACCCCTTTGTCCTCGTACGCTCCTGAACATAGTTTGGGGAATTAAGGTTAGTTTGGCCTATCTTTTATGGGTTTTAGAGTAGTCGGTCTTATTACTTAGGCATTAGGGGTCCATCCCTATGCCTATGGGTGTCCTAAGGTCCTAATTGGGCCTTGGTATATTTAGTTTTCCAAAGGTCGAGCAGTCACGCACCACCATCCTATTCTAAGGTTCATGCCCACCTTTGATTGGGCTTTGATCAGGGATTTTATAGATTGGGTGTGTCCGCATCATCGACATGGACACAACGCCTTTTACGGTGCCTCAATCGGAGCTCTAGATCTCAAGTTATAAGCGTTTTAGTGTCACACGTACATAAGGGCCTTAAGAGTGAAAAGGCGGAATGCTAGCGTGCTGCGCGTCAATGGCATGCGCCCGCCTTTTCTTAAGGAACGGAAAATCCTGGCTTGCTAGCGCGTTGCGCGTCTGCGGCGTGCGCCTCAATGGGCGCGTCTGCAGACGCGCCGAGTTTCCCGCCCTTCTTTCCCTTTTGCGGGCGCATCTGGGGTCTTTTTCAAACATGGTCAACGTGTTACGTTCCGGCTGGAATGTTTCGTTCGTTGGGGAACCAGAGCGTCCTCAGGACACCCTAGTTCGACCCTGTCAAACCAGTGCAGCCCAGGGATCGTCCCTGGGTCCTTGGTGACTCTCCAGGGCTCTATTTTGCATGATTTTTCATGCAAAAACTTAGGGAAACTGAGTCTAAGACTACTGTGAAGACGGGTTTTGAGGGATCTTGGGCATACCTGGCTCGTTGTTGGGTTTTTCTCCTCATTTCCCCTCTAGGTTGCTTCTCCAAAACGGGTTTTCTTTAAGCTTCTGGGCTGCCATTAGAGGCGCCCAAGAGCTCTGTTTATAGAGCTATAAGAGGGTTCTGGAGGGGCTTCTCACCGCCCTTGAATGGCGGTGGAGAAACCTCCAGAATGGAGGTGATTTCTCCTCCAATCACCGCCGTTCTAGAACCCTCTAGGGGGTTGAAGATGAAGGGTGCCCGTATCAAAACGGGCCCCTGTGTTTTGCAGTCTAAATCCGTTTTTTGTAAAAATTACATTTTTGGCCGTAAACTTCAAAGGGCCATAACTTGCTCATTTTAACTCCGTTTTAGGTGATTTTGGTCTTGTTGGATTTATTTTTCTGAGACACACCTAATGGTACCATTTTTAAGACCAAATTTCTGGGTTCAGTCAAGTTAAATAGTGAAATGACCAAAATGCCCTTATCTTCAAAAACTGAACTTTTCATTGCTAACTTGGGATTTTATATATTACAAAATTGGAGTCATTACACTGACCTATCTATAAATTAATAATATTTATTAAGTATTTTTACAAAAAACTTGATTTTGAGAGCTATAGAAGTCCAAATCATGATCGAAAATATTCGTTGAGATCATCTTGACAACGCGAACCTAGATTTAGCTTGAAAACCTACATTTGACTATTTTTAGATTAGTTAAATTATAAAATATTAATTAATAACTTAGAACCGACTGATTAAAAGGTGATCAAGCCTCAAGACTTGAATAATGAGATAAAGTATGATAATAAATAAGGGTTCTAAGGGGTATATTAGCGTGACTACTCTAGAAATTGATCTCGACCATTGGTTTGAACCAAATCTTAAAAAATTATTGATCTGAGGATGATCTGATCGTCAGATTAAGATATAAACGTTAGATACACAAAAACGAATATATGGATATGAGATGAGACTAAATTAAGAACCAAATCATAATTAGAAATCTTAAAGGATGATCTAATGGTTGGATCATTATAGAATCCATTATAATATCATAAATAACACGAAATAGTATTGTGGTACTGATAGGTACATCTAAACGTACAAGCTAAGAAGATTATATGCTTGAGTTAGGTGATCTCACGTTGAGGTAGGTAACAACATTTAATGTTATGTTTGATTTTAAAACCTTGCATCATCATAGTATCATGATTGACTATGATTTAAATGGCATTGTTCATTTAGTCTAAAAAATTTAAGACTCAGAATTTTATATATTATGATTGATACTTGATTTTGACAATGTATTAGATGGATTATGATTGATGATTTTATGAGATCGATATTACATATTTATGCATAATTAGAAAATTTCTCTTTTATTACACCACTGAAACTTATGGGTTTTCATAAGGAAGTTGGAGGCTTGGTGGTTGGTCCTTTTAGAGGCTAACCCCGGGATGAGGGGCGTGCCTTGAGGATTGCGAGCCACGAGTGCTCTTAGTGTTTCGAGATACGTGATTTTTGTATTTTGTGTTTTATGACGGGTGCTCTCACCCGGTGGATGTCATGCTATGAGGGTGTAGGGCCAGCCACCCTCTGAAATTTGTGATGTGATTGGATATGATAGACACTTGCCCACATATGGCATTCGGTAGGGGTTTGGTGACATGGATAGTCCACACTACCAGTCCAGGCCTTTCCATGGGGACGGACGTTAAGTCTCCCATTATAGTGTCGATGGGAAGCGGCAGTGGTTGAGACCCTTAAGGGTTGCAACTGCGACATGACGATCCATACTCTTATTCTATGTGCTTGCATGATGAGCATGGAGATGTTATTGTATGTCTGGGTGTGACGACACCCAGAGGTTTGATATGAGTACTTATGATCTGTGATACAAGTGTATGGGACACTCGTGGGACCTACGTACCTTGAGGTGCCCTGTTGTTATTGTATGCTCATTTACATTAGATCATATCATGTTTTAAAATCCATGAGATGCATGTTTTATTGTATATGATGTTATAAGATTTTATTGGAATTGCTTATAATTATTATATCGATTTAATTATTTCATCAACATTATTATTAGAATTGTTCCATTGTTATTACATTAAATGTCTATATACCTACCAAACATTGCTTGCTGAGGCATTGCATTATTGTTGCAATGCCTCAGATATTAAAGAAAGACAGGACTAATAGGGAGTTAGACAAGTAGTGATCGAGATGTCTCATTGGGAGGTATGTTCTGATTCCACGTGGACTCTATATGTATATCTATCTCATTGGACTTGATTATATTGTTATGGGAATGTGGCTATTGACTGGATGAGTCCTGGAATAGTAAATTTATTTTAAACATGTTTACTTGATTTTTATTTTTTTTTTAGTGTTGCGTCAATAGTTGACCGTTGGGATTTTTCTAGAAGTAAAATTTGTTTGAAACTGTTTTTCATTGTTTTGGCTTTTATAAAAATTTGGGGCCCCACCTTTCGAAAAGTTTTATTAAAAAGTATTAAACAAACTTGGGTCGTCACAGTTGGTATCAGAGCAGGTTCATCCACTCACAGCCAATCCCAAAAGTCCATTTAATGGTGTTGGGAGTTGAATTAGAAAGTGCAAGGATGGAGTGAAAATCATATATAGAGTAAATCATATCATTAATAGACAATGATTCAAGTGGGAGACATGAATAGTTATGGAAAAAAGGAAAAAGATCAACGAAAGAAAAAGTAAATTCTTATGAGAATAGTGAAGCTCTTAAGGGTAAGAAATCACTACATGATATGCATGAGTTAGTGTCTCTAGCTAAAAATATTCGTGTTGATAGATGATTTGCTAAGGGAGGAAACGTACTATGAATGTAATATCTATTGTGAGAATAGTAGGTATGACGGTTTAGAGAATGCAATAGTAAATGGTGAGTAAATAATCAAAATAAAAATTGTGAACCAGTTCTCTGGGTGAAAACTTTACTATATGATAGAAGATATGTGTATATAAATTACTTTTGAGAATTCAAGTTATAACTTGGACTGTGTTTATAAATTTTTGAAAGAGTATAAAGTCTATTGTAATTGCAATTGAGCAAGATCAGTGATGGTTACAACAAATGAGAACTCGAGAATTTTAAAGAAGTATCATATTAATCTAAACTTGAAGTGGATTTAGTTGAGGAATAAATTATAGTATGAATGAAAATCATTGACAATTGATGGAACAATATTTAATATTTTATAGATGAATTACTTGATCTGTGAGTTGAAATTTATAAGTCCTTATGCACACAAAAATATTCATAACTAGACATTGGCGAAAAGTTAATGTTATGAATTTTATTAGGCTTTTAATTATGATTTGGAAATGCATAGCCCTGGTGGATGCGATAATTGTTTATGAGAATAATTATTAAATATTAATAATAATGTGATTTAAAATGGCTAAGAAAGTCATTATGAAATATCAATCACATTGGATGTGAGGTTGAAGGTTGTAAATGATTGATAAATATGACCATGGAATATTTTATTAATTAAAGCAAATGAAATAGTGGAAGTGAGAAGACGAAAAAATGTGATTATAAGAATTCTAATTATGGTTGGTTGGGAGATCATGTTCCTTCACTGCTGAGACTTTATATGAAAGGTTCTTAGAAAGGTTAGTGATAATCAGTATCTTTGTCTTATGAGCAATTGGTGACATGGTGAGAGTTATTACTATAGAGCAGAGAAATTAAATGGTTCAACAGTATTGAACTGGAATATATAATTGATTTATAGGTCCCTAACTTCTCTATGTTGTGCAAGGAGGCTACCAATAGATTATTATATGCTAATGCCTAGATTCAGAAATTAGGTGGTGGTAGTGCATCCTACATTGGTGATAAAGGCAATAGAATTGGACTCTATGTTATCGAGAGATATCCTCTTGGGACTCGAGCTAAGCGTAGAAACTCAGACATAATTACAGGGGCCATCGAGCCAGTAACATTTGATTAGACAGGATTGGGATGTGAACAAGAGAAAGTACATTAGTAAAAGAACAAGCACCTGGACAGCTATGTCTTGGAGTTAGTAGATTATCGCAATAGCGGTAATAGTAGCAACAATAGCCATTATAGCTACAATACTTTAAAATGTTTTGACCGTGGGGAGACAGAGTATTCGATAGAGACTAGCTCATAAGACCATGTCTCAGACTGACTAACTTTAAAGATGGGGGCAGAAATGGCTCCACATTAGCGATGATGAGTCTCTATCATTACTTGGAAGCAAGTATAGACCTCGATTTGGGCAATAGAAAATATTTTCTTCATTTATGTTAAACATGCTCGAGTACTTATTGATTTAGGATCCAGTGAATTTGAACTCTATGTATTAGCGCTTTGATGAATATATTTGTGAATATATGGCAGTATCTAGGATCAGATGTAAGGATACTGGTGAAAGGATTATGGAAATTTGTAAGTATGACTAGGGACGAGTGGTGGAGATAACGAGCAATAGGATGAATGTTGATTTCATTCCACTCGATATGATTGATTGTAATATTATCCTTAGAATGTATTCTCTAATATAGAGCTAATGATTTTTATGAGAAGAAGATTACTTCTGGTGTAACTGGACAACTATTGGCCTCACTTGTATAAGAAGAGGCATCTTTAAGAGTTGTGTTATTTCTATCTTAAAGGCAGTACAGTACTTTTTAGAGGTTACCAAGTATTTCTTAATTATAAGACTATGGAGTATCATGAGCGGCTATGGAATGAGCACAAAGATGATGTGCAAGAGTTTATGATTTTGCCTAAGGAGTTTCATGATTTTGCCACAAGGGGTTGATATTGATGTCAATTAGACATAGCATTACTTCCTCTAAATGTCATGTGAGATATTCCTAATTGAGCTGATAAAGTCCCAACTATACGAGCTTTTGATGAGAATTTTGACAGGCCTAGTAGGTCTTCGTGAAGTGCGTTAGTCTTATTCATGAAAAGAGAGCTAGGTCTTTATTATTATGCATAGATTTCATCCATTTGACAATAGCATAGTAGAAAACTAATAATTTAAATCCTATATTGATGATTTAATTGATTAATTCCTCATGGTACTTTATGTCTATAGAGACTGATTTGATGTGTGATTATACTCATCCTAGGATTCTACGTATGACGTCTTTAAGATGATTTTTAAAACTTGTCATGATTGTTACTAATTCTAGATGGTACAAATTGGTGGAACCAATACACTGACAGAATGTATGGATATGATGGGTTGAATCTTCAAATGTTATTTTGATTAGCCATGATTGGGTTAATAGATAGTATTGTTGAATACTTCACGAACACAGACGGGCACAAGGAATCATTGTGCATAAATCCAAAATGACTAAGGGCTCATCATTTATTGCAAACATTATAGCATGAGTTATGGTTAGAGGAAGTGAATTCCCTTTACGAAACACTTGGAATAACAGAGGAGTTGTTTATTGAGACTGTGATGGGCTGAGATTAGCCAAATTGGTGATTGACGTTCATAGTTCCTTAATCTTATAAACTATGGGCACTGTATAATTGAGTTTCACCAAGATATCAGTGATATATAATATTATGTGAAATTATTCCCTTACGATTAAGCAAAATTCAATTTAAAAATCGATGGTGGTGAGTAACCAATGAGGGTAGGTGCTAAACACACTGGTAGACTTTTAGGTGGCAAGCTCCTAAGTGCTTACAGTACGATCATGTTGCAGATTGGTTCTCATTGGCATAGAGTTCCTATTGGTGAGTTGATAAGTTGTCGTTGTGACTAGCATATGAATTCTTGTCGGTGAACTATATGCTCCGGTTTTGATTTAGTAAATGACTTCCTATATGTTAACAGAGATACTCTGAATCAAGCAAATGTAGTAAGATAACTACTACTAAGTTGTACATAAGTAATCAACTTCTAAGTGGAGGTTTGGTTTGTGCAAATTGGGTCATATGTGGTTATGATGTGTCTGCTTATATCAAGAGAGGATTGATAGGCATTGATTTATATGATGGATTGAGATAAGAAGGTATGACATGTCATGGAATCGCTTAATGATGTTAACTTTGGAATTATCGTCACGATTATCATATATTGTGATATGAGGATGACTCTGGAATTGTTCAAAGGAAGTATATGTCAAATTTGTGTCACAAACTTAAGCTGATCCTAGGAGAGTTATAGCCTGACATGACAATTGAAGAGAGACCTGCGTGTATACTAGATAAGAAAGTCAAGGAGTTGAGGACTAAAACTATTTCATTAGGCAAAGTCCATAGAGAATGTCATTCACAACTAGGGAGCCACATGGGAGACAATAAAAGAGATGCAGAGGATCCACCCAGAGTTATTTACATAAAGGAATATATCAAAATTTCAAGGATGAAATTTGAATAAGGAGGGAAGGATGTAATATCCTCAACTTTTAAATAATAAATTAGTAATAAATTAAATTAAAATTTTTATGTATAAAAATTGGTCCTAAAAACTAAAAAATTAGAACGTACACATTGAGAGGAATTGAATGGTATGCAGAATGTGAAAAACGGAGCTCAAACGAAGAAGTTATAAGCTGTTGAAGTTAGAAGGACAAATTGGTAATTTGGAGAGGCCAAATTACAGGGGGGTTGATTTTGATAACGGCACCCCCCTTCTACACGCCTCTACCATATCTGACGATTTAATAGGAAAAATCGTTGGTGGATGGCATATAAAGGGAAAACTCCCCCTCCTCCGATTGCAAGCCCTTCTTCTCTCAAACTCCTTCTACTCCTCATCTTCTCCATTCCCTCTAACCCTTCTTGTGCTTATCGATTTCTGGCAATTAGGGTTTTGAAAATTTCTCACAAAGAAAAGCTCTCTGACAGTGTCAACGACCTCAGATCGACCAAGGTAAGCCTCAACCCCTTTCCCACCCCTTCCATTGTAGCATGTGCGTTAGGATTTCGCACCCATTAATGCCAGAAAACGACATGGGTGAATAGTTCTTCCGAGAACTCTGTGTGCTATACTGTTGACATAAAAATAGATTGATAAAACAACCATAAAAATGGGGATCAGACCGTCCATCTAGTGCACAAGGAACCCAAGAACAAACCCTTTAAGTTTGAGGAAAATCCGACGGTAGATGAAGGCGAAAATCACGAAGAATAGTATATAGGAGAAATTTTAGGAATATGAGAAAAAATGAGTAAAAACTCAAAATTTTGGCAAAATCAGTCAAAGGGAGTGGTAAAAGTGAAAAATACATGAAATTTCGAGCAAAACAGTATAAAAATCACAAAATTTGGGCACTTGTAAGGTCATCGGCGACGACCTAACTCTGGTCGTCTTCCCCAGCACCGGCTCCTGCGTCGTGCCGGTGTAACCCTGTGTAAAACCTGGCCGCTAGTGTAAACCGGTGCAACCAGCTCGCCGACCCCTCTATAAATTAATATTATTAATTTATGATGTATTTTCACAAAAAACTTGATTTTGAGAGCTACGAAGTCCAAATCACGATCGAAAACATCCATTGCAATCGTCTTGATGACGTAGACCTAGATTTAGATTAAAAACCTACATTTGACCACTTTCAGATTAGTTAAATTATAAAATATTAATTAATAACTTAGAACTAACTAATCAAAGGGTGATCATGCCTCAAGACTTGAACAATGAGATAAAGTATGATAATAAATAAGGGTTCTAAGGGGCATATTAGCGTGACTACTCTAGAAATTGATCTTGACCATTAGTCTGAACAAGATCTTAGAAAATTATTGATCTGAGATGATTTGACAATCAGATTACGGTAAAAATGTTAGATACATACAAAATTGAACAGATGAACATGAGATGAGATGAGACTAAATTAATAACCAAATCATAATTAGAGATCTTAGAGGATGATCCAATGGTTGGATCATCATAGATTCCATTATAATATAATAAATAATACGAAATAGTATTGTGGTGCCGACAGGTACATCTAAACGTATAAGCTAAGAAGATTATATGCTTGAGTTGGGTGATCTCACGTCGAGGTAGGTGACAACATTTAATGTTATGTTTGATTTTAAAACCTTGCATCATCATAACATCATGATTGACTATGATTTCAATGGCATTGTTCATTTAGTCTAAAAATTTTAAGACTCAGAATTTTATATATTGTGATTTATACTTGATTTCGACAATGTATTGGATGGATTATGATTAATGATTTTATGAGATCCATATTACATATTTATGCATAATTAGAAATTTTCTCTTTTATTGCACCATTGAAACTTATGGGTTTACATAAGGAAGGTGGAGGCTTGGTGGTTGGTCCTTTTAGAGGCTAACCCTTGAGGATTGTGAGCCACAAGTGCTCCTAGTTTTTCGAGATATGTGATTTTCGTATTTTGTGTTTTATGACGGGTGCTCTCACCCAATGAATGTCACGCTAGGAGGGTGTAGGGCCGGCCACCCACCCTTCGAAATTTGTGATGTGATTATGATATGATAGACACTTGCCCACAGATGGCATTCGGTAGGGGTTTGGTAACATGAATAGTCCACACTACCGATCTAGGCCTTTCCATGGGGATGGAAGTTAAGTCTCCCGTTATAGTGTCGGCGAGGAGCGGTGGTGGTTGAGACCCTTGAGGGTTGCCATTGCGACATGATGATCCATTCGCTTATTATGTGTGCTTGCATGATGAGCATGGAGATGTTATTGTATGCTTGGGTGTGACGACACTCAGAGGTTTGATATGAGTGCTCATAATCTGTGATACGAGTGTATGGGACACTCGTGGGACCCATGTACCTTGAGGTGCCCTGTTGTTATTGTATGCTCATTTACATTAGATCATATCATATTTTAAAATCCATGAGATGCATGTTTTATAGTATATGATGTTATAAGATTTTATTGGCATTGCTTATAATTATTATATGGATTTAATTATTTCATCAGCACTGTTATTAGAATTGTTCCATTGTTATTACATTAAATGTCTATGTACCTACTAAGCATTTCTTGTTGAGGCATTATGTTATTGTTGCAATGCCTCAGATATTAAAGAAAGACAGGACTGATAGGGAGTTAGACAAGTAGTGATCGAGATGTCTCATTGGGAGGTATGTTCTGATTCCACATGGACTGTGTATGCATATTTATCTTATTGGACTTGATTATATTGTTATGGGAATGTGGCTGTTGACTGGATGAGTCCTGGAATAGTAAATTTATTTTAAACATATTTACTTGAAAAAATAAAATTGAGTGTTGCGTCAATAGTTGACCTTCGGGATTTTTCTATAAGTAAAATTTGTTTGGAACTGTTTTTTGCTGTTTTGGTTTTTATAAAAATTTGGGGCCCCACCTTTCAAAAAGTTTTATTAAAAAGTATTGAAACACCCGGGTCGTTACAGTTGGTATCAGAGCAGGCTCATCCACTCATAGCCAATCCCAAAAGTCCATGTGAAGATGACAATCCAAGGTGGGAATTAGAACTGATAAGAGCTAAATAAGTAAATCATGTAGTAAATTATGAAACTAGAATAAACACCATCTAATGGTGTTGGGAGTTGAACTAGAAAGTGTAAGGATTGAGTGAAAATCATATCATTAATAGACAATGATTCAAGTGGGAGACATGAATAGTCATGGAAAAAAGAAAAAAAGATCAACATAAGGAAAAGTAAATTCTTATGAGAATAGTGAAGCTCTTAAGGGTAAGCAATCACTATATGACATGCATGAGTTAATGTCTCTAGCTGAGAATATTCGTATTGATAAATGATTTGCTAATGGAGGAAATGTATTGTGAATATAATATCTATTGTGAGAATAGTAGGTATGAGGGTTTAGAGAATACAATAGTAAATGGTGAGTAAAGAATCGGAATAAAAATTGTGAACTAGTTCTTTGGGGTGAAAACTTTACTATATGATAGAAGATATGTATATATAAATTACTTTTGAGAATTCTAGTTATGACTTGGACTGTGTTTATAAATTTTTGAACGAGTATAAAGGCTATTGTAACTGCAATTGAGCAAGATCAGTGATGGTTACAACAAATGAGAACTCGAGAATTTTAAAGAAGTATCATATTAATCTAAACTTGAAGTGGATTTAGTTGAGGAATAAATTATAGTATGAATGAAAATCATTGACAATTGATGGAACAATATTTAATATTTTATAGATGAATTACTTGATCTGTGAGTTGAAATTTATAAGTCCTTATGCACACAAAAATATTCATAACTAGACATTGGCGAAAAGTTAATGTTATGAATTTTATTAGGCTTTTAATTATGATATGGAAATGCATAGCCCTGGTGGATGCGATAATTGTTTATGAGAATAATTATTAAATATTAATAATAATGTGATTTAAAATGGCTAAGAAAGTCATTATGAAATATCAATCACATTGGATGTGAGGTTGATGGTTGTAAATGATTGATAAATATGACCATGGAATTTATAAGTCCTTATGCACACAAAAATACTGATAATTAGACATTGGTGAAAAGTTAATGTTATGAATTTTATTAAGGTTTTAATTATGATTTGGAAGTGCTTAGCCCTTATGGATGCTCAACCCAGAGATATAAAGCCTACCCAGTATATTATATGCACTGGTTAACCCCTTTTGAGCCTATTAATAAGCCTTTTCTTTCTTAACCCCATTTACCTTAACTTAAGATAACCTAGTAAAATAAATAACCACTACCCATTGTCAAAATAAATAGAGTTGAAATTTTTTAGTATTAGAACAAAAAGTCAAAGAAGTGAGAAAAATTAGCCGTCTTTCTTCCAAAGAAGAAAGAGAAAAGTAATTAAAAAAAAGCGAAATACAAAAATATGAAAGAGATATTCACTTCAAGTACAAACCCAAAAGAAAAGTTGTCCTAACAGATATTCAATGAAGACCTCAACTAAAATTTGAACTTTTGAAACCCTTATACCCTTCTTTTCTAAACCTATCGTAAGCCTATGTTTCGTTTAGTTAAAGCCATATTAATCTTAGGTGGAACATAGCCTTAAAGAGGAGATTAAAAGAATGAATTAATGTAAAAGACCCTAATATTCTTGATGATAACATCCACTCTTAAGGATCACTTTCTTATGTCTCATGAGCATTTAAAAGAATTATGTGAACCATTAGCTTATTAGATTCGATCACATAATGAGAGAAATATGTTTAAACTCTTTATCTGAGAGTTTCATTTTTGAGTGTATACTTGTGAGGATTTGAAGTCAAGATATATCTCCAATGGAATTTAAGCACATCTAGTTAGAAGTTAAGATTTATGTGGCTATATACACACGCGCACTCTGAGAATAAATAAAAAAAATGTCTTTAATATGTGTATGGTGTGTAAAATTGTCAATTCCTCTTCATTAAGTTGTGAAAAACTAGTAAATTGCTAATGAATGAGGATTCTCTGAGATAAAATAAGGGACACAACCTCATTGAATTTCATGGGTAAATTCACTGCAAATCCTCACGAAGCCTAACTCGTCTACTAGGGGGTAACAAAGGGGTTTAAGGGCTTGTTGCATGTGCTAAATGCAATCGTGAGTACCTACGAAAGTGGCACCTTGTACCAGTTTTTGTAAAATGATTTTCTACATGTTTTGCTTGGGATTAGCAAAATGCTAGTTTGGGTGTGTGTTAAGTACCTACAAAAACTTGTTGTTATTTTTTCGCAAGTGCACGGGCTATTGTGGTATAGCTAATACAAGTATGGGTCGATCACATAGGGACACGCTTTAAGAATTTGGAGTTTTTAATAAAATTTAATTATTTAAAAATTGAAATTAATTGACAAAAATTAACATAAAGAAATTGGACTTCATATTTAGTTTAACAGTGAAATTCCAGAGGTCTAATTCTAGCAAGAAAAGAGAGAAAAAAAAAAAACCAACAAAACCTTAAATAAAACTAAAACTAGAAAAAAATAAGAAAAATCTACTTCCTTAACTTAAGTACTATCCAATTCAACATCTTCAATATGTCCTTGACTTAGATTAGACTTTATCAACATCTTCAATATGTCCTTGATTAATAATCTGATGGATGAATTAGTCAGATTCTTCAAATTTTCAAAGATCTAGTCTAATTAAGGCATTTAAGAATATTAGGCTTAGATTTGACGTTAGAACTCAAATTGAAGATCAGGAACATCAATTAAACTAGAAACTATTCTAAAAATAAGTTGTAAAAGTTAATTAAAATTTTGAATTAAAACAAACAAGAATTAAGAGTTTTCCCGTAGTTAAACCAAACCCTTTATTTGGTTAAACAGGAACAGATAAGATAGTTCCTGGATTAACTATGGAATAACACATAACACGAATAATCAAAACTGAAATAGCATAAAATACGAATAGTAATAGTAATAGGACAGAACATGTTGCCGAAGATCGTGGACAAGCCAATGAAGGTGCTAGTCTAGGTGAAAAGGTGCCCAAGTGCTGTGCGAGCAGGGATCTGTAGAACACGTTGTTGACTAACAGTTTCCAATGGGAGCCTAAGCATAGAACTAGTTCATCTAGATGTCATTTGGAGCAGAGCGTCGCACGGCTCTGGTTTGTCTAGAGCAGAGCAACCTGGGCGTGCTAGCTCGATGGAGGCATGATACTTGGGCATAGGAAAATGACTTCCACTTCTGATCTAGGCATTGTTTGGTTCATCTGGACGTCCTAGATCTAGCTCCAAATATTGGTCTTGTGACGACCCGGGTTTTTGTAACATATTTTGTAATACATTTTTCAAAGGCAAGGCACCCTTAGTAAAAAAATTCGCAAAACAAAACAGCAAAAATTCTTTTCTTTAAAACTTGTTTTAAAAAACCCAAGTCACCACTTAATACATAACATAAGTAGAATTTTTGCACAAGATAGAATTCCATTGAAGGAATATATTTTTATTAAATTCCAAAATCCATCTAGTGGTTCACAATACAGCCCTGTATCAGTACAATACTTATCTAAATTACATAATCCAAAGTTCAAACCTCAACATACATTAAAAACTCTTAATACAATACAATGCTCTCATATAAGAGTACACATCTTCAAAGGATATACCCTGATTGATTATTCGTTCAAATCTTCTTAGGTCTTCTACAATCTTGAGCTCCTAACCCTCATTTGTATCTGAGATATTGTAAACAATGAAACATTTATAATATCTCAGCAAGCTATGCTTGGTAGGGGATAAAAAAAATACTACTTCACTAATATAAGAATATATACCTCAGTCATTATTCCATCGTGGTTACCCACTCATGAGTTATCTCAACATAAAGTATATATGTTATTTATGTAGTATAGGATAAATTAGTTAAAATAGTGAAGATTGCTGAAAACTTGTTCCTTCTCTTGGTTATACTTCCACTTAGGAATTCAATATTCAGCCAATCCTCATATAGGAATTTTCTTTCCAGGAACTCTTGTAATGGCATCTCATCATGCCATGACATTACACTATGCTTATCATATGTGCATCATAATTCAAAATACATTAGGACTACTATGCCACAATCTCAATCCGTACAGCGCGCCCGAATAACTCCATAATCCTCCACTGATACCAACTATGGAAATAACAAATCCATGTCCTCGTAGGGTGGACCGTGGCTGTCAGAGTGGCGGCCTTCCCATTATTGCCTCACTCAACATTGAGCCTCTCTTTGGGCATGGTATCCATCATATAAATTTTAGGAAGTGGGTGCCAAACCCTCATAACTTCCCTAGCATAGCATCCATAGTCCTAGAACTGTGTAAAACAAAATCGCAAGTCACCATGCTTGTATGTAAAATACATTGTACATATCAGATGATGTGTCTATTTAACTAAGGCTAGAATGTTTTCTATGCCCTATTCTTAGGGTTTCCTTAGTCTTCACATCTCATTACCTTCACCTCATTTGATTTGATCATTAGATTGGATCAATTGAATTAGATTATGAGGTTGGATCACTTAGTGAGATCATATGGTTGGATCACTTAGTTGGATCATTATCATGCTAAGGTATTAAGTATACTTATATCATGAAGGTTTATAATTCTAGACAAAAGATCATATATGTATACACATGAATCCTTAATACATTCTTGTACATTCACCTACCTCAAAGTAGTATCTTGATACATACATTTCAAGTGGCATTCTTCCACATTGCCCATCATGGTCTAGATTGATACATCAGTCAAACCATACATATAAAATTATCTCTATACAAGTATGTATTCCTATAAGGGATGCCCTAATTTTTCCTTGAATCATGTTTGATCAAGGGTTTGGGTTCTCTATCTACATTTTTCTACATACACATATATAATTTCCACATATACATAACCTAATACGACATTAGTATTCTTATTGTTTTTTATTATTCAAGATCCTTTGGATCTTGTCTGATTATCCTTATCTTAATTATAATTTTTATTAGGATTAGATGATTTACTAACCTTTTATGTTCTTATTATTATTACTCAACCAGTTAATGTTTTACTGGTTGAGGGTAGCTTATTTCATCCTAAGTATAGATAGCTCTTCTTATGTCAAATTGGCTAAGACTTACTAGTTGAATGGTTGAACACAAAGCGGTTACTTCAATCCTCATGTAAGGAGGCGTTTAGACCTCACAAACGTCAATGAAAGGTGGGGGAAGAGTATGGCTCTATTAGAGAACCCCCTTAACCACCATGTTCATCATCCACTGGGGTGACCTTAACTCAACCTTTCATAAGGTTCCTATGAGTATGTTAACCCTAAGTACTCTTTCTAATTGATTTTAATTAAATCCATGAACATTAAAATGTCATCCATGGAGTTCCATTATTCTCCTAATTTGGACCAAGGAATTTATATTCCATATATTATCCTACTAACTATGGCCATTACTATCATTAAGTCCATATCATTCATTCCATGTAAATGTTCTTCCATTCTAATTTCATTTAATTACATTTTCAATGTAATTTCCATTACAAAAGCATTAAAAATTAAATAAATAAATCTATTAAACAACAAAAGACAATTATAATAACATTCAACAATTTAAATGAAAATCTAATATGCCATAACTATCCATCATGATCCAACGGTCTTAGTTGATCCTTATTCAATTTTATCTCTTTTAGGGTTTAGATCTTGATCTTTCATTTTCTTTTAGATCTAACACATCTTCTTGATGTGATTTCATTATTAGATCATTGATGTATCTCATCCGATGATCTAATCTTTCTTGATCCACCCGATCAAGAAGATCTTAAGTCCTTTTATCCAATTTAAGGGCATAGATCTTGATTTGTCCCAAATCATCATCATCCAATCCATAATTTCATATGATATTAGCTTTATTTCATCATCAAAACACATCCATACTATCCAATCATCCTCAATCAACTTGATCAAGGGGATTACCATTCATTTTCATGGATTTTACCACATTTTAAGGCTAGATCTCTTAATTAAACATAGATCAGTCACTTATAACCATTGATTCCATGTTTTATAGTTTCAAGATCATCAATGGATCATAATTATATAGTTTGATCATTCCAAATTTCACTAATCAGAAGAATTAGTAACACTTCTCTTTATTAACAGAATTTTACATGCATCAAAATATAATTTTTCTAAGTTCAATAGGTTCTACTCATCACAAGGAATCCATCCCAACCTTCCTATCTCAATTTGGAGTTAAATTGAAATTAGAATTGAGATTTTGAGATTTTAGCCTGTTTTAAAGGTTGAATTTTAATCTTACTATTTTTGTTGATTTACTTGATCTAAAAACATATAAATTTGACTATAATTATGACCCTTGGGGTTTTGGGACCCTTTGAACACATCCATCGGTTCATATTTCTATTTTGGGATCATCTCGATCATGATCCAATATTGTTAAAACATACATTTCATTGAGTTCAGTACCTAAAGCAAGTGATAAGAAAAATATAGAAGCTTTCTGATCTAAAATTAGAGCTATATTGGACTCTTAATTGAAGATCTAAGATCTCAGTTCAAAACTAGATGGCTCAGATCATCCTATCAGAAAATGACAAAATGGATAGTCGACCCATGCTTGTTACCTAGGATTATCCATCACTAGGTACGAGTGACTGGTGATAGGTGAGACAGTCCAGATCTGGACCATCGGACCGCCTATCATCAGATCTCCTTCGTTTGTAATGATCAAAATCCCAAATTTCATCTCCTAGGGTTTTTGGGCCCCAGGAATCCATCCAACGGCTCCGAAGTTGCATCTTAGCTGTGGATAGATGAGATCTTGACCCTTAGTGTCGGATCCATTGTTCCCGACAGATCAACAGTCGGGGAGATCTCCAAGTGGCTGAAAAACCCTAGATATATGCCGGAATTGAAAGGGGAGTGAAGGTTCCACCTACCTATGCTGATTTGGTGAAGATAAGATCACTGGAGAATGAGAAATCATGCCAGAGATGGAGAAGATAACTAGAATAAACCCTAACAGTCAGATAACATCTACAGTTGTGAAATTTACCCTGTCCACTGGCAGAGAAGGTGAAACAACATGGAGCTTTGACAGATCACCCCATGCTGAAGACATCCAACGGTGCAAGATCACTGTTTATTGGCCAGATTGGCCGGTATAAAGTATAACTTGAAAACTCCACCGGATACCGTGCTTGAATTTCGTTTTGATTTTTTCAGAGATCTAAGAAGTGGATCATCTTGGGATTAAAGGGCTTTTGTAGATCACCCCTGTCCGAACACATCTGACTATCAAGATCAGGTTTCAATGGTTGGAATGTGGTGGCTAATTCAAATAGGGTTTCCAGGGAGAAACCCTAGCTTATCGAGAACGACGCATCCTTGGACTCGCCCAACATCTCCAATGAGTCTGGAATGTCCGGTGCGTCTGTAGACGCTCTTACAAAGAAAAAAAAATAAGAGGAGAAGAAGAGAGAATTGGGGGAGATTGGGGAGGATTCTAGAGCTAGGATTTTGGGGCATTCTAAGGGACCTCGTGAAGAAAATTGGGAGATTTTTTTGAGCTATTTATAGAGGTGTTTTGAATTTTCCATGATTACTTGTAAGTGTCATCTTGATTTCTTTTGATTATTAAATTGTCTTAGGATTCACACTACCACCTCCTTCTCCACTAGCAGGTGGCAATGGTTTGACTCATAATAACTTATTTTCTAGCCATTGGATCCTTTTGTGGGTCCCTTGTGGGCCCACGAAGGTGTGAAAAGACCATTTTGCCCTTTTATGGAGAAAAATTCTTTATTCTCATAGGCTCGGAATTGAGCATACTTAGTGGCGTTGGATTTGTATTTCTGAGTACATTCCAAATTTTGATGTCTTAGCTCTTGGTTATTTATAAAATTACCATTTTACTTTTTATTCTTAAAATTGGAGAAAAATAAAGGTTTTTCATCCGAACTCAAAATTTGTTATGCTTACTGTCATTCTAAAGGGTTCGTTGAATATATTTTCAATTATACATGTATTATACATTGATTCAACTTCTATAAGAAGTGCATTTTTAGTAACCCTAATATTCCAGCCTGAATTTCCTTGAAATTTTCAATTTCATTATTTATTCAATCTCCTTACAAAAATTAGGGGTGTTACATGCTTGGGCTGGGGCTGGTATTGGAAGAGATGGGATTGGGTGATGGAAGTAAAGAGAAAACGAGAAGGAGAGAGTGGTGATGGGGGCCAGGTTGGTGCAATATGAGGGGAAGGACTGATGCTTAGGGTTCTGGGCTGGACGACCAATGCTGGTGTAACCGAATCACTAACCGATAGTGAAACAAAGATGGGTGCGGTGGATCAAAAGAGGCAAATTGAGGGAGGGAGATATAAGGAAGATAGAGGAATGGGTGAATAGATATGGGGATCTGGGTTGATGGGTGTAACACTCTGTGCGGTGGATGAAGTGGAAGATAGGTGGTGGATCTGGGAACTGAAAGTGTCTAGTTCACGATGGAAAAGTGGAGAGAGATAGAGATGGATGGGGAGTGGAAAGGGATAGGTGCGTGAAAAAGGAAACAACACAATGAAAAGGAATTAGAAAAACCTTTGAATAGAATGCAAGGAATGCATAGGGAAATAATGCAACAATGAAGAACAAGCACAACTGAGGAAATAAAAACTAGAACTCTAACTCCCACGATTCCTCCCTTATAACTTTCCCTCCTTCCTAATTCTCCCTCTCCTTATCTTTAAGATCTAATTTACTACTAGGAAACTTCCTCCTAACTTCCATTCTCATCCATATTTCCTCTCCTTATTGGAATTCCTCTATCTTTAGGAAACTCTTGCCTCCTTGATCTTCAAGATGATCTACCTTGTCAAAATTTAATCTGATCCACCCATTCCTCTTTTGATCGATCTGCACCATTAAACATCAATCTGAGCCATCCATGCTTCTTTCGGTTGATCTACAAAATAAAAGACCAAATTAGAATAATCTAAACTGTACATTAATCATATGATAGGCTCTGATGATTATCTGACTGTTGATTTTGACAAATTAAGGTTTGAATGATCAATTAGAGCTAAATTCAACCAAAAGGGAAATAAAGTGGATTTTAAAAAAGACAGCCAATCCAAATAGGAAAGAATGGTCTCTGAGACTTAATGACGCTTTATGGGCTTATCGTATAGCATATAAAACCCCTACAAGAATGCCACCCTATTGCCTGGTCTATGGAAAGGTCTGCTACTTACCAGTAGAGTTAGAGCACAAGGCATGTTGGGTTACTAAAAAGCTCAATTTTGACTTAGATTCTGCTGGGACCCATAGAACACTCCAACTCAATGAGTTGGAAGAATTGAGGAAAGATGCATAAGATTCTGCACAATTGTACAAAGACCGAATGAAGGTTGTACATGATAGATATATCTTAAGAAAATCCTTCACACTTGGTCAAAAGGTCTTACTGTATGACTCTAAATTGCAACTATTCCCAAGAAAACTTAGATCTAGATGGACTAGACCTTATATAGTATGCACAATTTATCCTCATGGGGCCATTGAGATTGAAAAGGATGGAAAATTCCAAAAGGTTAATGGTCAAAGGTTTAAAACTTTTCTAGAACTGCATGATCCTGAAATTGAAGAGACACTTTTAGAGACACCTGAGTATCATGATCCACCTTACGTTACCACTCCAGGAGCCTTACAGCATATCATCATGGCACTCATCATTATGTCTAGTCGAAGAGGTTAAACTTAGCGCTTACTGGGAGGCAACCCAGGGGTTTAGAGTCTACATCACTCAACTTCCATATAGGATCCTATGCTTTTCAAACATTAGGGACAATGTTTCCTTTAGGTTGGGGGTGTAGATGGACATAGAGATTTTGAATTTTCTTCAATTTTCTTTTGAAAAAAAGAAAAAGTTGAAAAGAAAATTTTGAGAAAAAAAAAGAGGTTTTTAAAGTAGAGTTCCCTTACTATGATGAGAACTGGATGTTCAAAACTTAGTAATCCCACTATTTTCACCTCTTAATGGGAATGCATATGATTAGTTTTGCATATCATTCATGTGTTGAAGCATTTTATGGAAGTTAATTCTCAAAAACCATTTACACACAACACATAATCAAGACTAATATAGAGGTATAACTTAGAGACCCTGAGGAAAATTAGTGGAGACCTATAACTCGGTGAGTTTAGAGACTATCTTCTTTCTGAGAGTTATAAGTAATTCCACAATTTCTTCAGCGTACATAACTTAGTGTGATCTTGTTATCCTTATTTTGGTTAAACATCAAGAATAAATAGGAGTAATAGCTTTAATTCCAGGAAATTTATTGAATCTAATAGGCTTTAGGATATAGGCCATCATTGCTCAGCCTAGAGATATAAAGCCTACCTAGTATATTATACCACTAGTTAGCCCCTTTTGATCCTATTAATTAGCCTTTTCTTTCTTAACCCCATTTACCTCAACCTAAGACAACCCAGGAAAACAAATAACCACTACCCATTATCAAAATGAGTAGAGTAGAAAAAGTTCAGAAATAGGACAAAAAGTCAAAGAAGTGAGAAAAATTAGCTGTCTTTCTTCCAAAGAAGAAAAAGAAAAGTGATTATAAAAAAAAAAGGACAGGAAGACAAAAATATGAAAGAGATATTCACTTCAAGTACAAACCCAAAAGAAAAGTTGTCTTAACAGATATTTAGTGAAGACCTCTACTAAATTTTAAACCTTTGAAACCCTTATAGCCTTATTTTCTAAACTTGTCCTAAGCCTATGTTTCATCCAAGTTAAAGCCCTATTAATCTTAGGTGGAACATGGACTTAAAGAGGAGATAAAAAGAAGGAATTAAGGTAAAAGACCCTAATATTCTTGATGATAACATCCACTCTTAGGGATCACTTTCCTATGTCTCATGACCATTTAAAAGAATTATGTGAGCCATTAGCTTGTTGGATTCGGTCACATAATGGAAGACATATTTCCAATGGAATTTAAGCATATCCAGTTAGAAGTTAAGATTTATGTGGTTGTATACTGTTAAGTGTTCAATTTTGGTCAAAATACCCCTAATTTAGCGTTAATTAGATCATTTAACTGTTCATATTTGTAAAATTTAGCTTGATTTTGAGTTTAACTCCAATTGACCATCAAAATCTTAAAATTTCAAAATCAACGGTCAGATGATCATTAAAGCTCATTAGATGATTAATATACGGTTTAGATGATTCTAATTTAATCTTTTCTTTTGCATATTAACAAAAAAAAGGCGTTGATGGATACGATTAAAAGTTAACGGTGCATATCATCTTAAAGTACATTGGATGGACTAGATCGCCCATAAAGATAGATGGGATAGTTTCTTAGAAGCCAATGGAGCTTAATTGGGAATCATGGACAAAAAGGAAAACATGGAAGAAGGCAACTAGCATTTGTTGAGGAGTTTCCAAGGAGGGGACCCAAATTAGCATTTTCCTCCTTATTTTTCTCCAATTTTCCTTTTCCACTTCTCTTTTCTTCCTTTTCTCTTTCCCTCTTTATTTTTATCTTTTTTTCTTCTCTCTTTTTCCCTTCCTGATTCTCACATACCCACAACGTTCCTATCTCCATTCTCTCCTTCTTCCGATTCTCCTTAACGTCTCTCCTTCTCCCTTCTTACCCACTTCTTCTCCTCTCTTCTCATCTTCACGCACAAACCCCTCTCTCTTGCCTTCCACCTTTCTCTTCTTCTCTCAATCCCCTTTGCAACGTCTCTCTCCATTCTCTACTCTCTTTCCCACGGAAGACCTCCCCCATCTCTTCCCATCTCCCCTTCTCCATCTCTCTCTCTCTCTGGCCCCTCCTTCTCTAGACGTTCACTTCTTCAAATAGTTTTCTTCCCAGCACCTCAGCCCGACCACACTCTCTCTCCTTTATTTCATTCTCCCTCTCTGCTAACTCTCTTTCCAGAATCGGACAGAGCCCAGATCGAACACGCACCCAACTACCCAGGTCATCTATTGCTCCGGTCAGTCCTCCTTCTCACTTGTCTCTCTCCTTCAAATCAACCCATCATCCCTCCATTTCTAGCATCTCTCCAATTCGCATCCGGCTTCCTCATCATTCTCAGTCGGCGTTGGACGGTCCGAAGACAGAAACCCAAGTTGGGTTTCTAAGTTTTTTTCTCCCGCGCCCATCTTCTCCTTCCTCCTCTCTTCCTCTCCTCTTCCTTTTCCCTCTTCTCCCTCGTCTGTTTCTCTCTTCCTTCATTTGGTTTTTTTCTTAAAAACCAGATTTTCATGAAATTCTGATTTTGCCCTCTCTATTTAAAAGCAATTACAAATATGTTCTTTCTCGTTAATTCCATCTGTGTCCCCAGTTTAATTCCATCTGTGTCCCGTGGTATTCTGATTTTGTTCTATCTGTGTTTTTCTTATCCAGGAACTGCCTAATCTCTACCAGATCAATTAAGGCTTATCCCATCAATGGGTTAGCCTTAATCAAACCAAATCTCCAATTTCTCCTTTGTTTATTCACATATTTCAAATTAATTTTACAGAGTCATTCTCAAGACATCCTTAGACATAATCAACGTTTTTTATCTTCCATCTGAAATCCATAAATCAATCTAAATTGTCCAAATCTTGAAATTACAATTTAGCCCAGATCTCTTTGATTTTGATGAATTTGTCAAATCCGACCAGTGGATCACTAATCAAGGATGTGATGAAGACACATATGAAGGCTGATCATCTCTCAGGACATCCGAGTTGAAGATTTTAATAGTGTTTGATCTAGGAAAGTAGTTTTTTCTCATTATTTGATTTTGTTTGTTTTCTTTAGGAACTGGAAATTCTGTATTTTTGAGAAGTTGATTAGATCTGAACATTGATTCTCATTTTAATAATTCTAGTAATTTTGAGTGATTTATTTTTAATTTTAGATAATTAAAATTTATTGAAATTCCTACTTTTTAAATCAAGTCCTCGTGGGATCGACCCGTGCTTGCATAAGCTACACTGCAATAGCCCGTGCACTTGCGGTTAAACAATCAATATATACACACACGCACTCTGAGAAATAACTCAAATAAAATGTCTTTAATATGTGTATGGTGTGTAAAATTGTCAAATCCTCTTCATTAAGTCGTGAAAAACTAGTAAATTACTAATGAATGAGGATTCTCTGAGATAAAATAGGGGACTTAGTCTTATTGAATTTTGTGGGTAAATTTAATGCAAACCCTTACGAGGCCTAACTCGTCTACAAGGAGGTAACCTACGGGTTCAAGGGCTTGTTGTATGTGCTAAATACAATCGTGAGTACCTATAAAAGGGGCACCTTGTACCAGTTTTTGTAAAATGGTTTTCTACATATTTTGCTTAGGACTAACAAAATGCTAGTTGGGGGTGTGTTAACCCCTAATTTAGCATTCAATTAGATAACCCCTAATTTAACCTTGTGGTCATTGGTTTTGCAGGGTATAGCCTCTACCCACTTGAAGGCATAGTCCACTCCCACTAAGATGTATAGATTTCCAAAAGAATTAGGAAAAGGTCCCATAAAATATATGCCCTAAACATCAAAAGGTTCTATGACAAGAATTGGGTTTAATGGCATCATATATCTTCTTCTTAAAATTCCTAACCTTTGACACCTTATACATGCTTTGCAATAAGCATGTGCATCTATAAATATGGTAGGCCAATAAAATCCACACTACAAAATTTTTTCAGCAGTCTTTTTAAAGGTGAAATGGCCCCCACATGCATGATCATGACAAAAGGAGATGATTTGATTATGTTCACTATCTGGTATACATCTTCTAATTACTTGGTCAGGACAGTACTTAAATAAGTACGGATCATCCCAAGTAAAATATCTAACCTCTGTTAAAAATATCTTTTTATCTTGTTTAGTTTAGTGATTAGGCATTTGTCTTGTAATAAGATAATTAACAATATCTCCATACCAAGGTAACTAAGAAACATGAAATAAATATTTGTCTGGTAATGACTCAGTTATAGGCCATTGATCACTAGTGTGCTCTACAACTAATCTGGATAAGTGATCTGCTACTACATTTTCTGAACCTTTCTTATCCCTAATTTCTAAGTCAAACTCTCGTAGCAGTAGTATCCAACGGATCAACCTAGGTTTTGCATCCTTTTTAGAAAGGAGGTACTTTAAAGTCACGTGATACGAATATACTATAACTTTAAACCCTAATAGGTAAGATCTAAACTTATCCAAAGTAAATAGTATAGCTAACAACTCTTTCTCAATGCTTGAATAGTTGAGTTGTGCATTAGTTAGTATATCACAATGGAAAGTTTATTAATGCGCTGCCCCAAAATACCTCCAATGGCATAGTCTGATGCATCACACATTATCTCAAATGGTGCATTCCAATCTGGTGATCAGATAATATGTGTAGAAGTCAACTCAGCCTTAAGTCGCTTAAATGCTTTCTTATAGTTTTCATCAAACTCAAAAGTGGCCTCCTTTATAAGTAAATTACATAGGGGCTTGGCAATTTTGCTAAAATCTTTGATGAATCGTTTGTAAAAGCCAGCATGTCCTAAAATGGAGCAAATTTCTTCCACCATCCTTGGTGGAGGAAGGTTGGCTATTAAATCCACTTTAGCCTTATCGACTTCTATCCCATTGGGTGATATTATGTGGCCTAATACTATCCCACTCCATACCATAAAATGACACTTTTCCCAGTTTAAGACAAGATTCTTTTCCTGACACCTTGCAAGGACTAACTTCAAGTGGTGCAGGTACTCATCAAATGATGACCAAAATACTAGAAAGTTATCTATAAACACCTCAAGGAATCTTTCTACCATGTCTGAGAAAATGCTCAACATACACCTTTGAAATGTAGTTGAAGTGTTACGAACCCAAAAAGGCATATGTTTGTAGGTGCAGGTTTCAAAAGGGTAGGTGAAGGTGGTCTTCTCTTAATCCTCTGGTGCTATAGAAATTTGGTTGTAACTGGAATATCCATCCAGAAAATAGTAATATTTATGTTCGGCCAACCTCTCTAGCATTTGGTCAATGAAAGGTAGAGGAAAATGATCTTTCCTTATGACCGCGTTCAACTTTCAATAGTTAATACAAACTCTCCACCCAATGGTCATGTGGGTGGGGATTAACTCATTATCCATATTTTTTACTACCATCCTGGATTTCGTAGATACAACCTGAACAGGGCTGACCCAAGTGTTATCAGATATAGGGTATATGATGCCAACATCTAAGAGCTTTAGGACTTCATCTCTAACCACGTACTTCATGTGGGGGCTTAGTCACCTTTGGGTTTTCCTAGAAGGTTTTGCATTTTCTTCTAGTTGTGTCCTATGCATGCATATAGCTGGACTTATCCCTTTTATGTATGCTATTGTCTACCCTAGAGCAGTTTTATGTTCCTTAAGAAAATCTAAAAGATTACTCTCCTATTCTTTATCTAAGTTGGATACTATTATTATAGGTAAGGTTTCATCTGGGCCTAAGTATGAATATTTCAAGTTTTCAGGCAAGGATTTTAGGTCCAAAGATGGTGGTTACTCTACTGAAGGTATGGGGACATATTTAGATGGTGGGAGTGGTTCCACAAAAGGACCCCACTTGGAGGTATCCATGATTGGTGCAACCTTTAAAAGATTGTTTACCTCCTCAATAGACTTGTCTATATCAAATTCTCCATTAAAGTGCATAAGACAAGCCTTTAGTGTTTCAGAGATGGACAAGGGTGAATGAACCTCATTAATTAGACTCTCTATCAAGTTGACATCACATGGATTATCGAGGTCTAAATGTTGTTGATCGGCATTAAAAACATTAAGCTTAACCTTCATATTGCTGAATGATAGCTTCATTACACCATTCTTATAGTTAATAATGGCGTTGGACATTGCCAAGAATGGACGTCCAAGGATGACAGGGATTTGACTACCACGATCAAATACATGTTGGGTATTAAGTACAATGAAATCAACAGGATAATAAAACTTATCCACCTGTATCAAGACATCTTCAACCAAACCATGAGGTATGTTGATAGATATGTCTGCTACTTGCAGCGTGGTAGTGGTTGGTTTTAACTCACTGAGTTTTAGTTTCTCATAAAGAAATTATGGCAACAAGTTAACACTGGCCCTTAAGTCAAGAAGTGCCCTATTTATGACATTATCTCTAATGATGTAAGTGATTATAGGACATCTTGGGTCTCTAAACTTTGGTGGGGTCTTGTGTTGAATCAAAAAGCTCACCTACTCAGTGAGGAAGGCTTTCTTTTGCACATTAAGCTTTCTCTTTGTTGTGCAGAGCCCTTTTAAGAATTTGGCATAGGCAGGAATGTCTTTAATTGCATTGAGCAATGGTATATTGATTTGTATATGTTTAAATACCTCCATTAAATCATTGAAGTTTGATCCCTTCCTAGCTTTATTCAGTAATTGGGGAAAAGGGGCTTTAGGAACATAGAGTGCCTCCACTATAGGTTATACAGGGTTATTTTGTCTTTTCTCCTTTTCTTATGTTTTAGTTGCCTCTTTTTCCTCTACAGCTTCCTTAGCTTGCCCTTCTTCATTATCGATCTGACGACCGCTCTTAAGGGTGATTATGGACTTGGCATGCTCATGAGGGTTAGGGTTTTGAGAACTTGACCCTATCTCAAATTGACCCTTAGGGTTAGGGATGGGTTGACTAGGAAATTGACCCTTTCCTCTATTATGTAATTCAGTAGACAATTGTCCTACTTGCATCTCTAACTTATCTATAGCTTGAGAGCTGACATTCTGGTATTGATTTAAAGTCCTTTTTGTTTCTTCATTTTGTTTTTCCATCATGCTTTCAATTCTATCTTCTAAAGATGGTTTCTTTGGTTGCTGAGGTTGTTGGAAGCCAGGTGGCTGTTGAGGAAGTATGGGCCTCAGAGGAAAATTTTGGGTAGGGGTGTTCATTAGTGGTCCCCCTGATGATTCTTCTTTGACCAGGAAAAATTGGGATGCTTAGCCCATCCAGGATTATAGGTCATATAATATGGGTTGTTGCTAAGTTGGCGATATGTATTCAATACATTCACTTGGTCCACAAGATATTCAGGGAATACTTTATTAGATGAACATACAGAGGTTAAATGAGCTGGACTAGAACAAGTAACGCATACCTCTTGTGGAGGTTTTTGGGATAATGTAGCAGCCATGAAAGATTGAAACATAGTTTTAAGCTTGTTCATTCTTCCACCTAATTTCTCAACGACAGAGTCGAGCTTATATGACAAATCAGTATGTACTCCTATCTCATAGATACCTCCTTTCTTAGTGGGTTGGTTAGTTCTTTCTCTTCTATTTGAATAATCCCATTGTTGAGAATAATCGACTACAATTTGAAAGAACTCCCATGCCTCACTTCCATCTTTTAACATGAGCGTCCTTCCACTCGCTACATCTATCATTCGCCTATTTTGAGGCGTCAATACCTTATAGAAGTATTGAACTTGTTGTCATTTCTCAAATCCATGATGAGGCCATTTTTACAGCAATTCATTCCATCATTCCCAACATTCATAATATTGCTCATCATCCCTTTGTTGAAAATTTATAGTTTCACGATGCAAGGCATTTGTTTTGTGAATAGGGAAGAACTTGTTCAAAAACTTCTTAGATAATTAGTCCCATGTATGTATGGAACCTACCTCCAAGGAATTAAACCATGACTTGGCTTTATCCTTAAGTGAGAACAGGAATAACCTAAGCCTAATCGAATCATCCAAAAAAAAATTTAAACCTAAATGTGGCACAAATATCAAGGAACTCCTTGATATGTAGGTAGGGGTTTTCTCGGTCTCAACCATAAAAAGTAGGGAGTAATTGAATGACTCCCAGTTTTAACTCGAAGTGGTCGGCATTTGTGGAAGGTAAAGCTATGCAGGATAGGATATTAAGTTAGAGTGGCGCATAGAAATGTCTAATTATTTTGCGCTCAATCTCTACTGGTGGTTCAGCCATGGGGATAAGAACTAGGTTTCTTTCCCCTTGGTGTTGGATGCATTGAATCTCTGGATCTAAAGATAATAGCTTTGGGTTCTAAGATTGATGCCCTTACATGAACTAACCTAATCTAAAATGTCTTAATCTAAAAGCTAACTCTAACTCAACGTGATGTAAGCAAAAGACACAATCAAATAATCCTTAGGCTAATAAGCAATATTTTAATTTTCTTGAATTTGTATGGGGACAATGCTTTTAATTAGCCTAATCTAGCACTCCTCCTCTCCTTTAGATTTGGTTATTGCTTACTAGTTAGGTTTTGTGCAAGGTAGTTAATATAACCCTCATGTAAGGAGGCGTTTAGACCTCAATAAATGTAAACAGGAGGTGGGGGAAGAGTGAGACTCTATTAGATAACCCCCAATAACCACAGTGCTCAAAAACCACTAGAGTGACAATAAATTGCATCTTAATAAGAGGGTCCTACGAGCATGTGATGGCCCTATAAGTCTCTTCTGATTGATTTTAATTTGGTTTGAAGAGTAGGGTAGGGCGCTTGAGGTGATTGTCCTAGGTGGGCCAAGGAGTGGTGATGAAATCCACCCTTGATCTTATGGGGGTAGGGTGCCCTTATTAATTAAATTCCATACTCTATGCCAATTCGATCAGCATATATATATCACCTTAAAGTATTAACCATAACCTAAGAATGCAATTAAAACAGTAAACTAATGCAAAACCCTAAAAATGCAACAGTTATCAAATATGCCTTCTATATGCACTTATAATACCAAACAATGCAAATGCAAACCCTAATCTAAGAATTAAAAGGAGTGAGGAAACTTACAGCGGGGTTTTTGATGAAGATCAAGTGTAGGCTATCTTATCACACACTTGCTTGTATTATACAACCCTTTAAAAATTAAAATTAAAATTGCAAATTACAAAGGGCCTCACTATAAGATTCACTCAAAAGAAAAGGAAAAGTTTAATCTAGGAAAGTAAGAAAATTTCTATTTTGATGAAGATTTTCTTGCCAATTTCCTCCACCTTCCTATTTCCCTAAAAAAGAAAATTAGAAATGAGTACCAAATTCATGAAATTTGGTGGTTATGCACTAAAAAATTTGAAAAATGCATCTAAAATTGCCTAAAATGCTAAAAATATGCAATTCCTAAAATATTTGATTTTTTATTTGTTTGAATTTTTGAATTTTTTGGATTTTTAATTAGATTTTATAAAAACTTCTTTGTAAGTCCTGGGAAATGGTGTTAAAAACTTGTTGTTATTTTTCGCAAGTGCATGGGTTATTGTGATATAGCTAATGCAAGTACGGGTCGATCCCATAGGGACGTGCTTTAAGAATTTGAAGTTTTTTAATAAAATTTAATTATTTCAAAATTAAAATTAATCTAAAAAAATTAAAAGAAAGAAATCAGACTTCTTAACAATGAAATTCCAGAGGTCTAATTCTAGAAAGAAAAGAAAAAGAAAAAAACAAAACCTTAAATAAAACTAAAACTAAAAAAAATTAAGAAAAATCTACTTCCCTAGCTTAAGTACTATCCAATTCTTCAATTTTAGTATCATAAAATTTGATTAGACTTTATCAATCTCTTCAATATGTCCTTAATTAATGGTCTAATATATGAATTAGTTAGATTCTTCAAATTTTCAGAGATCTAGTCTAATTAAGGAATTTAAGAATTAATGGCTTAGATCTAACTTCAGAACTCAAATTGAAGATCAGGAATAGTAAGTAAACTAGAAACTATCCTAGAAACAAGTTATAAAAGTTGATTGAAATTCTAAATTAAAACAGACAAGAATTAAGAGTTTTCTTGTAGTTAAACCAAAACCCTTTATTTGGTTAAACAAGAACAGATAAGCTAGTTCCTAGATTAACTATGGAATAACATAGAATGTGAATAATAAAAAATGAAATAGCATAAACCACGAATAGTAATAGTAACAGGACAGACCATGAAACTTCTGTAAAACAGAGTTTGCTAAAGAAGATAGGGGATGACTGGCGGAGATCGTGGGCAAGCCGATGACAATTCTAGCCTGGGTGGAAAGGTGCACAGGTGCTGTGCAAGCAGGGATCCGTAGAACTTGTTGTCGACTGGCTAGTTTCCAATGGGAGCCTGGGCATAGTGCTGGTTCATCTGGACGTCATCTGGAGTAGAGCGTCGCACAGCTCTGGTTCATCCGGAGCAGAGCAGCCTGGGCAGAGGAAAACGACCTCCACTTCTGATCTGGGCGTCGTCTGGTTCGTTTGGACGTCCTGGATTTGGTGACAGATATTGGTTTGGCCTGGGGCTGGTGCGAGTATTGGAAGAGATGGGATCAGGTGTTGGAAGTAAAGAGAACATGAGAGGAAGAGAGCGGTGATGGGGGCCAAGTCCGGTGCAATCAAAGGGGAAGGACTGATGCTTTGGGTTCTGGGCTAGACGATCGATGCTGGTGTAACCAAACCACTGACCGGTGGTGAAACAAAGATTGGTGCGGTGGATCAAAAGAGGCAAACTGAGGGAGGGAGATATGAGGAAGATAGAGGAATGGGTGAATAGATATGGGGATCTGGGTTGATGGGTGTAACGCTGTGTGCGGTGGATGAAATGGAAGATGGGTGGTGGATTTGGGAACCGGAGATGTCTGGTTCACGATGGAAAAGTGGAGAGAGATCGAGATGGATGGGGAGTGGAAAGGGATAGGTGCGTGAAAAAGGAAACAACACAATGAAAAGGAATTAGAAAAACCTATGAATAGAATGCAAGGAAAGCATAGGGAAATAGTGCAACGATGATGAAGAACAAGCACAACCGAGGAAACAAAAACTAAACTCTTAACTCCCACGACTCCTCTTCTTATAACTTTCCCTCCTTCCTAATTGTCCTCCCCTTATCTTTAGGATCTAGTTTACTACTAGGAAACTTCCTCCTAACTTCCATTCTCATCCATGTTTCCTGTCCTTATTAGAAATCCTCTATCTTTAGGAAACTCTTGCCTGATTGATCTTCAAGATGATCTACACTGTCAAAATTTAATCTGATCCACCCATTCCTCTTTTGATCGATCTGCACTATTGAACATCAATCTGAGCCATCCATGCTCCTTTTGGTTGATTTACAAAATAAAAGACCAAATTTGAATCATCTAAACCGTACATTAATCATATGATAAGCTCTGATGATCATCTGGCCATTGATTTTGACAAATTACTGTTTGGATGATCAATTGGAGCTAAATTCAAAATCAATCTAAAATTTGCAACTTTGAACAGTTAGATCATCTAATTGAATGCTAAATTAAGGGTAATTTTGGCCAAAATTAAACACTTAACACCAACTCAAATGAATGGCTTAGTGTCACTAAAAATATTCAAAAACTGGGCCCATGCATTTTCAAGTAGCCATGAATAGTCTAGTAAAATGTATAAAAACCTACAGATATTTGTTTGTCCATTTAAAATCTATAAATATGGATTTGGATAAAATCAATCACATGTAAAAGATAGATATATTTGCAAATACCCATTTAAAAGGGCTTTTTGAAAATTAAATTGGAAAATGATATAAACAACAGATGTTGACATCTTTAAAAGATCTAAACTGTTAATCTTGTTTAGCATCCTTAAAATATGTTAACCAAGAAAAAGCATTGAATTTGAATGATCTTAACCATTTTTTTCTTATAAAGAAGAAAGAAATTAGTGGCTCTAAATTAACAACTTCTAGCATTTAAGCTATTAGAATCCATTGCTCTTAAAATTCAATGCATAGCATATTTAAGGCATTCTAAATAAGATTGACAATTTAGATCTTTCAAAGAAGTGACAAATATAAATTGTACATGACTTATGTGGGATGAATAGATAATTCATAAATATGCATAGATTAGAAACCCTAGACCATATCCAATATGTATTCATACATATAAGATCAAATTCAATCTTCTTATCCATTTTGTCAACACTAGCACTAACAAAATAAATAAGTAGTTCAAATATGATATGATTTGCACAAATCCAGATCAAATGGATTGGATGCATAAAATCTACTTTTAAACATATCAAAAGCTCAATTTTTATTCAATCTAGCTATGGATAAAGGATTTGTTGATAATTCAATTTTACAAAGATTATTCTAGAATTGATGCCAACACTACGATCCACTACTTTCTAGAGTTGAAGAAGCCTTAATAAAATTGGTTTTTTTATTTTTTATTAGAATAACCCTGAAATTTTATAGCTTTTTTGAAAAATCATTATCTTACGTTTGTCTAAAAAAATTGCTAGTCTTAGATTTGTTTCTAACTCCCCCTTCACTGTTTAATAACCTAATTGCTATTATTAGGCTACTAATGTGAATGCATATTTATCATCCCATATGGCGTTGACTCACTAACTATCACTTGTTGGTGTTGATAACTTTAAAATAAATAAAAAAGAAAGAAAATCCCATACCTGATGGCGCTGCACAGATAAGATTTTTTTCTTTTCTTTTTTCTTTTGTATTCCATGTATAACTTGTAGAGTGCACTGATGCACAGAAGTGCCTAGGTGCTTACACATGCATTAATGCATAGTGTGTCCTATCTACGAATTGACACTGGTAAAATTTTTGCATGAAATTTTGAAGGATATTTTCATACACGTCTTAAGGCTACTAAAAAAATGTCTAGAGAAACTATTTTTATAATTGTTCTCAATAATCCAAATGTTGTACCGAGTCGTGAACACTAAAGATATGTTATTAGCAAGTAGAATTCTGCACTTGATGATTACACATATTGTATGTCCTAAGGTATAAGGATATATAAAGGTCAATAAAACTGAAATAGCATAGGATTAAGATGAAGAAAAGATTTAGTATGGCCTAACTCTTCATCTCAAATGTGAAGAATTATAGCAAGGAATGGAATGCTCCTACTTATCCTATGGCAATCAAATAACTCCTTCAAGACTCTAGTCTTGACTTTGGAGAAGAGAGACAAAGTTGGTTAAATCTAATAACTGACCATTTCAACCAGAAAATTTGCATAACATGAGATTTAGGTTAGTTGATGGCCAACAGATCCAAAGAGATAATGAAGAAGTAATTCCTTCAAGAAGAACTGATAGAGATAGCAATAATAATGAGCCTGAAGGTTAGGAATCAGGGATAATTAGAGAATTAGGAGAATACTTTCAAGCAAGAGAAGACGATCCAACCATGCTTACCAAGTTCAACAGAGTATTAGCTTGACTTAATAATCTTGAATTGACTTTCAAAACCAAAATGAATAGCATGGATACAAGGGTAGACAAAATTAACAATGGCTTGATACCATGGAGACAAAATTTGAACAACGGAAGAGCAAAATGCAGAGGATATTCACAGGCAAATGATTTCCCATTGTCTAGAAGAAATTTGTTCTTGAAAAACTCATTTTAAAATATTGATCTTTTAATATTTTAAGGATGGGGCATGTGTTTAGTTTTAGATTTTGGAACTTTAATTCACTTTGAATGCTTAATCTTTCAGTAAATCCTTGATTGTTTAAATTGTTGCTTTGATGCTTTTTGAGCTATGATACACCACATCATCAAGTATTCTGATAGCTCTTCTATTTAGTTATTAATTGTAATTATATGGATAATTTTATGAAATGCATAGATCTTATATGATTGCTTCATATATATAACTTTGATCCTTATAAACATCATATACAAGTATGGTAATGGGAGAGTCAACTACTTCAACTGAAAATCACATAAGTTTGCAGGTGCTTAGGCAATTATGTTTCAAATAGAAGCTACACTAAGCATTTTTTTAGGGGAGCTAAATTAATCATGTTCAAGATATCAATATTCTCTAACTTCCAGGGGAGCTATTTATTCTCTTTTTTTGCATTTTTATGTTACTAATACATACTGGCAAGGCTCTCTCTCTCTCTCTCTCTCTCTCTCTCTAACTTTACTTTTTATTTCTAACAAAATGGGGAGACATAGAGTAAGTTAAGACTGGTTTTTTTTTTTTTGCTTCTGGTACACATGAGAATCTACTTGAACATAAGAAGAATCAACATTAAAGGTAATCCTAGTATAATGAAAACTACAAACATGACATTGATGAATCTATTAATCAATTACACAATTAGCACAACTAAAATGCAGCCACTTGCACTTGATCCATACATTAGCTGCAAAGAAAATACTATTTGATCAGCATTCCTTTCCTCTCTAGAACAACTCACAATCATTGTTGAGGCACAACAACCTAAAAGACCAAAAACTATCCAAAACATAGTACCATGGCGAGGCACAACAACAAAGAAGTGGAGTAGAAAGAATTAATAAAATTAACCAAAACTTGCAATAATGGATCTACGTGTAGAACACCCAAAGTTCTCTAATGGATTTAGTGAAGTAGATCTAAACCAACAATAATAACAATACTCCAATTTATGTGGATGATTCTAAGGAAACAATGAGAGAAAGATTTTGGATAGTTGATTAGGGCTCCTCTCCATTAAAAAACGATGAACCCATCTCTTCAACTATCTCAGCAAATAATTAGTTTTGTGAAAGTTTTCTAGGTTTGGGAAAGGGTTTACCCAGCCAAGTTTAGAAATTTTTTTTTAAACATTATCTACACCATTACATGCTAGTCAAAGAGTCAACACCCACACGGGATTACACGTGCAATTATGCCATTAGCCTAATAACTCCACGAAGCTACTTAACGGTGAAGGTGAGTTGGAAAAAAATTGAAAATATCGTGGGTCTTTTGAACAAATGTAATATCAAGATTAAAATAAAGAAGGTATAAAAATTCAAATCATTTTTATAAAAAATCCTAATAAAAACCAAAAATCACATGCATCAAGGGCTTATTAGTTGCAATTATTTTTCTTGTAATTTGTTTTTGTTAGCTTTTAGTTAATTCTTAATCGTCTATGGTTGTTTGTTGGCCATATGGCGATAGTTTCTTTTCAAAAGAAACGACCATTATCTTTTTACTAAAACAACTATAAGCATTTTTCCAAAGAAAAAAGAATATTAAGGGATTCAAGGAAAACTCCCATTTGCATCATATTATTAGAGTAGTCTAGAAACAAAAAACTCTGCTAATGCCGGTCCCAAGCTCGGATGAAAAAGGAAGAGGGTTTTGCGTCAGGTGCAAGCCGGCAAGGGAGAAGTTGAAGATGAATTTGTTATTTATTTCCTTCTTGCAAATGAATATGCATTTATATATTAGTTTGCAAGGAAAAAATGAAAATCATCTCTAGCTTCTTAAAATATGGCAACCCTTGAGTCAAGTTCTAGCCGGCAAGGGAGAAGCTGAAGATGATTTTGTTATTTCTTTTCTGCTTTAAGGAAGAAATGAAAATCATCTCCAGCTTCTTAAAACTTTGGCAACCCTAATATGACATGAATAAAAAACTAACATCCCCTCAAGCTACGGCCTTCCCCATAAGTGAAGCGCTGCATTGGATCTCGAGTGAGGTGAAAAATGGGCAAGGGTTGTTAGGGCATTCTCCCAGAAGCGACGCGCTAGATCAGATCTCAGGTGTAATGTCAAATGGGCAAGGGCTGCTAAAGCGTCCCCTCGGAAGTGACGCGTTGCATCAGAACCTAGGTGCAATGAAAAGTGGACATGGGTTCATGCCATGGAGATCGAGAAGGGTGCTGGTAAATAGGATATCTCCAGAGTATAAGATTCGCATTGCCACATGAAATATAAGGACATTGACAAGTAAGAGTTTGGAGTTAGTAGACACGATGAAACATAGGAGAGTCAACATTGCTTATATCCAAGAAACCAAGTGGAAAGGGGCTAAAGTTAGAGAAATCGATTGGTATAAATTATGGTATGTAAGAAAGGATAATAATAGAAATAACGTAGGAATAATAGTGGATAAAGAATTAAAGGATAAAGTCATGGATGTTAAGAGAATTAGTGATATAATTATAATAATAAAACTTATTCTAGGAGAGCAGATCATAAATGTTATAAGTGCATACACACCACAAGTATGGTTAGAAGACATAATTAAGAGACAGTTTTGGGAAGATATTGAGAGAGTCATGCAAGAAATTCTCAACATTGAGGGGATATTTTTAGGAGCAGACTTAAATGGCCATGTAGGAAAAGAAAAGGATGGATATGATAGAATACATGGAGGGTATAGTATAGGTGAACGAAATGAGATGGTGGAAACTATCCTCGATTTTGCTTTGTCATATAACCTAGCCATTGCAAATACACTCTTTAAGAAGAGGGATGAACACTTAATAACCTTTAAAAGTGGACTTCATAAAAATTCTTTCTATTTAGGAATACTACAAGATCAATGTGTAAAGATTGTAAGGTGATACCCGGTGAGAGTTTAACCTCACAACATAGGTTAATGGCTATGGATATCCATATCAAAAGATGGAGGAAAAGAAATGAAATAATATGTATCCAAAAACTAAGTGGTGGAACTTAAAAGGTGAGAAAATAACCTCATTAAAAAATAAGTTGATGGTAGAAGGAAATTGGAACTATGAAACAGACGTAAATACCATGTGGACAAGTATGGCTAAGTCCATTAAGAAAGTGACAAAAGATGTCTTAGGAGTATCTAAAGGTAAAAGGCTATTAGTAAAGGAAATATGGTGGTGGAGAGAAACAGTGCAAAAAGTTATTAAAGAAAAATGTATGTATTTTAAAGCATGGCAGAAGACTAGAAATAATAAAAACTATGAACAATATAAGAATGCTAAAAGGGTTGCTAAGAGAATAGTAAGTGAGGCTAAACTTAAGGCATATGCTGAGCTATATAATAGACTAGGAACGAGGCAAGGTGAGAAAGATGTGTTTAAAATTGCAAGAGTAAGAGAATAGAAGGGTAAGGACTTAGATTATGTTAGGTGCATTAAAAGTGATGATCAAAGGATCTTAGTCAAAGATAATGAGATTAAACCAAGGTGGGAGACGTACTTTCAAAAATAGTTAAATGACAATGGCTCTAAGAATATAGGGACTGAAAATACTATAAACCTAAATAACAATGGATATTATAGATATGAACGTAGGATTAGAATACCTGAAGTGAAAGAGGCTTTGAAAAAGATGAAATCAGGAAAGGCTATGGGGTCCGATGGTATACCAATAGACGTTTGGAAGCATATGGGAGCTTTTGGGGTATTTTGATTGACCAAGTTGTTTAACAAGATTATAAAATCAAAGAAAATACCTGATGAGTGGAGGAAAAGCTCTATTGTACCAATTTATAAGAATAAATTAGACATATAAAGCTGCATTAATTATCGAGGGATCAAACTTATGAGCCACACTATGAAACTTTTTGAAAGAGTGATTGAGAAGAGGCTACAGCATGAAACAATTGTATCATATAATTAGTTCGGTTTCATGCCTAAGACGTCTACCATGAAAGCTATTTTCTTAATAAGACAATTGGTAGAGAAATATAGGGAGAGGAGAAAAGACCTCCACATGGTCTTTATTGACTTAGAGAAAGCTTATGATGGAGTCCTTAGAGAGTTAATATGGAGGGTGTTGGGCTAGAAAGGGGTTTCACGGGGGGTATATAGACATAATTAAAGATATATATGGGGGAGCAGTAACAAATGTTAAGACTGTTAGTGGCGATACTGGTGATTTTTCTGTCACTGTAGGATTGTACCAAGGATCAGCATTGAGTCCATACATTTTCACATTAGTTATGGATGAGTTAACAAAACATCTGCACGAGAAGATTTTCTAGTGCATGCTATTTGCAAATGATATAGTCTTAATTAATGAGACAGGGAGGGTGTAAATACAAAGCTAGAGTTATGAAGAGAAGCATTAGAATATAAAGGATTTAAAATCAGTAGAACTAAGACATAATATATGGAATGCAATTTTAGAAAGGAGAGTAGGAGTGGAACACCAGTCAAGATTGATAACCAAGAAGTCCATGTAAAAGACCACTTTCGGTACTTAGGATCAATGATTTATGAGAGTGGAGAGATTGAGAGGGAGGTTACCCGAAGAATCCAAACGGTTGGAACAAATGGAGACGTGCATCTGGAGTTTTGTGTGATTGGCAAGTGCCACTCAAACTAAAAGATAAATTCTATAGGATGGCCATAAGGCCAGCCATGCTCTATGGATCAAAATGTTGGGCAGTTAAGGAACACCATGCTTACAGGATGAGCATCGCAGAAATGAGGATGTTGAGATGGATGGATGAGTGGTAAGACAAGAAAGGATAAAATTAGGAATGAAAATATTAGAGGAAATCTAGGGGTATCACCAATAGGTAATAAGATGAGGGAGATTAGACTTAGATGGTTTGGACATGACCAAAGGAGATCGAAAATGGAACCGGTTAGAAGGAGTGAGGCAATACAAGTAGAAGGTTTTAAAAGGGCAAGGGGAAGGCCCAAAAGAATGTGATAGAAGTTGTAAGAAAAGATTTAAAAACTTTGGGACTAAATGAAGCCATGATACTTAATATAAAGGAATGAAGGAATAAGATTCATGTAACTGACCCCTAATTGGGATAAGGTTTTGATGATGATGATGAGTCTAGAAACAAAAATGATGGAAGAATGTTTGCTAGTGGGAAACATCAATCAAGCCACAATGGAGGCTATTATATCAATTTTAGCCCACGTGGTGAGCACTTATATGGGGGCTTGACACTAATGTATATACAAATTGGTAGGCCTAAACTCATGGGCAAGTTGTAATAGCCTATATCCTCCTGCCTGGAGGTCCACTATATCAGTTTAGCCCATTATGACCAACATCTATTTGTTGGCCTCACTCTACCCCAAATCTAATTTGCTGATAATTGGGTAGGGAATTTTACCAAACTATCCCTAATCATATTATAATTGTTTAGGAGTCTCCATAATGGTACATGCTTAATAGGAGAGGAAGGAGTACATGCTCAATTTTCATGTTTCGTGAAACCATTTTTGTTAGATCTAACCCACTCATCATGTTAATAATGACTTATATAGGCTTAGCATGAAGTGTTATATCCATCAGATCTTTCTAGCCTATGTTTCTTTAGGTCAAAAGTCACAAGCACCATTTTTTATTAAGTGTTTCAAAGATCTAAAGCAAGTGGCTAGGATCTTCCAAATGGATCTAAAGCATACGGAAGTAATGAGTTTAAGCTATTTAGAAACATAGTCAACAATGACCAAGATATATAAGTAACCAAAGGAAGGTGGAAAAGGAACCATAAAGTCTATGCCCCACGTATCAAAAGTCTCCACAACTAGAATGGGTTGGAGGGGTATCATATCTCTCTTAGATAAGGCTCCTAATTGCTAACATCTATCATAGGCTTTGCAAAACTCATGGGTATCTCTAAACAGGGTAGGACAATAGAAACTACTGTGTAAGACCATAGTTGCAGTTTTCTTAGCCCCCAAGTAGCCTCTACATTCTTAAGAATAGCCAAACTCTAAACTATTTTGTAACTTACTAACAATCACACACCTGTAAACAATATGATCAAAACAATATTTAAAGAGGTCAGGATTATCACGATTATTTTAATTTGTGATAAGCACAAATATCGATCTCGTTTAGTCCAATGGGATTGAAGATGACCCAAAACCATGTGGCTAACTATGTTGCAAACCAAAGAAGAGACAACAAAAATCTGCTTGTCAAGGAAAAAGTCCTTAAGTAGTCACTAACAGATTGATTTTTCTAAAAGAATTATGGATAATAATCTACCACAACATTGTTGCCCTTTTTATCCTGCATTTCATAATTTCACTCTTAAAATAATAAAATCCATTAAATGAGCTTGGGCTTGGTGTCCTTCTTGGAAAGAACTTAGTGTAAAGCAACATTATCAGAAAATATGATAATTTTATATCTAAGAGATAGGACCAAAAATGATTATGGCCATTCACCCTAGCTAAATTTTCATTTTTGATAGTTTTGTAATTTAATTGGTTGTCAAAAAGGGTCTTCCTAGTGACACAAAGGACCTTTTCACTCTTTATCCAAGAACCACTACTATTGCTTAGTCTCAGGAATTATATGTGATTCAAAAGGGAGTAATCAAAGGGTTCAATTATTGGAATGGTAATAGGAGGGATTCAAGCTTGGTAAAAGCTTCCATCTAAGTGTCATCAAACACATAAGGAGTGTCCTTAGGAAGGAAATCACACAAAGGATGAAAACTTTCATTGAAATTCTTAATGAAATGCCTATGGGAGTGAACCTATTTAATCCTTGTTGGTGGTAGATAGTTTACAATGAGATCTACTTTGGCCTTGTATACCTCAATCCTCTTCTTTGATTCAATATGGCCTAACACAATTTTCCCTTGAACTATGAAACGATTCTTTTACCAACTAAGAACCAAATTAGTCTCCTCACAATACTTAAGTACAAGAGAGGTGAATGAGACATTGATCAAAAGATGCACCAAAAATAAAGAAATCATCCAAAAAAACTTCTAGAAATTTATCAATTAGACCAGAGAAAATGGACTATGTATCTTTAGAAGATATGACATAAGATAGTAAGCAAAGCTACCAAACTAATGGGTGAAGGAAGTCTTCTCATGATCTACTGAAAAGAGTAGGACTTGGTTGTACCCTAATTAGCCATCTAAGAAAACATAAAATCCTTAGCCTACTAACTTTTCCAAAATTTAGTCGATGAAGGGTAATTAAAAGTGATATTTTCAGTCATAGAATTCAATTTTTGATAATCTATGTATACTCTCTACCCATAGTTTCTCGTGTGGGAACCAACTCTGCCTTAACAATTATCTTAATTGTGATGCCAAATTTTTTAGGGACAACTTGGGTAGGACTTACCCATTCACTATCTGAGATTAGATATTCTTGTATATAAAAAATTGTCTACCTCTTTCATCACCACTTCTCTCATGCTAGGTTTCAATTTCCCCTGGCCCTCTCTTAATGATTTGGCTTAATCCTATAAGTGTATACTATGCATGCAAATAGAAGGATCAATACCTCTTAGATCAATGGCAATCTACCCTACAACTTTTCTGTGTTGAATTAGAATGTTTGACAACTTATCCTCTTGTTCACTAGACAAGATAGATAAGATGACCACATGGAGAGTGCACTAGATTATAAGAAATCATATTTAAGTGAGATGTGTAGATATTTCAACTCAAGTTTAGGTTTGAAAGAGAGTATATGCAAGGCAAAGTGGTGGGCCAATGGAGATAGGTAAGGGCTCAACCTCAGGTCTCCCAGAGCAAGAATCATGAAAATTGGCTACTAGTTATTGATAGGCTTCTCCTACACATGGGTTGCTTTGAGGGTAATCTTCCCCAAGGTACAATAAGGTATCCTCGTGGGCATCTCTACTAAGTGCAAAGGGAAGGGCTATCTCAGCTAATTCATCTATCCTATCAATCAGAAAGCATTTTGATTTGCTTGTAGTATCGATGCATTAAAAACATTAAGCCTCACTAGCATGCTTCCCAAGGGTATGTCCATTGCCCTCATCCTACAATTTATGCATTAGCTGTAGCTAGGGAAGACAACCTAGAATCACATGAATTTGATCATTGAACTTGGAGACAAGTTATATATCTATGAGAAGGAAATCTATAGGAAAGAAAAACCCATCCACTCCTACCAAAATCCTCAATCTCTCTCCTTGGTTCGTGCATTAACCTATCAACTTACTACAAGGTCACTAACTAGGGTTACAAGTACCCCTAGCCTAACATCTCATGCACAGAATATGGCATAAGATTCACACTTGCTTCCACATCTAAGAGAGCCCTACAGATGGAATGACTCCCAATGATGCACAATATGGTAGGTGCTCTTGAATACTTGCATTTAGGTGGGGTGGTGTAGTTGAGAATAGTGGTGTAGTTGAGAATAGAACTAACTTATTTAATAAAGGAGACCTTCTTAGACACATGGGTCCTAGATTTGCATTCTCAAGTGTAAACATCTTTCAAGAACTTAGCATGGGCATGAACTTGTTGAATGACCTCTAAGAGTGGAAGGTTTATTTTGACTTATTTAAAAGTTTCAAGAATGTCTCTCATTGTAATAGTCTTGCTAAAAGGGGAAGGCTGGTCAAGGCATTGAGCAAAGGGTGCTCTTGGCATATAAGGACTTTCTAGAGTTGTCTTAAATGTCAACCATGCACCATGAGAAGGGACAAGATTAGTAGCAAGGTTTTGGATTGTGGTTCTTCTAAACTCTTGCAGTGGTTCCCCTTCAATCTCATCATTCTCTTGGTTGCCCCTTGAATTGTTTACTAATAACACTAACTAATTGGCTAATGTAGGTCTCAAACTGGCTATGGATTGTGCGAGTGTAGAAGTTGTGACATGGGTTAGATATTTTGCAAGGTGGTCAAGACCATGCTCACAAAATTACAATTCCTAACTAGTTATGCAAATTAGGAAGGCATAGGAGACTAAAAAAGATTGTGTTGATGGACCTTGAAAGTTAGGTCTACCGGCTTGGTTGAACATTGCTCCTTAGCTTGGTAGTGGCCATGAAGAATTAGAGTGATGCCTCCACCTAGGATTGTAAGTATTAAAAAAAGGGTTGTTTTCAGTTCTAGGAAGACTTGGCTTGCATTTGTGCTTTTGAACAAGTTTAGGGTATTGATGAGCTAAGGGGCACTTTGGCATGGTATGAGCAAGGCTGAAATAGTTGTCACATGCCTCTTGAGTAAGAGGTGCAAGTTGATGAGTGGTGGTCATGAGAAGTTCTATTTGCCTACTCAAATTATTTATCTTGTTGGATAAATCTGTTGTGAGTGTAACTTCACGTAGGCCCTACTCTCATTTCTACTCAATGCAGCATGTTGCAAAGGATTCTCACTCAAAATTTCAACTAATTCATACTCTTTATTTGCATTTTTTAATAAAATGTACCTTGCAACTTGCATCTACAAGATGATAGTTTTGCTCAGTAAAACCCTCATAAAAGTGATACACTAATTGCACCTAAGGATAGCATGACAGAGACACTTTCGAAGAAGATTCTTTAGTCTTTCCCAATTCTTGTGGAATTGCTAAGTGGGTAGTTGGGAAAAAGTGGTGATAGCATTCCTTATTTGATTTGTTTTGCCTATGGGGAAATACATTTTGAGGAACTCTTGTTGAGTCTAAGCTCAAGTGTTAATGGAAGTAGGCTCTAGTAAGTGCAGCCATTTGTTAGCCTTGTCCTTTAATGAGAAGGTAACTAAACACATTTTAATGGCCTCACTAATAAGAATAGTTAACTTAAGGTTGCCATGGATTTCTATTACTAAGCCCATAGGATGATGAACATTTGAATAATGTGGGGCTTAGTTGCAAAGTAAGCATTTACATTTGCATTTGCAGGCAATAGTTTCAAAGTAAGCATTTGAATTGGCATTTGTAGGCAACCCAATGCAAGACATCAAAGTATAAGTATTGGGAGTGTAATACTCTCAAAGGATTAGAGGGGGTTATTAGTGGGGGTTTAGAAATCATCATCATCTACCATATATCTACAAAGTCATCTATTATTCCTTAAAATTTGTTTCAGTTTAGAATTGCTTAGTTCAAGCATCGGTAAAAATGAACAATGGCCAAGCATATAATGTGCACAATAAAGATAACAGAGAAGAAAGGGAAAAGGAATATATTAGCCTAGAGTAGGAAATTCCTTCTTGTTGCCACAAGATTGGAGATGGTTTCTCTTCAATCTAGAGTAGAGAAATAAGAAAAAATATCAAGTGAGTACTCAAATAATAATAGAACAATCCACTGACAGATGTATAAAAGAAATCCTTAAATGCGTAGAAGAGAAAATTTTAAAATTGCCTCTAATAACTATGAAAAAAACCTAAAAATGGTCAAATGCCTTCAAATAGTTTTAATTTGACCCAAAAAGTGAGCAATTATGACATATTAGTAAGTTCTATAGATCTCAAGAAGATGATCATTTTGACATATTATATGCGAAATCCAGAGTTTCGTCCAAAAATTATGGCCTTTCGAAGTTGTCATATATGATGATAACTAAAGCGACATTTTAAATAGGAAAGAAAATTTGGTAAACATCTAATTGTTATCCCTAGCAATGGCACCGAAAACTTGATGCATTTTCAATGTTTATACCCATGCAAGTATACAAGTACAATTATACTGGGATAAGTATGAAGAGTTGTGGAACATTAGGGACGAAATGAATTATCTACCAAAATTCTAAAAAAAAATTGCTTTCAAACAAAACTAAAAGAAATTAAGATGATAGAGAGTAGCTTAGGAATTGTGAATCCACCATTAGAGTTGTACTCATGTCCCTCGTCATTCATGATTATGTATGACTTAAAAGTTCTTGGCTAGAAGGTAGAAAATGTCATTAAAGAGCAATTAATTATATGACATGGATTATTGTGATTTATTATGAATCATCCACTTATTATAGGCACAATTCATCTAATTTAGCATAATTCATCCAACAAATCATCATCAGAACCTGATCCAGATTAGGAGTCGATCACATGAATCTTGTTCCTCCATTCCCCTCTATTAAGTATCATGGCTTCATTTAGTCTCAAAGTTTTAAAATGTTTTCTCATCACTTCTATCCACATTCTTTTAGGCTGTTCCCTCACCCTTTTAGAACCTTTGACTTGAATTGTCTTACTTCTGTTGATCGATGCCATCTTCGGTCTTTGTTAATATGTCCAAACCATATAAGTCAAATCTCCCTCATCTTGTTTCCTATTAGTGCTATTACTAAGTTTTCTCTAATTTTTTCATTCCTAATTATGTCCTTTCTTGCTTGCCACTCATCCATCTCAACATCATCATTTTGGCTACATTCATCCTATGTACATAATGTTCCTGAACTCCCAACACTCTAATCCATAGAGCATGGCTAGCCTTACATCCATCCAATAGAATTTTCCATTTAGTTTAAGTGGTAGTCATTGATCACACCAAACTCCAGAGGCATATCTCCATTTATTCCAACTAGCTTAGGTTCTCTGGATAACCTATCTCTCAACTCTCATAAATCATATATCCTAACTACTGAAAGTGGTCTTTTACGAGGACTTTTTCATTATCAATCTTTACTAGTGCTTCACTCCTACTCCTCTCCTTGCTAAAAATGTCTTCCATATGCATTGTCTTAGTTCAACTGATTTTAAATCCTTTAAATCTTAATACTTCTCTCAATAACTCTAGCTTTGTGTTTGCACCCTTCCTTATATCATCAATTAAAACTATATCATCTGTAACTAACATATACCATAGAAACTCCTTATGCAATTATTTTGTTAACTCATCTATAACCAACATAAAAAGGTACAGGCTTAATGTCAATCCTTGGAGCAATCCTACAATGATAGAAAAATCATTAATCTCTCCTGTAGTGGTCCTAACATTTGTTATCGCTCCCTCATAGATATCCTTAATTATGTCTATATAACCCACACAAAACCCCTTTCTCTGCCAACACCCACTATATTAACTCTCTAGGGACCTTATCATAAGTTTTTTCTAAGTTAATGAAGACCATATGGAGGTCCTTCAGCCTCTCCTTATATTTCTCTATCAATTATCTAATTAGAAAGATAGCTTGCATAATAGACCTCCTAGGCATAAAAGTGAATAGGTTCTTTGATACACTTATCTCATGCCGTAGTCTCTTCTCAATCACTCTTTCAAAAAGTTTAATAGTGTGGCTCATAATTTTGAACTCCTGATAATTACTGCAACTTTGTATGTCTCCTTTATTCTTATAAATTGGTATAATATAACTCTTCCTCCATTCATCTGGTATTTTCTTTGATTTTATAATTTTGTTAAACAACTATGTCAACCAAACTATTCTAGTATCTTCCATATACTTCCAAACCTTCATTGGTATACCATCGAGCCTCAAAGCCTTTTCTGATTTCATCTTTTTCAAGGCCTCTTTTACTTCAGATATTATAATCCTATAGTTGTATCTATAATGTCCAATGTTATTTGGGTTTATAGTACTTTCAATCCCAATATTTTTAAAGCAATTATCATTTAACAATTTTTGAAAGTAACCTTTCCACCTTTGTTTGATCTCGTCATCTTTGACTGGTATCCTTTGGTCATTACTTCCAATGCACTTCACGTGTGCTAAGTCCTTACTCTTCTGTTCTCTTATTTTTGCAAGTTCAAACACATCTTTCTCAACTTCTTTTGATCCTAGTTTATTATAGAGATCATCATATTCCTTGAGTTTAGCCTCACTTACTATTCTCTTAGAAACCTTTTTAGTATTCTTATACTACCCAATATTTTCGTTTCTTCTAATCTTCTGTCATGCTTTAAAATACACATGTTTTTCTTTAATAACTTTTTGCACTTTTTCACTCTACCACTAAGTTTTCTTTACTTATTGCCTTTTACCTTTAAATATTACTAAGGCATCTTTTGCCAATTTCTAAATAGACTCGGCCATATTAATCTACATAGTATTTACTTATGTTTCATTATTTTATTTTTCTTTTACCATCAACTTTTTGTGAGTGACACTATTCTCGCCCCTTTTAAATTCCACCTCTTAGTTGGATACTTATTAAGTTCATTTCTTTTCTTTCATTTTTTAATGTAGATATTCATAACCATTAACCTATATTGTGAGGTTAAACTCCCATTGAGTATTACCCTGCAATCCATACACATTGATCTTTCAGTATTCTTAAATATAAAAATGTCTATTTGGCTCTTATAGAGTCCACTTTGAAGGTTGTTAAGTGTTCATCCCTCTTTGTAAAGAATGTGTTTACCAGGGCTAGGTTATATGCTAAAGAAAAATCAATGATGGCTTCCTATCTCATTTCATTCTCCAATACCCTCCATGTACCCTATCATATCCTTTCTTTTCTTTTCCTACATTACCATTTAAGTATACTCTTATAAATATCCTCTCTGTGTTGGAAACGTCTTGCATGACTCCCTCCATATCTTCCTAAAATTGTCTCTTGATTCTATCTTTTAATCCTACTTGTGGTGCATATGTACTTATAATATTTATGATCTTCTCTCATAGGACAAGCTTGATTATTATATTTCTATCACTAGCTCTTTTAATTTCCACAATTTTATCCTTCAATTATTTATCAACCACTATCCCTATGTCATTTCTATTATTGTCCTTTCCTATGTACTAGAGCTTATACCCATTGATTTCTCTAGTTTTAGCCTATTTTCATTTGGTTTCTTGGATACAAGTGATGTTGACTCTCCTATGTTTCATCATATCTACTAACTCTAGACTTTTACCTATCAATGTGCATGTATTCCATGTGGCAATACGAATCTTATTTTCCCAAGCTAGCCTATTTACCCACACACTTCTTGACCCTCATGACATGAACTCATGCCTACTTTCCACTTCACCTAAGTTCTAATAAAGTGTATCTCTTCCAGGGGACCGCTCTAACAACCCTTGGCCATTTTTCACTATACTTGAGATCTAATGTTGTATGTCTCTTTCGAGGGAATACCTTGATATCCCTTGCCCATTTTTCACTGCAATCAAGGTCCAATGCAGCATGTCGCTTATGGGGGACGAGCTAGCTTGAGGGAATGTTAATGACCATATATTTTAAACAACAAGCATTACAATTAAAGTGAGTATCAATACCATACATATATATTCTCTAATGGATGAATAACTACATAAGTTATTGAATTTAAACTATAAAAATGTTTCTTAATTACAAGTATTCTCCTCTTTTTGGATGTTTTTGGGCTCTTTTTCTAATTTAAGAAGCAACAGCATTAGCCCCCTCTAAAGTGGGACAATTTTCTCTTTATAAAATAAGGGTTTCCTTTTCCACAAAAAAACTTAGATGTTAAATAGAATACTCTCTTAATTTGAAAGGACTTAGCTAGCAAGCACTTCTAACTTTCTTTCTCTTTTATTCTTTTTTTTTCTCTCTCTCTCTCATTTATGATTCTTTCCCTTTCCTTCTTTAAAAACATCCAAAAGTAGACCTACTAAAAATAGACCAAAATTTTGACCTTTTTTACTATATAAATAAATTCAAAATTTTCTTCTTTTATAGGAAAGTGGATAATTAGTTGAGGTAGTGGAAACTTACTCATTTAAGCAAAATTCTACTTAGAAAAGTCTCTAATTAAGAAAGTAGTAGTGAGAAGGAAAATTTCCTAATAAGGAGAGAAAATGTCTCAAATTAGAAATTTCTTAAATTAGAAAGTGAGAAATGTTATTATTCTAGAGAGTCTCTACGATAACTAGATCTCCATCATTCAATTGATTGGCCTTTCAATGCACATGAACTTTTTTATTTGCACACTTGAATCTCTATTAAATAGCTAAGATTAATCTTGCAATAAAAACACATAAATTAGACATTTTGAAGCCAAAACTCAAGTGTATCATTCCTATATTAATTAATTACAATTTCGAGCAACTAAATTGCTTAAATTCTAGATCCAAACTAGAAAATAAAGAAAAAAGGTACATAAGTCATACTTATCAAGTTACTCTAGAACCTTAAAGAGAGAAGAGAGAAAAGCTTGATGTAAAGGGCTTAGGTAAGTCTCCTTTATATAGGTGGCCTTGCTTAAGCATCAAGCTACTTGCTTGGTAGGCAAGGCACTCAGTCTGACCCTCAAGTCACTCTAAACCACCCTAGTTGAGTTTAATAAGAAAATGATTGTAGACAAAGACCAGCCTTTTATTGCTTTTTCGATTGAGTTGCTCTCTCTCTTACAACTTTCAAAAGCAAAAAGAAGGGAAACTTGCAAGCTCTAGCAAATATTTTTATTTGTTTCTTTCAAGCCCATATCTTGGCTCTACAAAGCTTGGAGTTTGGTGATTTCTACCCCCTAGTTTTACTTGAATTTTTGGGTTGATGATTTCTCTTGTAATTGAATAACGTTTGCTTTACTTTAGGGAGTTGGTACCTGCAAGTCATGTAGGTGTGCATACAGTTTTGCCGGATGGTGCACTTCCTTGGATCATCCTATATTCCTTTTACAAAAAAGGGAATATATGAGAAAAAGCAATTAAGAACTTATTAAATGTTAGAAATACCCTTATTATAAATTTAAAATTTCAAAATATTGCTACCCTTTCAAACGGATTAACTTTTTGAAGCCTTTTGTTGCAGTCTTGATCACTGTTGACACAAATAACATGAAGTGGTATCATTTTATTATCCATTTTGGCCACCTAGTCTAGCACCAAAATCTCCTAATTTTCCATGCCCTTTCTCCATCTAAAACTGATCCGTCCCTCTTGTCTTTCTAGACTTTTGCTTCTTATTTTTCCGTGGTTGGAAGTATCAAATTAAAAAAATCTAAGACATGGGTCTTTCTTAGCTTTTCCTCTATGAGTTCTACTTTATCCTCCTTAAAATTAGTTTCAAGTCAGTTTTTCCTGAGCAAAAATTGATCCTTTTGAGTTAAAATTTTTAACCCATGGCACCAGTGGTTTCTACAATCTCCCTTCTCAAAGTGCGTTCTTTATCTTACCAAACACTCAAAATTTCATATATCTTTCCTTCATGTTCCACTATTAATTGTCACAAGAAGCCCATCGCCATCTAGATTCCTTCTCTTCTAGAATAACCTTTGATTTTCAGCTTTTAGATCCTCCTTCCTGTTTGTATGAGGCTCTTCTTTCTCAAGAGATACAACATCAATGACAGCTAGAGTCTCATACTTATGCAGTTGGACATATAGCTCCTTTATTCTTAGCCGAAGAGAGATTGGAGAGAGACCGTCCAAGGCTTGTTTGCTTCCATAAAGGGTGAGAGAGATATTTCTTTTCTTTTTTATTCTTTTTCTTACTTTCTCTCTACATGTTTTCTTTTTTCATTTTTAAAATTTGATTTTAGCATTTAAGTGTTTTGGACATTCGTGTACTGGCCCCATCCCATGAAACTCATATGCAATAAAGTCATCCCAGCAACTATCAAATTGAGCATCCCACTGTGAGTATTCTCATTTGAATTTATGTTTTAAATGTGTTATGAGCTTTGGCGCAATGGTAAAAGTTGGCGTGTGACCTTGAACTCACAGGTTCAAGACATGAAAACAGCTTCTTGCAAAATACATAGGCAGGAGCCTTGTGCCCTGAAACTGCCCTTTATGTGTTATGAGCCAGAGAGGACCTTCATTCTTTCGACGTTGCACTAGAAAACCTTATTTTATAGTAGATGAAGAAATTAAATTTAGTTTCAGCTCGGAGAACATGCAAAAAGACATTCATGCGGCTGCTATCATCCCTTTCATTTTCTCAACAATTCCATCTAGAAAGCCCCAATAAAAGATTACTCAGGCCCTATCACTAGCGCAAGAATAAACAAAAACTGGCAACCATGACATGATGCCACTTTTAATTTAACCTGCAAGAGAGACACCAACAAAAGTTCCGTGCCTGACCAAGCTAATCTGAGTTTTCTCACTTGTCCTCATTTGTGGAGTCTCCTTACAGGACCCCACCAATTTTGTCTCACATCACTAAAAGGATAGCCCGGTGCACAAAGTTTTCACCTAATGCAAGAAGTTGTTTTTACACCGTGAACCTATAACCTTAAAGTCACAAGACGTCAATTTTGCTGTTGTGCCAAGGCCTTTGTCTCATGTCACTAATTCATCATAATGGCGGAAGAAGTGAGAATTACCGGGGAAGGTCACTTGTTTAAGTAACTCTTGCTGAAGAATCCTTCCCTGTTGGAAGGTTCTAAGCCTCAAATTGATGTTTACAGGCTTGTAATGTCTCATATGGAAAAGTTTGCAACTGTGGGCCCTTTATGTGACATAAGGTAGTAAACGTCCGGTTAAGAATTCGATGGGGGCTGAAATACGTAGGATGATCCAAACTGTTAGTCGTCTCCTCCACATATTAAGTAGGAGGATGTAAAAAAGAGCATATTCTCATGAGTCCTGGTATCATCGAACGCTAGGATAGCATCTTAGTTCCAGACACATTTTTTTCTGGATTTTCAGAATAATTTTTGAAAGATCTAACCATTTCATTTTATTTGGACTCCTTGATATTACCTACAGTGCAAAAATCAGTCCAATTAAAAGCCTTTAGCATGTGTTTCCTGGTGGTTTACAATTTGATGATTAATATTTAAAATTAGAAGAATGAAGTTGTTAGAATCATCTGATTGGCATGATTTTTTGTGAAGCGGTTAAAAATGGAGACCGGATAAGATGGATACTTCAAATCTATCCGCATGTAAAATTAATACGCTCGCTTTCGCATTTGAAAATACCATGATACTATTCTCGTAACTAAAATCGAATGGCCAAAGGTTTCACCATCCATATTATAATTAAAAGCAACAGCAGATCATTCAATGAATGAGAATTTTGGACCACTACCCATCTAAGTCAAAGACAACATATTGAATAATTTGGATCTATAAGTTTGACCCCACTTAAAATTCTAACCATCCGTACTATTTAGTAAAAAACTAATGAATAAAAAATAGACTCGATTATATCACTTCCTTATAAATAACTTTTACTAGTCATGAAATTTGACTTTTATTTGGTTTAATGTCTATAAGTTCACATTGAATTTGAAAAGTCTAATAACTTAATGAATTATACGAGAATAAGTGGGCATCAAGTAGTCGTGACTTTTTTTTATAAAGAATTTCAATTATTTAAGCACTTTTGCAACTGTTTAACAAGTCTTAACTAGGATCAAGTAGGTACGACCTAAGGTAGTTTCTCCTTTAGCACAGTTGATTACAGACAACATGGCACCTTTTTTCCTTATGCTTGGTTGGGGTTTCAGGGTAGCATTATCCCTTCTTGAGAATATTTTAAATATATTTAGGAATTAGGATGGATGATAGGCTCTGAAGTAGTTTGCTTTATTACTTTTTGCTTTAGAGGGAAAAAAAAAGAGCTAAGACCTATTGTGTATAATTTTATAGGCATTTTCTTAAGAACTTAACCAATACACCTTATCTCCTCTACTGTTGTGTCGTCCCTTGTGTCCCATTCCATAAGTTGGATCCACTTAGCCGTTACTTTTCCTTACATTACAAAATTTCCCTTTGTTGCCTTGAAAGTTTGCAGTCTTTTTTCGTATATTAAGAATTTTTAAAAATTTTATAACTATTTTCCTTGCCAACCTTTTTCTAAATTCAAACTTTGTGAGTATGACATAAATAAGGTGTAGATATTCAAGAACCTTAACGTGATTAATACAGGAGAAATGATATTTCACTTTTTATTTTACAAAGACAACGTGATTTATTTTATAGTTTAAAACACAAATTTTAATAAAAAAAGAAAGGTTTTTACTGGATCAAAAAGAGTTAACCGTAGAGCTCAGTGCTGCTTTAAGTGGGAAGAGTGAGGGACTGCAAAAGAACTCATTCTTGAGATATCACTCCTCTCAGTATAATACTCAATACATCATTTGGTTGCTTAGTTGATTAGTTTAACCTTATAATCTGTCTTATTTGACTAATTGAACTTCTAGAGATTTCTCAAAGTGACAAAAAGATCAAAATGATAAATTGAAGCTTTTAAGTAGGCTTCAAAGTGAGGCTCCCTCTTAGCACGCCATGTTAGGATCAAGGAACTTGTATTTTGGTTCATTTAAAGTATACTATTGCTTTTGTTAGAGATTTTCTAACATGATCTAACATGCTTCATGAACTCAAATAGCATTTTGATCTTAATGCAGAATAAGGATTGAACACATACCTCCAGCTATTGGAGTACAATCCTCCTTTTCTGGAATGCATATTTGTTGGGTGGAGACTCTTCCAAACATCAATCAATCTCCTTCGATGGTGTATTAATTGAAAGTGAGATTGCAGGCTTAGGGAACTTCATTGACAACGCACTGATTTATAGTTGCTCTACCCATCATAGAGCCAACCTATCGTGCACCAAATATGCGTTCAGTTTTCTAAACGTTATCAAAGTGGGAAGTTAACTTATCCCTAAAACGATGTAGATAACATGGACCACTATTTTTGTGTAATTCACTCGGTTGTTACCGAGTTTTAAGGAGAGAAATACCAACATACTCCCACTTGGTCCATATATTTCATCATTCATCATAGTAAGAAGCAAAATTCATGAATCGTGGTGATAGGTTACTCTCTAAAACGAGTATTATCTTCCATGTATCACAATGCATTATACTTCTTAAACACGTGCCCATATTCCTTTATGAATAAACCTTATGTTTATTCTAGGTCCAAACATTAATGATATTTCTCAAAATGAATCACTGTGTATACAAGGAAAAGCAAATATAAGAAACATCATAAATAGAGTTTCATTGAATATAACATCCGTTCTTACAACGAAATTACATAGTGGAACCAAGTCCCATTCTAACTACATGATCCTTGAATTTGAATGGTGGCATGCCCTTAGTCAAAGGATCAGTAATCATCAATTCAGTACTAACGTGCTCAATGACCACTTTCTTTTCCTTAACACATTCTCTTATGGCCAAATACTTGATGTCGATGTGTTTGCTTCCACTAACACTTTTGTTGTTCTTAGCCATAAAGACAGTAGCTGAATTGTTGCAATATACTCTCAATGGCCTAAAAATAGAATCCATGATTCTAAGCCCAAATATGAATCAACACAGCCAGCAAAGCCCAGATATGAATCAACCATACACCATGTGAAGTAGCCTCAAAATAGGAAATGAACTTAGCTTCCATAGTGGAAGTAGCAGTTAAGGTCTACTTAGCATTTCTCCAAGATACAGCTCCACCAGTCATCATAAAAATATATCTTGATATTGATTTGCATGAATCAACACAGCCAGCAAAGTCCACATCTAAGTAACCAATTACTTCTAGATTTGTTGTTCGTTTATAAATAAGCATGTAGTCTTTGGTTCCTTGAAGGTACCTCATCACTTTCTTTATAGCTCTCCAGTGGTCTATACCTGGATCACTCTGATATCGTCCTAACATTCCCACAGCAAATGCAATGTCAGGTCTTGTGCATACCTGAGCATACATCAGGCTTTCCATTGCAGAAGTATATGGAATGTTCTTCATTTGTTCCCTCTCAAAATCATTTTTAGGGCATTGGTTCAGATTGAACTTGTCTCCCTTCACAATGGTAGCTACACTTGGTGAACAATCTTTCATTCAAAATCTCTCTAAAACTTTATTAATATAGACTTCTTGAAACAAACCCCAAATACCTTATAATATGTCTCTATGGATCTTAATGCCAATGACATAAGATGCCTCACCCATATCATTCATGTCGAAGTTTTTAGAGAGGAACTGTTTCACCTCATGTAGCAAACCCTTATCGTTGGTTGCAAGCAGAATGTCATCCATGTATAAAACAAGAAGACAGATCTTACTCCCACTAACCTTCTAGTATATATATTAATCCATGATGTTTTCTACAAATCCAAATGAAGAAATTACATAGTGGAATTTAAAATACCATTGACAGGACGCTTGTTTTAAACCGTATGTGGATTTCTTGAGCTTGCAAACCAATTGCTCACCATTATTTAAGGGGAATCCTTCAAGTTGTTTCATGTAAACCTCCTCTAGATCTCTATTGAGAAATGCCATTTTCACATCCATTTGTTGCAACTCCAAGTCAAAATGGGCTACTAATGCCAACATGATGCGTAAGGAATCTTTCTTAGATACAAGAGAGAAGGCCTCTATGTAATCGACTCCTTCTTTTTGAGTAAATCCCTTGGCAACGAGTCTTGCCTTGTATCTCTCAAGGTTGCCCAATGAGTCTTTCTTTGTCTTAAAGACCCATTTACATCCAATGGCTTTTGCACCATTAGGCAACTTAACAAGATCCCAGATGTCGTTACTCTTTATAGAATTCATCTCTTCCTTCATGGCATTGTACCATAATTCTAATTCTCTCCAACTCATGGCCTATCAAAAGGACTCGGGGTCATTTTTGGCTCCAATGTTGTAGTCAGATTATTGTAGATACACAATATAATCACTAGGAATTGCTGATCTCTTTGTTCTAGTGGATCGTCTTAATTTCGTAACATCAATTTCCTGAGAAATATGTGGTTCAACCGATTGTTCAAAAGTTATTGGCAACTCTTGAACTACCTAATCTACTGGAATGTTATCAGCAGCTTGTGGAACTTCAACAATATAATCACTAGGAATTGTTGATCTCTTTGTTCTAATGGATCGTCTTAATGTCGTAACATCATTTTCCTGAGAAATATGTTGTTCAACCGATTGTTCAAAAGTTATTGGCAACTCTTGAACTACCTAATCTACTGGAATATTGTCAGCAGCTTGTGGAACTTCAACAATTGGTTGTTCAATACCAATTTGTACTTGAGGGGTGCTATGAACAATAATCAATCTATCACTTGAGGTGGAAGGTTGAGATTCTAAATGATCTTTCTCAAAAACTGTGTTTTTGGTTTGATCGCTCCCACTAATTAAGTCATTCTCAAGAAACTCAAGCCACTTTGTATTTCTTGATTCCACAATCCTAGTGCTGTGAGATGGACAATAAAACATATACCCTTTAAACCTTTCAGCATATCTAATGAAATACCTACTAATAGTCCTTGGGTCCAACTTTTTTTCTTGTAGATTATAAATTCTTACTTCAGACAAGCATCCCTAAATGTGCATATGTCGTAAACTTAGTTTCCAACCTTTAAATAACTCATATGGTGTTTTTGGAACAGCTTTGGTTGGAGCTCAGTTTAATATATATGCTTCCGTCTTAAGTGCTTCAATCCCCAAGGATTTAAGAAGACTAGAGTTGCTTTGCATATTTTGCACCATGTCCAATAATGTTCGGTTTCTTCTTTCTGCCACACCATTCTGGTCTGGTGAACCAGGCATGGTGTATTGAGAAACTATCCCATTTTCTTGAAGAAACTTTGCGAATGGACCATGTGCTTGTCTATCCTCTGTGTATCTACCATAATATTCTCCACCTCTATCTGATCTCACAATCTTAATTTTCTTTCCGCATTGTTTCTCTACTTTAGCCTTAAAGACCTTAAAGGCATCTAACGCTTCGTTCTTGTTATGAAGTAAGTAGAAATACATGTATCGTGAGTAATCATGTATAAAGGAGATAAAGTACCTCTGACTATGTGAGTTCATTTCAAGACTACATATATCTCCAATATGTCTAAACTCCTATTGGCACCTTTCTTTAACTTGTTGGTCTGCTTTCCCTTAATGCAATCCACATAAGTTTCAAAATCAGTAAAATCAAGAGTATTAAGTACCCTGTCATTTACTAATCTCTTAATTCTTTCTATGGAGATATGTCCTAGTCTCTCATGCCATAACATAGAGGAATCTTCATTAATAACACATCTTTTAGTGCCAGTATGAACATGCATATCGTTATAAGTGGTATTATTTTGTAATTCAATACATAAAAGATTATCAGACAATGTACCATTCCCAACAGATTTATAAAACAAACTAAAAGATATTTCTGAAAAATTAAAGGAATATTCCAAAGGTACAAGTCTTGAAACTGAAATCAAATTCCTAGAGAAACTTGGAATGTAAAATGTCTTTTCCAAATTCAAAATAAAACCACTGCTTAGAACTAAACTGCATGTTCCAATAGCCTTCACATGTGAACACATTTTGTTTCATGAATAAATACCTTGCTCACTTCCCACTGGTTTCCTTAGGTTCGTATACCCTGCAAGGTATTTGAAATATGGGTTGTAGAACCAGAATCAATCCACCATGTGTTATAAATAATATCAACTATATTGGATTCATAACAAACAAACGAGATTGGATCACCTTCTCTAACATTTGGAATCAGAGCCTGCTCCTCTGCCTAGTAGTTTATAATTTCTATCTAAGAGAAGCATAATTATTCAGAAACAAACAAAAATTAGTATGTTTTGGATGTGCATACTATAGATTAGAGCAGGCATTTGATTCCTCTGCTAAACAGTTCTGTATTTTCTGTTTGAAAATTATTATGATGGAATTAAACAAATAAAAGGAAAAACTAATAGATCAAGTTAAATATGTGTTACCTTAAGGCTGTTCCCTCTACTCTTCCATGTGCAATACTGCCTTAAGACAATGAGACTGTTCAATACTGGATCCTTGAGTGAGGATAACAAAAATGAAAAGTTATTCCAGTGTGGTCGATTCCATTACAATTGCAAATCACTTTCTAAAACTTCCTATAAACTTGAATCGAGAATCTCTATTCTATAATATCTAATATCTAAATCCAGATCTCAAGCACCATAGGAAGCCAGATTTTTCACGGCATATTGTGCTTTAACTTGAGGAACAATATGTAGAGCAAAATGTCATCTTCCTTCAACTGTGTCAAAAGGCTTCACTAAAGACAGGCATCATTCAAATTGCTTTAATGATGAAGATGCCATGTTGCGTGAAAAGTTTTTTCTTTAAAAATTTGGGTCATGGTCATTGTTTAACTTACAAAACCTACAACACCATGGCCCCTCTTCCCTGTTTGTTTTTGCCTATTCAGTGCAACAAACTTGAAAAAGACGGATCAATGCCTATCCAATCACCAGTAAAGGGTAGCTCCATCTGTCATCCTTATCTGCACAGCAAGATGCACCTGACCAACATGGCCACCTAATGTGGCTAGCTATACCCTATCCTCTCTCTATAGCTATTTGCTTTCCCAACCAACATGCTGGATTTCCTTGATGCCTACGTTTCTTGTGGGATTATCTCACTTGCCGTAAAACTGTAGTGATATTTTACGGCATCAAATCCATCACCAATGAGGATTTGGACAATGGCTGGTTTTAGTAAATTTTATTTTGTGCATAATATATTATGAATGTTCAATTGCTGATTAATTATGGGAATATATAGGAGTGCATAAAATGTTATACTTTTAATTATAGTCAAATTATGCAATAGATAATTATTCTCATAATTTTTGCTAAAATAATGTCCAGTGTTCCATATAATTTTATTTAGTTAGAGATTAGCCACAACATGTTTGATTAAATAAAATTATATTATGCTAAGTTAAGGATCATATAAGGAATTATAGACATTAGTTGTAATTAATTATACTTAATATAATAACTTTTATCCCACATGAATTTTTATTATATTTATATAATTAATTAGGATAAATTATTAAATTATTTTTCATAATTTTTTCACAGAAATTATGGATTATAATTTAATAGTTTTATCATAAAGTTCAGGATAGAATATCAAATTATTTTTTTAATATTCTCACAAAATTGTGAATTAAGTACAAAATTTGATAATTCTGTCATATGATTACATGAATCTACTTGAATTAAAATTTTAGCCCACAGGAAATTTTTACGTCATTAGAGTTATTTTTTGCATGATTTACATTAGTAAAGCATGAAATTCATTTATGCCTCAATTAACATGAGCATTTTTAATTTTATACAGCTGTACAACTTGCAAATTTTTCTAATATTCGTTGTGATATTCCCGAACTAAAGGTTGATAACTATAAAGTATGGAACTCCTCCATTTGGGGTGGATGGACATTGATTATTCTATTAGGAAAAATGAACTACTTGCAGTTACTACTACCAGCACTTCAGAATAGATTGTGCTTTATGAACGATGGGAGCAATCTAATCACTTCAGTTTAATGTTTATAAAGACTAAAATATCTGCTGGCATACATGGTTTGGTCGATCAGCATGAAAAAGTTCGTGATTTGCTAAAGGTCATAGATGATCAATTTGTCACTTTAGATAAGGCACTTGCAAGCACCCTAATTATGAAGTTCTTATCCATGTGACTCACCACTATCAGAGGTTCGTGTGAGCACATTATGCAAATGAGGGACATTGTGGCTCAATTGAAAAATCTCGAGGTTGAGATGTCAGAGTCCTTCCTGGTGCACTATATCTTGAATACTCTCTCACAGCAATACTAACCCTTTAAGATCTCCTACAACACACATAAGGACAAATGGTTAATCAATGAACTCATGACCATGTGCGTTCAAGAGGAACATAGGCTAATAATGGAATTGGGAGAAAGTGCAATGCTGACAACGCAAGGAAAGGACAAAGCTCAAGCTAATAAAAAGGGGAAAGATAAAATACCTCCCCAAGCTGATATTAAGAAGGAATCCAAGTGTTTCTTCTATAAAAAGAAGGAACATATGAAGAAGGAATGTGCCAAATTTTAAAAATGGTTTGAGAAGAAAGGTAATCCAATCTCGTTTGTTTGTTATAAATCCAATATGGTTGATGTTATTTATAACACATGGTGGATTAATTCTGGTTCTACAATCCATATTTTGAGTATCTAACAGGGTATGCGAAACCTAAGGAGACTAGTGGGAAGTGAGCAAGGCATCTATTCAGGAAACAAGATGCGTTTACATGTAGTGGCTATTGGAACATGCAGTTTAGCTAGTAGTTTTCTCACTTTAAAAGTATTTGAATCATAATCATTGGCTTTTCAAGGGAAGAAATTAGCAAAAAATTCTAGATTATCCTTAAACCCAATGTAAGTTTTTCTATTTTGACTTGTCCTTCTGCCATGATTGAATGAGAATAAATAAGAAGATCGTGAGATTGACGTAGGAAGGTAGGGATGGCTATATTGTTGGGAGTGAACTCAAGGTATCTAGAAGCAAACAATGAACATGAGTTTTTATAAGTAGCCTCTAATTTAGAGGAAATTAAAGAAGATGGATAATTCAAATCGTGCAAAGATTGGATCTCAATAGATATTAAAGTTAGGGACTGAGTCCAGATAGCATTTCTCCATTTGCAAATAGTTAAATGAAGTGATCTTCTCGCCAATCAGAAACCATGTATCATGTGAGGCAACGACAGGACCTGAAGTGGATGTGAAGCCGTGTAAGTTCTCTACGTCACTGCTATCGCCATACCCTCCCGTTTGATTAATTTATATATTCATAATAACATCCCCACCTCATCAAATTCTCTCTCTCTCTCTCTCTCTCTCTCTCTCTCTCTCTCTCTCTCTCTCCTTCAACGCTCCAACCATGGGAGAAGAAACACTAGTTCATGTCCTTCTAGTCTCCTTCCCTGGCCAAGGCCACGTTAATCCCTTACTCAGGCTGGCCAAACGCCTTGCTTCAGAAGGTCTCCTAGTCACCTTCTGCACTACTGAATCCCTATCCCAGAAACTGCTTAAATCCACCCAAAACCCCACTGAAGCAACACCCATCGGAAAAGGCCACTTACGGTTCGAGTTCTTCTCCGACGGCTGGGATTTGACCGATCCCAGGCGAGCCGACATTGAAATCTACATGCCGCAGATCAAATCCGCCGGACCCAAATCACTCTCCGGCATCATTTCCCGGCTAGCTGAGGAGGGCCGGCCGGTTTCGTGCCTTGTCAATAACCCCTTCTTACCATGGGTATTAGACGTGGCTGAAGATCTGGGAATTCAGTCCGCAATGCTCTGGGTTCAGTCCGCCGCGGTTTTCGCTGCGTATTACCATTATTTCAACAACACCACGACTTTCCCATCGTCCAACACGCCGGATGTCAGCGTCCACTTACCGGGATTACCGTTACTACAAGCCGATGAAATTCCTAGCTTTTTGCATCCGGCAAATCCTTATCACAGTCTGAATCGAGTGATGACGGAACAGTTCGAGAACGCCTCCAAAGCTTCGTGGGTGTTCGTCGATTCCTTCGAGGAGCTTGAGCGCCCGATTCTCGACTCCATCTCCACTGTCTCTCCTTACAGGCTGACCCCGGTGGGGCCGCTACTCAAGTCCATAGAGAGTGTCGATAACAAAAAAGTAACCGGTGATTTGTGGGAAGTTGCGGATTGTTTGGAGTGGCTCGACGGTCAGAAGACTTCCTCCGTTGTATATGTATCCTTTGGGAGCGTGGTTGTTCTTCCGCGTGAGCAGATGGAAGAGATAGCCCTCGGGATAAGGAACAGTGGGAAGCCATTTTTATGGGTGGTGAAGCCGCCCCAGGGATCAACTGAGAAGTTGCTGCCGGAGTGGTTTCTGGAGGAAACGTCCGGGATAGGCATGGTGGTGCAGTGGTGTCCACAAGAGAGGGTACTCCTGCACCCTTCTGTCGCCTGTTTTCTGACTCATTGCGGATGGAATTCTAGTATGGAGAGCTTGTCTTGTGGGGTTCCTGTTATTGGGTTTCCTCAGTGGGGTGATCAGGTTACAAATGCTAAGTTTCTGGCTGATGTTTTCGGGGTTGGGGTGCGGCTACGGAAGGATGGTGGGGGTGGGAACCCTGTGACTGAGGAAGAAGTGGTTCGGTGCATCGATGAGGTCACCGGAGGAGGGGACAAGGCTGTTGAAATTAAGAAGAATGCGTTGAAATGGAAAGAGGAATCGAGAAAAGCAGTTCTGGAAGGTGGGCCATCTGATCGGAATATACATGCATTTGTGGACGACATTAAACGCCGGAGAAAAGCTAGTCCCAACATTGTCAGAACCAATAAAGCCGGAGGACTGCCGGAGGTCGATGCCGGTCAGGCTAATCTCATGATTTCGGCAAATGGTAGCCTGTAGAACCCTTACTGTTAGCTTCCATCTACAGCCCTCAAGTTCTAAGTGATAGTATTTGTAAGGGCCCTCCTCAGAGGAAGACTTATATGTATAAGAGAATCTACGCCAAGGGAAATCTAAAGTTAGGTGTTAGACGAACGGCCTGGATTAGTGATATATAGGACATCTTAAAAAATTAGAGGAGTTGCACCATTGTTAGGGTGGTATCGCGCACCATACCAGCATTCCTAAGCTTGGAAATACCAGTTGTATTTTAATCAGTTTTGAAGTTTGGGCATGCCATCAATGTGGCTGCAAAGAAATAAGACTGCTACTTGCAGGGCATATTTAATGAAATACCCAATAGTCCTTGGGTCCAACTTTTTTTCTTGTAGATTATAAATTCTTACTTCAGACGAGCATTCCTAAATGCGCATATGTCGTAAACTTGGTTTCCAACCTTTAAATAACTCAAATGGTGTTTTCGGAATAGCTTTGGTTGAAGCTCGGTTTAATATATACGCTACTGTCTTAAGTGCTTCAATCCACAAGTATTTAAGAAGACTAGAGTTGCTTTGCATACTCCACACCATGTCCAATAATGTTTAGTTTCTTCTTTCTGCCACACCATTCTGGTCTAATGAACCAGGCATGGTGTATTGAGCAACTATCCCATTTTCTTGAAGAAACTTTGTGAACGGACCATGTGCTTGCCCATCCTTTGTGTATCTACCATAATATTCTCTACCTCTATCTGATCACACAATCTTAATTTGCTTTTCGAATTGTTTCTCTACTTCAGCCTTAAAGACCTTAAAGGCATCTAACACTTCGTTCTTGTTGTATAACGGAGATGAAGTACCTCTGACTATGTGAGTCCATGTTAGGACTACATATATCAATATGAATGATCTCCAATATGCCCGAACTCCTATTAGCACCTTTCTTTAACTTGTTGGTCTGCTTTCCCTTAATGCAATCTACACAAGTTTCAAAATCAGTAAAATTAAGAGTATTAAGTACTCCGTCATTTACTAATCTCTTAATTCTTTCTATGAAGATATGTCCCAGTCTCTGGTGCCATAACATAGAGGAATCTTCATTAATAACACGTCTTTTAATGACAGTATGAACATGCATATCGTTATAAGTGGTATCATTTTGCAATTCAATATAGAAAAAATTATCAGACAATATACTATTCCCAACAACATCATATTTATAAAACAAACTAAAAGATGTTTCTGAAAAATTAAAGGAATAACCTAAAGGTACAAGTCTTGAAATTGAAATCAAATTCCTAGAGAAACTTTGAATGTAAAATGTCTTTTCCAAATTCAAAATAAAGCTACTGCTTAGAACTAAACTGCATGTTCCAATAGCCTTCACATGTGAACGCATTTTGTTTCATGAATAAATACCTTGCTCACTTCCCACTGGCTTCCTTAGGTTCGTATACCCTACAAGGTATTTGAAATATGGGTTGTAGAACCAAAATCAATCCACTATGTATTATAAATAACATCAACTATATTGGATTCATAACAAACAAACGAGATTGGATCACCTTTCTCTAACATTTGGTATCAAAGCCTATTCCTTTGCCTAGCAGTTTATAATTTCTGTTTAAGAGAAGCATAATTATTCAAAAATAAACAAAAATTAGTATGTTTTGGATGTGCATACTGTAGATTAGAGCAGGTGTTTGATTCCTCTGCTTAGCAGTTCTGTATTTTCTGTTTGAAAATTATTATGATGGAATTAAACAAATAAAAGGAGAAACTAACATATCAAGTTAAATCTATGTTACCTTAAGGCTGTTCCCACTAATCTTCCATGTGCAATACTACCTTAAGACAATGAGACTATTCAATACTAGATCCTTGAGTGAGGATAACGAAAAATGAAAAGGTATTCAAGTTTGGTTGATTCCATTACAATTGCAGATCACTTTCTAAAACTTCCTGTAAACTTGAATCAAGAATCTCTATTCTATAATATCTAATATCTGAATCCAGATCTCAAGCACCATAGGAAGCTAGATTTTCCACGGCATATCATGCTTTAACTTGAGGAACAATATGTAGAAGCAAAATGTCATCTTCCTTTAACTGTGTCAAAAGGCTTCACTAGAGACAGGCATCATTCAAATTGCTTTAATGATGAAGATGCCATGTTGTGTGAAAAGTTTTTTCTTTAAATATTTGGGTCTTGGTCATTGTTTAACTTACAAGACCCACAACGCCATGGTCCCTCTTCCCTATTTGTTTTTGCCTATTCGGCGCAACAAACTTGAAAAAAATAGATCAATGCCTATCCAATCACCGGCAAAGGGTAGCTCCATCTATCATCCTTTTCTGCACCACAAGATGCACCTGACCGACATGGCCACCTAATGTGGCTGGCTATGCCCTATCCTCTCTCTCTATAGCTATTTGCTTTCCCAACCAACATGCTGGATTTCCTTGATGCCTATGTTTCTTATGGGATTATCTCACTTGTCGTAAAACTGTAGTGATATTTTACAACATCAAATCCATCACCAATGAAGATTTGGACAATGGTTGGTTTTGGTAAATTTTATTTTGTGCATAATATATTATGAATATTCAATTGCTGATTAATTATGGGAATATATAGGAATGCATAAAATGTTATACTTTTAATTATAGTCAAATTATGCAATAGATAATTATTCTCATAATTTTTGCTAAAATAATGTCTAGTGTTCCATATAATTTTATTTAGTTAGAGATTAGCCACAACATGTTTAATGAAATAAAATTATATTATGCTAAGTTAAGGGTCACATAAGGAATTATAGACATTAGTTGAAATTAATTATACTTAATATAATAAATTTTATCCCACAAAATTTTTTATTATATTTATATAATTAATTAGAATAAAGTATTAAATTATTTTTCATAATTTACCCATAGGAATTATGGATTATAATTTAATAGTTTTATCATAAAGTTCAAGATAGAATATCAAATTATTTTTTAATATTCTCACAAATTTGTGAATTAAGTACATAATTTGATAATTCTGTCATATGATTACATGAATCTACCTAAATTAAAAATTTAGCCCATAGGAAATTTTTATGTCATTAGATTCATTTTTTGCATGATTTACATTAGTAAAGCATAAAATTCATCTATGCCTCAATTAACATGAGCATTTTTAATTTTATACAGCTGTACAACCTGCAAATTTCTCTAATATTCGTTGTGATATTCCCGAACTGAAGGTTAATAACTATAAAGTATGGAATGAGAGAATTCTCCTCCATCTGGGGTGGATAGACATTGATTATGCTATTAGGAAAAATGAACCACCTACAGTTACTACTACCAGCACTTTAGAACAGATTGTGCTTTATGAATGATGTGAGTGATCTAATCACCTAAGTGTAATGTCCATAAAGACTAAAATATTTGCTGGCATACGTGGTTTAGTCGATCAGCATGAAAAGGTCCATAATTTGCTAAAGGTCATAGATGATCAATTCGTCATTTCAGATAAGGCACTTGCAAGCACCCTAATCATGAAGTTCTCATCCATGAGACTCACCACTGTCAGAGGTGCGTGTGAGTACATCATGCAAATGAGGGACATTGCAGCTCAATTGAAGAATCTCGAGGTTGAGATGTCGAAGTCCTTCCTGGTGCACTATATCTTGAATACTTTCTCACAGCAATACGAACCTTTAAGATTTCCTACAACACACATAAGGACAAATGGTCAATCAATGAACTCTTGATCATGTGCGTTCAAAAGAAACAGAGGTTGGTAATTGAATTGGGAAAAAGTGCAATGCTGACAACACGAGAAAAAGACAAAGCTTAAGTCACTAAAAAGGAAAAAGATAAAATACCTCCCCAAGCTGATATTAAGAAGGAATCGAAGTATTTCTTCTGTAAAAAGAAGGGACATGTGAAGAAGGAATGTGCCAAATTTCAAAAATGGTTTGAGAAGAAAGTTAATCCAATCTCGTTTGTTTGTTATGAATCCAATATGATTGATGTTATTTATAACACATGGTGGATTGATTGTGATTCTACAATCCATATTTCAAATACCTCGCAGGGTATGTGACACTTAAAGAAGCTAGTGGGAAGATAGAAAGGAATCTATTCAGGAAACAAGATACGTTCACGTGGAGGCTATTGGAACATGCAGTTTAGCTAGTAGTTTTCTCACTTTAAAAGTATTTGAATCATAATCATTGGCTTTTTAGAGAAAGAAATTAGCAAAAAATTCTAGATTATCCTTAAACCCAATGTAAGTTTTTCTATTTTGACTTGTCCTCCCACCGTGATTGAATGGGAATAAATAAGAAAATCGTTAGATTAACGTAAGAAGGCAGAGACGGCTATATTGCTGGAAGCGAAAGGTATCTAGATATTAAAGTTAGGGAGTGAGTCCAGATAGCATTTCTCCATTTGCAAATAGTTAAATGAAGTGATCTTCTCGCCAATCAGAAGCCGTGTATCATGTGAGGCAACGACAGGACTTGAAGCGGATGTGAAGCCGTGTAAGTTCTCTACGTCACTGCTATCGTCCTACCCTCCCGTTTTGATTAATTTATATATTCATAATAACATCCCCACCTCATCAAATTCTATATATTCATAATAACATCCCCACCTCATCAAATTCTCTCTCTCTCTCTCTCTCTCTCTCTCTCTCCTACACGCTCCAACCATGGGAGAAGAAACACTAGTCCATGTCCTTCTAGTCTCCTTCCCTGGCCAAGGCCACGTTAATCCCTTACTCAGGCTGGCCAAACGCCTTGCTTCAGAAGGTTTCCTAGTCACCTTCTGCACTACTGAATCCCTATCCCAGAAACTGCTTAAATCCAGCCAAAACCCCACTGAAGCAACACCCACCGGAAAAGGCCACTTACGGTTCGAGTTCTTCTCCGACGGCTGGGATTTGACCGATCTCAGGCGAACCGACATGGAAATCTACATGCCGCAGATCAAATCCGCCGGACCCAAATCACTCTCCGGCATCATTTCCCGGCTAGCTGAGGAGGGCCGGCCGGTTTCGTGCCTTGTCAATAACCCCTTCTTACCATGGGTATTAGACGTGGCTGAAGATCTGGGAATTCAGTCCGCAATGCTCTGGGTTCAGTCCGCAGCGGTTTTCGCTGCGTATTACCATTATTTCAACAACACCACGACTTTCCCATCGTCCGACACGCCGGATGTAAGCGTCCACTTACCGGGATTACCGTTACTACAAGCCGATGAAATTCCTAGCTTTTTGCATCCGGCAAATCCTTATCACTGTCTGAATCGAGTGATGACGGAACAGTTCGAGAACGCCTCCAAAGCTTCGTGGGTGTTCGTCGATTCCTTCGAGGAGCTTGAGCGCCCGATTCTCGACTCCATCTCCACTGTCTCTCCTTACAGGCTGACCCCGGTGGGGCCGCTACTCAAGTCCATAGAGAGTGTCGATAACAAAAAAGTAACCGGTGATTTGTGGGAAGTTGCGGATTGTTTGGAGTGGCTCGACGGTCAGAAGACTTCCTCCGTTGTTTATGTATCCTTTGGGAGCGTGGTTGTTCTTCCGAGGGAGCAGATGGAAGAGATAGCCCTCGGGCTAAGGAACAGTGGGAAGCCATTTTTATGGGTGGTGAAGCCGCCCCAGGGATCAACTGAGATGTTGCTGCCGGAGTGGTTTCTGGAGGAAACGTCCGGGATAGGCATGGTGGTGCAGTGGTGTCCACAAGAGAGGGTACTCCTGCACCCTTCTGTTGCCTGTTTTCTGACTCATTGCGGATGGAATTCTAGTATGGAGAGCTTGTCTTGTGGGGTTCCTGTTATTGGGTTTCCTCAGTGGGGTGATCAGGTTACAAATGCTAAGTTTCTGGCTGATGTTTTCGGGGTTGGGGTGCGGCTACGGAAGGATGGTGGGGATGGGAACCTTATGACTGAGAAAGAAGTGGTTAGGTGCATCGATGAGGTCACCGGAGGAGGGGGCAAGGCTGTTGAAATTAAGAAGAATGCGTTGAAATGGAAAGAGGAATCGAGAAAAGCAGTTCTGGAAGGTGGGTCATCTGATCGGAATATACAAGCATTTGTGGACGACATTAAACGCCGGAGAAAAGCTAGTCCCAACATTGTCAGAACCAATAAAGCAGGACTGCCGGAGGTCGATGCCGGTCAGGCTAATCCAATGGTTTCGGCAAATGGTAGCCTGTAGAACCCTTACTGTTAGCTTCCATCTACAGCCCTCAAGTTCTAAGTGGCAAGTATCTGGAAGGGCCCTCCTCTGAGGAAGACTTACTATGTATAAGAGAATCTACGCCAAGAGAAATCTAAAGCTAGGTGTTAGAGGAACGGCCTGGATTAATGATATACAGGACCATCTTAAAAAATTAGAGTTGCGCCATTGTTAGGGTGGTATTGCGCACCATACCAGCATTCCTGAGCTTGGAAATACCAGTTCCATTTTAATCAGTTTGAAGTTCGGGCATGCCATCAATGTGGCTGCAAAGAAATAAGGCTGCTACTTGCAGGGCACCACAAGGACGCCAAAAATCATTTTGTTTGATCTGACTTGTTTAGCCTGTGTATCAAAATTCACCCCCCTAGGAGCTTTCTAGCCGGCAGTGTTTTTTGTTAAAATTTTCAATGAATATGATCTAAAAACATGAAAAAAAAGGCATGATCCAATCATCCAACGGTCTTGAAATTTGATCTCTAGCCAACATGACGATGAATTAGATTATCCAAAGGACGGCCTGAGCTAGATTGGTCCTTTTCCATGACCGGAATGCACTTTGAAATGATTTTCTTCTTTTTTTTTATGCTATTGATGTTATTAAGGCGAGCCTTAGTCATCATGTAGCCTTAAAGTCAAGGGTTCAAGGCATATAAATAGTCCAAAAATATAAGATATAGCTTAGTACTATAGACTCTTGTAATTGGCCTCTTTTTCGAACCTTGCACGTGCAAGAGCTTTGTGCACCGAAAATATTACAATCACAAAATAGTAGTAAATAGCTGTAGCTTTAAGTAGACTCGTTCTTTTTACGATCCGAACCATTTAATATTTTTAATATCTTGCTTTTGACTAGATGATCATACTCTGGAAGGTAGCCATGACTTTGTTTAGTTGAAAAATGGACGTTGAAATTGTTTGTCTTGTATTTTACGATTTAAGGCAGCAGCTGTTAGAATCTCTGGAGCATGACCTATTTAAGTCAAGAACTTGAGCTTTCATATTTAATGAGGGACGCATGTATCATTATCTTTATTTAATGAAATTTGCATTAAATGGGTATGGTTTGACATGAAAAGTATGATCCAGCAGAAAGGAAATGGACTGCTGTGGGCCTTCTCCGGATGAGCCATGCACCACGGACGCCCATATTAACGGCCATAATTTGACGTGGAAAGCATGGTTAGAGCCATCTGATGGGACTGCTCTGGATATGGCCATGCAGCAAGTTGCACGGCATCAGAAAAAACCTCCACATTTCAACAAAAAATGAAAAAAGAAAACCTCCACAAAGCAAAGGTTTATAATTGGCCAGCGAGGAATGCTGGTGAAGGGAAGTATTGGCGCAACAGTAAAAGTTGTTGCCATTTGATTTTGAGGTCACCAGTTTAAAGTGTAGAATCAGCCTCTTGCAAAATGTAATGTAAGGCCATTTACTATAGGTCATTGTGGCCTGCCCCTTCCCCAAACCCTGCATAAATAGGAGCTTCGTGCACCGACACTACCCTTTTTAGGGAGCAATGATGGTATAGAGCGCAACAACACCCTGATACTAGTAGAATTACTTCACTTTTACATGACGCCTCACGTAACATTGATCCATGCTGCTGATCTTCTTTTCTAACTTTGGATGTCTATTAGTGCAGAAGTCTCCCCTAAAGATCAATTTTAGCATCCAAAAAATGGTGCTTTCATCTTGCAACACATTGATGATTAGAATCTTTCCATAATCAACCGCTTACATTCAATGAACTAATATGTAATTTGTTGGATACTATTTGACTCCCTTTTAATATGAATTTTCAGCCATGAGATATTCAAATGGCTTCTAAGCTCTAGAAGAAGAATTGAAAATTAATTGTTAAAAGCACCTAAAAGGCTCGGATCAACAAAAGTGGCATCTCATGCTGGTCTTCTGTCACAGCATGCCTCTTGCACCTCCTTTTTTTTAATCATCAACATAACATGAGTTAATGCTAAATTGACCTTATTATGGGGTGTAGCCTAGCGATTACATTTTATAAAATGACGCTTACTGATATATATTCATTTTGTCTCTTTATATTTAAATAATTTACATATAAAAAATTATATAAATTGGATGACTCTAGCATCTGAAAAAACATATAAAATATAATGCTTAGAAATTAACAATTAAAAAAATTAACATAATGACTAAAATAATCTAGATAGCGTGCTTTTTTAACTATAAGACATCTAAATCTAGAGCAATGAGATGTACAAGCTTGATCATTGAAAGGTAAGCCTTGTAAAATGTGCTCAGCACACGTCAGTCTAGCATTCTTCGCATAATTTTGTGGTTGAAAGGCTGATAAACACACAAGTCTATTCAAGTTTGATGACTGCATTTGGATGGGTTGTTGGCAGTTATCCTTGGTCTGCTTTGTATTGGCGCATATAAATATTCATTACTGGTGTAGGACAAGGTGGGTGGTGGTCCAAGAGGAGAAAGAAAAGTAGGATTTTGTTTACTGCATGGTAAGTTTAGCTTTGTTCTCTTGTTTCTCGACTGTGTATAAAAGTCAGAAAGGAAGGCTTGCATTATGTACCAATTCTCTCGGCCTTTCTGTACTCTTAAGTTTTGTGGTTGGCATTGTGCACACAATATTGGACTGTGGCAAGGGATGGAGACGTGTTGAGAACATGGGCACATGAATGACTTATCAACTGTTTAACCAATCAGGAAAAAGGCTTGTCTCCAACTGTATTAGAAATGCTTGTGGAATACTGTATGGTGGGGCTCACACATTATTGGTCCATCCCATTCACCCGAATCCCTACGTTTGTATATATAGTGAACAAAAAGTCACTGAAAAAAGACAATTCTAGCATTCAAAATTGGGTTCTAGACGGTGGAGGTGCATGTATAATATTCTCCAAAAGAGGAGAAGCTACGTACGGGTCACGTTCCTCTAATTTTTTAGCGTTATAATCTCAACTAGTCGAAGGGGAGTCCTGGTATAATGGTAAAAGTTTGTTGTCGCATGACTTTGAAGTCACAATTTCTCGGCTTGGAAACAGTCTCTTACAAAAATACAAAGTAAGACTGCATATTATAAATTCTTATGGTCTACTCCTTCCCTGAACCCTGTACAAGCAAAAGCTTCGTGTGCCAAGGCTGCCTTTTCTAATCTCAACTAGTCTGTGTCTCTAGGGTGAGCCGAATTCTAGAAAAATTCTATTTTATTAGCACTATCGACGCTTCAACGGAAGATGCACACCTTAGAATTCAAGTTGAGCCAGATTTTGTGTTCCCACCATCTTAAGAGAGGGTAGCGTGTCGCAACATCTGCTACTAGATAGTGTTTCACATTCTACGAACCAAAACAAAATTTTAATGCTAAGATGCCATATTTCCTATTTTTTAGTTACTATAAATATAAAGAAATGCTCTTGCACCGTAGAAAATAAGTTCTAGGTTGATCAAATTTATTCATTTTATTTCTCTAACTTTAGATGATTAGTTGAAACAAAATGTCCTTCCGTACATATTCTTGTACAGTCAGAGGGGGTCGATTCCTTGAAAGATAAAAAAAGGGCAGCCCTGGTGCACAAAGCTCCTGCCTATGAGAGGTTCAGGGAAGGGGCGGACCACAAGGGCCTAAAGTACACAGTCTTACCTTGCATTTTGCAAGGGGCTGTTTCCACACCTTGAACCCGTGACTTCAAGATCACACAACGACAACTTTTACCGTTGCATCAAGGTTCCCCTTCTCCTTGAAAGATGGTATCAGTAAATGAAAAACTACTACAAATTGGAGGAGGGTAAAATATGAAAAGTGAGCCTTAATTTACAAAAACTAGTTAAAGAAACAAGTAGAAATCACATGTTTTGGACGTTAAAAGTCATCCATTCATGGTGGTGTTTAGTATACAATAAGTGTCAAAGAAATTAGATGAAGAAGGGTAATATGGGGGGGAGCAACAGTCTAACTTGTGCCCTAAAGTATAGCACTCAAGATTTCTCATAAATTTAAAGGTAGGTGAGTCGGATAAACGGCATGGATCAAGAATACGACCGCACACAAAAACTCCTGGAGGGTCAAGCTACAATTATTTGAATAATTGTATCCACATTTGGAAGGGAGAGGCCCAAGTTTTGGTTAATTGCACCTCAGAGGTCGAATGGATGGGGATTCACAAACCGGCACAACAGGATTCATTAGCATTGTTCAATGCGCAATTTGCAGGCCAAGTAACAAAACCCAAAGAGAAGCAGTAAGGAAGCAAATGTATATCAAAAATTGATTTTTCTACACCCATGTTTTGATAGTAAAAACACCTTGCTGAAAACATACACCATTTCATCTCACCCAAAACATAAAATTTGTATAATATACAGCAGGCAAAAGAAAGATCTAAAGACAATAACATGCAATAGAAAAGATCATGTTCACAGAGCACTTGGGGCATGTTTAGAAGGACTAGCAGCTCAACTCCACAGCTTTCTCAAACCTTTCTTCTAAGAAGGCAGCATAACTCTGCTGCTGCCAGTCCCAAGCTAAGATAAAGGAGGAGGGTTTTGCATCAAATGCCAGCTGGCAAGTAAAACCATTGGCAAAACCCATGCTTGAATAGATTTTTCACATTCGCTTAGGCTAGGGCATTCCCAGTAAGCGATGCACTACATCGAATCCCATATGCAATGAAAAATGAACAAGAGTTGCTAGGGCATTGCCCAGAAATGACATGCTGCATCAAATCCTGAGTGCAATGAAAAATAGTCGAGGCCTACTAGAGCATTCCCTCTAAAGGGATGTGCTACATCATAATCCAACTACAGCAAAAAGTATGCATGAGTTCACACACTGTTTAGGAAGTGCGCAGGTAAATAGGTTAGGTCAGGAGAATATGATTCATACCGCCATATGGAATACAAGTATGTTGACATATAAGAGTCTGAAGTTAGTAGATATGATGAAACACATGTGAGTCAACATCGCTTGTATCCGAAGGAGACTAAAACTAGAGATATCAATGAGTATAAGCTCCGGTATATAGAAAGGACAATAATAAAAATGACATAGAAATAGTGGTAGATAAAGAATTAAAAGACAAAGTTGTAGACGTTAAAAGAACCAACGACAGAATTATGCAAATAAATTTGTTCTAGAAGAGAAGATAAATAAATGGCATAAGTACATACACACCACAAGTAGGTTAGAAAATAGAATCAAGAGAAAGTTTTTGGAAGATATGGAGGGAGTCATGCAATGAGTTTTCAACACATAGGGGATATTTATAGGAGTAAACTTTAATGGTTATGTGGGAAAAGAAAATGAATGATATGATAAGGTACATGTAGGGTATGGTATTAGAGAAAGAAATGAGATGGGAGAAGTTATACTCATTCTTTCTTTAGCATATAACCTAACTATAGCAAACACATACTTTAAGAAGAGGGATGAAGACTTACTACCCTTAAAATTGGACTAGATAGAAGCCAAATAGACTTTTTTTTTACTTAGAAATACCGAAAGATCAATGTGTAAGGATTTTAAGTTGATACCCAGTGAGTCTAGCCTCAAAATATAGGTTAATGATTATAAATATATATATATATATATATACACACACACACATATACACATATTAAAATATAAAAGAAAGGAAATAAAGTTAATAGGTGTCTTAAAACTAAGTAGTAAAAGTTAAAAAGGAAGAAGATAGCATCATTTACAAACAAGATAACGGTAAAAAAAAACTAGAATGATGAAACAAAAGTAAACACCATGTAATACTAATATGGTCGAGTGTATTAAGAAAGTGGCAAAAGACGTTCTAACAGCATGTGAAGGTAAAAAGCAAAAGTAAAAGGAACTTAACGGTGGAGTGAAAAAGTGTAAAAAGTTGTTAAAGAAAAATGAGTGTTTCTTAAAATATGGCAGAGTACTAAAAATAAGAAAATTTTGAACAATATAAGAATGTTAAAAAGGTTATCATGACAATAGTAATTGAGGCTAAACTCAAGGCATATGATGATCTCTATAATAAATTAGGATCGAGAAAATATCAAAAAGATATATTTAAAGTCACAAATGTAAGAGAACAAAAGAGTAAGAACTTAGACTGCATTAAGTGTATTAGAAGTGATGACTAAAGAATACTAATCCAAGATGACGAGATCAAACATAGGTGAGAAAGTTATTTTCAAAAGTTGCTAAATGAGAATTAGCATGAGAATATAATGATTGAAAGTACCATAAACCAAATATTATTGGACATTACAGATACAACTATAAGATTAGAATGTGAAAGAGGCCTTAAAACAAGATAAAATCAAGATAAACCTTAAGGAACAATTGTACACGAAAAGAGTTTTGGAAGTATATATAGGAGATATTAAGTAGTTTGGTTAACAAAGTTATTTAACAAGATTGTAAAATTGAAGAAAATGTCGGATGAATTGAGGAAGAGCTTTATTGTACCAATTTATAAGAAAATGTCGGATGAATAGAGAAATATAGAAAGAGGAGCAATGACTTTCATATATTCTTTATTAATTTAAAAAAGCATATAATAGGGTCACTAGAGAGTTAACATTGTGGGTGTTGTACAAGAAAGGTATTTCATATGGGGTATATAGACAAAATTAAGGACATGTATCAGGGAATGGTAACAAATGTTTGGACCATTGTGGGAGAGATTGGTGATTTTCCTATTGCTATAGGATTATATCGACTATCAGCTTTAAGCCTATACCCTTGCACCTCAGTTATAGATAAGTTAACAAAACATTTGCATGAGATAATTCCATGGTGCATGTGATTTTCATATGGTATAGTTTTGATTGATAGGACAATAGATGGTATAAACAAAAAGCTAGAGTTATAGAAAGAGATGCATTACAATCTAAAAGATTTAAAATTAGTTGAACTAAGATAGAGTATATAGAATGCAATTTTAGCAATGAGTGAGCAAGAGCGGAGCACCAATAAAGATTGATAACCAAGAAATCCACCTACAAGAACACTTCTAATACTTTTGATCAATAATTTATGAAAGCAAAGAGATTGAGAAGGATGTTACCAAAAGAATCCAAGCAGAATAGAACAAATGGAGATGCCCCTGTATAGTTTTGTGTCATCAGCCTATGCCACTAAAACTAAAAGAAAAATTTTATAAGATGGCTCTAGGGTTGGCCAATGCTCTATGGATTTGAGTGTTGGACAGTTAAGGAACAACATGCACGTAGAATGAGTGTCGCCTAAATACAAATGTTGAGATGGATAAGTGGCAAGAGAAGAAATGATAAAAATTGAAACACTAGAGGGAGTAGCACCAATTGGTAAGAAGATAAGGAAGATTAAAATCAAATGGTTTGGACATGTCCAACAAATATATAAAAATAGCACCGATTAGAAGGAGTGAGGCTATCAAGTCGAAAGTTCTAAAAGGGTAAAGGGAAGACCCAAAAGAACATGGGTAGAAGCGGATTTAAAAACTTTAGAACTAAATGAAGCCATGACCAAGATTTATGTGATTAATCCCTAATCATGAGAAGGTGTTGATAATGATGACGATGAAGATGATAAGGCAGCATTAGGACTCTAAGGCTACATATACAGCGGTTTCATATCTCCAGATGGTGCCCAAAGGCCAATCACTGGAAACAATTTCAGGACCGTACCGGAAACCAGAGATATCAAATGGTCACATTCTTTGTCAGCTAGAAATCCTTCGTACACAACAGATTTTTTAGCATAAAATGGATTTGAAAAGGGAAAAAGAGAGCAAAAATAATGAGAAGGATACTTGGGCTTCCAAAGAACCTGCTTTGATTTAACATGAGAAACGACCGAAATAGAAGAATCCGAGCAGGAGGAGGATTCTTGAAAGAGAAAGAAGGTTGAGATCAGAAAAGCAAACGAGCAAAGAAAATCCCCAGCCGCAGTTCAAATCATTCAGGGTCTCGACGGATTGGGTCATAAAACATCCCCAACATTCTCTCTGCAACAGTGGTTTTCAGAGGTAGAATACGGTCTCTAAAAGCCCAACGTTTCGTACCGTTAAACTTAATTATGAATGACTATTTTTGCCCTTTCACAAATTAATGGTCTGCTACAGAATGGACCACCAGGGTGCAATTAACAAAAGTTGGGCCCCTTTGTGTGAAACTTTTGAAACATAAGTGTACAAATGGAAGACTTTAAGCCAAGTTTAGGATAGTAAAGTGAAATTCTTCCAATATAAAAAAAGAGACAGCCTCGGTGCACAAAGCTCCCGCCTATGCAGGGTTTGGGGAAGGGGCAGACCAAAAAGGCCTAAAGTACGCAGTCTTACCTTGTATTTTTGTTAGAGGCTATAATATGAGTTATATGAACAGCATGATCCAAAATTGATTATGTAAGATGACAAAAAGGTGAAGTATGCATTTACGCAGGCATTTGGCTTTCTAGTGCAACAAATCAAAGAGCCCAATTTCTTTTACCTTACATTGTCCAAAATTGATTCTGTATGAGAGTGAGTGATAGAAAGATGAAGTATACACTCACATCTTAGGAACGGGCTGCGAGAAAAGGACTGACATGAGAAAAGAAAGGATTTCTCTTTGGCGGCACGAGAGTGTCGTTTAATCAAATCGCCATCATAGTCATCAATAGCTTTTCTCATTTAGGAGTCGGCTAGATAAATTTTTTTCCTCCATTTTTTTTTATTAAATATCATGTCAGCATTTATTTACGAAGTTTTTAAAGCTTTTTTTACCAATAAAAATCACATGTTGATGTGATATACCCGTAATACATGACAAGATGCATTATAAGGCCATCTCAGAAAGTACTTGCTAGGAGAAATGGAAATAATTAATCTTCTTAACCTCGTAGGAGGACATTGTCAATGCAAGTCGCATGAACGCCTGTCACCGCCATTTTCTTATTCATGGTGACAAAATTTTCACAGTTCTGAGACATTTCATTGCATGTAGGCTAGAGACCAAACTGAGTTTCTGTGGATTAAAAATTACACCCATTCATCTTTATTTAATTTTCCAAAAGACCCAAAACAAGTGATTAGAGTCTTACAAATGCATTGTTACCTAATTTCTGTAAAGTTAACAGTATAAACAGCTTAGATATTCCAAAAAAGGCTGCAAAATGCTCCAATATTCGCATTATTGAGAGAGAGAGAGAGAGAGAGAGAGAGAGAGAGAGAGTACAACTTAGAATTGAGTACAACTTAGAATTGCTTTGTATATAGGAAAGCCTAAGGCCCATATTTTGGAAGATCAGATTCATTCAAAATGTTAAGCCCAAATTAAAAGGGGCAGCCCCAGTGCCTGAAGCTCCCACTATGCAGGGTCTAGGAAGGGGCAGACCACAAGGGCCTCAAGTACACAGCCTTACGTTGCATTTGCAAGAGGCTGTTTCCATGCCTTGAACCCGTGACCTCCAGGTCACAATTTGGATCACTAATATGTTAAAAATCTCATCCAGTAATTATCCCTATCAAACTATGCTATTTTTAATCTGATTTTCTCCCTGACAAGTAGCAGTTTGCTTAGAATAAAGTGCAGTATCAAGGACGCTTTAGATACATGCCAATCAGTTCCTGAGTTGATCAGGAATGCCAGAGATATAAGTGGAACTGAGCGAACAATATTATCCCACCCTTTACCGGCCCTACAGCATACATGTTTTGAGGCTGCCAAACCAACAAGTAACCCGTTCTGTGTGCTTGAACAATGTCCAAGCCATGCCAAAGAAAAAAAAAATTGTTTCAGATCAAATCGTCAGATACTACAACCCTCAACATAGATGCATATCAGAAAATATAGGCATACAACAAGGGAGGCCAGCTATTCACTGCCAACTGAATTCAATTAGAAATTTTAACCAGCTGCAGATCAAGCCTGTTCAGAAAAAAATTGGACCAGCACCATGGCACTCATTGAAATCACTTATTGATGAACATGACTAACACTTGAAAGTAGAAAGATACGATGGCCTATAGTTTCAGTATACGGTGTTCACCCAAAAAAATGTATCAGATAGGATGAACGAATATCATAGACTCCAAGGATTTTCCTTCCCCTTAATTGGCAATTTAGTTACTACAGCTACCTTCTGCGTGTCTATATAATGTCCCAAGTGATGAGTAGCTAGAACGGATATCAGATGGGAGCTTTTTCACGCTCTCCTCATTCTTTGTGTGGGTTGGCATCCATTGGGAAGAATTGCTTGGCATATCTGTCCGCTTTCACACCAGACCTATGGTCATAGTACTCAACAACTGCAGCTCCAGCTAAAGCTGCCAGGGTAAGTGCCTGGGCGTGTAACCTAAGAAGACATTTAGAATGAAAAGAATTAGATACAGGCCACAGATGAGATGCATGCTTGACAATTTAGTAGAAATGGCAGATGGTAAAGAATAGAAGTTACCGATTCTATTTCCACACATTAGAAAGACCTTGCCATTACAAAGTTACATTAAAAACTCTGGTCAGACAGCCAGCCCCAGCCCTCTTTACCCAGAGATGCAATCCTCTTCAAGAAGTGAAGATTTGGCTTCGAGTATCTTAAACAAGAATAATTTCATCATACCCAACAGGATCTAAGAGAGTCGTGCAAATGTATCATAGCAATTAAGAGGGATTAAGGTTTTTCATGAAGTAAACTTCAGAAAATTATATTTACGTAATATTATATATCAGTGGCAACTCCACCACTGCTGGTCCCAAGCCCAGATGAAGGAGGAAGGTTTTGCGTCAAGTACCAGTTGACAAGTAAAACCTGTGGCAAATCCTATGCATGAATCAATTTTGAACATTCCCCCATGCTAGGGCGTTCCCTGTAAGCGATGATGCATCAGATCCTAAATGCAATGGAAAATGGACAAAGGCTGTTAGGGTATTCCCCCAGAAGTGACACACTGCATCAAATCCCAAGTATAGTGGAAAATAGGCAAAGGCTGCCAAAGTGTTCTTTCGAAAGCAATGCACTGTATCAGAACCCAGGTGCAGTGGATAGTATACATAAGTTTCTACACCGTTGAGGAAGTGCGCAAGTAAATAAGCTAAGTTAGGAGAACAAGATTCGTATCACTACATAGAATTAGGCATATTGACATGTAAGAGTCTAGAGTTGGTGGATACAATGAAACGTAAGGGAGTCAACATTACTTATATCTAAGGAACCAAGTGAAAGGGGCTAAAACTAGAGAAATTGATAGATATAAGCTCTATACATAGGAAAGGACAATAACAGACACGACGTAGGACTGTGGTATATAAAAAATTAAAGGATAAAGTTGTAGAGATTAAACGAACTAGTGATATAATTATCCTAATAGAACTTGTTCTAGGAGAGAAGATCATAAATGTTATAAGTGCATATGCACCACAAGTAAAGTTGGAAAATTGAATAGAAAAAAAGTTCTAGGAAAATAAGGAAGGAATCCTACAAGACATTCCCCATACAAAGGGGATATTTATAAGAGCAGATTTTAATGGTCATGTAGGAAAAGAAAAAGAATGATATCATAAGGTACATGGAGGGTATAGTATTAGAGAAAGAAATGAGATGAGGGAAGCTATACTAGATTTTGTCTTAGTATATAACCTAGCTATAGCAAATACATACTTTAAGAAAAAGGATGAACACTCATTGACATTTAAAAGTAGACCACATAAAAGCCAAATAGAATTTTTTGTACTTAGGAATATTAAAGATTAATGTGTAAGGATTGTAAGGTGATATCCAGTGAAAGTCTAATCTCACAACATAGATTAATTGTGATGAATATTTACATAAAAGTATAGAAACAAGAAAATGAACTTGATAGGTGTCCAAAAGCTACATGGTGGAATTTAAAAGGAAAGAAAATAGCATCATTTATAAATAAGTTGATGGTAGAAGAAAACTAGAATAATAAAACAGAAGCAAGCACCATATGGACTCATACAACCATGTCCATTAAGAAAGTGGCAAAAGATGTCCAAAGAGTATGTAAAGGTAAAAGTGGCAAAAAATGTCCTAAGAGTATCTAAAGGTAAAATACAACCAACAAAGGAAACTTGGTAGTGTAGTGAAAAAGTGCAAAAAGTTATTAAAGGAAAACATATATGCTTTTAAGAATAGTAGAGGACTAAAAATAACGAAAACTTTCAGCAATATAAGAATGCTAAAAGGATTGCTAAAAGAGTAGTAAATGAAGCTAAACTCAAGGCATACGATGATCTCTATAATAAATTAGGATCAAGAGAATGTAAGCAAGATGTGTTTAAACTCACAAGAGTATTGGGAAAGGAAGAGTAAGAACTTAGATCACATTAAGTATATTAGAAATGATGACCAAAGAGCACCAGTCAAAGATGATGAGATCAAATAAAGATGAAAAAGTTACTTCCAAAAATTGATAACTGACAATTACCCTAAGAATATAAGGATTGGAAGTACCATAAACCCAAATAACATTGGACATTATATAGATATAGGCGTAGGATTAGAATACCTAAAGTGAAGAGGCCTTGAAAAAGACAAAATTAGGAAAGCCCCGTGGCCCGATGGTAAACTAATAGAGGTTTGAAAGTACGTAGAAAATACTAGAGTAGTTTGGTTGACAAAGTTAGTTTAACAATATTGGAAAATCAAAGAATGCCAGATGAATGGAGGAAGAGAATAAAGGAGACATAGAGTTGTACTAATTATCAGGGGATCAAACTTACGAGCCATACCATGAAACTTTTTGAAAGAGTGATGAAGAACAGGCTACGACATGAGACAGGTGTATGGAGAACCAATTTTGTTTTATGCGTGGGAGGTCTACCATGGAAGCTTGCTCAGGTAGTTGATAGAAAAATATAAGGAGATGAGGATGTACCTCCACATGGTCTTTATTTACTTAGAAAAAGCTTATGATAGAGTCCCTAGAGATTTAATATGGTAGGTGTTGGGCGAGAGAGATTTCAAGGGGACATATTGACATAATTAATGATATGTATGAGAGAGTAATAACAAATGTTAGGAACACTAATAAAGAGACTGGTGATTTTCCCATCACTATAGGATTGCACCAATGATCGACATTGGGCTTGTACCTTTTCACGTTGGTTATTTATGAGTTAATAAAACATCTAGACAAGGAGATTTGATGATGCATGTTATTTACAGATAATATATTTTTGATTGATAGGACAAGGGAAAAAATAAATAAATAAATAAAGCTAGAGTTATGGAGAGATGCATTAGAATATAAATGAGTTAAAATTAACCGACCTAAACTAGAGTATATGGAATGCAATTTTAGCAAGGAGAAGAGCAAGAGTAGAGCACTAGTAAAGATTGATAATGAAGAAGCCCCCTAGAAGAACACTTCTGATACTTGGGACCGATAATTCATGAGAGCAGAGAGATTGAGGGGGAGGTTACCCAGAGAATCCAAGTAGGCTGAAACAAATGAAGATACACCGCATTTTTTTGTGATCAAAGGGTGCCACTCAAATTGAAAGAAAAATTATATAGGATGGCTATAAGATTGGCTATGCTCTATGGATCACAATGTTAGGCAATTAAGGAACAACATGTACATAGGATGAGTGTCGCCTAAATACATGTTGAGATAGATGAGTGGCAAGACAAGAAATGATAGAATTAGAAATGAAAATATTAGAGAAAACTTAGGAGTAACACCAATAGATAACAAGATGAGGAGCATTAGACTTACATGATTTGGACATGTCCAACGAAGACAAAGATGGCACCGATTAGGAATGAGGCAATCAAAGTCGGAAGGTTCTAAATGGGCAAGGGGAAGGCCCAAAAGAACATGAATAGAAGTGTTGAGAAAAAATTTAAAAACTCTGGGACTAAATGAAGCCATGCCACAATAAAGGAGAATGGAGGACAAGATTCATGTGACCAACCCCTAATCAAGATAAGGACTTAATGATGATGATGATGATGATGATCATATATTAGTGGCTCAATGAGCATGGTCAACCAAAGATTGAAGAGCATCCTTTAGTGCTCTGGCCAAATCTCAAAAATTTAGAGATCATTGGCATATGTATGATATAATGGTTATTGGATCTCAAACAAGACAAGAATGTTGAAAGTTGTTCACCTACATGCAGAACAAAATCTAAACATTGTTTTGATGTCATTCAAAGAGATGCGAACCAAAAAATAATTAAACAGTCACTTTAGTCACATCAAATACAATGGTTGAAGGCCCCAGTGAATACTCCTTTTTCCTACAGTCATAGGCTGAGGTAGCTTTTTTATGACCTTATCACCATTTGACAGGTTAATTCCACTCATGGGCTTGCTGATTAAGTAAATCAACATAGCTTAGCCACCCAAGGGAGAAAGACTTCAACGTACTTCGCATATCTATTTGTGATGGTGCATATGCATGACAAGATCGATCATCTTTGTAGACATGGAAATATCTAAGCCCTATATCCTGAGATCAAAGAATAAGCAAGTTCTAAGTTTACAAAAATATCCTTAAAAGTACCCACACAAATGGATGCATGATGTGATCACACTAATTCCATGTTATCTTATTACTAGCAGCAATCATTGTTTTTTTTTTTTTTTTCTTGAATATTAGAAGTAATGATTGTTACATTTGAAATCAGTTTTTTGCCGCATTTACACTAGTACTACACAATTCACAAGGCAAATCCTATTTCAAGAAGATCATTGACCCATGTAGCCACTAGTTAATCTAACAACACTGTTGATTTTATGAACATTTCAGTAACACAGGGGAATCCTATATACTTCAGCCACTTCAGATTCTTCTGGCCCAAGTACTCCACATTCTCTGAGGAAGAATTGGGCCTTAATGTCTTTTTTGAAGTATTCCCATGTAGTATGCTAAAGCAACCATCAATTATATTACTGTACCTCTGTCTCCACCATAACATTATATAGTCAATAAGATATAGTTTAGCCATATCCACCTTCATGGTCTCCTCAAATATCTTACCAGCTTTGAAATATTGCTCCATTTGCTATAAAAAAATTTCTAGATCCTTAGCACCGTGGGTTGCTTTGTAGCTATTAGGTTTTTGGATCTTAATTTTTGGAGTAAAATCCTTTAGTCCAAGTCCTCCCTCACTAGCTACAATGTTCTCAAGTAGGGCTAACCGAATCTTTACATCTTCTAGCCCGACTACTTTCTCATGTAGATCGGCTATCTCGCCTTCCATAATCTCAAGGCAATCAAATGTGCACTCTACCCTTTCAGTGGTCTTCGCATCCATATATGTAAACACCTTGACTATACTTTGCATGTCGGCCTTAAAACCATGCAAGGTATCCAAGAAGGCACCAAACTTCACCAAACAATTAGATAAAGTCTGTTCCAACTTACAGAACCATGCCTCCAACATAATGAGACAAGCATCCTAAGTCAACTCCCATAATGGTTCTCTGAACTTCTCCCTCCTAACTTTTGTTGAACCTCCACAGGCATGTTGATCACTCCTGGCACACTTGCCATGATGCTATCACGAGATTCTCACAATCCTCAATAAGCAACTCCCAACTCGAATCACTCTAATACTAACTGCACCTAACCTTGTTCCAATAACAACTATCAAGGGATTGCAATTTTCCTTGCCTAATTATTCGACACTTGTGCACAACTCCTTTGCAAAGCAAAAGTCTACCTTCAACCCCTCACTCTCACTTGTTAAGGCTACACTCATTCACCCTCTAGAGTAATGTGAGAACTCAAGAGAACTTAAAAAGAAACTGTTACTCAAATGAAACTTGTTATTCCTTACTTGAGTTACTTCAAATGAGTTGTTTTACAAATGAGGAGCTACGCCCTATTTATAATTGCTCATCTACATCCACCTCCTCAATAGATGGTTAGAATTATTACATGTCTCACTATACCAGCGATCCACATTATCTTCTAAAACCTTCCTACAAAATCTAACTTCTATCATATTCTAAAGTCATATGGAATATCTAGATATTTTCAAAGATATTTCTAAAAACTAAATATTCTAGAATCAGGCCTTATCCACAAATTCATGAACACGGACCTAAGTCTCGTCATATCCATGGGTTATTAGGCCTCCTCTAGAGTTTGTGGACTTTGGTCACAGACTTCGCACCATATGATCAAAGCCATTTGGCAAGATACTAACAATTCACTCTATGAGACCTCACCTATAAATAGAGAATGAGTCTCCATTTGTAGTTAAGTAAACAATTTGTGAAGAAGTAAGAGCAATAGAGAGTTTTCTTCCTTATCCCACTTGTTTTATTTAACTTCTCTTGCAAAGTTCCCTTCCCTTCCTTTCAAGCTTCCTAGAGTCAAGATGAACTTAGCCTTAGTTTCTTGAGCGCATTGCAAGACTAAGTGCGGCACAGGCTTGGTTTAGAAGAGTCATCCTATGACAAGTGGTATCAGATCTAGTTACCTTAGCGTGCCCTACAACAGTCCGCATCATGGCTTCTTCCAAGGTACCCACATCAATTCAAAAGCTGCCCTTAAGTCTAAGGCACGGAGCCAGTCAAAAGACATCATATCAGCCATGGAGAATAGACTTGTCAAAGTGGAGCTAACAGTGGCAAATCTAAGGGATTGATCTTAGGATGATAAGGAGCACATTGAGAAACTCAAGTCCACAAATCAATAGTTTCATGAGAATGCCCTTAATGACATTAGTGAAGCAACATATGCTTCCATCAAGAGGACTGATCATTTGGAAGCCCTTGTTGAAGCTCTAAGGAGAAAAGTCATGCAACTAAATGGTAACCTCACTTACCAACAAAGCAACCAGCGTAGTGGTAGCGATCCAATTAGCGAGTAGGTTGGAGGTATCCCAACCAAAGAGCTATGCAGGAAAAAGGTCTGCAAAGGACTCAACAACTTCTTATGGTGAATGGAACATATTCACGAATGGATTTCGTATGCTTTAGCCACTTCAGATTCTTCCAGGCCAAGTACTCCACATTTTCTGGGAACAACTGGGCCTTGATGTCTTTTTTGAAGTCTTCTCATGTAACTATGGTACAGTGACCGTCAATTATATCACTATACTCCGTCTCTACCATAGCATTGGATCACTGGTGAGATACATTGTAACCATATCCACCTTCATTACCTCCTCAGAAATCTTAGCAACTTTGAAGTACTGCTCTGTTTGCCACAAAAAAAATCTAATTCCTTGGCACCGCAGGTTCCCTTATAGCCATTGGGCTATAAGATCTTGACCTTAGAAGTAAAATCCTTTAGTTCAAGTCCTACCCCGCTAGCTACGGCCTTTTCCGTTAAGGCTAACTAACTCTTCACATCTTCTAGTCCAACTACCTCTTTATGTAGACTAGATATCTCTCCTTCCGTAGTCTCAAGGCAAACAGACATGCACTACACCTTCCTAGTGGTCTTAACATCCATATACTTAAACACCTCAACCGTCCTTTGCATGTTGGTCTTAAGATTATGCAAGGCATCCATGAAGGAACCACACTTCTCCAAACAATTAGATAGAGTTTACTCGAACTTACTGAACTGAGCTTCAAAAGTAGTGAGACAGGCATCCAAAGCCAACTCCGATGATGGATCTCTGGACTTCTCCCTCTTTGACTTCTGTTGAACCTCCACATGCATCTTAGTCACTCCTGATCACTTGTCATCCTCAATAAGCAAGTCCTAATTCGAACCACTCTGATACCATTTGTGCCTAGCCTTGCTCTAATACCAACTGTTACAGGGTTGAAATTTCCCTTGCCTAACCCATGTGGCACTTGTGCACAACTCCTTTGCAATGCACATTAATGTCACAGACTTATGTTGCGAAGCCTATGACCAAGGCCTACAAACTCTAGGAGAAGCCTATGCAGTTCGTGGATGCGACATAAGAGACTTAGGCCCGTGTTACTGAATTTGTCAAATAAGGCCTCATTCTAAAAACCTAGTTTCTAGAAATGTCCCTAAAAATTTTAGATGTTCCATATGACTTTAGAAGATGGTAGAATTCAAATATTTTGTAGGATGGTTCCAAAAATGATCTGAAGCATTGGTCAAATGAGACATATAATAATCCTAACCATCCATTGAGGAGGTGGATAGAGGTGAGCAATTATACATAGGCTGTAACTCTTCATCTATAACTCAACTCATTGTAAGCAACTCAAGTGAGGACTAACAAGTTCTCTTTGAGTAAGTCCCTTTATGTAGGGGTGGCAAAATATGACACCACACGATAACATGACTCAAAACCGACATGAATTTAGTAGGTTAGGGTCGAGTCTTATTGTGTTTGTGTCATTTTCAGGTCAACCCGAAAATGACACGCCAAAAATCGTGTCGTGTTCAGGTCAATCAATGTTGACCCGTCATGTTGACCTGTTTGACACACAACCTATTAATTCGTTGTGTTGACCCATCTAACCCGCAACCTATTAACCAATATGGTTGAAAATATATGATGGTTTTTCAAAAACAATCCTATATTATAATAGTAATATAGGACGGTTTTTCAAAAACCGTCCTATATTACTATTATAATATAGGATTGTTTTTGAAAAACCATCTTATATTTTTATGGTTTTTAAAAAACCATCAATATATAGGACGGTTATTGAAAAACCATCTTATATTACTAAAACAGAATGGTTTTTCAATATTACCAGTCCTATATTTTTATGGTTTTTAAAAAACCATCAATATACAGGACAATTTTTGAAAAACCGTCCTATATTACCCGTCCTATATTTTTATGGTTTTTAAAAAACCATCAATATAAGATGATTTTCAAAAACTGTCATATAAGATGGTTTTTGAAAACCGGTCCTATATTCTTATGGTTTTTGAAAAACCTTCAATATTGGACGAGTTTTCAAAAACCATCCTATATTGATACTCCTATACTCTATGTATGACAGTTTTTGAAAACCAATCATATATTATTACGATTTTCTAAAAACCCTCAATCTAGGATGGGTTTTCAAAAACCATCCTATACTCTTATAGGAATATAGGACGGGTTTTGAAAACCGGTCCTATATTTTTATGACTTTTGAAAGCCATCAATATATGACAGGTTATCTAAAACCGTCCTATATTTTTATGGTTTTTGAAAAACTAACCGCCTATATTCTTATACGAAAAACCGTCCTATATTAGTTATTTTACATTCATGTAATCGTGTTACACGAGTCATGTCGTGTCAACTCGTTTAATAATCATGTCGTGTTCGAGTCACAAGTTCTTGACCCGATTATTAAGCGGGTCATGTTCGTGTTGACCCATATACTATGATGGGTCGTCTTGACACAAACACGATCAGGCCTACCTTTATGAGTTCTCTTAAGTTCTCCTATTGCTTCTGTGGGTGAGTGTATCCCTATCAAGTAAGAGTGAGGAGTGGGAAGCTGACTTGTGCTTTGCAAAGGAGTTATGCACAGGTGCCACAAGGGTAAAGTAAAGGAAATTACAACCACGTGACAACATGCTCAACCTCCCAGATCCACACATAAAGAGTTTAAGTTCCATCAACCTCCAAACCAATACCCACAATTTCCCCAAATTCATTCCAACTTTTATAGCACACAATAGGACATACTACACATTACCCACCAACTCCAAAGATCACTAGGGTATTTGCGTCTTTTGTGTTCGAGATTAGTGTTCTTAATGTCCTCAATATAGTAAACACTAAAATCAACCAAAACCATATGCCTTTTCTATATCAGAATTTGTTCCTAAGAATCTCCTTCAGACACAAACCATGGAAACTTCCAATCCCAATTGGCACAAACTATATGTCAGATCTCTTCATCCTTAAAATTCCCACACATGTCAAACTCTTAATTCACTCCTTTCAAACTATGCAAACTGCAACCCCCAATAAGCATTTCAATTCAACTCCCCACATTTCATTTGTGTTAGCAAAATCAAGCCCCAAATTGTTTAACAATTCAAACCTCCCATAACTTCAAGATTTTCTAAGACAAGCCAAATCAAGTGAATAAATAATGTAATTTTGCTGTCAAAGCATCTTTTTAAAGCATAACCAGTAAAATTAATCAGGAATTCACCACAAACGCCTTCTCTACTCAAAAACTGTTAACACAGATTCCCATGCAAATCACCAAGCTTTCAAGATAAACATGCACAAACGGGACAGCTTTACCTCATTTCACTTTAAGCTCAAAACCCATCAAAATCCAAAGACGAAGCACTCAACCTTAAGTACACATTATTGAACTAAAAAATATTGCCATCTGCATGGCTTCCCAATGAAATTATCATTCCTAAATTATAATCTAAACATAAACCATCAACTCCATATAAGCTCCAATAGTATCAAGCTTAACCTTGAACATGGAGTATCTTTCAAATTAGAACTCCCAAATGGGTTAATCTCCAGTACCTTCTTTCTGTTTGAACCATTTCCAAATGCCCTGGCACCACTCACCCCGATTATGGATGCATGCACAAAACAAATACAGGAAATGAAATGGCATCAACACATGCAATACATAAAAATTTGCAGCATAAAAAACATTTACATCCATGATTTTAGAACTGAATAATGCAAAACGAGCCAATAAGTACCTAGCATGGATGATCTTAACACTGGGCTTCATGTTGGGTTGAGACCAGTTGTACGCGATTGAACCCGCAATACCGCTGAGCCAAAGGGATCCTATTACAATTAACAGGAAGAAAAATCAGTACATGGAAAAAAGCAATGGGTTCTACACTAGAGAGAAGAAATGGTAAAAGGATCAAAATATGTTAAATAAATGATAAGAACGTGTCAAAGAAAAGAGTTCAGAGATATCATTAAAGATGAAGAAGTAGATAAAATTAGAGGGCGAAAAAATAATAATTCCAAAACATTATTATACAAAACGCAGGGACTGTATAGCAAACAGACAGCGGCAAAAGTTATAGGTTATCTCATCAGAGCTTGAATGATTCTATCCATGTATTAGGTCTGCCCATAGCTGGGTATATGATCACTCTCCACGGATAACTCTTATCCACAGTTTTTATGCCCTAGCCAGAAAGGATAAAAACTAGAGCAAAATCCTAGAATGATGCCCAAACATGTCTAAGAAGAAATTTTCCGAGACATTACAAAAGGAGGAAAATGAAATAAACAAGGATTTACGATCCAACTTAAACCAAAGATCATCAAAATGGTAACTGTTGAGCATTCCATTCCAAGACAAACCTAATGCATGCCCAAAATCAAATAATGGAAAGAGAATGATCAAAATTAAAATATAAATATGGGTACTTTTTCAGAAAATAAGGGGGAAATGGGGCAAATCCGTAAGGGGTAAAAAAAAACATGAAAACCAGAAGGTCCAAAACTTCGATTCAGAGTGATATTTGGAATCTCATAAGAAGAAAAGGGAGCAAAAATCCATCAAACATCCCCATATCAAACAACAACAGCAGGAAACAGATAGATGGGTATAAGAGATCTAAATTACCAACAGCGCGAAGTTTGTGTTCGACAAACCATTCTCTGAGGGAGGCGATTCTACTCTTGTTTTCTGCCATTTCCAAACTTTTTTCCTCTGTTTTTCCTTTCCTTTACCTTTGTTGATGGAGAGACAAGGGCGATGTATCGAGATCGCGAGGAGAAATGCCCGTTTAGAGAGAGACGAGTATTTATGGATGCTTGGAGAAGGGAGAGCGAATTTGCTAACGTGTGCTATGTCGGCGCATGGTTGTGGACGCGGCTTGGCGTGGGTCAATACACAACAGCAAAGTACCCCCCTGTTCAACGTGCCGTGAAAGATCTTCGAGCTTGCTTCACTGTACTGGCAAAATAAAGAGGGGAAGCACTCTAATTGGAGGTCCTCAGCCCCCCTTCCTTTTAGTCCGACCCAAAAATTACATAGCAAATCACTCGTACATACACCTAATTTTAGTCCCTACAAAAGGAAAATTTAGCGACTCACCTTCAACTAAAACAGTATTTTTTAGAATACTTTCTCTGATCTTAAACCTAAAAAAGGGCAGTTCTAATGTACGAAGCTCCTGCCTATACAGAATCCAGGGAAGGGGTGGACCGGACCACAAGGGCCTATAGTACGCAGCCTTATCTTGTATTTTTACAAGAAGTTGTTTTCACTCCTTGAACCCGTGACCTCAACGTCACATGACAACAACTTTTACCGTTGTACCAAGGTTCCCATTCTCTCTAATCCTATACCTAAAGATTTAAAATATAGTATTATTTAGATTTTTTCTTTTTTCATGCAACTGTAACTTGCAAATAATCTTATTTTAGGAGATATGTCGAGTTGTCTAACAACAATTGTAGACATTTGTGAGTAATATGTTCATGCTGTACAAAAGATGAAAATAAAAAGAGAGACATGCCATCGTTCTTTATTTAGGCTACTTGCAAAAACTCATTTAAAGTGGATGCTTCTAACATCTTGTTTCTCAGTTAAAAATTTGTTTAATCATGATCATTAGAGAGGCTCTTTAACTAGGACTCAAATATGGACTCCCTCTCAAGATGATACATGTCCAATTTAACTCAAGTAGTTAGTACATTTTACTAGTCAAAAGGCAATTAATTAGAGTATAGGGCTAAAGGAGATAGGCATGGACTTTAAGGAGAGCCTTATTATGAGGCATGATTAAAAGAGCCTCAGTTATCATTTTCCTTTCAACTAAGGAAGCTAGAGAAAATTGGTAGTTAAAACACCTGATGGGTATGAGTTTTTTACATAACCAATCTAAGAGAGGGCAAAGAAGATGAACGGGTTAGATCGTGCAAAGATGGGGTCTAGATAGTGGGGTCACAATGTTAGTCTCAAAAGTTTAGCCCAAATAATACTTCTCAAATGTCAATCAAAATAGAAGAGGTCCAAGATGATAGACTTAATGGATGGTTATGATTAATAATGGTGGGCCAATAGATGATACAACAAAGCTTGAAAGTATTTACTAGTTTTGCTTGACTTCATTGAACCCATTCATTTCAAACCTTTTGCTATATAGTCTTAATTAATAGGGACAGAAAGCCATTTAGTGTAGCTAGTTGTAAACAACAAGTGCCTCTCTTCATTATACTTGGTTGGGGTTTGAAGTCTTGCAAGAAATAAAATTTTAATGAACCTTATCTTAGAGGTATGATTATTTTAGCTTCTTGAAGATAGTTTAAGTCTCTCAATAAGTACAAGAGACGTGATTGCATTATCTTCAAATTTTTTAACCAAGTCAAACCCAATCTAAAAAAAGGGCAGCCCCCGTGGACGAAGCTCCCACCTATGCTCAGTCCGGGGAAGGGGTGGACCATAAGGGCATATAGTAGGTATCCTTACCTTGCATTTTGCAAGAGGCTGATTCCACGCCTTGAACCCATGACCTCAAGGTCACATGACGACAACTTTTACCGTTACGCCAAGGCTCCCCTTCTAAATCAAACCCAATCTACACCTCAACTAATTGCACAACCAAACTTAGTACGTACTTTAGTCTATAAGCCAAATGCCATAAAATAAAGCCTTCAAAATTCATTCTTCAAACCACAGTAACTCTCAATGAGATAAAATATCAAATGAACTCGATTCATTTTAGCTACAAGATCAAAATGGATGAAGAATATGATTTTGTTTATAAAATTTTGAGATCGAGAAAAAATTCACAAGTTCAGAGCCCTAAAACAAGGGTGATGCCAAAAGCTGCAAGCTCTAACCAAATATCTCTAAGGCGGGACAACCATGAAAAGTGATGCCAAAATAGATAAACTCTAAAAGAAAGAATAATAGACAATACACAAAATTGATAAACTCCAAGAGAGAAAATAATAGAATGACGTACAAAATCGGTAAACACCAAAAGAGTATAATATGATAGAGTGATGCACAAAACTGAAAAACTTTAAAAAAGAGTGATTTATTTAAATGTACTTTTAGGTATTAATTTTCTCTTCCTTTTGCATGTAGCAAAGGAGAGTCTTAGCACAATAATAGAGTTATCATGGTGTGAATTTGAGGCCACAGGGTTCAAAACTTAGAAACAGCTTCTTACAAAATAGAAATCTCTTATGGTCTGCCCTCCTCCGAAACCTGCAGGAGCTTATGCACGGACTGCCTTTTTTACTTGCACGTGTAACCCGTGACACAGCCACAAGTCCCGCGAGCCACGGAGATTACTTTTATGACTGCATAAAATAATAACTTTTTTTAGGAGATGCATGTTATTGCTTTATAGGTCCCACGTGTTCGCCACCTTGCCCAATTCAAGTTGAACTTTGCACATGGGCGGGACCCAAATGAAAACTGATCGATTACTTGCAGTATGGGCCCACTCGCTTTCTGGTCAGAACCGTTTAGTGCGAAGGATGCAGGTAACAAAGTCATGGCACAGAAGTAATCGACCGTTCGATGATTTTAAGGCGGCTTTGATTTGTTGATGAACGTAAATAATTACTCGTGGAGTTGATATTCCTCTTTCCATCTTTTGAGATTTGTGGTCCGTATAAGTACATGTGTTTTTTAATACATTAATTTTCCTAATAATGCATTTATAATTCAAAACCTTGGGGATTGTGGGGGAATGGGTCCAAGAAGGTGCAATTCCTCCAAATTGGTGAAGGTGGGCCGTACCCTTAAAATATTGGATATTACATTGAATAAAGGATATGCCATCAACAAGGTATGGGATTTAGGGTCGGAACACGGGGATAAATCTTTATTTATAGATACAAGACAATTGTTGCTAAATGGTACGTTTTTTTTGCTAGGCCCAAAAAAGGGATGAAGCACAATCATTTATACTATGCAATTTTACTTTATATTTTTTCAAGAAGCTGTTTCTATGTTTTGAATTCATAATCTTAAGGACACATGACGATAATTTTTAATGTTGCGCCAAGGCTCCATAATTTCTCTTTGATTATTTATAGTCGAGCACACTTGTCTTACACACTTAACTCATGCAACTTGTTTAGAGTCACTTGTCTTATGTAAAAAAAAGGACACTACGGATGCACAAAGCCCCCTCATATGCAAGGTTTAGGGAAGGGGCGGACTACAAGGGTCAATAATATGCAACCTTACATTGCATTTTGTAAGAGGTTGTTTTCATGCCTTGAACTTGTAACCTTAAAGCCACACAACAATAACTCTACTGTTGCTCCAAGCCTCTCCTTCAGTCTCCTATCCTTACATACACTAGAAATCGCTTCAGACCTTATAATATATTGTGATTAGAATCATCTAACTTAGAAGCTCCCTTGAAATGAGGGTCTATAGAAATCACGAATCATCTAACTTAGATGCATCTTATCTATAAAAGAACAGCTGGTGCAAGAAGCTCTAGTGAATGTGGGTCTATAAAAACCACAAAGGATCTATAGTAAACAGTGTATAGAAACCACAAAGGATCTATAGTAAACAGTGTTATCTTGTATTTCTGCGAAAGACTATTTTTATGCCTCAAATTCACGACTTTCAAGCCAAACAGTAACAACTCTACTGCTACGCCAAAGCTTCCCTTTTAATGTTTTGAAGGGGAGTCTTGGTGCAACAGTAAAAGTTGTCGTCATGTGACCTTGAGGTCACAGGTTCAAAGCGTGGAATCAGTCTCTTGCAAAATACAAGGTAAGGCTACCTACTATAGGCCCTTGTGATCTGCCCCTTTCTTGGACGCCGCATAGGCGGGAGCTTTGTGCACCGGAGCTGTCCTTCATCGTCAAGACCTTATCCCAATTAGGGTTCAGCATGCTTTTTTATCTATGAGATATTTAAAGCTAGAGCAACGAGTCAGGTGCAGTAAGTTTGGTATTCCCCCATAACTGGAAGACATTTTGCAGGCACTGTAAGGACCCACAAAATTTTGCAATCTGGACCGTCCAAGGTGCCGGATCGAGTCGGCCTAAGAATGGAAGAAAGAGATATAGGAACTGGGGGAATAATCCCGTTTACATTCCGACGAAAGAATATATCGCAGTTCCCGGCCTCTCTCTCTCTCTCTGAATTTCTAGGAATTTTCAGTTTGAATTCACATTTCCCACTTCCCAAGCTTCTGCTTGAAGTGCAGCTGAAATCAATATCATCTTTATGTCTTTTCTGATTCACTCCTCTTCTCATTTCTGATTTCTTCTGTTTCTCTCAAGTGATGGGAACTATTTCCAGCTGTTCTGTTATCAATCCCAACTTCAGATTCCTTTTAAATCCCACTATCAGAACTTCCAGCAAGAAAATTCGGACTTTGGAGAGTCAGAATTTGAAGAATCTATGCTTCTTGTGTAGAGAAAGGTCGAAGTCGGAGCTTCGAATCGATATATTTAAGCTCTTTGCTGTAAGTGAAGATGATCGGGAAGATAATAGACCCATTTATACATCGGCAACTACGCAGGAGTCAGAACATAGGAATGGAGATGATCTAAAGTCGAAACAGACTACCGCATCCGTTTCTTCTAGGGTACTTTGCAATTTCCCTCTTGAAGCTTTCCCTCTTCCATTAGAAAAGCTTTTCTTCTTCTCTTTTGTTTTGTCTTCTGCTTTCTTTTCTGCTGTAGTTTGAATGGTAATGTAGTCTTTCATTTAAAATCAATGAAGAAGAAATAAGCATGAAGCTGGGAATACCAAAGAGAATTCACTGAGGGAGTAATGTGGATGATCTGAGAAGAAACTGCAAAGAGAAAATTGTCAAAATTGAATTTTTACTGAAAAATTAATGTGGATGAGAGCAAGGAAAATAGTCCCACAAAGAAACAAGAAGATTGCAACAAAAATTACTTATATATTTATATAGAGAACTAGAGAGAAAAAATAGACACCTAATTGACATGACCGTCTCGAGTTAGTCAACCTCCATATATATGCTTATGCCACTTCCAGGGGCCAAAACCTCTTTACAAATTTCACAAATTTTCTCGCTCCTTCAACAAGTCTCACACATCCCATCTTTATTAGCAGCTAACTTGATCCTGATAACTTCTCTCTTATAATAACTACCAATTCAGTTGCACACGTAACCCATAACTATCTTTTGCTGATAATTATCCTACCATGCTTATTTCATCCATATATAATCATGCAAGGACTAAGTATATATCACCATGTTGGCTTTTTTATGTGGCACTTTGTTGGATTAAAAGGGCAGCCTGGAAGCTCATGCCTATGCGGAGTATGGGGAAAGGTCAGGCTACAAAGGGTTACATAGCCTTACCTTGCATTTTTGCAAGACGCTGTTTCCACTCCTCAAACCCGCAACCTCCATGCTACACAATGACAACCAACCATTGTGCCAAGGCTCCCCTTCTGTCACTCTGTTGGACTGTCATATGAATATGTGTAGGACTAAGAGGAAAAGGCACTTTGGGAAAATCTACATTGACCGGGAATTGTCTACTGATTAGATTGTTTTGATTTTTCGGGTCATTCACCATAATGATTAGCTTGGATTACTGAGATGCATGACCTGAAAAGGAAGATTCCAAGTGACTCTTGATTTTTGTTGCAATTTTAGTTCATCTGAGAACTGGCTTAGTATTCAACCCTCAGTAAAACAAAGAAAAATGTTAATCATACATGTCTTTCATTATGTCAAATTACTGGTTTATCAGCAAAATATTGATATAATGAAACTTGAGTAACCTATACACCCAACTCTTGGTCTTGTATGTTATGGCGTGCATTCTTGACACCAGCTTTTCTTCTTTCATGTGATTCCTTTTTATCTGGCCTCTAAATCTGATGATTGATCTATGGATCTGTGACGTCCATTAGAAACACCAATGAAGCCTTTCTTATGGTCATCAACAATAAGATGGTGGGCGAAAAATTACCAAACCCACTGAGTACCTTGGTAAGATGCTGCATAAATTCAGGCTTGCTTTGGGAACTCAATCAAGTTTCCAAAGCATCCCTAGTATTTATAGAGGCTAGTATTCTGATGTGCATTGAATTTTATTCTAGTTGAATTCATGAGAGAAACCATCATTGATGCTTTCAACATGTCTATTTGATATAAATAATGGTTAAGGGCCCAATCTCTAGTATTACCTTGACCACTTTCTTTTGGTTCTTCATTAGATAAAGAAACTCCAGAGAGAGAAGGAACAACAAGATTAGAGCCTAGAAGCTAGAATGAATAACTCAAATGAATGAAACATTGGAAATCATGTAAGGACACAACTCAAAAGTTGGTGTTTAAAAAACTCAAATTCAGTTACACAAATCTACAACATTAATACTACAAAACAACATGTAATAACCCAAAATTTTTAATTTTGGAAAATACGTAATTAAAAAAAGAAAGAAAAAAAAGAAAGAAAGGTAAAATGGTAAATACACGTGTGGCCCACGTATAGGGCGTGGGAACCCACGAATGAGGCTATAAAAAGCCTACCCTGTCTTTTCGTATGGCCAAACCTTCCCTATCAGTTTCCATGTCACCAGCAACTCCAAATACTGGCAACGACGTGAAACCTCCCCTCTCAGGCGCTCACGATGACGGGAAGCCCTCGTTTTGGCCGGTTTGACCATGGTAGGCCACCCTCTATGGTTTTCTTTTTGTCCTCAAGTTTAGTTTTTAATACTGAAAAACAGCATGGATTGTCGTTTTTCGGTGAAATATTAGGCGTTATTAAAGCACCACATTTATCGAGGTAGGTGATTTCATTCGAAGTTCCTCCGTGATTTCAGTAACCATGACTTGTTTTATAAAGTTCTTGAGACATGTGCTTTTGTGTTTTCTCATGATCACATAAATGTGTTCTTACTTCTTACTGGTATTATGATATTCCATTTTTGCGAATAACCGTGTTTTACACGTGATGTACTGTATTTATCATGAACTTTGATCGTATTTATTGATATTGTTTCATGGAGTTTTTCCATGATTTACAACTTCTTGTTGATTTATGACGGGTGCTTCCACCTGGTGGGTACTATGCTATGAGGGTTGTAGGGTTGACCACCCACCATTTGACTTTGTGATGATGATGATTAGACATTGCCCTTGAGTGATACAGGGCTAAGTATGTAGGTGGTGGTATCATGGGTAGTCCCCCATATGGGTCTGTTCCTTACCATGGGGACGGAGAAAGTTTCCCGTTTAGGTGTTAACGAGGAGCGGTAGTGGTTTAGATCTTGTGTGGTTACCATTGCAGCATAGTAGCTCATACACTTATTCTATATGTGCATGTGATATTTATATGTGGGTGAAGCCTATGTGGGCGGCTAGATGTGAGCAGGCTTATGGGCTGGGCGAGCTACTTGGTGTGCGAGCTACAGGCGAGGGACCCTAGGTTTGGTATGAGTATTCATCATCGGTGATTGAGCATCGTGGGACACTTTTTGGATTGTTTTTGATACAGTGCCCTATTTATTATGACTTGTATGCATAGTATTCTGAACTCCGCCAATGTCGATCCCAAGCTTGGATGAAAGAGGAGGGTCTTGCTTCAGGTGCCAGCCGGCAAGGGAAAGGTTGAAGATGATTTTGTTATTTCTTTCTTACAAATGAATATGCATTTGTATATTAGTTTGTGAGGAAGAAATGAAAATCATCTCCAGCTTCTTAAAATATGGCAACCCTTGCGTCAAGTAGCCAGCCGGCAAGGGTGAAGCTGAAGATGGTTTTGTTATTTCTTTTCTGCTTGCAAATGAATATGCATTTGTATATTAGTTTGTAAGGAAAAAATGAAAATCATCTTCAGCTTTTTAAAACTACAGCAACCCCAACTATGACATGAATCGAAAACAGAAATTCCTCAAGCTAGGGCGTTCCCCATAAGCGACGCGCTACATCGAATCCCAGGTGCGGTGAAAAATAGGCAAGGATTGCTAGGGTGTTCTCCCAGAAGCGACGCGCTACATCGGATCCTGGGTGTAGTGAAAAATGGGCAAGGGCTGCTAAAGCGTTCCCTCGGAAGCGACGCGCTACATCAGAACCTAGGTGCAGTGAAAAGTGGACATGGCTTCATACCATGGAGGTCAAGAAAGGCGATAGTAAATAGTGTATCTCCAAAACATAAGATTCGTATCGCCACATGAAATATAGGGACACTGACAGGTAAGAGTTTGGAGTTAAGAGATGCGATGAAATGTAGGAAAGTCAACATCGCTTGTATCCAAGAAACCAAATGGAAAAAGGCTAAAGCTAGAGAAATAGATGGGTATAAATTATGGTACATAGGAAAGGAACATAACAGAAATGACGTAGGAATAAGAGTGGATAAAGAATTAAAGGATAAAGTTGTGGACGTTAAAAGAATTAGTGATAGAATTATAACAATAAAACTTGTTCTAGGAGAGTAGATTATTAATGTTATAAGTGCATACGCACCACAAGTAGGGTTACAAGATATAATTAAGAGACAGTTTTGGGAATATATGGAAGGAGTCGTACAAGAAATTCCCAACACTGAGGGGATATTTATAAGAGCAGACTTAAATGGCCATGTAGGAAAAGATAAGGAAGGATATGATAGAATACACAGAGGGTATGGTATAGGTAAACGAAATGAGATGGGGGAGAATATCTTCGATTTTGCTTTGTCATATAACTTGTCCATTGCAAATATACTCTTTAAGAAGAGGGATGAACACTTAATAACCTTTAAAAGTGGACTTCATAAAACCCAAATAGACTTTTTTCTACTTAAGAATAATGAACGATCTATATGTAAGGATTGTAAGGTGATACTTGGTGAGAGTTTAACCTCACAACATAGGTTAATGGTTATGGATATCCATATCAAAAGATGGAGAAAAAGAATTGAACTTAATACACATCCAAAAACTAAGTGGTGGAACTTAAAAAGAGAGAAAATAACCTCATTAAAAAATAAGTTGATGGTAGAAGGAAATTGGAACTATGAAACAGAAGTAAATACCATGTGGACTAATATGGCTGAGTCCATTAAGAAAGTAGCAAAAGATGTCTTAGGAGTATCTAAAGGTAAAAGGCTATTAGCAAAGGAAACATGGTGGTAGAGTGAAACAATGCAAAAAGTTATTAAAAAAAACGGATGTGTTTTAAAGCATGGCAGAAGATTATAAATAATGAAAATTATGAATAGTATAAGAATGCTAAAAAGGTTGCTAAGAGAATAGTGAGTGAGGCTAAACTTAAAGCATATGATGAGCTCTACAATAGACTAGGAGCGAGAGAAGGTGAGAAAGATGTGTTTAAATTTGCAAAAGTAAGAGAACAGAAAGGTAAGGACTTAGATCATGTTAGGTGTATTAGAAGCTATGATCAAAGGGTATTAGTCAAAGATGATGAGATCAAACAAAGGTAGGAAACATATTTTCAAAAATTGTTAAATGACAATGGCTTTGAGAATATAAGGATTGAAAATACTATAAATCTAAATAACATGAGATATTATACATATGAACGTAGGATTAGAATACCTGAAGTAAAAGAGGCCTTGAAAAAGATAAAATCAGGAAAGGCCATGGGGCCTGATGGTATACCAATAGAGGTTTGGAAGCATATGGGAGATATTGGGGTAGTTTGGTTGACCAGGTTGTTTAACAAGATTATAAAATCAAAGAAAATGCCTAATGAGTGGAGAAAAAGCTCTATTGTACCAATCTATAAGAATAAAGTAAACATACAGAGCTGCACTAATTATCGAGGGATCAAACTTATGAGCCACACTATGAAACTTTTTGAAAGAGTGATTGAGAAGAGGCTACGACATGAAACAAGTGTATCGGAGAATTAGTTTGGTTTTATGCCTGGGAGGTTTACCATGGAAGCTATTTTCTTACTAAGACAATCAGTAGAGAAATATAGGGAGAGGAGGAAAGACCTCCACATGGTCTTTATCGACTTAGAGAAAGCTTATGATAGAGTTACTAGAGAGTTAATATGGACGGTGTTGGGTGGTAGAGGAGTTTCTCAGGGATATATAGACATAAGTAAAGATATGTATGAGGGAGCGGTAACAAATGTTAAGACCAGCAGTGGCGTGACTGGTGACTTTCTTGTCATTATAGGATTGCACCAAGGATTGGCATTGAGTTCATACCTTTTCACATTGGTTATGAATGAGTTAACAAAACATCTGCACGAGGAGATTCACTGGTGCATGCTATTTGCAGATGATATAAGCTTACTTGATGAGACAAGGGAGGGTGTAAACATAAAGCTAGAGTTATGGAGAGAAGCATTAGAATCTGAAGGATTTAAAATTAGCCGAATGAAGACAGAATATGTGGAATGTAATTTTAGCAAGGAGAGTAGGAGTAGAACACCAGTCAAGATTGATAACTAAGAAGTACCCATTAAAGACCACTTTCGGTACTTAGGATCAATGATTCATGAGAGTGGAGAGATTGAGAGGGAGGTTACCCAGAGAATCTAAGTGGGTTGGAACAAATGGAGATGTGCATCTGGAGTTTTGTGTGATCGACAGGTGCCACTCAAATTAAAAGAAAAATTCTATAGGATAGCCATAAGGTCGGCCATGCTCTATGGATCAGAGTGTTGGGCTGTTAAGGAACATCATACTCATAGGATGAGCGTCGCAGAAATGAGGATGTAGAGATGGATGAGTGATAAGACAAGAAAGGATAGAATTATAAATGAAAATATTTGAGGAAATTTAGGGGTAGCACCAATAGGTAACAAGATGAGGGAGACTAGACTTAGATGGTTTGAACATGTTCAAAGGAGACCAACAACGGCACTGGTTAGAAGAAGTGAGGCAATACAAGTAGACGGTTCTAAAAGGGCAAGGGGAAGGCCCAAAAGAACGTGGATAGAAGTGGTGAGGAAAGATTTAAGAACGTTGGGACTAAATGAAGCCATGATATTTAATAGAGTGGAATGGAGGAATAAGATTCATGTGGCCGACCCCTAATTGGGATAAGGTCTTGATGATGATGATGATGATGATGATGATGATGCATAGTGGACTTGTATTATTTTGGTGGACGCACAGCTGTACTTTTTATCATGTCTTGCATGCTATCATGATTTGACTTGATATCTATTTGTGAAGGTTTATGATTTTGTATGTTACTCCATTATGAGCGTCCGATTATATATGTTTGTTTTATGAGATTCACCATGTGATTTTAATAAGCTTTAATTGAGTATAATCACCTACACAAGCATAGCTTGCTGAGGCATTGCTTTATTTTGCAATGCCTCAGATTTGGAGCATGGCAACTGGAAAGGAAAGCGGGTGAAGTAGCATTGATTTAGGCGAGGACCTGAGGATTATCTACCTTTTGTGTTCCGAGACAGATTAGTGTATATCTCATAGACTTGTATTAAACCTTTGCGATTTTACTTGGATATTTATATATATATTTGGATTGATTGGACCCATACTATGGTGTAGTGAACGCTTAATTTGAAATGTAATTATCGTGGTTTTAACTCAAGCATGCTCAGAGTATTTGGATTTGATTTTATTTATGGTTCCAGTTTTGGAATGTGGTTGACCCCTTAGGTTTTCATTTATGGTTAATTCTTTTAAAACGACACAAAAATTTATAGATTTTGAGTTTTCATTTTCAAGGATCCCGTCTATTTTTCTTAACATATTATTATTATTATTATTATTATTATTATTATTACTTTGGGAAAAAGGTTTAGAAAACCCGGGGTGTCACACAACAGGATATTACGATTCTCTCTAACAACCTTGAAGGAGTACCAAATCAAGAATGGCACTGATTTAACTTTATATTTGATCTATATGCTGAGATCAAATCAAAATTAACTTAAATAAGAAAACATAAATTAAACTATGACGAACACTTCAACATGCAGAAAATCAGTCTTCATTAGCATGAATTGCCTACAATGAGTTACAGGATCTGCAGACATCCCCAGATCTCTACTAATTAAGGTAAGATCGAAATTTCAATCTGGATCCCCTCTAATTGACTAACGGTCTTGATTAAGCTTCGGATCTAGGTTCAGGAATTTTATGTAGGATAAGAATTCTAGGTTATTACTGATGCAAATCAACCACACAGCTCAGAAATCGTCCTTTAAAAGACAAGGTAGAAAAGTACTTACTTACATGACATGATGAAACAAAAGTGATTCGGCCTTGTACTAAACGCGGCTTAATGTCCACGAGAAGGAAGCTAGAAAGAGAAAGCCAAAAAGTCTAACGAAATTTTCATTCATTATTCTTCAAAAGCTACTTATACAAAAGAAAAAAAAAATTTCTTAAGTAGGGGACTTCCAACCCTAATCTAGGAAAAAGACAAAATTGCCCCTACTTAAGTCACAACACTAAGAAACCTAATACCTTTAGTGGCAAATGTCCCAAGTAAACGAAACTATAATATAAGATTTAAAAAAAATAAAAAAATAAAAAAAAAATCGGATGATGGTCCCCATCACTTATTGTCTTGCTTTAAATTTGGGAGTTATTAACACCCGAGGAGAAGTATTATTGAAATAGATACAATGAGCAGTCTTATGTGCCTTACAATCATCACCTCCGTCTTGGATCTTGGATAAACATTGGTCAAGAAAAAAGTTATATACTACTTTAATAATTTAGTGAATTGAGTGATAGACATTAAATAATAACTAATCTTAAGTATCTAATATAGAAAATGGAACTAATACACTGTCACTGTTCCTTCACCAAAATAGGAGTCAGTCACCTTCAGCATGCCTAATGTTGTTGGACAAAGTGAAAGTATTAAAGTTGGAAACATCGTCATCATCAAGACCTTATCCCAATTAGGGGTTGGCCACATGAATCTTGTTCCTCCATTCACCTCTATTAAGTATCATGGCTTCATTTAGTCCCAAAGTTTTTAAATCTTTTCTCACCACTTCCATCCACGTTCATTTGGGCCTTACCCTTGCCTTTTAGAACCCTCTACTTGCGTTGTCTCACTCCTTCTAACTGGTGACATTTTTGGTGATTAGAGTTGGAAACATATTAGGATCTAATAGCAGGTCTGTTGTGGCTCCCAGCTAAATGGCCTCTAGTTAGTAAGAGGATGTCTTGGGACATGGCTGAAGTAAAAATCTCATCCAGCAGATAGAATTTCACCTGTTACTCTCCTTCATTGCCCATCTCTTACACCCCCATTGAAATTAGAGCACCTTTTCTCAAAATTTTTGTGTAAAAACATCAACTTCTTGCTGGCTCTGACAGGAATCAGGACCAGAAAACATGCCTTAAAAAGTTGATTGTCTTTTCATGATTTCTCCCACTTTCACTAATGTGATTGAATTTGCCCAAATGGAAACTTAAGCTAATTCTTTTTGAGCACTTAGTCGTTCTTGCATAATTGTTATCTTTTGCACCTTTGCTTTTGCTTACGAGAAGGGGTCTCTCCAGAATCTCTATGATGTATCCAAATTCCAAGCTGACTAATCTCCAACTTCCTTCTTCCTCCTGAAGATACAGCATGATCAGCACAGATTGTTGCTATCTTTCTCTTTGAAGAAGTTAATATTCTGGCCTAGGTCCGAACTCAAGTGGTACTTCTATTCAGTTTATACCTTTGGACATACTTGTTAGCAACTTCAAGATGCTTTTGTAGAGTATAGTGCCACAGAAGTTGGCCACTCTCTGGTTATGGTCTTCTTGACTCCAATGTTCTTTTGTTCCAATTTTCAAAGCTAAAATTCCTTTCATCCAATCCATATTAATTCTCTATATCACAGTGTCTTCTGATCAAGTTATATGAGTTTAGTTTGTCTAGGTTGATTACAATATTGGTTTCTTACTTTAACCTATAATTTTCTCCTATCTGAACTTGATTGCAAGATACAGTAGTTGTTCTCTAATGTTCCCAGCTTCCGATTTGATTTAATCTCTGTCTGAGTAGTTATATGGTTCTCTAATGACATACATATGGAACTTTTTCTATTTCAGCCATCAGGTATTTCTCCTCAGGGACCAGTTTATAATAGCTTTCAAGTTGATTCTTTTAAACGATGGAACTTCTTGGACCTGAGAAGGAGGATCCTTCTGAGGTAAAGCTGATTAAAGAAAAGCTTTTTGGCTACTCAACATTCTGGGTCACCAGTGAAGAGCCATTTGGAGACCTTGGAGAAGGTGTCCTCTTCCTCGGGAACATGAGGGGTAAGAGGGAAAAGGTTTCCACAAAACTTCAGTGCCAGCTACGGTAAGTCACAGGCAATTATATAACCTGTTTATGGTAGAGGAGCACAACTCAGAAGGACCGGATCCATGGGGTGGACCATGTGTGAGCTTTGGTTTGCTGCAGTGAGAAGTCTCTGAACCAGGGCCCACTACACTTTGGCAGTACGTGATTGCTCTTCTGATGTTTGTTCTTACCATAGGTTCCTATGTGGAGTTAGGAATCCCATCTCAGGTATACACCTTGTTGCTATGACCTCTCTCTGACTTCCACTCATGTCACTGCTCTGCTACTTGATCCTTCTAGGATTTTTTCCTTTGGAAACTTTCGTGAATCTTAATGTTCTTTTCACATTGGATACTAATTTCTTATATTCTCTGTTACAGTTGAATAGGCTCCCACCAGAGGTTGTGAAGTACTTCACAGATCAAAATGCTACTGAGCCACCTGATATGCAGCTGCTTTTCTCGTTTGTAGAGTCTGCTTTGCCCCTGGCATATGATGTTTTGGGCAGTCAGCTATTCCATGTAATTCATTCATTCTTATACTGTTATTATTTAAACTTTCAACTGTGATGACCATCCTTAATAAGAAATTAACCATAACACTACACCTTCAAAATGCAGCTGGTAAGCTTGTTGCTATCCTCCGTGGTAATTTAAGGGAAAATCCAAGAAGTATTACCTTTCCCTTGCTTATGCCTTTCCTCATGTTCTTGATGTGTATAAGATCTTTTTACCATTAAAAGAATAATCTTCAGTCTAGACATAAGAGATACTTCTTTTTAACACATTAAAGATCTTGCATATTATTAACTTCATGGGTAGGTAGGGATAGGATATACCTATTATATTTTTCAAGGCTGTTGATGCTTCTATTGATCAGTTCATTTTCTAACTCTGAGCTATTGCCCACACGATATTCACCATAGCTAAATGATAAAAGCAGTAAATACCAAGGTTTCTATCCTTAGTAATTTAAAATATATTTTGCGTGTATGGTGCCATTTGTGATGGGTAACTGGTTCTCAAATAATCATGGTTTATTTGTTACAGTCTTCTTGTTCCCTGCTCAGTCGTTCTCAGAAATGTTATATCTTCTTTATGTATCAGTGCTGGAAAATGCCATGACATCTTTGCACTGAAGCCATGCAATGCCCACTTCATGTATGTTTGGCAATGTAAATTTTTTTCGAAGTCATCTAGAAATGGTCCATTCTAAGTTCTAACTCACAATTTCTGAAAACTTACTTGCCCATTTTTTCTCTTTTTCCCCCTCCTGATACTATTAGTCTCCTGTCATATGCAGGATGTTGGACATTTTCTTGCTGCATTTCGCAGGAAAGTAAAGTTGGGCATTCTGTTCTTTATTCCCAACATTACTCTTGGCAGCCTTGGTGCAATTACTCTGGTGAGTAATTCCAACAACAGCGTGCACAATTAAATGGATATCATAACTAATGGAGACTTTAAATTGACTTGCAAATATGAGTTGTGCGATTGCAGCACATGTTGCTATGATTAGAGGCAGAGTTTGTAGAAGAAATTTGTGAAAGAACAAGGCAGTTGATTGATTTTTTGGAAAGTTATACACCCATGCAAAGAATCAAACCCTGGTCACCCAGGTGAGAGACTCCTCGCACCACTGCACTAAAAGGCTTTGCCGCAATAAGGCAGTTGATTGTTCGTACCTGTTTCCCTTGAAAGCATCAACTGCGAGTTACAACTGTCACTGTATGTTGAAAAGCCACTCTTTTATGCATATTATACGCTGTTTTTATACATTGTATCTACATTCATGTGTTAATTGTAGCTCCCTGCATTCTTTTTGCCCTCTTAACTTTCTCTTCACAGCTGAAACCAGGTTCTGTTAGATCTTCTGAAACTAAAAGACTTCATCACACTACAAAAGGGCAGCCCTGGTGCATGAAGCTCCCACCTATGTAGGGTCCGGGGAAGGGGCGGACCGCAAGGGCCTAAGCTAAAAGACTTCATCACACAACCAAATTAAAAAATTTGCCGATTCTCCCAAATACTGGCATTGTATTGCTCTTTCTCACTGATTGAAGGATGAAGGTTGACATCTCTGCTGTGGGTCCTCTGGCTGGTGCTGCACTTTCCTTTTCAATGTTTTGTGATGGTCTGTTGCTCTCATCTGACCCAGATGCTGCAGGAGATTTGGTGCAGGTGCCCAACATGCTATTTCAGGGTTCCTTGCTTCTTGGACTAATCAGCAGAGCTACTCTTGGCTACACATATGGATCACGTTGCTGTTGCTGGTACTTCTCCCATATTATGTAATTTTATTTGTGATTAAAAATTTCAATCAAGCTCTGTTGTTCAATAATCTGTTTTTCAAAATCATGTTAGGCATTGACAAATTTCAGATCTCTACCTGTAACCTCGTACAACCAGGTTTTACTTCATATGCTGTAGGACTTCTCATGACAGTGCTTACTGCTTCATACTCTTAACCAATATTTTTTTCATTTCAGCTTTGAATATTTTCCTGACTTCCATTTCATCCGTGCTGCTACTGTTTCAATACACCCACTTGTTATTGCTAGCTGGTAAGTGTGCTCAGTATCTCTGTTTCTGTTGGCTGTGGTGTGTACGAAGCCTTATTAAATGTGCATCTGGTCCAGGTGTAGGTTAATAATATCCGCTTTTAACATGCTTCCAGTGGGGTGCCTTGATGGTGGAAGAACTATTCAGGTATGCTTTGTTCCCTTTGAAGTTCTATTTCTGAGTAGCACACCACTTATTTATGATATGCAGGCCCAGGAACTAAGCAACAGATCTAATCATGAACCTTACACATATTGATGAAGAGTTGTGTAATAACATGTTGTTTAAGTTGGAATAACATGTTTGCTTTGTGGGAGAGTTCTGAAATGATTTGTGGTATAAAGGAAACTAGCCATTCTATGGTGAGTGCGAATACTAACAGTTGCTCTGTGGGTTCAATTTCATCTTTGCCACTAGACTTGGTGGATCAACAACTCTATTTAAATTCAGCATTTCTTAAATGTCATGTTGGTGGAACAGACCTTGGCTAGACTTCCAGTGGACAATGCCTTCTGATATGAGATCAAAGTCCTTTACTCATTTGACCTACTTTTAGAAAGTTCAGCTCCAAAGGCTTCATGGGTTGTGCTTGTTGCATCATGTGTCAATTTACTAAGTTGAACTGGTTGCATTTTCTAGTTCATGTTCAACATGATTTCTTTGGTTTGTGTGTCTTGTTGCTCCTCTCGATTTGACTCATAACTAATTATGGATATCTTCCTGATATATCATGTCAACTAGAATTAAATCAAGAACCTTTGCAAGTCACTTTTGGAATGTCATCCTTGTTCATTTTTTTATAGCTTTCATCAACTTCTCTCTGTTCTGGAGAGGGGGCTTTTGGGGAAAATGCACTGATTCGATTTGGCTTGACAACCTACTCACTACTATGATTAGGAGTGGTATGCATTTCTCCATCATCCTGCTCTGAAGAAATGATTCATTCTGTTTTGCTTCATAAATATCCTTGTTTGTTGTTTTGATGCATCGTCATTCTTCTTTTGTGCTTTTATTCTTTAATGGATGAAGAATTTTCTCATAAGTTGCTCTATTTACCCTTCCATAGTGTTTTGCATTCAAACCTTGTTCATAGACTCAATTTGGATAGGCAAGAAGCATATTCTAAACATTGATAATCTAGGATTTGGGTTTTGTTCCTCTAGCTTTAAATTTTGTTGGTAATTTAGAACTGAAACTTAAAAACAATGGTTGATTCATCACGTATTGGAGTTTAGTTATGGTTCTTAAAATTTTCCCTTTTCCTACAGTTTGTCATTCTAGAAAGTAATATATTAGAGTACTTCCACAAGTTCTTCCCAGTTGGTTTCAGCTCGTTTCATTTATTTTATGGATTATATTATACTTACCCTATTATGCTTCTTTCCCAGCTTGGTGGGCCACTATCACTTCCTTGGGGACTATATGTGCTAATATCCCAGGTATGGCAAGCTTTACTGAAAAAGATTAGTATGTTGGGCAAACAATTCTTTCTCCTTTGGTCAGCTTATTACTGTATTGAATTTGCAGAGGACACGAGGGAAGCCATGCTTAAATGATGTCTCTGAGGAGGGAACATGGAGGAGAACAGCTCTAGTAGTAGCCACATTCCTTGTTGTATTGATCCCCCTTCCATTGTGGGATGAACTTGCACATGTTGAGTCCATATCCAGTTGCTAACAAATGTTTATTCAGTATATATAATGGTTACAAAGAGGTATATACTGTACACGGGCAAAACCTGTGCTTAAAGGATGCAACTGAGTGGCAACATGGAGAAGAACAGCTACAGTAGTAGCACAGTACCCATATTTCTTGATTTACTGGTGACCATTTTGAGATGAACTTGCAGCAGAGCTGAGTGCAGAACTTGTAATCTCATTTTGATGTCTTAGCCCATAGAAGCACGTATTTTGTACATTCCTGAATTTTGTTAATTATTCATGAATAACAATATGGTTGCGTCCAAGTCAAAGAGTATTTTCTTTACAGCGTATGAACTAGTAAAAGGGTACAGTCTACATGTCTGGGATGGAAGAAAAAGCATAGCTCAGTGGAAAAGCCATCTACGGGAATGAGCATGGAATTATTTCTTTGCTACCAAAAGAAAAATCCAAAGTCGAACAGTCTTGAATTAGAATAATAATCATATTATTAGGCTTCTAGATTTAGAAGCAGAAACTTTATACATTCAGGGGTAGACTGAAGGACGAGAGAGGGAAATGAATTTCCCCTCAATTCTGTAGCCCCATTGCAGAATTGAGTTTGGTTTCCACCTATGAGGTGGAACCAGCTCAACAATTTAGTAAGCTTGGAGAAGAGAGGTGAACCCCCAGTCAGTGTGCCAATACTTTTGACCCTCCCATATGCCACCCCAACTGTTAGCTATGACCGTCTTACTTAGGTAAGCACGTGAAAGGGCACAGTCAATGTGCTGAGAATGAATGTATGGCTATTTCGCAGAGGCGGCACATCACCTAGCTTAACCATATTTGCAGGTTGAGCAGTTTAAATCATCATGTTTGCAAGGTCTAAGCAGTTGATTATTATTATTATTATTATTATTTCTAAATGAATTACTTTCTTCTGAAAGTCAATTGAGTGATAACTATATGCTCCATTGTGTAAAAGTCTTCTGAATGGATCTTAGTGTTCAAAGAAAAGAAGAAGAAGATGAAGAGCAAATAATGTTTTGCAGAAAAGTCGGAGCTTCACAAACTTGTCTTTCACCATCCTAATGAATTTACAACAGTGGATTGCCTGAAAATGTTTGCTCTGTTCACTGACTTCAGTAAAGGAAAAGTACCTCCAAAGCCCTTTTTTGGTTTGCAGAAGACGGTCCGAAAATTGATTAATTTCTCCGTCAGATTCCGTCTAATTCAAGACCTGATGGATGGATCCTCCGTTCGATTCCGATAAAGTGTGGACCCATGTGACATAGTGAATGGCCAAAGCAAATTGTGGGTCCCGAAGACAGCCACCAGAGCTTATGTTGTTCATGTAATGAAGTTCAGAACCTCCGCCAGTTTTAGGCGCAAACGTTGGGAGTATGAAGACCTGCAAAATGGAAGCCCAACAGGACTGGGCAGCACTTGTTCTCCCGTATCTTCCTCCAACAGATTTAGCTTCCATTTCTTCCACCTGCAGTTCCCTCTACCACATAGCAAAATCCATCACCACCCAAAGAGTTTCAGACGCTTCTAGAAGCTTGGAGAAGCACCCAATCCCCTTTCTCAACACCGTTGACAACCAACCTTATTCCTACTTCATCTACACCCCATTTCCAATCCTTACTTCTCTTTCTTCATCTCAACCATGGGGCGGAAAATTTCAGATACCCATTTCGAATATGGGAGACCCAGTTGGTATTTCGTCTTTAAACGTCGAAAATGCTTCTGGGTGTGCTTGTAGTGTTTGTTTTGTGGACAAAAATGACGATTTGGGTTGCCCATGTTCGAATTTGGGGAAGATGTTTTTGGCTTCGGGTGTGGGTATGGAGATGATTACTGAATGTGGATGGAATTGTGTTTGCGGGCTGGAGTGTGAGAATCGGATTACACAGAAAGGGATTTTGGTTAGGTTGAAGATTGTCAGAGATGCAAGGAAAGGTTGGGGTTTGCACACTGATCAGTTTGTTCAAAAGGGGGAATTCATCTGCGAGTATGCTGGCAAGTGTTCGGACCTCGCTTTCATCTCTGTTTGGTATTTTCTGTTATTTGTAGGATTTTATTGAAGTTCTGTGATTGTGATTGTTGGTGGGATGGTCTTGAGATGCATTAGAACACCTAGGGTGTTGCTTTTCACTGTTCCAGCGATCCGTTGGAAGAACAAAGAAGAAAATTATAATAAAAACAACCAAAAAGTTGCAGGCTATTCTCATTCCTGGTAAATTCAGTTTTCTTAACTTTTTTTTTTCCTCTTCCTCCTCTATCCTAGTTCTCCCTCCAACCAATGAATAACTTCAATAAGTGTCTCCACTCTCTGCCTAAGCCCCCAGTTTTCAAATGGAAGCATATCCATGACAACTATCTACTATGAAGAGGACAAATCATTCCCCTCACTTGAGCTCAACGCACCTTCATAATTTGAACTTAGTTATTCCTCCTGACATCTGCACAAAAGAAGAACCATCTGATCAGTGCAACCTGAGGAACATTGATTTTTAGGCAAAAATACCTGCAAGTATGGATTATTTAAGGATCAACTCGTGTTAGCTTGGCTGAGTTCCTCCATTTCCCCTGAAGTTGTTGGGAAGAAACTTGACATGACCATAGATTCTCTAGAGATGGTTGTCAATGTCCAACCCCCAACACAAACCATTTTCTGCTATGTATACATTTCAATCCATGATCCACCATGGTTCCCAGTCTGCCCCAATCTCCATTGCATGTGGCAAGTGGAAGGTGATTAGAAACAGTTGCACCGTGTGTTCCAACTTGGGTGGCCAGTTGTTCACCTTTACGAGGAATGAGTTCAGTGGCACTTGGGGTTGTCTGACCGGTGCTACAATGGGGCAACATCCCATCTACTGTAGCCTTGGCACAATGGAAGAGTTGTCATCATGTGATCTTGATGCCATGAGTCAAGGCGTGCAAACAGCCTCTTGCAAAATGTAAGATAAGATTGCATACTATTGATCATTGTAGTCTACCTCTTGTCAGGATCCCGCATACACAGACCTTTGGGCATGGGAGCTGCCCTCTTTTTCCCTCCTTTCTGACAAGTGGATTACTGTCCACAAGGGAAGACTACTTTGTTAGCTGCATCAAACCATCATTGCACTGCATTTAGTTAAAGAATTTATCTGTATCTTGGTCTTTTTGCAAGTTTTAAAATGGATCCATGAACAAGAATTGTGTCTGATTATGGTGTAGGTGAACTTCTGACAACTGAAGAAGCCAGAACACGGCAAAGGAAGTACGACGAACTTGCATCTAGCAGCCAATTTTCTTCTGCAATTCTGGTAGTGCGGGAGCATCTGCCATCCGGAAAAGCATGCTTGAGGATAAACGTTGATGCAACAAGGGTCGGAAACGTCGCCCGTTTTATCAATCATTCATGCGATGGGGGTAACTTATCGACCATCTTGGTGAGGAACTCTGGTGCATTGCTCCCTCGCATTTGCTTCTTTGCTTCTAGAGATATATTAAAAGGAGAAGAGCTTGCTTTTAGTTATGGAGATGATAGGGTCAACCCCAAGGGCTTGCCATGTTTTTGTGGCAGCCCTGTTTGCCTTGGATTGCTGCCCTCGGAACCAACTTGAGGTTTTCATAATGTCATTTCAACCTATGAATTTGTATGAATTTTTTGAAGGTGTCATCTAATATTATATTTCAATCTGAAAAGGCCGCCCGGTGCACGAAGCTGCTGCTTATGAGGGTTTTGGGGAAGGGATGGACCTCAAAGATGTATAGTCACAGTTGTATCTTGCAATTTTTGCAAATGGCTGTTTCCACGCCTCGAACTTCTAAACTCTTGGTCACATGATGACAACTCAATGGTTGTAGCTCTCATATATTTATTCTCTAGGGTAGCTCTCAGATATTTATTCTCTGGGTCACAATTTGTACTGATTAAACAATTCGTCCCATTCCCAAATTGATGTATCCTGAAGAGTCGTAGACCTATATTTCTTGGTTTCAAAAGAACTCCTTGAGCGTTCTTTCTATCTACTATTATCTAAAAATAATCAAGTTATTAATGACTATGCAAAACCAAAAAATAACCCTGATTGGCTAGAAAACAAATTTCATACCATAAGAACTTAATCAGTGCTTAGATAGGATAGAGAACGAATTTAATGCTATTAAATGTCTTAAGAACTTATAATAACCAATTTCCTATACCACTAGCGAGTCTCCTTGCATCCCATACTCTAAATTGATCTCACTTAAAGATGATAAGAAAATGCTTTGATCCTATGTTTATTTGAGTAAACAATAATTAATGACCATTTATTTTTGTTAATTAAGAAAATTGATATTCCTGCCTACTTAATTATTTTCAAGTTAGTCGCCACCTGGTGGTTTTTGGGTCATTTGAACTCATAGAATGTTGACTTTTACATTACAAAGCCATGCAAACAAGTGCAACTGAACAAAAAGTGAAGAGGAGGCGAGACTAAGTTCAATTTAGTGCATTGCCTATTTTTGTTATGCAAAAATGACCAAGGCTTAAGAAAAAAGGGTGCATAAACTTCTTCACACGCTCTTGAGCATGCATGGCTAAAGGGGCAAACCTGGTGCATGAAGTTCGTGCCTATTCGGGGTCTGGGGAAGGGGAGGACTACAAGGGTCCATAGTAAGCAGCCTTACCTTGCATTTTGCAAGAGACTGATTCCACGCCTTGAACCTGTGACCTTAAGGTCACATGACGACAACTTTTACCGTTGTACCTACCAAGCATAATTCATGCTATAGTTGCATTACAATATAGCTAACTTCCCAAGAACCTACGATTAACAAGTAGGAGACTCTTGCACATGTTCAGTCCCATCACTTCATGCATATCCCATCCATCAATAATTTCAGCCTTTTCATGCAGGTACAAGGAGCAGGTGACAACTGATTGGCTTAGAGGAAATAGCAGTCAGAAACTTTTTCCGACTAATTAAATGTCACATAAGGCTCTTTTTTTAAATTACCGCTTCATATATACACACACACACGACCCCTGCACTTTACACCTGCAACTTCTTGGACACTTGCAAATCTGATAGCAAAACTCCATTACCACTTGGACGTGGAGATCCAACTTGAAGAATGCATGCCAGGCAATAGTCCAGATCAACCACAAGATTGAGCCTAGATATTATGAATATAAAAAAAGCAGGTAGAGAAAATGGTAATGTGTGCAAGGATATGGTGTTGTAACTTTATTCAGCCTGTGCTCATGGCCACCAGGATAGATATTCCATATGCTTTTTTCCTGATCAACTTTTCATGTTTTCCCTTTCACTGTTCCCTTCAAAATTCAAATCCTCTGCTTGCAATCCTCTCTCTGTTCATACTTTTGATGTTACCTGGCAAAGGATCTTAAGATTGTGAAGAAGATATCAAGAACCAATCAAGAAATGTGTTTAACAAAGTGAAAGTGATCGAATCAAGACCAGGTAGCGTCGATATCCCCATTTCTGTTTGAATAGACAGACAGAAACCTTTCCGAATGCTGGTGTTAGTTGCACTAATTCATTCTAGTGCAATGACACAAGGAGTCTCTCGCCTGGGTGATCAAGGTTTGTGGTTGTGCGCAGGCATGTGTCTTCGTTACACAAGGAGGAGCCTCTCTTATGGTGGGTCATGAGTTCAACACTGCTTACAGGGTGTTTGTCTGTCCGACATCTGAAACAACAATAAAAGGGAACCCAATGTCGGAAGCTCTGGCATAAGTGAGGTTCAAGGAAGGGGTAGATTATAAGGGTATATGTCTGCACTTACACAAGGAGGAGCCTCTCTTATGGTGAGTCACGGGTTCAACACTGCTTACAGGTTGTGTGTCTGTCCAACATCTGTAAAAACAAAAAAAGGGCAACCCAGTGCAGGAAGCTCTGCCATAAGCGAGTTTCAAGGAAGGGATAGATCACAAAGGTATATGTCTGCACTTACACAAGGAGGAGCCTCTCTTATGGTGAGTCATGGTTTCCACACTGCTTACAGGTTATGTGTCTGTCCAACATCTGAAACAACAATAAAAGGGCAACCCAGTGCACGAAGCTCTGGTGTAAGTGAGGTTCAATGAAAGGGTAGATCACAAGGGTATATGTCTGCACTTACACAAGGAGGAGCCTCTCTTATATGGCGAGTCATGGTTCGACACGGCTTACAGGTTGTGTGTCTGTCCAACATCTGTAAAAACAAAAAAAGGGCAATCCAGTGTACGATGCAGCCTCCCCTTATATTGCAAGAGGCTGTTTAATTCCTCGAACCCGTAACTTCAAGGTCACATGACGACAACTCTGCTGTGTGCCAGGTTCTTCCTCTCTGTCCAACATTTGAGAAAATAAACAAATAAATAATGGTTCCCCTGTATGGCTGCCTAGTCTCTTGCTTAACCTTGGAAAGTGTTTGTGCTGCTTCCCATCATCCCACAGGAATTCCAAATTCCATAAAAAAAGAAGGCCCAGAGGAATTCAAATCTGATGGAGAACTTTACAAGACAAAAGCTGATATTTGACCAAAATCCTTTCCTGAGAATCAAGGCTCCCCATGGAAAGGCTGCCCATGCATTCACTGCTAGAAAAGAAAGAATTCATAAAAATATTCCAGCGCCTTCTTTCGATAACGACACTCCTTTTTCTTTTTTTTCTTCTTTTTCAAGAAAGAATGGCACTCCTTTGTTACCACTTGTATGGTTACCTATTGGTAGCTCTTGTGTACTTTGTCCTAAACTTTCTTAACCAGTATATCAGTCTAAATAGGGTAGGATAAGGTGTACTTGCACATCCATAGTTACAAAGTTTGGGTTTGTAAGCCAAAGGCCTTCTAGTCCGGTGGTTGGCCAAAAAAAAAGATGAATAGTATTAATCAACCAAATAATTTGGCCAATATTATCTAACATAGTTGGTCATAGACAATATGGCATCTCACTTGAAGTAAAATTGTATTGCAAGTTTGAGTTGCCACTTCCTATTTTTTGCAGGAGATTAGATTTATAAGTGTTTACAAGTGAAACCTTTTTTCTTAGAAAAGAAAAGTGTCTATGAGTAAGAGTCCCTAAGCGATTTGCTTTTAATTTTTCACTCATACTTGTAAAAACGAGGAATTATAGGATAATGCGTGATACCAAACCAAGTTATTGCAGTGTTGCCCCTTTTGCTTGATGGATCTCACCTAGGTTTGATCATACCCATCCATGTGAATATTCTAACTTTGAATGACTAATTCTTCAAAAACTATGAAGATTAGATGACCTTACATTCTGAAAAATATGTGCTTCTGATTGTGGGAGATGGATGGTTGGATACATTGTGCAATGAATTCTAATCATTCAATCATCTTGATTTTGGGCTAAACGAAATCTAGAGATAGACAAATTAGATGGACAAGTCCGATCAACCATAGGTGAGGTCCATCATGCAAAAATGGGCCACCCTACACTAACTTTATATAGTGTCACCCAGTGCACTATCATTCCTTAAGAAAAAGCAAATAATTTGGTGCACAATTGCACTTAAGCATGTATAAATTTTGTTGACATTTATGGGTTTGACCAACTTATAAAAATGTTGGGATTAAAGCTGTTGGCAAATTATATGACATGCATTGTAATACTTAAACCCTTTCCTTGGAAGTGATATAATTATCCAGCATCTATTGGATGTCTATAACTTTGTGCTGGCTCAGTTTTGTGAAGATCAAAGTCATTTGGAATATTGCCTTAACTTAGTTAGGCTATTGTCCAAAATTCTTATCCACGGGCTCGTCTAGCTGTTACTATATTCAACTATAAAATGGATGTTAAATTTTTTGGTAATTTTTTTTATAACTGAAGAAAATAGTGGCTAAGATTATCCAATGGATGAAAATTTTGGATCATAGCCTATCTAAGTCAAGAACAACATTTTGAACAAGTTGAATCTTTACAAAACTAGGCCATATGAAGTTATAGCCATCTAAAACACTAATAGATGCTAATTTATCAAAAATAAAGGGCGATTGTATGACTTCCTTTACTTTTAACCTGCAAAATTATGGTTAAGCTATATGTAATATATGCGTACATGTAATGTATGATAAAGAACTCCCTTTAGAGGAAGGATTTAATATTAGATCATCTATAGACTCTGCTAATTATATCGTAATTCATGAGACTTAACTACCCATAAATTATGCTATAAGAAAGAAAACTAGAACAAGAAAATAGGCTTAAAAGGGCAGGCCTAGCTCATGAAGCTCCCGCGTATGCGAGGTTTAGGGAAGAGGCGGACCACAAGGGTTAATAGTATGCAGCCTTACTCTATGTTTTGCAAGAGGCTGTTTCCATGCCTTAAACCCATGACCTCAGGTCATACGACAACAACTCCATTGTGGTGCTAAGATGCTAAAAATAAATTTCTTTTTGCTTTTTTTTTTTTAAACAATAAACATAAAGAAGAAAGTAAGATTGAGAATTGCAGTAATGCTAAACTATTTAACATGATGACTTACAAATGAACATATAAAATCTTAAATAACTTATTCATATTCAATTAATGCAATTAGACCTATTAAGTAGATAATGAGATAACAGAGTATCACCCTATCTGCCTCAGCTCACTTATGGGATAAACCAATTCTATCATTCTTCTTGCCCACTTATTCCATCAAGATGGGCTCCATAAAGATTATTACAAGCAGCAGAAGAGTATTTGATTTTGATCCTATGAAGTGATCTGCCAATGCTGAAGGTACCAAGAGAGGAGGAGGGAGGTCAATTTTGTAGATCATAATGCTAGGGTTCTTGTAGTTTTTTTATAGTTGTTTCTCATTTTTCATTGCAATCAACCTTTCTTTCCTTTCATGGAGGTTTCTGTTTGAGTTTTTAATGAAATCATATCATTCAACCAAGTTAATATTTTTTCCACAGCTATAGATTCTAGTGGCCTAATCTCTAGCATATACATAAATATTTTTAATGGTCAAGTGCTAGCATTTTTTAAAAATATCAGCAATAATAAAACAAAATTTTATCACTTTTTTGTAGTCGATAACATTTACATTCACTCATCCTCACAAAAGGTCTCTTCTATTAAATTTTCACTCCTTTTTTTTGTTTATAAGCTAAGAATTACAAAGCAAATTATTCATATATTCACTCACACACATTATTAAATTTAATCCCCAATTAAAGGAGAAAGCGGCCACTCGAACCTACATCAGGCATATTTCAAGAGATGCAAGTTGTCTGAGACTAAATGCCCACTTCATTTGATGACCTCCAGCTTAGTCTCTCTAGCTATCTTCTTCCTCGTTAAATCATTAATCATAAAAAAATTCCTGGAGAGGAGCTTATTTTTTCCACATAAGAAGCCAATCCATGACGCTTTCAGTACGAAGTGCAGCTCCCAAGATATCCAATTCCATAAAGACCATCATAAAAAAAAAGAATTTTTTTCTCAAAAAAGGAGTGCCAATATCAAAAGGAAGAGTTAAAGCATCCTGTTTCCATAAAATAATAACAGTATAAAAATAACAACAGGACGTATAAAAGGCCTCCCAAAATCCCTGTTCTCATGTCCGGGCGAGAGAATTGATTTCTGAAGAGAAAAGCAGGCAGGCTATAGTAGGGAAGAGAAGAAATGGCCATTGAAAGATTCTCCATATTGGATCGGCTGTAGATTTTCCAGATCTCTCTTACAGTCCCCTTGTCTCTAGATTATTCTCAGGAGGACTACAAGGGGAAGGGGAAGAAACGGTTCCGTTTCTAGGATTGTTTCCATTTTCTCTTTTCTGGTCGGAAAAGTTGAATTTCCGGCTGCCGGGTAGATGTCGACGCCGGCCAGGAAAAGGCTGATGAGGGATTTTAAGAGGTTGCAGCAAGATCCGCCTGCAGGGATCAGTGGGGCACCTCAAGATAACAATATCATGCTTTGGAACGCTGTGATTTTTGGGTAATTTCTCTTTTTCCTTTTAATTTCCAGTTCTTTTGGGGATCTTTTTTTACTTTTCCTTGGTGTTGATTCTTCTGTTCTGGGTTTGTTTTGCAGACCTGATGATACCCCTTGGGATGGAGGTGAGTAGATTTTAGCTTGATATATTGTTTTTTCCAATTAATCTCTTTAAATTTCCGCCTCTTTTCATTGTAGATAGGGATGAGTTTTAGGTTGTTTGTTGTGGTGGCTGTTTCTATGTTGTGGGATTGGAAATTCATGATGGGTTTTGGTTATTGTGGGTATGATTGTTATTTCTTTTTTGATTTTGTACCTGCAGTTTTTTATTTATGGTAGTGATCTTACTAGGTCGCTGATTGCTGATTCCGTAATTTTCTTTCCTTTTTCTGTCTAGTAAGGTTAGGTCTGGTTGTTTATGGTCAGCAATACTTTTTGGTATTCTTAAGATTGAATAGGGGTTGACTACTCGTTATCGTGGTGGGAAATGTTATATATAGATCTTGGGTTTAGACTTGGTTCTATGGTTTTGGAAGATGGCAATTTGCTAAGGTTTCTGTTTGTCTACTGAATTTGAACTTCCCCCTTGTTCCGATTATTGTAACGTTACATGCCAGAAAACATGCTAAAAGACTCAGTTAGATTTTAAGCAACCTTTATTGTTCTTAGATCTCTAAATTGTGCAAGTTTTTTAATTAATTTCCTTCCTGGTGTCTGCTTTGCACTGAATTGGATTGTTCCTGTGTTCCATTGTTGCTTTTCAGAAAACACGCTAAAAGGCTCAGTTGGATTTAAGCTACCTTTATTTATCATAGGTTCCCAAATGAGGAAGCTTTTTAATTAATTTCCATTGTGATCTCTGTTTTTAACTGATTTGAAATATTCCCACGTTCCAATTTCCCCGTATTATGTTCTGGAATAAATGCTAAAGACTCGTTCAGCTTTAAGTAACAGTAACCCCTATTTATCTTAGGCCTCTCCGAATGAGAATGTTTTGCTTAACTTTGACCTTCTTTATTGTTTTGGAGAGTGAAATTACTTTAAGATCCTATTTTCAGATGAAAACCCTGAAAAAAAGTAACAATTTTTGCATTTGTGGTCCATTTTGTTCAAAGAAGGGAGCCTTGGCACAACGGTAGAGTTGTCATTGTGTGACCTAGAGGTCACGGGTTCGAGGCGTGGAAACAGCCTCTTGCAAAAATGCAAGGTAAGGCTGCGTACTACAGGCCTTTTATGGTCCCCCCTTTCCCCAAACCCTGCAAATGGGGGAGCTTCGTACACCAGGCTGCCCTTTTAGTCCATTCTGTTCAGAAGAGATGGTTCCAGCCAATATTCCTTTTCGTCTGGGAATTTCTAGAATTGCCTAGAAACTACAAGAACATTTTAGGATGGTTTCAATTTTGGTTTTCCTATTGGATTGGACTGTTCTGGAATCTCTGTCCTGCATAAAATGGAAGTGGCAATTAACTAGTATTATAGGGTTCAATTAGGTTCTAATTCTTAGCTAGGGCGACAAACTGGATCAGGCTGTTGTCCTTTGTTTTTTGGTTTCTCTTATCATTTGCTTCAATTTCATTTTTGTTTTGGTTTGATCTGCAGGCCATGGTCAAAATTCATAAAGATTAAAAGATGATAAACTTGTGCTCTGACTTAATTTGGATTTTTATCTTCTTTATGAATTTCTAAAGAATTATAGCAATTCCTTGCATCTAATTCTTGAATTTCACTGGAACTATGAATTGTTTTCCAAAAGCATCTTTTTGCTTTTGAAACCTGGGCAGCAGCTTAGACTGAGGAACACTTACAAACTTGTTTTAGCAACTTAGTAGTCTTTAATACATTTGCTTTTCTATCAGGTTTATTTGGTGTAGTTATCCTTTTCTTTTGTGTGATTCTGCAGATGCACATCTTCTATCTTATTATTAGTGCTTAAGAGGAAGAATAAAACCCTTGTCTCACAAATAGGCTTGATTTCTTTACTACCTTTCATTTAAAAGAGGAATTTGGGATGCTTGCTCCTAGAATAGGGTTAGTTATCTTGTAATTTCATGGAGATCAAGAGGAAAATTGGGTCCCTTACTTTCAATTCATTGGCTTTGTTTTCTCTAGGTTAATAATTTGTTTATGAGCTGGAGCATTGTAAATTCAAAAGTGAAAGCTTTCACTGTGAATAGTTTTGTATGTTTTTGGTTCTGATCATAGCAAGTTCATGAGGGGCTACCCCTAACAGTAGTCAGTTGTGATAGTTTTAATTGGCAATTACACCATTGATATGCAGACAGCTTTCTGGATAACAATAGTAGGTTGAAGAGTTTAGATTCTGCTTTAGCAATCTGATTTGATGCCGGAAGTGTTATCTTTCAAACCTTGATTGTGGAGCTCAGGTATCTTGTGAAGTCTTGATTCACTTGCTTTTGATGCCAATTAGTAGTTTCTCTGTTGACTTGGCTATGACATTTATAATGGGTGAGTAATTGATATCTCGGAGGTACTAACAGTTTTGTGACGTGTTAAACATGAGTTATTGACAAGATTTTTCAATCCTTCTCTTGATTTTGAGTTTTGTGACTGTAATTTCCAGGGTTCTATGATCTGATATTCGGAACCGTAAGATTTCTTGTTTACTTGGGTCATAGCTGGGCTTCTGCTTTATTAATTCCTTCCATGTTCCTGCTCCTTTATTATTTGGCAACTGCTGGCATATAAAATTATATTTCCTGCACTAGCTCTTCGAAGAGACTAAATATAACTTATTCATTTGGGTCTTCCCTTTACACCTCATGTTTACTAAGATGCCTATTACGGGTGAAACCGTGGAAGTTGTTTTGAGGTTCGTTTGGTTGCATTTTCATTGAGTTCAAATTGATTTTTATCCAAAGCTTAGCCCAAATGTTGCTTCTAGTATCTAACTAGACTTCCACTTCTGAACAACTTGGGTAGCTTATTTTTTGCTTGAATGATAAGGCTACATGCAATCAATAGGATGGACCCTCAATAACCACATGTCGTGATAGGTTCAAGTGTGAATGGGATAAGCTTGACGGAACTGGTGCTTTTGGTGTATGCCTGTGATGTCGGACACTTTTTTAGTCAAAGAAATGAAGAGGAAGTGGGTATGTGTGCTCTTTCACTGAATTTAAATCACTTGGCTATTATTTTGACTGGATATCCACAGAAGTGCCTGGTCCTAAGGATGCTAATTGAGAGAGTATCAAGAATAATTATTTTTCTTTCCAATTGAGAAGAGTTTGAGCAGGATTTTTCGATTTGTTTTTTGTTTTGGGAGGTACAAGTTGTCAAGCTTAGATAACAAGTGATTTGGGCAGATACGTAGCTTGTGAATCGACACTTGCAAATGGAAGTGATTCCAGGCTAGAATAGATTGAGAGTAACAAGGATGAGAGGCTGAGAATTCAATGCCTGTCAACCAAAAAACATTTGGTTGCTAGAGCACAGTAACAATCTGAAGTTTCATGCTGGGTAAATGAATGTGCGGCAAAAAATATGCATTTTATGCTTGTTCCTATTTTGAGCCTTAGAACAGGCTTTCTAACTTCAATATAATAATCTAGAACTCTCTAGAATACTAAACTGTTGAAGTTCCGTGCTTGAAGTCCAGCTTCTTCTCCTGCACAGATAGAATTTTCCCTAATTAGAGAGCAATGCGAAAAGACTTCCATTTTTTCAAGGACTTATCCTGAAAACTATTATATGCTATTCTGTGATGTGTTGCTTATTGGGTAATCTCCTGTAGATTTCTTTGACAAGTTCTTTTCATCATTTCTTAAAAAGATTTTATTGTTGATGGTCAAACTCTTCAAGAGATCATTTTCAGCTTTTGAGATTCATCACTTTCCATTGCTTTTCTAGTTTGCTTTAAATTTGAGCAATGAACCATCTCATTATTGAATTTGCATGTCCGTTCCAGATGTATCATCTGTTGAGACTAGTGGGAATCAGCTACACGTCTTCTTTCTTGTTGTCCTTCCGAGGATATGGGCTTTCATTTTGGCCTTGTGCCGGGGTTCATTTGAGGAGTCTAGATGTATCAAGGTTTGCTGAAGTCCTTTTCCTATTTTTTCTTTCAAAATAATGACAAATGTTTATTAAGGGAGAAAGCTAGTTCTTCTTTTCTTCTTTTTGGGTGGAATTCTGTGGAAGTTGTTCATGATGGTTACCTGGTGATTAATTTAGAAACAGAGGAGGGGTTGTCTGTTGGTGATGCTGTCAAGGGGAATGTCTTTTGAGGTATTAGTTCATATTTGGAGGGATGGAAATCTGGATGATGTTAGAGACCTCAACTTGGGATGAGTTTAGGAGATCTTTAAAGGTGATATATCTAGCAAGAGGCACAAAATTAAGCAAGTGGACTCGTTCCCATTGAGGATAAGGTCGTACTTGTATCACATTGAGGACCATTTTCACATAGAATAATTATGTAATGTGATGGAGAAGAGTTTAACTAAGTAACAGCCCACCTTTGATGATTGTCAGATCATATTGATGAAGTTGTTTGCATTTCTTCTCTGTACCTGTGTCTTTTCCTTACATTTCTCATGTGGAGATCTGGTGAACCTAAAATGGAAGGCAGCGTTAACTGTCGGTCCATCTTAAATGTGTTGGATTCTTCCTTCTTTTCTTTCTGTGTTTGATAACCTCCCTACCCTTCTTCTTTCCTTCCTGAAATATCCTGCTTATTATTGTGGAAAAGGAAAACCAAATGGTTGAGTAAGAATTGGATGAAGTGCTTTTGCCATCAATAGTTGCAGAGGATACCAAAAGCATCAGGGTGGATGAAGAATGACGGAAGTGGTCTTTGGAGGTTTCAGGATTTGATTTATTTCCTCACAAAATGGACGATTGAGAAGATGATCTATTTTGAGCATGTTAATAGAACTTCAAATTTTATGTTGCAGGTCCTTTAGCTACAGATGGAGTTCAAAGAGATCAGTTGCTCATCTAGGAAACTTCCTGTGTTGTGTAGTCTAGTTTGATTTATTTTTGCAGGAAAATTTGTGTGGTTTATTTTTGGTTCTGGTGCAGTGTTCTTTTGGGGCTGCAATTGCTTGCTTTATGTTTTTCTTGGCCTTGTTGGCTTTGTTTTTTTTTTGGTTTTTCTTGACCTTGTTGGCTGTTTTTTTTCCTTGATTTTCTGTTGGGTGGGTGATGGTATTCTTTTTGCCCTTAGGCCAATTAAACTTAGGCACTGTCTGCGAGTATTTCATTTTCCTGTGGCACTTACGTGATTCAGAAAAAGAAAGAAAAGGATAAAGTTTACTCTATCGTCTAGTGTCTTAGTCAGTATTCCATGATTATCCTCTTATTCTTGGTTTCCATGTTTGCATATAAATTTTTGTACAACGGTAATCAGTTTTGACTAGAAGAAGCTGGTTTCATTATCCAAACTACTAGATCATTACATAAGTGTGATGTGCTGATGTATGGTGGAAGTTGCTTAAATCTTTATTCTTATTTTAAGTCTGTGGTGGATTGACACATCTTATGGAAGGAACAAGGGTTGCAAGTTCAACATTTTTGAAAACTCTGGCGTTCTTTCAATTTAAAGTACAAATGTCTTAAGGAAATCTCTGTTACCTCTTGGTTTCAGCTGTGAAATGAGAAGGAACCAAAAATTTAATGAAAGCCATTTAGTGTTGTAGGAGAAAACAGGGGACTGAAGAACTTTCTTTTGCATATTTGGGGTTTGGTTGTTTCACTCACTTACATAGTGAATAAGATCTAGTGCTGTTGTTTGCTGGAGGCATATGGGAGACAAGCATGGGAAGTCAGGTGGGGGTAGGTAGAAGCAGGTAATGGGGATTGCCAATAATAGAAAATGTTAGGCCCTTTCCCCTTATAAACTTTTATTCTTTAAAACGTGCAAATTTAAATTCCAAGAAGTAATATTGAAAAATATGAATTTATGTTTATAAGTTTTTATTCTCCAAACAGTGAATTATAATTCTAAGAAGGAATCTTGAAAATTATGATTTTTTCATTTTTTGCAACTCAGAGCCGCTGGAGACACTAAAACAATCAAGGATTTTGGTATTGCAAGTAATTTTGTTTTTGCTCCTGATGATGCTGCTTTTGTTTGTGTGGTACTTATTCCATGTTGGTTTTGGCTGCAAATGTCCTTATATTTCTAAGCTATAGCTGATGTGTGAAGTACAACTACTCATTCGTTTATCTTATGTTTTTCTTTTTATTGAGGGTTAAATAGAGAAACAAATACTTTTTTTCTGATGGTCTTTTTGTTGTAGGACTATCTTCCTTCTTCTGAAAGGGTCAAATTGACACTGCTTAAAAATTTAAAATGGATCTAAAGATTTTGTATAATACAATCCTAGAGCTACATTTAAGACATATGTAGAGATGATCTGTTTTCTTCTTTCATTAGCTAAAATTCAACTCCTGTATTTGTCATCTAAGTTAGTGATTTCATTTGAAAGGCTTAAACTAACGTTGCTTAAAAATTTAAAATGGACCTAAAGATTTTGTATAACACAATCCTGGAGCTACATTTAAGACCATATACGTAGAGAACATCTACTTTCTTCTTTCATAAGCTAAATTTGCACTCCTGTATTTGTCACTGAAGTTATTGATTTCTTTTAACTTTCTTCAGGTACATTTAAGCTGACACTGCAATTTTCAGAGGATTATCCTAATAAGCCTCCAACTGTTCGATTTGTCTCTCGAATGTTTCATCCAAACAGTAAGTTGAAAACTTAAATCATTGAGTTTTTGTATGTTACCTCTTGATATTTGTTGGGTCTACTATTTCTTCCTTTCCTTAATGGCTTCCATTTTATTACATCATCTGAATTTCATTAAGGTTTCATCACCTATTCAGATGAAATCAATGTACTTCCTGTTCTCTGCATTATTGTTTGTGAATGTAGGTGATAAAATTTCTTTGTGTGCTTCTAATCCAACTTTGGTTTCCAACTTTATAGTTCTAAATTCTATGTAACCTTACAAATTTAGCAGGACTGCTTATTCTCTGAACTGAAGATCTTCTTTCAAGCCTCTGACTATGCATTTATATTTTGAAAACAGTTTACGCAGATGGAAGCATATGCCTGGATATTTTGCAGAATCAGTGGAGCCCCATTTATGATGTTGCAGCTATATTGACCTCAATTCAGGTGTGAATTGTCTCTAGCTTTTGTAGTTTCTCTGCAGCTGCAAATCTGTTAATCAGGTTTTATTATAGTGGTTGTTTATGTTATCTACAAAATGATTTATTTCAACTAAAACAAATTAGTTTCACAGAAGAAATCATCTAGTGGAATGAATTGGATTAGCAGTTGTTTTCTGCATTGTAAACTTAATCGTACAAAGTCAAGCTGGAACAAGAAGGATCTAAATGGCAAATAAGCATTCATTTGCATGTTAGCCACATATTTCCATATGGGTGGATTTAAATTTGTCATGTTGTATAGAGAAAGTTCATGCCCATTAATATGCATATGTTATATATAGTTTGAAGAATTGGAGGGCAAAAATAGTTCTTGTCATACATGTGGCTCACACCTTTAATTGGATGGTACTTCCTGAAGATGCAATGATTACCAAACAACCTTGTTGTAGCCTCCGACTATAAGAAAATGGAAATTAACTAATAAAATAAGCTAAAAATGCATTATGCATTAGATGATTTTCCTTTTTGGAGCATTTCATACATTTTGTGGAACCAGAGTTGTAATTAATCTCTCTGTGGAAGCACAAATGAAAATCTATGATTTTCTTTGGGCACTGGGAATTGGAAAGAACCCTTTGGTGAGTTGAATCACTGGATTTCTAAAGAAGGGAAGGGAATGGTACTCTAAAGTAGCTACTACAGGTATCCTTAAGGGGGGTGGGTGCTCTGTGTATGTGATTTTGAGGTTGTTGCTTGATGAAATGGACCATATATGTGGTGGTCTAATAGGCTTGCTAGCCTATAAGTGTCAGCATATTGAGTCAGAATAGGGTTTAGATAGCATCCATATTAAGTTCTAGGAACGCCTATGATTTTGATGCTGTATTCTGGGCCTACACAAGGTTGTATAGGGTTGTTCAGAAATCAGAACTGGAGCATTCTGAGAATGGATCTAGGAGTAAAGCTTGTGCATTCACTAGACTTCTGGAGAAACCTTGATGTTAACTAAATTGGATGTTTGGTAGAGATGCTCAGCTGCTTGTAGGAGATGATGTAAGCATCTGTATGTAGTAGGTAGTTGTGTTTTGAGTACGAAACTGTTAGGGGTCATCTTAGTTCAGTCTTAGGGTTCTTCATTTGGGTGCTAACTTCTCACATTCTCTAAGGTGTAAAGTTATTTTCACCTACAAAGGCAAGTTTTTGTTTTAGGATTTAGAGGGAAAGAAGTGCTGGAAGCAACTGCAAGGGCAAGGCGGGGGGGGGGGGGGTGGGTTTCTTTTCATCACAACATCAAAAGACAGTAAATGAGAAGGTTAGGGATGATAAATAAGGTAGGGACATAAATATTAACAGAAGCTAAGGCAGAATCCTAAGATGGCAAAACTTTGTGGATACTTGGTAGGCATGTAAATACCGGAGTAAGGTAGGGCCAAAAGGTATATTTGGGGGACTGAAAAACTAACAAAGAGCTGCCTAATGAACGAAGAACTGCCTTGTTTTAGACCTCTAGAATAGTAAGAGATATAGCATAGGACAAAACCCAGATAAGTGATCGCATAAAGGGAATGAGGGTCAAGTTTCTTTTTTAATTTTTTGTTGCTTACATAGGTGATCCACACTGTATTCATTCATTGTAAGCTGACTAGATAGCTTTGGCATGGTATCCCGAGATTGTTCAGAACCTTGTCTTCAAAAAGTGAGAGAAAATCTACAATGTACTAATGCAATACAGTCAATCACCCCACTTTCTATTCTGTTGACACGTGGTGACTTAGATCTTCCAAAGAAATGCTCTTAGATACTGGACTGCATCCACTCCCCTTGGGACTCCAAATTTAATATCTTAATCTTTAATACCATGAAGAATCTTCTCTAAATCATATATTTATACTATTAATTTATAGATTAGTTCTTAGTGTTTTAATTACAATACTCTAATTCTTTTTGATGATTTATGAATTTCAGTTTTTAAAATTTTTAAAATTTAGTTGGTGCTATACTAATGCATCATTTCTGTTTTCATCTTGGGTGGCTGTGATGGAGTTATAACTGCAGTAAACTTGTAAGATAAAATTGGACGCAGTGGATTGAAATGAAGATGTCTTGCACACCAACCCATGGATTGAGCTTGAAGTTTTGGTATTAATATCCAAAGCAGGTGGTTTTCTAATTGTCAGAACCACAGCTTATTTATATGTGGATGCTTTTGACAAGTTGAGGCTTGTTAAAATACCTACAAAACACAGGCATCAATACCATATAAATTGATCGAGAATTTCAGCAAAATAACTCCTTGCATAGTTAATAGGAATCCTTGGGTGTGATGCAATTAATTTTTTGAGGTTTGACTGTATAACCATACCAATGCTAGGATTTTACAATTATCTATATGTTGAGATATTCTTTTCGTAAGTCTTGAGGGAGGTGATCTTTTGGTCAGGCTATCAGGAGTCACTTCTGGGAGATTGTCCTGTTAATGGTTTTTGTCTTTATTTGTTGTCTTTGTTTTCTATTTCCTCTTAAGAACACACTTGGCACCTAAAAGGTACGAGAAATGGAAACCATCTAGAGTGTCAGGAGTGGTCCATTCATGTGTTGCTTGAGCAAATGCGTACGTGGATTCTGCAATGATAGTGTTATTCTTAGTCTATTTCCTCTGGATGATTGTTAACACTGGATTCTTTATTCTGGGCTTATCTTTTTTTGTACTCTCCATCTCCTCGGCATTGCTGAATTAAGTGGTTCTTAATTCATTACTTGTCCATTCGTCATAGTAACTGACTAGTCCCTCTATCTCAAATGCACAAAACTGCAGATTTTGTTTAGAGAACTATATTTTTTCAATCTTACAGTCATGTACTTGCTTTATCATGTTGGTAATCTGATCAGTAAAGCAAACCATTCTGATATCTTAATCAATTCCGATTCTTCTTTACATCAAAATCTTGAATTTGTTCACTTGATATTCTCTTTTTAATTGCCATGCTGTTTTTATATACATGCTTGCCATAAAATATAATTTGACAGAAAACCTTACCTTGTTATAGCCTTGCCACCATGATCGTTCACTTTTTTGACATTACATGTTGAATTTGTTCCTGCAATATTAGTATGTATAAACAACGTCTGCATGGGGTCAAAGCATGTTAGTAGCTACTTATTGGCAATGGTTCTATACTTTGGGTTTCCATATTTGCATCTAGCTGCGACTAATACCAGAGGGTTTTCTGTTTCTTCCCAGTCCCTTCTCTGCGACCCAAATCCGAACTCCCCTGCAAATTCTGAGGCAGCTCGCATGTTCAGTGAGAATAAGCGAGAATACAACCGAAGAGTGCGTGAAATAGTGGAGCAGAGCTGGACAGCAGACTAAGCATGCCAGATTTCTCCGCCCCTGAAATTAGTGAAAGTGGTTTAAAATGGGTTGTGGTTTCGGACTTTAATTGTTAAAACATACTTCATGCATGCATTGTTCTTGTAGGATCGACTCTGGGCGTTCCGTTTTGACTGCTTTTCAGAGTTTCTTTCGGCCTCTTGTTTCTTCCCGTTACTTCATGTAATATTGTCATGCCATATACTTGCTGTGCATAAAAGGATCGTAGCTCATATGTAGTAACCAGGCCTGTCATGGTGGGTGGATTTGAGCATGAGGGACTAGAGTAGGGAGATTTGCCTAGTTAAAAAGCAGGGAGATTTGGCTAGTTAAAGTTCCAAACAATTAGGGGCTGATTGTTTGCAAAGGGTATTCAGCTTGAAATGTGCATGATATTCTATTTAAATCTTTCCACAATGGCTGTTAAGTGTACGCAAGCAGACCAAGGGCCCGAACATGTAGTGATCAACGATAATGCCTGTGATGAAATCTGGTGGAATTTGCTTGCTTTTGCTAGGACCAACTGAACCAGCTAAGCAAAATCTGTAGGCCCAGTGATCTCCCAAGCCAAATGCAGGCTAAGAATTCAAAACTAGAGAACTTGTGGAGGTCAGCTTGCTCGTGTTCAAAATGCCTGTCCCCTGGCGGGTAAACAAGTACAGGATTTAGAGCATGGTACTTCATGAAGAAATCGGACTCACAGCCTTTGAAGTTCAGAATAATTAGTAGCCATTAGGAATCTAAAATTGTCCCAGATTTTAAGTTTTTAGGAAGCTATTGCCAAAACAAGCTTAATATTAACATCTGCAGTTAACTTGTTGGTATTAGAAAGGGAGCCTTAGTGCAACGGTTGAGTTGTTTGTTGCTGTGTAATTTAGAGATTACGGGTATGAGAAGTGGAAGCAGACTCTTGCAAAATCTGAGGGACTGGGCTGCCCTCTTAACTTGTTGGTTACATTTCACGTTTCATTTAGACCGTTGATAACATCGACTAATTTCTAATTCATGGTGTTAATGATCCTGAAGGGGAGCCTTGGCCCAATTTAGAGCTAACATTGTGTAACCTTGAGGTCACAGGTTCAAGGCATGAAAATGTCCTCTTACAAAATGCAAGATAAGGCTGTGATCCCATATATGTGGGAGCTTCATGTACTGTGGCTGCCCTCTTGGTGTTAGTAGTACCTTGATGGTGGCCAGTATTTACGGTGCTGGTGCTGGACCGTGTCCATCTGCACGGTCACATGTGGCCAAAGACCGACTTGTCGTGGTTGAGTCATTGCAATGCATTGTGGCTTTTATACAGGAAATGAAGCTTCTAATTTCCTAAAGATGGTTTTTAGTGGAAGTATTTGGAGAGCAGAAATTGCTCGCTGAGCAGTTTCGAGTCGGAAATGGAAGTGTGTTATCTTGAAATGATGAGAACAAAGGCGATATTCGTAGAAGATTGTGAAATAGGAGTTTCAATGACTGACTTGGAAGCAGTGGAATATTTTTTTAAAATCGTATTTTGATAATATGAATAAAGCACTGAGAGTATTACAAAGCAAATCAGTCAAACACTTCTAAATTTAAACCCTGGTTGACAGGGAAGGTGGTGACCCAAATATGTATCAAACATATTCTAAGCGAGAAGATGAAGTCCAATCGTCTGCAACTAACTGCATTAGACATTGACATTTGTTTGCTCTTCTTTTAGCACTAGAAATATGGAAAATAACGAATTTGAAAACTCAAGTCATTAGATGGGTCATATACATGGATGATCTGGCCTATTCATCTTAAAAATTTGAATGGTCACAGGTAATAAAGTCAAAACCGAACAGCTAGAATCATCGATGTCTGCCCAATCTAATGAAGGTCAAACGGGATGGATTGAGTTTCCAAACGCATTATTTCAAGCATTCTGGAATCACTTGTGTAATTGATTGATAAGATAAAAGAGCTATAATCTTGTTCGTATTTCTTTCAATATATCTTTTTCCTAAAAAAGGATAAAAAAGTCCAATAGATGATTACACATGGATAGTTAAAATCTGAGGTATTATCAGGATTGAGCTAAAAACTCATCTCCACATCGACAATCGATTATCTGTAAAAATGTGGTCGTAGCCTGCTGTTTGCCACAAATGGATGGTTTTTGGTACCAATGAATTATCAAAGTAAAAGCCCAAAAGGAGGTCCACATACTGTAATATAACTGGTAATAGCTCATCGACATTAGATTTAATTCAAGTGTTCCGTAAGAATTTTTTGACCCTTTCAGATAGACATGGGCTTTGATTGGGCTTATTTTAGTTTCAGTTTCAATAGATAATAGAAGCACAAAATTTCACTTTGCAAGCAAAAACTCAGTACAAAAATAGGAGTTATCTTAGCCTAAGTGTGCTTTACTAGCCTCTAATATCTTATGAACAGTCAAACAAGTTTTACAGAGCTTTTGACAAGGAAACTTTCAACTTCATTGGAGTATTGAGAAGCCTTTCGAGTTATCAACGACTAATTTCCAACTTTCTCCTCTGCGAGCAAGGTTGACTTCAGTTTTGTCCATTGAAAAGGTGAAATAAATTGAGTAACAAGCCCTTAAGCCTGTTGGTTAGGTGTGCATTCTTCCGCTGTGGGTTCGAGACATTGCAAATGAGCATGACAGATTTGGTACTGCGATGAGAAAAAGATATTGACCTGAATTGGCAGTGATCTTGCTAAGAAACAAAGGTTTCGATCCAACAAACTCCAACCCACAGTATGTTTTAATTTTAGCTGTAATCCAGATGATGAGCTTGTAATGGTCAGCACACGTATACTGCATAGAAAGAAAAGGCGTTTAATTGCAGAACACTAACAGGTAGATTTTGATTCTACTACAACAATATTGAGAACAAAGCTGTGACACTATGCACCAGGGATGCAAAGAATTATGGGTTGTTTCAATTACTAAATTCTCAGACCTAAGCCAAACAGCATAGAGCAACTAAATTTTTTTGGAACAAAATCGACGTGTAATGCAGAGAAACGTGGTTTGTTTTACTGACAGAAATCCCAGATCTAAGCCAACAGAACAAGGCAACTAAAGGTTTTTTCAAATAAGATCAACGTGATAGAAATGGTAGAAAGTAGACTGTAAATTCAAATGGATATGCTTTAGGAATAAAAACTAAGAATTAAGGTGCAAGTATGCAAACTAAAGGATAATACCCCTTGGAATCAAGGTAAAAGATTGTAGCTCAATTTGACAAGGTTTTGTGCCTCAGCATAGAGAACCTATGTCCAGTTCCAGGTAAAATTTCCCTAAACATGCGGAAGCATTTTGGAAGAAAGAGCATGGATAATTAATACAGTTGCAACTTTGCGACACAAGAAGATTACATTCGTTATAGTTTAATAAATGATCACACAGATAGGACAGCAGATTCCCAATATTATGGGTAGAGGGATGTTGGAAGGAAATGATTAGATTACTTCAATGGGGTTGCACAGATGTCAGTTGGTATAACTAGTATAAATAAACCACACAGAGATTTAGTCCAAGCCCACCTGAAATGGATGTAATCTTGGCTTGGGGACATGCAGTTATGCAGATGCATGATTGGCAAAATGGTACAAATACCTACATAGAGATGTAATCTTGGGTTGTAGAAGTGAAGCGCCCAACTGAAAGGGGAGCTGGTTGTGTTATTACCTACCAAACAAAGCAAAAAACTGACCAAGATACTGGCAGGAAGACTATGGAAGCCCAGTGACATGGTGTAAGCAAGATGTAGGCTGCCCATGCAGTGGTTCCATTTATGGAAATGTTTAACCGCTAAAATTTGACAAACCTCTTGATCAGTGGACAACTGGGTATGGTTGGGGAATGGCACATTAAAGTCCTTCACTCATACATCCAATGTTGTTTTCATGGCTGTAACTTTTAGGCAATCATAAGCACAGGAAGGAGGCCCCTCGAATGAATGGCGTGGAGCATGCCTGATATCACACAGGTGGGCACCAATAACCAATCACAGTGCTTCCACCAGAATCTCATCCAATGTGCTTCTAACATCTTACATAGAATATGAGGGTAGACTTGAGCACTTAGCCTAGTCGTTTAAGCGACTTATTTCACGACCAAGAGGTTTTGAGTTCAAGTCACCAATTTCTACACAAAATGCAAAAAAGAAAATGACGGGTCTGAAGGCATTTAATGACGGAAGTAAATTCCACATAAGGCTAGTGCAAGAGTATAGAAGATAAATGGCCTCCATGTCTGCATTTAATTGTAGTAGCAAGCATACTAAGTGCTGCTTCCATACCTGGCACAAAAGATTGACAATAATACGGTAACTTGGTTTTTTGGTGCTAGTGAAGACTGATCTGCATTGGCGGTTGCTGGAGAGGTGACACTGGTGATCCTTCACTGCTTTGCGAATCTCCCTTCCATGATTCCTGAACCTGAGCTGCAAACTGTAAGTTCCATAATACATCCTCAATGGACGGCCTCTCAGTTGGTTCTTTAGAAAGGCATCTGATGCAGATCTCCATTACTGTCTTCAGGGATTCGTCCAAGCAAGCACTCAGAACTGCTGGGTCAGCTATGCTCCTTCGAGCAGATTCATCAGCCATTAAGCTTGTTTGTAACTTCATAAGAACAAGAAAGATCCATTATTGGATGCATGAATATATGATCTGTACAAGATTAAGCATGTCTACATATGCATTTACATGAATAGGATTTGTTACTAAAGTGGAGATAATTATTCATATCAGATTTGGAAGTTCAGAGAAGTTTCATCATCTCATGTTTTCTTCCCAAGAATATGGTAATTCCAATTTTCATTTTACATAAGAAAAGAAAAAGCAAAGACTTTATCCTCTTATACTCTCAATACCATAATAACTAAAATATAAATGATGAAGAAATTGAAACCTTACCTGACCTTTTAGCACATCCACTTCGCTTTTGGATGTGACTGGCTTTCCTATAATCATTTCCAGTAGGATTACAGCAAAGTCATATACATCACTTTTCTCATCCTGTTTAACCCTGCAAAGCAACAATATAGCAAGCACTAAAGCAACACACCTCAAATTTAAGAAATTTGTGAAAGATACACAATTTTCCCAATTATAAACGGAAAAAACCCTTCCTCGATAAAAAGGGAAGCCCGGTGCACAAAGTTCCTGCTTATGTGGGGTCTAGGGAAGGGCTGGACCACAAAGAGCCAACAGTACGCAGCCTTACCTTGCATTTTGCAAGAGGCTGTTTCCACAATATAATGTAAATACACATACCAACGAAAAGCATATGTATTTGTATCTTGCAGAATATTCATCTCCAGATGTACATAAATGGGTCTATGAGTGAATTATCCTACAGGCAGTTGTCTATTTCAAGAGTAGAGCTTGAAAGGATTTTGGATACCTTCCAGGAATGCTGAGTTCCTTTGATCCACTTGAAGTGATAGAGCTTCCAGTCTGCAGGGTTTAGAAAGCAGAGTATCTGCTCAAATATTATCCAATGCAAAATAACCCATAGAGAAACAGAGAAAAACCATGTCTTCGTCAAGCAGTAAAGCAAAAGGACAGTTTTATTATACCTCCCACATAGCATTCTCTTTCAATACTGGCAGATTATAGCTGCTAATTTTTGGCACGAGGTTTTGATCCAGCAGTACATTTGTTATCCTTAGGTCATTAGCAAATATGCCAGGTACAATGCCTGTATGCAGAAATTGGATTCCTTTTGCCACGCCAATGGCAGCTGCTATCCTCTGTGTCCAAGTAAGCATCTGCCCTGTGACTCCTGATGATCAATGACATGCAAGGAATATTAAATTTAAAAACTATTACACAAAGAATTAACTGGACAAAATGAAAGAACAATAAATGCAAAGACGAGTCTTCACCAGAGATGTTGTCTCTTAGTGTCCCATTTGGTATATATTCAAATACGATAAATATTCTGCTAACGCTTGAATCATCCAGGTAGCACTCAAAGCAGTGTCCAAGAGCGCTGACCAAATGCCAATGTCTGAGCTTTGAAATTAGTTCAATGTGGCGTGCAAAGTTCTGAGTAGTTTGCCTTCTTTTTAGTTTGAGACATCTTATAGCAACGAGGGAACCATCATTCAGCCTACCCCTATACATCTGGGATAACAAGAGAGCAATTATCTTCAGTTGAGGGAGACAATGCAAACAGCTGTACACGCCATATCATAAAGGGGCAGGCCCGGTGCACGAAACTCCCATGTATGTGGGGTCCAAGAAAGGGGTGGACCAAAAGGGTCTATAGTACACAGCATATCATATTTGACTAAAATCATAATTTGCACATGCAAAAAGACAGCCGATTATTCCATCACCTAGCTGCAGGAATCAAACTACTAATCAAGTGGACTTAGTTCCCAACAAACCAAATGCATCAGGCAATTTTGAAGCAGTTCTAGATCTTTACAAACCCAGTACTGGAACCTACTCCAGAAAATTGTGAAATTATTGCAAAGCCACATATGGAGATGGTATGACATTTGGAATTCAATGGGATCGAAGGTTTTAAAGTAAGATTCATCTCATGGTCTGGATGGAAATGAAGTGAATTGCAGGCAACTTAAAGATTTATTACTGGGTGTGGCTTCACAACGTCATTATGATTGTAGCATCCTGCCTTCTTCATGTTTCTTCCCAGCGATGCATGTTATGTTTAGGAACGCATAAAAAACCCCCTCAGACAATCAATATTCAGAAAATTAACAGTATCTGCAAGCAATTGTATGAGGACAAATCCCACCATTATAAATTACGGATAAACAACTAATTATACCGTTAACAAGATATTGCATAAGAACAGCATACTGACCTGACCATGAGAGCCTTCACCCATGAATGTTGATGTTTCAAAATTATTTGTTGCTTCTTCAAGCTCCTCCAAAGAAAATGTACGATATGGTGGAAGGCCGAGTGCTCCCAGCTTCATTGTCTGAGTTATATACCCTTGCATATGGTCACAGGAAAAGGTAAAAAAGAGGAAATGCTCAAACAAATTAAAAACAAGCCAGATGAAATAACTAAACTACTGTTTAAAATCAGAATAGAATGATTCAATTTGATTATGGTGATTTACTGATAAGCCAATAAACCAAGAACCAATTGCCTCAAGTATCAATATACAAGATGTTGTCCATTAAATCCTCAATTGTGTCTATAAAAAAAAGGATCAACTTCGATTTCACTAGCAAGGGTTTTTCTTTTTTATTTTTTCATAACCACTAGGTCATGATTTCAAGTATGTTCATCATCTAATCAAAGAAATTAATAAATAAAGGAAGAAAAAGAAAGAAGCGTGTAATTCTGGCCTTCTAATGCTATCAGGTCCATCACAATAGCAACCAAACATCTTAGAGAACATAGGCATAATTACTCAACAAAAGAGAAAATAGGAGAGTGTGGAAGATGAAGCCTCACTAGCATCTGAAAGCAGCTTCGAGGGGAACCTGGTCGCAGCATTCTCCACTATCACTCTTCTCAGAGGCTTTTTCACAGCCTTCTTCGAGTTTATTTTTCTAAGAATCAGCAAGGTTGCTAGAGTAACAAGCACAAGTCCCCCAACAATGGCTACTACACTTGTCAGAACAACAGCCTTATAAGCTCGGGCTTTTTTTTGTGCACGATGTGATATTCCCACTGCAAGAGCTTCATTTTGGCAAAACCAGCGTGGATGCTGATTTTGCGCTGCAGCTGCTAAGCAATTCCTTGCATACAGAGCGACCCTGCCCTCAGAGTTGGAAAGCAGACACATAGGCAACTTCCCAGACAAAAGATTCCAGGACAAATCCACAAATCGAAGTTCGACATTACATGACATATTTTCAAACAACATTCCAGTCAATCTGTTCCCAGCAATATTCAGGTAATGGATAGAAGGCAAAGATAACAGTGATGGTGGAAATGGCCCAATAAATCTATTGAAAGAAATATCCAGTCGTTGAAGCTGATAATCAGAGTTCAATTCAGAAGGAATACCGGACTTAAATCTGTTCTTTCTCAATACAAGAGTCACCAACTTGCTTCCCAACTTCGGAAACAGAGGTCCCAGGTAATTGTTCTCCAAATCAAGCACTTGAAGATTGGTCAAGCTGCTTAGATCAGGCACTTCCCCAGATAAATTATTTGATGAAAGCCCAAGCACCCTGAGAGTTTCCAACGTTCCTAAAGAATTAGGCAGAGGGCCACTGAAGGAATTGTTCTTTAAGCTCAGGACAGCCAAAAGCTGAAGCTCACCCAGCCAATCAGGAACATGGCCACTGAACATATTGTTATCTAGTATGAGAGTCTGGAGATTCTGCAGAGATGAGACTTCTGGAGGAATGATATCATGGAAGTAATTGGAACTTATATTGAGTATTTCCAGCGATGGTAGACGGTTGATCTTACCAGGAAGAGGACCCCATAAACCGAGAGAAACCAAGGAAAGAACTTTCAAGCTTGGAAGCCCCACAAGGGTAGTGAAGAAGGAATCACTGGAAAAATTCCGAGGAAGTGGGGGAGACCCAGTTTTCCCAATGATATGCAACTGGGTTATCTTCTCTTCATAGCATACAACAGTGAGAGATGGACCCGGCTCGGTTCTGCAGAAGTCTGTATAGTTATTCCAGCCGCTTAACACTGGTGGGAAGTTTAACAGGCGTTGAATTCTCAAAAGGGTCTGGGCATGAGACGACTGCAGCTGTTGTGTAGAAGGGATAAGGATCAAAACCATAAACAGAAGAAGAACTGAAGGGTAGCTTTCTTTGGCCATCCGATTCAGTGCTACCAAAATAGGAACTCGGAAGATATTGGTAAACCTGAGAGGAGTTCAAGTCAGTTTAAAACCAATTGCAGAGGCCCCATGGAAGAGGTAGCAATTGAAGTAAGTACTAAATGCATTGAAAGCACGAGGGACTGATTACTGTTATTCAGCAGCCCAAGACCACAACGGGCCAGTAACCTACCAGATGAGAAACAGCACAGTGGACAGGTAATAGGAGGAAGCGCAAAAAATTAAACCAACTGGTACTTCTCAAAGAATCATATTAATTTCTCGCAGTATGTTCCTATTCATTACCATGGGTAAAAGATCAAACAGTAGTTGCACTCTCTCTCTCTCTCTCTCTCTCTCTCTCTCTCTCTCTCTCTCTCTCTCTTATTGAACGTATGATGCAGCTATATGTGTCTTCATCCCAAGCACCAAACCCCACTTTCAATTTTCCCCGGAAAAGCTTACCTGTTTGGTATTTTCTCTACAGCCAAAACCAGCTCTCACTCCATGACTGGAGTTGGAACAGAGCTTGGAATTTAGCAGACTTTTTGTTTTTCGCCTTTGCATGACAAACAAATTGATGCAGCATAGGTTGAATCTCAGTGCATCTTATTTTCTAGCAGATAATTCATCCAAACTGCTTATCTGCCGCGAAAACCAATTCCCACTTTAGCTGATTGGATTTGATAGCAAGAACCCTGTGCTCATTGGATCGTATTTGCGGCACATTATTTAGCTTTTAAACTCCGCTGCAAAATGCAAATAATCAAATTTCTGCTTCATTTCTAGCTTCTTCAAGCGTTTTCATTTCAGTTACCTAAAACGCCATTAAAATCTTTCTACAGATTTCATCGACTTATACACTTCATCAGATCTGTCCAGAAGTTCGGTTCGTTAAAAAGAATTGGGTTTTTCAGGGGCTTTGTTAGATAAGAAAATTTGTGAAGCAGATCACGGATGGATGAGGTTTGAAGGGCAGAGGAAGGAAAAATCCAAAGATTTTGTCAGACATGGGAGCTGGAAATCACGTTGTGTGGAAACGCAGAAAGCGACAGTCCGTATTCGCTTTTTCCCCGTAGAAACATCATCGGGTTCGTTTTGAGCCGCTGCTCTTGGGAATGGAACCAGATCAAGACGAATGACCATTAAAGTGACGAGCAGAAAGCAAAAGCTACCAGAGATTCCCATCTCTCCCAACAGGCAGCGTGGTTTGGAGGAAGAACAGAACAATGTCGACTTTATTCCCTTTCTCTTTCTATACAAATAAAAGAGAAAGGTGTACATATCAAAATAGAGGCAGTCGGAAATATCTGCTTTGCTTGAGTACCAACTCTTTCCTAGTCCTCGGACTACCTTTCACAAAAGTGAAATTGATGGGCCCTTCTTATTTATTTTGAAGTTGTGGGACCCGTGATTTTTGTTCATGTGGGAGGAAAGGACGGCACATTTGATGAATTGAACTGTTTTGATTTGATATTTGAATTGTGGGTCCCATGGATTTTGCTAGTGGATGGTTGTCATTTGTGTTCAGACAAAAGAAACCTACCACTCTATGAATTGTGGAAGGTGCATGATTTGCTTTATGCTGTGAGATTGGACCTTACATAGTTCTGAGCCCACTTCAAGACTTTTTGGTACCTTGTAAAATTCCCTTCTACATCATGTGGGCCAAGAAAAAGATGGGAACCATGATTTTAAATTTTTTTGTGGTATGGTAGGGTTCATTAGATGGGGTTGGTGTACTTAGAATAGAATTGTTATTTAGATAAATTCAATCATATAATATATTGATTTTGCGCAAATAATAGCTTGAAATTGATTTTTCTTCAAAGATTTCAATCTTCATGCTAAGAAGTACAAGTAAGGGTATTTCCATGAAACAAAATTTGTAGTATGCCCTAAATTCAAACCTCAGTTCAAAGAATTCATTATAATGGCTAGGGCAGCCCCAATTCAAAGAACTCATTATAATGACTAAGAGCAGCTCCGATGCACGAAGCTCCCATCTATGTAGGGTCCGGTGAAGGAGTGGCCACAAGGGTTTACAGTACTCAACCTTATCTTGCATTTTTGCAACTGGTTGTTTCCACGCCTTGAACTTGACCTTAAGGCCATACGACGACAACTTTTAGCATTGTGCCAAGGCTCCCCTTCAATTTATTATAATGGTTGATAAATGATATTCTAACAAGGGCACTGATGTATACACTCCTTTTTCTTATATATGTCAATTATTTTTGTAGAGAGAGATAGAGATAGCTAGAGAGAGAAAAGGGGTATATATATTTTGTCATTTTAAAAAATGATATTAGTTTTTGCTCGTTAAAAGTCCTCAAAATAAGGTGTGTATATATTATTGGCCTTCTTGGAAACCTGCATCACCAACTCATTAGATTTTAGAGAACTCTTTAGAATTAGATTCTTGGAGTCCTGTCTCTCACTTAAAGGAGTAGTACATTTATGAAAGGATTAGAATTAATCTAATTCTTGATGGAGACTTTGAGGGTTATTTTCACCTAGTCACATCTATTAGGGTCTCTCTTCGCTGCCACCCAAATGGAAACTATTAGGGTTTGTTTATCCAAACCAATAATTTAAGTAGGATTTTCTTTGAAAAATAAACACTAATCATTTGGATTCTAATACTTAAAAGTAGAATAAGTAAATTCAGAACTTCCAAAATCTCTATATATATATATATATATATATATATATGTCATAAGCCATTTATCTTTATCCTCCCTTATTTTAAGCTTTTAAAGATTTTTTCTCTTTATGTCATAATTGAATACAAAGGGAGCCTTGACTCAACGATAAAATTGTTGTCATATGACCTTGATGTCATGGGTTTAAGACGTGAAAAGAGTCTCTTGAAAAAATGCAAGGTATAGTTGTTTAATATGGACCTTTGTGGTTCGCCCCTTCCTCAAACCTTGCATATGCAGGAACTTCGTGCATTGGGGCTGTCCTTTATGTTATAATTGAATACATCCCCTACCATCTATCTTGAGAATCTATATACATTAAAATATTTATATTAAATTATAAACTCTATATTATCATTATGCCATAATCTTATACTGTCGAATAAAAAGGTATATATATATATATATATATATAGGATAGTTAGAGTTATTTTAGGAATCCTATTCTTTAGCAAATATGGACAATATTAAACAAGAAAGACTGAGAAAAAATAAAAGCGAACTTAATGACTCTTGAAGAGACTTACTTGTTCAGCCAATAGTATAATATCATAACATAAGAATAATTAGATGTGTAGAGAGAAAGAGATTTAGGGATTACAAGTACAAGATGTATTTGATTATATATTATAGAGAAGTCATAAAAAAAGAAAAAAAGAAAGGGAAGATAATGATAAAGAGAGTTGGGAGAAAAGGGAGATAACAGAAAGTACCATGTGACAAAATAATAGATAGTGCCGTGTGGTAAAATAATAGAGAGTTCACTCTGGGGCGAAGAACTATATGTAGTAGATAGATTAAGAAGACTCATAAGAAAACATGTGGTTCGGATTAGAGGTTTATCTTTAACTTGTAACTAGCTTTACAAATAATATGCCAAAAGGAATAAGCGAAGTTGCACACAAAGAACAAGGCATCTCCCTAGGAATACACTTGGTCATAGTTCAAGTTTTGACTTTTCTCCTTGGCAAGGTATCAGCTTTAGGAGAATGCATGAATGATTTCTTTGTAATTGTTTGCTTATACAAAAAAAATATTGAACTTGACATTATTCACCAACTTTATTTTCATTGGTGACATTATATTTAATCTGGCACATACATGTTGGATTGGAATACTATGACTTACTGTGGCTCACATCACATATTCTCTCTCTCTCTCTCTCTCTCTCTCTCTCTCTCTCTCTCTCTCTCTACTTTTGAAGAGGAATTAGAAGGTGCTAAGTATATGGTACAATCAAAAAGTAGAGGGAGTTGTGAATTTATGAGAGTTTTTCCATTGGAATCTAAGTCTTGAGAGAGCAATTGAATTCTTCTAGGCCATAATCTTATGGTTTCACTAGGGTGGATTTTCTTCACCTTGTTATTAGGGAGCCCCTCTTCCCTCTCCCTCTAATTACTCTAGGGTAAGGGATAGAATAGGATGAGAATATAAATATTTTTCTTGAATATGTAATTCGACCTACAAATAATATTGTCCAAAGCAGTCTAAGGCAACTAGCTGCAAATAACAAGGTGCCTCTCCTAGATAGGCTTGGTTGGAGGTTTGAGGTGGCACTTTCTTTTGTTGAAGATATTATAAATAGATTTAGAAATTAGAATAATAAATCACCGAATAGTTTGCTACTTAATTCTTAATTGCACCTAAAAACAGATATCTATAAAATTATAAATAATATAAAATTTTGAGTATTTGACAAACTATTCATGATCTAAGCCATTCCTTATCCATCATTATGACTTGGGGGTGGGCCCAATCCTTATGTGACTTAAAATCATAGGGGTGATGCTAGCTAGCAAACAACAACAAAGGGTAAATAATAAAGTGGGATTCAATCTCTCTCTCTCTCTCTTATAAAGTTCTCTAGCGAGTAAATGGTGATGTTAGATAGATATACAAGTGGAGCCAGATTTAGGCTGATCTAAATCGTTCATAATATTTGCCTCATCTTAGATTAACCATGTGCCAAAAATAATTCATTCATTGGATTACTCTCATGCATTAGGTTTGTCAAAAGTTTTACTTGCCTGCTGATACCTAACACAAAGCCCTTCTCTTTTATTTAAACTTGAGAGAAATGGAGGAATAAAATTCATGTGGCGGACCCAGTGGATCACTCTAGTTCCTTTGCTTCCGAACTGTAAAATGGACTTCCAAGCTGATTCACCATCTATTTTATGACTCGAAGCAGTCTAAATCAGCTACAATAAGATGAAAAGTCCCATCATCAGTGAAAGGAAGTAAGATATCACTTTCATCTCTACATTATGAGATTATAGAATTCCTCCATATGTTATGGTAGGTGAGGTGGTTCTGGCTTTTGCTTTTGTGCTTTGCATGGCCTGGTCATTGTTTCAACATCCCGTGATTCGGATTTGAAGGAGTTTTATACATTAATTATGGGTTAATAATGCTAAGATGATCACTGAGGAAACCCATAAATATGGATCACACCTGGAGCAAGATCTTCCAGGGAAACGTGATTTGATCCATTGATTTTGGCAGTTGGTTCGTTGTTTTACGTGGATGAAGAGTGTCATTTAAGATTTCATGAGAGAAAATTGAAGTTTGAAGGCAACAAATTTAGCAGATGGGATGTCTCTTCAAGATGGTGCTGCCACAAGATGTGTTGCCTAATAATGGTTGGCTACTTTGACGATCTCAATTGTTAAACTCAAAGTAATCAGATTGATGGTCACGATCAACCAGAGATGGGCCCACCATCCAAAAGTGGGTTTATCACGTGTGAGAAAACTATACGTTGTTCGTATATGATTCCACCCTTTTTCTTTGCCCAGGATTCTTCTACGTTGGAAATTGAACGAAAAGTAAGAAATGGCTGAAAAGAGAGTAAAATGCTATATTGATGTGCGACACCTTGCCAGTTGCTACGTAGCACCTCACTTTTCCAATGAAGGAGCATGCTTTTGAATGATCTGATCCGTTCGTTTGATTGCTACTCCTATAGATACAATATAACCGAGAAATCGTAATAATTAAACCGTTTTTTTGGCTGTTGAATTTAGTTCCAGTTTATAAAAAGTTCTAACCATTAGTTTCTTGTGAGACAAGATCTCAGATTCTGTAATCATCCAATCTGCATTATCTATTGGTAATTAACATCCAAACCTTGAAAATCAGATCAAGGGTCCGATCAATCCAAAGGTGGACCTCTTTATGCAATAATAGGGAGCTAGACATCAACTAACCATGGTGGCGCGCCCTGCAGTAGAATCCACTGTACTTTGCCGTGACTAGGATTGATAATCGAGATTTGAGTCATTAAATTAGTGTTCCAACTTACAAGGGCCTTGGGAATTGGATCTGGGTTTCTCAACTTTCTACAAGAATATTTAATGAACACCGACACAGCTACAAAGTGATCACATGGAACCACTATGGCCCACAAACTCTCCCTTTCTCTCTAGAATATGTTGACTCTGACCTTCATGTGTTTGTTTATTTGTTTAGAGAGAGAGAGAGAGAGAGAGAGAGAGAGGTGAGAGCATTTCCATGGTGGCAGGCCTTACCAGAGCCAGGAGTACTCGTGGGATGGAGACCTGAAGAATAATCCAGATATATAGTGGCTAGCGTGTCGGATTATGAGGGGAGTAAAAGAGAGAGAGACGGGAAGATTAAGGGAAGGAGTGAAGGCTTGGATCAGTTGTTCTACAGTAGTCTTCTGATACCATAAAAAAGATGGAAACAACTCCCACATACATTATTTCATTTATATAGATGAATAAGAACATATCAAAGGAAACCCTTTTCTCAAGGGCCAAGTATACCTAATAATAGGGCAGCCATGGTGCATGAAGTCATTGCATATACGGGATCTATGAAGGATACAGACCTCATGAGTCTATAGTATGCAACCTTACCTTATATTTTGCAAGAGGTTGTTTCCATGCCTTAAACTCGTGACTTTAAGGTCACATGACGACAATTTTACCTTTGCACTGAGGCTCCCTTTGTAATACCACAAGTTATATATGATAGAAAAAAATCCACATTAAATCTATACAAGAAAGACTAGAAAATTACAAAGTTGAGAGAGGACTTTAATCATTGTCCAGTGAGGTTTGTACACTGCAAACTTGGCCATAGGCATGGTAAGCTCACTTGCTTCGCTGAAAGCATTGAATTAGACTCCCCACTACCAGTTGCACTTCTCGCATGGCCAAGCTTGCACCGGGATAAGCCCTCCTTCTGCCTCCACATGGAAGAAACTAAGTTCCTTCTCTTTCCCCTTCCAATGCTTAATTCGTACCTCTTGGGCTTGAAATTGCTTTCAGCTGCCCATAGCTTTGGGTCTCTGTGAATGGCCTACGAGTTGGTAGGTAGACTTGTGTCATGTGGAACACTGAATCCTCCAATGGTGCACTCTTCAGTTGACTCATGAGGTGTTAGAATGGTGCCACAGGTTATAGTGGAAGTGTCTTGTTGATAACACGATGGAGATATGGAAGCATTGGAATATCTGATTCATCGAGCACTCGGTCTGGTCCATCTGGATGGCTGAGTAGAAGCACCATTGTCCATTCCCATTGTCAATGCTGAGGTATCAGTTCAGGCCGCCAATGGTGACTGCTCACAAAGATAAGGAACTAGGAGTAATCAGTTTACATAAGGCGCTGTCACTAATAAAAAAGAGGTGATTGGTAGGGGCATATTCAAGAAAATCCTGACCTTGTTCAAAAACTATCTATATAATAAAATAAATCTTAGTAATAAGTTCCCATAAACTTTGTGGACGGGTGAGTTGAGGTCTACCTTACTTAGAAATCTAAATAATCAGTTTGCACACTAATGCTTATCCCATGTTTATCTAGAATTTGCATGCAAAAGGAAGCTTCTGATAGAAGAAACTTCTTGAAACATTAAGCTTGTACTGAGATTGCGGTTCAAATTATGGAATGAGAGGAGAAATAAATATATCAAATTATTTTGTTTTCAAAGAAGTAGAGGATGTTAATATATTTGAAAAGATAATTACTTTTAGTTCTAGCAAGGGAGAATTTATGAGAAGTGTTTATATATAATTGTTAACAAAAAATGTAAGATGGAGAAAAAATTATATTTGAGAAAAATAATTCTTTTTTTTTTTCCAAAAGTTTTTAATAGATGAGAAAATAGTATTATAAAGAAGAAGAATTCATGCAAAATAATAATTGCCCTAAACTAATAAAATATGAAGTTTTAACTTTAGACCAACATAGCAATTTTGAAAACCTTAGCAAGCTTAATTAAAAATAATTTATTTTAACATTTTTCTTAAGAACCTACTAACACCCATGAATTAATATTCTAGCCAATAAGAAAAATTATAAATGCCTTGCAATAACTATTGATTGAGCGTCAATTCTAGTAATAATTATAAGCACATGAAGGTGTAATTTAACAAAGTTTATGTGTTGTTTAGAAAACTCAAATTTTGAGTCTAGCGCAGTGGTGTATGAGTGAGCTCTTATTCATCAAATTCACAAGTTTGAGGCTTCTCATAGGGGGTGTGTAAGTGCATGAATCTACCATTAAAAAAAAAAAAAAAAAAACCTTAAGTAAGATGAGGAAGAGAGCATAATAGTATTACAATACTATGAAGATTAATAGATCATATAGCAAAACAAAAATATTAATATTCTATATCAATATGGGAAGTTAATAATGTACTTTGTGATTAACTCATATGGATATAATTAGATGCTAGATTTCCTTTCATGTATTGTAAATTGTCCCCATAAGGAGAAGGGTTTTATCAACGAGTCCCGATAAGTTTACACCCTCCATTTTTCACGAATGTAGAAGCTAGTTTTGTTAATCTAACTCAATCATGATATTAGGAATGGCTTAGGTAGGCTAGACATGAAATTTTATGCCCATCTGATGTTTCCAGCAATTGTTTCGTTAGTTCAAAATCACAATCATCCATTTCTGTTAAATTTTTGAAAGATCTAAAGCAAGTGGCTAGGATTATCCAAATGCATTGATTTCCTATTGGTTACCTATTTTTGATATTCTAAACATGATGAGTGGCTTAAACTTGTAAAAAATATCGTACCATGCATGGAAAATGGGATGTGGAAGCACCTCTCCTATTGATGCTAGGTCCAGAATGCATTTTCCACATTCACTAGGAGTCCACCTTTGCATGATCCGATTCATTCAAGTGATTGCTCATCTTTAAATTTTAAAAAGTTTGTTAGGTCCATTTGATTGGCATGTTGCACTAAAACGGATGCTCATCAAAGTTTCTAATCCATCTATTCTTAAGTTCAAGTTTTAGATACTGGAGTCATAGACCCATTAGACATCCAAATTTGGGGCAATCACAATGACATGAATGAGTCAGATCGTGCATAGGTTGGCTCTGCAGCCATAGTATTGCTCAGTTAAGCATTCATCAGTTTATAATTGATTGGTAGTATGATGTATGTGATGATTCAAGCTGTGTTAGAAATGGGCACCCCTTAACCTACTGAATACTATTATGAAATTCAACAAATTGCAAATCGCTGCGTATAGACCAATTCTACAAAAGAAGCTCAGTGGTGATCTAACCTGTTCATCTAACTTTGGATATCAACTAACCCAAAATGGTCTAAATTGAATGATTCTAGCATCTCAAAAGATTATTATTATTATTATTATTATTATTATTATTATTTATTCATGGAAAAGGACGGTTTAAAAACCGTGGTCTCATATGGTACTATAATTCTTCAATCATTGTGATTTTTGAGCTACAAGATATCCAAAGTGAGGGAAATTAGATGAACGGTTTGGATCACAAAGGTAAAGCCCGTCATAAAAATAGGGCACACCTTGCTTTTGTTGACTTGGCTTTCATGCAAAGTATACACTCCATGATGCATGCTACGGCCTTAAATCTTAGCCACTCAATACCTATTAAAATGTAACTAATTTCCCTACACAGAGGACAAAAATGTAGCTAAATTAAAGTGGTGTTCGTTTTCAGGTCCTTTTCACCAGCCATTTTCCATCGGAAGGCAAACAATGGCAAGGACCATCTGATGCAGAAACTTCTTGGAGCATGGCACGTAGAAAGCAATACTTTTGGAGATAAATGATTTGGGCCACCAGAAACGTGGGCGCACCTAGGGAGCACATGATACAGACACAAGCTCAACTAGTTCCGGCACGGTTCATACCCTATTTTTTATGCATGGTGAAACTTTATTCTATGCTTGAATGACTCAGATAGGTTAGAGATCAAATTTCATATCGACGGTATGCTTTTAGCCTATCTTTGCGTGGGCAGAAAATAGTGGTTATCCATATTTATTATTTTTTTCCAAAGGTCCAAATTAAGTAATTAAGATCATTCAATGCACACCTCTACATTAGATGAACCTTGGTCCAGTGCCCAAGTGGCAGATAACTAGTGATCTCCTTGCCTTCTCCAAAAGTGTGGTTCAGGACCACGGATCCTCTTGGTTTTGACCGTATTAATCATGATGGTTCTGGGAATTGTCTAAAAGGGCCACCCCGGGTGCATAAAGCTCCCGCACATGCGAGTATGGTAAAGGGATAGACCAAAAGGATTAATAGTATGCAGTCTTACATTGCATTTTGTAAGAGGGTGTTTCCACGCCTTGAACCTGTAACCTTAGGGTCACACAACAACTCCACCATTTTGCCAAAGTTAAAATTAGGAATATTGAGTTTGTTGCTCGTCCGTAGTGCCAATAGTAAGGCTAAGCATTAGAGCATATTTGTGTGATGTGTGTTCAATATTCTAGGAAAAAAAATAAAAAATAATGTAGTCTAGGCAACAGAAAAACTCTTTACAGAGTCATGTGTTAGTTCTCGTGCTGCTAAAGGGCTAGGATGCCCATTAGTAGATCCATCAAAAGACAGTCGAAGGCCCATTTAGTGCCATGATAGAGGGAAGCATGACTGACTTTGAGATAAATTATGGTCCTCCAACGAGTTTTCTGTTTGCAGTGCTTTTCAAAGATTCAGCAAAGGTGGTGCGGTTTGCCAAAAGCCGTCTAGTACAGTTGGTCGTAGACCCAAGGCGCCTCTCCATTCGTATATTTGGTTGCAGGTCAAGGTAGGCACCATCCCATTAGGGAGTTGACGTTCTTCCTAGTGTCGGAATGTATGTTTCACCCCTCTCTGCCCAACTATTGGAAACCAATTTTCATAGCATAGACTGTCTAGGGGAGCCTTGGCGCAACGGTACAAGTTATCATCATGTGATCTTAAGGTCACGGGTTCAAGGCGTGGAAATAGCCTCTTACAAAATGCAAGATAAGGCTATGTACTTTAGGCCCTTGTGGTCCGCCCCTTCCCTGAACCCTGGATATGCGGGAGCTTCGTGCACTAGGACTATCCTTAGACTGTCCAGAATCCGCCAATTTAGTTCATCAATGACTAACAATAAGACTTTGAACAGAACATGAACTCCAACCATCTCGCTCATCAAACAAAGTTTCCTAAGAAGTAAGAATGCAGTGGCTGACTCCGTCCTATTGATCTTATAGAAATGAAAAGAAAATCGGAAGAAGATGCTCCAGTATTTCATCCTTTCCCAACTATGGAGCCATTTCTACTATTATTGAAGCTAATTTATAGCTGATAAATGAAGGGGAGCTTTGGCACAATGGTTAAGTTATTGTCGTGTGATCTTGAGGTCACCAGTTCAAGGCACGAAAACATTCTCTTGTAAAAATACAAAGTCCCTTATAGTCCACCCCTTTTTTGAACCCTGTAGGAAAATATGTGCTCCATTTCATCCTTGACTGGAGCAATGAGATGAACAGGACCCAGCATCAAAATATGAGCCCGTCCATGCAAATCAGTATCCTCTGGTTCATGAAAGCACAAACATTGGTGATGGTCCCTAACTCACCAACATTATTTAAAAGCTAATCCAACTTCTACCAGCAATGAACATGGCAGTGTCAGAAGAAAGATAAAAAATGGCAGCACCTTCTGCATATGCAAAGTTCGGAGAAGGGGTAGACTGCAAGGTCTATAGTATGCAATCTTACCTTGTATTTTTATAAGAAGCTGTTTCCATGCCTCAAATCCATGATCCAAAGGTTACATGATGACAACTCTACCGTTGTGCCGAGTCTCCCTAGTGCCAGAACAAAGATATGAAAGAAATAACATGTGATACTTGAGAAACAACAGACAGAAGAGCTAAGAGACTGAAAGGTTACAATTCAGTTTGAGGATTTTGTTTGGTTGAAATATACTTTCCCTGCATCAAGAAGCTTCACCAAACATAAAATGAACAGCCGTGTTAATATGGCAGATGAGACCAAGACCAACGAAAATCCGAACGTAGAAAGATCTCCAAGGAAAGAAGGCGTACAATCGAAGTATTGAAGGAACAATAATTTACCAAGTTATCCAAACACCTTTCTTCTTTTTATGTCCTTGCTAATCCCAGAAGAAGGCAAACAAACACGACTCCTTGAGAACATGTCTATCGAGCAGACAATGTTTCATTTTCAGTCCTCTAGATCAAAGATGAAATTTACCAATATCATAATCGTCCAGAGAGCTAGCAAAAGAGTACCAAAGAAAACCACCTGCAATCTTAGCAGAAGATGCTATTATACACATCCTGAGTTCAGATTCATCCATGGGTTTCAGCCTGATTATGATGTCATAACCCAAAAATCTGCAACCATGGATGAAGTCCACTGGATGGACTTACTTGATAAGGCAGGAACTGGTGAGAAGAAGCTGGAAGAGAGAGAGAGAGAGAGAGAGAGAGAGAGAGAGAGAGAGAGAGAGAGAGAGAGAGAGAGAGAGAGAGAGAGAATTCTAATAAAAACCTCCAAAGTTCAGCAATTATCACATTACTCTCGTTGAACCCAATTCGAAAATCTGCAAATTTAGAGCTAAGGACCCTCATTTACGTAAGTTTGAATCAAGTTCAGAGCCAAAAACTACACAGAAAATGGGCATCTCCACTCAAATTCCTCCATCTAGAAAGAGCCAAATCATACACCTTTACTGAGCCAGTAATAAGAATGCTGTAGGGAGGAGTTTCTTCTCCGTCCTGCGGAGAAGCAACCATCGTTCTCACAAGATTTTGATTCCTTGAAGTACCATTAAACCCTGCTTTTCTGGATTTTTGGGGGGAAGACAAGGTCGGGAAACCAAAACTTTAGAAGGCCCAATAAGACCCAGATGTTTTAGCAGCGTGAGAGTGAGAAAAGGGTTTGGTTTCTGGCAGAGGGCGAAGAGAAAGAAAGCGCGGGAAAATGTACGGAAGCCACTAGAGTTGCAGAGAAAGGAAAACGGATATAACTGCTTTGTTTCTATCAATTTCAGCCGTTAGATTGCCACGAGTGAATTTAGGCATATCCACCCACATTCTTCAGCATCTTCCAACTTCTAGAAAAGAGGTAGAAAACAACGAACAATGGGGGTCGCAGGCCGTAATTTGAAGCCTAGAAATATGGCAGTCCCACCATCAACCATGAAAAAGCGAGGGCATTTTACTCAAGTAGGCCCACTTTGAACTATCTCAACCGTTCAAATTGCCGAATGAAAAGACACATAGGATTTACAATGTCCACTAAAAGTGCAATCCAAACCATTCAAGTAATGTTAGCCCTCGTCCTGGCACCCACGTGTTTCCAATATGAACCCACGTTTGATTGATCAGGCCCTTCATCTGATTCTAGGGCTTTATATATCAATATACTTTGTAACATTGAATGAGAACCGTTGCATCTACTAATTTCCCTCTCCTACTTTTAAGGAAAATTAGACAAATGAATTTCTCTAAAATTTTGAAATATAATTGAATTTCCTATATTACTTTTTTAAATAAAAGATGTCTTTCTCATATGTGTACCTTTTCTTCTATTAAATTTAATTTAATTTGCATTAGGTAATGCTAACCCCTTTATGTAAATGCCACACCTCTTCCCAAACTAGATTAGGGCACTTTTTTGGATCAATAATTATCTATTGCATTCTCTATCTCTCGCTATATGTAGTGTGTTAATTTTAGCGATTTCATGCAGTTGCAAAGAACACGTGATATTTGATTGGTTGAAAAAATGTAGAAAATAAAATAAGTTAGAGAAAAATTACAATTAGAAACTTTTCTCCTATAGTCAAATGTCACCTGTACTTTATACCCGCAACTCCTTGTTAAAATTATCTTTTCTTATATATATATATATATATATATAGCTATAATTTTTGTTGTTTGAAAATATAAGGAGCAGGTGACATCTGATTAGATGAAAAAAAGTAAAAAACAAAATAAGATAGAGAAAATAAAAGTTTGAAACTTTTCCTCAACCAATTAAATCTCATTATACGTGCGGCTCCTTATTGATATTACTAGTCCCATATAATAATATTTTGGTACGAGTATCTATAGTTGAAAATTTTATAAGGTGGGAAGAGTTCTCCAATAATAAGGTTGATCTTTTGGCTTAAAGATACTAATTCTTATAAATTTACAGTTGGTTAAATACATCTAATTTCTCAAGTACATATCAAGCTTAGTGGATGATTGTAGCCTTTGAAAAATGTCTCTCTCTCTTAAAAAGGTTTACACATGGCCGATGAATATAAATATATCTCAAATTTTATCATATGCTTCTATAATTCTCACATTTTGTGATCCTATGTATGGTTATAATTTTGTTTCATTCATTTATAATTACTCTCTTATCAGTTATTTTTTTTAGGTTGAGGAGAAGCCTTGACGCAACGATAAAATTGTCGTCATATGGCTTTAAAGTTACGAGTTTAAGATGTAATTTGCAAAATGCAAGATAAGATTGCATTCTATTGACTCTTGTAATTCACACCCTTTTCACGCCCAGCTTACATGGAGGTTTCTTGCACCTAAGGCTGCTCTTTTACCTGTTTTTTTTAGGTTGCTACGTGTGTGTACGCCCACGCGTCATGCCTCTTTGCCAGTTTATATAAATTCTGGAAAAGGGTCGGCAGGTGGCAAATGTTGCGGAGAAGCCATTCCTAGCACGCAATGAGAGCGCGTGTTCAGGACACCCCAAGCGGGGCAAAGTGGCGTGTAGGGCTTGATGGCCGAAATTCGGCGCGTGCAAACACGCGACCTCCACGCTCTTCAAGCCAGCATCGAAACTTCTTGTACCATGTCCAAACTGCCCTTCCCAACACTGAATTTCATTCTCCCATGCATGGTTGATGGATGACGATTGGCACACATTAAGGACGTGACAATGATGAGTGGAGGTGCGTCTTTACAAGCGCTCTACTTTAGGATGATGATTGCTGTTTTTGATATTTAAAAAAGGCAGCAGGTGTTCTAAGCTCCCGTGTACATGAGACTCTAAGATAGGGTGGATAACAAAGAGTTTATAGCATGTAGCTTTATCTTGTATTTTGTAAAAGGCTATTTTCATGTTCCAAACTTGTCACCTCTAGTTCACAAGGTTGAACGATTCATCTTTCTATACTTTTGAGATTTAAATTTAAACCTAATTTCTAACTGTGTGTTTTCTGGTCACATATCAATGATGATGACTTAATTATACAATAAAATCTAGGATCAGAGAATGATTTTATCTACTTATAACCTAAAAACCCTAGGAATCTCATAGATCTATAAGATCAAAGACGATCCGAACCTAATAAGTAATCTATTGGACAACTTAGAAACTTTATATATCCAAATCAACCATAAATTAAGGATGATCACCATTGGATCATAGATCTGACCCTTTATGAATAGAATTGGAGTCTAAATTAATGATCTAGGTCGTTAATTTATAAATCTGACTGATGATCAGTATAGATTAAAAGATAATAGTTGGATTCTTAATTTTAAATCCAGGATTCCACAAAGACATTGAAAGAGATTGAGTAATCGAATTGAAGAAAATTGTGAACCAAGTAACATCATTGAGGTAAGTAGTCTGATGCTGCTAAGTTTTCAAATTACATTACAAATTATACTTAAATCTATTTCCGTGTTTAGTGTGCTTTTGGAAATAATGTTAAGATATAATATTTTCATGCAAACTATTCTCGTGGTTCATGATCTTGATTTAAAATGTGATTTCTTATTACATAAATTGCATGATTTATGATTATTGAGAAATTGGATTATATGTATATATCTTTTCCGGGCTAATGAGCCTGGTAGGCACTATGCTAAGTTGGTAGATCGCCGATTGAGGCAACCTGCAGAGGGAACAAAATCTTGAGTTCCAAGTGGGTAAATTGCTAATTGAGGGAACCTGCAGAGGGAACAAAACTTTGAGTTCCAAGTTCGCCGGTTGAGGAAGCTTGCGAAGGAAACAAAATCTTGAATTCTAAGTGGGTAGATCACCGATTGAGGCAACCTGCGGATGGAACAAAACCTTGAATTCTAAGAGGGCAGATCACCAAATGAGGCAGCTTAAGAAGGGATAAAGGGGACATATCCATAATTGCTGTAAAGGCTATGGTGGACCAGTCTTTAGATATCGGAGACACATTGGTCGTGAGCATAGTTGACCCTATAATTTCAGTTTTGATGTCGATATGTATATTGCATTGAGATGGTCATAGACGAGTACTCATGACCAGTTAGCTTGATGTGTTTGCTGAGAAACTCACATGTATGATATCTGCTGTTGGGTTGAGATTCTATAATCTGGTTTGATCGGTCACTATTTTAAGATTTTCGTAATATTTTACATTATTGATTAATGGGTTTTGATGAAAAATTCTATTATTTGAAAATATAGAAACATGTTGAATGATTTATGCCTAAATACCCACGTTTACATAAATTGCATAATTTTATCTGAAAAATTTCTTTTGAAATTATGCATGTTGCATGTTGTGTTTTCAAATTAGAAGTATTAGATTCACCTACTAAGTATAAGGAATACTCAACCCAATATATTATTTTTACAGATTAGCTCAGATAGGAATAGAAGAAGTATCAGGAAGATTTAGTGCTGCAATCAAGTGGGCGAAGGTAAAGACAAACGTAAATGTAAATATATAAACTCATTGTTTTTGGAACATGTATATGTACATCGTATAGTTGGACTGTGAGCTGTGATTGGATATATCTGGGATATATTTATTGTATTTTTGAGTTCACATTATTTTATTTTTCTTTGAAGCAAATGATACTCGGGGTTTTCAAAGTGGATTTAAAAGCAAAGATTCTTCTGTTGCATTGCATTGCATTATTTTTCAAATAGGGCTTGACTCTATATTAGAAATTAGTTAATGCATTTAAAAATGCATGTGAAATCCTGGTCGCCACACACCACCAACAGTCACAGCTTTGTTCTTCCCCAGTTTCCCTTGTGACAGTCAAATCGTCAAATGAGGCAAGCTTAGGGACTGAGAGTTAGTCTCACATCATTAAGGAAAAAGTTGTTGGGCTGTTGATAAGGGTGTTGTGGTCACTTATGATAACATCGTGTTTTCCTTGGAAAACTAGGGAAGAACAAAGTCGTGACTGCTGGCAGTGCATGGGTGCCATCAGTGGAAGTAGGCAATATTGTTACTGTGGGGAGACCCTGGTCGTTATAGTGGTATCAGAACCAACCCCTGACCCAGTGTGGATGACTAGCCACACATGAGTTGCGGTGGTCAAATCACCGAATGAGGCAGACACTTGGGCACGCATGTCTCCTAAGGGGGAGAGGTGATAGTTATATCGCTAAATGAGGCAGGCCTAGGGACTGAGAGTTAGTCCCACATCGTTCATGGGAAAGTTTCTGGGTTGTTGATAAGGGTGTAGTGGTCACTCATGGTAACAACGCATTTTTCCTAGGAAACTGGGGAAGAACAAAGCTGTGACTGTTGGAAGTGTATGGGTGACGTAAGTGAAAAAGCAGACAATATTGTTACTGTGGGGAGACTCGGTCATTACAATGATACATGCCCATGTGATTCAACCAAAAGTTTATTGACCTAAACTATTGATTTGATAGGTCATATTATGGACGAACCATGCACAAAAAATTTGAACCCATATGATAATTTTATAGTTCTAAGTGGTTGTCACTAAATGGATGATTAGAAAGAAAAGACCACATACTCTGTATCTGTCAAAAACCATTAAAAATCACATGTCGCTCCTATTGATTGAATGGTTCGATAAAGTGTTCGAATGCACTGAAGGGTTATTTTCGGCGTCGCCGTCTCCCCAAGTCAGCTTCAACTTATCACTAGAGGGAGAGAAGTCATAAATGACCATTTTACAGAAAGGGAAATCACTTTTTTATAGTTCTAACAATATAAAATGCTAATGTAGCATCTTTCAGAAGATATTGCCTTCTTTCTAGATCTAGAGCACAGAAAAGTAATCGTACAAGAATCCAATCGGTGTAATTTTGGTATATAAGTAATCTAGGAGATTTCAAACAACTTGTTTTGGTTGTATCTTCTAAAAATAACGCCTAAAATCACAATTATATAGTGTTTACTAGAAGATGCTACTTTAAATGCGTGATATTATCAAGGTTATAATTTTCCTTTGAACAGATAAAGGAAATCATTTTCCAACTACCCGTTAGAACTAGAGAAATGATCAAGTGAATGTCAATTCTAAGAGTTAGATCGGAGACGAATGGCATAGATCTTCTAAAAAATATTCCTGTGTAGAGTCTCCACCCCAAGGCTCCTTAAATGAAACTAGAGGTTATAATTTGTCTTAGAACTATTGACATACCCTCATAATGGTAGTTTTTCTGTAAGGACCTACTTCTTTATAATCTAAAATATTCATCTTAATGTCTTGTCAAGATTAGTCCTTTCACAAAAATCAAATACCTTTAGACGATTTTATAAATAAATAATTTGACGGTACTCAAAACAACATAACAAGATCAATGGTGGACCCATCCAAAGCTTTTGATCTTTCAGACACCTTTACAATGTGAAAACCCCAAAATTTTCTGAAATTATTTGAAATTAATTAGAATTTTTACAAAAATTGAGGTAGAATATTATATTTAATATATTATTATTATTATTTAAAAGAATCAAGTCTTGAAACATAGATATTTGGAATCATACTTAGAAAACTGGTCAGAATGACTATAAGCATGCTAAAATCTGAGCTCAGGTGAGAAATTCCTATTTTTCTTAATTTTTGTGAATTTGTATTTACCCATATAAGTAAAATGGTCATTTCATTTTTATGTAGGGTCCATAAAAGTTAGGTGAGCTGGGGGACAGCTAGCATAAGGAATATCAATGATGAGGAATAAACATGACGAGGAATCTCTTTTGAATTTAATAAGAAAAGTGGAAATTTTATTTAAAATAAAAATAATTAAAATTTTAAATAATATAATATGAATTTAACCCTATAAATACCTCTCCTACAGACTGCACTAATTACAAAACATCTCATAGACTCTTCTCTCTCTCCCTCTCCCTTTCCCTCTCTCTTTCCTCCTCTTTCTCTTTCTCTCTCTTTCCCCTTTTTCTTTTTCTTTTTTCTCTCTCCTCTTTTTCCAGCTAGAGTGGTGGTCTCCACATGCGCCTAGCATAGGAACCAGCCTGTCCTAGGGAATAGTAGCAGGTCTTGTATGTTGATATTATTTTAGAATATAGGACTCCTAAGGACTAGGTGCTATTTACTGACAGGGCGTGCCAACAAGAAGTTTGGAAAAGGACAGGTAAGAATTAGTTTTTAAATTGAAGTTGTGGTATCCGATGAGAAAGAGACTGCATTGTATGTAATAATGCGAAATTAGAAGACTTATGTGACTGAGCTATGTTGTGGAGGTTCTAGGTGTGTTTTATTGATATCACTTATTTTTATTTTGTTAGATGTATGAAAAGGAGACAGTCTTCATTTATGTTTCAAAATGTCAATGAATGTTTATTAGGTACTTCGCAATGACATGCGTAAAATGTCAAATGTCCAAAAAATAGAGGAAATTCTGTCTAATTTTTAGTAGAAATGAGCTCTCATTTCATCTAAAATCTCTATTTTTGAGAAAGAAAAATGATACTGGGGTTTGATTTCAAAGTGAATTTAAAAGAAAAGATTCTTCCGATGTTGTTTACTCTTTAAAAAAATGATTTTATTAGAGATCGAGCTTGCTAAGTCAATGTCTTTTGAATTTAAAAAATGTTATGAAAACTCGGGTCGTCATAGAAATAAACTATCTTCAACTAGTAAGACATTAACTAGTTAAATAATAATAATAATAATAACATAAAAGATAGCAAATTATCTAATCCTAATAAAAATTGTAAGTAAGATAAGGATGATCAAACAAGATTAATGATGAGATCATGAATGATCAAAAATAATAAATACAATTATAATTTAGATTAAATGTTTGATTTTGTATAGATGTTAGATTTAAATGTAGATCAATAGATTAAATCATTGATCAATACAATCCAAGGAAAAAGATCTAAGTCATCCTATGTAAGAATGATAAAATGAACAACTAAGAAATATAAATGAGTTGAGGAATGACTATATACGTATAATTTGACAGATATATGAAGAATACGATGACCAAGATTAATGAGAAGATGGATTGTTGAAAGTACAGGTAGGTAAACCTTAAGAATATATTCAATATATAAGATACATGTATTTTACACATGATCTTATCTTGATAACTATATATTGATTATAATTGACTTAGAATTGTTTATGAATCAACAAATGATGGTGAAATGAATACAAATTAATTGATTAAGTAATTATAAAATTACTGAAGGCAATAAATGATATTGAAATGAATATAAAGTGACTGATTAAGTAATTATGAAATTACTTAATGAGTAGAATGAGAAGATTTGAATATATAAGTTGGACCTCCAAATCTTAAGGAAAGAAGTTATAGGCATGTTTTATTATAACCAAACACATAATCTGTAAGTATGAAATATTATTTTTCATACAAACATGGAGGCTTGTGATTTTGTTTTAAGACATGCTTATGTCTGGAGATGCCAATGCTAGGAGAGTTATGAGGGTTTGACCACCCACTTTTTGAAACTAATTATGATGATGATATCGTGCCCAATAAGATGTAGAATGTTGGGTGGGGCAATTATGGGAAGGCCGCCACTATGACAGGCATGGTTCCCCCCATACGAACATGGATTTGTATTTTTCATAGTGGTATCAGTGGATTATTGAACAGTTATCCAGGCGCTATACGGATTGAGACTGCAAGAATGGTAGTCTTTGAGATTATTTTGCACTATGATGCAATTCATTATGGCATGATGAGATGTTCAGTAAAAGTTATTACCAACGTTGTATTAGAGGATGATTCCCAATATGGTATGATTATATATTAACACTTAGTGTTAATATTGAAATTAGTTTGAAAATGAATATTATTGATGATATTACTATATTCACGATTTTTAGTGGTTTTATTTATATGTAATATATATATAATTCATATAATGAGTGAAGGATAAAATAGTTATCTAATTGTATAAATTGATTTATATCATGGATATAAAGAACTGTTGATTTTGAGATATATTAATTATATTTCTTAAATCCCCTACCAAGTATAGCTTGCTGAGATATTGTAAATGTTTGAATGTTTACAATATTTCATATACAGTTAAGGAATATTGAAAGTTTAAGACTTGAGGATAATCATCACCGAACCACTACTCAGGGTATTTGCTTTGAGGAAGATTGTATTGATTGTTTTGTAGTTTGGATTGTAATATTTGGACAAGGTATGTAATGACTACCGGGGTTGTGTATATGAACCACTGGATTGATCCTGATTTTAATAAAAGTATTTCTATTAATATTCAATGAAAATTTTATTTTATACAAAAATTTATATATGATAAGTAATTTGAGGTGGCACTAGGGTTTTTGACAAATAAATTTCAAAGAAAATATGTTTCCATATTTGGATTTTAAATTTTTTTCAAAATCAGAGCCTTACCTTTGCAAATATTTATGAAAATGTGTTTTAAAAACCCAGGTCGTCACATACAAGCCCTCCTTTTTTGCTTGTAAGGGCTTCACCTTTTGATTATCCAACCTGTTCATATGATTCTTCTGGCCCTCTTTTTTTGCTTGTAAGGGCTTAAACGTTTGATGATCCAACCTGTTCATATAATTCTTTTGGCTTTGGATATCTCAAGAGCAAAAAGTTTCCCTGTTGGTCCAGTCAAGGGACAGAAATTTTTTTGTCTCGAACTACAGTAGGAGCAGATGGTTAGGGTTAAACACTTGAGCCATGGGGTTAAGCACTTAAGCTAAGAGTAAGCAGCATAGTTATGGGCAGGTCCAGTAACTACAATTTAAGGTTGCACCCAACTTGTCAGTTTGTCAATTGTATGGTAGTTCCAACATCAACGTAATCTCCCACAGGCCCATGAACCATTGACTTCCAACGCAATACAATAAGCCAAAGCCGCCAAACTAATGTACTTAGACCCAATGGGCTCTCACAGTATTTCCCACTGAAACAAATGAAAGGGAAACGATGAAATACAATTCCTTGGGCATTTGCATGATACAAGCGCTTGTGTTTCACCTGCTAATACATAAGCAGTCAAAAGTTTAACTTGGCCTGCTCTTTTATTGACGCAAACCACTGATTTGATAGGCCATATTATGGACGAACCATGCAAGAAAATTTGTACCAATTTGACAATTTTAAGCCTCTTAATCTTTGTGATTAAAGGGGTTGTTAGAAGGTAAACGCCAACACTATTATTTGTCAAAAACCATCCACAAATCACATCTCCCTCCTATTGATTGAATGGTCCCGTGAAGTGTTGGAATGCAGTAAATGGATGCCTGCGGCGCCGTTGCCCAAAGTTTACTTAACCTTACCAGTAGACGAAGAGAAGTTGTAAATGAACATGCCAAAAAGAAAATAATAATTTTTTGAGTCCTAAAAATACAAAAAACCTAAAGGAAGAGTCTTCCACCGGATATTACCTTAAAAAAAATAAAAATAACAAACAATATAAGCCATTTATCTTGTTTGGCCTCCCATGTTTATCTTATAAATGAAAATCATGCCTTTGTAATAATTTTAACCAATTTTTTGTATTTTTCTAAGCATAATTGGTCTTCATCTAAAGCATAAAAATGTAAAAAGGGCAGCTCGGTGCACGTAGCTCCTACATATGCAGGGTTTAGGAAAGGGGCAAACCACAAGGGTCTATATTACTCAACCTTACCTTACTTTTTTGCAAGAGGCTATTTCTATGCCATGATCCCGTGACCTCAATTTAATTTAAATTATATGTCTTAGTGGTCCTTCCAAGATCAACCCTATCTTACAAAATCACGTACTCTTGGATGATTTTACTATTATCTTTTTGAGCTATTTTGAATTTTATAATAGATAATTGGAAAATTAGTTGTATAATTTATCAACTAAATAAATAGCCAAAAAATGAATAGCACAATTAGTCGTAAACAACTGGCATAACTCTTTTGCTTGGTAGCAAATATCAATTTCTACATTCTTCTTTGATCATGATTAGATTTAAGAATGTGTGCGTGAGGGTGGGAGTGATTTGCTTTGTAATTCTTGCTTGTACTGAAAGATAAATAAATAAATAATTTGAGATACTAAAAACAACTTAGTAAAATCAACAGCAGCATCATCCAAAGCATAAGAATTTTAGAGCGTAACAGACCTATATCAAGATGGTTAAGATGAACATTTCAGATCATCCAAAAGATGGGCCCCACTTATACTTTGACCACGGAACCCAAAAGAGAGCATAACCGTGGTACTAAATAGATGTGGGAATTCATTTCCCAAAATCAAAGGCTAAGTTTGACTCCTCTAGCATATCAAACTGCACAAACGGTCTAGATTATCAATGGAGCGGGCCCACTTGCTCTTGCAAGTCTCCTGACAGATAAAAAAGGACGTAGACTGGCCCGCCAAATGACATCGCATGCTCGAGTTTGATAATGACACCCCTTTCCCTTTCATGCTTGGCGTCGAATTACCGTTAGCGCAACGAAAGGGCCATTTTAGTCTTTCAACCCAAGATTCTAAACTCAAAACCAGGGACGGTTTGAGAAAACAGAGGGGCGGGGCGGGAGAAAACTGCCCTGTTTTGTCTTCCGCCCTTTTCCTACTCCAACATCGTGCCGACTTTTTCCCTTGTTTGGTTCTCTTTCTGTTCTACAAATCAACTCGATGGCCCCCGGTTTTCCCACTCCTATTCTTCTATATACTTTCCATCTTCTCTCTTCCTTTTACCATTTTCAACGACTTTCTTCCTCCCTTCAAAAGACGATTTTCCGACAATTTCGAAGCTTATACGTCTCGTTCTGCGTCTAGAAGCACATAATTTCAGGTGTTTGATGTGATTTCGAATCTGGGTCTTTTGATCTACGTGTTTTACGTTGATTATCGGAGTTTTGAGGTATTGGGGAGGAGTGATTTCTCTCCAAAATCGTTGTTTTGAGCGGCTCGGATGGTATTCGGGGAAAAGGAGGTGAAATCCAGGAGGTGATTTTGAGGATTTTGGGACTTTCTTGCAGTGAATCTGAGACGGGTTTGTGTATTCGATCCAAATTCGTGTTTCCGTTCCATTTCGGGTTTCGCCGAAACGAAAAAAGAGGTGCTTCTGGATGAAAATCGGATCGAGTCTGGTGGAGAAAGAGATGAAAGCTCTTCTTCGGCGGCATGGAGAGAATATTATCAGGAAAAGAGGAGGAACTGAGAAGAGAAGAAAGCGTCGTGAGGTTCCCCGGCCATTGTTGACGGGAGTTCAGAAGCTGTTCGACACTTGTAGAGAGGTTTTTAGAGGGCCTGGAAGCGTTCCTCCACCCAGAGACGTGCAGAAGATGCAGCTTACCCTTGGTATGTCTCCAAATTCACGGCATTTGAGAACCAGCTTTTGCTCCCATTTCTTTCCATTTTTGGGCTCTTTTTTCTGCCTTTTTTTGGAATTTTTCTATTTACAGTAAGGGACCCTCACTTAGGTTGATCTGATCTGTCTAGGCCCATTCTTGGATCTCCTAGGAATATTTTTGGTCGTTGATTATAGGGTGTTTGCATGTGTAACGTATGAATGGCCCACCTGAGCTGCTGATCCAGACCCACCATCCTCTGATCCCACCTCCATTGGATCATATTAATCCTCCAAACTAATAGTATGCTCACCCATCATCTGAGTCCCACATTTTACTTGTAGATGTGCATGTAAATCCTTCTGCTTCCACATATCAACGCTGACATTTCAACGCTGAATTTGATCCTAGGGTTGTCCCTTGTCTGATCGGCATGGTTTTTAGTTATGTGGAGATCCCACAGTGGTCCAAGAATAGGTAGAGAGCCCCACATGTAGTAGAGACTGACAAACTCTTCTAGTTACTGGCTTACTGCAATGAGGTTGTGCCATAAAGTTATTCATTGCAATTTATTAAGGATCTAGGATGATGATCTGATGTTGGCTTGAAGAGCATGGCCACACCATCATATGAGTGACATTGGGCCATGCCAACAATCACTTTTTCTTTTCTGTGCATTTGAAATGCTTTTCTTGGTTGTTGAAGCAATGGCTGATGTATGTTGAAAGTCTCTTGCAGATAAAATTGTGCCAGAGGATTTTGGGCTAAGCAGGGATCTGGTTTTCTTCAAGCCTAGAAGTATTACCAAAGGGACTCCTAGAATCACTTGTACAACCATATACCAGTGCGAGAACTTCTCAGTAAGATAAACAGTTTTTCTTGTTTCAAATTCTCTAAGTCTCATTTTGTTATCTAGATAGAACACTGTTTTATAGCTTATGCTAATTTTGTTTCTATTATTGTGGTGCTTAATATGGAAGAGGAGCCTTGGCCCAACTGTAGGGTCGTCCTCGTGTCACCTTGAGGTCATGGGTTCATTTGAGTTTTATTCTAGATGTATAAACAAACATTCCATTTGAGTTTTATGCTTCTTTTTTTTAGATAGGTGCACCTTTAACTGCATAGGACCCATGTGGTCCGCCCCTTCCCCGAACCCCGCATATGCTGGAGCTTCGTGTACCGGGGCTGCCCTTTTATTGTGGTGTTTAATATGGAGTTAGATGGACTGAGGTAGGATGAGATGGGCCATATCAGTGTCAGGTGTGCTTGAACTGGGTTGAGATGAAGTAACATCTCAGCGCAACTGATGGTTAGTGGTGCTTGAGATGAGATGAAAGTAGTCTCACCCAGCTCCCTGTTAGTGGGCTTCATATCACTTCATCTCTAGCTTCATTGTTGAATGTGGATACCGATCTTAGGGTAAATGAGAGTCATTTTTTCTCATCCCAAAATGCAGTCCCACACTCTATTTTGCTTCGGATGTAAATGAATCATATCGTGTCATCTCAACCCATTTCCTCCAACTCCTCACAACCCATCTTTTCTTACTCATCTCATCCCAGCTTAAGTGATATTTCTAGTCATCTCACTTCATTTCAATCCAGCTCAAGTCATCTCAAGCACCACTAACACCGTGTATAGAAAAGGAAAAAATGAACAAAAATATGGAGGAATACTTCAGTTGGCATGACCTCATTGGAATAAATCGACACATGCCAACCACAATCTCAGTGTCCACATGATTGATCCTTGTTTCTAGTTTTTGACTGTTCATATAAGCCATCCACTTAGCAGAATTTTAACTTGCACCCTCACCTTGGCCCTATTCATCGAAATGCGAGTGGTTCAGATGAATCAGAAGTGAGATCCAATATGGGCAGTTTGGCATCCCTAGCTTGCCGTATTAAATGAGTTGCAGCCTTTCTCCTTAATCAAATGCAATAATCTGCATCACACAGAAGTAATTTAAGCAAAACATGCAGATGATGAACTTTCATTATTTCCCCTGATAACACAGTACAAAAATCTTATTTGTTTGTTAACTTGGTTTCTCTTCCACAGCTGTGTATTTTCTTCCTCCCTCCATCAGCGGTTATTCCTCTCCACAACCACCCTGGGATGACTGTTTTCAACAAGCTTCTCTTTGGTTCAATGCACATCAAAGCATACGATTGGGTTGATCCTGTTCCATCGAACGATTCCATGGCATGCTCTCGACGTAAGTACTTGAGCTGCTCCTTCCTCTTGCTTCCGTTCTATCCCGCCATTGCATAATGCAACATCATGAAGGTAGTTTAGGTTGAATATTTTTACGTTTGACGTTGCAGCAAGGTTGGCGAGATTGGAGATGGACACTGTTTTCACAGCGCCATGCAAGACTTCCGTACTCTATCCAGCCAGTGGAGGCAACATCCATGCCTTCACAGCTGTGACCCCATGTGCAGTGCTCGATGTGTTCGGCCCCCCTTACTCGAAAGAAGACGACCGGGACTGCACATATTACAGGGATTTCGACTACTCGGAATTCACAGGTGAATATATACAACTTTGCTACTGGATCCCTATTTTTTTCATCTGCATGCAAGTAGCTTAGGTTGAAGTCAATTTGGATGTCGTCTAACATAAGGAGTTGTTGCACTGATAAATCGATGGGCCCGCTCATGGATGATCCATGTATCAACCAGTGGAAAAGAGGCACCTCTTCTGTTGACCCATATAGAAAATGGAAAGAGGATGGTTTGCATCCATCAAAGAGCTTAAAGAAAACACAGGCTTAAGAGTTATCAAATGAGCTCGGGAGAATTTGAATCTATGGCTCATTGGAGTCTCAATCAGTAGATCTTTGCTTGTTTTTTACAACAACTATGTTGCTTTCACTGATGCACTTCTCCATTTTTCTTGTTCAATTATCTTCAGATTCTACTGTGGAGGTGAGAGAGAGGGAGGTCTCTTACAGATGGTTGGAGGAAACTGAAATGCCCAAGGACTTGAAGATGGATCCAGTAGAATACCTTGGACCTCAGATCATTGAAAGCTAGTCAGCTGTTGATCTGCACCGTCAGAGTGAAGCAAGTGTAATCTGACTTTATACTGTTCCTTCACTGATTTTACATTTTTCTTGTGGGTGGAAAATTCCCTTTGGATATGTGACTGTACCTTACTTTCCCCACTTTCTTGTGGTTTAATTGATAGCATGTCACTGGATATTCTTTCCAGATGTTGGCTTTATATATTGGTGTTTTGATCTTCCCTACTAACAAGATTTTCTAATATTAAGTGCTACAAAAATCAACCTTACCGTACAGCGTTTGATTCGTCATAGGAATAGACGCTGTCTCTTGTTTTTTTCTCATTCATGTGTGTGTGTGTGTCTCTCTCTCTCTCTCTCTCTCTCTCTCTCTCTCTCTCTCTCTATATATATATATATATATATATGCATGCTTTTATTCTACTAACAAAATGCAATAAAAATACATAAATTCTAAGAAAAAGTGACACGTGACACTTATTGGTTTGCTCAAGCAAGCTAATATACTTTTCCTTGTCATTTTTCATTGGTCATCCACTGCATGAATAGGATGGGGAGCTTTGCCCGACAGTAAACTTTTCGTCACGTGGCCTTGAGGTTGTGGGTTCAAGGTGGGGAAACAACGTCTTATAAAAATGCAAGGTAAGGTTGCGTACTATAAACTCTTGTTTCTGCCCCTTCCATGACCCTGCATAGCTGGGAACTCGTGCGTTCAACAGGGCTGCCCTTTTTTATGCACTGCATAGATAGGAAATCTCACTTTCCTCCCTGATCCAAACCATCCACATTCTAAGCCACTGTGATTGAGCCATATACCAAAGTTACAGTTAGTCCATCCAATAATGCAAGGCCTCTTGTTTCTATCCTTCAAAGCCACGCTAAGGCACGGCCATCAAAGGCTTATAATCATCAAACAATGATTTTTTTAAATCTTTTATTTTCTTTCATTCATAGAACACCCAATCAATTGAATCAATTTCAAAATAAAAGTAGGTCCATGTCATCCATGTTATGTTCTTCCTCTGGTACTAGAGCACCCTTGAAGTCTTGACAAATGCCTACGAGTCTCCATTCATCTGCAAACTAGCAAATTGAGAAAATTTAACCTTTTATCTAAGTGCCAACTATTGAAGGGGAGCTTTGGCGCAATGGTAAAGTTGTCACCGTGTAATCTTGAGGTAATGGGTTCAAGGCATGGAAACAACCTTTTATAAAAATACAAGGTAAGACTGCGTACTATAAACCCTTTTTGTCCCTTTTCCGAACCTTGCATAGGCGAAAGCTTTGTGCACCGGGCCTGCGCTTTAGCCAAGTGCGCACTATTCTGCAATGTAGTTCGCTTGTTCATGAGTAAAACAACTATACGATGAAAGAAAGTTTGCCTTGCCAATTCCTAGAAACTCCTCTAATCCAAGCTTTGTATCCCCAAGATTGCCTTGAGGTGCACCATCAAGTCTGGTTTGTCACACCTTCAGTAGGTGGGATCCATTAAACTTTGATAGTTCTAGGTACATTCAACCAAATTATTTTTAACAACCAAATTTTTTTTATTTTGATCTAATTTTTTAAACAAGCACAAATCAAATGCAATAAATGAGGAATTAGTAGAGTCCAAATTCACCATTTCACCTAACCAAACTTCAAATTATTCCATTTTTCATCATTAGAAATGGAATTTCGGTCCAAGCAAGATAAGCATCAGCTGCAAGATAAAAAGTTGTAACCCTATCTTTTTCTAGAAACCATTGGACCAATTTTTTATAGCACTCTTTGTAACTTAACAACAATTTTTGAATTGAGAAATTCATACTTCAACATTTTTCAGAAAGAAGAAATATTTTGACAATAGAAAATGACATACAAAGCAATTTCAACACTAGAAAAACAATTTTGCAAAGCATTTCAAAATAATTAAGTCATAACAAATTTGATGCGTCAAAGAGTCTAATCAATACAAATTGCCATTAGAAATGCTTAGCTCCATCTAAGAGCCATGCCCCAAAAGTGACTGTCATCCTAGGCTCAGTGGGTGTCAACTTAAGATGAGTCTACCCATAAATCCTTAGCTCTCCATGAATTGACCCTACAATTATTGCACTATATATATATATATATATTGTGGGTTTATCGAACAGATTTTGGCACAATAGTAAAGTTGTCATCGTGTAATTTTATAGTTATAGGTTTAAGGCGTAAAAATAGTTTCTTATAAAAATGCATGATAAAATTTGACCCTGTAACCGCCCCTTCTACTGGTGCAAAGGGGCTGCTTTTTTTATTTATTGTGGGTCCATCAGATGGACGCCCGGGATTCACTTAAGTGCCTTCTCCTGTTCTCCTCCAGTTCGCTAAATCCACGCTCAAATCCTCTGCACTCAACCGCCACCATTCCACCCCTCTTCTCCTCAGACGACTCCTCTCTTCTTTCCCCCCTCCCTTAACTACGCCCTCTCCTTCTCTCTCCAACCCAATCCTCCAACAACTCTCCCGACGTTGTTGCGATGGATAGGGTCGAAGTGTTGAAGGAAGGGAAAGAGATTAATGGGCTGAATGTGAAGATGGATTTTGATTTTAGGAGGCTCGTGGGGGGATGTTGGATGCGAGGCGTGTTTGATGGAATGGCTCTGACAGACGTTGTTACGTGGAGCGTCATGATGGACTGTTACGTATGTACCGTTAAGCATGAGCATAAACCGTGTCGTCATCGTCTAACTTTTATTTTATAGTTGTATTTTATGCTTGTAGTCATGCAGGTTTGGTCGATAAGGGTCGAAGGATCTTTTCCTTAATTATCAACAAGCACCGCATTGGACCCAAGTGTGAGCACTATGGACGCATGGTGGATCTCCTTGGTTGTGCCAATCTCCTCAGAGAAGCAGTCGAGCTTGGAGAGACAATGCCATTTTCACCTAATGCTATCATTTTGGATTCGCTTTTGAGTGCCTGTAAGGTACACGGCAACACTGAGCTTGGCGGATTTGCAGCAAAGAGGCTTCTAGATATTGACGCGGATTGAAGTTTTTGTGCTTCTATTGAACATCTATGCCAAGGCGAACAGATGGGGATATGTTGGAGAGGTAAGGAGTAGGGGCGGCAAAATATGACACGACACGAACCCGACACGAATTTAGCAGGTTCGGGTCGAGTCTTATCGTGTTCGTGTCATTTTTGGGTGACCCGAAAATGACACGCCAAAAATCGTGTCGTGTTCGAGTCAATCAATTTGACCCGTCGTGTTGACCTGTTTGACACGCGACCTATTTACTCATCACCTTGACATGATTCTAACCTATGGAATGGTTGAAAATATAGGACGGTTCTTGAGAAACCGTCTTATATTACTCATGTAATATAGGACGGTTCCAGAATAACCGTCCTATATTGCTAGTTATATAGGACGGTTCCAGAATAACCGTCCTATATTGCTCAAAATTAGATTAAATGTTAAAAATCATTAATACATGAAGATTCAAGCATGAGTAAGCTATATATGTGGATAAGAATAGGTATTGACTAATAAATATAAAAAATAACAATTTTTTTCTAATTTTCGTAACTTATTTTTTTTGAAAAAATTAAAAAAAAAGAGAGATGAAAACATTATCACACATGAATACACAACATGGGAAAGCTCTATATGTGGATAGAAATACTTTTCAATGAAGAAATACGAAAAAACAACGACTTTTTTATTTTATTTTTGTAATTGATTTTTTCAAAAAAATAGTAAAAAACCTAAAAACAAACTCAAATCTAGAGCAAAGAAATATAAAACTCAAATGGAATGTTTCTCATACACATAGAACTAAAACCCATCAAGATATATGAAAAATAGTTAACGAAAAACAAAAAAATTGAAAAAAATAAATACAGATTATAAAATTTGTAAATACATACCTTTTTTTGCTTAAATCTGTGAAAGATCGAAGAGGAATGGTCGTTTTCACCTTCTTAGACTAAAACCCATCAAGATCTATGGAAAATAGTTAACAAAAAACAAAAAAATTGAAAAAAAGGGTACTGGCTTTTATGTTTTTTATAGAGCGTATATCTGATTGTAAAATTCGTAAATACATACCTTATTTTGCTTAGATCTGTGAAACATCGAAGAGGAATGGTCATTTTCACTTTCTCAGTAGTTTGGACCGCTGGAAGATTGAAAATTTGAAATTAGGGCTGATCAAGGTGAAAAATGATATATAGAACAATATAGGACGGTTTTTAAATAACCGTCCTATAATATATATAATGAAATATATGACGATTTTTTTATAACCGTCCTATAAGTTATATAGGATGGTTATTTTATTTATTAGAAAGTTATAGGACGGTTGTTAACATGTTGTTGCATAACCGTCATATAAGCTATAAGAGTTATGTATTTAATTAATCTTACTTGAGGATGTGTTTAAATAAAAATAGTTATTAAGTATAGAGTAAAGAAAGAGTTATGTAATTAACTCATCTTAATTTCATTAAGGATGAGCTTCAAAAGATAGAACATATATGTAATTAACTCATCTCAGTTGAGTATCAACTTAAAAACAAAGTTATGTAAGTAACTCATACTGTCATACTCAATTCAATAGTTGTTGAGGATGAGTAAAGTAAGTGTTATGTATTTAACTCATCTGATCTCAGTTGAGGATCAGCTTAAAAAAGCAAAGTTATGTAAGTAACTCATACTCAATTCAAAAGTTGTTGAGGATAAGTAAAGAAAGAGTCATGTAATTAACTCATTAGGTAAAAATGATTGAATGAAAATAGAAACAGTTATGTAATTAACTTAGTAGCTTGAGAGTTGAGAATGAGTATAGAAAGAGTTATGTAATTATCTCATTAGTAGATAATGAGTATAGAAACGGTCCGAAGGGAATAGTTATTAGTTATGTAATTAACTCATTAGGTGAGGTAAGAATGAGATCAGATAATAGGAGTTATGTGTTAAATTAACACAAATGTTGAATGATATTACTAAGGGAGTTACTAAATTTTACTCTACATGAATGATGGATCAATGGATTATGGATGAATGAGTTATTCCTAATATATTATCATCAATTGGGAGTTAGAAATGAGAAACAAATATTGACTTATATGAGTTAGATACATGATATTCATGAATTTGATTAAAAAGAGATATATTAGATCAATTGGTGATGACATATGAAATTAACATAAGAAAATCATTAGCATTTATAATTTTATACAATATTTGTGATTAGTTAGTCTCTCACTTCACTTGTACTTGTACAAGTTACAAAACAGTTAACTAAATTTGTACTAAGTGTGACTTGTAAGTTTGTAACTGATAATGTGTAGCTAATCTTAAAATGTTTGATAAGAAAATTAGAAACAGTGTATAGGTGTAGCTAAGTCTTAGGTTATAACTTATAGTTATAGCAAACAACCGACCAGGGCAGGGGCTTTAGCTTAAGACTTCTAATTCAATTGAATAATTGGATTTGGGCTTACTTACATACAAAAAGACAAAACAATTGCCTTGAGAATTAGTATATAAAGAGTTATATAGTTATCTCATTGGTGGATAATGAGTATATGAAGGGAATAGTTATTAGCTATGTAATTAATTCATTATGTGAGGTGAGAATGAAATAAGAGAATATGAGTTATGTATTGAATTAACACAAAATCTTATCAAGAGAGAATTAGAAGGATATTGATATGATAACTTTGGTAAAAGTAAAATTAATTATGGATTGTGGTCTATACTCTATAGTGAAAACTGAAAAGAAGTGGCACTGATGGTAAAATGAATAATAATCATGAGAGAAAAAACACATGTTGAATGATATTACTAAGGGAGTTACTAAATTTTACTATGCATGAATGATGGATCATGGATGAATGAGTTATTTCTAATCTATTATGATCAATTAGGAGTTAGAAAAGAGAAACAAATATTGAGTTATATAAGTTAGATACATGATATTCATGAATTTGATGAAAAAGAGATATATTAGATCAATTGGTGATGACATGTGAAATTAATATAAGAAAATCATTAGTATTTATAATTTTATACAATATATGATAGTTAGTTAGTCTCTCACTTCACTTGTACTTGTACAAGTTACAAAACTTAGTTAACTAATTTTCTACTAAGTGTAACTTGTAAGTTTGTAACTGACAATGTGTAGCTAATCTTAAAATGTTTGATAAGAAAATTAGAGACAGTGTGTACGTTAGCTAAGTCTTAGGTTATAACTTATAGTTATAGGCTTATAGCAAATAACCACTAGCTAGGCTAGGGCGCTTTAGCAGCTTAGCTTTAGCATAAGACTTCAAATTTAATTGGATAATTGGATATGGGAATTGGGCTTACTTACATACAAAAAGACAAAACAATTGCCTTAGACTAGATTGACTTAGTAGACCCAGATAATTATTAATTAGTTAAACCTTTATGTTTTCAGTTTTTATTTTGTTTTCCCACTACTACAAGGGAGGCCCACACGTCAGATCTAACATCAAGGACTCAAAATATTTGACAAATGATTGAAGTGTAAGTTTCATTAACTCTAGTTGCCACTTGCCAGTTTGGAATTGGAGGAAAGAAAACTATCTGTCCCTGTCAGGTAGGCCGGCGCCAAGGCTAGGCCATTTGCCGGCACACGTAGACTGGTCACTTGAAGTCTGACACATCACAGTCACACTCACAGATTGGTAAAGTACTAATAAACCATATCCATATGTGTAAAAATAGGACGGTTAGTCCTTAACCGTCCTATAAAACATAGCATATAGGACGGTTATGACATAACCGTCGTATAAAACATAACATATAGGACGGTTATTTCACAACCGTCCTATAAAACCCATAATATATAGGACGGTTATGACACAACCGTCCTATAAAACATAACATATAGGACGGTTATTTCACAACCGTCCTATAAAACCCATAACATATAGGACGGTTGTGAAATAATCATCCTATATGTTATGCGTTTTATAAGACTGTTGTAAAATAACCATCATATGTTTTGTGGTTGGTTTGACTCCATTCACTTGGGAGCAGTTTTTTTACTAAGTCGTAATAGGGAAATCGAGTCGTTTTATGTCGTGCCGTGTATCCAACATAACTCAGTTAATTAATCGTGTTACACAGGTCGTGTTGTGTTATTTTTTTAAGAACTGGGTTGTGTACGAGTCATAGGTTTTTGACACGACTATTAATCGTGTCGTGTTCGTGTCGACCCATAACTCTAATCGTGTCGTGTTCATGTCGCCGCAAACACGACCCGCCAACCCGAATTGCCACCCCTAGTAAGGAGATTGATGAAAAACAGAGGGATAACAGAAGAGATTGGGTATAATTGGATAGAGTTGAATGTTGAGATTCATGAGGTTGTGATGGGAGATGAGTCACATCCTAAGTCTGACAAAATCCGTGAGAAGTTAGACAAGATTGTCGAGGAGTTGAAGGTGGTGGGTTATGCTCCAAACACGTCTGATGTGTTGGTTTATTTGGAAGAGGAAGGAGCAATTCTCCTGCTTAGTGAGAAGTTGGCTCTTTCAGTTGAGTTGTTGAATGCAGGGAATGACTAATGCATTCACATTGTGAAGAATCGTACAATTTGTGAAGATTGCCATTTTTTATGAAGTTGGTTCCAAAGGGGTTTGAGAGGGACATCGCGGTGAGAGATAGTACCAGATTTACCATTACGAGAATGGCATTTGTTCTTGTAATGTCTTTTGGTAATGCACGGAAGATAAAATGTATGTATTCTTTGGGGACACTTGGTTGGTAGTTCCCCCAAAGAAAGGACAAAAGACAAGAAACGAGCAAGAACGGAAGCATGCTTTTGAATTGACAAAGAGAGAATGAATCTGCTGTTATTCTTGTACTGTTGTTTGCTGTTGAACGAGATCCCATTGTTCATCTGCTAAGAAATTTTCCAGATGAGTTGGTGTGAGAAGAATGATGAATTTGCTTGTATCAGTTCGACCATTTGATCACTATTTCACCATGCTATTCCGGATCATAAAGTGGCTCGTGCTATTGCATTGAGGGCGAGGATATATGTTTCCCATTCTGGCTTCCGAGAAACAATTCAAGCATATAACTATGCTTGGAAGGGCATAAAATGCACTGGATGTGTCTGCTTTTGAAGTAAGGAATGATCAAAATAACAGGTTCTCTGATTCTCAGTCTATGGAGCTTGAATTTGTCATGGAGGCCTCACTTCTCTGCTTAGTTCCAAAAGAAGACCCTGCATGTGGATACTAATGGGTGAAAGAGGAGATTAAGTGTAGCAAAGCTAAGTGAATTATCTTGTGTGAACCCAACTTGTCAAAAGCCACTGTTTTGAAGCCTAGTAATGCAGAGTAAGAATAGTAAACTCTGCTAGTGTCTCTCAACCCAATTCTCTTGTTTCAGCAAAATACCTTAAAAGCACTAATTTCTTTGATGCAAAAGTTACTTCTGCTGCCTCACCTATCTGGAGAAGTGTGCTTAATTGCAGGGATAAGTTCAAGCAGAGGATGGGTTGGATTCTGGGCTGATTACTGGACTGATATTGGTCCACTTATTGATCATCTACCAATAGCCAGATGGGGAGAGTTCGACCCGCAGCAAAAAGTTGCAAATTTCATTGATGAAAGAGGCTTGTGGAGATCTGACCTCATAAAGAGGCTTCCTGATAATTGCTGGCAAACTGTTAAGTCAGCACCCTTTTATCCATTGTAATGACAAGATAATATATGGCTGTCTGCAGTTGATGGGAGATTATCAATCAAGTCAGTATGTGACTCAATGTAGTTCAGATTTCCAGAACTCAATTATTTAGAAACGAATTTGGCTTGCTAACACTCAGCCAAGAGTTAAAATGCTTCTCTGGCAGATGGTTTAGGATAAAGTGCCAGTTTGGCTAAGCTTGAATGGCTCAATGAATATGAAAAATATGTCCTCTGTTCCGAACAGGAGTCAGTCTCCCACCTATTTCTGAAGTGCAAATTTACTAACCCTTCTGGCAGGAAATCAAACAAGATTTTCAAATTGGCATCTCAACTTGGTGACACAATCCAAGAAGTCATTTTGAAATGCTTTGATGCAGGCGTAGGTAATTTATAATTTACACATTGATCGCCGATGCTTGTGCATTTCCGTTTGGCACAATCTGTTTTGTTCTTAATAGAGTCCTGCATGGAGGTAATGTTGATTGGAGAAGGGAATTTATTAGTTGGAAGGCTAGAAGTATGGAATTCTCAAACTCTGTTATGTCATGCCCACTCTTTCATATTGAACAACTTCCCTTACTCGAAGAAATGGTAACAGAATAACATCATTCAGGTCAAACAAAGCGTTTAAGGTAACTTAGACTCCTCTGCGAGGAGGAAGTCCAACTCAGCTTTGATGGCTCTTCACTCGGCAACCCGGAAATGCTGCAGGAAGATGCCTGGCTGCATTCAGCATTTTCCTTGGGGAAAAGACCAATATTGAGACAGAGTAGAGTTCCTTGTGGCATGGGATTGAACTTGCTAATGAAATGGGTTTTAATTACTTGCACACTTGTAGGTACTCTACCCTGGTGGTGAATGCAATGGAGAAAAATTCCGGCACCATTTGGAGAGCCTGACCGATGCAGGACTGCCATAGAATGCTTGATGGAATGAAAGTTAAATTTGTTCATATATATATGGGGAGCGTAATTTCAGCGAAGAGTTGCAGATGTAAAATGCATGTGATATTTGATTGGCCAGGAAAAAGTTTTTAACTGTCATTTTCTCTAAACTTTTTCTAATTTTTAATTTTTTTCTGCCAATGAAATGTCACCTGCTCCTTACATCTGTATGAAACAGCTGAAGAGAGTGATTGTAGGAATATGCTATTGCTACATGATGTTAGGGTTCATTTAGACAAATAACAGAGGCACCTTCAGGTCCTGCCTCGTTGGCAGAGAATGGCCGAAAATTATTTTATATGAGAAAAGAAATTCTCCGTGTAAGTGTTTTCTGGCTTGAACTTGAATTGCACAAAAACTCAAAAATCTTTATCTTTCGTGATCTAACAATTTTTATTTTTCTTGATAAATTATTGACTCTTGTGATTCGCACCTTCCCCAAACCTTGCAAATATAGGAGCATCGTGCACCAAGGCTCCCTTCCTGATCTGCATATGCGAGGGCTTTGTGCCCTTTGTGCACAGGCACAATCCATTTTCAAATCATAAAACACTTTCCATGGAAAAATATTTTTCTCGCAGAAAACAATTTCTATCAATTTCCCTCCAACCAAATAGGAATAAGATCACTATCCTTGGATAATTTAGTTCCTGGTTTATCATCCCTTGCCAAACAGCTGAAACTATAGAAGATGGAATAGGAGAGGCATTCAATGAAAGTTGAAACTCAAAGCAACGATATCAAACTATGTTGTGTTCAGCTAGTTCTCATCTTTGGAGGAATACGTTTGGTAGCATATTCAAGTCGCTGCTTTTCTCTTTGACTGGGAATTAAATTTAAGAATCACGTAATTTGTTTTATAATTTTTTGCTTGTTCTAAAAAAAATTAAAAATTAAAATAAAATAGTCGCGTAGGGTCAATCTTTTGTTCAGTGACATTGTTCATAAGGGAGAGAAGAACTGGTTGCCTTCCTTTTTGTAAAGGTTGGTGTTGAGGTTCTGGTTCATTTTCACCGACCATATCCTTTAAAGGGGGTGGTGTAGCCTGGACCAGGGACGCAGCTTACTATGACCGCTCCTTGAAAATAATGGTGCCTGTCCAAAATGCAAGTCCAAATTAGGATATTTTAATCATGTTTGTCTCTGAATTGACTAGTGAAATTAGCATATGCTGATATTCATATGCAAGGAAGGGGGGAGAGAGACCTCTTCCTGTGATGGGTACCCAAAATCTCATCCAAGAAATGTCTCTAAGATGAGATTTTGTGGATTCCATCTTCAGGGATCCACAAGAAGTGGATTTCTTAATTTTTTGGGGACTCATGGGTCATGGCTATCCTCAAAGGTGAAGGGGAGGGTTTGTGTAATAATAAAGTTGTCATCATGTGACTTTAAAGTCACGGATTCAAGTGTGTGAAAACAGCCTCTTACAAAACTACAAGATAAGACTGTGTACTATAGACTCTTGTAATCTGCCTCTTTTTCAACCCTGCATGCGTAAACGTTTCATATGCCTTTTTTAATGGCTATCCTCCAAAGGTAATATGTCTAGAGAGAGAGTTTGTATTTCTATTCATACTTAATCCCAGAGTCTTCTCTTAGCCATGGAGAAAAGTGGGGTCTGGATTTCAAACCTTTATTAACTATATTGAAATGTGACTTACACCTTCCCACTAAAACCATGAGGCTTGGCTTTGCATATATAAGTGTAGTATAAAGTGCTTACCAGGACACATGTCGCCTCTGATGGGAATAAGGTAACACTTTTTTTAAAGGAAACTTATTAAAGGCAAAGATAGATATAAAGTTGGTGGATTAGACGAAAGAGAACACTGATATCAACCCCTTTACTTTAATCAAAGTTGTTTCAAAGTAATTATTATTTTAGAAATATTCTTCACACGTGTCACTCTTCTGCCTTGTGCTTGACAAACATGAAAACAACCCTTTTGAAAATATCTTTAATTTCCAAATGGAATGACAAACTCTCTCTCTACACATGGAGCAAGATTGTGCCAGTCAAAACCAAGTACTTTCCATTTTTCTCATTTTATTTCCATTTTCTCATATATAGTATTGGTTTACTTATAATATTGATCTAACTGACCTTGTCTTTGCCACTGTTTATCTTCCTATAGGGACATGGTTAATATTTTATTAGTAAAATCCATAATTATGACAAGCAAGAAGCAGGCAGTGGAAATGGGCAATGGTAGTAAAAAAACGAGGGGGATACAAGGCCATGAAGAGAAGCTTCAAATGTACTTTTAAAACTTAAATATACGAGGAGTGTTAATTTTAATAATTTATTGCAAGTGTAAAGAGTAGCTATCATTTGATTGGTTGACAAAAAATAAAAAGTTATTATTTTCTTCTTCTTTTTTTCTTTTTTCTTTTTCTCAACCAATCAAATATTAACTACTCCTTACATTTACGGTAAATTGCCGAAATTAGCACTCTCATATATATATATATATATATATATATATATATAAGGAATACATGCAACTTATATTTGGTAAATAGAAACCTATTATCCTTGGATCTCCTTGAAGTCTATCCAAGAAAGGAAAAGTGCCAACTCCATATGCAAACCTTAGTACAATCAGAGGGCATTGTTAGGTTCTCAAGAAATGCATGAAAAATGAGATGCCCATGTGAAAAAAGTCTTTGCCAGTATTGGTTTCTTCTACAAAAGTTTTAGAAAGGGTATACTGGTTGAATGAGGTTTCTTGGTGAGTAGTCAAAAGTCCATGGTCAATAGTAGAAGTGATAAACTCATAGTCCATATATTTGATAAACTGATAAAGTCAGTCACTTCAATTGATAAAACTTTGAGAATGGTTTGGTTTGGTCTGTTTTCCCAAGTTGCTATATGATACTTTGATTTGTTAAAGAATAGTAATGTAACCAAAGCCTTCAAGTGTAATGGCACAAGGAGACTCTCACTTGGGTCATCAACAGGTTGGAGACTCTGCATGGGTGCATATCTAACTTTAACCGCACAAAAATTAAAAAAATTAAAAATTAAAAATGAAATCATTGGCACTTAGATATGCATGAAAAAAATAGAGAGAGAGAGAGAGAGAGTGAGTATACAAGAGAGAAGATGCATTTATCTTCTTCTTTTTTTTTAAATGACAGTAATGATTACTCGTTGAGAGAGAAAGACAAGAGGATGTTTTAAATAGTATGGATGATATCTTGCCAAAAAAAAAAGAAGTTTTGGTAACTACATGCTCAAGAGGAGAGGAATATGTACATGCCGAATTTTCCATTCAATGTGAACTTTTATTGCAAATCCAAGTTGTTCATGTAATATCTGCTATCTTTAAATTTAAAAAATATTTAATTTTGTAGAATTATGAATTTTTTTTAAAAAAAGTACGAAATTGAGAAAATTAGAATTTGAAGATAGAATCTTAAGTTAAAACCTCAATAATTGTAATGTGCTCGAGAAATAGAATTCAATGCCACTAAGAATGCAAAAATCAGAGATTGGAGAAAAAATGACTAATTATTTTAATTTATGTATTTAAACAAATTAAGCATGAGGGGTAGAAATGTAAATTCACGTGGGGCCCACGAACTAGGAGCTGGAATCCACAAATTTACGGCCATTATGGGGGGCTTTAAATGCACCTCCCCCCAATTAATGCCGGTCTCTTTTTTCTCCCCACCATAACTCTCCTCTCCTTTTCTCGTGCATTGACAAGGATGCCTAACGCCGGCAATAGCGATGCCAGCAAATGCAGCCACCCACCTTACGCCTGTGTAACAGATTCTTCTCCTTCGGCCGGCCTAACTAAGGTAGACCCTCGTTCTCTTTTCCCCTCTCCATTTCTGGCTTATTTCCATTCAGTTTTACCGTTTGTAATGCCGAAAAACGGTGTGGATTGCCCTTTTCTGGTAAGTATGTATGCGTTACTATTGATATGCAAATAAACTAATAATACAGTATTAGATGATGATCTGAACTGTTCATCTTGGGCATTATGAAACAAATAACAAACCCATGAATTTTCATGGTGATCAGACGGCTAAGGATGCCATAAAACTCTAAAAACAGTAATTGGGAGATTTTTAAAAACGTGATAAAAATCGTGTAAAAACAGATAATGATAGAATTTGTTGAAGGAGAGCTTAAAAATGAAATGTATATGAAAAATGGAGCGAAACAGTGCAAAAATCGTACCATTTGGACCACCAGGGGGTCATCGGTGACAACCAAAGTCCAGCCATCGTCTTCAGTGATGGTAGGCCAGCTGGTCGTCGTTGCCTACAACGGCAATCCAATGGTGATGCGCGAGTGCCACGTGTTCATAGCGTAAGCGCGCATCACATGCGGAGTAATTTAAAATCCCTTTTTCTTGAATTTTTTGGACTTTATGAGCTGTTCATTTACAAAAAATGTGATTCTTGGAGCTGCGAGGTCCAAATCGCGATTTGAAAGAGGCGTTGCGATCGTCTCGACGACGTAGATCTAGATTTAACTTGAAAATCTAGATTTTAAAACCTTTTAAATAGTTAAATCACCAAATGACATTAGATGACATTGATCATGCCAATCAATGGATGATCAGGCCTTAAAATTTGACTGCATACATAGAATGTGAGATGATCTAAGAGATTAGAAGAATAGATCTCATTAAATCGTCAAGAAAAGTAATTTTGACCGTTGATTTAATCAGGTGACTTGCGGTTGACTGATCAGAGAATGATCTGATCGTTAGATCTGTGTATAATTATGGAGACATGTTTAAATAACTAAATAAACATTGAAATTAGAAGGATCATGATAAGAATAGTTAGAATTGATTGTTATATGTCAATTATGAATGTTATAGAGCGATCCAATTGTCGGATCGTCTCCAAATCTCACGAGACGTTAGGGACTGACCCTTCATTAGATAAGGGGCATAGATTAAGTGGATCATGACATAAATTGATGATCAAAGATTATAAATATTCATCTAAATGTTAGAAAAACCTACATCTAGTACATGATTGACCCGATAAAAGGTTAACCAGACGATCTGGGCCATTGATCTAGGATTAATGGCTAGATCAATGAAGTTATCACTTGGATTTATTTACTTTTAGATGTGGAAATGCCAAGTGATGGATTACTTATGATGTGACAGGTACGTCGGAGCGCACGGTGTGACATTACCCACGCACTTGATTGAAGTATTGCACTTATTGACGTAGGTGATTACATTCGAAATTTTTTCTTGATTTCATGATCATGACTTTTTCATTGAAATTCTTGAGGCAGGTGTTTTATGCCCTATTGTCTTTATTAAAATGTATTTATTACTTTGCTTTTGATAGCATGACATTGATTATACGATTATACATGTTTTCATATGTGATGGTTTATACTTTATCATGTGTTTTGATTCAACCTATTGAGGTTTATTTCACTTGAGAGTTTTTTTATGATTTACAGCATGTTGTAGTGCTTTATGCCGAGTACTTCTACTCAGTGGGTACTATGCTAGGAAGGTTGTAGGGTTAGCCACCTGCCATCTGACATTGTGATGATGATGATTAAACACTGCCCTTGAGTGGTATAGGGCTAGGTGCGTAGGTGATGGTATCATGGGTGGTCTTCTCTTATAGGTCCATTCCTCCCCATGAAGGCAGAGAAAGTCTCTCATTATAGTGTTGGCGGAGAGCGGTGGTTGAGATCTTTGTGTGGTAGCCCATACAATTATTCTGTATGCTCATGAGGTATTCATATATAAGTGAAGCCTGTGTGGGTGGCCAGATGTAGGAAGGCCTATAGGCTGAGCGAGCTGCCTGGTGTGCAAGCTACAGGTGAGGGACGCCTATGTGGGCGGGTCTATAGGCTAGGCGAGCTACCAATGATGAGTACTCATTACCGGTGATTGAGTGTCATGGAACACTCTTAGGGCTTGTTTTTGTACAACGCCCTATTTTATCATGACATGCATTATATTTTGATATAGACACGGATTCTTATTGCATTTGATGGATGCTCATCCATGTTTTGATCATACCTTGCATGCCATGAAGTTTTGCTTTGATATTGGATTGCCTCAGACGAAAAGCACGTTTTAATCCTGATTGTTTCATTTAGATTTATGAGATTCATGAGCTTTACATTCTGAACGCCTAATGATTTTATTTGCCTTAAAAATGATTTACTCCATTGATACTCGACATGATATTGGTACTTTTCGCAAGTGTTTATTACATGTTTTATTCTCATAATGACCTACACAGGCATAGCTTGCTGAGTCATTGCTTTGTTCAATGCCTCAAATATAGAAAATGACAACAGGTTGACGCTCTGTTAGAATAGGTAAACGCGGTGGCAGTTTCGCAGTGAAGTATTGAGGATGGTTAGAGATGATAAGGTTTGTTCATGATTTGACTTTGGGTTTTAAGTATGGACTGTATTTTAATTAAAATTGCAATGTGACTTGGAGGTAAGAATATGAATTCATGTTGGATGTGATGGTTGTATGGAGGAACCCTGAGTATTTTGTTATGACTTGATTTTTTTATCCATTGTTAGAGTATATATTTTATTAAAAATAGTATTTGATTGTGCAGATGGGTGTGGAGACTGAGTCTCCTTTATGTCATGTCTTATATTATGTTTATCAGATTATTTTGTATTGCACTGGTCATGTGCAATGGTCCAAAATACAGAGGAGACATTGCCAGATTTTCTGTAGAAATGGTATTTCATTTCACCATTAAATTCGTAGTTTTGTTTTTGTATGACTTCCTATATTTTGAAAAAAATGCTTTTATTTAAGTTTTTGTTTTGGTCACTTTAAAAATCTAAGTTTTTAAAACAAAGATTCCAACTATTTTTATAAGTTGTTATTATATTATTGTTAAATCCCGAGGGCGGCACATTTCATAATATTCAAAATGACATAGATAGCTGAAAACTCAAATATCATGCTCATAAAATGGTTGTACCCTACATATTTTTAGGAAAAATTACAATCATCTATTTTTATTAAATTTTCAAAGACCTAAAATAAGTGCCTAGAATCATCCAAACCCATTGATTTCTCATGGGTTACTATTTTTGGCATTTTGATATTATGAATGACTTAGATCCACCAAAAAAGTTCTACCTTGTATGAAAAAATGGGTGCATACACCTTCCTCTCCTTTTGAGTGGGTAGGCTTTTTTTTCGGAACTGGCACACACCATGTAGGTCTTTATATATGCACCCTTGTTTAATATACGTCTTTATATGTACGCTCTTCCTAAATAGATCTTTAAGTATAATCACTTCTTGATCGTATCCTTGGACACCCCCTCAATGTTTAAATGTTGTGTGTGTATGCTTATTGAGACTCAACAAAAGACAAGTCATTGTATATGATAGGATAACTTTATGAATTTGTACTCTAAAAGGAGCTTTCCTTATTTATATCTTAAAATATATTACCTATATCCAGGGATCGAGCTTTTTTAAGTTGAACTTCAATTAAGCATTCTTAAAAAATCTAAGAGTTGGTTTACCCTCTATTTTTCTAAGAAGATTCAACCAGTATTACCAATTGGATGGAGAATAACAAGGATACTCCTTGAAGATTCTGATCTGTGGTTGAAAAGTTAGAGCAAAATTTTCAAATGAAAGTGTTTAATTTCAACACACTCTTTGATCCACTCCAAAGCTAATGAGCTCGCTAAAGGATTTCTCCTTGATGATTTTCGGGTTAGACACTTCAAGATTGGTTAGATTCAAGGCCATTTAGATACTTCAAGTTCTCCTTGAAAGCTATGCACTACCTTGAACCTAGTCACCTAGATGAAAGACTCCTTGTTGCACCACTGCACTTAAAAGGCACTAGGACTAGCGTTGTCAACGAATACATATTATCTAAAAACTCGAATCTTCCTGAACTTGAAATTATAAGTATATAAATTTCAAATCACATACTACAAAAATTTTTGGGATATTATTTTAAATATCTAAAAAAATTTAGTTATGATATGATTTTAAGCATCCAATAGCCTCATTCAAAAAATATCAAAAAACTTTGTATCTATAAAAAAATATATAGATCAAAATACCCTTTTATTATGCATTGAATTTTCTTAAAGTTATGTAAAGAAATGGGCAATTCGTTCATTTTTAGTTTTTCATAAATTATTCAAGTTTTTCTTCCACTTGCTTCTTTAATTCATTGTTCTCTTTAGGAAATCTAACTTTTTTTCACATCCTTCTTTCTCTTTCTATGTTTATTTCTTTATTTCTTTTCTTTTATATTATAAGATGATAATATTTATTTATGTCTCAAGATTCTTAATAATTAGTAGTGAAAATTTTAATCTTTTAGACATTTTTTAGTTACATATGTGTGCATGCGTGTTGGTTTTTATTAATTAAATCCAAAAATATCCAAATCCAAATCGAACTTGAATACATAGTTTTGGTTATTGAGAATAAGATTGGAACCTAACCCAGATATGATAAAATTCAGTCCTATTGGGGACAAAACCTTCAAATACTTCAGTTTATTTATGATAAGATTTTTTTCTTCTTCTTCTTTCTATTTTCTTTGCTATAGTATCATTAGTCAAGAATAATAAATCCAAGTGCCACTTTACTTACCATGTAATTGGTTTCTTTTTTTCTTTTTAATCTAAGCCATTCACCATTTAAGAATGGCTTAGATAGTCTATGTACCAAATTTCACACCCGTTTGATACTTTATCTTATATTTTGTTTGCTATAGTTTTAACTTAATAAACATAGAGTAAACTTACGGATGTAATTTTTAATAACAAATAAAATAAATTATTTTATAAGAATGAAATTTGGTACTCAGTCCATCTAAGCAATCACATCCAAGCCATTCCCAGATACAATAAATGACTTAGATTTATAAAAAGAAAAAAGAAACAAATATGAGGGAAATAAATCCAAGCCCAAGAGGCACTTTATCATTACCCTCAGTAGTAACTCTAGAAAGGTGTTCTTGCATATCACGACAAGTAACTTGCATATATTTATACTGCAAATTAAAGATCATAGAAGTAATTTTTTTTCTTATATAAGCTAAGTATTAGAGGCAAAGTTTTTAAAACTTTAAAAGATGGTCCACCTAGACTACTTAGTTACCTGTTCTATTTTCTTATATGGGTTCAAAAAACTTTTCTTATATGGGTTCAAAAAACTAACCCAATTTGCAAACAAATGTCTAGCGCAGTTGATTAACTTGGCATCTTCTTAATATACTTAGTTGTAGGTTCGAGTAACAACTTTTTATTTTGGCCAACTATTAGATTTACGAGTGCGCTGAGTAATTTACTTTATAATTCTTTGCTTATAAAAAAAAAGAAAGAAAGAAAAAAGCAAATCCTAAAGTAAGATATAATCTCTCCTTTTGGTAATAACGAGTAATAATCTGCCTCATGTATATCGTAGTCTGACTCATCTGGGATTAGAGCCATAAAATGAACGCCTCATAATCAACCGATGTGTGGGGCCACTTGCCAAGGGAAGAGAGAACTGCTACCGGCGGTAGCAGGTTACTTGCATTCTGTTCCCATAACACCGACACGTGTCTGGAAGGATCCTGATTGACAGGTGGCAGAGAGACAAACCAACTTTTATCTTTAATTCATCTTTTGTCGTCATGCGTGCATCTTACTCCATGCCATTACTTTCCCAACGTCTCTCTTGAAACGGATCCTTTCACCTAAATTACTAAAATACCCCTTTATCAATTATTTCCATTCACTGCCATGATTTTGATACCTGCACTCTTTCTCGACTTTTGTTTTTTCCACACGCGAGGAATTTGCCACTTAACTTGGCATACATGCAATATTTTTTTATTTTTTTAATTATAAGCAAAGAATTATAAAACAAATAGTAGATCAATACTACCCTAATTCAAGCACGCTTAAATATAAAATTTTAATAGGTGCAATGCAATATAGACCATAATGTACGGCTAAACTTCACTTAAACACAACCTCTTGAAAAATAATATTAAAAATACTTTTTATGTTGTCAATGTAATTAATGGGCTCTTGATTTTATCAAAAGCCAATACAATCTACATTACTCTTTTTTTAATACAAAACATTAAAATACAATTAGTTAAAAACACAATGAATATCTTTAAAAAATTAAAAAAAAAGTCGAATTATGAAATCCACTTGTTTAATGTCTCTATGCTAAGGCATATGCAACTATGTTTTCTTCTCTATAAATATATTCTACTCTCTAAAATTTTTGAAAAGGAAGAAAATAAAAATAAAAATTTAGTACTTTGATCATGTGGAGACTAAAAGCAAGGGTCCACCATTTCACACATAATTTGCCTTCCTGGCCCTTCAAAGCATCTCAAATGCCTTTCTCACTTTATAAAGAAGAAAGGAAAATTATTTCTATCCTTGTCTCTACTTTATAAAGAAATTATTAATGGCATTTGGTTAAAAAAATGCCCATTATAAAGTATGCTTCATTCACCCCACAAGCAAGCAAAATTTTCGGATAACTTTACATCAACAAACAACTTTTAACGTCATCGTGATCAAGACTTTATCTCAATTAGGGGTTACCGGTCACATGCATCTTATTACTCCATTCCCTATGAATGACTTGAATGCGTGACCTAAAATAAGAAAATCCTTTATGTGCCATTAGGGTAGAAGACGGTGACTCAAATTCTACCTAAAATTTGAGGTGATAATTATGATGATTGATAAAACTATTCATTCACATATGCTAACAAATAATTTAATGCGAGAATGACCCTTCTGTCGTTGGTGGTGCAATAAGGAGCCTCTCTCCTAGGTAACCAAGGTTTGAGACTACTCATGGGTACATGTACTCATCTTCTAGAAAAAAAATTACTGCATCAATAAATTATTAATAGAAGAAGTGCTACTTATGCACATTTGGTTGACTCATTTCATTCATCTCATTCTGATCCGCTTCTTAAAAATATTGTAGCCCATGAACATTAAAATTTTGATTTGAAAAAGTTAGGATTAGATAATTATAGCTGTTAAAAGAAAAGAAGAAAAGAATGCTTGAGTCCTAAGCGCCAGATGCAAGGGTGGTAGCCACACTTTATAATGGTAGGATCCACCGTTGATAGATCAAACTCATTCATCTCATTTCTCTAACGGGTGATATCTTATATATTAAAAGATCACTAAGATTGGATAACTTAAACGTCCCAAAAAAGTACTTTCAATTCCTTTAATTTTGGACAATCCTTCAAACAGCACTTTTGAATGCCCATATTTTTGGGATCAAAAGTATAAAATTTAATTTCCAAAATCATTCATCCATCACTATTTGAAGATTAGTAGTAGATTTGATCGATAAAGCGAGCACAACCCCAGCATTAACAATTTTGATCATAATAAACCACATGTGGGCCCACCGTATAAAATTGGGTCCCTTCGGAAAAGCTACCCCTCCTGCGGCGTTGGACAGCAGCATTCCGCGAAAATAACATATGGGGTGCAATTACCAATTCTAAGCAATAAAAAATCAGCGTCTCTGAACGATGATATTTTCACGGTCAATGGTGTCAGTGGGTTAATATCGTGAAGACCATGGGCATTTTCATAAAATGCCAGTCATGCCACCGCACCAGAGAGAGACACTTTACCCGGTCTTCCCCTCTCCTTCTGGATATTTAAATCCACCCCTGAAAATTTTCAGATCCGTGATTCCGGTTCAAAGTTGAGGACGGAGCCTTTATGGTGGTCTAACAGAGGGACAAAGAACCAAGTGCGAAAGGGGGTAACAAGTGCTTCTACGATTGAAAATATGCTCAAATCCATCTGAATCTTCTCCAGGATCTGCCGATCTACATCACAATCGATTCCCCTTCACTTTCTGATCATTCTATGTTTTGTTTTTCTTTCATTCGATCTTTTCCGCTTCATTTCCTCTCTCTATCGAGATTACTGCTGCTTCTGCGTCCGATTTTCGCGTTTATCCTTCATTTCTACCTTCCAGTAATGAATCGGTGAGTCATTTCTGCATTTCCTGCGTTTCTTCGCTGTTTTTTGGGTTTTTCAGCGAGTTTCTGCATAGGTTCTTGTAGATCTGCTTCGTTTCTTCATCAGATATTTGTGTTTATGGTTGAAAAATCATATCTTTTTGAGGACTTGACTAAGTGATCATTTCTCTTTGAATGTCCGGATCCGCGAAGTTCTGTCGAAAGTTCCTGTTTTAAGGTTTAAGAGGATAAGCAGTTGATTCAATCGAAGTTTTAACACATGATTCCGTTTTAAGAAGACGAATCTTGATTTGCTATTTTACTGAACAAGATCCGAGTGGTGCTTTTTTTTTCTTCGATCGACTTTTCATCGGAAAATCTGTATCATTTTCCGCTCTTTCTCGAGGGTATTCTATATCTCAGAAGTCCTCTGGAAACTGGTGATAATTTCTGATGGAGACTCTTGTTGTTGCGCCTCAACACCGGAATCAGTACTATAACAGGGGCAAGTCTCAGATCTATGATCATTTTGGTTCTCCTCCTTCTAGAGCTTTCAGAGAAATCAACTGTAGAACCTTTCAATCTCAGCCAGGAATTCTCCCACCCCCTTTTACCTATGACTCCCCTCCTGTGACGATAAAGACCTCGTCTTTCTATCATTCATCACCACCTGTTCATTCTTCCAGTGAAAATGATATGCACACTCCTCTCAGTAGAAGAAGCAGCGCAATTCCTATAACCTCAAAACCCTCGAACAAAGGTAGTCCTTATGGTGACGAAGTTTGCTGTTCCGAGCTCTGGGCTGGGCCTACATATTCGAATTCTCCCCCTCCGAGTTCATTGCCTATCCCCAAATTCTCACTGAGACAGAAACGAAGTGTTTCTCTTGATTTGCCTGTTGCGAGATCTGAATTTAAGATCCACACTGTTGCGAAATCAGCCCCGGCTTCTCCCACCGGGGAATCGCATTCGTCTGCGAGCGAATTCTTTCTGAGCACTGCTTCCGCGACAGAAAATCTGCGGAGGATTCTCCATTTAGATATCACTGATGATTAAGCAAGAGGGGGAAGTGGGTTGTTGTATATATAAGTGCAGGTCTGGTTGTTGGCAACTTGTATACAAAGAGTGCGTGGGTTGATCTTTGGTTTTAGTTCTTACGGTTCGTATAAAACTCTCTAGACAAAGAAGGCAGTGTTTTTCAAATGTTCCGACATAGGCTTGTTTATTTTCTGCGAATGTTCTTACACTTGGCAACGGAAGTAAAGAAGGATGCTTGAGAATTGTCCTTGAAGGAGGAGAAATGGGCACTAGTGTTCAGATGTTCCAACATGGGTTGATTTCTGTTCTGAGAATGTTTCTGATGGAGAAGAAAATGGTGACTGAATGTTAGTCTCCGTAAACGGCAGAAGCTTCCGCATCGCAAGTGAAGATAAGAAGGGTTCTCGAGGATTGTGCTTGAAGTAGGGAGAATGAGTACAGAATATCCAATAGGGTTGGCAGTCAATCTGCGTAATCTTCTATTCGCTTAAACAATTATGTCTGTGATCTTGGAGTATGCCCCCTTTTGGGATTTTCTTTTCCTTCTAATTGAGTTCTTTGTTGGTTTACAAGTTAGTATATCAAGTTAGAGAGGTACCATGTAAATATGGTAGAATCACAGTTTAGGTTGATTGGATAGGTTTAGGAGGTAATCTTTCTGTCTTGACGTCCATCTGCATGTTTGCTTCCTTTAGATGTTCATTCCTGTTAGGGTTTCATCTTTCATTTTGTTCTGACAGTTCAGTGTTTCTTGTGTTTCATTTTCGTTTCTCTACTCTGGTTAGCTAATTTCTGACTCCTTTCTGGATGCTTCGCGAGGGCATTCTCCCTTTCCCCTTTTTCTGGTTTTTTTGAAGGGAAAAGTTGGAAAGGGGAACCAGAAGGAAAACTGTTTGCGTGTCTTCCGCCTCTTCAAGTAGCTAGTTTGTCTTTTCTCTTTCCTCTCATATGCTTTTTCTTCTCTTCATCTTACAGCGTCGTGTGATATCTTTTCCTCTGATTGGGTAAAACTCTTGTAGTTCATATCTGAATTCTAGGATGGTAGGTTGAGTGAGCAGATGTTTGGGGCTCGCTTCATTGGAGATTGCGAACTATGCCCGAGAAAAAAAGGTACGGCTGTTCTTTTTATAAATTTATTTTGGGTCTTGTTTATTCCTACCTTTACTTATTTTGAAGCATCATCAAGTTACTAAAACTAATGTTGTTTTACCTGCTTTTTCCGTGTTTGAGACAGTGCTGTCCTGAGAAGCCATGGATGAATCTTCGGCTGACAGTTCTGGATTAGGCTATGCAGTTGTATTCTTGCTCAAGTTAGTTGTGGCTGGGAATTGTTGTTTGGGGTGATGAAACCAGTTCTTGTAAGGGACACTCTAATTTCTTTTCTCGTCCCGTTCCCTGTGATCTGGGAGAGCAAGGCATGAACTTTTGAAATTAAATTGTAGTTTAGACATACTGTACTCTGGTAACTCTGCAATGTTATGTTTGTTTGAACTTGTTCATATACTTACCGAGTTTCACTTTGAAGTAAACAGTAAGTGCTGTAGTGGCATATTTATGATTTGCAGTTTTTCTTTAGATTTTCACCCCCTGGATATTTGCATGCAAAAACTCGAATCATCATGGCAAGTGCTCTCAGAGGACTTAAATACTGATTACATTTTGTAGTTGTCTATACTTGAGTACTAAGTCAAGTTGGTTAAGTGCCTTCTCTCACAATAGGGAGGTTGTGGGTTCAGTTTCATTGCTTACCTATCCGAAAAGTAACTTTCTGCAGCTATTTGAAGATGTGCATGCGCATATTATTACACAAATATTAGTTTGGATATTATAATGTGGCCATTTTTGCCTCTTCAAAAGAAAAGAGTCCTAGATAAATGCGGATAAAATCGAAACTTTTCTGGGTAAATACAAATGCGGATTTGAGCTGCAAACATTGGTTTGCAGGTTGTACCTAGGTGTTATATCATCTTTGGCAGCGCCACTGTACTAAGCTCCCACGTATCCGGGAAAGGGCCAAACCATAAGTGTCAATATTATGCTGTCTTACTTTACATTTTGTAAAGGGCAGTTTTTTATACCTTGAATCTGTGACCTCAAGGTCACACGGTTGCGCCAAGGCTCCCCTTCCATCTATGTTTATATTCTTATGCTTCATTCTAAGGTTCCTATTAGGATTCGCAGTATTGGTTTTGTAGTTCTACTTCTTCGTATCAAATTCCTTTCCTGCTAGCATCTTGTTGCTACCAGTCTTAGTCATGCTTCTGCAACTCTACATAAGTATGGGCCATTTTTTGTGGGATATCTTTTCGGAATGTAGCTTCTTTATAATTTTTTTATTAATTCTTAACATCCTAAAGGATGCAACGTTTGATTTGTACCTTGTCTGTTGCAATCCTCTGGTTCCATCATGGTGTGAATCATATCTGCTGCTAATCTAGCTTGGTGTGATAACTAGCACTGGTTGGGGGATTTGTCAGAATTACTATCTTTCCTTTATGTTTTGAATTGACTAGAACCTGGAGAAGAACTTATCTTTGATGAAAGCTCGCTTTAGCCCCTTCACCCTTTACTTTCCCAACTTCATTCAGGAAAAATGTGGGCGGAACGTAAAATTTGAGAAGCTCCAAGTTTTGAAGAGTTGAAAGGGTCTGGATAATAATAATAACTGTGATAAGAATTGGACTGTTTGATGAAATAATGTTCAGGATTTGTCTCTGACTTTATGTCAGGGATGCAAACGGGTGGCTTGGGCACCGCTAAGATGTTTGGGAATTGGAGAACAGCTGAAATGACGTTTGTGATTGTACTTTCTGACTGTCCGTGAGATAAGGTAAAGTTTTGCAAGACACAAACTAGGGGCAAGGGAGATGCAAGATTGAGGTGACTGGGAGTCATCTCTCAAGTTTTTATACCCACTTTCCTACTCCAGCAGCACCCTCGTACATTTTCAATTGGGAACGACTATACCTTTTTGAGGTTCTTAAGTGCTGTTGCTACAAGGACGCCTCACTACGCTGTAAATGCAACATTTCGATGACTGCTATAGTTTAAATAGATTTTAAATACACTACTACATTAGGTATTATTGTTACGTAGTTTTAGGCGTGGATGTAGCCTTAAATGCAACATTTCGATGACTGCTATAGTTTAAATAGATTTTAAATATACTACTTCATTAGGTATGATTGTTACGTAGTTTTAGGCGTGAATATAGCCTCCTACAAAATGTAAGGTGAGACTGTTTACCATTGACCTTATAGTCCACATTCTCCCATTTGTGGGAGCTTCGTGCAAAGGGGCTGCCCTTTATGCTTCCAAGACTGCTATCATGTACAAAGTAATTAAAGTACACGTCTGATAGGAAACGCACGCTGAACTAGTGACTGGTTCACGATTAAGGACTAGCTTTTTTAGCAAGGTGACAATGTATATGCTACCTCTTGTGCTAAGGGGAACTGAGCTCCCACCTTCAAGGCTATTTTGGTGCCCCAATTAGTCTCCATGTACAATTCTATCACGATTTTCTATTTGAAGTCTGTTCTTTTCTCTATTTTTACCGATTCCTTGTTCTAAACGATGAGAGTTGTTCAGACATTCAAACCGTATGTGAGTCATGGCTTGCCTGTGAAGTGCGTGAAATTCGCTATTGCTTGCACACTTCGATTCCACATGGAATCTCCATGTTTTCCCTGCTTCTTCCTTTTTCGCTTCTTCCTTTTTCTGAAGATGAAAGATGATGCATGAGCTTTCCAATCCATGTATACTCTTTTCTAAAGGGAAAGGCCCTTTAGATTTCTACATACTTGATCCTATAAGACCCCAAAACGGGTTTCATAAAATTATTAGCTTGTCCTTGGAAAAGGATTAACCAAATCAGGATTCCATCTCAAACTTACATTAACACGTTTCTTCATTAAAGGTACAATTCTATTGGTGGATTTAAGCAATTCATCATGTTGTAACCCCATGAGAAATCATTGGGTTTGGATGAGCTTAGTTTGGGGTCTTTGAAGAATTAATAGAAAAATAAGTGTACTGTAATCCCTGAAAGTATTCACTTATGATATTTTAGTCTTTCAACTTTTAAATGGCAATTCAGTCCATGAAGCTCTTAGTTTAGGTTGCACTTTAGTCTGCCAAAGGCAACTGGTCCACTAGACCCCACCTTCTTAACAAAAGGCAAAAGGCCCCTCTGTTTTTTGTTAGTAGAACTATGTTTGCGCCCCATAGATAATAGTATATTATTTTATAAAAAGACAAAAGTATATAGGAAACTTTAATTCTTAAAGTTTAAAAGAAAAGTTTAGTTTTAGGGCTAAAATATTGCTTATGGGTCCAACCATTAGTTCTGTCGACAAAAAGTTAACAGAACAACTAAGGTGCAAGCCAAACCAAGGGTTCTAGGGACAACTGTTCTTTCCGGACTTTAAGTACTAAAATGTACTTTTTGTAAGATAAGTTTTTTTAATTAATTTTGCCTGAAAAACATAGTCTGCAACTCAAGGTATTGATTTGAGTTCTAGCCTACTTGTACCCTTCCTAATATTATGAGCTACTTAGATCTTAGTGTCTACCCGTACCAGGATTCTCTTATCATATTTAACTATTTCTGCTCTCTATTGTTAGGGTACTGATACCCATAGGGTTTTACTTGACCCTTTACTAAATTGTATGAAAGGTTATAACTCAAGGTTGGCCTAGATTTCTGAAGATTAGACCGTTCACAATTCTGCTATTGACTTGGAACATAGTCTGAAATTCTCATCTAGCGAATGATCCTAGCCAATGTTTTCCTAAGTTGTAAAACAGATGGTGAAAAGTAAAAGGGCCCACATGAAGAGGGTCCACCTTTCAATGATCCGAAGATTCTAACCGTCCTGCCATACAAAAATTATAAGACTTGGATGGTCTAAATCAATAATTCTCTTTAGGATTTTGAAAAATAAAGAGGAGAGCCTTGGCGGTAAAAGTAAAAAAAATAAAATAAAAGTTTTGGATTTTGAAAAATAAATAAAGTTGGATGGTTTAGATTTTAAAAGAATCCGAGAGTAAAATTCTGTGCCTAGTTTATCTAATATGTTTGTAACATCATGGATAGCTTAGATCCCTCACAAAATTTCTCCAAACACACGAAAGAGAGTCATTGACTTCTTAAGTGCGTGACTCCTTGGACTACAATTGTATAGGTGAGTCATTTACATGCAAACTAGAACCATCCAACAAGAGAAAGGTGTTGCAATGGTTGGGTGAAGAATTTTGCATGGCACCTGTTAAACTGATGTGACCACATATTTTGAGCAGCCACGGTGCAAGAAGCTCCCACGTATATAGGATTTAGGGAAGGGTCTATATAATAAGTGGCCTTATCTTGCACTTTTGCAAGATTTTGTTTCCATGTCTTAAACCCATAACCTCAAGGTCACATGATGACAACTTTTACTGTTATGCCAAGGTTCCCCTTCTTAAGTCCCAATAAAAGATGTGGCATACAAATAATTGTCTTGCATTCACTAACAATTACCGTTATGCCAAGGCTCCCCTTGAGGTCACGAGTTTAAAGGGTGGAAATAGCCTCTTGTAAAATGCAAGCCAAGGTTGCGTACGCGTACTATTGACCCTTCTGGTCCGCCCTTTTCTAGACCCTGGCACATACATGGGGCTGCCCTTTTTTTTTATTATCAATTAATCAACAAATTATGTCTAAGTTTCAGAGAAAATCATAATACAAACACAAGATAATCAGACTTTTTTGGCAAGAGGCTGTTTCTACAAACTTATATGACCTTCAGGTCACATTGTGATAACTCAACCGTTCCAGGTTTTCTGCATTGCGCCCATCACTAATACTTTGCTCCTACAACTGAGTCTAGACTGCAATATCTAATCTAAGAATGTGCACACTGAATGAATGCCTCTCTGATGCAGCAGCTATACTTAGTAGTATGATGAATGATGGAATACACTAGATTAAGATGGAGGGACAATGACCGTACATTCAAAAGGATTATACTACAGAAACGCAAAAAGAATTTCCAGTGCCTTCACATTACAGGAACACACTTTTACTAATCTATGTGTGAAACAAAAACCAAAAAGAATTCTCACAAGGCATGAGACTACAGGATATATGCCGCATTTGCAACTTCTTAGTTATTTAAGTTGGGTATTTGAAACCATTTACAGCTCTGTCGCCTGTATACTGCTGGTGAGGGAAAGCCCTTGCCCACACCCAAAACTCCTGCTCCAGCTGCACAGCTACTCTCAAAATTCCGAGCTTCAGAAACTCCATGGCTGCTGTGAAAACTCGCCCGTTTTCGACAATCCTGCTCCGTCGGTACTCGACGATCCAAGTGTTTGGTTCCAGCTGCACCGCTGATGAACTCAATTTTTGCTGGGTCCATGAATTGTTTGCCTTCCTGGCTGTAGGTACCATCCTCCCTTCTGGCCACTGTCCATGAGAAGCAAAAAGGAAATATCAGTCCACATTGAGTTTGCCTTGAGATTCATGAACAGGTATATGGGTGGCACATTTTTGGTGATCCAAACTGTTCATCACCGAACCCATCTTAAGTACTCGTAATTTGGGTGTGAAATTGATCAGCATAGATTATTAGAGACTAACACTTAAGATGACTTGAGACACAAACTTTTGGTTAGTGTCCGCTCAAGCGGCATCTTACTAGGGGGCTAAGTGCTCCTTTGCTTAGCTAACAAAAACTGATTCTGACGGACAGGATTGCCTAACATATGAGATCTTAGGGGTAATGCCTACGCAAGTTTGAGCATCTATAGAAGCATTGGTGAGGATCATCTAATGGAAACAATTGTGGCTAAAAGGACAAAGGGGATTCATTTTTACCTGTCTATAGAAATTATGCTTTGAGTTGTAAAATGGATGGCTCAGAAAATTCTGCAGGTTTAGTACCTCTGCAATTCTGCCGGATAAAATGGTGAATGACCGGGAAGAAAAACCAGCGGCGAGCAAGCCGGCTGTCTGTAAAGGCCATCCCCATAAGCTTACTTCCTCTGCTGCAGACTTGTACAAAATACAGCATGAATGTAACAGTTGAAGTCCATCCTGAAACCAATTTCAATTCCCAAGTTATTGTTCTTCAATAGAAAACAGAAACCAAATCATTGAACTGTAAAGGTCAGTGATTCTTGAGGAAGTACCTGATTCAATACCCAGTTAGAATTCGACGCAGAGCAATTTGTGACATCTTTATGAACAAATTCCCCCAATTTTCTCTGCAAAATCCCCAATCTCCCATTCAAATCTTCCACAAATCCAGATTCCTCTGCGACCCTCTTCACAATCTCAGGCGACAACTTGATTCCAAAAGACCCAGAAATAGCCCAAGGAAAACCAAACTCTGCCACGATAATCAAACTCAAACACAGCAAAAATCTCCGAAAACCCAATCCCAAAATAGAACATGCGGTACTGTTCTTCTTATTGTTGTTGTCTGAATGCTTCGATTTTGCTGTAGAACGGAAAGCGGATGCCGGAATGGGAGAACTGTTCATTTTGGGGGTAGCCAAGAACCTGGGATTGGATGAAATGGGTGTTTTGGCGGGAGTAGATTCTGGGTTGGAGATCTTGGTAAGAGAACTTCCTTGGATGCTCGAAGGTACAAGATCTAATGTTGCTTTGATGCTTGCTAGACAGATTTCGCAGTTGCAGTTCATGTCTTTCCTACATCCCGGAAAATAGCTGCTATTCCGGGATTCTGATCGTTCTCCGGTGACTGCAGATTTGACGTTAGATGCTAAAGAAATGCTATTCATGGCTGCTTCTTCTTCTTCTTCTGCTAATGCTTTCTTCTTCTTGTTTGACTCTTCTTTCCTTTTTACCGTTGTTTTGTTTGGCAAACGGGGGGATTTGAAATTCAAAAGCAACGGTCGTCTGAGTTTCATCGGCTTTCAGAGGCTTATCCTCCTTTCAAGAGGCTCGACTTGGTTATACGAGAAAATCAAAGTGAAATTCTGAGCTAGTCTCTAGCTTGGTTAAACAAGCTACTCAAATGGGTGGCTGACAGGTGGCAGATTTTTTCACTTGTATTTCTCTACCTCTAGAAAAAAGAACAAAAAAAAAATTGGGGCGAATAAGTGTAACGGCTAGAATTTCAACAGTCACAATATTATTTGTTTTGTGGTGCCTATATATCCCTTACGATTTGTTATTCTCTGATTTCTAAGGGAAAATGCATGTCATCCCTCACGATTTGTTCTTCTCTGATTTCTCAGGGACAATGCATGTTAGTCCTGATGCAATGGTAGAAGTTGTTGTCATGTGACCTTGAGGTCATAAGTTCAAGGCATAAAAATAGCCTATTGCAAAAATGCAAGGTAAGATTATATACTATAGGCGCCCCAAAGTAAATAATATTATGATTGTTAAAACCCTAATTGTTATAATAAGTCTAAAAAGTGACACAAGAAAGCTCTCTTTTGTTAGTAGTTCCAGGCTCCTCAAAGGGGGTGTATGAATGAGTGCTTGAGGTCAAGGACAAAAATTCTTTGAACTTCAAGGAAAGAGGAACACTAAATTGATCGTAATATGAGTGTGGTCTAGTGCCAAAAAAATTTTGGGCTCACTTTTTAACGATCTGAATCACTCATCTTATGGTTGAATAAATCTAAAGCTGGAGCAATGAGATTATTGATCTGAAACCTGAAAATATGCTCTCCAAAAAATATGGTTACTAGATCACACCTCATTTTACAATCAAATTAGCATTCCTCTAAAAGAAAAACATTTTATCCAAGATGGAAAGCAATGGAATTAAATTCTATGATGGATTATACAATTTAGGAAAATGTCCATTTGATTCACTTATAGGCAAAATCTCCCCTCTGATGGGTGGATACTGTAATGGCAGAAGTTACTCCAAGTGAACTTGATAACAATACTTGTCTTGCATTTTTAATGAATTCCTTGAATCTGAGTTTAGATGCACACTTCAAAAAGCAGCTTCTTAAAGATACTTGAAGCTTCCCAAATGTACAAGGGATTAACGGCAGCTACATCTCTCGACTGTACATATTTGAAAGGCTTCAACTATCTTGAAGTTGTTTTTTTACTGCATTTTAAGCTAAGATTCGAGGAATTAATTGGAAGCGTAAGACAAGTATTTTTATCAAGATTTTAAAATTTTATGTCCAAAAAAAGTAATAAAAGCCACTCATAGATTTACAATCCATAACTGAGACGCCAGAGCCAAAACTGAGGAGAAACTGAATTCTCAACTGAAAAAGGTGAGAATTAATTCTCTCTAGCGAAGAATGTCCCAGTTTTAGTATGCAAAATTGAATTTGATCTCATGATATTCAATTTAAAGTGGTTGAATCTTGGCCTTCTATTGTAGCAGCCAAAAATGTGGTTTCTTGGGCTAGTTCACAAGTTCAAGTTGATGCAGCAAATTTAGGATTATCCATAAAAATCCATTTGCCCACCAAAAGAATAGGACTAGTTAAAAGTATCAAAAACATTATAATCTTAAAATTATATATCCAAAAACTAATATATATTAACTAAGGCATTCCTATAACTATCATACTTTATACAAAATTAATAATCATTTCCATCAAAAGATTAGATTTGGATGACAAACTACCTATAAAGGGCAGCCCCGGTGCACGAAGCTCTCGCTTATGCAGGGTCCGAGGAAGGGGCGGACCATAAGGGCTTATAATACGCAGCCTTACCTTGTATTTTTACAAGAAGTTGTTTCCATGCCTTGAACCTGTGACCTCAAGGTCACATAACGACAACTTTTACCGTTGCGCCAAGACTCCTCTTCGGGATGATGAACTACTTATGTGGGATGGAATTTTTAGCTCTTGAATCTCATATCATCTAAAGTTTCAAGCTTCTTAAATCATCAATTAAAATAAGTAGTGTTAGAATATCTTGGAACAAATACCAAACGTTAAAATTATGGAAGAACTTTTACTCTGGTGCCTTCATCTTACAAGTTTTCTCGCTTGAGGTGAGAACTGTAACTTAGATTATTGAAGAAGAGCTGCAACCATGGCGGTGAACTCTTCTTCTTTGCATTTGATTCTCTTTTTCTGTTTCTTTCTTGCTTTTTTTCCGATCATTTTCCTTCTCTTTCCCCGAAATCCATTTCTCCGAGAGCAGATTCAACGACGAATCCATAATTTCCTTTGACAAATTTGGTTTAAACCAACTGGTCATCTCTGATTAAATGTTTCTCGAATTTCCTTCTCAAACCAACCCTGATCTAGATCTCTCACAGAATGGGCTTTTCCTCAGAACCAGAGATTCATGGCTCCACGTTCTTCAACAGATCCAAGATCTCAACGTATCACCTTTCAATCGGTTTATGGAAAATTCTTCATTCCGACAAGCTGGGCAATTCACTCTCATTTTTCCAAATTGCCTCCGACAGGTCCAAGTTTGTACAATCTCGATGTAAAAAAGTGGTGGGCAGGATTGTCTTTCGGCCAGAAAACTTGTTCTTCCTAGGATTTTACTTCCTGTTCTTCAAGATCTACTTCTCCCTTGCAGGAATTTGAATCCACGTTCTTTACAAAAAGCAGCTTCTAGTGTTCCATTTCTTCATGCTCCGGGTTGTAATTATCAAGGCGTTGAATCTTCTATACGAGGCAAAGGATAGATTGTACATCAAGCACACTAGGAGAGATCATGGATGCGATGTTGTTTTTTATATCTTCAGTTTCATGGAAGAAATATCCCCATTCACGCACAATGTTCTTATTAGAACTAGATAGTTTTTGGTGCAATAGTAAAGTTGTTGTCATGTGACCTTGAGGTCATGGGTTGAAGGCGTGAAAACAGTCTCTTGCAAAAATGCAAAGTAAGACTGAGTACTATAGACCCTTGTGGTCCTCCTTTCTTTGGACTCTGCATATTCTTTGGACTGCATAGATGGGAGCTTCATGCACCGGGGCTGCCCTTTTAGAACTGGGTGGTCCTTTGTCAAACTCTACCTGCAATATAAGGAAAACAAACTGCTTATGATCGTAATTCCTCAGTAAGTCATTGCTAAAATTGCTCAGGTTGCAATCAACAGGCGTGGATTGGATTACATGAAAACATTTTTTTTCCATCGTGAGTCCATGATGTTATGGTTTTGATGAAGCATTGCCTAACCTCTCCAACCTTTGTTGATCTCCCTACCCACTACTAATGCTAACCCCGCGACCATAAATCCTTTGAACCCTGCAAGAGATCTCATGGGTGAGGAAGGAGCCTTGGAAAGTATTTGGACACTTTTGTGCAGCATTTCACTGTTTATAAGGGTTCAGGGTTCAGGGTTTAGGATTTAGGGTTAGGGTCTACACTGAAACACTTAATGCATGATCGGGCACCACATGGGATTTTAAATTGTAAGCTCCTTAAGTGAGAAAACATGCATAGATAAAGGCATCAAAGAAAAAAATCTTTTAAAATTTGAAACATATGTTTTTAGAAAAATAGATTTATGCGTTGAGCAAAGGCCTTCTAGCAAAGCAGAACAAGCAGGAGTATCTCTCAAGGGAGTTCATGGGTCATTCAAGGTAGCGCATTAATGTCGGTGTCCAACATCATAAGAAAAAAGGGAAAAAGAGCCATCTACCCAATTCTAATAGAATTGGATAAATGTAATATATATTTTTATTGCAATAAGGGGAGCCTTAGTGCAATGGTAAAAGTTGTTGTCATATGACCTTGAGGTTACGGGTTCAAAGCATGAAAATAGCCTCTTGCAAAATGCAAGATAAGGTTATGTACTTTAAGCCCTCGTGGTCCTCCCTTTCCCCAAACTTTAAGTACATGGTTAAATCTCTGGAGATGCTCTTTTATTTTCTAGTGTGATTGCTTTTTAGGTTTTTTATTTTTTTTTCTTCTCTATCTTTTCTAGTTTTTCCAGACCTCTAGGATTGAATCTTTTCTTTTCCCCTTTACTCTAATAAAATCGTCACCATTAAAAAGGAAAAAGAAAAAGAAAAAAAGAAGAAGCAAGTTCCCACGTAAGGATGAATCCTTCTCTTATTTATTTAAAATATATATTAGTTTGGGAGTCACCTCTCTCTTTTGTTGCACATATGGTGGACAACATCATGTTTTACATTAAAGATAATTAAAGTCCAACCATAATGGAGTCTGGAAGACCTTACTCTATTATATTATTATCAAGAGTCTCATTTTCCTTCATAAAAAAAAGGTATTAATTAAAAATAATTAAAATTTACCAATAACTGAGTAGAAGAGTCCGGTTAAAATAGACTACATAAAGTTGCCATTAGTGAAACAAATGGCAGTCCAAATAGGCCCCCAATTATTGACGATTTGGTCAAACGGGGGCCTACTGCATCATCATCTTTGACGAATTAGGTTCATTTTTTCAAATAAAAAAGAAGCAAAAAAAAGAGAGGGTGGATTCATTTTTCAATGTCATGGAAGCTAACAATTTCCCCATATTTTTTCATTTACGACCAACCATTTTGCCCCACGTCTGATGGTGATTGATAGGATTATCCCAGCAATACAACGATGGAGTTTTACTTGATATATATGATGATCTATTTGAAGTCCTCGAAAGCTTTTTATGGCAGCTGGAGGCTATCGGCCCGAATTGATAAAAGGGCAGGTCTAGTGCACAAAGCTCCCATGTTGGAGAGATTTAGGAAGGGGTGAACCACAAAGGTCAATAGTACACAGTCTTACCTTACATTTTACAAGAGGCTATTTTCATACCTTGAACCGGTGATCTCAAGGTCACACTATAAATAGTGTATATTGCAAAAACATGTGCAAATATACCCATTATGATTCTTGATGAAAAAAGAAAAACAAGTCCAATTGATAAGCAAGGCACGAGCATGATTAAAGAAACTGGGAGTTTTTTGGGCTCACACGAGCAAATGTACGTGCAAACTATACCTGCATGAAATAGTTGAAATTAATATATATATATATATATTTATTCAATCAAGATAGTGCCTATCTCCTTCTTATTTTTAAAAATAAATAAATAAATAAAGTTACCTTTGAATGAGATTTTTTGTACTATATCTTGGGAGACGACCAATTCCATGAACAAAATAGACCACTCTAAAAAGGAACGGTGGGGGGGCCCGTCCACTTGCTTATAATTTGCTATACGCAATCCCTTTTCAGTACGACACTCCATTTTTCTTTCAACAAATCCTGGTTAGAAAAGGCTGTAATCATTCCCACAAAACTTTACCAGTAACCCATGGAAAGCGGAAGCAACTTTTTGTAAGGATTTTAGCACACTGCTGACAAACTTATCCATGGATACTGGTATTCTACATCTAGGTTATACTGCTGCAAATAGCAGAGGTATGATCTTTGGTTGTGCATGAATAATTCAGTTCATGGATTGCCAGTCCCATGATGAACAGCCCAATTGAACCCTCAAGTAATGTGCGTAGAGATCAAATCCTTCCTTTTTGATGTATATATCAAGCAAAAGCTGGAAAAGAAGAAGAAATTCAGTAGCAAAGCTTACAGAAATACCCAAATCTGGCAGTTCCCTGCATACCCAGTTAGCAGTTTCTACAGAGAGGAATGAAGAAAATACCATCTTAACCAAAACTGCAGTGAAGCCTGTGATTCCATCAAGATCACATCCTCTGTACATGATTAAACCAGAAAAAAACAAAAAAGAGAGAAAAAGACAATAGATGCTTGCAATTATTCTACAAGAGAACTTTTCGATGAATCAGAACAGCGAAACCGATGAATTAGTGCCCACTTGCGACTTGCTTGTCGATCTCATGAACTTATTTGATGATGAAGATGAAGATAAATCTCCAGACCTCCTCCTAAGCATCTGTCTCATCCCATCAGCAACACGAACAGCCGGATTTGATTTGAATTTCCTACAAAAGGACATGTGGGCCTTCACAGCTTCATCTACATCACAAGCCTTCTTCCCTCCTCTGCTAACCTCATCTCTCACAGCTTCAGCACATAATCCACATAGCCATTTCCCTTCAAACTTGTCCTTCACAGCACTTATATAGTCTTGGGTGCAATCCTCCTTCAATCCACAACACTCACACTTGACAGACTCAACCTCCATAGCAATCTGTGAAGGTGTTTTGTGGGTGCTAGAGAGATCCGAACTGAAAACTAGTTCAGTTTGTGGAGAAGGAAGAGGGGAAGATCTGAGCTGTTCATGTGGGCTTTCCTTTTTCCTGCTATGGGTGGAGACATGGCAAGAGAGTTATAGGGAAGCCTGGCATAATTTCCTCCATGTTCTAAGGGACATGAGGGGGTGGAAAATGATACAATGTAATTGGCCTCTTTCTTGCATTTAAAACTAGATTGGGTAGGGGAAGTTGGGAATTGGATTCTCTACTCCTGTGTCTGTTTCTTTAGTTTTGTCACTTGGAGGTAGTTTCTTGTCCATTGATTGGCAGTTTCTTCCTGCTGTGTGCTGGCTTGACTTGGCTAGGCTTTCTCTATGGCTTACTCGGACTCTGTGACTCTTATTGACTTTTAATGTTTTTTAATTATTAATGGATCCAAAGGACCCAGTGTCAAGCAGAGATTGGGTGGCTTCTTCTCTTGGTCTTGTAACCAGCTTTGTACCATATGACTCTTAATGAATACTAGATTATTGTGTTTTTTATCAACTTTTGTCAATCTACTTGGGTTCTCGAGTTGGTCTAAATAATTGCTTATCAAATTTAAGATCAATTTGCCGTGATAAGATAATTGATGTAGGGAAGGAACCACCATGTGATGGGTTGGTGGTTCAATGGCTCATTGGTTCAGGTGCTAATATTAATTACAGTCATACAGGTTAAGCTGCATACTATAGACCCTTGTGGTCTGCCCCTTCCCTGGACTCCTCCAATAGGCGAGAGCTTTGTGCATCAGGGCTGTCTTTCTTTTTTTTTTCTTTTTCCTTTTTTAATGATTCCAGTTATGCTTAGTGATTTATATAAACTACAAACATCATGATAAATAAATGTTTAAGAATTTTATCATTTTAGTTTATTAATATGAAATTTGGAGTGTAATGGGTCTTCCAAGAACAGGAGAACCAATAAAATTAGTGTATGGTTATTCAATTGGAATAGATGATTTTTTTATTAGTTCACATTTCAAAGAACTAGTCATATTGGTCAAATTTTTGTTTCATGCTCATATCAGAAAGAACTAAGAAATGAATATATATATATATATATAACTAAAATATCCTTATAATTTTATATTAAATTTAGGTTAATGTAAGAGTAAATTAGTAGTTTATATTAGACCTGATTTTCCTTCACCAAAATAGAAAAGTCATGATTTTTAATTTAATTTTAGCATCTAATTTTTGGGGTTTATTTATAGATGGGCATGACCAAAACTTTTACATCTTAAGTTGTTTGTCTTCTGCTCTTTCTCTTTTATTTACTTTTCCTTCATGCATTATATAAAATGAAAATTGAAAAAATAGTCTAGCTCTAGAAGTCAATAACCAATCCTTGAAACCATTCGATTAAAACCAGTTCAAATCTTAATGGCTTAGTCTTAGCTTTACTGAAACTCATCTAGAAGGAGGCCATTTTAATTGATCGATAATAGGGTTATGACATGCTTGTTGATAAATTTCTAATAAATATTTTGTCAATGTGATATTTACTATTGCAAGTTAGTATTACTTCCTGGAGGTGCATTTTTCCTTCATTCTTTGTACAATTCTTCTCTAGAGCTATTAATAAAACTATAGGAGTAACTATGATAAAAAAAACTGCAATGCAATTATCCACTGTTTTTATTTTTTAATGGCGACAATAATTATTGTATTTGTTGTTTATATTATTGTGGTCATTAGGGACATCGAATTCCAAACATGCCTATTATACCATATAAGAAAAAGAATTTTTTCTATTTTCTATGTTCAGGCTTGTCATGAAAGTTAAATCTATGATTTAAATCATTGAGTGGTCATTTTCTACTATGGCCAAGTTAGAGTGGTCAAATTATTGTGGACTCTCTATTCTAAATATCTATCTCTTTGTAGTGAAAAATTGCAGCTGCAATATTACCAAGACACAGTGAAGCTAAGATACCAAACTTTGGGGAGAGGGTTTTAGAGAGACAAAACAATGAATTCAACATACTCTTATTGTTAGAATTCATGTGGTCCATAACATTGTAATTCAAAAATTCTAACGTAACTTTGTGGCAACTGCACATGGCAGTTATCCTTGATGGGAGGATAACTGCCATTAACCGTAATCGATATTTATAAACAAAGGGGTCCATGATTCTTAGAGTGAATGAACTTTCTTCTCCATCATCAAACACTGCTGAAGAATTAGAAAATCTCTTGAAACTACAGATCAACTGCTAATGGCTAGAGGTAAGTTTCTGATCTAACTATTTTTGCTTCTGCTTGCTGATTTTGAATTACTATAAACATAGAAAATTTGGTTTACACTTATAACCTCTCTCTCTCTCTCTCTCTCTCTCTCTCTCTCTCTCTCTCTCTCTCTCTCTCTCTCTCTCTCTCTCTCCTAGAATTTCTTGAATTTCTTGACAAAGAAAAGAAACTACAAATTCTCATAAGATAGAAATCCTAGACAAAGATCACACTGTAACTTCTGATCTTCTTGGATTAGGAATCCATAAATAAACTCAATAGAGGTAAATTCAAAACTAAAACCCAATCAACTTCATGAAAATCCAATGGTTAGACTAACAAGAATATGTATTCAAGTGGACCATAACATGGCAAAAACAAAAATCAAGATAAACAATCAGAATTAACTAAAACCGGAAGAAGATAAAGAAGAAGCTCATCTCTTCTTTGCTTTATGCAAGTCATAGAAGCTGCAAAATTTTCTAAATCACCCAATTTATAAAGTTTAAAGAAAAGAAAAGAGAAGGGTTGAGTCTCCAGCCATAGCCCTAGATTTCGTCCCAATTTTTGACATCGATGGAGTAAAAAAGGAAAGGAGGGACCATGGAGAGACAATTTTAGTGCTTGGGGTCACATGGAAGGAGACAAATTTGCTGCAACAATTTTGGGAGAAAGAGAAAGATGATGGTGTCCTGGTACCAAAATAACTTAGCCCGATGAGGAAATGGCAAGGCCAATAGGCCTAATCATGAATTTAACTTTCTTGACAAGCTTGGATATAGAAAAATGCCCCCACCGGATACTTCTAGCGAGGATATATTGATGAATATTTAGGTTATTTGTACAAGTTAATGCCCATTGGATACTTCTACAGTGGATTTTTCAACCCATTGGATACTTCTAGGTAGAGGATTTTTTCGTTGAAAAATCCAACAGCATGATTTAAAAATGCAAAGCAATGCAACTAAAATAATCCGATAATCATGAATTTTGATATCGAACCAATATAATGCATTTAAAACAAAATGAATAGGTCAAATCATCCAAAGATGCAGCCTAGCTCTAGATAGGTCCCAAAAACAGTTCAAAAAATCAGTCTGAATGGCAATTCTCGTGAAAATAAGGGAGAGTGGATATCATTCCTTCCTGTTGCAACACTTGATCATCATAATGTTCATTTAGTCAAATAACTTCAACAGAAAACAGTGGGCAGCTCTAGCTAGCCATGACAACAGAAACACTAACAGCCAGTAAGCTGGATATGTTTTCTGATTTAATAATGTTAATTCTCCGTTTTTGAATTTTCAGTTACATATCTTTTTCGTTGTTTACTATCAGCCTATGAATTGAGTACCTGTAATATGGTCTATAAAATGTAGAAAAATGCTTTGTCATGATTTTGTTGGTTATCACGTGTCTGTTGGCATGATCAGGTAGATAATAACAAGCTCATCTCATGCACACTAATTTAGTTTGATTGGACACTTTCCTCCAAAAAGATCTATTAAAAGTTTTTAGGAAATCTGAACTGTTGATTTTTGGGAGATCAAGAGCATGTGGGTTAGCTGTTAATAGTGTGCAAATTTATTAGTATGGATCTATGCATGGATCTTTTCTTGTGGGTTCAAAAGTGTAATTCTTCCTTCATCAGGAAAGTGCCTTGATTGGTAGTTGGACTTTGCAAAGCATTCAATTTGTTTGTTGACTAATGGCCGGTTCTTTCTCTGCAAAAATGACAGAAGCTGCCTGTAAAGCTGCTTAGAGATGATCATTACAGAGAGAAATCATAAATAATGCAAGTGCACATTTGCTACTTATTTCAAATAAGTGTGCTCTATGCATCCTTGGCTTTAGGGAGAGATGAATCTGGTTGTACCGCGATGCAGATGGCCATATTTTGACAACAAGCAAGTAGTCTAACATTTCACTTCTAATTCTGATATTTGCTCTCTCTCTCTCTCTCTCTCTGTTTAGTGCAACTTTTAGCAAGCTATGAGTAGCCAATAATCAAGCAAGTTGCAGAATAAACAGACAATTGGCAATATTAACAAAAGGGAGGATGGATATTGTCTCCTAATAAATGGTCTTTTTAGGGCTTTACAACCAATCTTGAGAGATGCTTTCACCTTCATCTTAGCTTTTCTTATGGTGTTCCATGGATCTGTGATATACTCCAATTGGTGGGTTCCATGTAAGTAAGAAGTGTTATAAGCTATCTTAAGAAAGGCATATTAACTTCAAGTATGTTTTCGTTTTCTCCCATTTAATATAATCTCAAAATAATTTGTTACCTTTTTTTATCAGGACCCATGTGAGTATGAGACAATAACGTGAGATAAGAGAGGCTTTTGCTGGCACATCGGGTGGGAAAGGAAAGGGACATTAGTCATTAGTGCAAGGGTGGGAGTGTTACATTATTATCCTTTCTCCTTCCATTTTTTTCTGTAGGAATAGTGAGCAGATTGAACCTTTGGATAGACAGTGGCCTCCCATATCAATGATCCAGGCGTTCTTTTGACTCGCCTACCTTTAGATATGGTTGGCCCAAAATTTATTGCCAAAAGGGCTCCTCTAGCATCCAAGAAATGGGATGTTGGTATTTTGAAGGTGGAGCATTGCTTATGGAAAAGTATACTATTTTCCATGGCTAGCAACAGGTGATCATCATTTCTTGGATTTTAGAGGTGGCCTTTTGCCAATATTTCTTGTACCACTAGATATCAAATAGTACGTGGGTTACATGAGTGCCATGAATCAATGACATGTGGGGCTCCATAGAAAATTGGAGTTGCAGACGGATGTGCTGTTTCCACTCTGCTCTAGCATTCTTCTATAAAGGTGAGTGTAGAGTTACTTAAGGTGATAGAGTTTGGGAACTTACAGTTCTAGTAGCTCCAAACTTCAACCATTGTTGAACTGGTCGAGAACTCGATCTCAACGAAAAAGATGTGGATTTGGCTTCCACTTCGTTGTCCTTGAAAAGATGGCACTGGTTCATTCTTAGAAAACAGTTAGGTGCTGCAACCTACCCACCTACCCCCTCTCCCTCTCCCACCATTTTTGTGATTTGTAGCGAAGACATAGTGTCTAGACCCAAATTTTCATAGATTCGAGACAGTTATATACAGTTCAGCCTCGATCACATGTTCTTGTACCTAAACTCGCATATATTCAGAACTTTCAAGGCTGCGCCTTTTATGGTTGTATGTTGGAGGTTAAGGTGTTCTTTCTTCTTCTTCTTCTTTGGTTTACACCACCTCATAGAAGGGCATCCCTGGTGAAACGGTGGACGGTCAGTAGTACGCAGCCTTACCTTGCATTTTGCAAGAGGATGTTTCCATGCCTTGAACTTGTCACCTCAATGTGTTCTTTCTTCTTCTTCTTTTTGTTCTTTGGTTTGCACCATCTCATATCCATGAAAAAAATAAAATAAGTGCTCGCATCACATTTTTCTTTGGTTTCACTTTCTCTTGGCTGCTATGCTTGTGGTTCTCCAACACCAGCCATTTATAGATCAATAGGGAATTGTCCATCCTTGAGCTAGTGAAACCGAAGTGAATAAGCTGCGCTTGGAGAAGCAGGCCCTGGGCGCGTGTTTTAATACATAGATGGGTTTGTGTAAAGGGCTCTGGTATCATGCTGAAACAAGTTATCTGACTTACAGTGAGAATGTATCATCATTGTACATATAGTGGTTGGTTTACAAATGAGGGCTTAAACAGTACATGAAATGATAGAAATAGCCTTGATATGATGCAAGATAAGTCTGCTGTAAATCCATAATACATATTTAGAGGTTTCTCCACTATGAAGGAAGCTATTAGTCTATGGTAGCTTTCATACTTCGGCTATTAGAAAGCCACCTCGCATACAATGAGACTGATCTTGTCTGTCTCTTTGTCATGACCAGAGGCATCCCTGAAAAGCAATTCTTGATGCATATTCACCTTAGATCAGTTACATTGGTGAGACCATGACTGCTGTGATATGAGTATCTCTGCTGTTTTCCCATGAAATTGTGGCCGTGGTAGAGTTGTGGGTCTATTTTCTCTCGCAGGGAAAAGGACGGGACTCAGCTTGGAACTTGGCTGAATCAATTGGTAGCCTGGGTCTATTTCTCATATAGCAACTAGCAAACAAGGAGCGACTAGGCTTAGAACTTGGCTGAGTCAATTAGTAATCTTCTCGGGATTTACCATGGTAGCAAAAAGGCAATGACTCAGGTTGGACTCGGTTGAGTCAATGCGGTTCCAGTCTTTCCACCTCTTACTTAAATTTTGAACTAATCGAGTAAGTCTGGCAAGGCAAAATGAAAATGTAAAATTCAGGAAATATTTGACAAAAAAATCATGAAAAAATTACAAGGATATAAATTTAATCTTGTAATTTATATTTTTTTACTAGATCTACCATTAAGATCTAAGTATGGAAAACGATACCCGTAAATTCCTAAAAGTCCATGCAAGGCTGAGAATATCAATTCCTTTTAAAACTTTGATAAATTATTTTTCAAATTTGACTTTACTAACTTTAGTTTCTTCGTTATATTTAATTTGGTAAATGTGTACAAAATTATAAAAAATATAAACTGACCTATTCACAAAAATATTTGTGAGAAAAAAAAAGAAGTTAAGAACTTTTCTAAAAGAATATCAATTATTTGAATTTGAATTTTATTTATTTATTTATTTATTATTATTATTATTATTTTAACTACGGCCTCAATAGATGAACGGCTTAAGAGCACCTTAGCCGCTTGGCTAGGTGCTCGCTCTCTCCTATCAAACATTTGTTTTGCTAAAGTATTCCTAGACCCAAACTTTATGCCTATGATATGCCTTAGTCATGTAGGATGTAACCACAAGAAGGCAGTCCTACCCATTTATTAGGTCATTTAGGGTCCGTAGCAACCCCACCATCTTCCATGTGAACCCTTCTTTTGGCTTCTTCCTGTGCTTGTTGGATCATATCTGTGCTACACCTCAAGGTCCACAGACAAGCATTGCCCCAGCACATGGTGTCCCTCTGACCCCCCAAAAAGACATGCGTCTACGGCTGCTTCACAAAACCTGTAGTATCCTAGTGGTCACAATGGCATTGGCCACTCAATTTCTGACTTGGAGCCGGTGGATCATCTGAAGGACAACCTGATGGTGTTTCTGGCTAGGGATAATTGTCAAGCATAAGATGAAGTGACTCATTTTACTTGGGCAGCTAGGTCACTGTACATAATTTAACCCTGGTGTAAAGGGTGTTTTAAGCTTGCATAATGCTCTATTAAGAGAATAATGATAAATCCAAGTGCGCACTATGCATCCATGTCATGAGAGTTGTTTTTGGTGCAAACAAAGAATTCGAAAAAATTACGTCACAGACTCTCTTAGAGTTGATGAGAGAGGTGTTTCTTTCTGCCAACCCACTAGGTGACTAGAAGGGGAACCTTGTTGCCATGTGATTTGGGGGTTACCGGTTTAAGGCATGGCAATAGCATTTTCCAAAAATGCAAGGTAAAGCTACATACGTAGGCGAGAGCTTTGTGTACATGCAGGCCTTTACTAGGTGACAAGGCCTTTTGGCTTGTTTGTAATAACGTACAAGAGTGCTTTCGGATTTATCAATCCTCTTATTAAGAACTAGATCAAATATCAGAATTTCTAACCAATTTCACTCCAACAGGCTGAGCCAGAGATAGAAGAAGCACTGGCCCGAGATTGAAGAAACTCGAGGCATGACTTGCAGAGTAAGCCAAGATTCTGTAAAATTCAGAACTACCATGGAAATTTCTCCTTATTTTCGTGGGTCTGCTCATATGTCATGAAGTCGATCCATTCATTAATTATTTTCTATAAATAAATATTTTCTAAACATATTTGTTTATAACCATCATGGTCTTAGCTCTATGTCCCCTTGCTGGGAGTTCAATGATTTCTCACATGGGTGTTGTTGGGTTCACCATTATCATATGAAATGTGCTATGTAGATTTAATGAGTTGTAGTCTATATTTAATGCACTTCACATGCACTCCACATGCTTATGCTCCTCCTTCACTTCCAAGAGTGGATATTTCCCTCATTCAAACACCTGACTGCCCAAGTGCCCACTTTCAATCATTCGGCACTCTCAATGGGAACCTCTGATACAGGATAAGGAATAGCATCTCTAAGGCATGATTTCTTGTCAGCTTGTAGTAATAAAAATATACCCCTAAACTCCTCCACATCTACAGCATCCATCAATTATTAGGTTCTCTCTGTGTGTCTCAGAGACAACACAAACTCGGACCCGGATCAGCTCCTTTTTTATCCAAGATCATACCCATTCAGTGTTTATATGACTAACTTCGTTTGTGTACATCAATACTTGGGGCGGCCCTCGTGAACAAAATGTGCAATTAGTCAGCTCCCATCTGATTTCTTTCGGTGGAGAAACAGCGGCTGCATGTGCAGATTCATGAAAATGGTGGCTGCATTTGCAAGTTATTGAAATTCATGCATGCATGGGTAAAGTAGTACATGTTAGGGTCATGTATTTATCAAACCACTAATCTGCTGGTACTCATCTTTGGTAGGGTACTGGGGATATGGGATGCGGATTTTGGGGTCCACAAAATAAGATTACTCCACTACAGTTAAGAGAGGGTTTTAGAGTCGCCACCATGACTTTTGTTCATGCAAAGTACTAGATTAGGCTCACGAGATTCCTGAGTTGATTTTGAGCTTCATTGATCAATTTGGTCTCTTGTGGTATAGTGGGACTACTGGGGCTACCGTGCGGAAGTGATTGTTCGCTATCCAAACTGAGACAATCCAAAAGGATAGAATATGAAATGAAAATTCCTATCAATGAATGGATATTGAATTGACTTTAAATATCCATATTTTTTTAAATGAATATGAAATGAGAGGGCTATGATATGTGGATTATCCAATCTGAAATATAATTTTATAGGACTAAAATACCCATAAATGTTTATTAAACTATATTACTAACAAGGAGAAATTAGTTTATATATATATTATATGAGGAGAGATAATTTCAGCTATTTAATGTAAGTGCAAAGTATAGGTGACATGTGATTGGGTAGAAAAAAGTAAAAAGCAGCCATTTTCTCTAACATTTTTTGCTTTTTACTATTTTTCATCTAATCACATGTCAACTGCACTTTACACTTGCATTAAATAACTGAAATTAACACTCTTGTGTGTGTGTATCAATTATATCTTAATTTATATAATCACTGTGTATCATATTAATTGCGAAGAAGATATTTTTACCTCCCAGAGCAATGAAATTAGATGCTGCCCTTTGGTCTTAACTTCTATTGAAGGTAAAGCTCAACCCCTTAAAGAATAATGGCATCAACTTCCTTGAGTTGGAAAATTTCTCACTAATGAGTATTTTGTGGCTATTATCAAAACAAGCACATATTTTGTAGATATTTATATGTTTATTATTACGTAGCTTTGTGGGTTTGGCCATACGTATCTATCCACTACTTGCATGTTCTTGTTTAGTTTTGCAAAAGCAAGTACCTTAATGAAGGCTAAACTTGAAATCATAAACAAATATGAAGACAAAACTTTCAAAGTCATCTAGCAGAGTGGTATGTGGAGTCTCACTCCTAGTTGAGGTTAGAGGTTGTGCACAATTGTGTTGTATGTCTAACTTTCAAAATCTGCTAAGTCATGATCTTCCACAAACAGCTCTCCTCTTACAATCAAGTGGATCCAAGAAGGGATAACTTGTGTCTAAAAGTTATATATTCTTTAATGGCAGGCAACTAGGAAGGTTGTTTGGTCCATCCATGATGAAGGGCTCATCTTTCTTGTGGTCATGCTTGTAGGGATCTATTTCTATCTAAGTTTTGCTTGTTGAACATAAACCTCTAGGTATGTGTTGCACAATGTCTCTAGTCATCCCTTTGCAGGCCATTTTCTGGGTGGTTGGCATGGTTTGGCTAGTTGGTATGCACCAAATGATGCCATCTAGTTCTTTAAAAGAATTAGCAAAAATGAATGGCATGGTCAATCCATTATCCAAATCAAATGGAATGAAATGGATGTGGAATGGTATAGGAATACTCAAACTACTATCCGAGTTCGTATCCAAACCGATTAGAATTGATATGGGATGACGTTATCTGAACTGTATTTGATCTATTGGCAATCCTAGGTACGGAAAAGCTTGTCCACTCTTTGAGGTCATATTTTTCAAATTAATGCTTTGAAGAGGTCCTCAACTAGATGCTCTAGACCAATTGAACTCAAGGAAAAAAAAAAGAAGCTTTGGGAGATTTAGTGATCAGTTGGGGTCATGACTTTTGCATCCTTGTCTAGGTCTTCCTAAAAATGAAAAAATTATTGAATTTAGAGCAAGTGATGCAGGGGAGTCAATTTGGTTGGTAAAGGTGTGGATTTATGTTACTACCAAGAGGCTGTTGTTATTTTTCGCAAGTGCACAGGCTATTGTGGTATATCATGTATAAGTACGGGTCAATCCCACAGGGACACACTTTAAGAATTTGAGTTTTAATAAAATTTAATTCTTCATAAATTGAAATTAAATAAAAAAAATTAACAAAAAGAGAAATCAAACTTCAGATGTGTTTAATCAATGAAATTATAGAGGTCTAATCCAAAGAAAATAGAAATTTAACTAAAAAATTAAGAAAATTCCACTTCCCTAGATTGCTTATCTTCAAATTCTGTAGATCTGGTCTCCTAAATCATGATTGGCCTTCACTAAAATGTTTATGGTTCTTCTAATTAATGATCACCCGAATGGATTGGGCAGATTCCTAAATCTCTAAGAGATCTGGGCTAGAAAAAATTTGGAGATTTAACTACACATATCTGAGTTTAGATTCTCAAATTGAAGATCAATGATGATAAATATGCTTTACAATGTCCTATAACCCAGATCTAAAAGTTAATTGAAAATTAAAAATTGAAATTAAAACGGATGAGAAATCGAAGATATCCTAAAATTAAACCAAAACCGTTTAGATAAAACAGTTCCTGAATTAATTGAGAATAACACAGTACATAGATACAGAATGGGAATAAAACAGAACGCAGATGAGGACAAAATTGTAAATAAAAATTTTCTACTAAGGGTAAAAAGGAAATTTTTCTTGAAAGTTCCTCAAACTTCGATGAAGACGCCGGAGAGAGGGTTACCGGTGGACTGGAGGGTGGAGGCGATTCGTCAAGGGGGTTGAACAGGTGGGAGCAAGGCCCGAGGAATTTGATGGTGGAGGTGAGTCGGGCATGGGAGCTTGGGAACAGAGCTGGGCTGGTTGGTGAAGCACTAGATGCATAGGAGCCTGGATGGTGGACTAATTGCCAAAATGGAGGGGATCTGGCAACACCGTGGCTACGTGGAACAGACCACCGTTCACTGGCCGGAGCTTTGCACGATCTGGACGGTGCTGGAAACAATGAGAGAGAGAACAGAGATCGGTGGGGTGGAGCAGAGAGAGGGATAGTGAGGAAGACAGACGGAAGTGGGAGATGCAGTAAGGAGTTGGGTTGGTGGTGTTGTAGAGAAGGCTAGGCAATCCGGTGCAGTGGGTCTGTGACGGACTGCCGGATGAAGCCGATGGAGGGCTGCGTGGTGAATTGGGAAGAGCAGGGTGGAGATGGCTAGGTAGATACAGACAGAGGGGGGTGTGCCCTGGAGCGTGTCAGGCTGGCTGGAGAAATCAGGCTGGAGAACGGGGAGGTCTGGATCAGGTGCGGTGGAGGATTGCTGGGTGTGGAGTGGAGTGGATAGCCGACGCTAGGTTGGTTGGATGGTGTGGTGAAGATGGAGATGGACGGAGAAAGTGCTGCTTCGGGTGCTACGTGATGGAGGAGGAGATGGAGTGTTAGTTGACCGGCGGAGATGCCTGATGACAAGGGGTGTTGCCGTGTGAACACAGAAGAACTGGTGCTTGGAAACTGGACTCAAATGCGGGTGGATGATGCGGTAAAAAAAATAAAAAAAAAAACCAAAGATGGAAAACAAACTCTTTAGGCTAAGTGCATGGGAGAGATAGAGAGCAGAGAGAGTAACAGAGATTGAGGGGAAAAAATGATAATGAAACTAAAAGAATGCAATGAGAGAACAATTACTAGCAAACTAAGGAAAGCAAACCAAAACTTTCAAAAACTCCAAACTCTTTAGGCTACCACGGCTTTCCCCTCTTATAGATTTTCCTCTTTCCTTTTAAAGTTAGTTTCCTATTAGGAAACTTCCTATTCTTCCCAAAATCCCATCCATAGTCCCCTCTTTATTAAGACTCTTCTTCCTTTAAGAAACCTTCCACCCTTGCCTTATTGATCTTCAAGGTGATCTGCATTGTCGAAATTTAATATGATCCATCCATGCCTCTTTTGATCAATATGCAACGTTGAATATCAATCTAAACCATCCAAACCACAATTGGGTTGATCTGCAAAACAAAAGACTAGATTAAAGTCATCTAACCATACATTAAGTGTCTGATTAGCTCAGAGATCATCTTATCATTAATTTTGACAGTTTAAGGTTGGATGGTCAATTTGAGCTAAATTTCATAGATTATCTAAAAATCATCAAATTGATGAGTTAAATGATTCAATGAAATGCTAAATTATGGGTAATTTGGCCAAAATTAAATACTTGTCAGAGCCCATCAAGATGTGTCCCTTTCTATATTTACCAAAGTGGGCCCCATTTGACACCAAAATAAGTGTCTACTTTTTTTATGTTAGAAGTTCTCAAAAGTTTAAAAAACTCTCAAAAGAGACTCTCAAGTGAATCGAAATAAAAAATACATAAAGTTGTATCTAATTAAAACATAATGCACACCTACTTGTCCAAATTCATTGAATCTTCTAAAGGATAAAGACTTAATTGAACTAAAAGGCCAACTAAACAAAATGGGGCCCATTTCCAACTAAATTAGGAGGCTATGTTGTCATGGACTGACATTGCAAGGCCTATGACCAAGGCCTACAAGCTCCACGGAAGACCTGTACAGCTTGTGGATGTGCCCCGAGGGACTTGGGCCCGTGTTCTTGAATCAATAGAGCAATGCCTGATTCTAGAAGGCCTAGTTTTTGAAGAAATTCTTGTAAATATTTGGAACTTTTGTAATAGTCTAGAATACTTTACGAGAATGGTAGCACAGTCTAGAAAGAGGAGTGTTTTAGAATATAATCTAGACCATTGATGTATTGACGCTTGGAATAATTATAACCATCTAGTGAGGAGGTGGATGTGAGTGAGCATGTATATATAGGGTATAGCTCCTCATTTATGATTAACTTAACTCAGTTTAGCTCAGCTCAATAAAGGTCAATACACTGGAGGGTTTTGTTTTTTAGCTCTCTCATTGCTTTACTGGTTGAGTGTGTGTAGCCCTAGCATGTGAGAGCAAGAGTTGAAAGCTGACTTGTGCTTTGTAAAGGAGTTGTGCACAAGTGCTGCACGGGTTTAGCATAAGTGAAACTACAACCCTATGACAACATGCTTACTTAAAAGAATTTTAAAAAAAATAGAGAAAAGAAGAAAAAGGCAAGTGGAACACATTATGTGCCTAGGACACTTACTTTTCCAAAAATGTTTGAGTGGGCCCTAATCAATGTCTTAGCACCTATTTTCCCAGAAGTAGTTAAACGAGCTTGGTTGATGTCAGCACCTGTTTTCCAATAAATGATTAAATGAACCCTAATTGATGTCATATGTAGTTGCTATCCCAGAAATAGTTAAGAGTGCCTCAATTGATTTGCACTTGCTTTCCTAAAAAATGGTTAAGGAGATCCTTAGCGATATTTCTAGCACTTGCTTTCCCAGAAATAGTTGAGTGGGCTTCGATTGATTTTTCAGCACTTGCTTTCTCAAAAATAGTTAAGAAGGCCCTAGATTAATGTCTTCACACTTGCTTTTCTAAAAATTGTTAAGTTGGCTCAAATTGATGTTTTAGGCACTTGCTTTCCTATAGATGATTAAGTGGGCCTCAATTCTTACCTTGAGCACATGTTGTGACGACCTGGGTTTTCACATGCATTTTTAAATACAAAACCAATTCATAATACGGGATCGATCCCTATTTGAAAACACTTTTATAAAAACAATGCAATGCAACAAAAAAATCTTTTATCTTAAATTCATTTTAAAAACCCCGAGTGTCATTTGCTTTCAAGACAAACAAAGTAATCTTTTAAAATTAAGACGAACATATATGCATCTCAAATCTATCCAGTCATAGCTTACAACCCAACTGTAATAATTACATATACATGTATAAAGGATAGATCATATACTTACATTCATACTTGTCTTTATCTTCTTTCACTTAATCATAGCACTAACATTTCCTTATACTTCTTCTAATCCTGTTGGAGCTAATCTGTAAAATAATATATTTGAGTGAGTATTCCTCATACTCAGTAGTGATCTAATATACTATTTTGAAAACATAGAATGGAACATACATAATTTCAAGAGGGGCTTTCCATGTAAAGATCATGCGATTTCTTTTTGTGTAAACATGCGTATTTATGCATAAATCATAAGCTCATTTACATATTCTCAGACCATGGAATCTTTTATCAAAATCCAGTACTCAACAATATAATTATTACAAAAATCATAGAGTAGTAATCAATCAATCCATGTACTAAAATCTCGGCAAACACATCAAACCAACTAGTCAAAGTCAATAATTCATAAAATAATTATTATGATAAAATTCTTAAAGTAGTAATTAGTCAAAACAGATGATAGCATCTCAAACCCACTATAGATATCATGCACGTGGATATCTCGACTAACACATCAAGCTGATGAGTCGACAAACACATCAAGCTGACAGGTCGGCAAATACACTAAGCCAATTGGCCTCGAGTACTCATCTACAACCATCTCAATGCAATATGCATATCGATATAAAAACTGAAATCATATGGTTCATTATGCTCACGACCAGAACTTATTCTGAAATCGTGTGGCTTCGGTATCTGGAGACCATGCCCACCATAGCCTCTACAGCGACTATAGATATGTCCTCATAGAGGGTGTCATGAACACCACCAGTGGTCGTCTCTATTTACCACAGTAGTCAATGAAGGGATAATGCTGCTTTGGGCAGTGATACCTACCACCTTTGGTGGTTAGAAGCTGCGAGGACAACCCCGTACACAAACAACCTCTTAGCATAGTGCCTACCAGGCTCATTAGTTTGAAAAAGATATATACATATAATACAAATCTCAATCATCATAAATCATGCAATTTATGTAACTAGTTTCAAAACATACGAGCAATGCATACATAAAATCTCTTCAATACAAGCAATAGCATTTAAGATCATAAATCATGAAGACAATCTGCATGGTCATTATAAGAATATCATATCTCAAAAAGCATACTAAACACGGTAATAGAGTCAAGTAGTTCATTTAGATTTTGGGATGCATTTGAAAACTTAGTAACATCAGACTACCTACAGAAATCATTTAGACTTAGTTGAAAACTTAGTGGCAAAAGACTACCAACCTTAATGATGTCACTTAAATTGCGTTTTTCTTCAATTCAAATCCTGAATCACCTTTATAAGGTCCTAGATATTATTTGGGAATAACAATCCAAGTATTATTTTCCATTCTCTATAAATCATCAGTTAGATTTATAAATCAACAACTAGATCTATCCTTTGGGTTATAGATCATTGATTAGTGTATTTCCAATCTAGATATCATTTATAGATCTAATGTTTAATAGTTAGATTGCTTTCAACAACCTTTATATCATCAATATCTTATAATTGAATGGTCAGATCTAACAGATCATCTATCCTGATACTTAGATAAGGTTTGTAATTGATTTGGACGATCAGATCTATAATTCAAAGGTTGATGTATGTAACTTAGGGTTGATCTTGGCATATTGATCCCCTAATACATCCAATGGATCAATTTATGGGATCTGATCATCTTTGATCTTGTAGATTTATAAGATTTCTATGGTTTTTAAGTTATGGTTACATTAAATAATTCCCTTATCCTAAAATTTATTATATAATTATGTCTACGTCATCAATACGAACACAACAGACGTTTTGGATCATTAATCGGAGTTATATAGCCTTCTTAATTGTAGTTTTAGTATTTCAGATCAAATAAATGATCCAGATTTGATCTCTAGATCCAGAACACGACAAGATGGGTCAAGTGCGTCACAGTTCCTAGGACACGCTTGTGTCTTGGTTGAACTGAGACAGCACCCGCAAGCCACACACACCCGAAGGATGCTCCAGAGTGCGTGTTCTGTTAGTTCGTTACGTGCATGCATCCCAAATACCTGATTAGTTCGGTCGGATGAGACAATCCGATCTAGACAGTCCAATCATCCTGGTTCTTAATCAACGTCTAGGATGCCTTAATATTTCCACTATCCTATGTTTTCTATGGGTTCAGGGTCCCACCGACTCATTGGACGACTCGTATCATCCATTCGAGCTGTCTTTGCTAGGGTTTCAAATCAGATCCAACGGATTTGTTTTCACCAACGATGTCCAACCAATGAGAGTAGATCCATTATGGATCTGAGCTGATCTTCACCGAAAAAGGGAAGGGAATGGGGAAAAAGGAAAGGGGCTTACCTGGGTTAGCCGAAGAATGAGATATTGGGTTTTCCGGTGGTGTGGTTTACTCTCTACCTCTAGAAAAACTTAGGTCATTGTAAGGACCAGGGGAAACCCCATTTGCCGGAGATAAGGAAAATAGTGGTAGCTAGCAAAGGAGAAGGGAAGGAAAAATCTGGGCAAGTGTCAGAAAACTCAGAGGAATGGAAGAAGGGGTTTTTGCCAGAGTTGGTGATGGTAGCCGGAGAAGGGGAGAAGGGTCTTTATAGCCCTTGAAGGCGGTGTTGCGCCGTCTCTGCAGGAGCGCCATTCTCGTGGCGGTGCCATCTTTTCTCCCGGCGCCACAGATGATGATCAGAGAAGGGGGCGGAGCTTGCCAGTTCACTGGCATAGACGCAGTGACGCGTCGATGATGTAGTGATGACAAAGAGGATGACAAATGGGGGTGTCATTATCAAAACGACCGCATGCATTTTCTAGTTTTTTCTTAATGTTTAAAAAATTACAAAAATGCCCTTCAATATTTAAATGCCCATAACTTTGTCATCCAATCTCCGTTTCTAGCGTTCTTTATGTCGCTCAATTCCATTTTTTGAGTAGAATCTGATTATGGGGTCATCTCTATTAAATTTGATCTCTATAAAATCTCACTTCTAAAGTTCAAATATTTATCTTCGGACTTAAAAATTCAGGTCATTACACATATTTATCCTGAAACACACCAAGTGGGGACCATTGCATGTTTTGGACACCTACTTATTTAGAGTCACTTAAAATGGGTCTCATTCCATGCCTCAACATAAAAGTGGGCCCATTTCATGTCCTAAACTCCTAGTTCTCTAAAGCGATATAAAGTAGGCCCCAATTCTCCCCCAAGGTTTCTACCTCTCCATAAAAACATAAAGTGGGCCATAACTAATTGTTAGGGTGACCACTCCACTAGGATAATGCAAAATAAAAATAGAAAAGAAAAGAGAAGCAAATGGACCCAATTGACATCCAAACTATGTACCAAATCCTCTACTCATTATCCATCCTACTAGAATCCTAAAATACAAATGGGTATATGACTCAAGACTCATAAACTTAGTCAAAGTATAGTCTAAAAGATGTCCAGATCCAATGAAAGATCATATGGTCAAAGACTCCCAAGACTTCTAACAAGTAAGATTATCAAAGCCCAAGATTTCAGTGACCATAGAGTCCTGAGATAACTGAAAGTTTAGTGACCTCAGATTCTCATAAGTATTGGACTTTAGTCGAATAGGAGATTCTCATAAGTATTGTACTTTAGTCAAATAGGCCTCGCCAACTTAAGGAGTCCCACAAATCAAGGGCTCTAGCCAAATGGGCCTCACCAGCTCAAAAAGTCTTACAAATTGAGGACTTTAGTTGAATGAACCCTACAGCTTAAATGTTTCACAAATATTAGACTCTAGCCAAACGGGCCCCAAAGTTCTAAGAGTCCCAGAAAATGAGGACTCTAACCAAATGAACCACGTAGCTTAAAGAGTTCCAGAAAACATGAACTCTAACCAAATGGTCCTGCAACTTGAAGTGTCTCAAAAAATGAGGACTTTAACCATACGAGCCCCACCAACTCTCATAGGCCCAAAAAATGAGGACTCTAGCCAAACATGCCCAACTAGCTTGAAGAGTCTCAAAAAATGAGGACTAGCCAAATGCCTTCCAGCTCAAACAATTCCATATGACAAACTCTAGTCAAATAGCCCCACCAGCTCAAAGAGTTCCAGAAAACATGAACTCAACCTAAATGGACTTTGTGAACTTGGAGAGTCCTAGAAAACTTGGAGTCTCGGTGAATAGGTCTCACAGCTGAAAGTGTTCCAAAAAATGGGAACTTTAGCTAAAAGGGCCCTCCAGCTTAAAGAGTGTCAAAAAATGAGGGTCTAGTCAAATGAGCCCTATAGCGAAAAAAGTCCCAAAATTCAATGACAACTTGGCCAGGTAAACGAAACAGCATAGTATTATTTAAAGTTAAAAAGTTAGAAGGGTAAACTGCAATTGACTTCAACTTATTAGGCGATTATACCTCAATGACCAATCACTCTTGCATACCAACATGTCTGTTATGGTTTTGTGGTTGCTGAAAATTTTTCAATATGTTGTTACTTTCTTTACTGGGGTGCTTTTGTTGTATGTATTGTCTAAACTGAAAAGTTGGGAATTATTTTTGCTATAAGTCATATGGGTTTAGTTGCATGGCTCTTGTTGTACCAAATACTATTTGATTTATGCAGTTCCTTTTACTATTGCAAAAATGCAACTAAGAATGCTATTAAATTTCAAAAATAGAAGATTTAAAAATAGAAACAATTATGCTTCTTACTTTGTGTACATATATGACTTTGTCCATCACTCTAGTTTGCTCAATAAGTTATCAAGTCCATATATATACTAGCAGCAAATATATGAATTTCATTTATACTTCAACCATCAAACAAGAGGAAATATGAGGCTCTTCTTGAGGTGGGATAAAGTTCAAAATGAAGCTACTAATAAACCCTCAAAGCTTGTAGATAACTTTATTAATCCCATCCTAAAACACCAACCACCTTATGAAACATTTATAATCGGAATTGTAATATCCATTCTAGAAACTCATATATAACAAATCCTAAATGAGTATACAATGCAAGTAAACTACATAAAATATGCAAACAAGGACAGTTATTTCACCAATCAATAGGGGTACATACAATCAGCACATTTGATTTCCAAATTCCCTTATTCTCTATGAGTACCTAAATTTTCAAAGCTACCAACTGATTATTCTAATCCATTGTTAGCATAGAAGAGATCTGAAACTAATTTGACATAGTAGGGATTTCTGAACTATAGCATATGTAGAAAATTTGACCACAATAGAGAAAGCTAGTTTGGAATTATAGCATATGTTCAAGCCACTAATCTTAGTCATTTTACATCCATTAGGAAATGGAAAAGAAAGCAAACGCAGATGGTGGTCAAGTTTCTCATACCAAAACCCACATTTCTCTTACGAATTTAATCAAACAAAACCAACATTCGGTCAATTATCAAAATGTAGTTCCCCAACATTCCATCAAACACGACCATCTTTCAACCAATCCAATAGGTTCATGATAATCAACATTAATCACTCTAATTCCAAAATAGTTTAAGAGCATATGAGACTACTTGAACTCCGAGAATTTGATTTTGAGATTGAAACAAGGATTAGATTGCAAAGCAACCTTTGAGGCATTATGAACCAAAAAAGGTAGTGTTCATTTCTAAAAACAAAGAAGAAGAATGCATGCCACATCTTCTAACATTTCTCTTTACAGGTTTTTCTATTGTAGTGAAGAAGAAGAACATTCTTTGTGCTGGTTTGTGGTGTTCTTAACTAGACCAACATGGGTAGGATAGATTAGAATTAACCACACTTACACCTTCTAGCACAATGGTGCAAGCAGCAATGGTGCAAGCAGACATATCTTGCCTTGGTGACCAGGGTTTGAGATTGTGCATAGTGAGTGCATGTGTCCAACTTTCAAAAAAAGAAAAAGAAAAATACCAGAATTAGCCCAAACTTTTTAAGGTCATTTTGTCCCCTTTTCTATTTCCACAACATAATGTTCTAGAAAATTTCTCTTGAATGGAACAAAATTGTAACACCCCGGATTTTTAAGACAATTTTTTTTTTATGGCAATTTAAATAAGAACATTTGGGATCCCATGAGAAAAGATTTATTTAACATTTTACTAAACCTATCTTAAAACTCCGGGTGTTAATTTTTCCTTTCTCAAAATGACGTATACGTAATTTAAACATAAATAAATGATCCGCGTATAAATCAACGTCAAATAAATAGGCGCCTTTATTTTAAATCAAATAAACATCCAAAAGACAATAATAATATGGCCTGTGGTCTATCCATCATAACATCCCATATAAATGTCCAATATATGTCCAAAGATCTAAATCACATCCAAATATAAAGTATGCAAATTCATAATAAAATTCAAATGATAATCCACTCTAATGACTCACATTACTTTCTAAAACCATAGTGGAAACTAGTCTTCAAGAAAGACTCAAGGTTTATCAACCACTTTTCCTTTCCGGTGTCGCGAGATCTAAGGCATTGCAAAACAAAGCAATGCCGTTTCAAAGAAGCTATCGTCAGGTAGGTACATAGACAATTAATGTAATAAATGCAAGAAATAATGAACAATACTGATGAAAAAATCTAACATTTATGAAGATAGTGATATCATAATGCCATGTTCAATAAATGCCAATTTATTCCATATGCTAAAACATGAAATTCACGAGTTAAAACATGACATGAATCAATAACATGGAGCATACAACAAGAATAAGGGCACCCTAAGGTAATGGGTCCCACCACATCGCACTAACATCCCTGATCAGGAATACACATAGTCAACCTCTGAGTGTCGTCACACCTGTGCATACCATCCATAATCATGCTCATCATACATGCACACATAACAAGAATATGGGCCATCATGTCGTCAGCTGGCAACCCTCCATGGGTATCAACCACCGCCGCTCTCCGTCGACACCATAACGGAGACTTAACGTCCGTCCCCATGGAAAGGCTCGTGACCTAAGAAGGGACTATCCATGTTACCAAACCCCTACCGAATGCCATCTATGGGCAGTGTGTCTATCATATCACAAACTCATCACATCATAATCTCTAAGGTGGGTGGCTCGGCCCTATCCCTCCTAAGATGACGCCCACCGGGCGAGAGCACCCGTCATCAAATATAAAACACGGAAATCACATGTATATGCTAAAACTCAAGAGCACTTATAGCTTGCAATCCCCAAGACATGCCCCTCATCCTGGGGTTAAATTCTATCAAAGGACCAGCTAATAAGCCTCTATTCTCATTTCCATGTAAATCCATGCATTTTCTATATATATAATAAGAAATAAATCTCTAATTAAGCATAACTAATTAACATCATGCTTGTAAAAAGGCTTAAATAAGTTTATTCAGTAAAAGAATTCAATTTGGAATAACCATCATGTACGCAATGTCGCATGAAATCCATGGTAAATAAAAATCGCACTTTAAAACACAATCACACATGATGCTATGTTTAAAACATGGTTTAAAATCAAGGCAAAACATTAGTTGTCGCCACCTACCTCAAGCAGGAGATCACTAGCTTGCTAATAACTCCCTTTAATTGGTATATTCAAGTGCACCTGTACATGTCACATCACTATTTTAAAATTTTTCTAAATAAAAAGTGGTCATTTCTAAGTTTTTAAGTTAAACTAGGTTCGCGTGCCAATACGGCCACAACGCCTCTTTCTGGACTCGTGATTTGACCTCTCTAGCTCCCCCAAAAATCAAGTTTTAGTGAAAACTACGCTAAAAGGCTGGGCCCGCCGACCACCATAAGGTGGTTTAAACCGGCGGCACCCTTTTCCGCCGGTTTACACCGACGTACACGGCGCACGAAGACGCACGGCCGCGTACGCCCGCACGGAACGCGCGCCGCGTCCCGGCCCCACCGCGGCAGCCCAACCACGCACGTTCCGCACGCGCGGCGCTCGCGCACGCGTGCGGCGACGACGGCCATGTGACGCCGTCCCCGGCGTCACGGAGTGCGTCTTGGCGGCCGGGCCGCAGGCGCCGACGCCGTTGACGACGCCGGAGAAGACGACCGGATTCCTGGCTGCCCGGGCGAGCTGCTGCAGAGCCCGCTTTTGCGTGATTTTGCGCCATTTTCTTCGTAATTCTCTCTAGAATCCATTTATGCCCTCCTTTTTCACTAATTTTCTCAAAAACCATGGTTTTTAAACGATTTTTCCCAAGTTCCTAAAAACCTCTCTGTGTACCGGTTTTTGAGTTTTCTCGGGCAATTCCACCGTTGGATCACTCCCAAATTTAAAGGGTATGCTCTTTGGGTCTCTTGTGCACTAGTTGGACGGTGCGATTTTCAAACGGACAAGGTTTGATCCGTGAAATCACACTCCAACAAGAAGCGTGCACAAAGTTCCTAAAAATCGATTTTTTTCCAAAATTTTTAAACGTTTTCCTAATTAATTTCCTAATTAATAAATACGTAAAAACATAGGTTTTGAGGCTTACCTTGCACCTGCCGAGTTGCTCGTGTTGCCGGGCTCCACTCACGGGAAAAGTCAAGTTTTTACAGATCTAGGGTTTTGCGTGAAGCATTCATGAAAACGCTCAAAGTGGAGCGCTGCTCCTAGAGGAGCATAGATATGTGGTTTTAGAGTCTCTGGGGAAGAGACACTCTTCCCCACACGGCTCTTCCCACGTCTCTCCGGCGATTTCGCCGGGATCGGTAGAGACGTGTGTAGACAGGGGTGCCGTTATCAATTTGGACCCCTGTGTAACACGTTTCTGTCAAAAGACCATTTTGCCCTTACAACTTTGACGGCTCATAACTCCCTCGTTTGAGCTCCGTTTTTCGCGTTCTTGGTGGCGTGACTGTATCGACGAGCACTTTCTAATTATTATGTTTTTAGGAAATAATTTCATCCATAAATTTTTATTTTAATTTATTTAATAATTTCCTATTTTTATCTTTAAAATTAAGGATATTACAAAAATTGACAAGAATTTTTTAAGGTCAATTAGAATCCTTCTTCCACTCTAGAACATAACCATTATCGGAATTACGTCCAAAAGAGAATGAAATTACAGGTATAATTTTAGTGAATGTGCTAATTTTATAGGCTTGATTTCTTAGTTATCAAACATATGGGGAAAAAATCATCAAATTGCTTATGATAAAAAAAGAAAAGATTTAATTATCTTTTTCTTTCTTTCTTTTTTATCTTTTGAGGTGGAAGGGATGTTGGGCAAGAGAGGTTTTTATGGATCATCCCAAACCCATGAGTGACTTGAGCCCACCTTTCACAGACAAGCCTACTTGTGCCATTGCCAAGACCAAAAGCAGAAAAGCAAATTCAATTCTGCAAGTGCAAAATCACAAATATCAACTTTTAGGTATTCATGGGCTCTGCTTATACCACTCAACTCATATTGTATGAGTGACATACGGGCCCAATCATTCATCTAATTAGCACACCAATTATGGATCATAAATCGGAATGGTTTGTGTTTTTGTTTACATGGAAAACTCCATATAAGTTCACAGTCCTTGTTCTATATTCATATAAATGCAAGCTTCGAAACTTTATTTGGAGCCAACCATGGAACAAAAGTGAACCAACCCCTTGGATTAATACAAAAAACACCATCCCATTTCAAAGTAGCACAATTCAAAGTTTCCACCCAGTTGGGCACGTCTAGCACCTCCAAATTCTACACCCCTATTAAAAAAGTCAGTCATTCTAGTTTTCGGTCGGTTTGGACTCGACTTCAAATTTGTCACCTGCTCCCTCAAAAGGGTGACTTTTTTTATTTTTTAATAAATGCTTGTTTCACACTAATTTGGCTTTTATGGAAAGAAAGAAATGAGCTGGTCTTCAAAAACTCAAGACCAAAGTCATTTCTTGTATGGAAAAGACTTAAAAGCAATGGCAGGAGAACCAACAAATGTGCTTGGCAAGCATCACAGATTTCAGACAGTGGAGGAAGTTATTCTCAAGTGTTGGAATCAAAGAATCATCAAAGTTAAAGAAAATGAAATCAAACAGCTTACTCAACAAGCCCCTCCTCCTAGACACCACCATCTGAATTTGATGGGGCTACAAAGAAAACCCAGGAGAGGCTGGAGGTGGAGGAGTTCTTAGAGACTATAAAAGAAACTTTATAATAGGATAGAGTGTCTATCCATATGAATACACCATTAGTGTAGTTGGGAGAGGTCTACTCTTGTAGGAGGACTAGTATTAGCAAAACAACTAATGTTCCCTAATCTTATGGTGCAGGCAACTCCTAGATGGTCACATCTAGAAGAAGAACTAGTTACAATCATATTTGACAAGGAAGATGTTAATGAAGGTTAACCACCTATTCAGGGAGTGGGAAGAAGCAACAGTTGGTCATATATAAAAAAAGGTAGCCCAGGTTCACGATCCCGCCTATGCGGGGTTCGGGGAAGGGGCAGACCACAAGGAAGATGTTAATGAAGGTCAACCACCTATTCAAGGAGTGGGAAGAAGCAATAGTTAGTCATATATATATATATATATATATATATATATATATATATATATATATAAAAGGGTAGCCTTGGTGCACGAAGCTCATGCCTATGTGGGGTTCAGGGAATGGGCGGACCACAAGGGCCTAAAGTACATAGTTTTATCTTGTATTTTGCAAGAGGCTGTTTCCATGCCTTAAACCATTGACCTCAAGGTCACACAACGACAACTTTTACCGTTAGTCATATATATGGAGAAGAATTTGTAATGCTGATGCTTTTGCTAACTAGGCTATTATTTTAAATTTTGATAATTTTGGATTGGTGAAAAGCCTAATTTTGTTTGTAATTTAATTGAAAAAGACCACAGTGGTACTATGGTACCAAGGGCTTGCTCTTAACTATTTTGGATTTTTTTATATTAAAAGAGAGACCCATTTCAAAAAGCAAGAACCCCGTAGAAGTGTCTTTTGATGGCAATTCGGGTTGGCGGGTCGTGTTCATGTCACGTCGAGACTAACTCATTATCGGATATTGATCGACACGAACACAACCTGCTTAATAATCGTGTCAAGAGCCCATGACTTGAACACAACACAATTATTAAAAGAGTCGACGCGACACGACTCCTGTAACATGATTAAATAAATATAAAATTATTAATACAGGATAGTTATTTTAAAACCGTCCTATATTACTATAGTAATATTAATATGGGGCGGTTTTTTATGAACCATACTATATAGAGTAATATAGGACGGTTCATAAAAAACCGTCCTATATTACTATAGTATTATAGGACTATTTTTTATGAACCGTCTTATATTTTCAACCCACTTAGTTAACAACTTGTGGGTTAGATTGGTCAACACGACGAATTAATAGGTCATGTGTCAAATAGGTCAACGCGACTGATCAACATTGATTGACCCCAACACAACACGATTTTTAGTATGTCATTTTCATGTTGACACAAACACGATAAGACTCAACCCTAACCTGCTAAATCGGTGTCGGGTTTGAGTCGTGTTATCTTGTCATGTCATATTTTGCCACCCCTAATGAGGCCTTTAATGCCAACTTGGTATCTCTTTAGTTCTACAATGATTTGTTTAAGCTCTTCACTTTATGAAAAACTAGCACTTTATGTGTGCTTCTTGTACAAATAATCTCAACCATCTATACAGTAGACCCCGTAAATGATAGCCTATAAAACCACTCTCGCAAATTAATGATCTCAAATAGAGAGCCCATCTGAAGGGGAGCCTTGGCGCAACGGTAAAAGTTATCGTCATGTGACCTTGAGGTCACTGGTTCAAGTCGTGGAAACAACCTCTTGTAAAATACAAAGTAAGGCTATATACTTTAGGCCCTTGTGATCTGCCCCCTTTCCTGGACCCACATAGCCAGGAGCTTCGTGCACTGGGGCTGCCATTTTAGATGGAGAGCCAGTCTCACCAGCCATTAGCATTCTTCTCCCCCACTACTCACACCACTTCTATTGCCATCCAACTGCATGGGCCATTGACTCATGCATGCCACAAGCACTACTCCCCCACCTTATCTCTGAGCATCAAGAAAATCCACCCATCCATAGTGGGTCCCACATCATTTGACAAACAAGATCACCCAATAGTAAACCAAAATTGTTTTCTTTCTCTAAAGTCGAAACAGAAACTAGTTTTAAATAGAAATTTCTGTACGTACTTTAATCCATTTGTTTAATTCTCGATGGCTTCTTTGAATTCCATTTCTCTCCTGCAGTCAACCTCGCCAAACCCCTTATCGCTCTTTCTCCCTCTTTCTCCCCCCCTTTCTTCCAAACGCCGGGAGTCTGACCCACCGGCCGGAATATCGTGTCTATCCCGCCGGAAAGTCCGACGACATACACCAGAGCAGGACGTGCCCGTCAGCATTTCAATGTCGCCGGCTAGCTCCTCCGGCCGGGCGGAAAAGGAAGACGAAAGAAAGCTTCTGGAATTGGATGAAATCCCAGGCGATTTGACATCTCGTGATGCTGATTCTAGAATCCGTGAGTCTTATCTTATCCCTTTGATCTTTCTGTGGGTTGGTGGTATTTTTCGTGGCCCAATTTGATCTTTTTTACTGTATTTTACCTTGGATTTACTATATCTGAAAGAAACCTTCAGTTTCAATAGCTCGGGCTCAATGGAATTTAGTAGATGAATAGGTTGTGAGATTGTGGATAGGTTTGATTTGCTGTTCAAGTTCTTCACGTTTGTAATTTTCAGACAGATATATCTGAACGGAGAATGGAATGGAAAGATCCGCATTAATTGCTTTGGTCATGGCAATCCTCTAAGAGCAAGTTGTCTTATTAGTATTAACATGCTTTAACTGAAAATTGTGTAACAGTATAGATGTGCTTGCACCAAAATTCAACTTTACTCGAAATGGTAGGCATCTTACTTTTTGAGTGCTTGGTTAAGTAAAGAAAACGTAGTAGTCGAATTCGAGCCTCATTTATCAAATGATTAGCAAATGGCGGCTAACTGGACTGGGTGATCATGGAGAATGTGCAATTTTAACCGCCGTACTTGACCCAAATTCACAAGATGTAATTCCGTATGCAGGAACTTATTGAACAAAGGAATCGAGATGGGTTGGGGAGCTCTTGATACTGGAGGATATGAGGAACGTTGGTTCCCGATTAGATCAAAGTCCCATGGTAGGTAAGAGAGTTTCTAAGAAGAGGGCAGTCTTCATATTACAGATTAGCAATGCCTTTTAAATGCTCGATAGACTATAACAAACAATTAAAATGTGCAATGGATATTTGAGATGGCGGTCCAAGCCTAACCTTAAATAGGTACACAACCAACTAAGCTGAGCAAGTGATTTGCTTTGAGTCCTGATGAACTTGGTGTTCCTGCGAACCCATGTAAAGACATAGTAACTAAAAGGGTTGAACCATCATCATTCTGCCTAGAGAGAGGTAATCAAGGATTAGATATTTTGACTTTACACGTATGTGTGAAGATTTCACTCCTAAAATAGTTGCATTGTGGAGAATGTTAGCAACTGCTCTCCTTACATGGAACCTATAGAATTGGCTATCTAGACTGTGGAACTTAGAAGGGGAGAAGAAAGATATGGTCAATTGGATGTGTTTTTTTTTTTGGGGGTGCTGTATATCCTGCTGAGGTTATCATATAGGAACTAATCCTGAACTTGAAAGCATTTATGGGACATGGTATAGTTAAAAAAAATGTGCTTCTTAAGCTTGGCCTGGTTGGACATTAGTGGGGGCCTCATACATGCATGGGAAATGTCCATATCTAGAGTAGTGCCGAATCTACAAGGAGAAAATAATACTGGACAAACATAGGCTTTCAAACATGGATATCATTGGTAACATCATCTAGAAGAACTTTGGCAAGCTAACACCATTCCCATAGTATTTGAACGTTGAAAAGCTTGTCTATTAGGTTCTTGGTTGGAACCGGAACTTGATTAAACTTCACATAGGATAAGAACCTAACATTTGCTGGTTGGCGCTCATGTTATCATCATCAAGACCTTATCTAGATTAGGGGTCAGTCACATGAATCTTGTTCCTCCATTCTCCTCTATTAAGTGTCATGACTTCATTTAGTCTCACAATTTTTAAATCTTTTCTCATCACTCCTATTCTTGTTCTTTTGGGCCTTCCCCTTGCCCTTTTAAAACCTTCGACTTGAATCGCCTCACTCCTACCCGTTTTTGTCTACGTTGGACGTGTCCAAACCATCTAAGTTTAATTTCCCTCATCTTGTTACCTATTGGTGTTACTCCTAAATTTCTTTTAATGTTTTCATTTCTAATTCTATCCTTTTTTGTCTTGCCACTCATCCATCTCAACATCCGCATTCCAGCGACATCTATGGACATGTTGTTCCTTAACTACCCAACATTTTGATCCATAAAGCATGACCGCCCCTTACAACCATTCTATAGTATTCTCCTTTCAGTTTGAGTGGCACCTTTTGATCACACAAAACTCCAGAGGTGCTTCTTCATTTGTTCCAACTGCTTGGATTCTCTGGGTTACCTCCCTCTCAATTTCTCCACTCTCATGAATTATCGATCCCAAGTATTGAAAGTGTTCTTTTGAGAGGACTTCTTGGTTATCAATCTTTACTGGTGCTCCACTCCTCTCCTTACTAAAATTCCATTTCATATAGTCTATCTTAGTTCGACTAATTTTAAAACCTTTATATTCTAATGCGTCTCTTCATAACTCTAGCTCTGTGTTTGCACTCTCTCTTATCTCATTAATCAAAACTATATCATCTACAAATAGCATGCACTATGGAATCTTCTCTTACAGATGTTTTGTTAACTCATCCATAAGCAACGTGAAAAGGTGTGGGCCCATGCCAAATCTTGGTGCAATCCTATAATTATAAGAAAATCATTGATCTTTCCGCTAGTGGTCCTAACATTTGTTACCTCGTAAAACCCCTTTCTTGCCTAGCATCCACCATATTAACTTTATGAGGCCCTTATCATAAGCTTTTTCTAAGTCAATAAAGACCATGTGGAGGTCCTTCCTCATCTCCCTATATATCTCTATCAATTGTCTAAGCAGAAAAATGGCTTCAATGTTAGACCTCTCAAGCATGAAGCCAAATTGGTTCACTGATACACTTGTTTCTTGTCATAGCCTCTTCTCCACCACTCTTTCAAAAGGTTCCATGATATGGCTCATAAGTTTGATCCCCCAATAATTGATGCAACTATGCAGGTCTCCTTTATTCCTGTAAATTGGTATAATAGAGCTCTTCCTCCATTCATCTAGCATTTTCTTCAATTTTACAATCTTATTAAAAAATTTGTCAACCAAACTATCCCCCAATATCTCCCATAGTCTTCCAAACTTCTATTGGTATGCCATCAAGCCCCAAAGCCTTTCCAAATTTCATCTTTTTCAAGGCCTCTTTCACTCTAGGTATTCTAATCCTACAGTCATATTCATAATGTCCAACATTATTTGGGTTTACAATACTTTCAATCCTTATATTCTCTAGGTAATTGTCATTTAGCAATTTTTGAAAGTAACTTTTTCATCTTTGTTTGATCTCATCATCTTTTACTAGTACCCTTTAGTCATCACTTCTAATACACTTAATGTTAGTCCCCACTTTTTAATTGAAATGATCTGCATATAACATAGTATAACAACTTATCTATTTGCATGACTGAGCTCAATGTTGCTCCCTTAAGATGGAACTGCAATTCCGCAGAGTGCACTAGATTGTAATTAATGTAGCCTCTACAAACAATAGTCAGATCTTCTCTATTGGCAGCAGACTAACGGGGCTCACTAAGACATGTTACAATAGCCCATAAAGTAGTGAACCTAATCACCCAAAGCAGGATTCAGAAAAGACATATTTAGCTATTTCTTAGAAGTCATCTCATTAGAAAAAGGAGACTTCTTTATATGGAGTTTCTTAATGTTTCCAGCTACCACTAAATGGCTTTTTAATAATGTTTTGAGAAACATAGCAGTAGAAATGATTAGTTAAAAAAATAAGGTAAAGGGCAGCCCCGGTGCATGAAGCTCCCGCCTATGCGGGGTCCGGGGAAGGGGCGGACCACAAGGGCCTATAGTAGGCAGCCTTAACTTGCATTTTGCAAGAGGCTGATTTCACGTCTTGAACCCATGACCTCAAGGTCACATGACGACAACTTTTACCATTGCGCCAAGGCTCCCGTTCAGTTAAAAAAATAAGGCAATAATGCTAAATAAACATCAACATTGTAAAACAAAATTAAAACATGTAAACATAATAGCCAAAGCCTATGCTCAAAGTCCATGATGCAAGGAACCAAGAATTTAATAAAGGACCTAAGTGTCTATGGGTCATGCCCTATGCATGCACTTGTGGCACTATGCTAATCCTGCCCAACCCACACACATGCAATCGCCTCTTGAGCCTCATCCATGAGCTTTATAAGCCCTATAGACAAGTTCCAGATATAAGGTGAGAGAAGTCTTGTAAACTTCTTATCTGGGACTAAAACTGGTGTGAAGAAAGTGAAGTTGCATAAAATAGAGTAGAGGATTCCAGAGAGAAAGGAGCAAAACCACATTTCACAAAAAAGTAGAACAACTTACAAACATAACAGCTTTCAATTCTTGAAAAGCCATAATCAAAGTCAACAGAAGTTTGGTAGTTAAGACTAGAAGTGTAAATGTATTCACTCCAAGGAATGGAGTTGTCTGTTGGAAAGCAAGCCAAGCCGACATGCATAGCCTAATCTGCTATGAATCAAAATTTATTGCCTTAGATAAGGCATTTGCTGGAAGCCAAGTGATGAGGAGCTTGCTAATGGATGTTCCACCAAGAAACAAGCTGTTCATGCAATCAGCATACATTGTGATTTACTAAGCTGCTACATTAGGGCTAAAAACAACTCATACAATTGGAAATCTGATACATTTTGTAGAAGACATAACATGGTAAGACAATTACTCAAGGATGGAGTAATCTTGATATATTTTGTTAGATTTCTAAATATGATAGCTGATCCTTGAAAAAGGACTAGCCGAAGAGTTGATAGGGAGCACATTGGCAGGGATGACGCAACTAAAGTCAGTAAGATAGAAACAATCCTAAATGACTGGAGATCCTGAGAACTAAGTTCAATGGAGAACAAAATAGGCCTTGAAGTCACTGTTTTTTTTCTTCAAAAATGGTGGACACGCACGCACACACACCTCCTTGAGCAGCCTCAAACTCGTGATCTTCACAATTGAAGCTCACCCTTGTGGTCTTGAAGTGACTTAGTGACAGCACTAGGTGTGAAGAGATTTATCTCTAAGCCTGTCTCCAGGATGTTACCAGTGTTTGCTGTAATGAGTAGGATAAGTATTTACCATTGTCGACATCCATAACTGAGTATTCAACAGGGTGTAAGAGTTACCCTATATTCTTTATATACTTACCTGTATGAGTATATAAGTGAGTCTGCTTCCTATGAGATTTAGGCAAAGTCTATATGGTGTTCATGGAAAACTAGGATAAGGTGCTAGCCTGAAATCACATAGTTTGGAGAACTTGCATCTGCACTCCTATTTGTTTCTACATTTTGGATATTGCATGATCAATTAACTGATTTATGTATCTATCTGGAAAGTCCCTTTAGTTTCTGCATTACCCAATCAGTCAGTATAGTTTATTATGGTCATTGCTTATGTCATCATTCAACCTGCTTTCAATGACTTATCTTACATATATGCTCTGAATTTAGCATCCTTGTATTTGTCTGCTCAGATGACTATTTATTTGTTCTTTCCTTATAGCTGACTCCTGAAACTATTTCTGACATAGTCCTTTTCTTTCCATGAACATGTGGTAGAATTTAATAACAGGACTTGTATCTTGGTTCCACTTTGTGAGTATTTTGGGAGTATTTCTTCTCCTGGAAGCTTAGAGGTTCTTTATTTTAAATTATGATGCCTGGTCCAGGTTCTGTATCATCAAGCAGCCAACTAAGTTCAGCAAAAGGACAACCATTAAATAGAGATATCGAGGGGGAGACACTTACTAACAAAAATCTTCAGCGCAAGAGTAGATCTTTTATGAGAACTCCAAAATGTTTCGGGGTGGACTTATCCCCAGATAACATTGCAGTCGCCATGGTGTATTTTGTCCAAGGAGTTTTAGGCCTTTCAAGGCTTGCTGTGAGCTTTTACCTAAAAGATGACCTTCACCTTGATCCAGCTGAGGTAGTTTTTTCATTCAATAACTTAAAGCATTTGTGCACCCATTTAAGTTCTCTCAACCATTGGTTGTCTCTCTTTCATTATCATTGAAATAGATGCTCAATGTTGATCATTATCAACAGTGAATGTGAATGTCATCCCAGAGTTGAAAGATAATTAGCAATCCATAATTTCTTATTTGTAGTTGTCAGTATGAATGTGAAAACAGTAAACAAACTTGATATGTTGTAATCTCTGGTTATTGCAAGCAATGCTACTCTTATACAGTACCCTCTCTCACCTGCTGCTCTGCATCATCTGAAATTCATTCAATTGGTTGCTCTGGGTTCCCACTTGTTGGCATATTTTACTTTTCCTTTTCATATAATTGTATTCTCTAAAATGCTACAAGGACAAATTCTGAAGTTGTCAAACCCTTCTTGGCTATATTTCCATGACCATGTATCTGCTTCTGCAAATATTTAAGCTTTTCATCTCTGGTTGTACTTGTCTTCTTCTGAAGGGGAGCCTTGGTGCAACGGTAAAAGTTGTCGTCGTGTGACCTTGAGGTCACGTGTTCAAGGCGTGGAATCAGCCTCTTGCAAACTGCAAGGTAAGGCTGCCTACTATAGGCCCTTGTGGTCCGCCCCTTCCCAAGACCCCCATAGGCAGGAGCTTCATGCACCATTGCTGCCCTTTTTTGTACTTGTCTTCTTCTGCATTCTCATGCAGCCAGAACAAATATATGATGCAAAGTTATCCACAGCACTGGACAGTGATTGTGAAATACTGGTAGCAAAGATGCAGGATTTTGGGGGGTTGTGGGGAAGTTTTCTTATGCTTCAGTAGTCAAGTAGACATGATAAACTGACAAAGTGTATCTGATTATTGTAGACAGCCGTGATAACTGGTATGTCAGCCTTACCATGGCTTATCAAGCCTCTATATGGGTTTATCAGGTCTGTTGTAGTTCTGCTATTTATATTTCAAAAACGGTGCTTCTTTTTCATTTTCTTTTTATCTAACAACTTCTTGATCCTACAGCGACTCATTCCCACTTTTTGGTTATCGGAGAAGGTCATACCTTGTTCTATCAGGACTACTGGGAGCATTTTCATGGACTATGATGGCTACACTTGTCAACAGCAAGTATGGTGCTGCCTTCTGTATTCTTCTTGGATCTCTTTCGGTTGCCTTCTCTGATGTCGTAAGTAATATCCATAACTTAGAGCTATAGAAGCCATAATGTTCTCTCGGTATTCTGTCTGCTTGATCTTGCAGTTCTCATAGTATGCAGCATGGATTTGACCTGCTCTAGAGTGGATCTTTTGGGTCTTCTGGTGTTTCTGGGTAGATTTCTCTGTTGCTGTAGTATGATTGGTGCTTATTCCTCTGCAATGGTTGGGTAGGTTTTCAATTGTAGTTTAGTTATGACCAGGTTGATCATGTTTCTTTGTACATTTTCTTTGGCTGTCACTACAATTGCAGTGGAAAAATAAATTGGAATTCATGTGAAGGCAGTGCATAAGGGGTCATTTTATTGGGAAAAGGTTTGTGTGTAATTTAAGATTAATTCAAGGTGGAAAATATGGAACTTGTGCAAATTGCCAGCATGAAAAGTGAATCTCATATGTAGATGGCAAACAAGGTTTTCTGGGACCAATATAAAATGTTCTAAATTCCTATTAGTCAAATCCTAAATAGGCTTCCAATCACTAGTGGTAAAATTTTAGTTCTTGTACTTACTATTTGGGGGCTTTGCTCTACTTCTTTCAGAATTCGATTTGATACGTGCGCCATACATCATAAGGTTGACTAACAAACTGAAGCGTGTTATGCAGGTTGTCGATTCCATGGTTGTTGAAAGGGCTCGTGGTGAATCACAGAGCACATCTGGATCTCTTCAGTCTTTATGTTGGGGTTCTTCAGCCTTTGGGGGGATAGTGAGTGCTTATTTTAGTGGCTTCCTGGTGGATACTTATGGTGTAAGGCATGTTTCTTGGGCTTAATGTTTAACAGGACAATACTTAAAACTATTGCCTATTGTTGTAACCTGCAATGGTTGTTACACTTTTTAATTGCAGGTTTGTTTTCGGCATCACAGCATTTCTTCCTTTGATAACATCTGCAGTTGCAGTTCTTGTTAAAGAACAGAGAACTAGCACTGCTGTTACAGGAAATAGTCATTCTTCAACAGCTCAAGGCTTTTTTCAGACTGCCAAACAGAATATCATTCAGTTGGTGGATGCTATCAAGCAACCCCATATCCTCTTGCCCACAGTATTTATATTCTTGTGGCAAGCGACTCCTCAGTCAGAATCTGCCATGTTCTATTATACGTGAGTTCTAACACAAACATTCTTCTTTTCGTCCTCATATGTATCTAGTACTGGATGGTTCTTGACTTCAATTAATGCTTACTGCTTGTGACAGCTTTTTCTTGCTAACAATCAGAATATGTTGACAGCTTATTGTTGCCCACTCTTCTCTCAAGATTTCCCTCATCATTATCAAGACCTTCTCTTAATATTTTGCTACCAATCTGAAAATTTTGGTTCTTTAAGAAAATGATGTCGCTATTTTGTTTGCTTTAGGACAAATAAACTCAGTTTCACTCCAGAATTTCTAGGACGGGTTAAGCTTGTTACTTCGGTGGCATCACTGCTAGGCGTTGGACTGTATAATGGGTTTCTGAAGAATGTTCCTTTGAGGAAGATTTTTCTCTTCACAACCATTATAGGTGTAGCTCTAGGGATGACACAGGTGCCTATCATGCAAACTTCTAATCCAATTTAATATCTCTGGAAAACCTTAGACTTTCATCCCAATATATGTTCATGATTTGTAACGTTACTATACAGGTTATTCTTGTAACTGGATTAAATCGTCAGTTTGGCATTAGTGATGAATGGTTTTCCATTGGAGATTCTCTGATAATAACAGTCCTTGGTCAGGTAAGTGTTTGCTTGAATTTTACTCGTCTTGCATGCCATTAATGTTGGAATTTGCTTGTTAACTGTTAATTAGTAGCCTTCATATTAGTTTCACATTTAGTGTCATGATGGCAGTTATATTTATCTGTCTACTTACCCAATCACTTAGATGAAGTCGAGAAGAATTGTTCAGTATAGGCCCTTGCCTTTAGCAGGGATCACTCTTGAACTATTTGTTGCTTAAAGTATTGTTCTTTCCACTTTTGATCATCTATATTTTTCCTGTTCCTGTTTCTCAGAGTTTTCACTATCCTCAAGTCACTTTCTTACTTATTCGTTGTAATCATTGAAATACAATATGAGAATTTGTTAATATTGCTGCTCAACATTCTCCATATTGTTCAGTATTGGAACAATTATGCTTTAATTTTCAAAATGCATTCTGCAAGTATATAGAATAAGCAAGCTAAGGCCTTCTACTGCAGTGGTGGTAGAAGAGTGTCTCCTATGCTTAGGTCACAGCTTCAAGGCCCTCATAGGTTATGGTTATCCATAAAAACATGGTACAAAAAAGCGCCGCTTCAAGGTAAAAAGCAACCGCATTATGCGGTTTGGAGTTCTGCATTCTGCATACAGAACTCCGCCACTTTTTGCCAAGTTTTGGATTTTTCCTATTATTATGTTTGTAATGACATGATACTCATAGGATGAGCGTCGCAAAAATGAGGATGTTGAGATGGATGAGTAGTTAGACAAGAAAGGATAGAATTAGAAATCAAAATATTAGAGGAAATTTAGGGGTAGCACCAATAGGTAATAAGTTGAGGGATTAGACTTCGATGGTTTAGACATGTCCAAAGGAGACCAACAACGGCACCAGTTAGAAGGAGTGAGGCAATACAAGTAAAAGGTTCTAAAAGGGCAAGGGGAAGGCCCAAAAGAACGTGGATAGAAGTGGTGAGGAAAGATTTAAAAACTTTGGGACTAAATGAAACCATGGTATTTAATAGAGTGGAATGGTGGAATAAGATTCATGTGGCTGACCCCTAATTGGGATAAGGTCTTAATGATGATGATGTTTGTAATGAAAAACTAAAAGTATATTTTCATTTATTATAAACAGAAATTTTTTTTGAAAATTTATTTAACCTGCATATCCTTATTTTTCACATTAAATTGCATTCTGACCCACTTTGACTCCCCTTATGGGAAAATTCACACTTTGTCTACATTTTGAGTTTTGATACTCTGCATAAAAACCCACCTTGACAACCCAAAAAAAAGAAAAAAAAGAGTATACCAACGTAACGTTATCACCATCCTGAAGCGCCAAATGTTGCATGAGATCAATTCCAAAAGAATGGAAGGTGGAACAAATGCATAATGGCTCCAAACTTGGAATGATGTTAATTTGAGAATAAAATGTATAGAGAAGAAGAGCGCACACTTCTTCTGGCAGCCATTTGGGATCCAAAATTTTTCGTAGGATTCTAAATTGTAAAGAAATTTATATTATTACTGAAGTGCATCAAAATCTTCTAGTATGAAAAAGAAAGACATTCTAAGTCAATCATCCTTTGACATTTGTGATGGTGAGAGTGATTTATTGATATGGGAAAAAGAAAAAAAAAGGGCTTCAGGACTTACCTGTGGAAGATAATCAATGTAGAAAAAAAGCTTCCGTACATACATGTGGAAGATAATCAATCTTAATTTGTTATCTGCAATTCCACTTCTCCATGTTACTTATCTAAGATAGACCCAACTTTAAAACCGTTAATAGATAATGTGTTCTTCTGTTCACTTAATTTGCAATGAATTGTCATCTTGTCCTAATCATAGGATTTCAATGTGGAATGAAATAGAAGTCATGGAATTATTCATGTAAGTACACATCCCAAGTATCTTTTACCATGCAGATTTGAACTTTTTCAACTGATGATTTGTACTTAAATTTCCGTAGGAGAGTTTCTAATATTACTATTACAGTATTAGTTGTATTCTGCCACATATCAATTTGCAGAAGATGCTTAGCCAAATGGACATTTATTGCTCACTAAAAGTACTTGCAGGCATCATTCATGCCCGTCCTTGTATTAGCTGCAAAGTTATGTCCGGAAGGTATGGAAGCCACTCTATTCGCCACGCTTATGTCCATTTCAAATGGAGGAGGTGTCACTGGAGGACTTTTAGGCGCTGGTCTAACACAGGTTCTGGGCGTCACTAAGGATAATTTTGATAACTTAGCTCTGTTGATAGTTCTATGCAATCTCAGCTCCTTGCTGCCTTTGCCACTTCTTGGCCTCCTCCCTAAAGAAAACCCAGACACCACGTCAGGAGGGAAAGCAGATACACAGACAAAATTAAATTGAAACGAGAAGTCAAAGAAGGCAAGCTTCAATCACAAATTGTTGATGAAAATGTCAACCCAATTGTCACAATGTCTATACTTACCAATACTGGGTTCAGAGAGCCCATTTGTCGAGGGAGTTAGAAGTTCAAGATTTTGGCCACACGTAGCTTCCCACCCGGAAAGGGTGAAAATTCTACCAAATAAATTTTTGTTCTGTTTTGATAATTGTAGCTTCCAACCAAAAGGAGATAGGAATGTTTCAATAGAAAAATACGCTGAGCTAGAGACGAAATTGCACCAAAATTTTATGTTATACAAGCCAGTTTCTTCTAATTTGGCATTCCAAAATGGATGGAATGTGACTCAAGATCAATGACCTAGTCTGTTATTTTGTTCTTTCTTTATAAACGAAGTGTTGTACCATTGAAAGCTTCTCGTTGCTGTTTTGATTCTCTGCATATATCTTTTGTTCTCACGTGGCCCTCAATATTCAGTGTTAGGTTATGCCTTTCTATTTGATTCAGATTCTACAGTTTCAGTCTTTCAAATAGTGTTCTTGCTATCTGTAATAGCTGAACCTGTTGCCATAATTTACATATTCTTAACTTCATTATCTTATTTCAAGTTACTGATTGACCATGTTATTTACATCCTCAACTTTTGTACTGCTCTCTCTCTCTCTCGATCTTGAATCTGCAACTAAGCATTTTCCAGGAGAGATTCCGAGTTATCTGCAACCAACTGCACTAGACATTGTTAGATCTGTATTTACTAAATGCTCCATGTAAAGTGATGTCATGTTCCAATTTAAGCCTGCTTCATTGAGAGACTGGTGCAGGCCTACAAAAACTCAGATGCCTGAAGATTAACGTGCACAAGAGTTTGTCTAAATGAAAGATTAACCATTGCACACGAGACAGAAGAGATGGCACATAGTTGAGTCGTGTCAAAGCTGTTGAAGCTAAAGACGAGATTGTTTGAGGATCAATTGACAAGACCAACGGCAACTATTGGGTCTCCATGGCAAGACCATGGTAGTGCAACTCTAATACAGACTGATAGATGCTTCTCTTCCCTACACCTGAGATGCTGGGAGCATGGCATGATGGAACCATGTGGATTTTCGAAGCAGCCTGAGTGAGTCTTTGGATGCAGTTGGCTGTTAATGTAGGACACCAACTTTTATGGTACAGAACAGGAACAAGAAATACCATCAGTTTGTTGGCTGTTATTAGAGTTTGGTGGGGTGTAATGTTGGAGGACCAAAAGGTTGAGCTCAATATGGTATGAGCCTAGATTACAAAAGAGTTGCTTAATATTGCAGGAACTCACTGTTGGATCAAATGTGCGTTTTGATTCTTTGAGCTTTATACTGTTTCGCCTTGGTGATTCGACCTTCTTGTTATTTTTTTGGGGTGTGGAGGTGGGTGGGCGTGTGATAGACAAGCTGGGTTTTATGGATAGCCCATGCGCCTTCTAGCACCACTGCTGTTGAAGTGCCTGCTAACTCCGTTGAGAAAGTATGCCAGGCAAACAAACAAGCCTGCTAATGTCTTCTTAGCAGCACATCCTCTGTACAGCTCTTATACTCTTGACTCTACATATTTTGGAAAATATGGGTAGACACTATAAGTTGGACTGTCCCAAATGAAATAAACCAGGCATGCATTGAGCACAGCGGATCAGGTCATTGCCGCTGCTTGAGTGGTAGCTTGAGCTCAGAAGTCCTCCGACATAAGTCCTAGTTGTCATGCTGCAGTCTGTTTCCGGGCTTTGCTTGCACCGTTTCCACTTCTGATTGCCTGACCCAGAGGTGGTCGGTCAAGCGGTTCGAATCAACTAGTCGACTCTCTTACGAATCTATTGCAGTTGGTTCTCGGTAGTAAGTTTGAGTTTCTGCCTTCTCGAATTAGAAGCATTCACGAGTGTGACTGTACGAGTCATATTGATGAATGAAAACCATCCATTTTTAACTCTCACTGTTCTCTGGAAGGTGAAGGGGAGCTTTGGCGCAACGGTAAAAGTTGTGGTCATGCGACCTTGAGGTCACGAGTTCAAGGCATAGAATCAGCTTCTTGCAAAAATACAAAGTAAGGCTGCCTACTTTAGGCTATTGTGGCCTGCCCTTCCCTGGACCCCGCATAGGCGGGAGTTTCGTGCACCAGGGCTGCCCTTTTACTGTTCTCTGGAAGGTATGTTTAAAAATTAAATAACCAACAACTGTTTTTAGCAGAAAAGACTAGAATAAAAAGCAAAAAAATAAAAACTGATTAGAGAGAGAGGAGCGAAAATGACGGTCGAATGGTAGTTAAAAGTTCTACTAAAATTCGGCCAACATTCATGAAAGGCTCGGAAAAGAGTCGGGAGAAGTACATTGTTAGTGTAATTTCAGTCGTTTTAAGTGGATTTGCAACTAGATAAGGCGGCAGTCTTGGTGCCCGAAGCTCCGCATATGCAAGGTCCAGGGAAGGGGATGGACCACCAGGGTCAATAGTGTACAGTCCTATCTTGTATTTTGGAAGAGACTGTTTCCACGCCTTGAATCTGTAACCTCAAGATCACAAGGCGACAACTCTACAGTTGCGCCAAAGCTCTCCTTACAGGATTTGCAACTAGATCTACCATGATATTTGACAATTTCACAAACTTATTCATGAAACTGAAGTTTTATCAGTTAATTTGAATTAAATTTACAAAATATAGTAATTTTTGAATTATTTGAGAATAAATCAAGAGATCCAAAAGTGAAGGCTTTTCCAAAAAAGTTTCAATTATTCAAAGAATTTTTGAATAATTGAAATTACAAAGCAAATCAGTCTCTCTCTCTCCCACACGCCTATATCGAATACCTGACTGAATGGAAAAGAGAGGACACAAACCTGCAACTAAGCATATTCTAAGAGAGATGCCAAGTTATCTATAATCGACTGCGCTAGATATTTATTTGCAATTGAATCTCGCGTCTGATATAATCAGAATTTGTCTTAGTCATTCGTCACACAATGAACCCACCTGCTATATCAGCTAGTAATTATCTCAATTAGAGTGTCTTATTGGATTGAAAACTGTCATATCTGACCATCGACCGTCTAGGCCCCACTTTGTGCCTACTTCAAACTGTTGTCCATTAGATCACCCTGGTATGGCTAAGACAAAGACAACCAGGTCAATGTTTTGGATTACCCAAACCTAGGCCCCATGTGTGCTTTTGTAGCCATTTGCATGCCGATGGTGGGTTAGCTGACCTCCATTTGTAGTAAAAGCCACCGTCCCAAACTAGTGCCATATTTGTCTTTATCAAAAGGAACAAGCAGATCAAATCATATGAGAATTATCAAGATGCAACACATGCTATATAAAAAAGGGCAGCCCAAAGCTCCCGGCTATGAAGTTTGGAGAAGGGACAGATCAGAAAGGTCTACATTACGCAGTCTTATCTTGCATTTTTGCAAAAGGCTATTTTCATGCCTTAAACCCGTAACCTCAAAATCACACAACGACAACTTTACCATTGTGCCAAGGCTCCCCTTCTACGGTATATCTAATGCATCATCATCATCATCAAGACCTTATCCCAATTAGGGGTCAGCCACATGAATCTTATTCCTCCATTCCACTCTATCAAATACCATGTATTCATTTAGTCCCAAAGTTTTTAAATCTTTCCTCACCACTTCTATCCACGTTCTTTTGGGCCTTCCCCTTGCCCTTTTAAAACTTTCTACTTGTATTGCCTCACTTCTTCTAATCAAGGCCGTTGTTGGTCTCCTTTGAACATGTCCAAACCATGTAAGTCTAGTCTCCCTCATCTTATTACCTATTGGTGCTATCCCTAAATTTCCTCGAATATTTTCATTTCAAATTATATCTTTTCTTGTCTTACCACTCATCCATCTCAACATCCTCATTTTTGCAACGCTCATTCTATGAGTATAATGTTCCTTAACTGCCCAACATTCTGATCCATAGAGCATGGCCGGTCTTATGGCCATCCTATAGAATTTTCTTTTTAGTTTGAGTGGCACCCGTCGATCACACAAAACTCCAGATGAACATCTCCATTTGTTCCAACCCTCTTGAATTCTTTGGATAACCTCCCTCTCAATCTCTCCGCTCTCATGAATTATTGATCTTAAGTACCAAAAGTGGTCTCTGATGGGGACTTCTTGGTTATCAATCTTGACTGGTATTCTACTCCTACTCTCCTTGCTAAAATTACATTCCATATATTCTGTCTTAGTTCGACTAATTTTAAATCCTTCAAATTCTAATGCTTCTCTCCATAATTCTAGTTTTATATTTACACCCTCTCTTGTCTCATCAAGTAAGACTATATCATCTGCAAATAACATGCATCAGGGAATCTTCTGGTGTAGATGTTTTGTTAGCTCATCCATAACCAATGTGAAAAGGTATGAACTCAATGCCAATCCTGTGACAGGAAAATCACTAGTCACACTACTAGTGGTCTTAACATTTGTTACTGCTCTCTCATACATATATTTAATTATATCTATATATCCTTGCGAAACCCCTTTACCACCGAACACTCTCCATATTAACTCTCTATGAACTCTATCATAAGTTTTCTCTAAATCAATAAAGACTATGTGGAGGTCTTTCCTCCTTTCCCTATATTTCTCTACTAATTGTCTTAGTAAGAAAATAACCTCCATGGTATATCTAATGCATATTTTATGTAATTATTTATCATTAGAATAATAGTGTTTATTCATAAAAAACTGTTTTGGTAAATAACTTATGTGTTTGTAACATGGAAAAATACTATGGCCAAACGTATGCCTCAACGTGAGTTTTCCTCTTAGCCTGTGGCGTTGTGAGCTAAATATTTGTTGTGGTTAAAGAACCTTAGTTTATCATTTTTCTTTTTGCTTTTCTTTTGCCATTTTTAAATGCTAAGGCAGCTTTTTATTTTTGGATGCTGATTTTTTTTTTTAGACCGAAGACCGTCTTCTAGTTTGGATTCCTGTTTTTGGCCTGCCCATAAAAAATCATGTCAATCGGACGATTCTAACTTCTGTTTCTTTTTAAATATTTATTTCAATGATTGCGATTCAAAGCATAGAGAAAAATTAGGCTGTAAGCATCCAATATTAATAATTTTTAGTGTAGAAGTAATCTGAGGAATTGTGAATAATATGAATGGGTCAGATCTTCTTACAATCCAGGCTATAAAATCATAGAAAGGCAGCGTCTGAAAATAAGCCGTTGCCTTAGTGTTTGAAAATACTACGACTCTCGTTACAGTATAATATCAGCAGTATTATATAAATCATTTATGTAAGCACTATCATTATAAACGAAGGGGAGCCTTGGCACAACGGTAAAAGTTGTCGTCGTATGACCTTGAGGTCACAGGTTCAAGGCGTGAAGACAACATCTTGCAAAATACAAGATAAGGCTGACTACTATAGGCCTTTGTGGTCCTTTACTATCGCTATAAACAATACAATAAAAATCATTACTAAACAGTTTCATCATGATCAATACACTACAAATCATTCATGTATGAAAAGATGAAGACCAAATTATCTTTTCTTATATAGGCTTTCTAGAATATTGTTATTTGCATTAAAAGTGGAAAAAAATAATTACTAAGTCATTGGGAGCAAGAACTTGTTAGCAAGCTTTTGGGCCATCTAAGTCTTTCGTCATTTAGCTCCTACATTAGACTATGCATTAGTGACACTTGATAGAGTTGAATGGAGAAACAAGATTCATGGAGCTGGTCCTTAATCGAGATAAGGCTTTGTTGACGATGATGATGACTATACAACATGAATCATCATGATTGAATGATGATAGACCATGCTGCTTTGAGCTGTAAAATCACGACCGTTGGTTTTTTTTTCCACAATCTTTATTTTTTTTCTTCTTTCCTATTCTTATTTTTTGTAGGCAGCAGGGTTTGTAGGTTCACAATCCTCCCATGGGCACCACCACTCTAGGAGCTAAAAAGCCTTCTAAGAAACTAAAAATGAATACATACATACATATATACGTTGTGAAGCCCTGGCCCGATGAGGGCGGGCCAAAAGAAGACTGGCATGCATTTAAGTTGGGGTGAAGGATAGAGAGTTAGTTCCACATTACATAGGGAGATGAAACTGGGCTGTTTATAAGAGTACAGGAAACTCTAATAATCATAATGTGCTTTCTTTGAATGCATCCATCCATGGATAATTCAATATATAGGCTCGTCATATATACCGGTTGGGACAGGTTGGCGAAGAAATTCCATGAGTCAAGTTAAATTATTTACAAATATTCCTATACCAGAAGTGTCAATGGTTTCTTATACTCTATGTATAAAAAGCAGAGCATTTTTATAAAATTAGATATCAGCTCTTAACCATATATTGATTTTTATATTATGTCTCAATTTAGGAGTCTATAACAGCAATATAAAAAAATTCATATACATTTAAAACAAATGGAAAGAAAAATGAGAAAAACAAAGAAACATTTCAATTCTCAAGCAGCAAAAGTGTCCCGCCCCATGTTGGCTTGCCCCACCAACTAGTCCATATGGGATTTAACAATCTAACCCACCCTATAATGGGTTGCAAACCTTAGTGACCCGTGGTGGGGCAGAGTAGAGCCAGGCAAGAAAAATGAATCTTGGGGCAGGAGAGGGTGAGAGAAAACCAGCCCCACCCCATTGCCATCCCTATCATAGGATAATCCTAATCAACATTGTTCAGAGTAAAACATGCAGCTCATAAGAATCCAAAATCAAAATTAATGGTGGTAAAATTCTCGATCAAATAGTTCTTCTTTTTTTTTTCTTTTTTCTTTTTTGTGATACAAGCAAAGTATTACAAAGCAAATTACTGACAAACTCTTAACTCTAGTCTTTGGTGAAAGAAAAAAATAATGAGTCAAACCTGCAACTAAGCATATTTCAAAAATCAATTATTCAGAGTGTTTTGTGACTATAGCCTCACTTTTTGCATGATGGGTTCATCGGACTTGTACTTCCATCTTCTCCAACACTTTGTATGCCAAAATTTAAGGTGGTTGGATGATTGTAGGATCAGAAAAATGAATTTCTTGCTTGTAGAATCAATTGTTCCCTGAGCAATGTTTCTCATTGTCCAGTGCTTCCATCAAAAGTTCTTTTCTTTTCTTTTTCTGATTCCATGCTCATCCAATTCTTGCGTTTTTTTTTTGCGCATGAGTCATCTAAAGTCGAAGGGAACTCTTGGCGTCACGGTAAAAGTTGTCGTCATGTAAACTTGAGGTCACGGGTTCAAGACGTAGAAATATCCTCTTACAAAAATATAAGATAAGGTTGCATACTATAGACCCTTGTGCTCCATCCCTTCCTTGGACCCTGCATGAGTGAAAATGTCATACATGGGACTGCAATCTTTAGTCATCTAAAGTAAGTGAATACCAATAGACGAGTCTAATAAAACATAGGTGAGACCATCGTACAAAAGTAGGGCACCCATCCTAAGTTATTATAGTGTTGCACAGTGTACTATCATTCCTCTAAGATTTATGCAGCCCAAAGCCACTTTTAACTTCAAAAGGTAAGGAAAAGTGCAAAATTCCGCCTTTTGATGAATGCTCGTTTTCTAAAGATAAAATGTGCTTTTCATGGACACCATTGTTCATAAAAAAAGTGAATAATTTGTGGATCTTATCCAAGGTAAGCCATCTAAGGTCCGTCTCTTGAGTTTATGAGTTCAAAGAGTGGAAACACCTTCTTGCAAAATACAAAATAAGACGGTATATTATTAACTCTTGTCGCATGTCCCTTTCCCAGACCCTACATATACAAGAGCTTCGTACACCATAAGACAATACATCTTTAGACAATACATCTTTCACCGGTCCTAAGGAGACAGTAAGGTTGTAGAACCTTCGTCTACATGCTGGGGGACCTAAAGTTCGTTCTAATTCCTAATTAGTATTTAGTGAAGGGTAGGTCCTGAACTGTGTTATAAGCAGGAACAAAGAATCAGCTCTATAACCGATATAATGGAAAAGCTAGTCATCCGATGCAATACTTTTTTTCTATGGTTATAAGACTCCCAATCTCTTCCTTTAGTATTTTCACGGTGTTAGTGGTGCTGGTGATAAGATAAGACTTGAGATGGTTTGAGCTGAGCTAAGATTACTCAATTTGGCATGATATGAAAAGGGCAGTCCCAGTGCACGAAATTTCCACCTATGCAGGATTCGGAGAAGACCACAGTGGCCTATAGTATGCAAATTTCCACCTATGCAGGATTTGGAGAAGACCACAGTGGCCTATAGTATGCAGTACCCGTGACCTCAAGGTCACAATTTGACATGATATGATAGAATTGAAAATAACGCTTAAACTTGACTTAGATGGGTAAGGCGAGTTGGAGGTGTACGATTAGTTGTAAGAGATGGTTAAATTAATTAAGATGGGTTGAGATGAGTAGGTGAAGACGGTTGAGATGACTTGATATGATTTATTTTCATCAAGCATAATATAGATGAGGCTGAATTTTGAGATGAAAAGAAACCACTAACAATGAGCCAAGATGAGACTGGCATTTCTCATCCCAAGCACCAATAACAGTGGAATGACATGCTCTCTCTCTCTCCCTCTCCCACCCTTTACACTAGCAATGAGACAGGACTTTAATAATGAGATAGGATTGCTTTGAGAATGCGATGAGATTACTTGAGATCTCTCTCTCTCTCTCTCTCTCTCTCTCTCTCTCTCCATACATATATACAGACACATACACACACACACACACAACCAGAATCTGCAAAGAAGCAAGTCATTGGCACCATATATACATTCATAAGTGATTAGAACAAGGAAGAACATAATAATAAGTTCATACACATACTTGTAACCAAAAACTGTGGACAATCCCAACAGCAATCCCTACTAAGGATCCGAAATAACCTCTCTCCCTACTGAAAATAAGAACAAGATATGAAGTGCCAGTAGTCTCAGACTTCAGTAGCTCATCTGGAATCGACCGAGAATCAGCGCTACCGTCAGTTTGGTTCCTTCGTTTAATCACTACCACATAAAATGAAAAATTGAATATACAGAATGATTGCCGGTGAAAAGACTTCTTTATCTCTCAGAATAATTATCCGTCAGGAACAAGTCCTGACTGGATCAACGATGTCGTCTTAGAGAGGCACGGATGGGTCGGAGTTGCAACGCTCCATTCCCTCGTCGAATAGCATCTCTTGATATCGGCATTCGCGGCTGCAGAATGCTTTCTCACCTCTGAAACATTTGATGAATCATAAGTTCAGAAACCAAGGATCAATTAGCCGTGCAAAAATTGTAAAAGAGAGAATCTACTAGGACGCAGAACCAGTGCTGGTGAACATCACTACTAAGGGTGGAAGAGAATGAAAAAGTGAATTGAAAATTGCCAAACAGTCACTGGATGTACATGCTGAACCATGAAAATGAACGGTAAAACTTGAATTTAGAGATGTAGATTTTAGACCCATAACACAAGAAATAATCTTGCCAAAAAGATTTGAAGAATTCTTAACTTTCAGAAATCGAAGATCAAACTCTATTTAGAAGGATGAAACTATCAAAGGATCATCTGGAGAGCAAGTTTTTATCAAATTTGACTGCAAATTGAATGGCTAGAAACTATATGAAGGGAAGCAGATATATTGGTGGTGAATAGTGCAGGTAATGAAGAACTGAAACTGATACCAAAACTTGCTGAATTGACATTCAACATCTCCTGAACCACGAAAAGGAACAGTGAAAATTGAATTTGCAGGTGTCAATTTTATATCCATGATAATTACTGTTGTCCAAAACTAGGTGAGAGTAAGGAGAACTGGAACTGACATCAGTTTTGTTAAACTGTCAATGAATGGCTGCTGACATGAAATGAACGCATTCAATTTCTAGATGTAAATTTCAGACAGAACACAAAGAAATCAGTCACTTGGTGCTTCGGGTTATTTTCTGATTGAGCCTGCACTGGAGCAAACGATGCAGCAACGTATACAGAAAATATGTCAAGATTTCTCTACTAATCAGTTCAAGGATTAACCATGTGGAAGTAAAATTTACAGCTTTTGATGTCTAAGGGGCTACTTTGTATTGCAAAACTATATTACAATATCTTAATTAGATTAGAAATTCATGATCCATGTGGGGATATTCAATAGGAACAACAAAGACTCAAGAAATATTTCAAACATGACTGGAGTAAATTACCTAGAACTCAATATGAGACAAGGAAGCTGCAATTACCTGTACATGAAGATGTCCTTGCCCTGCCCAAGATTTTTCTTGCAGGTGTAGCAGTAACTGAGAAAATCGTCCGAGGGATAGCCAGGTTGATCATTGAAGAAAAGATTCTCATTCCTAGAAGCAGAAAATCCACCGACACCACAGCTTTCAACGATGCAGTTCTCAAAGATATGGGTTGTTTTCGGGTTTGGGCCATGGGAGATCACACAAGTATAATCCTCCGAAAGCTCCATCTCACTTGCTGAAAGACAGCCAGTGAAAACTGCAGGAGAGATTGGCACTTCAGGACCAGAACCACTCGACTCCAACAAAGTTTTCTGAGATAAACCAGAGGAGGATGAACTTGATATTGAATTCCTAGTGTTAGTAACAAATTCAGTGGAGGACTGAGAGGATACAGCAGGGGAAATTGCAGACGGTGGAACATGAGGAATCTGGATCTTTAGCCGTGAACCAAACAAGACCATTCTACTTTCTGGCTTGGAGATTTTCTTGTCACTATCATTATCATTTAGAGCATCAATAATACCAAGCCCAACACCTTTTGAATCTAGTTTTTCCCATGGGTATTTGTTTTCAGTGGAAGCTTCAGGGGATTTAGGAGTTCTATCATACCAAAAGGGATTAGCAAGGCCAGAAAAAGGTTTGCTGTCAAGTATTGAAGTTGGGCTCATTACAGCTTCAGAATCTGAGAAACCTTTGGCAGAGAAAGCGGTAAACAACCTCGGGGAACTGAAGAATGAGGAAATGGGTTTGGTATGAGGACTAGTTGGAGATGAGGGATGAACTTGATCAGCCATTAAACCTTGATTGCTGCTTACTGCTCTGGACCTCTTCCTAAGCATACCTTACTCAGAAACTTATGATGCCTGTGCAAATCAACAACACCCAAATCAACATCCCCTTTTTATTCTATCAGAAACTCAATAAGAGCCATAAAAGCAAAAGATCTTTCAGAATATAATGCCATACAAACACCCAAGCCCAAAACCAGAGTAGAATTACCATAAGTGATCAACTGAGAGACAAAATCAGTTATATGGCCCAAAGATCATAATCAGAATCAGGAAAAAAAAATTTTAAATGCCTTAAAAGGGGGAGGCTACAAGATCAAAATCAAATGCAAGAGAGAAGCATCAAACAGGGTCATTTGCTTGTACCAGAGAATCACTAAAAACCATCAGACGAGAAAGAAATTGATAGCCCAAAATTTCTAACCAGAATCAGTTAAAGAAAGCTATTTAAGATAGCATGAGCAGAGGAGGCCACGATCAGAATCAAATGCTACATGCAGCAAAATCAAGTACCAAACAAGACAAATAAACCTCATCACGAAAATAAACTAATTAAATAGAGCAAATAAAATGACAAATGCACCCAAAGACAAAGCAACCCACCTCAGCAGCGTTAATGTTTTTGTACGATCATCACTGACAAAAAAGCATCACAAGGAAAAACCAAGCAATGGCCATGTTTATCTGCTGCAAATGGCATTTACAAAAACCACCAGGAAGAAACCGCCTTAACACAAATTTAGAATCTTCACACCCTATTCGGAAAGAAATCAGCAAATGGCCCCAAACCCATGACAGAAATGGCATAAAAGATGAAACCAGACACGAATGAAACACACTACTGTATCAAAAGCAAAACCAGACAAAACCCTCTATCTATCATCTCTTCCCTTTTGATCAACAACAGTCCTTCCCTATCAAAACCCAGATCCAAAACAACTCAAAAACTTCTTCTTTCAATCTTTCTCCAACTGGGGTTCTCTCTCAATCCTCCCAAATGGGCATCAAAAACTTCATCTCCTCTCTGTTTCCCTCAACAACAATCCCTCCCACATCCAAAACACCAAAAGATACTCTCTCTTTTTTCAATCTTTCTCAACTGGGTACCCCTCTTCTATCAATCCAGCTAAATGAGCAATGACTCTACACAGAGTCAAAGAATCTAAAGCGGTAGTTTGCATGGGAATCAGTTGAATAAAGTGGGTTTTCCATAAAACCACCCCTTCCCAGAACGGGTGGAATTTCTGTCTAGTAGAAAGGACAGAAGAAGAAGCCTGCAAAAGCACTCCTTCTTTTGGATCAAAGATGGTAATTTCAATCCCTGCCTCTGCAGAAAATTTCCCGTTTCCACGGTCGTGGCATGGAACACTAAATGCGAATATAAACACACACTCTCAGAAGGTGACGACACGTTACGTTCATTTCGCCACCCGTACCCAAATTTGCTTTCTCTTTCCTCTTACCCCACTTGTGCCCCACTGGTTACAGTTTTCTAACTCTGGTTAGAGAAAGTGAAGCCTTTGATCTTTCTCTGTTAGGCTTGGCTCGAGCTGACCGAGGAGAGTTAGAATGTGGGACCCATTTGCATTTCCTGGATTTTGGCCGACTTTTATTTTGTCTCTTTGTTAATTTCAGATAGAGACAAAGCAGAGGGGTAGGCAAAGCAAAGATTGGGGGTAAAAGAAGAACTTATTTATACATGTGGGGCCAATTTTTTTATGATATAGGCTAAAACATTGATTGGATTATCCTAAACACCATTAGTCCACGGAGAAAATTGGATTAGACAAAAAAAAGTATAGATAAAAAATGGTAGGAAAATCTAAATTAATTTTTGTTCATTGTAATTTGCTTGTCTTTTTTACTGAATTTGCTTGTCTTTTTTAACTCTGCCAATGCCGGCCCCAAGCTCGGATAAAAAAGGATGAGGGTCTTGCATTAAGTGTCAGCCGGCAAGGGGGAAGTTGAAGATGATTCTATTATTTCTTTCTTACAAATGAATATGCATTTGTATATTAGTTTGTGAGCAAGAAATGAAAATCATCTCCAGCTTCTTAAAAGATAGCAATCCTTGTGTCAGGTAGCCAACCGACAAGGAGGAAGTTGAAGATGATTCTATTATTTCTTTCTTACAAATAAATATGCATTTGTATATTAGTTTGTGAAGAAGAAATAAAAATCATCTTCAGCTTCTTAAAATATGGCCACCCTTGCGTCAGGTAGCCAGCTGGCAAGGGTGAAGCTGAAGATGATTTTCATTAAAATAATGAAAATCATCTTCAGCTTTTAAAAACTATGGCAACCCCAACATGACATGAATCAAAAACTAAAATTCGCTCAAGTTAAGGCATTCCCCATAAGCGACATGCTGCATTGGATCCCAGATGCGGTGAAAAATAGGCAAGGGTTGCTAGGGCATTCTCCCAGAAGCGACGCGCTACATCGGATCCCAGGAGTAGTGAAAAATCGGCAAGGGCTGCTAGAGCGTTCCCTCAGAAGCAACGCACTGCATCAGAACCCAGGTGCAGTGAAAAGTAGATATGGGTTCATACCATGAAGGTCGAGAAAGGCGATAGTAAATAGGGTATCTCCAAAACATAAGATTCGCATCGCTACATGGAATATAGGGACACTGACAGGTAAAAGTTTGGAGTTAGTAGACACGATGAAACGTAGGAGAGTCAACATCACTTGTATCCAAGAAACTAAGTGGAAAGGGGCTAAAGCTAGAGAAATAGATGGGTATAAATTATGGTATGTAGGAAAGGAAAATAATAGAAATGGCGTAGGAATAATAGTGGATAAGAAATTAAAGGATAAAGTTGTGGACGTTAAAAGAATCAGTGATAAAATAATAATAATAATAATAATGATTTTAGGAGAGCAAATTATAAATATTATAAGTGCATATGCACCACAAGTAGGGTTACAAGATATAATTAAGAGACAGTTTTGGAAAGATATAGAGGGAGTCATGCAAGAAATTCCCGACACTGAGGGGATATTTATAGGAGCAGATTTAAATGGCCATGTAGGAAAAGATAAGGAAGGATATGATAGAATACACGGAGGGTATGGTATAGGTGAACGAAACGAGATGGGGGAGAATATCCTCGTGTCATATAACCTATCCATTGCAAATACACTCTTTAAGAAGAGGGATGAACACTTAATAACCTTTAAAAGTGGACTTCATAAAAGCCAAATAGACTTTTTTCTACTTAGGAATAATGAACGATCTATATGTAAGGATTGTAAGGTGATACCCGGTGAGAGTTTAACCTCACAACATAGGTTAATGAGCATGGATATTCATATTAAAAGATGGGGTAAAAGAACTAAACTTAATACACATCCAAAAACTAAGTGGTGGAACTTAAAAGGAGAGAAAATAACCTCATTCAAAAATAAGTTGATGGTAGAAGGAAATTGGAATTATGAAACAGAAGTAAATACCATGTGGACTAATATGGCTGAGTCCATTAAGAAAGTGGCAAAAGATATCTTAGGAGTATCTAAAGGTAAAAAAGGCTATTAACAAAGGAAACATGGTGGTCGAATGAAACAGTGCAAAAAGCTATTGAAGAAAAACGAATGCATTTTAAAGCATGGCAAAAGATTAGAAATAATGAAAACTATGAACAATATAAGAATGCTAAAAACGTTGTTAAGAGAATAGTAAGTGAGGCAAAACTTAAAGCATATGATGAGCTCTATAATAAACTAGGAACAAGAGAAGGTGAGAAAGATGTGTTTAAACTTGCAAAAGTAAGAGAACAGAAGGGTAAGAACTTAGAGCATGTTAGGTGCATTAGAAGCGATGATCAAAGGGTATTAGTCAAAGATGATAAGATCAAACAAATGTGGGAAATATACTTTCAAAAATTGTTAAATGACAATGGCCCTAAGAATATAGGGATTGAAAATACTATAAATCTAAATAACACTGGATATTATAGATATGAATATAGGATTAGAATGCTTGAAGTAAAAGAGGCCTTGAGAAAGATGAAATCAGGAAAGGCCATGGGACTTGATGGTATACCAATAGAGGTTTGAAAGCATATGGGAGATAGTGGGGTAGTTTGGTTGACCAAGTTGTTTAACAAGATTATAAAATCAAAGAAAATGCCTGATGAGTGGAGGAAAAGCTCTATTGTATCAATCTATAAGAATAAAGGAGACATTCAGAGCTACACTAATTATCGATGGATCAAACTTATGAGCCACACCATGAAACTTTTTGAAAGAGTGATTGAGAAGAGGCTACGACATGAAACAAGTGTATCGGAGAATCAGTTTGGTTTTATGCCTGGGAGGTCTACCATGGAAGTTATTTTCTTACTAAGACAATTAGTAGAGAAATATAGGGAGAGGAGAAAAGACCTACACATGGTCTTTATTGACTTAGAGAAAGCTTATGATAGTCCCTAGAGAGTTAATATGGAGGGTGTTCGGTGTTAAAGGGGTTTCTCAGGGGTATATAGACATAATTAAAGATATGTATGAGGGAGCAGTAACAAATGTTAAGACCACTAGTGGCGTGACTGGTGATTTTCCTATCACTATCGGATTGCACCAAATATCGGCATTGAGTCCATACCTTTTCACATTAGTTATGGATGAGTTAACAAAACATCTGCATGAGGAGATTCCCTGATGCATGCTATTTGCAGACGATATAGTCCTACTTGATAAGACAAGGGATGGTATAAACATAAAGCTAGAGTTATAGAGAGAAGCACTAGAATCGAAAGGATTTAAAATTAGCCAAACTAAGACAGAATATATAGAATGTAATTTTAATAAGGAGAGTAGGAGTGGAGCACCAGTCAAGATTGATAACCAAGAGGTCCCCATGAGAGACCATTTCCGATACTTAGGATCATTGATCCATGAGAGTGGAGAGTTGAGAGGGAGGTTACCCAGAGAATCCAAGCAGGTTGGAACAAATGGAGATGTGCATCGGGTGTTTTATGTGATCGGTGGGTGCCACTCAAACTAAAAGAAAAATTCTATAGGATGGCTATTAGGGCGGGCATGGTCTATGGATCAGAGTGTTGGGCAGTTAAGGAACATCATACTCATAGGCTGAGTGTCGCAGAAATGAAGATGTTAAGATGGATGAGTGGTAAGGCAAGAAAGGATAGAATTAGAAATGAAAATATTAGAGGAAATTTAGGGATAGCGCCAATAGGTAACAAGATGAGGGAGATTAGACTTAGATGGTTTGGACATGTTCAAAGGAGGCCACCAACGGCACCAGTTAGAAGAAGTGAGGCAATACAAGTTGAAGGCTCTAAAAGGGCAAGGGGAAGGCCCAAAAGAACGTGGATAGAAGTGGTGAGGAAAGATTTAAAAACTTTAGGACTAAATGAAACCATGGTATTTAATAGAGTGGAATGGAGGAATAAGATTCTTGTGGCGGACCCCTAATTGGGATAAGGTCTTGATGATGATGATGATGATGATGATGATGAGGATTCTAATTTATTTGTCTTTTTACTTCATTGATTTTTATTTATGGTAATACGTCAATTTAAACTCTCAAACAATTTAAGATCACCCAAATGTTGCTTGCAAAGCTTATATTGTTAGTATTATTTTCACTTACTAAAATGATGAAAATAATTCAAGAGTTTGAGTCATGAAAACTGCTTCTTGCAAAATGTAAGGTCAAACTGTGTGTTATAGGTCCTTTGTGATTTATTTTCATTAATAAGTGTATTTAGTGTTTGCATGTAAATCTATCATATTAAATCCTTTTATTTCATAAAATATATTTTAGTCGAGAAAGACCTTCATAACAAGAATTATTAATTAACATGATTTTTGCAATCTTTAAAATCACTTGAATATCATATTTGTCCAATGGGAACCCTAAAACATGATGATTTATAACTAAATAAGGACTAGAATGTGGTTTGTACTTCTTCATATTGTAAGTGTGGAGTTTGATTAGCTTAATCTTGTTGTTGTACCCATATTGAATTATGTTGCGAGCATACAAGTCAACCTAAGATTCTACCCAAGATGGAAACATTTTCTATATCTTATGGGGGTTCTTTTTTATTGTAAAAATAGTAAAATTAGATATGGCAAAATATGACATGACTCGAACCTGACACGGATTTAGCGGGTTAGGGTCGAGTCTTATAGTGTTCGTGTCATTTTTGAGTTACCAAAAATCGTGTCGTGTTCGGGTCAATCAATGTTGACCCGTTGAGTTGACCTATTTGACACGCAACCTATTAATTTATCGTATTGACCCATCTAACCTGCAAGCTGTTAACCAATCGAGTTGAAAATATAGGACGGTTCATTAGAAACCGTCCTATATTACTATAGTAATATAGGATGGTTCTTTAGAAACAATCCTATATTAGTTATTTTACATTTATTTAATCGTGTTACCCGAATCATGTTGTGTCGATTCATTTAATAATCATGTCGTGTTTGAGTCATGGATTCTTGACATGATTATTAAGAGGGTTGTATTTATATCGACCATTTACTATAATAGGTTAGTCTCGCCACGACACGAATACAACCTGCCAACCCAAATTGCCAAGCCTAAGTAAAAGTGGTGTGAACTAGTAGATGAAACTCCATTTAGATGAAGTTGTGTAAATTTATGTGTTTCTTATGTTTTTCATCTTTTTGCATCTTTATAACACTCTTTAGCAAGGTATTGGTTAATAGTACAATGATTTCTATCTTTGGACCATTAAAGGAGGGGTGGCAAACCGTGTTCCCAAGTCATGTTTCGTGTCATGTTGAGACTGACCCATTGTATAATACGGGTCAACACAAACACGTCACGATTAATATGGGCTAAACCGACCTGTTTAATTGCGTGAGTCACCGCCATGTCATTTTTTAGTTACACAAATTGTTCCCAACACGATACGATTTTTTGCGTATTATGATAAGACTCAACTCAAGCCCCTAGATTAAAGATGGGTTACTTTACTGATTTATTTGTGTAAGTTTTTTTTTTTTTTTCAGCTATCTACATTATTATGAAACAATTAAGGTCCACTGCACGAGCATGCAATAAAAGAAGGGCCCCGCGCTCCGTGATATAGTTAAGATCGGTCCATGCACCATCAAGCAGTTCGCATTTAGTTGAGATCGTACGGATCAGGTGATTGTTACAGGATTCAGGTAGAGTAAAAGGCCAATCAAAACCGACCAAGTGCGTCCATAAGTCACATGAGGTGGGCCCATTCACAGTGACAAGTAGCAGTGTATTTCTCATAGCAGAGGTCATTTGGCGTCACATTTGTCCTTCATTTCTCTGTGAAATATGAGGTGGAGATCCTTCCTTGAAATGTTATTAGTTCATCAGATCATGTTGATCGATGCCGTTAACATAGCAGGCCCCTCTGTTAGTGGCCATATTTTAAAATTTTGTATATCAAACAATTCAACTTCAAAAGATCAACGCTTTGATATATATGTGCGTGTGTGTGACAGATTTCTGGTAATCAGAACCGTTCATCTTTAAATTCATGTCGTGGATGGGTCGGATGCTGAAAATTTCATCTATCAGATGATCCTGTCTCTAACTTTTCATTGCTCTCTTATTTTCCAATGTGGATGGTAAGAGTAAGACAAATGATGGTCCATTTTTCAGCTCACGGAAGGCAAAGGTTACTTAGAATTCACTAATTGACCAGCTTTTGTGGGCATGCCCTACCTGAGAAGTTGTAGGAGCTGAACGGTCCAGATCAACCACTTTATAGGCCTACTTGGCCCACTTAGCGGGAAGCTGGAGTCGTGGAGGGAAGCCGCCGCGAGGAAGAAAGTGGGCGCCAGGGAAAAGGTCGTGTTCACGGACCGTTCAGTACACTGGTACACGTCAGCAACCGGACTCATTGGGGCAGTTAAAAGGCACAGGTGGGGCCCACGTTACTCTTGTTACAACTTTCCTGATTTGCACGCCACATACTTCCAGCTACCCTTTCTTTCTGGTTGCCTTCTTTTTATTGTTACAACCCATCATACCCCCCCAAGTTGCCCAAATTTACCACTTATTGCCACTGACGCAATCTTCCTTGCTTCATTATTGCCGGCCCCAGTTTCTCGTCTGTATATTTCTTCGAAATACGCTAGATCAAAAGTGAAAGGTGGGGTCCACTTATCCGATGATCTCAACTATTGATTTGGTAGCCTCGTCAAAAACCAGCTGGACAATCAGCCTGGCCAATGGTCGATCACTACCGTTCACCTCATTTCTTCCACTCTGGGTACGGAGCTGCCAGAAAAGCATTCAAATTGGACAATTCTATCCTGTGAATAATGAGCTTTTTGTTTGTTATACTTGGATCTACCAGTACAATCTTTTCGATCGTCCGCTTACGATGATAAAATTAGATATTAGCCATCCAATGTTCGAGAAATCAGATGAACAGTGTGGATCAACACGAAAGGAACTCATTATCTAAAATTGGCATGCCTTGCCACAACTCGAGCATTCCTCTTTAATCAAGTTTTTCTAGACAAATCAAATCAGGTGAACGGATGTGATCAACAAAAATAGGACCCACCATATAAACATGGAGAGGTATATCATACTTATTCAAACCACTAACAAATGTCTTGTACAGTTGATCGTAAATAACTCAACATCTCTCCCAGAATATGTTAAATAGCGCTTTTCTCCTTAGCCTGGATTAAATTTGGAGTGGGCAAGTTAGTAATTTACTTTGTAATTTTTCATTGTAAATAATGAAATATATCATTTAGATTATAGGAGATGTTCATAAACTCTGCATTTGTAGTTTTAGTTCTGTATAGTTTTGTCGTAGCCGAGCCCAATTTCAGATAAAGAAGTAGGGTTTTGCATCAGGTCCTAGCCGACAAGAAAAACCTACGACAACTCCATGAATCGATTTAAAAGTATATTCAATATTTATGGAAGCCAATAATAGATAGTCTTGGATTGAAATTCCACCTTCCTTTATTTTCTATGCACTAAAAAAATGAATGTCTTAGTCTAAGTATTCGTTACTTTTCTATTATGATTAATAAATTCTCACATTAAAAAAAAATTACAGGGGTGTTGGGTGATGGAAAGCCTCTAACCAATGGTCTAGATCATCGAGAAAGTGGGCCCTACATCCACCTTTGTCTGCATGATGTTGTAATGCAGCATAATTGTGATAGACCCAAGAGCATACATGTAGGCAGATTTGATTTTTTTAATTATATTTATTTACTTTTTAGTTTGTAGTGACGTGTTCTAGATGTGGCCTACGATTATGACCATGATTTGATGGTGATTAGATACTAAACCCACCATTGGATTGGAGAATAGACTTGTTTAGTGGGGTTGATCACCCGATTTTGCTACGTATTAGTGATCCATTGCATAGGAAATGAATAGATTATAATCAATAAATATAATTTTGACGAATGATATTATTTTAAAAATAATTTATAATAAAATAAATATATTTAAATGCACAAGTCTAATCAACTAAAAGAGGCTTATCATGCAAAATTAGAGAACTAAAAGACAGCTTTCCCTATTATAGGGCATTATACTATCGTTCCTCGACATTTACATAGCCAAATAATCGAGACAAGATTGAAAATCCCCCAAATGGATAAGATAACCTACGATAATCTTTTAAGGTAATATCAAAGATATTATTATTATTATAAGGATAGTTGACAAATGACTTGGGCAGTTGGTCACAAACAACTCACTTTTCTTCTAAAATATACTTCGCCATAGGTTTGAGGCGAAGCTTTTTCCTTTAACTATGTATTAATGAATGATTTGTTTTGTAATTCTATGTTCATATATATATGGGTTCTTATCAAGTGCTTATTCGATTTGATCACTCCGGCTTATTCAAATGCATTATTATTTTTAGAATCCGCATCAATTATTCATTCAATGGAATCTATTATTAGATATTCTCGGAATAAAAGTCAAAACATGGCTCCGATGGGTGGTTTAACAAAATATGTGTCAATTACAAAAATTACTTTTTTACTAAGTACACTTTCTCTTTATGGTATTCTACCTCTGCTTGTTTTTTGTCAAAAGATGAAATTCTTAATAATAGCTGGTTGTATTCACTTATTTTTGTGATAGGATTAATTGCATTTTATATGTTTAGTACATTTTTACTTACCTTTGAAGGCCATTTACGCACTTATTTTTAAAATTACAGTAGCACTAAAAAGAGTGTGTTCTATTCAATATCATATATAAGACTAGTTAGAAGGATCAAATACTGTCCTATTGGTTGGTGTAGTTCGGATTATGGGTCCATCCCCTATATATAAGAAAAAGGGGGTAGTTTCGATGCACAAAGCTCCTGCCTATGCAAGGTCCAGGAAAGGGGCAGACCACAAGGGCTTAAAGTACATAACTTTACCTTAGATTTTGCAAGAGGCTATTTCCATGCCTTGAACTCATAACTCTAAAATCAGACGACAACAACTTTTACCATTGCAGCAAGGCAATAAGCATAAAATATCAATTCCTGCGACTTCTAGCAAAATCCTACATGAAGCTTAAAAATCAAAAGGGATTAGGATAGCTATGCTGATGGAATGGGCTAGAGCTGTATTAATCAAGTAAATGGGCCCCGGTTGAAAAAAGAAAAAGAAAAAGTTATTAGAGATATTTTTTCTAAAATTTTACAAAAAAATATGAAGTTTTATGTAAAGAATTAAAACAAACCTCTAATTTTCCAAAATTAAACAAGCTAAAGAGAATGGAAAACTATGCCAATTGTCTAATGCATTCCTTTTTTTTAGTAGTATATTATTTAGATTGTAATTTTTGTTGTTGTACTACTAAAATATTTTAGCTATAATGATAAGTTATGGTACTAATTTTTTCAACGGTCTTTCAGTTTTTTAAGATTTTGATGTTTTTTTAATATTGTTAAATAAGTGAATGTTATTTTAATATCTTAGTGTTTGAAATAAATAAATAATAATAACTTAAGTTGTATGAGCTTGTCTGCCAAAGAAGTCAACATTCTAGTTTTTTTTTTTTTTTTGAATTCTTTCAAAAGATCTAAACCGTTCATCTTCTTTAGAGTCACTAAAATAGATGACCCATAAAAAAAAACAAATTTAGTTGGATGACCCTATATTTGAATTTGGAAGCAGACAAAATAGAAGAGGTGGCAATCGGAATAGAAGAGGTAGAAATATGGTCTCGTCCTCTATAAAGCTAAGTAATCATTTTCCCCAATTAAATTAATAAAATAAGAGACGAGTGGGCCGCTTCTGGCCTTTTCCTTTTGAGCTCCAATTTCAACGTTGTTGGGGTTGGTAGAATCCCGGATTTACGATCCCTATGCGCTTTTGCTTTATTTTACCTTTTCAATGCACGCGCGTGCTCGTCCTTTTCTGAACCTCGTCACGTGTCCCGAATCTGGACGGTCTAGATTCGAGACCTCGATATGCTTGCCCAGCCTTAAATTCGAGAAGGCGCCATATTTTCCGTACGCTTGTACGCCCGGTTTTAATGCCCCCACCGCCAGAGAGTCCTTGTTGGAACTGAGGGTGACGCTCAACCGCCAGTCTCACAGCGGCCAAAACTGTGTGCTAATCAGAAACGTTAGGTTAGAGATCGTCAAGGCACATGTGGTCCCTAAAGTGCGACTGATGGTTGCCCATCCAGCCGTTCAAATACTGGGCCCACTGTCAGAGATAGTGCCTCAAAATAAGGAGGATCCTAGTTTTGACCGTTAGTGCTCTGGATTGAGTCTCTGACGAGCGGTCGTTGGATTTACTGCTTGGACCCATGTGGATCGTCAGATTTCATAAGCTGGGCCCATCTCACAAACTTTATACTCTAAATAATAATGGCTGTATTAAAAAATTGAGACCTGCTTCCCACGTACATGGCAAGAAATGCCGGGCGTGGACCATAAGAGTAAATAGTATAAAGTCTTAAATTTTATATTTTGTGAGAAGTTATTTTCACACTTTAAATTTGTGACCTTAATGTTATAATAATAACTCTACTGTTGCGCCAAGATATTCCTTTAAATTTATTAAAATATGACAAATAATCTCTCCCTTCTAGGTTCTATGTAGCTGAATGATCCAAACCGTTAACATTCTTAATCATGATCAATATGACTTATACCTCAAAAATCTTATCCATTAGGTGATCTTAATGATGTTGTTTTAGATGGAAGATTGATATTGAAATTGTTTGCCATCCATTTTACATAATAAAATAGTTGACAGGATCATCTAACGGATGAGATTTCAAGGTAGGAGTTCATTTGAATTGGGCTTGACATTGTAAACGGTCTAGATCTTTTAAAATATCAGCTCATCTAATATTTCAAGCTTATGCAAAAAAAAAAAATCTCTCTCTCTCTCTAGAAAATAATACAAATAAAAAATGTTTATTTTTATTTTTATATTAACATGTAATAATTAATTGAAATGCCTACAATAATTGGTGAGAGAAAAACAAAACTATGATGATGGGTCTAATTGCTAATAGGGATTAATATTAGTGGGTCCAATAGTCATCAATATAATAAGGTACAACATCAACACTAACTAGGGTTAGACCCCATTCTATAATATCCTATTACCCAAACCTTAACCCTACTTGGAATTAGTGACATTTTATCCATAAAGCATAAAAAATTAACCCTAGTTAGGCATGAAATTGCCACTATAAACTATATTATCATATAATTTTATTTAGTCATATCGGGAATAATTTTGAGATTATTTTTTATTATGTGATCAAGTAAAATATTGAAGAGTTAATCTTCCAAAGTCAAAAGAATAAGATGAACGTATCTGATCATTCAAAGATGGGCCCATCGTATAAATGTAGGGCAATGGATCCTCTTGTTCTTTTTCTCTTTTTTTTAATGGTGAACACACATAGCCATGTGCAATCTTAGACATTAATCACCCTAGTGAGAGACTCCTTCCCATGGTGGCCGTAAGCATTGGACCTCATATACTTCTATATGGTGGGCCCCATGTTTGATTGATCAAACCTATTCATCTAATTTGATCAGCTCTAGATCACATTTGGCATTCTTAAATCAATGTGGATTGGATGAGTCCAAAGTCTTAAGCAAATTAAATTTATATTTGATCGTAGGGCATGGATGGTCAGAAACACTGTTTAAAGAATGGTCAACAATGAGCAAGTAAAAGACACATTTTTTAGATGTTAGAATCATCCAATCACTGCGTTATTTTGGGATACAAGATCTCAGAGACTCAAAAGTTGGGACGATTAGGTGAACAAGTTTGATCAACCAAAGATAAGTAGGTCCACCAAGTGAAGGAATTATTCTAGGGCCAAGATCAGCAGAACCACCATATATGAACTCAGAGAGCCAGGGCCCAGACGGTTCTGATCAAGAAATACCTAGGACCCACCTCTACATTTTGCCGCTCGTCTAGATTTCTGATTTTGTTCGGGCGACTACTTCATGAAAGCTCGGACGATGTTATAGTCCTCAAAAGGCACGCCTTGGACTTGCTTTGGAGTTCACAAGATAAAGTGCATTAAAGTGCACTTTTTGGTCCTCCAAACTGCTAATCTTTTGGGCCCCAGTTTTAGTGGGGCCATTATAAAAGAATTGATCTATACCATTGGATGGATCCTGACCACTTCAGTTCTACGACATAAAACAGCAGATTCTCTTATAAAAGTTCATAAGCAATTGTATCAAATCCTATCAAATCAAGGTTCAATATTTCTGATGCATATGTGGTGGGCTCCAGGATGTAAATTGTTTCAAGTCAACAACTTGCTAGGCCCCACTTATGCATGTCTAACAATATAGTAATTCTTTTTTTTAAAAATTCTTTAAATAAATAAAAAAGGTAAGATTTCATCTAGCAAGGGTTTGAAAAGGACACCGAAAGGATGCAACCCTAAATTTTGAAGATCTGAACCGTTAATCTTACTGAGATTGTGAAACCACAATCATATCCACGGAGGGCTTCTAGCTATTGGCTTTTTTTAGTTTAAAATTTCAACGGGCATAATTTTAAAATTTAAAGGGTACGAGTCAAATCATCCAATGGTTACAAAGTTTAGTGCCACCAACTAAACATAATGAATAGATCAGATCATCCAAAAGAGAATTCAACTTTGTCACGTTCTTTTTCCTTCGGCAAAAATAAATATATTTTTTAAATATAAACTACTAAAAGCCAAAAGCAAAAGCCCCTTTCTTCCTGTTTGTGGCAAAAAAGCCTAGTAGCCCAATGGCTTGTGACAAACGGGGTCTCTTGCTAACACTAAATTGCGTGTCGGCACCGTCAATTCCATTAGACTTTGGATAGATGTAGAAGAATATGTGAGTGATTTCCTTCTTCGTTGGCTGCAAAAAAAAATTCCTTTATTCTAAAAGAAATGCTATCCTAGATTGGCTCCAGCACCCCACGTAGGTAGGCCCTACCTTTGGATGATCTGACCCATTGAAATTGCGTCGGCTTTGTTTCGATTGGCTAGATATGGAAGTTCATGGTTGAGCTATCTTATACTAGGTTTTTAAATATAAGTAAAAGATTTTACAGGTGGAAAAGTGAATAGATAGAATCATCCAATGAGCATAAATTTTTGCAGATAGTCTAAATAGGAGAGACCGAAGAAGATGATTTGGGCCGATCATCCAAAGGTGAAGCCTTGCCGAGTTGTTCTTCGTGTTGATCCTCTTCTTTTTTTCAACATCCGACTCTCCTAAAATGTAGATAATTTTGTCTTGTTTGCGACTTTAATTATGGTTTTTCCTCTTTTTTAGGGTTCGGGGTCCTTTCGAAATGTTGAACACCAGCACCCATGAGCAGCCTTGAACCATGACCTAGCAAAGAGAAGGTTTTTCTTACATAACTCCGCTAGAAAGCATTTGCTCTAACTAATCACCTCTGGATCCCCCTACATCAAAACATTAGACTCGTTCTTATAGTTTTTTTTGTTTAATTTTATTGCTAGTAAGAAGGACAGCCTCTCCGTGTGACCTAGAGGTCATGGGTTCAAGGCGTAGAAACAGCCTCTTACAAAATACAACGTAAGACGGCGTACTATAGCCCATTATGGTCTATCCCTTCCTTGGACCCTGCGTCCTCTTTTCTTATCTTCTTGTTGCCCTTTACCAAGATGTAAAGGCCATAAAAATTAACTTACACAAAATGCACATTGGACAACGAGGGACAAACAAAATGAGTACTAATGTAAAATGAGGAGAAAAAGAAAAGAAAATAAAAGAAAGTGTCTTAAAAATAAAAATATGACATGTAATTGGATCCATTTGGACTCTTGAAAACAAATCTCATTGAATATGAATTATTGGAGAAAAAGGAGATATTTCAATTAAAACTATGACAAATATATATTTATTTATTTAAAGCAGGAAGCTGTATTTTTATTCTCTACTATTTAGTTATTATAACAGTTGATTTAGGAAGGTGGGAATGGTTATAGAAAACAGCCCATCTCTCCCTTTAGGTGATATTTGGACTAAGAGTGAGCAAGTGTGGAGCTTTGGTGTAACTGTAAAAGTTGTCATCATGTGATTTTGAGATTGTGTGTTTAAGGCGTGAAAATAGTTTTTTGCAAAAATGCAAGATAAGTCTGCCTACTTTGGCCTTTATGATCCGCCCTTTCCCTGAACCGCTTAGTATAATGGTACAGATGATCCTAGCTTGAGAAAAGATGATGGAAAAAACAAGGAGTTAACCCATGATGGAGAGTGGAATGGGAAGATGCTGGCCCACCCATCTGATCACCCTTTCTCATGAATCATGCAGTGATGGTTTTGCTTGCTTTCTTGAATAGGAGTTCAGCCATGAGTGGCAACTTGGTCCTGTAATCAAACTCCAAGGCAATGGTATAATCATCAACAATGGGCCAAATCATGGCCCACTGCCTTGATTGCCACTTGCATTCCTGTCCAAGCCAATGATGGTGACTCTTTATAGGGGGACCCACATCAGCTATTTACCACCCAAAGGCTGATAAGATGACAGATTAGACGCCACTGAGACCCTTGGGGCCCACAACCCTTTTATGGTATTTAACATCCACACGTTCAACCCCATGAACAAAAAATCTCGCTGAAAATAGCCTAATTTTTTGGTGATGGAGGGTTCATCTTAGATAGGCCATGACCTGGGAGTCTTCTCCACTTAGATGTATTCATCAAATCAGATCCTTGATAAAGTTATGGGCAGGTTCCAATTAATGCTTATGGGTGTGCTTCCCTGCTAGCTCAGGTTTTTGCCAACTACCTTTCTGTCAAAATCTACTTGGTAAACTAGTCAAAGTCCAAAAACAGCTACAAAGGCTTTGAGAGACAGTGACTCGAAACAGTAAGAGAAAACAGATCTTGATCACTATTATTTTTGGAGACAAATCGGACGGCTCAGAAAATTTAAAAAAAATCGTAAAAAATTCTTGATTAATTAAGGAGCCATTATTGTCCAAGGTATGAGGAGCATGGCCTATCTAAGATGGTTTCTACCAAGTGAATGGTCCCAATCACCTAGAAGATGAACCCACATGTAAAAATGGAATGCCCTACCACCTTTTCTCTCTCATCTTTTACCAGTATGGCTTACACTTGTATTGAGATAGACTCCCACCTCTGGTCTTTTGTACTGGGCATCAATTACCTACAAAAGTTAGAGACTTGTCCCAGCCCTTGTTCTCATGAAAGCTCTAAGGGATGGCACATCCCATCTCTCTTTATTTCCATTTCATCATCAAACAAAGGGCCATTGAGAATGCCCTTTATTCCTACTTAGAGGATAGATGCTGCCATCCCTTTGTACCTTTTATGGCCATCAATTTACTTGGAAAAGTTAACAAAAGTGTGGTTCCTATCTTGCCCATGTCATGAAAGCTTCCACAGGGTCTCTTCTATCAATTTCATCAACTTCTTTAACCTCCTTGTGTTCAATCATGGAGTTTTTTCCTTCATTTCCTTGAGCCTTATCTGCCCAAAACCTGCAGTCTCTTTACATGCTTAAGACACATATCCTTCACATAAATGGTGCATGTAAATTAAAGTAGCAGGTGTACAGCTTGCTCCTGCTAAGTCCTGCCCCTCGGTGGGTGTCTCTTTCGATGGTGCCAAGTGTTTAGGTGCTACTGGGCCATTGGCATCATTTTCCGGGGGCTTAGTTTTATTGGCCAAGTCCAGGAGCAAAGTGGTCAACAATGATTTCACACCTATATGAGCTTTCATTGCAACCTCAAATCATGGTCCCACAATGGAGAAAATTAAGCACACAGAGTAGTGAAGAGACCATCTTAGACAAGGCATCTCAACATCACTTTATATCCATCACCAGTGCCTTCCTCAAGATTAACCCTGTGGCAGGATGGACGAACCAGATTCACTGTGCATTTCTCATGTTCTTTTAGTTTTGGTGATGATTATTGTTGTATAAAAGGAAGTTGAAAGATTCCAGTCTTTTCTAAAAACAGTTTCCCCATTAAAGGAATTCGTGGATTGAGGTTTAAGTACTGAAGGAAAGAGGGTAGTTGGCAATGTTGACAGGATATGCTCATGGTGAAAACATGAGAATGGAATACCAACTCACCCACATTGTTAAGATGATGACACCACCTATAAACCCCCTTTCATCTGTTTGAGAGAGAGTCAAAAAACACTTTGACAAGCCATTACATCATGGAAAGAGGGAACATAATGAGGGGAACAGCATTGCAGGAGTAAAAGGTCCAAGCATTTCTCTGTCTGTGGGCTTGATCAACCACTGCATTTTCTAGAGTACCATAAATAAATCAACCAGGACTAGGTCCCACTAATATATTTCCCCCAACCTATAAAAAATATCTGCAAGTCACAATCTACATGGGATTTTTATGGAAGGTGGGTAGAGGATACCAATCAGATGATTTTATGTGTCTATGCAGACTTCAGTCTGATGGGCTGAACTTTGTAGCAAATCCTTTGTCTTTTTTTTTTTTTTTTTAAAGTATAAATCACTATTTCTTTATAGGAGTAGTAATTTTCTGTGGGTAGACTATGGTTTTGGGATAGAAACTTTGTATTATTTTTCTTATCAGGGAAATGGGAACTTAATTCCTTGAGAAAATTATGGACGTCTAGAAGTAAGGATCACCTTTTCTTTTTTTATTTTCTTCTTTTGGGAAAGTAGAAGTGTGGATTAGTTGTTCAATGAATCAAATAATTTATCTGCTACTCCTTGTTATGGAGGTTTCCTCGATGAATTTCAATTGTAGCTTTCTTATTTTTCTAAAAATTCTACTGAAAGGTCAAAATTGGTGGGAGAAAATTGTCCAATGGAGATGCAGTTTAGTGAAAAGATGAATGATTAGGATCATTGCACAGTTGCCCTCCCTTAAGCTTATTCTTATCATTAGATAGTTGCTATGAAGACAAGCAAATGTCAAAAATGACATTACAAAAAGAGAGAGAGAGAGAGAGAGAGAGAGAGAGAGAGAGAGAGAGAGAGAGAGAGAGAGTAAATGTCTAGAATGGTCTCTATAGATAAGATAACATATCATAGACAATTTTTTATGGCAAAAAATGGCCTCTAATTCAGTTCATGTGTTAACATTTCTAGAAATGTTTTTGACAATCTAGGCATGGGATACGTCTTAAGATTAATAAAACTCCTAATTTCTTCATTTACTTTGCATACCCATTTGGTTAGATGGACCATGTATGCATTTTATACAATAGAAGCCTCTCCTACTTCCAAGTGGCTCACAAAATTAACAAAACAAAGTTCCAACCATCCCAACATAATAAACATAATAAAATCACTAATTTTATCAAAGTGATGCTCAGTTTGCAAATTTTCTCCATTTTTTCCTATTCTTTCTCTAATTTTATCCTATTTTTCTCTCCAATTATTGATATTTCTCTATCTAGCCAAGTTTACTCGGGGCACGTTTGGTTTGCCGGAAATAGACAAAAATTGATTTCTAAGAAAAAAGAATTCTCCGTAAAAAGTGTTTTACAGGTACAAGTTGAATTATGCTAAAGACCTAAAATCTTTCATGGAATAAAATTTTTGAGTCTTCGGCTTAATTTACTTTCAAAGGCTTAAAAACACTTCCATGGAGAATTCAACTTTCTGTGGAAATCAATTTTTTACCAACCAAGCAGGCAGACTTAGCGTTCACGAACTTCTCTCTCCCTAGACCTTGATGACTTGGTCCTTAGCGTTATGAACTGAACCTCCGATTCAACTTCATTGTCTTTGCTTTGTTGAAGTAAGGCTTCTATAAGTTCTTCTTGTGTATTGGTTATGGCTATAAAGGATAAAAAAATGTCCCCTGTTGGCAAATATTAACCTTAATCCATGAGAAAAATATGGGTAACTAGAATTAAGGTTCACTTGTGCAATTAATCAAATCAAATTTCTCCCATTAACCTTTGATTTGTGGAGAGTTTCTTGATGAATGCTTGGTACTGATTATTTGTTTTATAAATGTCCCATCAGATGAAAAAGGGTGCCGGCCAATCTACAACAACTATTTCTGCCTGGTTTGCTCAACATGCCACAGGTGAAACTAGTTCCAACTTGCTCAGCACATGTAACAGAAGGAAAATCAGGGAATACACAGAAAACTTTGTGCTGATTCGAGGCCGGCTTCACCAAAACCGAGTTCAGCGAGCTGCTCTCTTCATCATTTGTCCCACTAAATCTTGAGCTTCCTGTCATTTCTACCTTTCTTTCTCAGCTCTCGTTTATCAACTGAGTAGTGCCTCTTAATCAACAAATTATGCATTGCTGTTTTGACAGCTTCTGCAGCCACTGCCAGTGCCTCTTCCTCTCTTGCTACAGTTGTACTACCCTGCAGTGTCTCTAGTAATTTCTCACCTCCCGGAATAGCTTTGTCTTCCAACACAATTGGTTCTTCCAATTTGTTGGAATCTGGAATGCCCTTCCAGAGTCCAGAGACTACCCTCACACGGGCCAAAGGTGCAGAAGCTGAACCAGGGATATTGGATGCACCTGTGACCATCCATAAACGTTCTGCAGGATGGCTCATCCCTAAGGATGTAGGGATGAAATGTTCTCTCATGGAAACAACCTGCAAGAACGAAAATGTATGAAGGAAAAAGGAGATTCAAGCATTTTCAAAAGGAAAGCATTCATGGCCAACTAATTTATTACGAGTACCTCAGATTATAATTAGTAAATCCAAAAGAAGCATACCATTCAATGCAAGTACTTTTCTACAATAGATTATTCAGAAACTTCAAGTAAAAACCACTCAAAATCTTCTCGATTTTCAATATTAGCTTAAGACCCGGGTATAAATATTAGATGTAATCTTTTCAGTAAATTCTTCGCAATCTTTCATACTAGCTGTGTGGAACATGGGATAAACACTAGCCAACAAGATTCAAGATGAATGGGTACTCGTTACAATCGCCCCATAACATCTCCAAAGCACAACCACATGTTTGATTAACTGCTTCTAATGCAAACAATATAAAGAGAGGGCAGAGCCGAATGATTTATGGAATCAGATCTATCATGTTTCAGACTTACTAAAACTTCTTTCTAGCTGGATAAAGACATATGAGGTACTAATAACCTTTCCATATTAACCTCTGGGCCATTTAGCAACACCATTATGTGCAATGGAAGATGAGAACAAGCCCGAGACTAAGCAGGGACAGCATTTTGCTCTAATGGCTGGTTAAATTCAAACGAATGACCATGTTGCTGAACAAGGGAAACAACTCAATCACCAATAAATTTATTTATGTTCCAGATAGGAAGAATATGATACATGCTTTACCAAATGCCAACAACATGACCAGCTGGAAGATGATGCAAGCCCAAGCCAGGTGAGAAATACACTTGGAGAAAGCAGTACTAAAAAGAGAGCATCCAAATGTATGTGGCCAGCGATAAAGAATAGTATGCACCAAAACTAGTCCAATGACATCAATAGTCTGGATGCATCTTGCTAATAATTTACCAACCATCAGAAAACCTCCCTTTCAGAACATGTGCAGGAGAATGACATTTCCTTGCTGAGTTCAATATGCTTACCTTGGAAACTGAAAGAGTTTTAGCGACAACATCACAGTTCAGAAGCATTACTCCAGGCAAGCTGTATTGAAAGAGCACACATGGGGTTCATAAGTAATCAGAGAGGAAGAACACGCACAAAAAGTGCCAAGAAACCTACCCTTGAATTGCTACAGAAATCAATGAACCATTAGGAGACGCACATAAATCAGTAACGGCAGGATAACATTCCTCTTCCCCTCCATTCAACCGTCCCAGTTCTGCCTTCTCAAAGCAAATAGGAAAGAAGTCAGTACTGAAAAATAGTAAACGGTACTGAAATGAAATTACCACAAAAGATTCCAAATTTTGGAATAGAAATGATAGAACAACTCCCTCACTTTACATTTTTCAGTCAAAAGTGCATTGGGGCAGGAGCAAAAACGAAAATAGGAGAAACTGCTGAAGAATATTTGAAACAATAAGACCAGCCAAAAACAATCGAATTGTATGAGAGAGTGAAAATTTCAGCAAAAGAGAGGCGAGGGAAATACCCCAAACTCAAAAGTATTTTCAGCAGGGATGATTTTTCCAAGGGAAGTGTCTTTTTCCACATTGATTCCAATGCAAGTTTTCCAATTAACTTCGGAGTTCTTCTTTAGGAGGTCAATTTTCTTTAGATGACTTGTTTCTTTTTCAAGTTTTCTTGAGTCAGGTCCCCTATATGGTATGCTTTTATTTGCTGCCTCTCTAAGTAATACTGATATTAGAAAGTAGACTTAGTATAGAACTTTACTTCTTATTTTGATTTCATTCAGTCTATATAGAAGGTTGTAAGGGACAGTTTTTCCTAGTAGACTTTTGTTCTTAGCTTCTAGCTCTTTTCTCTGAACCTGGACAAGCAGGGAGCGCTCTGGTATGAAGGGATCTGACTTGAACTGCAAAACCTTCTCCAAGAGACCAAGACTCACGATTTTCACCCCCTGGATATCATTGTTTTAACTATTTTCTCCACAAAAGTTTGAGTCTACTCACTCTTGCTGCACCAGATTTGGTATCAGACCATACTGCTAGTTTCTACAAGAATTTTGTTGAAGCAAATCAATAGAAATGGTACTCTATTGGCACATCAAAAGGCACAGCGAGGTTTGGACACCCACGAAGACTTCAAAGATGATGTTCAAGATGTGAAGTTGCAGCTTCAGGGTGAAGCATAAACAAACAAGTTTTCCGAGTTGTGTGTGGATACAACAACAATTCAAGAAAAATCTATTACAAAAGAATTTCCAGCAATTACAAAAACTGCCACAGATAAAAATAAAAAAAAATTGCAAAAGAAGTCCTGCTGATTACAAAATTGCCGTCAGTTAAGGAAAACAGATCCTACCAATTCCAACAATTAAGACCCACTAGCCCATACAAAGACAATGAGAACTGTAGCTCACAGATGGAGCTCAAAAATGAACCATACAGGCAAGCCAATTCAAAAGATATTAACCTTGAAGAACTGAACTCGAGGGTGTCTTTCCAAGATGGGGTGTATTATGGGTGGAACAGAGTTCCTGGCGTGCATCGCTATTCATGTGAACAGTGACATGAATAGTAACTCTAAGTTATTTTGGGAGATTAAATATCTTCAGAAGTATTGTGCAGTTTCGATGACTGGTAGTTTCTATTTTGAGGAGACCAGTAGTTTCTTTCTTTTAGAGTAACATTTGGGTCAGTAGTTTCCAATTGAAAGAATTCTTCTTATGCTTTTTACTAGATCATAACTTGGGAATCAAGCTATCTCCCCTAAGTTCATAGAAGGGATGGGTTTTCTCTATTGTATCAGTTTAGAGTCTTTGATCTTCAATAAGATTTGGTTCTTTTGGTTGAATTCTAAATTTTACTAGTTCTTCCTTTTCTTGGGTTTTGGACAAAAATAAAAAATTTGAGAGATCTAGAAGGGAGTATTCTGGTTTGGATTGCCTATAAGGCTCTTGGTTTTCTCCCCAGGAAACTGAGTTTTCAGCTAGTCTCTTCACAAGATCAAGTTTCCTCACTTATTGGAGAACCATGCATGAAAGCAGATGGATGGAAATACATAACAATATGAATAAAATAGGTAAGAACTTAATCTCAAGAAAATGTTAACAAGAAGGTAATTTTCAATAATCAAAGATCTAGTAGAGCAGACAATAATGCTAGGCAAACAGATGTAAATCATGTAAAAAATAGATTAATATTTAGGAGTACACACTCCTATTAGTTTCTATTTTTGTTTTATAAGCAATAGTGCATCTTGAAGGGGAGCCTTGGCGCAATGGTAAAAATTGTTATCATGTGACCTTGAGGTCATGGGTTCAAGGTGTGAAAACAGCCTCTTGTAAAAATACAAGGTAAGGCTGCATACACCAGGGCCCTTGTGGTTCGCTCCTTTCCTGGACCCCACAAAGGCGGGAGCTTCATGCACCAGGGCTTCCCTTTATGCAATAGTGCATCTTAAATATAGCCAATAATTACATTTCTACCATTCTTGGAATGAAAAGTATAGTGATTCAGTTTTTCTCTAATATTAGAAAGAACAAATGTAATACTGCAATAAGGAAAATAGTACTTCAGAGAGATGAACTGGATTTACTTTATAAATTCGCAATCCTTAATACAGAGTAGCAAAACTAGCTTTTATCAAGCAATTTCTAACTCCTGAAACCTTGGACCAAGAAACTTTGCACATCAAACCGAGTACAGTGACATTCCAATGATCATCATCATCATCATCATCATCATCAAGACCTTATCCCAATTAGGGGTCGGCCACATGAATCTTATTCCTCCATTCCACTCTATTAAATACCATGGCTTCATTTAGTCCCAAAGTTTTTAAATCTTTCCTCACCACTTCTATCCACGTTCTTTTAGGCTTTCCCCTTGCCCTTTTAGAACCTTCAACTTGTATTGCCTTACTCCTTCTAACGGGTGCCGTTGTTGGTCTCCTTTAAACATGTCCAAACCATCTAAGTCTAATCTTCCTTATCTTGTTACCTATTGGTGTTATCCCTAAATTTCCTCTAATATTTTCATTTCTAATTCTATCATTTCTTGTCTTACCACTCATCCATCTCAACATCCTCATTTCTGTGGCACTCATCCTATGAGTATATGTTCTTTAACTTCTCAACACTCTGATCTATAGAGCATGGCCGGCCTTATAGCCATCCTATAGAATTTTTCCTTTAGTTTGAGTGGCACCCACCGATCACATAAAACCCCCGATGCACATCTCCATTTGTTCCAACCCGCTTGGATTCTCTGGGTAACCTCCCTCTCAATCTCTCCACTCTCATGGATCAATGATCCTAAGTATCGAAAGTGGTCTCTCATGGGGACCTCTTGGTTATCAATCTTGACTGGTGTTCCACTCCTACTCTCCTTGCTAAAATTACATTCCATATATTCTGTCTTAGTTTGGCTAATTTTAAATCCTTCCGATTCTAATGCTTCTCTCCATAACTCTAGCTTTATGTTTACACCCTCCCTTGTCTCATCAAGTAGGACTATATCGTCTGCAAATAGCATGCACCAGGGAATCTCCTCATGCAAATGTTTTGTTAACTCATCCATAACTAATGTGAAAAGATATGGACTCAATGCCGAACCTTAGTGCAATCCGACAGTGATAGAAGAATCACTAGTCACGCCACTAGTGGTCTTAACATTTCTTACTGCTCCCTCATACATATCTTTAATTATGTCTATATACCCCTGAGAAACCCCTTTACCACCCAACACCCTCCATATTAACTCTCTAGGGATATTCCAATGATATGAGAAAATAAAAGACTAAATGTCTCTTTCTTGTGCAAGACAAAAGATGAAACCATTTCAATTTACCTTAGAAGAATGACATAGCAAAGTCATGTTGGCATGCAAAAACAGTACTCAGATATCAATCAAGAACAACATTGATAAAATAAGGAAAATAGTACTTCTGAGGGATGAACTGAATTTACTTTATAAATTCTCAATCCTTAATACAGTTTAGCAAAACTAGCTTTTATCAAGCAATTGAAGGGGAGCCTAGGCGCAATGGTATGGTTGTCATCGTGTGACCTTGAGGTCATGGGTTCAAGGCATAGAAACAACCTCTTGCAAAATGCAAGGTAAGGCTGTGTACTATCGACTCTTGTAGTCCGCCCCTTCCCCGAACCCCGCATATGCAAGAGCTTCGTGCACCGGGCCTGCTCTTTGAGCTTTTATCAAGCAATTCCCAGCTCTCTAAACCTTGCACTAAGAAACCTTACACCTCAAACCAAGTATGGTGACATTCCAATGATACCGTAGGATAAAAGACTAAATGTTTCTCCGTTGTACAAGACAAAAGATGACACAATTTCAATTTATCTTAGAAGAATGACATAATAGAGTCATGTTGGCATGCAAAAGCAGTGCTCAGATATCAGTCAATAACATACAGGGCAGATATTGTCAGAAATTTTTAGGTGGAGATGTAATACTAGATAAGTTACAATTCTGTCAAAAGCATTATCATTCAAAAGGAAAACAAATACTATCTAATCATGTTCTGGAAAAAAATAATAAGAACACAACTAAACAGTTGGATTTGTCCCTTTTTCTTAAGCCAAGCTTTAGATTTTAGATTTTTTTGGTGATGTATCAGATTCTAGTTGGATGGCGCCAAAGAAGCAAACATCCCATGGGAAACATAAAGCTTGTGACGTTGAGATATTTCAGAGTTTTGAGCTTTTATTTACATAATTTTCTATCTTCTGAAATCGACAGATTTTCTCAGGCTTACATCCTATTATGTTTCAAGATGTGCAGGATCCTGGTTCATGCACTCTGTATATTATGCAGCTGTTCCCAGTAGGTCACCAAACTTTAAAAGAGAGAGAAGAAAAAGGTAGATCTCTAAAATTATACTATACTAAATTAGATTGTTTTCATGATTGTCAATGTTTATCTAAATATATGTTTTGTCAAATATTCCATTCAAACTTTTCCAAATCTTTTAGCATCTTTTCTGGAATAGAACACCAAAATGATTGAAGAACTGGAATATTCCAAGCCAAAAGAAGATGGCTAGCCATGGAACCAAATTTGCAAGCAAGGTGTCTATATGTTTTTTTCATTAGGTAAAGAGGTTTTATTATTCTTTGCTTTTACCTATAATCTTGACTTAACAAACAAATGCATCAATAGAAAAAACTAAGTTACCTTGGCTCCGGCTTCACAAGTATCAAGAAGGCATCCAGAAACGAAATCCCACAAGCGTACCTACAAAAACAAAGATGGACAATGATGCTCTCCATTTATTAGACATCTGAGCATGTTGCAATAAACTACTCACAGTTGAATCACCGCTACCAGAAAGAAGAAACCCTGAAGGATAGTCTGCAGTGCAAATGAAAGCAAGACTTGAGACAAAGCTGCCAATAGAACCATCACACAAAAAAAGGGGGGTCAGACTTTGCTAGCATCCAAAAAGTATTGGGCATGAGCAACAAGTTGGTTAAGTGACCTTGTCTCACAACTAAGGGGTAGCAGGTTTCAAATCCACTCATCATTCAAAAGAAATAGAAAACCATCCTGAAAAATATCTTCTTAAGAGAGAAATTCACAAGAAGAAGAGAGCATAAAGTTTTGACCACAACATCATATTAGACATCAATAAGTTGGTTCGGCCATCAGTCAGTGGTTTAAGTTTCCATTACCCAATTTGGAGGCTCCTGCTACTGTGCATAGTGTCTTTATTAATGTAGAAGGATGAACAAGAGCATGTGAGGATTTCCTTATTATTTAGCTAATACTTTTAAGAAAGGCTTGATCACCAAGGTATGCACCTGTTCTAGCTTATTGGCCCCATCTGAACCGTGCCAACATAAGCTAGTTTTGCAACATATCATGCTTGCAGTTGCTCTAGGTTATTGGTCTCACTTTCACTTAGATGTGAAGAATGCCTTTCTTCATGGTGACTTGCATGAGGTTTTGCAAATCCTCCCTATAAGTGGCACCCCTATCCCCCCCTATTAGCCCTTGTTAATATAGTAAGGCGCCAGGTCGGTACGGCACTATATTACCAAAGGCTTTCGTGGGATTAGATTGAGGTTTTTTGGATATTGTAAAAAAGTGGGCCTTCTCTACCCCCTTCGACAAGTTGATTCTACTCTTTTCCTCTCCTTGTCCATTGAAGTAATCCTTCTATTAATCTGGATGTCTTATGAGTAATTTCCACATCAAAAACCTTTTAAATTTGTTATGAAAGTGTCGGACAACTCTAAACCCATCTAGAATGTGGAATTTCAAGTAGAGCTCCAAACTTTCCTCACAAGTCCTTTATATCAATACTTGAAAATTCTGGTTAAGTATTTTCAGGATTAGTTTTCATCTTCTTGACATAAAAGGGATTATCTCAAAAGATGCATTCAAAGCCTTGCTTAATTGAGAAGTCCATTACAAAGCTCTAAATCCCCATGACCCTCAATTCTCAACATTGAAAATATCAAAAAATCAATTCATGAAGAAGACAAAAATGAATTTATGGAAGAGGATGAAGTCGATGCCAATAATTAACCTGATTGGCATAGTATTCATGCTCTTTTAAATATTAGTCCTGGTCCACTTCAACAATCACTTGCTCATTAGAGTCGCATGTTCAGTGAAGAAAATTTGTCTCTTATTATGCACTTCAGTAAGTGGAAATAGGACAAAATATCTACCATGCCAATTTCCTCAAATTGGTTTGCAGTAGCGGGTGGGGGATTCAGTAACTCACAGGGAATCTAGTTGTCTTCCCCCAGCATGGACCTCCCAAAGTATTGGTAAACATTTTCAGTTCTCCACCGTAAGTGAAATATCAATGAATCAAGATAAGAACTTTCATAGTCATCTATTTCATGTTTCCTTGGAAGTATCTTAGTTGATTCCATGAACATTTTGTTTGTACCATTTACATAAGTTCAGTAACCATCCATCTGCATTAGGCGGGCAATTTAATTATTAAAATATAGAGATAGCTTGTGAAAGAAGATGTATAACTGTCAGAATCTGAACAATGTACACTAGGACAAACTTACTCTGTATGACCAAGGCAAAAACTTTGTATCTCATGAGCTCCATTCAAGGGTCTTTTGGGAAATAAAGTAACCTGTCAAGGAAAACACAGGCACAGCTGATTAAGCCAAGAATTCTGTTTGGACAAAGCAAATTACAAAATTAATGACCAGTAAATTGGCTTACGCGAATTTTAAAATCCCTATCAGCAGTAACAATGAATCGACCATCCAGAGAGAATTCCTGCAAAAAGAAAACTTGACTTGCTATGTAATCAGCACATATGAGGCACGCATTAATGGACGGGGTTATAAAATCAATTAGAATAGAATTTGGTGTGTACAAAAACCAGTAATGTAGTACAACTAGCTAGTGTGGATAACTTTGAAGAATATTGACAAATTTATACAAACCAAAGCAGGCTTGAATTTGCTCAGTTTATAACTAGATCTATAAAACAAAACAATGGTATAAGTAGTCCATCTGAATAGTTTTGGAGGATAATGACAAAGACATTGACAAAACTAAGAAAAACAAACATTTGTATTTGCAGAGCAACCACGTAAGACTTGGCACTTTTGTTCTTGAGGTTTTTGGTTAAAACCAAATTTTAACATGTACAATGTTTCCTGAATTGGAACACAGCATATGAATCAGGGTGATCCCAATCTCCAGCAAAATCCAGAAAATTTCCACCCCAAAAGTATGACATTAGGTCCTTCAACAAGGCAATGCTCAAAATATAGAGGTGGACAAAACACACAACCATATCAGTTTCATCAAGGTTGTAGAAATGGCAAAAGTTAAGTAGGTGTGAGAAAAATAAGTACCAGGCTGGTAATGATGCTGCAGTAGTGACCAAGAATTGGCACAGGCTTTTCACGGACAATCTCCCGGCTTTCACCATCCATATCCAAGCACTCTAGCCAAACAACTCCGAACTTATCAGCAAAAGTGACAAACAAACCATCGTGGCTAATGGCAACTGCACTCACTCGCTTCTCTGAGCACCTGTAGGAAGACAACAGCAGCAATGAGTACAATAAAAAACTATCTTCAGTAGGTTGACAGGAAAAAACTAAATGGAAGGATACTTTGGTTCTGAGAATACTATCATGCAACTTACACAGTTCTTACACAGTGCCAGGAATCAGTGTTCCAAATTTTGGCAAGTTTGTCATCACCAGCAGATGCAAAAAGCCTTCCTTCAGCACCAAAGCTAATTGCTCTTATAGCATCCATATGAGAAGGTCCACCAGAATCATCCAACAAAGAAACCAAGTAGTTTCCCCTGCCCATAAACAAGAATGGAATCTGAAATGGTTCACAGTCTTCACATTGTCAAATGTAGGATTGATAGATGATCCAGGATTGGCTTCTCTTCTATTATGCATTAAAATATCCACAACTCTCACCTTCCATGACTTGAAAATTTGAAACTAACCAAGCAAGCCAGCAAGATGATTGACTCAATAATGCACTATTCAAAAAGAATATAACCGAAGATAAAGCAAATCCTCAAAGCTAAATTACTAAATACTTTATCAGTCGTCAGAAAACAGATGTCCCTCAATGTCACTATAAAGTATGAAGTAAAATGCTCATTTCACATGCTATAAAAGATTACAGAGAACTTGTTTGAAATCTAAGTTTGACTATCTTTTCATTCCTGAAATGAAATGCCTGAATATGGATAGAAGAACTAAAAGGGCAGCCCCGGTGCACAAAGCTCCCGCCTATGCGGGGTCCGGGGAAGGGGCGGGCCACAATGGCCTAAAGTAGGCAGCCTTACCTTGCATTTTTGCAAGAGGCTGATTCCACGCCTTGAACCCGTGACCTCAAGGTCACATGACGACAACTTATACCGTTGCGCCAAGGCTCCCCTTCGGATAGAAGAACTCAAAGTGTAAATAAAGCTTTACCTAATCTGTTTCTGTAGAACTTGAAAATCAGCAGTTAAGCTTAAAGGTTTGGTCCAAATCCAGGTCTAAAATAGTTTCATAAACTTGATGGTTTGGTCTAAATCCAGACCTATGATAATCATCCTCTCACAACAAGGGTCTCCTTTATGGAATCTGTCACCAAGAAGTGGCAGCTAAGGAAGTAAACCAACCAAGTCATGCAAAATCAAAAATTTTTAGAGGTGAGCAGGTCAGCTAACAGTTTGGCGATCTTCGGGTGAAGCTGCAATATTCCAAATGATTCCTTAGAATTTCCACAATCAAAAGCCCCTTGGTTCCAATTTATAACTAATTGTGACTGCATAAGATATGAAACAAAATTGAAATATGGTAACTTAGTTTGAGTAACTTTTCACTTGAGACTCTTTGGATAAATGATTGGGGAACCCAAAATCTAATTGACACACTCAATTTAGAAATCCAAAAATAAGTTTCCGTACCAAAAAGTATAGAATCATCAAAAAATGCCAAAGACCAGTTCTCTGACCAATTGTTTTCTCTCTTAAACAATCAGAATTCTTCCGAATAAAAATCAAGTCAAGTCAAGCAAGGAGGTCATACCTAACAAGGTTTGCCACAGTAGTAGCAACTACTTACAACTATCCAAGCATCCAACTTCAACCCTAAGCACGTGAAGGTATCTCACTTCTAACATCAGCCAGCTTGATTAGCAGCCTCATGAATTGTAGAGATATACTTAGAAGACTTGATCTTCATGGATCCAGGACTGCTGAGCTGATGGGTTGTCCCTTATATACCATTATCTAGAAATACCTCAATTTCAACTCATCCACTCTCTTCTTTGACAATATCGTGTTGTACATTACTATTAACCTCTCATACACACACGAAGCACATAGATATCGATTACCATTTATAACTATAATCTAGAAATGCCTCAACTTTGACTCATCCACTCACTTCTTTGACAATATTACGTTGTACATGACTATCAATCCAGTATCTCATTCTTACACGATGTAGATTGAGATTGACAACCATTTTGGGAAAGCAAAAGGGGCCCTTTTTCTCCTTTTTCTTTTTCTTTTTTGGCAGGCAACCTGCAACATCAAGGTGAGATATTTCTAGACAACCATTGAGCTAGAATGCCAGCCCTGTAAAAAGGAGCCCCTATATCCTTGATCAAGCTGTTTATCAATCTAAGGTAGACCATGCCAATATATTTAATCAGCCATAGGCTAGAGATTTTTTGCCTATTGAAATTCCAGTTTAGAATGTTGCAAGGCTTCAACGGCAGTTCGAGGGTGAGTATATATGATTTAATTTCACTGCAGTCAAATGATTGGACAGTGGAACACATAGCAACGAAGATAATTGGTAAAGATAATCAAGGAAACGAAGTATATAAGATAACAATAGAAACAGTCCAGCCTCCATACACCCAAGCAAGACATGCAAGTCATGAAGCCCTGTACATTTTAAACCTTTCAAGTTTCCCTCGAAAAACCATCGAAAGGAAATCTTCCAATCTCTCCCAAAACACTTCTCTCCAACTTTCTCACTTTTGAGAGAGACACCAACTTCCATATTTGGTTTTCAAACACTTCGGGCGACAGATCAGGCAATCTCCAATCCAACAGGAGCCTTAATTTTCTCAAAACTCAACATTCTCTCCCATCGACCCCACAAATGCACGTTCATCAAACCCGAGATGCAGAATTCTTAACTAGAACTAAAAGGAGGTAGCCACTGTATATCTTAAAGAGAAATCTACTTCAAGCTTGTACTGAAACATTAACAAAACCTATCCATAACCACCATTTCACCAAAATTTAAGCTTCCAATGATTGCTCAATATCTCGAATCTCAATGAAAAGACACTAAATTTCTAATATTTACCTTTTCAGTAGAATTTTTGCATATTTATAAAGAAATTCCAGGTAATTCAAAACCTAACAACTAGAAAGAAGAGAAGCGGGAAACATGAAACTTACTGCAAATTGAAGACGCGGAGTTCCGATCCCGCAGCTACAACAATGGATTTCTCGAGCGGGTGAACTGCGATTAAAGCTGGAGCAACTTCTTTGTTGCTTTCCACTTCTTCGATTGAAGCTTCTTCCATTTCTAGAGCCTCTTCTGATTTTGCTCTTCTTCTTCTGCTTCCGCTTAGGGTTTTAGCGGCTATAAACGTTTGTCTTTGAGGTTTTGAAGCTGAGGAAGTAAGCCAGCGTCCAGCGCCTAAATCAAACTCCAATAACGATCACTGTTATAATATTCAGGAATGCTAAGCATAAACGATCGCTGTTATAATATTCAGGAATGCTAGGCATAAAAGGGGCAGACACTAATTGTCCTTAGACGTAAGCGCCCTACATTTGCCACGAAGGGCCATATTTGGATTACCTAATCCGTTCATCTTATTATCTGGCTTTGATTGACTGATAGTTTAAAATTTGTGTGGGCCAGATAATTCTGGAATCAGAAAAAATTTACTTTCTAAAAAAAGAATAGACCTTATAAACGACTAAAAAGGGCAGCCCTAGTGCACGAAGCTCCCGCCTATGGGGGTCTAGGAAAAAGGCAGACCACAAGGGCATATAGTAGGCAGCCTCATCTTATAAACAACTTTCTAAATTAAACTCCCCAAAATATGGTTTTATAATGCAAGGATCATATAATGACTGTGGTTTTTTATTTAGTAGTCATTCAAAGATGTAGTAATGAGATTAGTTGTTTAGATACTCCAATTGTGTGCCCCTTTAATGGCAAATATAGGGCACTTCTAGCTAAGGTCCATACAGGGCATTTGCCCGGCATTCTTCTATAAAATTTGCAAGAGGATTGCTAGGTTGAAGGCTCTAAATAGACCTTAGCCAAGAGCATCCAACATTTGGCATAATGGGGCCATCATATGGAATGCGAAATCAAAGTGCTTGTAAGTGTTTTACATCAAAGGCCTCCTACTTTTTAAATGATGGGGTCCACCTATAGATTTACCTAGTTCATCTAATTACTTCGTCTCTAAATGTCTCCTAGCCCAAAAATCATGATGATTGTCATACTACATTATCATGTTTTTCTTTTCTAAATATAGACCATTGTTTAGAAAATTTCAAGCCATCCAATTTGCATGATTTTTGGACTAAGAAGGGGAACTTTGGAGCAACAATTGAGTTGTCATCGTATGACCTAGAGGTCATAGGTTTGAGGCGTAGGAATTGCCTCTTGCAAAAATGCAAAGTAAGGCTGCGTACTATAGGTCCTTTGTGGTACGCTCCTTTCCCAAGCCCTGCATAAGTAGGAGCATCGTGCATCGGACTGCTATTTTATGTAGATTATCAATAGGTGATCCCCATCATGCAAAAACTAGGAGAGCTTTACAAAGCTCTTACAAACACTTTGATTTAGCATTCCTCTTAGATAACTAGTAGTTCTAACAGTGTGGAATAGATAATTATAGCACTTGAAAAATAGTACTAGTTATCACAAGAAATAGACCCTTGGAAATTGTGTAACAATGGTATAAATTCAACTCCAAGAACACATGGTCATTTAAGGTGCTAGAATCATCCAATTATCATAAGTTTTGGTTTATTAGTTATCCAAACCTAGAGCAACGAGATGCACAGATCAAATCATTTAAAGGAGTGCCTCCTCAGTGCGAATGATTATCCTTGCCTGTGGCATTTTTTTTAATAGATAGCTAAAAGTTTAGTATAAGATGAGAACATATTCGTAGCATAGAGAACTTTTAGACCCATACACCAAGGATATTAGTGGATCCAACAATCCACCAATACACCCATAGCATATTTAAAGAGTAAATTCCTAACAGGGTGTTAATGGTGCTTGAGATGAGATTATTTGACATGCTGTAAGATAATATGTACCATATCACTGTTAGTAGTACTTGAACTAAGATGAGTTGAGATAAAATTCATCTCATTTTAACTCACCATTTAGTTGAATTTTTAGTCATCTTATTTCATCCCATGTCAAAGTTAGTCATCTCAAGCCTACTTAAGTCATCTCGGGCTAGATCTCACATCAGCCCATTTCATCTTAAGAACCACTATCAATATTTGACCCACATACATGTTTGCCAACCCACTATCAATATTTGACCCTTTAAAGCATTATTTGCTAGATAATCAGCTATCATACTTGCCTCTCTAAAAACATAACTCAAACTAACACTTTTAAAATGACTTTAATCTAAAACAACAATTATTTTCAATCAGTTTGTTTTCTAGCAGTGGTCATTCTCATAATCTTTTGATTCAATTGAAGTTTGCTCTTTAGTGCAACAACCACTATTACCATGGAATTGCAAAAATTCTTTACAACCCTTTGACAGTAATATTTTTCTTCTAATGTTCAAGCTTTTCAATAAACATTGTAGGTTAAAACAGAGAACTCATGACCCACAAAGCTTTGGATACCCCATATTCCTTCAGGCATAATGGATGCATCCATTTATTATGTAGTATATGACAAAAAAAGTGAGGCAGTAGGCCCAAGAGAGAACTTGCCAAAGGAATGTTATAGCTTATATGTTAGTTAACAAGGTTGTTTAGGCTAGAAATATTTTCTATTTTTTATTTGGTCCAATAGGATAGTTTAATTTTCTCTTTTTGTGTTCAATGTGGCATGTATTAGCCAATAGTGGTAGTTTCATTTAGAGGATGTTTATTTCCTTCATCTAAAACAGGTCTCTCTCTCTCTCTCTCTCTCTCTCTCTCTCTCTCTCTCTCTCTCTATATATATATATATATATATATATATATAGACACACACACACACACATATATATATATAATGACTACTTATTGAAGAAAGGAGAAGCAAAAAATGCATTTGGCTAGGAGTTAGGGTTCATCTAGAATTGAGCCAAAAGTAGGCTGGTTCTCCTCAAATTGAACCAACTTGTCAAGGATTGTATCAATTGGTATCATTGTACTTTGATCCATGGCAACCAATGAAGAGTGAATCTCAAATTCGGAGATAATGATGGCAAGTTTGAAATAATACATCAAGAAGATAGGTAAAGCACTATGGGATATAATATGATATTAAAGGTAAAGGGCAGCTCCAGTGCATGAAGCTCCCGCCTATGTAGGGTCTAGGGAAGGGGCGGACTACAAGAGCCTATAGTATACAACCTTATCTTGTATTTTTTGCAAGATGTTGTTTCCACGCCTTGAACCTGTGACCTCAAGGTCACACGATAACAACTTTTACTGTTGTGCCAAGGCTCTCCTTCATAATATGACATTAAAGGTAAATAAGAAAAAATCATATTCCTATGTAAGTATTCCTCAAAGATGAATGACAAGAAGGGATTATTGCAAATGTTGATCTCAAAGATTAATGGACGAGGGACATTAGTGCAAGCAAGTGCAAAAATATTTCCTAATGAGAATGCCCAATCCACTATAACAAAATACTACGATATTATATGTTTCGAGGAAATGCTAATCGACTTTGCTCCAACTATTAGAAGATTCTTGGTTGAAGTAGCCAGATTTAAGATGACTTGTGGCTTAGCTTTGCTTATTGGATTAAATTTTTTTTGTTTGGACATGTTGTTAATGATAAGTTTTGGTGGGTGTTTGATGAACTATCGAAGAAAAAGAATGCTCACAACAAGAAGATGTATTTTTACCCTAGTGGTGTGGAATGAATTCATACATGAACCTTGATGACAAGGTTCTTTCGAAGGGGGCATGAATGTTATGATACCAGTGGGCCCAAAAGAGAACTTGAAAAGGGGTGTCACTGCTAATATGCTAGTTTATTGAAACAAGGCTGCTTACGTTGGAATTATTTCTATTTTCTATTTGAGCTAATAGGATAGTTTATTTTCCTCTCTTTATTCTTAATACGACATATATCAGCTTAATAGTATTAGTTTTTTTAGATGAAGTTTAGTTCCTTAGTTTAGCATAGGTCTATAAATATATGTAATAGCTACTTATCGAGAAGGGGAGTCTTGGCGCAACGGTAAAAGTTGTCATCGTGTGACATTGAGGTCATGATTTTAAGGCATAGAATCAGCCTCTTGTAAAATTAAGGTAAGGTTTGATGGAAACATGCGAGCAAGTCTAAAAGAAAGCTAACGAATTTTCTTTTCTTCACTAAATCCTTAGCTAGGAAGGTTTGATGGACTAAGAAGTTAGGATCATCTAACGAAGCTAAACTTAATTTCAATATAATGTGGTCCAATTAAGCAATCTCAATTGCAACAACTTGATTAGCTAAATGAATAGTCTTGATCAATTTTTTTCTTTTTGAATGATAGACATACACACAATCGTGCATAGTTTGAAGTCCCAGCAAGTAAGAGAACCTTTCTTGCGCCATCGCTCTTCACAAAACATTGTAGGTTGAGAGGTGAAATCGCCGTTCTCTCAGCCTCTTGTAAAATGTAAGGCAAGGCTGCCTACTATAGACCCTTGTGATCTGCCCCTTCCCTGGACCCCGCATAGGCGGGACCTTCGTGCACTTGGGCTGCCCTTAAGGTTTAAACTGTGATATTTTCTTTCCTTTCTTCGAAATAGAGGAAAATGAGAGTAGATTATCATTCGAACAAAACTATCAAGACTAGGGCTGTCATGAGATTTTGATGGCGTGGGGGATTAAAAGAGGACATGGGTGAGTTCATCAAAGAACTTTGCTCAATTATTGGTTCAAGACATTATCAAAAGTTAGGAAGAAGTTCTAAGGAAATCCATGAGTACGCAGATTGTAGAACTATCAATGAGTAACTATTGCTTTTTATGTGAACAAATAATGAAAAAGAGAGAGAAAATAATAAACTATTGCATGCAGGACTCAATTGTTAATTATTACTAACAAAAAGTTAATACAAGGACTAGAGTGTAACTCAAACCAATAGTTTTAAGGAGTAAACTATTTTTTCTGAAACTTTAAAGACTGAAGTGTCATGAGTGAATAGCAAGTAGGAATAGGCGCAATGCTAGCTGCGGCATGAGTTGGATATGGCTCGCTAATGCTCCTCTCATGCCCGGCAGGGCATTGCCGCACTCGCCCTCGCACTGCTCCCCAAAGCAGGCATTGGTGCAAATCTGATCCTGTTTCTTTGCATACTCGAAAAATTTACTCCCAAAGATGCTATTGTTGGTGGAAGGCACTCGAGTCATTGGCAGTGTTCCTACCAAGGTACTTCCGGGACTCGTCGAAGCCAGCAAGACTAGGCACATGCATTTTTCTCTTAGATTTATATCTATTGTACCATGCATTTCACGAGACAAAGTCCAACGAAACCAGTAGTCTAACTTTTGTTAGTGGTAGAACCTTTATACAAGGTTTGGTCTAATGCTCCCGTCCAACTAAGACTAGGAAAACTAATAAGGAGAAATGCACTTGCTTGCTTGATCAAGAAGTACAAACCAATGGTGTCATTTAGTTTTTTTTTTTGAAACTTATATTTTTTTTCATGTTAGCGATTCATGCATAGTTCCTTATTTTTCCTTGTGAGACGCTTTATAAATGGTACGAAATGGCTATAACTTCACGTGGGCCTAGATTTGTGAAGATTTGAACCATTGATATTGTTTTTCTTACTTAGATGGCTCGTGCTTTGAATTTCTCATTCATTGTATTATCCTATCCTTTGTTTTCTTGAGTTGAAAAATGGAAGGTAAAAGATGGTAAATTTTTAAAATTTTACCTTCCATTTTAATACTAGAACTAGTAGTTGCTAAGATTACTAAATGGATGAGAATTTCATAGCATGGTTCATCTAAGTTAAGAGCAACATTATGAACGACTTAGATCTTTAGAAATTTAGGCCGACATGAACTGATAACTGCTTGAATTTGAGAGGGTTCGGGAGGAAAAACAAGAGATGCATGTGTCACTAACCTTTGTTTGCAATTTTTTCTTAAAACTGGTTCAAGAAAACTCAAGTTCCTTCAAAAGACCACGGTACGCAATAGTTGTACTTCTTGCTCCAGCAAGCAAGCGTCTTGCTTGCCATTTGTTCTCTGAAATTAGTCGCACCGTAGTGGCTGCAGTTTTGGTTGGTTTGCGGAGAGAAGGGACACTCCGACTTCTATGGCTTACAAGTCCGATCGAGTCAGGCTACAGCGGCTCATTACATTAGTACCCCTTAAACTGATAAGGACACCCTTTCCATCAGCTCGACCCCACAGCCCCTAGGCTCAGGAGAAGCGCACTGCCACTCTCTAACAACTCCTGTGTCTGCGCTTACCGTACTCCCCGCCATGGATCCCCTCTCCGCCCTCCGCGAGTATACGATTCGCAACGATCTCGACCAAATCCTCAGAATCGGCGACGATTTCCACTTCGCCGCCGACTACACTTTCCCAACCTCTTGCGAAACCGCATACCGCTCGAAACAAGGGAATTTCTACACTCTCGAAACCCTAGTTTTCTACATAAAAAACCACCATCTCAAACACACAGATTACTTGCAACTCGCTCGGACCAACAAAGTCCCCTCAGTTACTCTCCCCGATCGCAAACCGTTGCTCGAATACCTCAACGGAAAAATCTCCACCGCCGACGCTATCGAATTCAACCCTAAATTCCCTGGTCCAGCCACCGCCGATGTCACTCCCGCGCCGGAAGTCGTCGGAATCGAAGAATACCGACCGGAGGATCCGAACGTCATGGGATTTGCTAATGCTTCTGCTGATGAAGAAAATGTAGCGGGATTTAGGGTATCGGAGCGATCTGTTGATTTTATGTCAATGATAAGGGCGTTGGAAAGGCCTCTGAAGGATCGAGAAACGCTTTTGGAATGTAGGAATCGAGATTTTCATACTGTTTTGGTGCAATCAACTAAGAGAGAGGAAATGCGGCAGCGAATGGAGTCGCAGCAGCGGAAGGATGGATTGGTTGCGAAGAGCCGGATTCTTGGATCGGATGATCGTGGAATTGTTGGTTATGGGGAAGATTTAGGGTTTGATTCGAATCCGAAAGCCAAAAAAATGCATAAGCTTGGAGAGGGCGTGCCAATTATTTTGGTGCCAAGTGCTTTTCAGACTTTGATTACGATTTATAACGTGAAGGAGTTTTTAGAGGACGGAGTGTTTATACCTACTGATGTCAAGGTGAAGCAGATGAAGGGGATGTCTAAGCCAGATTGTGTTACTGTGCAGAAGAAGTTTAGTAGAGACCGGGCAGTTGCGGCTTATGAAGTTAGGGATAAGCCGTCCACATTGAAGGCGGAGGACTGGGATAGAGTTGTTGCTGTTTTTGTGCTGGGAAAAGAATGGCAGTTTAAGGATTGGCCTTTCAAGGGTCATGTGGAGTTATTTAATAAGAGTAAGCATGTTTGCAATCTGATTTGGCTGGTGTTTCACTTTTATTTGATTGTGTACATACATATGTTTAGTTTCATATTGAAGAGTGTATGGGGTTATCTGATTCTATCCCTTGGAGTAATGGTTCGAATTGTTTCCTTCGTTGGATTTTGGATTGAATATGGCTTTAGATGGTTAGTTGAGATCATACTGTGTTCCGATTGTTTCAGCTTGTTTTTATTGTTAGAAATGTCGGAAATCACCACAAACAATCAATGTCTATGTAAAGTTGCTTATGCTGGGTAGAGCATGTTGGCTGCTGTGAATTTAGTGTGGGTTGATGGCAATACATTTTGCAGTGCTGGGCTGGCTGAGCTACTAAGTGTTTCTTTGCTGACTTTTATTGTGTTTTTATATATGTCTAGTTTCTTTTTGAATTCTATATGGGAGTAATTTGATTGTATAAGTGCAAATGATGGTTTGATTTGTTTGTCTTCTGTTGGATTCTGGATGAAATATGGCTTTAGATTTTCTTAATTGAGAACATCTGAATTTTCATTATTTCAGCATGGTTCTGTTGTCAGATACGTTAGAAATCATCAAAGTATCAAAGCCTGTGTTGCTTTGCTTGTGTTCGGTACAGAATTTTAGTTGGTTTAAAATGCAGTGCAGACAGCTTGACGATGTAGTATGGGGCCCACTAAGATGAATCCAATCCGCCTGCCCTCCTTCCTTACATTGGACCCTGCCTGGGACACTCCTATTAATTCAATGATTAAGGGTCCCTTGAGGAAACTTTGGAAAGAAAGGCTATGGGTTTGGATGGTTTAATTGTCCCCCAGGCGGTGGCCTTGCAGGCCTCGTTCAATCTTGCTGATTCCAACTAGACATGGCTTGATAGAAGTTCAGGTGGTTGGCTGATCTTTAGATTTTGTTAATTTATAATATTTGAATTGTGATTGCCTGAGCTTGTTTTCTGTTATTAGAAATGTTAAAAATCATTACAGAAATCAATATCTAGGTAGTATTGCTGGTGTTGGATATAGATAGTTGGTTTATTGTAATGCGAACTGGTTGGCAATTTTGTATGGTGTGGTGGTCTGAGCTTGTTCAGTTATTTTCTTCTTTAGTTGGCACGTACTTCACTTATCTATTTTCATTTTTTTGGGTGGTTTTTCATTCAAGTGATGCGATAAGATACTCCTTAAGAGTAGAACATTTCATTTGAATGTTACTGATGAGGTGTAGAATGGGCTTCTCTGTTACCACTGGTTCACATAAAGGGTCTTATATTTCTTTGGTTAGTATTGATGAAGTGACACAAAAACAAGTGTTTTCCCTTCCATGTGAAATGCATTTCCTAATGATTTCACTGAACCCAGCAGTATCTCTTATTCTTGTCACCTTCCATACAATGTTATCACATTTTCGTTCAAATGATTCTGGCATGATTATACATTAACTTAGAATGGAATATCTAGAATTTGTATAGCATGTTCTTCTCCTTGAGAAAAGCTTTTAGAACTCATTCAGTGGATTATTTGCATGTTTTCTTGACTCTTTGCATTATTTTCCAAATTCCTTTCCATTGCACATGTTATCTGGTAGCTGAAATGAAGTCACTGTGAATTTGTGCAGTAATTGGGTTTTACATGCGTTTTGAAGACGACAGTGTTGAGTCAGCAAAAACAGTGAAGCAGTGGAACGTTAAGATTATCTCTGTAAGCAAATCAACATTCAAGGATGCTTGTTGCATGTTTGCAACTGTAATTTACCTGCTTGTCATTATACCTTTCCCCTGTTCTCTAAGTGATCATTTTTCCATGATATGTAATATGATTAAAATGTGCAGATTAGTAAAAACAGAAGGCACCAAGATAGGGCTGCAGCACTTGAAGTGTGGGACAGGCTAGAAGAATTTGTGCACTCAAGGTCACATACTTGAAGTTTTCCTATTCTGATGTGCATATGTAAGTTTTTTTGTCGTCACCACTTTTGTATGAAATGTTTCATCATAGTAAATCTTGACTTCAAATTGTTACTGATTAGTTTGGAATAGTCACCTGGCGAGCGCATTGGAATAATACCTGTCATTGCATTTTTATCTTATAGGTGAATGTGGTATCATTCGTGCACCCCCTAGTGGCAGTCATACCTGCCAATTCTGACAATCTAATGGCATCAACGAAATGACATAGTGAAACAGTTACAAATACAGGAAGTGTCTAATGATGCAACTATTTTTGGAAGACCTCTCCTTACTACTGTTTTCTTCATTAGTTTAATATGCTTTTTGATTTGGATTAGTTCCACTTCTCTCTTAGTTCATAAGGTGACTAACCAGTAGTGCATCTTAAGCTGTGTTAATTGTTAAAAGAGCTCAATGAAGCCAGTTTTTCCATTCAGGGGTGTTTAGGATTTTAGATTTTTTCGTGTTAAATTACCTGCTGCAGTCATTCCTATCAATGGAGTTCAATAATTTGAAAGTTTTTATCTTGTGAATTTGGGATCATGTTTGGGAAGTAATGGCCGTGGAGGGAAGTGCTGTTTGTTGAGGAGAACATATTACTGCTATTTAATGGCTTAAGTCTAGGTTGGTCAGTCTGAAAGAGAAAATGTATCTAACAGTAGACCTCAATTTACAATGATTATTCATGCATGCTGGTAGCAATGTGTTGCTCTTCGCAGAGCATTAATTGTTCAGCAGTTTCATGTGTGGGCTCTGTAGGACACTTCTATCGGAATCATCTCTAATGTCAACCACTCCTTGCCAAAGAACCAAACTTCTGCAGGATCCCACTTTGTTGCTGGCAATGACATGCATGACAGAGCATATCTGTGTGTGTTAATTTTAGCTGTTTCATGCAGGTGCAAGGAGCAAGTGACATTTGATTGGCTAGAAAAAAGTAGAAAACAAAAAAAGTTAGAGGAAATGGCAGTTAGAAACTTTTTAGTGGCCAATCAAATGTCACCTCCACTTTACACCTGCAACTCCTTGCTGAAATTACTGCTCCTCATATATATATATATATATATATATATATATATATATATATATATGAGATATATGTCAAATGGTAATTGAAGCTTTCATACATAGGAATTCTTTGTTTGTACACTCCCAAAGCTTGATAACACCCTTGTCATTACTATATCTAGCAAGAGAATAACCGTAGGTGATCTGCAATGCTATTTTGGCTGCTTGATGCTGGAAAGAAATAGAGAAATCCTGTCTATCCTGCCGTGGAGCTAAAAACTAAGTGTTAGATAGATCAACATAGTTTAGTTTTCTTCTGTAGCAATCTTTCCTTTGTTGATATCCTTTTAATTATTATACTTTTGTGTTACTTCTTTGTAGACTCTATCATGTATCTTGTATCTTTTCTTGACCTCTGAAAAATTATATTGATAGAAACCATTGTAGTGAGTTTTGCATGCTTTGGTAGATCCATAACTAAAGAGGAACAGTAATTTCATGTCTTACCTTGGAAGAGAAAAATGATCAAGTTTCTTTAATATGAATTTGAATATATAACTTATTCTTTATTTGAAATTTTTGATACACTAGAAGCGACACGCTACATTGGATTCCGGGTGTAGTGGAAAATGGGCAAGGGCTGCTATAGCGCCCCTTCGAAAACAATGCGCGGCATCAGAACCCATGTGCAATGGAAAGTAGGGATGGGTTCATGTCATGCGGGTCAAGAAGTGCATAGATGAATAGACTATCTCAAGAGCTTAAGTTTCATGTTGCCACATGGAATATGAGGACATTGACAAGTAAGAGTCTGGAGTTAGTAGATATGATGAAACGTAGGAGAGTCGACATCGCTTATATCCAATAAACCAAGTGGAAAGGGCCTAAAACTAGAGAAATCGATGGGTATAAGCTCTAGTATGTAGGATAGGATAATAACAGTAATGATGTAGGAATAGTGGTAGATAATGAATTAAAGGATAAAGTTGTTGATGTTAAAAGAACATTGATAGAAGAGCATATCATAAATGCTATAAATGCATACGTACCACAGGTAGAGTTAGAAGATATAATCAAGAGATAGTTTTGGGAAGATATGGAGGGAGTCATACAAGAAATTTCTAACATAAAGGGGATATTTATAGAAGCAGACTTAAATGACCATGTATGAAAAGAAAAGGAAGGATATGATAAGGTATATAGAGGGTATGATATCGGAGAACGAAATGAGATGGGGGAAGCTATCATCGATTTTTGCTTTTGCACATAGCTTGTCCCTTGCAAACACATTCTTTAAGAAGAGGGATGAACACTTGATAACCTTTAAAAGTGGACTCTATAACAGCCAAATAGACTTTTTTATTTAGGAATACCAAAAGATTAATGTCGAAGGATTGTAAGGTAATGCCCAATAGAGTTTAATCTAACAACATAGGTTAATAGTTATGGCTATCTACATTAAAAGATGGAAGAAAGGAAATGAACTTAATAGGTATTCAAGCGGAACTTAAAAGGGGAGAAAATAACCTTACTCACAAATAAGTTGATAGTAGAAGGAAACTGGAACAATGAAAAAGAAGTAAATACGTGTGGATTAATATGACCTAGTGCATTAAGAAAGTGGCAAAATATCCTAGGAATAGCTAAAAGTAAAAGGCAATTAGTAAAGAACTTGGTAGTGGAGTGAAATAGTGCAAAAAGTTATTAAAGAAAAATGAGTGTGTTTTAAAGCATAACAGAAGACTAGAAATAATGAAAACTGTAAACAGTATAAGAATGTTAAAAGGGTTGCTAAGAGAATAGTAAGGCTAAACTCCAGGCATTTGATGTTTTCTACAATTGACTAGGATCAAGGGAAGGTGAGAAAGATGTGTTTAAACTAGCAAAAATAAGATAAAAGAATGGTAAGGACTTAGACCATGTTAAGTGCATTAAAAATGATGATCATAGGGTACTAGTCAAAGATGACGAGTTCAAATAAAGGTTGGAAAGTTATTTTTAAAAATTGCTAATGACAATTGCCCCAAGAATATAGGAATTGAAAGCACTATAAACCTAAATAACATTGGATAGGATTAGAATACCTGAAATGAAAGAGGCCTTGAAAAAGATGAAATCAGGGCAGGCCCTGGGGCCTGATGGTATACTAATAGAGGTTTGGAAGCATATGAGAGATACTAAAGTAGTTTGGTTGACCAAGTTGTTTAACAATATTATAAAATCAAAGAAAATGCCGGATGAATGGAGAAAGAGTTCTATTGTACCAATTTATAAGAATAAAGGAGACATACAGAACTGTACTAATTATCGGGTGATTAAACTTATGAGCCATGGTATGGAACTTTTTGAAAGAGTGATTGAGAAGAGGCTATGGCATGAGATAAGTGTATCAGACAACCAGTTTGGTTTTATACCTGGGAAGTCTACCGTGAAAACTATTTTCTTACTAAAACAATTGATAGAGAAATATAGGAAGGACCTTCACATGGTCTTTATTGACTTAGAGAGAAAGCTTATGATAGGTCCCTAGAAAGTTAATATGGAGGATGTTGGGAGAGAGGGGTTTCATGGGGGTATATAGACATAATTAAAGATATGTATGTCAGAACGGTATCAAATGTTAAGACCACTAGGGAAGAGACTGGTAATTTTCCTATCACTATAGGTGTTAAGTGTTTATTTTTGGCTAACATACCCTTAATATGGCATTTAATTAGATCATCTAAGTGATCAGTTTTGCAATTTTATATTAATTATTAATTTTAGCTCCAATTAATCATCTAACTGTTGATTTGCAAAATTTAATGGTTAGATGATCATTAGGAGCTAATCATATGATTAAATTATGATCAAGATGAATCTAATTGGGTTTTGTATGTTGCACATCAATCAAATTGAGCATTGAATGATTTGGATCTAATTAATGGACTAAATCACTATTAAGGAACAAAAGGTTACGTGGCTCCTATGACACAAGTGTGGATGTTTTCTGCAAGTGCACGGGCTATTGTAGTATGGCTAATGCAAGTACGGGTCGATCCGATAGAGACTCGCTTTAAAATTTTGGAGTTTTTAATAAATTTTAATTATTTAAAAATCAATTTAATTGACAAAAATTAACAGAAAAATTCAGATTTCATCTTTAGTTTACCAATGAAATTTCAGAAGTCTAATTCCAGGAAGAACAGAAAAAGAAACTATAAAACCTTAATTAAAACCAAAACTAGAAGAAATTAAGAAAAATCTAATTTCCTAGCTTAAATACTGTTCAATTTTCTCACTTTTGGCATGAAAAACCTTGATTAGGCTTCATCAATATCTTCAAAATTTCCTGGATTAATGATTTGATGGATGAATTTGTTAGATTCATCAAATTGTTAGAGATCTCCTCAAATTAAGAAATTTAATGATTAATGGCTTAGATCTGTTTTCAGAATACAAATTGAAGATCAGGAACAGTAATTAAATTATAATCTATCCTAAGAACATGCTATAAAATTTAATTGAATTTCTGAAGTAAAATAGACAAGACATTAAAGATTATCCGTAGTTAAACCAGAACCATTAATTGAATTAAACAGTAATGGAATAACACAAAACGGGAATGAGAACAGTAAAGGACATGAAATGTAAATTCAATTATTCTTGTAGGGGCAAAATTGGCATTTTCTTCCAAACTTCCCAAAAACTGCCATAAAAGAGAGTTGCCGTCGGAGGAGATCGCCGGAGAAGATGACTTTGCCCGAAGGAGATGAGGTGCAGACACCTAGGCTGGAGCGGATTCCGCTAATCTGGACAATGGAGAGATGGGTGCCCCATCGTCCTAGACTAGCCTGGGCCAGTGGATGCTTGTCTGAAGAGGAAAAAATGATGCCTTTTTTGGGCGTCAGATGAACAGAGCTGGCTCATGCCTGGCCGTCATTTGATGAGAGATGGGGAGAAAGGGACGGCTCTGGAGAGATGGGTGCCAGGCCGGTGAAGATGGACGACTGGAAGCAGAGGAGAAACGGAAAAAAAACGACACTTGGGAGTGTGGTTGGTGGAAAAAAAATTCAATGGGAGTAGAGGAGCGGTGAAGGTTGGAAAATGATGGAGAAGATGGGTTTGGTGTGTTATGCGGTGTGCTTGGCTGGTGCAGTGTGTAGAGGAGAACAAGAGAGATGGGGGTTGTGTAGTGAATGGAGGAGAGTAGCGGTGAAGAAGAGGGAAATCGGGTGTTAGTCTAGGGGCAGGCTGGGAACACGACGCCTTTGGTTTGGGCGTGTGACCAGTGGAAGGGAAGATTGCGTGGAGCAGAGTAGCGGTGATGGTTGCAATCAAGGGTGGAGTGACCAGTAGAAAGAGGAAGTGGTGTGGTGGATGATGCGATGATGGGCTGTAGTCTGATGCAAAGGCCGTGCTGGGTTGTGAACATGAAATAGAGAAGGCAAAGAGGAAGAGGAGGAAGGGGGCTGACGCGGTGAATTGGCAGAGCAAGAGAGGGAGAGTGAAAGAGAAGAACGAGAGAGAGATGGAAGGTGTGATGGAAACAAGAGCTGGGATCGACCCAAAACCCAAATCGGATTTTTCCTCAAAATCCACTCTTTCCATGCATTTTCTTCTTCTCTAAGTCGCCTTCTTCGTTTCACGTAAAATCTAGAAAACTGAAAAATTTTGGTTTTTACCCATTGAGTCTTTTTTTTTATTCTTCATATATCCCAGTTTTGTCTTTTCCTAGTTTTATCTTATTTTTATCCCCGTTTTACTTTATCTTTGTTCTGTGTTGTTCTCGGATTATTCTAAGAATTAATTAATCCAATCCTGTTTGATTAAAGCCTAACAGAATCAATGGTTTAGCTTTAACTAGCAGGAACAGTGGAATCTTTGATCTTTTCCATCTCAGATTTCCAATCAATTTATAGATCTTCATCTTAGCATAATTCCTAGCTGATCTAGTCTTGATCCTCAATCTATCATCCAAAAATTTGATCTATGACGTTCAAATCTCCCATTCTTTCTTTATCCAGCCGTTGAATTCTTAATTAGAGATATGAGTGAGAGACTGATGAAGGTTGATCGACTCTGATCTAAACAGATTTGAAGAAATTTGCCATGATCAAGCTAGGGAAATAGTTTTTAATTGTTAGTTCATTTAATTTTTTGGCTTTTTCGTTCAAAATTTTGTACTCTTCATTAAATTAATAGATTTGACTTGTAAGTTCATTTTTATTTAATTTCTGTTATTATTTAATTTTATTTTTGGCTAATTAAATTTTATTTAAACTATATTTTCTAAGTCGAATTCCTGTGGGATCGATCTGTACTTGCATAAGCTATACTATAATAGTTTGTGCACTTGCTAAAAACAATCAAAAGTAGGATTGCACCAATGATTGACATTGAGCTCATACTTTTTTACGTTAGTAAAAGATAAGTTAACGAAACATTTGCATGAGGAGATTCCACGGTCTATACTATTTGCAGATGATATAGTTTTAATTGATGAGATAAGGGAGGGCATAAATACAAAGCTAGAGTTATGAACAGAAGCATTAGAACCTAAAGGATTTAAAACTGAACTAAATAGAGCATATGGAATGCAATTTTAGCGAGGAGTGGGAGTTGAGCACCGGTAAAGATTGATGACCAATAAGTCCCTGTAAAAGACCACTCTCGGTACTTAGGATCGATGATTTATGAGAGTGGAGAGATTAAGAGGAAGGTTACCTAGAGAATCCAAGCGGGTTGGAATAAATAGAGATGCGCATCTAGAGTTTTGTGTGATCGGTGGGTGCCACTCAAAGGAAAATTCTATAGAATGGCTATAAGGCTGGGCATGCTTAATGGATCAAAGTGTTGGGCAGCTAAGGAACATCATGTTCATAGAATGAGTACAGTGGAAATGGGGATGCTGAGATGGATGAGTGGCAAGACAAGAAAGCATAGAATTAGGAATGAAAACATTAGAGGAAATTTAGGAGTACCACAAATAGGTAATAAGATGAGGGAGATTAGACTTGGATGGTTTGGACATATCCAACGAAGATCGAGGCATCGGTTAGAAGGAATGAGGCAATGCAAGTAGAAGGTTCTAAAAGGTCAAGGGAAAGGCCTAAAAGAACGTAGATAGAAGTGGTGAGAAAAGATTTAAAAACTTTGGAACTAAATGAAGTCATGGTACTTAATAGAGGGGAATGGAGGAACAAGATTCATGTGGCCGACCCTTAATTGGGTTAAGGTCTTGATGATGATGATGATGATACATTTGGATAGGATTTGGTCAATTGACTTTATCCTAAAAAAAAGAGTCTAGAATGTCAAAAAATAGAGGGAAAATGCATTAACTTTTTGTGTAAAAGTGGAATCCCAATTGATTATGTGGCCTGAGTTGATACCAGGGTCTTATCAGTCAACTCTCACTTGTATCAGCTCCATACATCAGATAGCTTGAAGTCACCTGATGACTTCGATAAGACTGATACACTTATGTGTGTTGTGGGCAGTGGCGGTTTGTTTCTCAACCATATTGATCACCGATCATCAACTATATAACTGGAAGTTACTCAAGCATGCAGATATATATGACATTTACAGAAAGAAAATACACAAATTCTCCTCCCTGTGGCTGTCAGTATAAATTTCTAACCATTCTGCTGTTAATTACATCTCTTGTATTCAAAGGGACCTCTGAATTATGTGGCAAACTTGTTCAGTCTCAATTAGGGCAAAAATTTGGCTGTCATGAAAACTATGAAGGGGCAATAGTTGTTGGAAGCTTCTACTTTTTATCTGTTGACCTGGTGTACTGTTCTGTACTTGAACCAATTCAGCTCACCTGAAGCCGGTGAGGGAAAAATGTTGGAAGGTTGTCGATTGTTGTTGGCTGAAGTTGAAATTGGCATCAGAAACATTGTTGCTTTGAGTCTGGTTGTGGTAGGGATCAGTAGTTAGAAAACTGGAATTGGCGTCTCCAGACATCACTTGTAGATGAGACACTCTTTCTGTTACATTTCTTGCAGTTTGGTAAGTTCGTAAGCAGAGAAGTTACCAGTTAGAAGTTTCTTACAGAAGACTGCAGAGACTGTTTTTCCATATTCCAATTGCTGCCAGATTTCTGGAAGTTTTGTGTGTTCAGATTAGCCTCTCTAGTGGCAGGATTTTAAGCTATCTGAGAAGTGCATAGCTCACTTTAATGTTTCCATTATTGTACAGTATTGAGCATGGGGCGGATTGGCAAACTTACATAATTCGATTTGTGCAATTATGCCAGAATGTTCCATACGTGTATCCAGACAATTCCATAATTATATGAAATAGTATGGCATTTTCACCTAAACTGGATATATAAGCCTTTGCCAATGGGGCCTTCTTACACGATGTACTATTAAGATATTTGCACTGATATTGACAAATCACTTGGTTAACTATTCTATATTGTTAATTTGTTGCAATAAAGTATGTGATATAATTAAGATTGTTTTGATTATAACAACAATAACATATGATATGGTGCGTGTTGAACATGAAAATATGAGCAGCTGGAAGTCCTGCTGGGGTCCGCCGTATTAATGATTAAACCACGAATATCTTGGGCCTTTGTTATATTAAATCTTCCTTGTTGAAGTATTCCAAGTCTTTCACTTGTGGAGGCTTTGCTTTTGTTATGGAAAGGCCCCCTTTCACTGGTGGAGGCCTTGCTGATGAATAGAGGCATTGGTCTTTCTATTGACTATTGTTACATGGTATTTTACTTGTGGAGTTTTTTTTTCCTTCCATCCTGTTCTGAGACACCCAATGACTAGGGACAAGGCTATCCCTGTGCCAAACTATGAATTAAAATTTTCAACTGAGATTTGCCATGACTTGTTCTTGAAAATGGGAAGTAAAAACTAGAAAAGTATCAGATACATAGATATAACATCCTAAAACAAATTCGCAGGAAGGTCCTTCCAAACAAACCCAAGATGTTGTCTAAAGAAACAAGCTCAGATATCAAATAAATACGTAAAAGGTACTACCCATTTATGTGCTACAGAAGAATAAATACGGAACTGCCGAGGAATTCATCTAACTCAGAAGCTGGTAACAGTTGCAGCATATGACACAACCAGGAGAACCAAGAACAACAGAGATGGTGATGAAGTGGTGCTTCCATTTTGTGTATCTCCACCTGTTGATGTTGGAGGAGTTGGTCCTGCTGCTTCTGGAGACTTTGCTGGAGAAGTTCCTGGCTTGCCTGCAGCAGTCACAAACAAAGATCTTAGTAAGCACTACTGGATAGTTAATTAATAAATCAGCAACGTTATAGCTTAGACTTGATTCTCTCTGTTGGAAACATAGGAGAAACAATGCGCGAAGTTACATCTTAGATTTAGTTCTTTCTGCTGGAGACATTGGAGATGCAATCTCCATGGCTGCTATTTTCTGTTGAAGCAACCAATCTTGCAAATGCAATAAAATTATGTGTAAGGATAAAGAGGACTTTAAATATGACTTACCATTGCATAGGCTGACTGGTGGAGTCTGCACATTGCATGCACCCGGAAGAGCTAGAGCCCGAGTCTGGTTAATGTTGATCCCCATTGAGGAGGCTCCACCATTAAGGACTAAGCACAGACACTGTGGTTGAGATCTAACAACAGTGGCGAGCTGCGAGCAGCACGAAGTTGAAGGACTAGATGAGTTTCCTGTAATGTAGTTCAGGCATGGGGAAAGGCTGACGATCGCGGTCGTGCAACTCGATGACTGAGCCGTTGCACCTGCCCAGAGTGTAGACACAAGGACCAGGGCTAGACCCATCTCCATTGCTCTCGAAGCCATTTGATCCTGGTGGGCCTTGTAGTCCAAGAAACTAACACAAGCAAGGATTGGAGAGCTTTGATCAGATATCAATATGCTCTTCAATTAAGTATATCCTGGTACTGATTTGGGAGAGTGAAAAGAGATGGGGGATGTATATATAGAGCAGCTGCCAATGAATTTGGCTTTCCCGATAGCCTACCTTCTCCTACTCTGAAAAGGGCTCTTGGTCAGCCAAATAGTTTTCAATGTAAGACTTGAACTTTTCAAGTAGGATCACAGGAACGTGTCAACTGGGTACATTTTTCATCAAGCTATCAAAACGTGGTGATGATGTAGCATTGGACTTGTCCATTAACGCGTGGTGACTGTGTAGAAGGAACAGAAAAGTAAAGAAATTCGTGAAGAAGGTTTGCTTCCTACCTCCTGCAGTGGGTGAATTGTCAAATGGGCATGGATGTTACAATGTGTCTCTTTTTCCTTGGTGGCTTTTGTAGAAGGCAAGAGCTACTTCTCTACGGAAAATCACGTTGCTTCTCAAACAACAATGGGTAGAGCTACCATTCAAAAAATAATAACAACGGGTAGGATCAGCCAGTGGATGAGATTTTTGAGGCATGGCCGATCTATCGATGGATCAGAAGATGGCTAGAAGATGAATGACTGTACTTCCTGACATTTTCATGGCCGACTATTCTTATGAAAACTCATTCAATTCATGTGTTGATTGACAGAAGATGAGTTGTATTTTAAGATTGATTTTGACTACCTTAGTTTCCAGAAGCTGGAAGCCGTGATGAAATGTCCGAGCATGGGGCCCTGAAACATAGATTTGTTTACAATTCTAAGGTTAACTCCTTTGTCATTATTGAAGACAAAACATCAATTTGCATGCTAATATCTACCTGAGTTACGATGTATCATGATCTTTGGTATAATGTAGAACTTCTACATATTGATTGGAGCTCCTTTCCCACCTCAAAATTTTAATCACTAAATTAGAAGTAAGAAGCTCATGAGCGACCATGAGAAGTAGACACTGCCCCTAGAACATTTTTTTCAAAGTTCTATGCTGTCGGCCCACGGAAATTAGGTAACCCGTGAGAGATAAATGCATTTGGATGATCCTAACCACTTATCTTGAGTCTTAGAAAAAATAAATAAAAATGGATGGTGTTAAAAATTTATCAAAAAATTATAAGCTAGAAGCTTCCAACGAGAATGAGGGTTGATCTTTAGCCAATCTAAGCAATTACAAATACGATGAAAAAGAGGCTTCTACTTCTTTGAAGACTTGTGAGGGTCTGCTCATATTGGGATCCAATGAATTAAAAACTGCTCATGGGATGTCATCTTGTATTCAGGCAGCCGCCTTGGAAAATTATAATCCCCTTGACTTTTTATGGGACCAATAAAGTTATTATTTATGGGTTCACATCTTCTATTCTGGCAGCCACCTTAGAAAATTATAATCCATTTAATTACGTACAGTCCTGGTAACCTCGTCATGGTTCAAAAGAAGAACTGAAAAAATAAAAAACAAAAAATTTAATCCTAAAGTAGCGTCTTTTATGGAACCAATAAAGTTATTATTTATGGGTTCACATCATATATTAGAGACGAAGACTAGAGATATTTAACTATGAAAAAAGAAGTGGTTAGAATCATCTGATGGTCATACCTTAATTAAGTATGCTAAATATGATGTTTAAGCTGAACATGATGAATGGCTCAAATCTATAGAGAGAAAAAGAAAAAGAAAAAAAACCCCGAAAAGCTAGTTTAAAAGGGGCAGCTTTGATGCACAAAGCTTAAGCTTATGTGGGGTTTAGGGAAGGGGCGGACCACAAGGGCTTATGGTATGCAGCCTTATCTTGCATTTTTGCAAGAGGCTGATTCCACGCCTGAAACCTGTGACCTCAAGGTCACATGACGACAACTTTTACCCAAAAAGCTAGCTTCTTATTTCAAATGCTAGTTTAGGCGTCTAAAATTATCAGGACTCTTTTAAACGCATACACACATACTTGTCAACAAGAGATGCATACTTTTTTCTACGTTCACACTGAGTTACTCCACATTTTTAGACTCCTAAAACTAATTAGACTAGTCTAAATTGAAAATTAGAGACCATTATCAAATTTGCTCATGTCTGCATCATTCCTGCTAAGACTGGTCTAAACCTGTTATGTCTACCAAGATTAGGTATTAAGTCTGAGAAAGCAAAATAATTTAGTGATAAATATTCAAGTCTCATGCAATTACATTAAGTTCATTCTTAAAATTAATATAAGAAAAATCATATGAAAAGGCATAGAAGGGGAGCCTTGGCGCAATGGTAAAAGTTGTCGTTGTGTAACTTTGAGGTCACGGGTTCAAGGCATGGAAACAACCTCTTACAAAAAATGCAAGGTAAAACTGTGTACTTTAGGCCTATGCAGTCAGCCCCTTCCCTGAATCCCACATAGGCAGGAGCTTCATGCACGGAGATGCCCTTTATATTGAAAAGGCCCAGACTTGAGACTGTTTTTCAAATACAGTGTAAGCCCTTAAGAAGTTAGACGGTGTCTGTTTCTTGCCAGCATGTCATGCTTCGTGGTGTTTGATTTAATGTGCTGATGAGGTAATCCAAGTGTAGATCCAAACAAATATGCAGAAATAAAGGACTAATTTTGTGTGGCAGTCTTATGTAAAGTGGGAGAAAAATAGTAAAAAAATAATTATCATGGAGAGTATGCCCTTTTTGTACAAGGAACTGCAGAAAGTGTCAGGAGGTCACCTTCTGACTGCATTTCCTCCCATTCCTGCTTTTCTTTTCATCATGTATTGGTTATAAGCAAGATTTAGGTGCTCAAAGCTCTACTTAGACCAGGTAGTATTACATCAGACATTCCCCACTCTCCAGGGTATCATGGTTTTGTTACCACTGCTCTTGGACTTTCTGAGGCATCCATTGTAGACCCTGAAAGGTACTGGTAGAAGTCATCAATGAAAAAATCTTTTGAGATGCTCATCTTTGGGTGGGTTGGGGAAGGGGAGCCTTGGCACAACGGTAGAGTTGTCGTCATGTGACCTTGAGGTCATGGGTTCAAGGTGTGGAAACAGCCTCTTACGAAATGCAAGGTAAGGCTGCGTACTATTGACCCTTGTAGTCCACCTCTTCCTCAGACCTCATATACGCAGGAAGTTCGTGCACCGGAGCTGCCCTTTTTATCTTTGCGTGGGTTGGGGGCTACTGAATTGTGTCGATTACCAAACTGCTGCTGCACACATGTAGTCTTAGTGGAGGTTGTAGATTTTTATTTTTGCACACAAACACGCCATATAAAAGCATAACTAATTATATGTTATTTCAATTTTTTATCAGGTTCTTGAGGTTGGTGCTGATCATAATGCTATAGAAAGAACAGAGGGAGGAACCATGATGCCATCCTACACTGCCAATCCATCAAGGCTAATAACAACAATGCAGACGTATTCTTCACTTGGAATCATCTGCCACCATCATAGGCTGGTATATATTGGACCTCCTAAGGTTAATATCAGAATTCGTGCACCAACCATAACCTGGAAATACATGCTTTATATTTACCTGCACTTGTTATTAATGAAGGTACTAATTTCTGTAAATCACATTTCATCCTATTTGTGATATCAGAATGATTCTCTGCCAAGCTTTGACCTACACCAACCTGCATGATGCAGTCAAGCACATAACATTACTGGTTTACATGTTAATCTTTACTGGCCATGCTCCATGGCTTCACATGGATACAAATAAAACCCATCCCTCTGACTAGCAACCATGATTTGATTAGATAATTGGATTTTTTGAAGAAGGTATCAAGCGAGATTTTGATTTGATTAGACAATGTGTGGTTGGTAAACCAGGATCGATTTTTTAGCAAGGGAAAGAATGTTAGTCCCTCAACTCATCAACCATTGTATATGTTAAATGTGTCTCCAATCTGGTTCAGACTCAGTTAACATTTGCCTAACCATGGGTTTCACAAAGAAAATGCCAGCCACCTCGCTTTATAGGCATAACTGTATGGATTAGGACTGTGAAAGCATCATCATGTTGGGTGCAATATGATAAACAGTAGCGTTGGAAATGGTACTCCCATTTTTATGCTCATTGAGTGTTGGGTGATTGAGTTGGGCTTCAAAATGATATTACACATTTTTTAAATGAGAAATGCTATCGAGACTGAGCTTCTAGGACGGAGTCCGTGACTCCCCTACCAAAACTTTACCTTTGAATCATCTGACCCATTTATCTTCTTCACCCTCCGCTAGGTAACTATATACAGAAGATAATGTCTATTGGTTGTTTATAGCTACTAGTTTTCTCAAACTTCCTCAATAAGAAACCCCAAAGGATCATAATTAAAATACTTTTCAGCTCAGAAAACTATAGCTACAAGCATCAAATGAATATGAACAAATGGTATGAAGGAAGGTTCTCTGCGTAGTTCTATGTTCATATATAACTTCATATGCCTAGAACGGATTATTAGCTGTTGGGTGGCTGCTTGTTTTTGCCTATTTAATCTTGTCCGTTTCTCTGAATGGCGTAAATTGAAGAGGGTGAAGAAGATGAATAGATCAGATCATCTACAGACAAGATCTAGAAGGAGAGGTTACAGTGTCAGTCATAAAACTCAGTCTCTATAGCATTCTCCTCATAAAATTTTAAGTGATCGCCCAGGGTGAGATGGCACTTTGTCTACTGTCTATCGTTGGCCCTTTTTGTTCTTCTGAACTTTCTAATAGACCAGTGGGATCATAAAATGAAAAGTTTTTCTGGGCATCATTTATGTAAGATGTGAACAGCATATAAGCCCATTGGATCACCAGAAGTCCGGAGCCATGCAATAATACTGACCCAACTTTAAACCAAACGAATCATCTTGTAACTGGCCTAACTGAAAAACAAGTTACAAGCTCCCAATTTCTGAGCCGGGCATGGTCTTGATGTTTCAAGCACAACAGCAAGAAGAAAGCAGCATTTTATGGAAAAAGAAACAAACTAAGCACAAACACAAACAAGAGTAAGATCTTCAGAAAGGTGACAGAGATATTTCATAGCTTCTATATGTTTATATTTAATTTATTTTTTAATATAGTATGGTGGGTAACAATATCATCAAAGAGAAGGTGGAGGGCCAATTTCTTCATAAAAAGCAGCAACAGATAATGTGGATATCACCACCAGCATGGCACTGCCCACCCCTGTATCCCATTGAAATGCATTGTCTGCTGCAAGAATCACCATTGAAGCAATATTCTCCAATGCATACCCCCTTCGTTTTCACTTCTCCATTTGCATATACCCTTCCCTCTGCATGCACTTTTCACAATAAAAAAACAAAACTCAGTCTCAAATATAAGGAAGAGAGAGAGAGAGAGAGAGAGAGAGAGAGAGAACCTAAAGCACATGAAATGACGAGAACCATCAGTACAGCAGCCAAGAGAACTTGGTTAGTGAAACGAAAGGAGGCCATGGTTTCAGCAGGATGGCAAAAACAGCTTGAATTGGTTTGAGTGAAAAGGGTGAAAATGGGGAGGCTTTTTATAGCTGAAATCTTGGAGTAAGCGCGCTGGCCACCGATTTTTACTGCTATCTTCACTAGATTTGATTCATTTTCTATTAATTTTCCAACGCCTAAGTTGGCTAGCCAAGTAATCACACTAAAGATTTTACGAGATATTTGCGGTACTGGTAAGTATATATGCTTATGAGGAGAGAGGCACATAAATCATATTTTTCCATGCAAGGTAAATTTCTTATGGCAGATCTAAGCCACGCATAATATTAGGAATGACATAAATAGGTTATAGCTCAAATTTCATGCCCAACGAATGACTGTAGCATGCATTTTTAGTAAAAAATTATGTTTATTTTATTTTTGTTAATTTTTCAAAGGCCGAAAACAAGCAGTTAGGATCATTCAAACAGACCGATTTCTTGTGGGTTACCTATTTTTGTAATTCTGACGATGATGAACCGCTTAGATCTACTAAAAAAGTTCTACTTAGCATGAAAAAGTGAGCTCGCGTTCCTCTTCTCTTAAGCATGTACATGTTCCTCTCCTATAATTTGAATGATTTAGATCTTTTAAAATGTAGGATTATGATTTGAATAGTTTTAGAAAATCCAACCATTCAAATTATAGGCCATGTAGTCATGTAAAAACACAACCATAAAAAATATGTTAATTATGTACATTGAGATTAATAGTTTCACCATTTGTAAGGTTAATACTAGTAGAAAATTAACCATTAACAGATCAAAAAACTTGGATCACCCATTCAAGGTGAGACCAACCTTGGAATAGAATATCTCCAAAACTTGGTAATAATGCCCAATATAACAAGGAAACTCAACTTCCTTTTATGATATTCGTCCCCTTTCAAAGCCCTTCACAACATCACAAAAATATTGGTAAAAATGGATATTATCTGGTCATTTATCCGATATATTTCATTGGAGATTATTTAAAGAGAAATGCTAAGCCAAAGGTCCTAAAATTACCTTAGTCAAAAGTGCGCAATATTTGGCATTAGGGGCCTCAATTTTGAGTGATCCAACCTGTTTATCTCATTGTGGTGGGTTAGACTCTTGAAGCTAGTTAGACTAGTTGACATTGAAAATTAGAGACTGTTATCAAGTAGAGTCTCAGTATCTAAAGAAAAAAGGAAGGTGAACACCAATCTTTTCATGCAAACTAAAGCTTTCGTTTATATATCTAAGTAAAAAGGGCAGCCCTGGTGCACAAAGTTCCAGCCTATGTGAGGTCTAGGGAAGAGACAGATCACAAGGGTCTATATTACGCAGTCTTACTTTATATTTTTACAAGAGGCTGTTTCCACGCCTTGAACCCATGACCTCAAGGTTATATGACGAAAACTTTACTGTTGCCCTCCCCTTCATGGCATAGATAAACCAGAACTCAAATTAACCATTGCATGGTTGTAGCCTACATTTTGGTAAGAAAAATTATGATCATCCATTTTATTTTTATTTTTTTCATAGATCCAAAACATGCAGTCAAGATCATATAAGCACATGATTTCTCATGGATTACTTATTTTTAGCATTCTAAAAACTGTGAACTGCTTAGATCTACAAAAAAGTTTTATTATGCATGGACAAAGTGGCGTGTACATTTTCCTCTCGTCTAGAATGTGTTCTCTTGGCTAGAGCATCTACTCCTACTGAAACTCCATCAAGTACGCTAGTCTAAATTAAGATAATTTTTGGTTTGTTAATAGTTCTTGAGATGGAGTGAGAAGACTTAACATGAAATGAGATGGGTCGTGTTATTGTTGGTGGTGTTTGAGATGAGATGAAGTAATATCTCTTACAAAGTGTTAGTGGTGCTTATTAAGAGTATCTAATGTGATATAAGATGACATGGACCATATCACTTTTAGTGGTGCTTGAGTTGAGATGAGATAGAATACTATGTTAGTGGTACTTGAGATGAGCTGAGATGAAAATTATCTCATCTTAACTCATAGTTAAGTTGAATTTGCACTCATCTCACTACCACTCATGCCAAATTTGGTCATTTCAAGCTGAAGATGATTTCAATGATTGTAATGATTTTCATGATTTTAATGAAAATCATCTTCAGCTTTTAAAACTATGGCAACCCCAACATGACATGAATCGAAATCTAAAATTCGCTCAAGCTAGGGCGTTCCCCATAAGCGACGCGTTGCATCGGATCCCGGATGCGGTGAAAAATAGGCAAGGGTTGCTAGGGCGTTCTCCCAGAAGCGACGCGCTACATCGGATCCCGGGTGTAGTGAAAAATGGGCAAGGGCTGCTAGAGCGTCCCCTCGAAGCGACGCGCCGCATCGAACCCGTGCGGTGAAAAGTGGACATGGGTTCATACCATGGAGGTCGAGAAAGGCGATAGTAAATAGGGAATCTCCAAATCATAAGATTCGCATCGCTACATGGAATATAGGGACATTGATAGGTAAGAGTTTGGAGTTAGTAGACACGATAAAACGTAGGAGAGTCAACATTGCTTGTATCCAAGAAACCAAGTGGAAAGGGGCTAAAGCTAGAGAAATAGATGGGTATAAATTATGGTAGTGCGTAGGGAAAGGAAAATAATAGAAATGGCGTAGGAATAATAGTGGATAAGGAATTAAAGGATAAAGTTGTGGACGTTAAAAGAATCAGTGATAGAATAATAATAATAAAAATGATTCTAGGAGAGTATTATAAATATTATAAGTGCATATGCACCACAAGTAGGGCTACAAGATATAATTAAGAGACGAGTTTTTGGGAAGATATGGAGGGAGTCATGCAAGAAATTCCCAACACCGAGGGAATATTTATAGGAGCAGGACTTAAATGGCCATGTAGGAAAAGATAAGGAAGGATATGATAGAATACACGGAGGGTATGGTATAGGTGAACGAAACGAGATGGGGAGAATATCCTCGATTTTGCTTTGTCATATAACCTATCCATTGCAAATACACTCTTTAAGAAGAGGGATGAACACTTAATAACCTTTAAAAGTGCACTTCATAAAAGCCAAATAGACTTTTTCTACTTAGGAATAATGAACGATCTATATGTAAGGATTGTAAGGTGATACCCGGTGAGAGTTTAACCTCACAACATAGGTTAATGGTTATGGATATTCATATCAAAAGATGGAGTAAAAGAACCGAACTTAATACACATCCAAAAACTAAGTGGTGGAACTTAAAAGGAGAGAAAATAACCTCATTCAAAAATAAGTTGATGGTAGAAGGAAATTGGAATTATGAAGCAGTAAATACCATGTGGACTAATATGGTGAGTCCATTAAGAAAGTGGCAAAAGATGTCTTAGGAGTATCTAAAGGTAAAAGGCTATTAACAAAGGAAACATGGTGGTGGAATGAAAGCAGTGCAAAAAGCTATTAAAGAAAAACGAATGCATTTTAAAGCATGAGAAGATTAGAAATAATGAAAACTATGAACAATATAAGAATGCTAAAAACGTTGCTAAGAGAATAGTAAGTGAGGCTAAACTTAAAGCATATGATGAGCTCTATAATAGACTGTAGGAACAAGAGAAGGTGAGAAAGATGTGTTTAAACTTGCAAAGGTAAGAGAACAGAAGAGTAAGGACTTAGAGCATGTTAGGTGCATTAGAAGCGATGATCAAAGGGTATTAGTCAAAGACGCGAGATCAAACAAAGGTGGGAAATCTACTTCCAAAAATTGCTAAATGACAATGGCCACGAGAATAGAGGAATTGAAAATACTATAAATCTAAATAACACCTTGGATATTATAGATATGAACGTAGATTAAAATGCTTGAAGTAAAAGAGGCCTTGAGAAAGATGAAATCGGGAAAGGCCATGGGGCTCGATGGTATACCAATAGAGGTTTGGAAGCATATGGGAGATATTGGGGTAGTTTGGTTGACCAAGTTGTTTAACAAGATTATAAAATCAAAGAAAATGCGATGAGTGGAGGAAAAGCTCTATTGTACCAATCTATAAGAATAAAGGAGACATTCGTAGAGCCGCACTAATTATCGAGGGATCAAACTTATGAGCCACACCATGAAACTTTTTGAAAGAGTCATTGAGAAGAGGCCACGACATGAAACAAGTGTATCGGAGAATCGAGTTTGGTTTCATGCACAGGAGGTCTACCATGGAAGCTATTTTCTTACTAAGACAATTAGTAGAGAAATATAGGGAGAGGAGAAAAGACCTACACATGGTCTTTATTGACTTAGAGAAGGCTTATGATAGAGTCCCTAGAGAGTTAATATGGAGGGTGTTAGGTGTTAAAGGGGTTTCTCGGGGTATATAGACATAATTAAAGATATGTATGAGGGAGCAAGAACAAATGTTAAGACCACTGAGTGGCGTATTGGTGATTTTCCACATCCTTGGCTCTGGATTGCACCAAGGATAGGCATTAAGTCCATACCTTTTCAGATTAGTTATGGATGAGTTAACAAAACATTTGCATGAGGAGATTCCCTGGGTGCATGCTATTTGCGAACGATATAGTCCTACTTGATGAGACAAGGGAGGGTGTCAACATAAAGCTGTAGCTATGGAGAGAAGCAAGAGAATCGAAAGGATTTAAAATTAAGCTAACTAAGCAGAATATATGGAATGTAATTTTAGCAAGGAGAGTAGGAGCACCAAATCAAGATTGATAACCAAGTGGTCCCCATGAGAGACCACTGATACTAGGATCATTGATCCATGAGAGTGGAGAGAGATTGAGAGGGAGGTTACCCGAGAGAATCCGGTTGGAACAAATGGAGATGTGCATCGGGGGTTTTATGTGATCGGCGGGTGCCACTCAAACTAAAGGAAAATTCTATAGGATGGCTATAAGGCCGGCCATGCTCTATGGATCGAGTGTTGGGCGATTAAGGAACATCATACTCATAGGGGGTGAGTGTTGCAGAAATGAGGATGTTGAGATGGATGAGTGGTAAGACAAGAAAGGATAGAATTAGAAATGAAAATATTAGAAGAAATTTAGTGATAGCACCAATAGGTAACAAGATGAGGGAGATTAGACTTAGATGGTTTGGACATGTTCAAAGGAGGCCAACAACGGCACCAGTTAGAAGGAGTGAGGCAATACAAGTTGAAGGTTCTAAAAGGGCAAGGGGAAGGCCCAAAAGAACGTGGATAGAAGTGGTGAGGAAAGATTTAAAAACTTTGGGACTAAATGAAGCCATGGTATTTAATAGAGTGGAATGGAGGAATAAGATTCATGTGGCCGACCCCTAATTGGGATAAGGTCTTGATGATGATGATGATGATGATGATCTCATCTCACGTTAGCTCATTTCATGTCAACAATTTCTAACACGATGTTATAAGGGGTTAGAAGTGCTTGAGGTGAAATGAGATGGTGCAATGTGAGATAATATGGACCAAATCACTAATAGTGGTGCTTGAGATGAGATGAAATAGTATCTTCTCGTCTCACCGTTAGTGGTGATTGCAACAAGTTGATATGAAGATTATCTCATCTTAACCTACAAGTAATTGAAATTTTCAGTAATTTAACTGAATCTCATGCCAAATATTATCATCTCAAGGCAGGTTAAGTCATGTCAAGCTAGATCCAATATCATCTCATCTCACATCAGTTCATTTCATCTGAAGAACCACTAACACCACGTTAAGAATTTTGGAAGGAAATGAATCAAATAACCCAAAGTTAACTGCTCTATATAATGCGTTCGTCCTCAAAACTTTATCATCTATTCTCTACTAGCAAAAGTAGTCTCACGTCGAAGAAGAAAAGAAGTAGCGGGAGAGGATGAATGAGTCAACTCGTTCTGTAAGGGTGAAAAGGGCAGCCTCGGTGTACCAAGCTCCCGCCTATATGGGGTCAGGGAAAGAGGCGGACCACAAGGACCTAAAGTGCAAGTGAAAAGGAGACTCGTTAAAGATGTCTAATGGGCTTTTAAGCAACTTTAGGCTGGCCTGCCGTCAAGTTTGGGAGAGCCCCATTGAGTGGTACTTGTGCTGGCAACTGTAAGAATTGGATCATCACGGGAAGGAGTCTGCCAACCACACCACCTGTTGGGCTCTACACCTTGACTTTTTAAATGCAACAATTCATTGGGCAGATTTTCAGCCCCGCCACTTTAATGGGCCTTATTCGCTGAAATATGCAGCCCCCCAGCTTTAATGGCCCTTATCCACTGAAATATGAATGAAATTGAGATGCAGGGGTTGCCCGGGATTTTTTAGTCATCTAGCTGGAGGTGCTGCAGATCCAATGAATGGGTTGGATCACTCAAAAAATAAGAAGTGGTGCCTCTGAAGAAGTCTAGAGTGCCTGGTTCAGATATAAACATAAATGAAATGCTCCAAGAAATTTTTCTGTAGGCTCCCGGGAAAAGCATCTTTCTTTGGAATAGGTGAAACTTGCTCCTCTTTGCCTGGTAGAGTTGTTGTTGTCTGACTTTGAAGTCACTCGTTAAAGGTGTGAAAATAGCCTCTTACAAAAAATGCAAGACAAGGTTGCATACTATTAAGCCTTGTGGTCTGTCTTTTCCTCAGACTCCACATATGCGAGAGCTTCGTGCACTAAGGCTGCCCATCTTTTGATGTTTTTTATGCAAGAACCAGCAAATAGCTGAGGGAAAGAGCTCTCCCAACCTCTTTGGAAGAAGACTACCTTCCCTCTCACAGAGAAGAGATGGGGGGATGACCTGACCTATGGGCCCTCATGACTTAGGGATACGAAAAAATGTGTCCTTGTCACTCCTTTTGGTCACTTACAACATACTAGTTGGGCCATCCCGAATCATGTGACATGGGTATGCCATCCATTTCATGGGAGGAAGCGTCTTCCCATAGCTAACACCCTGTGGATGACCTCATACTCGAGCCCTGGGAGACCCTTGTAACATGATAAGATCCTTTGAATAATGAGCATTTAATGCTTGGGGGCCATACGAATACCTCCATGGGCTACAGAGGCCAAGCACCAGAGGTTGCCAAATGGCCCTTCTGGAAGCAGCGAGATGTGGTTCACTCCAGTACAAGTGATGGGATGCTGTCTTCCTGGCCGTCAATTGATCAAGTCTTCTGGCACGGGTAGCTACTCCGTGTTGCCTTTGTTTCACTGTCTGAGTGCACGTTCATTTTGGTGCACCAGTCGTAAGATTATTTTGCGGGAGGGGGGCAGGCATGTGTGTGTTGGGGTTGGGGGGTGGTTTGGTTACTACAGTGAAAATCTCATATTTATTCCCAATTTTGTCTCAGACATTGTCCAAATCCCATATAAATGGAAACTTGCACATTGATTTGGTGGCTCCAACTTCTGAACCTGCCCAACTGCATGGTAGGAGATCCGGTCCCCTAGATAATTCCAAGGAAATGGATAATATAAAAAATAAATTATGGTATGAACTAAACATATATAGACAGAGGGAAACCAAAATAACAAGATTTACTCAGTTTTCATGGAAACAATCTTCATTTACCACATTTTTATGTTACAAAAGAAAACCCCCGAGGCTCAAGTTCCTAGGAAAGAAACTCTCCATGAACTAAGATCAGTCATCCCTCTTTCTCACTCTCCTTTACATGACTGACTGATTTCAAACCAATCTCTTTAATTGCAGTATGTATATACAAGGGAAAGTCGCCCTACAGTTCAGGGAAACACTGCACTAGGTGTTTGGCACCCCATATTTGTGAAGAGAAGTCACATTGCCCTTGTATGAGAACTTTAAAGCTGAAACAAGACGACTGGAGTGCTAGAATGCTACTGGAAACATGATGGTTGAGCTATCTTTCTAATCCCATGCTTTGAAAACCAGGTTTACTCCCTCACCCATATAACATTCTTTCTCCTCTTACTTTCTCCTGCCGTAAAGTCCTCCAGAAGAATGGTGGCGTGGACGCATACTACCGGCTCTGCTTGTTCCATCCCATATGCCACGGCCTGCTGGCCTACCACTTCCTGTTTGTGTCCAATTTATTGGCTGAGTCCCAGCCCCATTAGATTCCTCCTCCCTGTCATTGTACTCCAAAATCAGCCTTTTAATATTCTGCTTCTCCTCAAGCTCTGCAGCCTCTTTCTGTTTCGTGCTCTGAATGAGTGAGCAATCCCGAGGAATGTACATCTGTTTCGTTTGCTGCTTGTTTCCCCTCTTTACTAACACCTTTACACAAACCTTGTTGTTTCCTCCACCACCCTCTTCATCTAATTCCTCATCCCCACTTTCACCCTCAGTTCTGCCATGATCTTTGGACCCCTCAAACACATTCATCGGTATCATCATGTTTAGATTTGGCCGGCCACGTAACTCTAGCTTCCTTGAATCCAAGCTTTCCTGCATCAGAGCTCTCAGTTCGCGATCAAAATCAGCTTCGTCCTGAGGATCTACTTCTACCACTTTTTGTCTGACTTGAACATCTTCATCTTCGTCCGAAGCAGTGGGTCCACCACCATCATCCTCATCACTGTCACATCCATCGTCATGGGTCTCTGACTTGTCTTCATACATGTCTTCCTCATCTTCATGCCCCTCCATATCAATGCTGCCACTTTCTGTATCACTGTCACTGTCTATATCTTCATGCCCTGTGCCATTCTCTTCAATCCCATTTGCTGCATGGCCAACAATCATCTGGCTCGAAGGTTTCTGGGATTCAGAATCTAGGTGCCTCTCACTGTTTGCCTTCTCAGTTGAGACAGCACGCTCATGTTCCTCAAGTTCAATTAGAGCTGCATTCACCTCCTCAATGGATGAGTACCTAGTCATATTAGGCCGTAAATCTGCAAACAGGTCCTGCATACGATCCAATTGAAAATTCATCAACTAAGTCAGAAAATAATTGGAAAACCAGCATTATCTGGAAACCAATACCTTAAATCCCACTGAATTATACAGGATAACACCAGCATGTGAAGTTGTGAGACAATAGAAGTAGATGATCAACAACTACAAAAAGTAAGGATAGAAGAAAGACAACCTAATTTAACTAAATGTTTTAAATATCAGCTGATAAATAAAATGAAGTAAATAGTTTCAAGTCAGCTGATACATGCAGATTATGTCTTGTGGTAATTCCTCAAAGGATTTGGGTCCTTGTGCTGCATAAAACTTCCCAGCCTACTAGATCATAGAATACATGAATCATATAGTGAGAGTGGAAACAAAATGCAATGTCCACTTTTTTATTTCTCTCAACCATTGAGACGGGGAACCTTGGTGCAATGGTAGAGTAGTCGTCAGGTGAACTTGAGGTCACGGATTCGAGGCATGGAAACAGCCTCTTGCAATGCAAGGTAAAGCTGCATACTATTGACCCTTTGTGCTCTGCCCCTTCCCCGGACCCTGCATATGCAGGAGCTTCATGCACTAGGCTGCCCTTTTTAACCAGTTTCAAATGGATTTTGGTTGATTTTGGCCATATGATCTAAACAGAACAGAACTAGAATTACTAAATTCAAGAAATGCTTTTCATCTCATCTTGGTTGTGAATGGATACTCTTTTGGTTTCCAGAATCCATCCCAGAAAATGATATTCATGATATATCCACACACCTTTTCCAAGAGTCCGTTAGCATAACTAAGTCATGTAATGATCCTATATTTCCATGACAAGCAACTAGCAAACAAACCCAGACTTACCAGGTTCATATCCAGATGCACAGCTTATAATCACCTCTTCCCTGGGGTGTAGGCATCATTCTAAAGAAAGATATCAGCATGGATGTTGATTAGAGCAAACAAGATAGACGATATTTTTAGCCTCTGTCATGTCCCACTGCTGCAAATCTACTGCAAAAGTTATTGTACTCACCACTTATACTTTATGGTGTTTGGTGCCCACGTTGAGGTCTCACCTTGAAGAATGGTAAGCCCATGCTTATTTTATCTATAGTATACCTTGATTATTCCATTAGCTAAACTTAGTATGGTTGTCTTATCACTTTCTGTGCCATATCACTCTCACATTGAACAAAAGAGTCGTACTCTCATAATACACACCATGAGGTCAGAAATCATAAAATAATTTGAACATATTTTGATCTTATAGTAAGTTAATTACATAGGGCAATCAAACTTAAGATGCAGACCAGAAAATAAATTCACAAGGAATGCCATAGCACAGCGCATCTGACCTATAACTTAGGTATGGCTCTCTTTTCAGCCATTGATTTCCAAGGATGGCCAAGATTAGAGGATTTTTAAGAGAGGTCTTTGGAAACTGGTTGAAAATGGAAGTTGCAAAAGATATAGCCTGAAAGTTGGGAGAAAATCTTGGAATACAATTGGATGTGATTTGTATTTAATCAGTTGAGAGAATATCTCCCTTGAAATACTCATCTTATATTGGCCATCTTTACGAATCAATGGCTGAAAACAGAGTGGCACCAAAGTTTTGTAGTATGGAAGCACCATACAGTAGCATTTCTTGTAAATTCATATCATGGATCTTGTTTTAGGCCTTTAGCGACAATCAATTATCATTTCATCATACTATATCCTATTTTTCCATAATCCTGTATTGGATCCTTTCCAAGTAGAGTCCCAGTAAGCGTACATGCTCAAGAGAGAGGAAAGTTTATGTGCCCATTTTCGCATTCAAGTTAAACTTTTTCTTGTAGATCTAAGCCGTTCATGATAATAGGAACGGCATAGATAGGCTTGAACTCAATTTTCATGCCCATTGGACGGTTGCAGCCTACATTTCTTTAGGTAAAAATTATGACCACTCATTTTTATTTATTTTTTCAAAAACCCAAAACAAGTAGTTAGGATCATCCAAATACATTGATTTCTCATGGATTACTTACCTTTGGTAATCTGAACATGATGAACCATTCAGATCTTTAAAAAATGTTTTACTATGCATAGAAAAAGTGCATACACATCTTCCTCTCCTCTAATGCATGCACTCTTACCAGCACTCTTCCAAGTAATAGAAGCTGTTGGCCAAGGAGAGTCACAAGCCACACATATATACGGAATTTTGAGAAGCCTAGTCAAGCAATATTCCCAATAATTAGAGACCGCTGGTCAAAACATAATTTAATGAAAACCTCCCCATTTCCAGTTGTCTTCGCTTCCTCAATCTTGAGTTATAATTAATTAGAGGACTTCATGTGGTTTTTGTATGTTGCTTTGTGTTAATATGAGAGTAAAGAGTTGCTGTCCTTAATCTATTCAATGAGTAGAAAGATACAACTCAAACTGTATCTGCATGGTTGCAGTGAAGTGATAAAGAAACGTCTACTAGACAGTCATCTATGTGAATCCAGCATTGCTACCACACCTTAGAATATATTTTTGACACTAAGATATCCATTTGGGTACTTTATGAGTTAGCATTACTTACCTGAATGTCAAACTCAATATCCAATGGTATTGAACCTTTGCTGAGAACGTATCTCTGGAAATATATCAAGAATCTGTCAAGCTTTCTTTTGGAAGAACCTCTGTCAAAGTAATGGCCACATGTCTGAAGGAGTGTTATAATCATTCTGATGCGGAAACAATCTTCAGGTGGGTCCAGCACATCTTGCTTTATCACATAAAAAGAAAATCGAGTCACTTGACTAGGAAATACATACTGGAAAAAGAATAAACATGTATGTAAAGAAATGGGATAAGGTCTTGATGATGATGATGATGCATGTAAAGAAATGGTCGTTACAAAACTATTGCAGATGGATACCTGAAACTTTTGCAGATACAAAAAAAGCACACATAAGAAAATATTTTCTTAGCATAAGAATAACTGTCTTATATTTTTATTCACAAAGATTTTCACTTCTTATAATCTTTCAACATAGAATGTACCCTATAGGCCTAAATTATGTATCTGACAAGAACCATATAGAGAGTTATAACAGATAACTTCAATGATAATGATACTTCTGTTGCTCAAATTATCATGCTTCAAATATGTCTTCATGGATACCCTTTTCCAAACAAAATGTCATTCTTTTCCCTTGTTAACAATGCACATGTGACGTTAAAATATAAGAACTGAGTCTTGTATATAGTATTTTAAATTTAGTTAAATCTACTTTTTAGTTCTATGTGTGTCTTGTGTCTTATCTCATGGTATGAGATGTGTATATTCAACTCATGTACTGGACTTTGGGAAATGCTGATTCATATGTCTATAATGGTGAGCCTATCGGTATCCTCTAGAAACCATAGATTTGATTACTCATTTGTAACAGCCTTCAAGCTCAATTATTAGCATATTTCCATTAAATAGACTAAAGGTGTAAATAAGGTAGAAGAAAATGGACCATCTGGGTAGCTGCCATGAGATGCCTGTCTTCTTATCATATAGCAGCAAAGAATCAAGATCAACAAGTTTTCTGTAAAAGGCATCAACAGAAAGCAGTGCTTTCAATAACAACTTTTAGGTAGTAGAAAATAAACCAATTTGGTTTAGCTGCCGCAAGATGCCTCTTTTATTATATTATCACATCAAATTCAAGATTGACAGTTTTCTCCACAATAAGTAGGATCCAAAAGCAGGTGATTTCCATTTAGCAAGTTGATGAATTGCATGACATGTATGTGCATATACATACATGTAATTTACGTATATAGATTAGTAAATACTCAGTGGCTACACAAGTCTTAATTGCATGCATGAAATGCATCTAACTAACATTCTAATGGTTGGTTTTAGCATTGCAAAACTGATGGTCCAAGACAAGATGTTTATTTCTTGACCTAAATGTATAATTACAAATTAGTATGACATGCATCAGCAGATGTGAATTGGATTAAAGACCCCGACAGTAGAAAATTGTCCCAGTAGGATCAGCTGAAACGAGTCCACTTGGGACCAACTTAGACTAGTTGACGAGTAAGGAATGCCAGTCAAATTTTGCAATCAACTCAGACAGACCCAAAACAATACAGCTGGGTGGTATCATAGCAAGTAGACTCGAGTTATTGGCAAAGAACCAGCATGGTCCATCAATTGTCAGACAGGAATTTATAAGACAAGATAATATATGAAAGATCTTATCAGTAAATACTAAAAAAGGGAACTTTTTCATACTTCTTAAGCACATATGACTGTCCTTTGACATCAAATTCCTCGTACTAATAAATAATAAATAGACATACATGGCCCAGAAAAGCTTCCAACATGAATTCAGTCTTCTTTCTTTTTGAGCTCTGGAGAAAGGATAAACATCAATTTCTCTTTCTGAAACTCAATGAGAATCCCAAGAAGACACTTCTAAGTTCTAATATTAAACCACACCAGGTATTGGCTCAATCAGTACAGTTCCATTCCCCAAGAACTTAAAGAAATAAATCAGTTTCCAAGAGATGATAAGTTGAATAAGAGGTTCAAAAAGAGTACAAAACTCAAGATTTTTGGAATACTGAAAACCTCAAATGGTGCTTTTCTATCATTAGAAGAAAAAGTAAATGATGCTTTGTCCAATTTCAAATGGTATTATTAACAGCCCCAACTGTTACTACTGAAAAGCAATTGCAATGTGGTGTTTAGAACCAAAAAATACAAGATGATTTTGTTAAAATTTATGGAACTATGTGTCTGTGTTCTGCGGTCCAAGTAATGTAGTAACAAAATTTATACAAATTGAACTATCAATTCCACAGTCAAGTTTAACAAGATAATTTACCTCTGGTGTCCCATGGCCAAAAACAATAATAAGATAAAGTGTTTCAAATATAACTGAGGAGTCAATGTGTTCATAGTTGTATAGCTCTCCCAAGAACCGCATGTGAGCTATGCGTTTTTGCTGCATCCCATAATCATTCAACTCCAATCCCACCCTAATCTCCTCCAAAACCTGAAACAAGAATAGAGGCTATTTATTGCAATGTAAAAAGGAAGTTAACTTTATAGTGATATTGCAACAAGTATAAGAAATTTGAAAAAGAAAAGTAAACAGACATTACCTTCAAACACACACTAAATAAAAAAGGGCAGCCCCGGTGCACGAAGCTCCCGCCTATGCGGGGTCCGGGGAAGGGGCAGGCCACAATGGCCTAAAGTAGGCAGCCTTACCTTGCATTTTTACAAGAGGCTGATTCCACGCCTTGAACCCGTGACCTCAAGGTCACATGACGACAACTTTTACCGTTGCGCCAAGGCTCCCCTTCTAAACACACACTAAATAGCATTTAAGAATGTATAAGATTCAAGAATTTAGAAGTTACACATATTTCATTAGAAATGAAGATAATATGGCAACGGTATTGTGATATTGCATAGAAGTAAATGTATTTCTAGAAAGGAGGAATACTTTTACATTAGTATAGTCACTACAGTGTTTTAGCTTGAGGCTGGTGATCACAACTTTGAGCTTATCTACACAATTGCAACTTCTAGAAGAAAGGAAAAGGGAAACAAACTTGGACGGTTTAAATGGGCAATTGATTCCTGGAAGCTAATAGATGGAAGCAGACATCTCACAGGCTTTGCATGCTGAAATGATCTTAAATTCCTGACAGTCTACACCATTTCTTTCTGTTAAAAATATAAAAACCACATTTCCATTGAAAAAACAAAAACCAAACAGCAATTACAGAATGAATAAGCTGGACTAAGTTTCCTCCTGCAGTTCTTGCAGCATTTATATTATGTTAGCGATGGAAATTTTTTTCTGAAACTCCGAATGTTTCTTTCTATTAGCTCCAATTCCAGAGGCTAGAAACACGACAGACATTAAGGAACTTATCATACAATATCAAGCAAGAAAGTTATTGTAATTGGTTCATAGGATGCTGCTGCATAACATATTAATAAAAGCAAACAATCCCTTATTAGGAAAAATAAATAAATGAAAAACAGAAATTGAATTCATTAGCTTCTGTTCTGGAACATAAGATTCTCCTTTGCATCTTAGGGACTTGGGTTAATGATTAGTGGTGTCTCTACAAGCAACTAATCCCTTTGAACAGAAACTTCAATCCTTGGAACCGAGTAACAACAAGTTCATATTTTTCCATTTTGTTTCAGTAACATCTTTTTCAGGGAATTGAATGTTGAAGTTCAGCTGACAATTCCATTGAATTGAATGCTGTAGCTAACTCAATTTTGGTGGTCCTTGTTTCCCATATTACAGCTACGATAGCTTCTTTTTGAAATATCACACTTTGTAAAACTCAGTAAGTTCATGTACATTTGAGGTCCCTATTCAAATTAAACTACCCAGAACAATCAGGAATATGACCCAAGATCAGTTAATTAAGCCTGCTGAAACCCATTTAAGTAGTATAGTTTTTGTGAAGCAGATGGTATGGACTTTTGGAGATGTGGATTGGACAAAGAAATAGAGAAGTTTCAATAATGAAGTCAAAATGCTTAGAGTTTGTTTCTCCATTGCTAGAAATTGAAGGCAAGGGCTTGTTTTAGACTCCTCGCATCCTGAGAAAAAAGAAAGAGAAGAGACTTCACTGTTTTGTGATTACTTATCTGAAAGTTATGATAGTCACAAGCCTATCACTAATCAGTGGCTCCTTAAAGAAGATGCCACTGTATCACCAAGACAACTGGCTTGGAGGCTAAACTGCATGGTAAGGAAAGGTAATTGAAATAGTGCTAACTTCCATGGGGCACAAAGCTCCTGCATATGCAGGGTCCGAAGATGGGGAGGACCATAAAGGGTCAATGGTACGCAGCCTTACCTTGCATTTTGCAAGAGGCTGTTTCCACGCCTTGAACCCGTGACCTCAAGGTCACACGACGACAACTCTACCGTTGCTCCAAGGCTCCTCTTCACATGTTATACAAATATAGGGGGCAGCCCCAGTGCACGAAGCTCCCACCTATGCAGGGTCCAGGGAAGGGGCGGACCACAAGGGCCTATAGTACACACTTTACCTTGTATTTTTACAAGAGGCTGTTTCCACACCTTGAACCCGTGACCTCAAAGTCACACAGACAACTTTTACCATCGCACCAAGGCTCCTCTTCACACAAGTTATACAAATATGACATCTCTAAATTCACTATACGTACACACACAGCGGCACACCATTATGATAGGTGTTACAATTAGAAACATTTCATAAAGTATACAAATCAAGCCCAAAACTGGAAATACTCACATCAGATGCAAGTTTTCTAAAGGTAGTACAGAATAAAACAAAAATGATGAATCATGTGCATAAAACAAAAGGACAACAAACCTCATCAACAACTGCCACCGCAAATTCATCGTGATAGCGACTCAGACCCCCAGTAAGTGAAGCAATCAAGTGCACTTGACTATATTTTCCCTTGTGAACCTTCATGAAGCACTTCAAGAGATACGGTTCACATTCACTCCAAGGTAATTTACGTAGTTGTCTCAGAACATGCTCGATGGAGGACTTATCCAGGTCCGAAAAAAGCAATTTTCTGATATACTGCAGGAATAATATCAAAAAAATTAATATGGCTTGGCAAAAATAAGCATAAAAGTGGAAGTCATCTATAGAAAAGATATTCATATTTTATCTACCTGATGTAATGGGGGGCGGACTTTAGAAACCCGTGCAGATCGTTCAGGTGGTTTACACAAGTAATAAGCATTTTCAACAAGAGTGCTATGGCGAGAATCCAAATTTTTTACATTATTCAGTCGCATCAGTATCTCCAACATGTTTGCCATGCGTATTGTAGTTTCAGGAGAACGATATAGGAAGCGGCCACAAGTCTCTAGAAGGTTGCAAGCAACATCTATATTGTGATGAGTGAAATCATCTAAACAGGCCTGCTTAAAAGAAAGAGGTCTGCTCAGTAGAAGAATTTGATCTCAGTTTTGCATGTTATATGTATTTAGCCTGAATAAAGATTTCCTAACTCTGGACATTAGATTTCAACAGTCATGACAGTATTTCATCAGTTGGATGTAAACAGAGTTAATGAATACTTGAGCAAATGCAATGGAGGCTGAAGGACTTAGAAGGCACCATGAAGATACTGCATAAGAACAAACATATGCTAAAGATCTAAAGAAATGAAGTTCAAGAGAAAATATTGGATTTTCTTCGGCAGCTTCAGAATCCATCATGCAGTCAATTCCTAAGAACTGCAGTAATGGTTGACGTTACTGCTAGTTGATCCTTGCTAGTCCAACTCACGTCCAACCTCTACAACAATCAAGATAAGTATGAGGCTTCTCTGCTTTAGCCAGTCATTTAAAGATGATAAATAGCATTCTCAGAAGTGTGTAGGCTCTTTGAATGGTAACTTTGAAAGTTTATATTCTGGTCTAGAATCTGGAAACTAGCTCATGTTCGTAGTTTGTTTTCTTAGTCAAACAATGGCAGGACCATGTCACGATATAATTATTATGATCTTTTCTAGTTTTATTTATCATTCATAAGGTTCACATCTTGGATCACAAAAAGATCAACACAATCCATTGCTGCTGCTTCTGCTATTGAAACCACGAATATGTTGACAATGAAAGCACAATAGATAATCATACCAGTGTAGTGAGTTGAATGCCATTAACAAAAAGGTAAAACAGCAGAGACTTAAACCATGCATTTTAGTTCTCAAGACCTTGCATTTAGTTGCCATACCCAAAAAAAATGCATGAGTACATGAGCCTGCACATTTATAACTGTAAGGACAACTCAGAGACAGTTCTACATGATTGGATCCAAGTCCATTAATATAGAAGAAGAATTTTCTGCCCCATCCATAGCATAGAAAACAGGAATAGCCAAGAAAAAGAAAATAACAAAGGAATTTCTTTTTTTTCATCAGGGGATCCTGATGCTTTTCTTTCTTCTTGAGGGTTTTCTTCAAATCAGAAAACCAAAGAAGAATAGGTGGCAAGTGGAGAAACAGTTCACAAAAGGAGGTTGATTGCAAGGCTTCCACAAAACATTTATAGAAGAGTTGTTAGGAAAAAAATCAAAGAACAAGAAGAACGAGTCCCAAGTGCTTCTTAGTGAAAAGAAACAAAGCGAGGACAGGATGTTTCTTGTGGGTTGGTCTTTTGACATAGGTTATGTTCATAATCATCTCCTGGTTTCATAAAGGATACTCCACTTTAGGAGAAGATTTATTTTTCTTTACTTTATGAAAGTTAGGTGACTGTGGGCCCCAAAACTCCCTGTGCATTGACCAAAATTTTGGATTCAAAAAGAACAATATCTATGAATTTTGGGTTTCAATCTCCTCAACCAAATTCTTTCACCATTTCTACAAATACAGTAAAGAAAAATAACCCTGATAGTGATACTGTAACGACCTGTCCAAATCAAATAGCACTGCTCAACCAGTATCCATCTTTCTCTCACACACACATATGTGCACGTGCACATGCTTTTTCACATAAAGGAAAAGGAACCAACCAGGGGCTTCTTTTTGCACATGTGGAAGTCTTTCTGCAACTCTCTCTGCAAATCTTTATTATATACAAATTCCCTAGTTTCTTTTCTACAGCTTGGTTCTTTCCCAGAAAACTTGCAAAAAATAAGTGAATCTCAATTTGGCAAATCTAGCATATGCACATTTGACCTGAACCATCTATCATAAGCCCTCAGTAGGAATGGCAAATGACCAAAAAACCATACAGATCTACAGTCTCTAACAACCCAGTTAGAGGATTTTTAAGCACTGAATATAGACCATCAGCCGACCTCATGCTCCAGTCACAGTCAGGTTCGCTAGATGTATGGTCTCTTCAAGCTTCTGTCACTTGTATCAGATTAGAAACATTCACATTGAAAAGAAAAGAAGGGAAGTGTGGTGATCCAGATTTTAAATTGCAGAAGAATTCAAGAGTAAGGAAGTTCAATTCTTCTAAACATTTAGATGAAAATTTTTCTCCCTGAAAAGCTTTTAACAGAAGATGACATGACTCAGTGGCAGAAATCTACTTTGCTAAGCAAAAGATTTCCCTGAAACCAGATCCTGAAGAAAGGAGAATTCAAACCCCTAATACATGCTAACATGTTTTCACTAGTCACATCAAAGACTCACTATCAGTCTACTGTTTGAATTACCCTCTAGCCCATCACTGGTCAGAATAAGTCATCAGCGATCACTGATCCAACTGAGAGCCAAAATGAAGACCATGAAGGATATTCTCAATGATCACCAATTTTGACATATTTGAGAAATCTCTAAAAATGTCAAACTAGCACAAACCCAAATTTGAAGAAAGAAAAGAACTATTTGATAGAACACTCACTTTTGTCAAATAACAAGAGAGAACAACATTATAGCAACCCAAGGTATTACTCAATTTCGTTGATGCACTAATCAGCTATTACATAAAAAGTTTTAAAAGCACATATTGAAAACTTAACAGTGAGATCTGTTTACATCTAAATATTGATGAACACATCTTGTTGTAAATGGAAGTAACAGACATAAATTTCCACCAAGCCATATACAACGAAGTTTCCGATCACTTTGCACATGCGGCAAACATAAGCAGTTCTGGTCTAGATATCTCTCATCTCTCTGCATGAACTATGCATAACACAATGCAGAAGAGCCTGATATTGTTGTCTTTAGAATTTTGTCAGATTAATAGGGAATAAGAAGTTAGCAGTGAATTGCAAGTGAAGAGCATCAATCTCTGTCGCACGAATTCTCAGTCAAACCCAAGGAGAGTTTCTAATGCACACCTTTTGTACAAATTAAAGAACATATTTGAATTGAGTTATAAATGTGAATACATTGGACATATTTTCTCATTTTAATTAATCGGTTTCACTTCACAAACACAATAAGATACCTCTGTACAAAGGTAAGAAAACAACATATAGCAAAAGGCTAGATGAGAATACATTAAGGCAAAAGTCTGCTAAATGTTACGAGTTGACAATAGGAACCAATTGGTTACCCACAAATAAGCAACACTAAAGCAGAGAAACAGATCAGAGTAAACACCACATATCAATTAAAATTCAACCTAAATTTTGCAGAAACATGTTCCACCAACTGGGAGAGGACAGCGCATCAACATCCTAAACAAGCTATGTGTAAGAATCCAGAGACCATAATTCAAACTCATAATGTAAACTACTTGTACACACTGCTTCAAGGCGTCTCCCCTGCCAAAGGACATTACCTTCAAACAACTAAAGATAAGACTTGCTGGTGCAATTCGGAACTTGGACAGCTCTCCAATAAATCGTATGTTCCTGATCTTTGTCTCGATGTTCATTTGATCCTGATCATGATCCAAACAAAAGAATGAAGAGAAAAGAGAAATATATGGGAAAGATTTAGATAAGGGATTTGATACATAAGAAACAAAAATCAGTTCTAAAAAGTTCTAACAGTCAAACACCTAGCTTTCTCAATCAGACGAACCTTTTTATTTATCAAAAAGTTGAACTCTTCCTCCAACATCTGCAGAAGCATAGAAGACACATCCTTCATACATGTTGACAGTGTTGCTACCATGCGAGAATAGTATGGGAGCAACTCCAAAGAAGTTCTAGGGACATTAAACAAAGCCCGCACAAGCTTCTTTCTATTGGATTTTGAGTTCAAGTAACAGAACTCTACCTGTTCAAAGTCAAACTTCTTCAGTTAGAAATTCATGATTTAATAGAAACGGAATCAGAAAGTAGCACAGGAAACAGTAATTACTGTCAACTGGTCAATAAGGTCCCGGCTAACGCAACCAGGAAGCCTCTGTAACAGCCCATCCAAGTTTGTCCCATCAAGGCTCTTCAGCTTCTCCTTCTCAGCGTCTCCTTTTTTTTCATCTTTGTCTTTTTTCTCTTTGTCCAAGTCTTTAGACTTTTCTTTATCTTTATCCCCTTTGTCCTTCGCCTTCTCATCTGCTTTTGCTTCCTGCAATGATTCAGAATCCACTGAGACCTCCCTAGTGTCTTGCACTGCTGCCTGACCTTGGTCTGGGTCCACTGCTGATTCCTTTTGACCAAAAATCTTCAGTCAGCACACAGAAATTGAAAGGTAACATCTGAATAATGAAACACATATGCATATGACAATGGAGGATAATCATGGTGGCTCTAAACAAAGGAATAATGGATGACAAGAAAACATTTGCGTTAAGTTGTTGTGGGTCTGCAAAGAATAAATTTCAGACAGTCTCAATTACTAAGCAAAACAGTTCCATGGGACTCTGGTTTTTCTTGTACTTCGGACCTGCTATGTCATAGTGGTTGGCTCATTATATTGTAATGGTGTCAAGCCTGCTGAAGCACTTCTGTGAGAGACACTAAGTTTAAATTGAACATAAGCAAATTTACAAACTAATGGTGTCATTAATCAGACAATTTATATGATAGTTTGAAGCAATGATTAGCTCAACAAACAAAAATATCAATGCAGCATCAGGTACAGTATCAGTGTCATAGCCAAATAATAAACTGGGCCGTCCAAAATTAAAAGCCTTCAAGTGCCCCAGTGCAAGAAGAAGCCTCTGTGTCCAGTGTGTGTAGGCATATGTCCTACACAAAAATAAAGGGAAAAAATGTTCATGACAATAAGCAATCACTTTCTCCAAAACACATTCAAGAAGTCCACCTTGTAAATTTTTGAGAACTCTGATTATATAATCTCACACACAGGCACACATACACATAGAGAAAGAGAGACAAACACAGACGTGGCAGAAATTCAGATTCACCTGGTAGCTCTTCTTCACATTTGGTAAAGTTCACCCAAGACAAGAACATTTAGCAAGTGCAACAAGTCTAGAGAGGATTGTAAGTAGTGAATGACAAATGATTTGTCTGCCATCATACATTCCTACTGATTGGTTTATAATCTACTTAGAATATTCGAAAGTACAATTGCAGCATGCAATCAGGCTACATCCTTACAGTTTGTTGTTCTTGTGTCTTCACCACTTGCTCAACTGTCTTTGGTTCTGCTTCTCCCAATAATACAGCAGGAACAAAAGCTCTGGAGGGAACATATGTTATCACATATTAAAGATGTATCTAAGCAACAGATACTAATTGAGAATAATTTGATTCCCATAACATTTCAGAAAAGCAGAGATCTTAAAACAGAAATTCTGGAAAGATCAATGCATAAACAAACCTGAGATCAGGTAAGCATTCATAAAATGCTCTTGTGTCTTCATCATCCCAGATAGGTTCAAGAACGGAAGATTCTTTTCCAGAAGCAGAAAAAGATGCATCTTCTCCAGTTGTAACTCTGGTGTGACCATCTTCTGGCATTACTGGGGGTTGCAAATCAAGTGCTTCAGCTAAACTGGGAGGAAAAAAATGTAACAAACATGTGAGATGGACAAGAAAAATGTGGGTTAGTAAAATCACTAAGAAAAGCCTAATGCATGAAGCACTATTTTAAGATGTCACATTTAACACCAGCCGGTTCAGGAAGGGCAATGATTTTAGAAAGCAAACCATTGTACTTCATAAGCACTTTCATATGGCTTTCGCAACAAGTGCCTCTAGTGTTGGTGATGTCCAAAAACATTGAATAACCTTACATCTTTAAGTGTCTGACATATCAGAACTCAAAAGGAAATTTACATTCTTCTGTTTGCCAACTTATAAAATTCACAGCATACTAGCACGCCTAAAAAATCACATAAAATCACATAATATGCCCTTTTGTAGATTAAGTAATAAAATAGCGTCATGAAATCCCGTTTTGACCATATCAACATGCAGAACGGTTTTCTCTCTGCAGACATAATGTTCAAAAATCAATAACTAAGACAAAGAAAAAGTTTGGAAGGCGTTCAAAGTTAACATATGTCCAAATTAGTTCCAGCCAGCCAGTTTGGAGATTACGATCTTCCATTTGAACATGTGCAGGACCTATGAGAGCTACCACCTTCACCGAAAGTTACATAGTCAACCACTAAAGACTGCGCTGACTTCTTGCTTTCTGAGAAAGACCAATTGGAGTCTAATTACCTCCATTGATGTAAATCATTGAGGTCGTGTCCAATTCACACACTAACACCCTCACTAAACAAAAATATAAGAATAAAATGCTCCAAATATGCACACTTGCGAAGTGTGTCTACAGCAGTTGTTTTCATAATTATATAGGTCTGGCTATTTAACCAAATCTTCGACAGCATAATTTTTATTAACAAAGCCCATGATCCTAGAAATGATTTTATATCTTGAGCCAAGTTGGGGTTCATAGGATTATGTTCTAGTTCATTGTTTGAGAGCATGATTAGAAAAGATATCTGAACATGTGATGATATATAAGTTTCAAAGAATTCGACTTTTGATTTGGACAACTAGCAAAATTCAGGCATCTAAGAATGGTTTGTTATCTGGGGAATAATGTCCTCTTCTTGATACATAGCTTGCATGTTTTACTTGACATTGCAGCATCAACCATGGATCATAGACTCGACAATTGATTAGCTTGATAGTGCTTTATCAGCATGGTTGTCCCATGGGAATTGCAATACCTACGTAGAATTGCAATTACTAAACCATTTAACAACAAACAAACCATATCATACAATTGGATGAAAGTAATCATTGAGGAGAACAAAAGAAAAAGTTTCAAGGAAACATACGAAGATACACCACGGAACAAGTGGTCAAAAGACTTCCGCAGCTTTTCATATGCATTCACATTTTCCTCGCTGAGTTCCCCTTTAGCATTTAAAACCTTTGCATTTTCATGCTCAAGCTGCCTAAGCGACTGCAAAGCAGAAAGCAAGAGCAATACATAATTTATAACAAGTCACTCTAAAGAGGTAGCAAATAGAAGAACAGACATGCAGGCAGTACATTCGATTATCTGCACAGATGCACACATATACATACATATATCCATGTGCGCCTGTCTATGTATCTGAGGACATTCATGCTTAAAAATTTAAGCAATTGCCAAGAAGAACAAATGATGCACCATTTAGAAAAAGTTTAGATGACATATTAAAAGCCGACCCTGAAGAAAGGTAGCTTATTCTTACCGCATGCTCAGAATGTAGGAGGTCGGCAGAAGCATCATAATAAGTGTAGATTGCTTTCCTGAAAATTTTCTTTTGATCTGCTGTGATGTTGAGGCCACTAAAAAACTGCAACATATTTAACCAGGAAGTTAATGCATGAAGAAAAGAAAAGAAAATACAATTTCTAAAGGCAAAGATATCACTGCATGACTATAGCAAAATAATGGGTAAGCTGATGAATATGAAGAGAAAATTGGCAATCAAGAGATTTCAGAACTTTCAGAAACTTGCTGTGCTAAGAAATTATTTAAGATCACAGCAAGTAATTTCTGCTAAAGCTATGATAGATAACTAGCAACCAAGTTACCAATTACAACTTGGGTGCTGACCTGCTTTCTCCATCACTTCTCCCACCAAACACAGTGGGTAGCTAACTAGGATGGAAGATGCAGGATAAGAGGAAGCAGGGCTTAAGGAAGAAACTCTGTTTTCTATGAAGGAAGAAACTTTGTTTTTTAATCTTCCACCACCTTATGAACTTTGTTTTTTCAGTGAAATCATTAATATTTTATACCATCTATCATATAAAGAAATGTAAAAGAAACAGCAAAATAAATGGTTGTCATAATTTGTGACACAATGGTAGGCATCTGGATAATTTGTAACTAGTCTACTGTATTGCAAAATTTTAGTCAGATATAATAAAGACTAGTATAGCCTTGGCGCAACAGTAAAAGTTGTCGTCTTGTGACCTTGAGGTCACAGGTTCAAGGCGTGGAAACAGCCTCTTGCAAAATGCAAGGTAAGGCTTTGTACTTTAAGCCCATGTGGTCCACCCCGGACCCCACATAGGCGGGAGCTTCGTGCACTGGGGCTGCCCCTTTATAGCTTTTGCCATCCTTTAATGTAATCACTGAGTCATTTTAGCACTCTTTCACTAATATTGCTGTTAGGAAAATAATAGCGTCCAAATAACTTTTCTGCCTTTGTAAGAGAGTTCTGACCGACCTCAAAGACAAGAAGATTAACAAAGCACTCTGAGTCTAATGAGATTAACTACTAAAAGATGATTCTCCTACCTACTCGAAATAATAATGGTGCAGAATAAAGGAGAAATAGTAGCTGACACAGTTGTCCTCTGAAAGGAAGATTAATTGTTGAGACAGCATCAGCAATTGATGATCACTGCAGCAGCATTTCACAACATACCAGTAGAAATGCCCACACATGCTTCTCATATATTCCCGTTTTATTTTTTATTTTGTTTGCCACTTCTGTAGCTTTACAATCACAACAGTTCAAGGGATAATCCTAGTCTGTGTTCAATATTATCCACAAGGGCCATTAAAACTATGCCAGCAGGATAAGTAAAAAATCAACTCACAGAATCGGCTTGAATCCATAGAAATTTCCAGAAAGTATTTGGAGACCCAATGGTCTCCTTTGGTTCAAGGGCAGAGCTGAAGTTGCAGTTAGAACTCAAAATAAGTGTCAGAAGAACTAAGCCTCATCACTGAGCTCTTTGGAAATTATATCATCATCATCATCATCATCATCATCATCATCATCATCAAGACCTTATCCCAATTAGGGGTCAGCCACATGAATCTTATTCCTCCATTCCACTCTATTAAATATCATGGCTTCATTTAGTCCCAAAGTTTTTAAATCTTTCCTCACCACTTCTATCCACATTCTTTTGGGCCTTCCCCTTGCCCTTTTAAAACCTTCAACTTGTATTGCCTCACTCCTTCTAACTGGTGCCATTGTTGGCCTCCTTTGAACATGTCCAAACCATCTAAGTATAATCTCCCTCATCTTGTTACCTATTGGTGCTATCCCTAAATTTCCTCTAATATTTTCATTTCTAATTCTATCCTTTCTTGTCTTACCACTCATCCATCTCAACATCCTCATTTCTGCAACACTCAACCTATGAGTATGATGTTCCTTAACTGCCCAACACTCTGATCCATAGAGCATGGCCGGCCTTATAGCCATCCTATAGAATTTTCCCTTTAGTTTGAGTGGCACCCGCCGATCACATAAAACACCCGATGCACATCTCCATTTGTTCCAACCCGATTGGATTCTCTGGGTAACCTCCCTCTCAATCTCTCCACTCTCGTGGATCAATGATCCTACGTATCGGAAGTGGTCTCTCATGGGGACCTCTTAGTTATCAATCTTGACTGGTGCTCCACTCCTACTCTCATTGCTAAAATTACATTCCATATATTCTGTCTTAGTTCGGCTAATTTTAAATCCTTTCGATTCTAATGCTTCTCTCCATAGCTCTTGCTTTATGTTTACACCCTCCCTTGTCTCATCAAGTAGGACTATATCGTCTGCAAATAGCATGCACCAGGGAATCTCCTCATGCAAATGTTTTGTTTACTCATCCATAACTAATGTGAAAAGGTATGGACTCAATGCAGATCCTTAGTGCAATCCAACAGTGACAGGAAAATCACCAGTCACGCCACTAGTGGTCTTAACATTTGTTACTGCTCCCTCATACATATCTTTAATTATGTCTATATACCCCTGCGAAACCCCTTTAACACCCAACACCCTCCATATTAACTCTCTAGGGACTCTATCATAAGCTTTCTCTAAGTCAATAAAGACCATGTGTAGGTCTTTTCTCCTCTCTCTATATTTCTCTACTAATTGTCTTAGTAAGAAAATAGCTTCCATTGTCACAGCCCCGTCGGGCCCCCAGCAAGGATATTGTCCCGTGCGCACGCGCACGGGTTTTGGTCCTTCCCCCGCGTCCAGGGGAGAACACTCCTTCACAGCAAGAACGCGTTTTACCCTGGGAAGCCAGGGTGAGAACAAAACCGTGCATTTGACACACCCCACCCACCGCGGGGTCCACAGTAAGAATATTGTCCGCTTTGGGCCCACTGGGTCCGCACGGTTTTGTTCTCACCCTGGCTTCCCAGGGTAAAACGCGTTCTTGCTGTGAAGGGAGAGAACCCCCTTATAACCAGGCCCCATCACCCCCTAGCCGATGTGGGACTAACTCTCCTGCGTCCCGCCCTCAGACCATCTTGGGTCCCCTCACAAGGCCAACCCTCAGGCCATCTTGGCACGGTAGCCATGGTATCAGAGCCAAACCCCGACCCCGAGGGTGGATGACTAGCCGCACCGTAGCTCGTGTGGTGACACACGGGGGCGTGTGTCCCGTAGGCGGGAGATGGCTACCGTGCCAAGATGGCCTGAGGGTTGGCCTTGTGAGGGGACCCAAGATGGTCTGAGGGCGGGACGCAGGAGAGTTAGTCCCACATCGGCTAGGGGGGGTGATGGGGCCTGGTTATAAGGGGGGTTGTCTCCCTTCACAGCAAGGACGCATTTTCCCCTGGACGCGGGGGAAGGACCAAAACCCGTGCGCGTGTGCACGGGACAATATCCTTGCTGGGGGCCCGACGGGGCTGTGACATCCATAGTAGACCTCCCAGGCATGAAACCAAACTGATTCTCCGATACACTTGTTTCATGTCGTAGCCTCTTCTCAATCACTCTTTCAAAAAGTTTCATGGTGTGGCTTATAAGTTTGATCCCTCGATAATTAGTGCAGCTCTGAATGTCTCCTTTATTCTTATAGATTGGTACAATAGAGCTTTTCCTCCACTCATCAGGCATTTTCTTTGATTTTATAATCTTGTTAAACAACTTGGTTAACCAAACTACCCCAATATCTCTCATATGCTTCCAAACCTCTATTGGTACACCATCAGGCCCCATGGCCTTTCCTGATTTCATCTTTCTCAAGGCCTCTTTTACTTCAAGCATTCTAATCCTACGTTTATATCTATAATATCCAATGTTATTTAGATTTATAGTATTTTCAATCCCTATATTCTCAGGGCCATTGTCATTTAACAATTTTTGAAAGTATATTTCCCACCTTTGTTTGATCTCATCATCTTTGACTAATACCCTTTGATTATCACTTCTAATGCACCTAACATGCTCTAAGTCCTTATCCTTCTGTTCTCTTACTTTTACAAGTTTAAACACATCTTTCTCACCTTCTCTTGTTCCTAATCTATTATAGAGCTCATCATATGCTTTAAGTTTAGCCTCACTTACTATTCTCTTAGCAACGTTTTTAGCATTCTTATATTGTTCATAGTTTTCATTATTTCTAATCTTCTGCCATGCTTTAAAATGCATTCGTTTTTCTTTAATAGCTTTTTGCATTGTTTCATTCCACCACCATGTTTCCTTTGCCAATAGCTTTTTACCTTTAGATACTCCTAAGACATCTTTTGTCACTTTCTTAATGGACTCTGCCATATTAGTCCACATGGTATTTACTTCTATTTCATAGTTCCAATTTCCTTTTACCATCAACTTATTTTTGAATGAGGTTATTTTCTCTCCTTTTAAGTTCCACCACTTAGTTTTTGGATGTGTATTAAGTTCAGTTCTTTTACTCCATCTTTTGATATGAATATCCATAACCATTAACCCATGTTGTGAGGTTAAACTCTCACCAAGTATCACCTTACAATCCTTACATATAAATCGTTCATTATTCCTAAGTAGAAAAAAGTCTATTTGGCTTTTATGAGATCCACTTTTAAAGGTTATTAAGTGTTCATCCCTCTTCTTAAAGAGTGTATTTGCAATGAATAGATTATATGACAAAGCAAAATCGAGGATATTCTCCCCCATCTCGTTTCGTTCACCTATGCCATACCCTTCGTGTATTCTATCATATCCTTTCTTATCGTTTCCTACATAGCCATTTAAGTCTGCTCCTATAAATATCCCCTCAGTATTGGGAATTTCTTGCATGACTCCCTCCATATCTTCCCAAAACTATCTCTTAATTATATCTTGTAGCCCTACTTGTGGTGCATATGCACTTATAATATTTATAATCTGCTCTCCTAGAATCATTTTTATTATTATAATTCTATCACTTATTCTTTTAACGTCCACAACTTTATCCTTTAATTCCTTATCCACTATTATTCCTACGTCATTTCTATTATTTTCCTTTCCTACGTACCATAATTTATACCCATATATTTCTCTAGCTTTAGCCCCTTTCCACTTGGTTTCTTGGATACAAGCGATGTTGACTCTCTTACGTTTCATCGTGTCTACTAACTCCAAACTCTTACCTGTCAGTGTCCCTATATTCCATGTAGCGATGCGAATCTTATGTTTTGGAGATACCCTATTTACTATCGCCTTTCTCGACCTCCATGGTATGAACCCATGTCCACTTTTCACTGCACCTGGGTTCTGATGCAGTGCGTCGCTTCCGCATATATGAGCTTTTGGTAATTATATGAGCTTTTGAATATTGCTCGCATCCATAATGCCAAGATCAGTAACTATTGCCAAAATAAAGATCAATAATAACAAAAATCAGCAGGATATGTGAAACTTGTATTCTAGCATATTACAATTCTGCAGCGCTGTCTCAGATTTGTTAGTAAGAGCATGAACACCTCACAGAAATGATGGAACAAGAATTATAAAACGAAAACCAAACAATTAAGCAAAATTGGATGTGACATTTGAGTCAGCAGTGCGAGTGAATAGTTATGTTAATACAGATTACCTCTTCATGTATTTCTTGTCCTGATTGAGGAAGTCCCAAAAAATTTCTTCCTTGTCGAGCAAAACTGGTTAGAAGGGATAAATTCATCTGTGTTGTATCCCGGTCCTTCAAATGCTCCAAGCTAGTAAGATCCTTTATGATATTTATGAAAATTCCCGCATCCTCTATAACTCCAACAAAATAGAGTTCCATGAGAAGCTTCAGAGTACTACGTTTCTTCATTGCCTTCAAACTTCGATCTACATCCAAATCATCTCCTGATTTTCCAGGGAAGAAGACTTTCAATAGGCCTTGTATCAGGCTTGGCGAGAAATCCCTGTACCTTTGATGAAGCAAAGAGCATATCTGTAAAATAGTCAGGCACTTAAATACTTAGAAACTTCTCCAGCAGTTCAGTAGCAAGTGTATATGTAAGACCTCATAAACTCAATGCAAAAGAGATACTGATTGAGATGGTACAAGACCAGTACAAATAGCTAGTTAACAAAACCAACTTTGTGTATGTAGAATGATCCTTGTTCTCAGTACAAAAAGCAGTTCTTATGCTGTTAAAAATGCTAGGCGATATTTCACCAAAAAGGTACATGCTTGATCACTTAGAACATGAAACCTTTCTTTAGAAGCATTAAGTTTCACGAGAAATCTCAAACATGTGAGAGAAAATTCCTGTTTCTACGAAGGAAAGGCATGATTTCATAACAATATTTCCTTGAAAAGTTTTTACAGTTACAACATGGAGATTTAGTCAAATAAACCATATGAAAACAAGAAAAGTTCCTACACAGTTTCATGCACATCTACAGAATTACCTAGTGGTCTCTTCCCTTTATGACACTCTTATCTTGCAATTTCCAATTGATGACAGAAGTTCAAGCTAAGCCAGAAACGAATTGGTTGTACAATAAGAATGGAACATACATATATATATTAGAGATATTTAGATATATGTGTATTTACAGTGAAATGTTCCTTAAACAATACCTGAACAGCTGCTTGAATATCTGATGTCCTGAGCTTGGCATCACAGATAGCTGTCACAGCTTCACTAACAAATTTGCTTAGATTGACACTTCTTAAATCATCCATCATCCCCTCTCGCTGCTCTTCATTTATCTGCTTTAGTTTTTTAATAACTGCTGTATTCCGCCTAATGCTGGAGTCCAGTGTCCTGAGGAAAGCTGAATCTGGAAATCACATTCGATATTTTCAGAATTTTAAGTCAGGCGTCACCATCTAGTCCTAGTAAAAAAATCCTTCTTCCAACAATGCTAAAAGGAATCAGTTGCTTTCCCTACCCTTTTATTGGTCAGAGAATATTTTGAAGCAATACAACAAGCCACCTAGAACCAATGAGAAAAACCTACTTTTGCAAAAGGCTAAACAAGAAATTAATCTACTTCCCTAGCTTTTCTTGATCAGATCACTTATCCAAGCAAAGGAACAAGCCACCCAACAAGTTACAACGCAAAGAAGAAAAAAAAAACAAAAAAAACAGACTGTTGCACGAATCTCCTGCATACACAGGGTCCAGGGATGGGGTGGACCACAAAGGGTCTATAATACACAACCTTACATTTTGCAAGAGGCTGTTTCCATGGAGCAAACCCTTGACATGTAGGTCACATGGCAACAACAAATTAAAATGCAAAGCAATTTAATTTCCCAGCCTTTTACTTGTTTGGAGCATTCAGTTTTCCTCCCTCCTTGATCTCAAACCCTTTTATCTATTCCTCTCCTAAAGAGGACTTTCTCAGGAAAAACAAATAGAAGATAGCACATGAATTCTTAGGAAGAGACAAAAAGTGGTTGGAAATGCCAGTGTGTCAAAGAGCTCCAAAAGCTAGTGGACTTGATGTCATAACCAGTTTCTGTACGTGATATAACTGAGCTTTCCTTGCATAGAAATAAACAACTGGAATATGCAAGGGATAAGTTGATAGCAACCAAACTTGAGACTACAGGTAAGGAACTGTCACGCATGCAGAGATAAATGCACTAGGTTCGGTTCCTTTCTAGTAGTTTTGCTGTCTTTGTTGCTACTTTTGCTACAGACAAAGGTCATAATTCACAGTTTGTAAATGGCAAAAGTCATGAACTAGTTAGGCGATGGATAAGTGTATAGACTTTCCTTAAGAAGTTCGTTTACAGGATCTCTTGTATTAAGAGGCTCGTTTACAGGCTATTTCTATTTGATTTTCGCTTTTACTGGAGAACTTTGTGTTATGTTCAAGTAGGGTGCAAGTCACTGTTCAAATGTTCAGAGTCAAAGTTGAACTGCTGCAGTAGAATCCTTTAGCCCATGCCTTGGTTTGATCAGTTGAGTTAAACCATCTACTTTTTCTTATTCAATGGTGAGCTGACTTGGACCCACAATCTAATGGGAAATGAAGCACCTGCTGACTTGGGTAGATGCTCCTTGAATTGGCCGAACTGAGATGACCAAGTTCTCTGGTCATCAACGCTTTTTTGCTCCTATCCTACTTTTTGAAACTTGAGTTTAAGTGAATTCACTTTGGCAGTTCTCTTTGTACTGGAATGACTGGTATGGTAAACCAATAGCCCCATTCTTGGATATGTTGCACTGAAATCCAACCACGAGATGTTTTTAGAGGCAAAGTATCTGATACAAGAACAATAGTATGCCATATCTTTGAAAGAAGCAGGTCTGCAACTGATTCGGCAATCAAAGCAATCAACAATCAAAAGTGTTCCCTACTATGTCACAGCAAATCCAAAGCCCCAAAACACACAAAGAGAAGCAACGATAGCTTAAAATTGAATCACCAATGAAAAACATTTTTGTCAACTGCTCAAGGGTGACCATACTGGAGAACAAAAGCAAATAGGATTCCTTTCTAGCATGAAGGCAGATCTTTCCTCCAGAAGCCATGATCATCAGGTCACTCACTAAGATTCTTCTTTCTCACGCGTGATACTCAGTGCACAACCCGACCCTAAACAAAAAGCGGCACAGCTCTTGTATATGAAAGCCAAGTACTTCAGCCTTGTGAATCATAGTTTCTTGCGTCAAACAGAATGACAAGCCTTTATTTCAATAAAGCAAGAAAAGCCTGAAAAAAACACTTCATTATGTTCGGAATATTAATACAGCCAGGTAACATCTAAGCATTGTCCCCTATCACCATTACTATATGACCGTCTGCACTAATTCACTGCACAACCAAAAATATTACAGATATTAGACAAGGTTTGCTTCTGCCTACTAACCAGGCCTTTCAGGATTCAAATTACTCCGACGTAGAGCAATCTTTGCATCAATTGATTTCTTGAACTCCTCAAGACGAGCAACAGTTTCCTGTAAAAGAAAACCATAAGAATGTTATCTAGGAAGGCTTTTTTTTTTTCTTTTTTGGGTATATAGAATGTTATTTTAAGGCACGTATCATACCCGAAGCCTGTAAACCCGAACAAAGGTCTATAAACACAGTGAAATTTACTCATAACTGATATAAATAGATATTCAGACACCTTTGTGGTTTTTTGGGTATTTTAGTTACTTTTCAGTTATGTTTAATTGGTTGAGAAGCTCCCAACCACTAAAATATCCAAAAACCATAAAGGGGGTGGAAAGTAATCTAAGCAAAGGGGTAGGTTCTCTAAATAGGATTATGTGAAAAAGTGAAGCAGGGATGACCATCCAACAATATCCTAAAAGCAAATACACTGAAAGGGGCATAAGTGATCAAGGAAAATATGAAGCCCTGAACAACAATCCACATCCAAAAAACCAAAGAGAGAATTTGGAAAAGTACAACAGATGCAAAATTGGCAAGGTTATGTAATGCTAAAACATCCATGGGTCTATAAAGAACGAACTTGCCTCATCATCTTGTTTGCTATGATTTTGTCCAACTACACGAGATTCCTCCTCTGGATGTTCCATTCTCTTACCCGTATGCTTGATCTGTTAAGGCATGTTAACATTTTTTTAGTTACACAAGCATTTGAAGAATGAGCAAAGATTAGCATCTAAAACATACAAGTGCTTCCATCAGAGACTTGAGAAAAAGAAGTAACTTGGATTGTAGGACAACCTTAAATTCCACAATTTGAGGATGGTATCTGCTATCCCTTATTTCTGGAAAAGTGAAGAATATTGTTCCAGAAATAAGGCCCTTGTGGTCCTCCCCTTCCCCAGACCCCACAGAGGAGGGAGCTTTGTGCACCAGGGCTGCCCCTTTTTTATTTTTCAATTTAAAAACACTTCTCTAATTGAGGGTTTGAAGCTTTTTTAGAGTTGTCATAGTTATTAGCAGAGTCTATAGCATCAAGAGAGTACCAAGCCTAAAACAAATAGAGTAGAAAGCCAATTTCCTTAATTGCAGGGAATCACTACTAGGACACTTTAGGAATATCAGTAATTGTATTTTGAATGACATGGAGGAGCTATTGAACCTAGGGTTTCATACATGCCAGAAATAAAGGGAAAAAAGGTGGTACTTTCTTTGTTTTTCTTAATCTATCGTTTGCCCAATATGTTTAGTATACATTGCCATATATGTCTTGGTGTTTAAGCATGAAAAAACAGAGTGCATTTGCATGTTTTTGCATGAGTCACGCATGTGATCAAAAGAATGAACACATCTCCATAAGTATTTAAAATCCAATTTAATTGAATAAAACCCCGCTCCAAACTTTACTTTAACTTCTTCATCAATATAAATGAGAGGCCCATCATGGGCATGCCATGACTGCATAGTCCGCATGACAGTCTTCTTTTTTCTAAATTTGTACATGATGATTCAGCCAAAAGAACTCCAGATTCTTCTAGTTTCTCAAAAAAAATTTGAATATTTCTAATACAATTATACAAATGCATCCCAAATTTGCAATCCCTTAGACCCATTAGTTAAAATAACTTAAAACATTCACATAGAAACTGTTACAAGTTCCTACACCCTCCAGGTTCTTTTGAAGCACACAAGTAGACTTCCATATCATAATAGCATCTAAAAATAAAGAGAACTATAGTGTTCGCTGGTTCAAGTATGATCCGATCATTTCAAGCCTGATTTTTCACTATATACCATGTAATTACATAACAAAAGAGCAACAAGGAAATCAAGAACTTCAAACCCCAGCCTTCAATCAGAAAAATTGCATCCCAAAATGAAACAAAAACCAAACTCCAACAAATACCAAAACGAAATTCACTTTCCTTTTATCTTTGATCTCAGATCCAAAACCACAAACCCAGATCACACAGAACTCCAATTAACCCGCAAAAGTAACTTCGAATAAAATTACTAGAAACGATTCTCCAGAAGCAAGAAAAACCAAAACCTATGGAATTTAGAGGTATACCTCAAGCAACTGATAACAGACTGGAAAAGAGGATCTGCAATGAGAACAGAATCCGCTGGAAATGGGTGAATGGGTGAAAAAGTAGACGGAAAATTTGGGAAATAACAAAAGCTGAGAACCCTAGCTTTTAGTGAGTGTTGCACAGAGAGAGAGAGAGAGAGAGAGAGAGGGAGAGAGAGAGAATTTCTGGTTTTGTACACGAAAAGATTGTGGATTGTGTACGTCAAAACTACCGTCTGAGTAAGGGAATGCAAAATCAAATGGAATTTGGGACAATAGTCTTACTCGAAGCAATTCCATGCTTGCAATCATCCTTGAAAGCGGAGAGTTACCAAGGAACGGTTCAGATCATCCGGGCCTATTCCCGATTCCCCTGCAACTTACGCTTTCTTCTTCTAACCGGACACTGAAGAGTACGCTACCTTGATGAGACCCAGATTTGGGTCATCTGAACCGTTTATCTAGTTCACCTGTGTTATCTAGGTCATATTAAAAAAAAATATGGTAACTGGCCAATCTAAGCTCAGACAAACTTCTTGATTGGATTGGATCATCCAAAGGAAGGCCTCAAGTATGTAGCATCCTTCCTCTATGAATTTTAAGCCCTTCGTCAGGGTTTTCTCACAAAGTTATAAGAAGATCTGAACCGTTCATTTTGTTCGACTTGCACTGTTTAGGCTTTCGTAAAAAATTCATGCCTATTGGAAATCTCTAGCTATATACTTTTTAGTTAAGATTTTGAATGAAAATAATTTAAAAATAAAAAAATCATGACTCAAATCATTCAATGGTTATGAAGTTTGGTTGCTAGTTAATCGAAGACAAGCGAAACATGATGAATGAATCAGATCATCAAAAGGAAAGCGCTTTACCATGGTGGGTCTTTCATTGGTTGATCAGACATGTTCATCTGATTTCTTTTACTCTGGAATACCATAGCCTTAAAACAATGAACAATGCTGAGAGTGAGTAAAATATCAAATGTATTTTTACTGTTTAAAGAATGGTCCAAAATGAATGAGATGAAAGAACATTTTTTGGATGTTAAAATTATATGAAACTTGGTAACGTTTATTATTGAGATATTTTGGTAACGCACACAAAGGCTGGATAATTTCAAATCTGCTAATAATTTTCACTCTTGATTGTGACAATAATCTTACAGCCCATACGATGGGACTGGCATCGAGTTTCCATGTATAGCTCTACATCAACCCATCAATCTAAGTAGTGGACAATCTCAACCGTCTAATATAATCTAGCTGAGTGAGTACGTATAGCTCCATATTACACATGCAACCACTAATGCAATGCATATTACTACCTTAGGGGAGTACAGACGGTCATATTATACATGCAAGCACTATGTCATGGGGTTGCAGTTTACCTCTTCTAAATCTGTGGGGCACTTGTGTACAACTCTTTTGCTGGGCACAAGTCAGCTTTCCACTCTCACTTTCACTTGCTAGGGTTGCACTCACTCATCTACTAAAGCAATGAAAGAAACTCATAAATAAGACTTACTCAAAGAGAACCTGTTATCCCTTGAACTCAATTGGGTAATCTGATTATAAATGAAGAGCTAACCCCTATTTATACATACTGATACCCATCTACCTCATCGATGAATGGCTAAGATTATTTCAAGTGTCTGTACATCAACGATCCAGATTGTATTCTAGAATCCTCTTACTCTCTGTAGACTGCTCTACCATTCTCCTAAAGTATTATAGACTTTGCTACATGAGATGTAGATATTTGCAAGGAATTCTTTAGAAACCAAGCCTTGTTCTACCAGTCCTAGAACACAGACCCAAGTTCTTTATGACATTCTTAGGTTGAGTTAATCTCCCTTAGAGCTTGCAGACCTTGGTCACGGGCCTCACAAAGTAAGTCCGTGACATTCTCCCCCACTGATAATGTTGACGCCCTTGTCGACACAACTTTCTTGGTATTGGAAAATTCATCATGTTACTACTCCAAGTTTGTGCGACCTACACCTCCCCCGTTGTCTTATAGTTCTTCCCTTGCACAATTACAATTTGCAAAGCCTCTTGTGCCTTTGTGCAACTACCATTTGCTGACAAGCCTCCTACACATCAGTGTGACACTTGTCGTGCTACCCGCACATCCTTGCTTGGTCTTGTCCCTTGTGGAGTCCTGTTGTGGCATACTCCCCTCTCAATACCACACTTTCTCATGTAGATTGGTTACCTTTTCCTCTATAAACTCAAGGCAGTCAAACATGTACTCCACTCCTTTAGTAGTCTCAATATACATGACCTTAGATGCCTCAATCGTGCTTTGCATGATACCTCTGAGGCCATGTAAGGCACATATGAATGTACCCGATTTGTTCATACAATCAGAAAGAGTTTGCTTGAATTTATTGAATCAAGCTTCAAAAGTAAAAAGCTGAACATCCAAAGCCAACTTTCACAACGGGTCTCTGGACTTCTCGTACCTCAACTTCTGTTGAACCTTCGGTAGCATGTTGGTCACTCCTAACTTATTTGCCATGAGATATCCCCAATACTTGATAAGTAACTCGCCTACTTCAACCTGCTCTGATACCAACTATCATGGGGTCATAGTTTCACTATTGCTAAACGCTTGCGTTAGTTGTGCGCAACTCCTTTGCTATCCACAAGTTAGCCTTCCACTCCCACTTTTACTAACTAGGGCTATACTCACTCGCCCACTAAACACAATGAAAAGAACTAAAAAATGAGACTTACTTAAAGAGAACCTATTATCCCTTACTCAAACCCAATTCAATAATCTGATTACAAATGCGGAGCTAACCCCTATTTATACATGTTCACCCTCATTCCCCTCCTCAATAGATGGCTAAGATTATTCAAAGTGTCTATACATTAACAGTCTAGATCGTATTTTGAAATCTTCCTAATCTTCCTAATCTCTCTAGACTACTCTACCATTCTCCTAGAGTATTCTAAACTCTACTACATAAGATCTAGATATTTACAAGGAATTTTCTTTAAACTAATCCTTTTGGAATCAAGCCTTGTTCCACAAATCCAGGAACATGGACCCAAGTTCTTTAGGCCACATCCATGAGTTGAGTTGACCTCCCTTAGAGCCTGCAAACCTTGGTCACTGGTCTTACAAAGCAAGTCCATGACAATTAGCTACTTCTTTTCTAAATAAATAAGTCTGACTTTTGACAACCCATATGATTTAATTTTGAATAATTCAAAAGTTTTATACACTTTTTTGACTTTTTAAGTTAGAGACACACTCATCACAACTCAAATCTTGGTCACTTTGTTCAACATAAAATACTTTTGCCTTATTAAGTTCAAATTTTACAAACAAAAAAAACATGTAAAACTATCAACCATTGTCTGCAAACTTATAGTTAAAATCCGAAATTATGAAACAAAAGTGGCTGCAATGACCAATAAGGCTCAACAACATCAAATCCAAGTGAGGGAGATAAAAGTGAACAACACGAGTAAAAGACATCACCCATGAAGAAAAAGTGTAGTGAAATGAAATTAACTCTGCAGTTAATAGCATATATTTGGAGCACAAAAAAAAACATGCAATTTGTTAAGTATACAAAGTAGCCAATGACAAAATGTAGCAAGACTATGCCTCATAAGCCAATGGAGAGGTGCGCCAAATTAGCAAAACTAATTTTATCTTGCAAAAGCATGTGTGTTAGAAATATATAAATTTTGTACAAAATAAAACTTTAATAAACCTTTGCTTAGAGATACACTTAAAGCAACTCCTTGAAGATAGTTGAAGCCTCTCGATAATTAGAAGGAATATAGTAGCTTTGTCTCTGAGATTCAATCCAGGCAGACTCAATCATACCTAAACTAATTTGCATGATAAAAAATAACTCATGCTTTTTGTCTCCAACACAAATGTCGTAAAATAAAGTCTTCAAATCACAGTAATTCCTCAAAGAAGGCAACACAAGCAACTCAGGCCACTTAAAAAATGAGATCAATACGGTTCCAAAAATATGAGTTTTAAGAGAAACTAAGAAGGAAGAGAGCTTTATAATTAGAAGAACCGTTAAAAAGTGACGCCAAAACATGCAAACTCTTAAAACGAACCAAATTAGAGTGATGCACTAACTGATAAACTCTAAGAGAGTGAATCAAAATATAGCGATGCACTAACTGACAAACTCTATAATAATAATAACAATAATAATAATAATAATAATAATAATAATAATAAAGGAGAGTAAATACTCTAGACAGTCAGAAACTAGGGAGCTTTGGGAGAGAGAGGAGAATGTACAAGGCATGGTCTAAAGGGCATCAATAGCCTTGTTTGGTGGACAAGACACTTGTCTTTGCCCTCAAGTCTCACAAAATTACCATATCACTTTTCCTTCAAATTGGTGGTCCCTACTAGAGAGTTGGGCCCTATAGTGCTGGACCGTCTCTGTAGAGATCAGCTTACACACTTAGACCACTCACAAATATGTTGGCCCACTCGCCACAATTTTTGTTATTATATTGAAATTGAGGAAAGGCATGCCCTTGGGTAGGAGTGCTTGTCCTTCACAGATTATAAAAGCAATGTGAGACTATTGCCCCTTTAAAGCAAAAGTCTAACAATATCTCATAAACTGAGGAATTACATCAAAGGAACTCCTAACAAAGGAGCAAGTAAGAAGAAAAGTCAGCCTAGATCATAATCATTAGAGTCCAACAATATATCAGTCTTTGGCATGTAGTCACGAGAGCTCCCTTTCTAGCCAAACCATCAACTTATCATTAGCTGCCCTGGAAGTTTGGATGAAACTCATATCTTTAAAAGTCTATCTAATAGTGAATTTCATCCAAAATGAAGTAGTCTCCAAGATGGGTCTACCTTGTACTTAAGATAATTTATTACATTCCTAACATCACTTTCAACAATGAGAGGAACCTTTTGGTGAGAGAGCCATGACTTGAGGGTAAAGTTTTGGAAATTGTAAAGCACCGGGAAAACTTTAACCTCAGTAGAATTCTTAATACCAATGCCACCACCATGTCAAAGAGTATTTTTTATTTTTGAATAGTCATCTCAAAGATGAATTATCCTTAGTGACTCTAAAGATTGCTCCCATACTTGCCTGACTAAGGTTACCAAGGATAGATCGACTAAAATTCTTTTTAAAAGAGCTAGGGGTAAGGTGACCATTTAGGTTGAGCAATCACTTTGTTGGACTTGAACAAAGCAATCAGGAACTAATGTTAAAAGTAGTTAAGAGTGAGAGTAACAAGGATACAAGTTGTTAGCCTTAATCTACCAAATAACTTTATTTATAGAGAAATAAATAGCAAAACTAGATTTGAAAGTTAAAGAAAAACATCTATTATTTCTTTCTCTGCAAATGGTATATAAGACTATGAGAAAAGTAGCTCCCCATAGTTTTCGGTTAAGACTAGGACTGGAAATACAGAAATAATGAGAAAAGGGGTCTCTGGTGGAAGATGGATAGATTCCAGCAATGTTGAACAACTAAAGAATCTCAAACCATTTTTCCAAAGGTAAATGGACAACAAATAAGGAAATGATTAGTTCATTCAATGCATCATAGCAAAAGTAACATATGTTGATAATGAACCATCTCCTAGTTTGCAAATTTTTAGCTAATAAATATTCATGTTGAGCAACGAGCTAGAAAAATTCAAGAACTTTGTGGGAAGTAGGAAAGGATTATATCACTCTAAAAGACCAAATGTGAACACAGGAGTGAGAAAAGATGGGAAAAAATATTATAAGAAAAATGTCTTGAAGAAATAGGGGTCCAGATTCTATTATCCTTTTTTATATGGGAAAATATCAACATAAAAGAAAGAAATCATAGAGTTAACCCAATTGCTGTTCTTCAAATTGAAAAAAGCCTCTTTTAACCGAAAGAATCCAAACAACTTTTTGTTGTCTATGTCTATAGTAATCTTGAATATAGGCTTGGGGATTAGAAGCCATAGTAAAAATTCTATAAAAATGTTAGTGAAAGGATTATGAATACACCAATTGCCATGCCAAAATTTGATTTCATCTCCTTTTCCAACCTTGAAGTGACACTTATCAGAAAAATCCTCTGAATAGCAATTAATTTTCTTCCAAGCTTGAAGGTTTCGAATTAAGGTTTAGAGTGGAACCAAATATGATTAATATATCCATATTTGCAATTATTTACTCTTCGCCACAAACTACTTTTATTTTACAAAGTAAAGCCTTATGTACATCATCAATCTTTCTAATACTCAAACCCCTATGATCTATAAGAGCATTCACAATTTCCCAATCGACTAAATAAATCTTCTTTTTCTCACGAAAATCGTCCTCAAGAAAATTACATTAGATTCTTTTAATTTCATCTTTCGTAGAGGTTGTAACTTTAAAAAGAGAAAGAAAATATACTAACACATTAGAAAGAGAAGCTTTGATCCATGTAATTCTACTTCCTAACTAGAGGTACCTCTTCTTCCATGAAGCAAGCTTCAAATGAAGTCTTTCGATGACACTAGATCAATCAGCTTTCCTAGTACATCCAATGAAAATAAGGAGAGTAAGATAGTTCAAAGGGAATTGGAATATGTTATGTGTAATAAGATTTGCAAACTCCTCTGGAATGTTAAGACCATCAAGGAATGATTTGCTTCAATTTATTTTTTGACTAGAGGTCCTTTCATAATACAATCATTTCCTCGAAGTTTCTAATATGTTGGAGAGAGGGTTAATAGAAAAGAAGAGTCATCGGCTGTAATATCCTTAAATTTTTAAGATAAAAATAGGAAATTATTAAATAAATTAAAATAAAAATTTATGGATGAAATTCTTTCCTGAAAACATAATAATTAGAAAGTGCTCGTCGATACGAATCCAACGCCACCAAGAACGCGAAAAACGGAGCTCAAACGAGGGAGTTATGAGCCGTCAAAGTAGTAAGGGCAAATTGGTCTTTTGACAGAAACGTGTTACAGGGGTCCAAATTGTCCGCGGCACCCTGTCTGCACACGTCTCTACCGGTCCGGCGAAATCGCCGGAGGACGTGAAGAGACGTGTGGGGAAGAGTTTATCTTCCCAGACTCTGCAAACCACATGTACATGCTTCTCACAGGAATGGCAACGCTCCCACTTTGAGCGTTTTCCATGAATGCTACGCAAAACCCTAGACACCAAAAATCTGAAGTTTCGGCGAGTGGAGCCCCGGCAGCACGAGCAAACAGGCTCCAGAGCACAAGATAAGCCTCAAATCCATGTTTTTTGTATTTATTAATTAGAAAATTAATTAGGAAAGTATTTAAAAATTAGGAAAAAATCGAGATTTTTGGGGGCTTTGTGCCTTCTTTGTTGGAGGCGTGATTTCACGGATCAAACCTTATCCGTTTGAAAATTGCACCGTCTAACTAGTGTCTGAGAGACCCGAGCATACCCTTTAAATTTGGGAGTGATCCAACGGTGGAATTCTCCAAAAAACTCAAAAGCCGGTACTAGGGATGTTTTTAGGAACTTAGGAAAAATCGTTTAAAAACCATGGTTTTTGGAAAAATTAGTGCAAAGGAGGGCATAAATGGATTCTAGAGAGAATTATGAAGAAAATGGGCGCAAAAATCACGCAAGCAGACTCTTGTCAGCTCGCCGGGCGTGACAGGAATCAGGTCATCTTCTCCGGCGTCGTCAACGGCGTCGGCGCTGCGGCGGCGCTAGGGCGCACTTGGTGACGCGAGGGGCGGCGTCATACGGCCGGTCGTCGTCGCACGCGTGCGCGCGCGCGCAGCAGCCGTGCGGGAGACGGCCTCGGTTGGGCTGTCGCGATGGGGCCAGGGACGCGGCGCGTCTGGCGGCCGTGACGCACGGCGCGCGTCCGTCTGACGTGCGTTGGTGTGCGTCTTCGTGCGCCGTGTACGTCGGTGTAAACGCCGGCGAGAAAGAGCGCCGCCGGTTTAAACCACCTTATGGTGGTCGTGAGCTATTGTTAGCATAGTTTTCACTAAAACTTGATTTTTGGGGCTAGAGGTCCAAATCACGATCAGGAAGAGGCGTTGTGGCTGTATTGACGATGCGGACCTAGTTTTAACTTAAAAACTTAGAAATTACGACTTTTTATTTAGAAAAATTTTAAAATAGTGATGTGACATGTAAAGGTGCTCTTGATTATAACAATTAAAGGGAGTAATTAGCTAGCTAGTGATCTCTGAGGTAGGTAAGTGGCAGCAGTAATGTTTTGCCTTGATTTTAAACCATGTTTAAGCAATAGCATCATGTGTGATTGTGTTTTAAATTGCGATTTTTATTTACCATGGATTTCATGCGACATTGCGTACGGGATGGTTATTCCAAATTGAATTCTTTTCTTGAATAAACTTATTTAAAATGCTTTTACAGCATGATGTTAATTAGTTATGCTTAATTAGAGATTTAATTCTTATTATATATATAGAAAATGCATGGATTTACATGGAAATGAGTATAGAGGCTTAGTATTTGGTCCTTTTATAGGCTAACCAGGATGAGGGGGCATGTCTTGGGGATTTCAAGCTATAAGTGCTCTTGAGTTTAGCATATACATATGATTTAGTGTTTTATATTTGATGACGGGTGCTCTCGCCAGGTGGGCGTCATCTAGGAGGGAGAGTAGGCCACCCCACCTTAGAGATTATGATGTGATGAGTTTGTGATATGATAGACACACCTGCCCATAGATGGCATTCGGTAGAGGTTTGGTAACATGGATAGTCCACACTACGGTCTGAGCCTTCTTTCCATGGGGACGGTATTAAGTCTCCAGATTATGGTGTCGACGGGGAGGAGCGGCGGTGGTTGATACCATGGAGGGTTGCCAACTGACATGATGACCCATATTTTTATTATGTGTGCATGTATGATGAGCATGGTTATGGATGATATGCACAGGTGTGGCGACACTCGAGAGGTTGACTACGTGTACTCACGATCAAGGGGATGTTAGTGCGATGTGGTGGGACCCATTACCTTAGGGTGCCCTTATTACGGATGTATGCTCCATTTTATTGATTCATGTCATGATTTAACTCTGTGAATTTCATGTTTTAGCATATGGAATAAATTGGCATTTATTGAACATGGCATTATGATATCCTTTATCTTCATAAATGTTAGATTTTTCATCGGTATTGTTCATTATTTCTTGCATTTATTACATTAATTGTCTATATACATACCGCACAAGCGATAGCTTCTTGGAAGCATTGCTTTGTTTTGCAATGCCTTAGATCTCGTGTAATAACGGAAAGGCAAAGTTTGTTGAGAAGCGTGAGCTCTTGAAGACCATTTTCTATAGTATTAGGCGGTGATGTGAGTCATTAAAACGGGATTATCATTTGGATTTTTATTATGGGTGCATATTTTATATTGGGATGTGATTTAGATCTTTGGACATATGTTGGACATTTATATGGGATGTTATGATGGATAGACCCTGGGCCATATTATTATTGTCTTTTGAACGTTTATTTGATTTAAAATAAAGGCGCTTATTTATTTGACATTGATTTATACGCGGTTTATTTATTTATGTTTAAATTACATGCATACATTTTGTGAAAGGAAAATTAACACAGGAGTTTTAAGATAGGTTTAGTAAAATGTTAAATAAATCTTTTCTCATGGGATCCCAAATGCTCTTATTTAAAATGCCATTATATATATATATATAATTGTCTTAAAAATCCGGGGTGTTACATCGGCATATTATAAGTGAGACACTGTCAAAGAATTCCAAACACTCACTCGCTCGAAGATATCATCCTTAATAGCCCGAATGACGAGGTTAGAAAATAACTCTCCCACTGGGAGAAAGAGGGTCCCCCTATTCAAGGTCTCTACTCATCTTAAATATCCTTTAGAAGTACTGCATGAATAGATAAATTTAAAAGGAACTCAAAATGCCTTTAGACCGATTTCTCCATTTAATCTCAAAACCTATATTTTGCAAAAGATAATCCAAGACACACTAATCTACCTGGTCATAAATTTTTTGCTATTTCCACTTTAAAAAAAATCATCCATTCTTGGACTTTTTCATGACATCAACTATCTTAAGAGCCACTAAAACTCCATCAAGGACTTATCTTGATTTCACATACGTAGATTTAGAGAATAAATGATTGTACGAGCAACTTCTAATCTTAAAAGAAAAAACTTTAGATAAACAAGAAATTAATGAAATTTGTATAAAACTAATTCTTCAAAGACAATATCTTATTTGGGGGCTTTCCCATGAAAGTTGAGAACAATTGAAGATCATCATTTTTGAATTAAACTTTTCTAGACAAAGCACTTAAATGATTATAATAGAGAAAATGTAATTCAAGAATCACTTAGAATGTAATACATAATTGTTTTCCAAAAGAGTTAACTAACTTGTGTATGCAAAATTATTACTTAATTTAGAAAAAACTTTAATGCTTTGATTTTACAACTTTTCTGAAATAGAACATTGAAATAGGTGAAATACCAAAACATTCTATTATAGTAAGCAAAACATAACACTCACCGTAATTGAATTGCCAATTATGGTTTTAACACCCGTTTCAAAGAACTCATACCCTCTTTTCCTTGTCCTTTTTGTTTCATTGCTGCTACAATTCCCAAACCATCTTTTCCTTTCTCCTTAGGATTATCTTAGAATGATATTTTTATATTGCCATCCCTTTTGGTTGATAAAAGCACACTCCCTTACTATGTGTTTTCATGTAAATGACTTGTTGTTGCTCCTTTTGTTTGATAAAAGCACACTACAATTTTATCATGGTGTTAATAGATTGTGAGATGGAGTTAGATGGGGATAGTTAGAATGAGCTAGATTGATTTTTGAAATTCTTAATCCATCTGCTTGTTAGTGATGTTTTGAGTTGGCTTGATTTTAAAATTTCTCATCTCATTTGCTTGTTAGTGGTGCTTGAGTTTTTAATTTTATCATCTCTTTTGCTTGTTAATGCTAATTTGAGGCTTAAATATTAAGAAGGTGAATATCATCTCATGAGAAGACAATTGTGGTACAAAACTAGGCTGTTTGCTCTCTCTCAAAAATTTAAATCAAACTTGTTTTTTTAGTTCAGATGGGGGGAGAGAGAAAAAACCCTCATTTCTTCTCTACATTGCCTCTCTACAGGCACACTCATGATGAAAAATTGGCCCATACAAGTGGGCCGTACATGTTTTGTGTTACAGGCTAATAAAATGGGACCACACATGTGTAAAGTAGGCCTAAATGTACAAATTTTATTTTCTGTTACACAATCTCACATTGAGTGAGACCAAATATATATGTTTCTATTTACATAGTACAAAAAATGGAGCCATATATAGGTTTTTATGCTAATTTTGTTACAATGACTCATTACTTGTTTATTCTACATTCTATCACACTAGAGCCCAAACATGTTGGACAAAAAGGGCCGCATACTGAATTTATTTGAAAATATTATAGTAACTACAAGAACGGCAAATGATAGCCATACTCTCATGCAAGGTTTTATGTTTAAAGTAAAGCGGCATCCATCTTTTTTGAATGATTTGAACCATTCATCATAAGTGTCATGCCATAGATGATTCTTGTACCAAAAATCAAATAGCCTAAGGCCATTGCTTATTGGACCTTTTTTAGTTTTCAAATACATGGTAGTAAAAATAATGACAATCAGGTTTACTTGAGTAAAATTCAAAGGTGGTATCATGCCAAGTATGTGATTGTTTCTCTATAATAATCTATGACAAAATCATTCATTTAACAATTCAAGTTATAAACAAGGTATGCCTTCTAAAAAAGAATGCAACAAAATTGAAATTGAGGGGGGTACCAATAGTTCAAAAGGAACACATGAATATTAATTTTCATAGTAGTTTAATATAATTTATCTCTTTTTAGACTCTTATATCATCTCACTCCATCTTATTCTCAAGTAAAATTCTCATGTCATGTCAAGCCATCTCATTATATAACGTCCCATCTCAAGATATATTAAGTCATCACCATCTCGTTACAACTCACTCCATCTCAAGATCCACTAACACCTTGTGTAATATTTAAAAGAATTGGTTATAATTGATGCTTATAAGTGACCAATGATATTTCCAATTTATTTTCTATGAAATAAACCTATATACATTAGCACAAGTGTATTTCATAAAAATGATATCTACACTCCATTTTCTTAGCAACATGTATTTGATTTTTATCAAGTAAGAAAGTTTACATTTTTTTGTTCACCTAATTTAGAATAATATAATTGGTTAAATTAGCTAAATAAAATCAAAATGTTCAATTCGAGAATCACTCAAAATTATAATAGATAGTTATTTTCCTAACAAGCTGACTAACTTGTGTAGGCAAAGTTATTTACTTAAGTTCAACAAAAAAAACTTTAGTGCTTTGACTTTGCAATTTTCCCAAATTGGAAGGGAAACACTTTGAAAATGGGAGCCCGTTAAGGAAATAAAAATTGGGTTTATAATGTAAAAAATACCTTTGCACATGGTTTAGTTTTCATGTTGTTGTCACCATTTGGATTTACCTTCTTCAATCATTAGTGAGGTAAATTTGGAATAAATGAAAATGTGCATCTGGAGTTTTGTGTGATTAGCGGGTGTCACTCAAACTAAAAGAAAAATTCTATAAGATGGTTATAAGGCCAGTCATGCTCTATGAATTAGAGTGTTGGGCAGTTAAGGAACATTATGCTTATAAGATGAGCGTAACAGAAATGAGGATGATGAGTGGTAAGACAAGAAATGATAGAATTAGAAATGAAAATATTAGAGAAAATTTAGGGGTGACACTAATAGGTAACAAGATGAGGGAGATTAGACTTAGATGGTTTGAACATGTTTAAAGGAGACTAACAATGGCATCGATTAGAAGGAGTGAGGCAATACAAATAGAAGGTTCTAAAAGGGCAAGGGGAAGGCCCAAAAGAACTTGGATAGAAGTGGTGAGAAAAGATTTAAAAACTTTTGGACTAAATGAAGCTATGATACTTAATAGAAAGGAATGGAGGAATAAGATTCATGTGGTTGACCCCTAATTAGGAGAAGGTCTTGATAATAATGATGATGATGATTATCAGTGAGGTAAACAATGGTAGAAGTCTTCTCACTCTCTTGTACAACATTTGTTATTATAATTGAAAGTTGTCTAAGATGAAAACTATTCTTTAAGAAAATGAAGATGTAATAAAATAGCAAAAAAAAAATTGAAAAAAAAATCCTACTAAGATAAAGATAAAATGTCAAATAGCAAAATCTACCCAATCACATAAAGAGAATAGAGACAAACACAAAATAAGTTAGGGTTCAGTTGTTAACACAGACCAATATAAGTCTAAGAACTAGGATTTAATTGTAAACAAAATAACTTGGACAAAAAATCAACCCTAACCCTTTGCACGTGCCACACGTGCCAATTTTGTGCTACCAGGGAATGCGCATGTTAAATTCTTCAACATCCAATGATCCAAGGAGTATGCAAGAATTTCATCCTTTTTCTCGTACCAAAAACAGCATACACGACCCACATCTCCTTGGGCGCAATCTAACGCCACTTAGCTGTTTGCTTGGCTTGCTTTGAAGGTTTCTCTCATTTGCAACCCCTAAACCAGATTATCAAAGGAAGGGAGCGTTTCAGATTTTTGCTTCTCACCTTCTTAACGATCATTTCAAGGTATAATTCCATCTCTCTCTATCTCTGTATAGCAGGTTTCGTCATGCAAATTGGCTTCTGATTATTCTTATATTGTGTAATTTTTTTTCAAGAACTGGATTTTAGGGTTTTGCAGTTCAAGTTGATGTTGTAGCTTTTAGGATTTGTTGAGATTTTATGTATGGTTGGAATGCTTGTTCTTGGAATGCGAGTTTTGTTTATTTGGTTGCTGGGTTAAAACTTTTGTTGTCTGAGGAAACTATGATGGGCTTTGTGCAGTTCTTGATCTGGGTTCTGTTGTAATTTGCTTACTTTGGTGGCATATCAGAAATTGTTAGGGAAAACATTTTATCTTGTGGCAAAATATGATGTCAGTTACATCGCTTTCTTGTTTGAACGCCGATGGCTGTGAGTGTTAAGAATTTACAATTAAAATTTTGTTTTTGGTGATGTTAGAGGTTTTTGATGATTGGGATTAGTCATTTGAGAAACATGGTTTTGTTGGATGGTGGAATTGTGTTGCATTTACTGTTGCCTTTGTTGGCGTATATAATTATACTGTGTCATTCATGTCTGTATGCAGGTTTTCTATACGAAATTTGAGGTGTGTTTTCTTTGAAACCAAGGACTTTGGTTATGAGCTGTTTCAGTTCATATCTCGGAGAAGGCCGCTGTTAGGGTTTTGCACTCAAACTCAGACTTTTTATTTTGTGAACTTTTGATATTCATTCATGGCTTCATTAATTCAAGCCATGCTTCGATTGTTATTGGGATTTTCCATTCTATAATGCAAATGTGTTGCATTTTCCAGTGTTCTTGAAATGATTGTTTTCATGCATTTGCTTTGGTTGGTGTATACTGAGCACTTCCAGTTTGATTACCAGTTCTTGGGGCAAGTATGAGTTATGTTTGATCCAAAATGAAGATGCTTCAATGTTTCTTGGGGTGTTATTTTGGTGGCTGTTAAGAGTTTCAAAGTTGCCTTTGATTTCGAATGTTTCTCTTTTATTTGGAAGCACATAATTTGTCTGGAGATCTCCATGAGCAATGCTGTGTTGACCTGGATGATCTACAAGTTTCCTGAAGACTGGATCTTATGTCAGTGATATCCTAGAAACTCAACAACATAACTGTGTGTAATAATTAGTCTTTCTTGAAATAGGAAGAAAATAAGACTCAAACAGGGACAAAATTATTTATTGATTTCGCTAGGACTTGTGCTGAAGCTTACTGTTCTTAGGCAGGTATTGCCCTTATTGTACTTAGTGTACACTATGATGACTAATGGTCATAAGAACATGCACAAGCATTTTTAAAGAGGAACCCAAGGAAATAAAGTATAACAATAATTAATAAACCAAGCTCTAGTGAAACAAAATTTATTGTAAACAGTTTGTTTTGGAGTTGTTCATGTTTTGTGAGAACAAATGAAGTTTTTTTTTTTTTTTTTCTCATAGGACACATGCTACCCGAACCAACCTCTGCTAAGAAGTATGAACTGGTGAAGACTAATTCTCACAACCAATAGTCACATTATTTGCAGTAGTGTGATGAAATTAATCCCATAGGTGTTTCAAGCCAGTAACTGGAGAAGCAAGAATGTTCACTACGGAAAGAAACTTCAATAACTTTGAGACTTTTATATCTTTGAATGAGATTTGGGAGAATCCATGTTGATGACAAATTGGGGCCAATATAAGATAGAAGGTTGTTTCTGTTACTTCCTATTTGAGGCAGCACCGAAACTGGATCTTGTTTTCCTTCTGGTCCTTTAGTGAGGTATGCACTTGGTTTCACTTTTGGATGGAATTTAGAACTAGAACATGTGCTCCTATTTTATTTCTGCTGAATTAAGATAATAACATTTGTAACTTTTGGCAAGATCCAAGGCAACAGTGGTCATAATTAGGTTTACATTAAATTCACATTGCAAGAAAGGATGTATGATAAATTAAGAACTGTGGCTGGTAAACCGTTTCAGAGGCAATATCAGGCCACTGCAATAACCAAAATACGACTTGGTCCTACTTGGTTTCGCTCAACTTGCATCTACGCATGAGGCCTAAGCTGGGGGTTCTCTCTCATGGCGTCCTACCCATGAGTCCCTACTTGTAGGCTCTTAAAGTTCAGTCTCCCAATCTGGTGCCGCTGAACTTGTTATCAGCAGAGACGAGTTCAAAGAGTAGCAGGCGAACAAGTTCTTCTTACAAAATATAGTAACTCTGTGCCCTTCCTTGGGAATACGTAAATGGATAAAAATTGGCTTTTGCCAGAGATATGGGGTTTGGAGTTATGACGAACTTGCACTTCTTACCTTAGTTTCATTAGCAGATTTAGCTCTTTTGACTTCTTATCCCGGTAAAAAGAAGGTTACTGACAATGGGCTTGAAGAAAAATCCCAAATTGTTGAGACCAAGGCGATAACAGTACCAATGCACTTCCTGGCTAAGCAAAAATCCTAGAGTTGGATTTGATATCTCACACGGTCAAGAATAATGGCAACATACTTTTTTTAACAAACCAAAAGGTAACCATTGCCACTTACATATGAAATGTTCTGCTGTGTTCCAGCTCTGCCATACACCAGACATAGTTTCAGGCAGACATTATTGATTCTCTTTTTCGAATCATGATTATTGCTGTCCATCAATCCTGAACCAAGGATATCTCTGTGAAACCTGAAAGGGATGTCCTATTTTAGAGTCTAAGTTTGTTCTTTGCCTCAAATCTGTTAGGCAAAATATGTCTGCATCAGACATTGAGTACATTAGTCCTTCCTTTTAAGAGAAGCTTATTTCTGCAGTTTAGGTGTCTGCTTGAGTCAAGACATTTTCTCGTTTAAGTTGCAGTAGTCTTTATGACACTTTAATTGGTGGCAGGGCATTGCTAACAGTTAGTGAGCAGGGTTTGGTATATGTCAAACATGAATACCTCCTGAATTGACAGGCAGAAACCTGCACAGAGACCCAATATTGAGTGAAATATATACTGCAGATAAATGAGCTTTCATGATTGCATCTTCTTGCATCTCCCATGTTTGTTTCTGTCTGGGGTTTCACATTTATGATAAAATTGATGAAGATTGTGAACTGTTTATTCTGCCACAAGCATCCTGCCTAATTTATTAATTTGGTGGAAGATACTATTACTTATTTTGCTTTGAGAAATGTTTCAGCCTCAGGAGGTTTGAACTACATTTTTGGTATTCTGGACAAATGCGTCCTACCTGATTTACTGGTTTGGGGTAGATACTGAACTTCTTTATTTAGAAAAAGATTCAATTTCAGATAGTATTTCTGCAGTAGATGGTGATTGACAGCATAGTCCTCTAACCCTTGATCATAATTTTCCAGTAATGAGTACCACCCTATCATTAGGAGAAAAATAAGTTTTGTTGGTTTTGTGGTCCTTGATTATAATTTCCCATAATGAGTACTATCCCGTTACTTGGAGAAAACAAAGTTTTGTTTTGTTTTGTTTTTTTTCTTTTCTTTTTTGGCTTGGGGTTGGGAGTTGGGTTTCTCAAGGAAAACTTAATCAATAATGGAAAAAAAAAAAGATACTCTCCTAACATCTTGTGGGAGGATGATGTATCGACAAACTGTCTCCATTTTTCAATGTGATGAATGAAACAGAGTCAAAAGTTATTCTCTTCTTCTCCTATCTCTTTTTTTCTCCCTCTTACCTTACAGTAATTCATCTATCAATATCAACCTTAGGTGGGGGAGGAATCACCGAATCACCGTGGCCCTAATTCGAGCCACTTGCTGTTCTCTTTCTCGTGTGAGATCTCCTGTTATTTCCTTCAAGATCTGGAATTCTCTCCTTCTCTGACCATATTTGAGCAACCTGTACATCCCTTGAATGTTATTTTTCTGGATCTGCCATCACTCTCCTGTCTAAAAGGGGCAGCCCGGTGCAAGAAGCTCCTGCCTATGCAGGGTACAGGCGAAGGGCGGAACCACAAAGGGTCTGTAGTACAGCCTTATCCTGCATTGGCGAGAGGCTGTTTCCATTCCTCGAACCCATGATCTCTTCTGTCTCCACCCCACAAAATCCTAAACCAAGCATATGAAAAAATTAAGTTCATTCTTCAACCTTTCGAAGGCTATTGCAGCTTTAAATCCAATAGAAACCCAACCAATAAGCATCCCACAAAATCAAGCCCTTTCTTCTTTGTTATTAGTAACGTGTTAGCCCTGTTGTGTCTTGATTTCAGTCAGCTGTCCCTTTACACATAGTCCTTTATTTTTGTTTTGCATCTTTTAGTCCCCCTTTCTTTTACTTCCATTCATCTTTTTTTTTTTCCTGATAGCGTGCTTAGATTATCTCTCTCCTTCCTTTTTCTTTTTTCCTATCAGTCCCAATTACTGTTAGTGTTCTTTGCTGTCAGTCCTCTCCTTTTTCCCTATAATATTTCTCCTAATTATCTCTCTATCCTTAATCTGTTCTCTGTCGTCTTATTTCCTTCATCTTACATTGTTTTGATTTTCTCTTAGTTTGACTTTCTCCTTCCATTTGTTCCCATCTTCTTTTCAACTTTGCAGAAGGGGAGCCTTGGCGAGACGGTAAAAGTTGTCGTCATGTGACTTTGAGGTCACAGGTTTAAGGTGTGGAATCAGCCTCTTGCAAAATGCAAGGTAAGGCTGCCTACTATAGGCCCTTGTGGTCTGCCCCTTCCCCGGCCCCCACATAGGTGGGAGCTTTGTGCACTGGGGCTGCCCTTTTTTTATTTTTCAACTTTGCCAACTGAGAGTTGACAAATGATAATCTGGAAGTGGGAAATCATCCCTATTCCACATACTTATGGTTTTGCAGATCACTTTCAATGGATCTCTGCTCCTTACTACTGAATATTGTGAGAGTTGGTGAATGTAAGTACACTAAGGTAATGAAAATTGGCAAATGGTAGGAGAAATCTAGGGTATAATGCTTGACTTACCAAGGATCAATATATTACTGCTTGCTTGAGTTAAACCCGTCCTTTTAAATATATCTTCTCTCCTAGCACTTCACGGTTCTCATAAGAAATTCTGTACATAACTACCATGAGTTGCAAACTTGCCGAAAAGGATCCCTTCTGCTAATCATTACCTCCTGAAGCTGAAAACTATTCATGTAGAGCTTGCTGCTTTAATTCAGCCATTTGAAAATCTCAATTTAGCTAAAACTGAACAAGCTTGGAGGTGATTACCAGGTGTTCAGTACTGCCGTGTTGACCCGATCTGATTCTTGTGTTTTCTAAAACTTTGCATTCATCTTCCTTAATAACATGCCTCCTTCAAAGGATCTTGGAGGGTTTAGGCCTCTTCACCTGCCTCTCAAAACATACAAAGTATTCTACTTCGGGTTAATTCAGTTAACATGGAGGTGGTAGAGGTTGCAGGTGAAGTCATGCCAAAGCCTGGATTAAGAAGCTTGTGTTAACCTTTTTGGTACAGCGTAGTAGGGTCTTTTACACATATATCCCATTCATTGGGTAATGCACTAAGCCAACTTACTTCCCTTTTGGACCTCAATCAACAACGTCTTGTTGCTCTTCACAGTCCACCAGAATCAGCTTTCAGTTCTTTGTACAACTGCTTCCCCTAGACTGCTATGAATAGTGCAACTTCAAGTACCAGTCTTAACCTTTGACAACCTTGGCACATAAAACTGGGATCTTTTGCTTAAAACTCTCTTCAAAGCATCGTGAAAGTGGTTCATATGGTACCATGCATTATCTCACTGATGAGCTCGGTAGTCTCTCTTTCTGTGTGTATGCTGGTATTCTGACATTGTTATGGAGGATAATTCCTCCACCGCTATCACATTATTTCTTTTTTCATTTTTATCCCCCATCTCTGAAATGTCTATCTTATTCCCAATATATAAGTAGAACTATTACATGTTTCTAAATTTACTCTCAACTTTTTTGCTACTGCCCATATCCTTTTTACACCTTCCTATTTACTCTCAATTTTTTTGCTACTGCCCAAGGTGCTTTATGTGGCAACCTATGCATATTAAAAGTGCCTGATTTCAAGTCCTCTATGACTTCCTTTTTCATGGAAGTATTTTTGGCATATATGCATTTGCATTTCCTATTTGTTTGCCACCATTTCTGGGTTGTATCAGCATTTTTTTACTTTAATTTCTTAGTCTTTTATTTGTAATCTTCCCATGTCAGCCTTATGTTATGGCTGTAAAATTATGTAGTGTGCAGAATTGTCTTTTTCATACTATAATGAGATAAGATCTTTACTTTCAAAATTATTTGCCTTTACCTAGGCTCCTGCCAAACCTTTTCCCCCTTCTGATGTTGATATTATTTTTCGGTTAATGGTTTTGCATAACATTCCTTTGTTTATATTGTAAAACACAAATTAGTTCTTGTGATCTCCAAAGCTTTTTTATTCTTAATTGTAACCACCATTGCACATTGTATCAGGCACCTCTGGAGTGATAATGGGTTCAGTGCATGTTGCAAGCATCTAGAGACCTTTCCATTGGGAACTGCCCTTTATAGAAGCACTTTCGGTTATGAGTAGGTATTCAAACTAAAAACAAAGATTAGATGAAATGGTGGTCAGTATAAAGCTCAATCTATAGTGAAGGGTTTTAGCTAGTAATAATCACTAGGTTATGGTGAAACTTTTAGCTTAAGGAAATCTTGAATAGTAAAATTGATATGTCATTAGCTAACTGCTTTTGCTGATTAATTACAGCCAGAACTGAATTAACTTGGATTCACAACCTATTTAATAGAAGCTGTTGGCCATTAGATGTTATAGCTTGCAGACAATCTTGTTGCAATTAAGATGCCACAGAAGTCATATTGAGCTTGAATATTTCTTTGTCAGGGGAAAAATGGAAAAGAGGAATGGATATTACAAGTTACAATCAGGCTGTGGATATTTTCACAATAGAACTAATCATGAATCAAATGCTATCATCTCATTGACAAGCTGAAAATGTTCAAAAGAACCCTTTTAAAAGCTTAAAGGGCATGCTAAAAGAGTTTGTAAAACTTAAAGTTAGTAGTGCAATTTTTGGGTACTTCACTAAAGATCTTGTGGGATGACCTTTATTGATAGGGACGGTAATAGGCAAGGAAAGCAACAAGGACGTGGACGCTGTGGGCAGATATATTTCAGGATAAGTGGTCCCAGGCCAGGCAGTTAACGGCTTCAACTAATTAGGTTACGGGAAGGGGGAAGAGTGAGATAGGGAGGGCAATTCTGTTAGGGATCTGTTGAGAGATGATTACGGAGGATTAGGTAGTTACAAGCTAGGGGTTACAGGGTTGAGGAGGTTGGGAAGCAAAGATAAAAGGGCGGGAATTGGTAAGGGAGAAGGGGAGGAAAAACTGGGCGAGTGGAAGGAGCTGGGAGGAACTAAGGTTCCTAGTCTTTGGTTTTCTCCTTAAAGAAATTGTTCGGGGGTTCCTTTGCCGAGGGATCCTTTGTAAATCGACCTTTTACGCAATAAAATTAGTTTCATTCTCTTTCTCATTGGGGTTTTCCACAGAAGCAGAACCAGGATACCTATCATTTATATATAAAAGACAGGAACTATGCTATTGTTAATGGATCAGAGCTATGACTTGCTCTCTCTTCCTCTCACTTGCACTTGTTGTCTGTCTTGCTTCACAAGGATTCATCAACAAAGATATGCTTTTATATTAGAATCACACCTTTATTGGAGAAAAATGTTACTTTGATCAGCATGAACCCCTTTTCATTTTTTTTGGCGCTATGGCTTGATGTTTGCCCAAGTTCTGTTTTGGGGCTTCCTTGAATAACTCCACTCTTGTCGTAGTTGACCAATTCTCTAAGATGGCTTAAGCTGTTGCATTCAAAGAAAACTGGTTGATTTGGATATTACTGTGCAGACCTGAAGGAAATACTGTGGTGGCATGTTGTTCCCAAAACCTGTAGCATGAATCTCTTCTTTAAATTTCTTACTCAGTTGTACGTTAACTGACAGAAACAGTGGGCAATCTGTTAAATTCAATAGTGCTATCATCTCCTAACTGACAACCAAAGTTAAGTGGGGAATGAAACTTGAGCTTTTTCCTTTTTTCCCCTGCAATGAAATGGTGGCGTCTATACAAGTCTCCTCATAGATCATTTATGGACTAGCTCCGAACTGTGTACTTGATTGGATGCCATACTGATGATAATGGAAGCAATATTGTAACTAAACTGTGGGAATTATGCACAAGTGAGAGCAAATTTCAGAAAATGCTACAATGAGTACACCCTGGACATCACAGTTTGAAGTGTTCAAAGAGAGAGATGGAGTAAAGGCATATCTATTGAGAATGTTTTTGTGAGATCATGACACAAGCTCAAATATCAGAAGAATGTGGCATCTTGATTTGAATTAACTCTCCCAATTGGTATGGTGTTTATTCTCATTTTAACTTGGTCTCTACTTATATGAGTACCAAGGGTAGCATGCAGATATTCAAGTTGAATTCATAAAAGAGTGGGAAATAAATATGCAATAAGCAGAGCAACTAAGACAAGGATTTCTGATATGAAGACCATGAAGAACAATGTAGTTCATACATATCTGTTCAATTGTCTGGTTGAACTATGGGCAGACTCTGAATTAATGTTGAAAAAAATTAATGAATATGAAAGTTTTGCAATCACAATACAACATTGTTCTGAAATTTTTTGTGGAAAGTAGTTAAGATCGGTCAAAGGGGCTACTCAGCTGATTCCTGTGAGGAGGTAATGGCTTCCGTTACTGGGCTGTCCATTTCCTGGAATAGTTTTACTATCAGCTGGAGTGAGATTCTACTAATGCAATTAAATGATGTTGTGCATAATTATTGGTCCTTGGACAATTTGGTTTTTATGTAAACCAGAGACTAAACCTCTGGAGATAAGAGAGCAAAAGGGCTGCTAGTTTGTTGGCTAAGGTAACAGTTGCGGAATACAGTTAAGGGGTAATTTGCATTGCTTCTCAATCTATTTTTTGTTTCATTCACCTGATCGAAGTTTTTCATTACCTACTCCAAAAAGGATATTCATGGTCATGATTTATAGGAAGACAAAAGCACGTCTAAGCTGATAGTTACAATTCAGATGTTGTCTAATAAATTCTCATGACCCATTGCATTCAGAGTAAAGATGAAGTGGTGGCAAGTTAGCTCATCTAGGCAATAGGTAAATGGAAGCGCTGGTGGTTCAAATCATATAAAACATCCGTCTACAGTGAAATCATGTCTACCCAGGTAGTTAAAACCCAATACTATATGCATATACAATATGATGATGTAGCAGCCAAACAGCCTGTTATCATAAAGAATAAGATTGAAGAATATCTCTGCTACATATTGAGATATTCCATGTACCGTCCAGCAATGCATCATTTACAATTTGGAAAAGAATTAAAAGTTAGAACATCTTAAAGCAGTATTTGGACAAACAAGACTTGGGGAGGCAAACGATAGTTTACTAGTAATGCTTCTCTCATAAAATTTCATAAAGTACACTACCACCTGTAATATTTTATATACTGCATCTTGAAAGAAGTCTGTGTCTTTCATGCTATTCAGTTTCAGCTGCTGTCTTCCATGAGATATAAAAGCCTGCTTGTAACTTGTTAACAATCTTTGACTGCTTTCTTTTCCTGCAAAATGTATTGGTTTAGACAAACCTGTGGAAAGTATATCACTGCTGTGAATAATATAGGTTCTTTCTTCAGGTAATTAACAACGAATTCAGTCACTGTGCACCTTGAAACCTTTGTCCTTATGGCATTGTAATTTATATATTTCTTTTATATGGATGTTTGAATCTTTGAATAACAAGCAACACTGTCTTATATTCCAGGTCATACGCTCTGCATTGTCCTCAACTCTGTGGCTCTTATATCTACTTGGGAAGGATTTTGAGTGCAATGTAGGACCATAATGTCTGGCTTGATTGATGGTCTCCCAGATGCAGTTGCCCTTAGGTGTCTTGCACGTGTGCCTTTCTATCACCATCCCTCTTTGCAGCTTGTTTGTCGCTCATGGAGAGCTGCTCTACGTAACCAAGAGCTATTCAAGGCCCGGTGGGAGGTTGGGGCAACAGAAGAGCTTCTCTGTGTTTGTGCCTTCGAACCCGAGAACATGTGGCAGCTCTATGATCCTCTTCGGGACCGTTGGATAAGCCTTCCTATTTCGCCTTCAGAGATCAGGCACCTTGCCCACTTTGGTGTTGTCTCTGCTCTGGGGAAACTATTTGTACTTGGTGGTGGCAGTGATGCTGTAGACCCGTTGACTGGTGACCATGATGGGATCTTTGCTACCAACGAGGTTTGGTCATATGACCCTGTTCTTCGTCAATGGGCTCGACGGGCACCTATGCTTGTTCCCCGTGCCATGTTTGCATGTTGTGTTCTGGATGGGAAGATTGTCGTTGCAGGTGGTTTCACCAACTGCAGGAAGTCGATATCAAAAGCTGAAATTTATGATCCTGAAAAGGATGTATGGGACCCAATACCCGATCTTCATCACACACATAATTCCGCATGCTCTGGGGTGGTGCTCGGTGGGAAGGTGCATGTCTTGCACAAGGGGCTCTCAACAGTGCAGATTCTGGAAAATACTGAGCGTCGATGGGCTGTTGAGGACTATGGATGGCTGCAAGGTCCCCTGGCAGTTGTCCATGGCGAGCTGTATGTTTTGAGCCACGGTCTTGTCTTCAAGCAACACAAGGAGCCAAAGCTAAGAAAGGTGGTCTCATCTGCATCAGAATTTCAGAGCCGAATTGGGTTTGCAATGATCGGATTGGGTGACGAACTATATGTTATTGGAGGTGTGAATGGTCCAGGACAGTGGAATCTAGTCATCAAGTTGCTCTCTGATGTGGATGTACTTGCAGTTGGGAGCGAAAGACCGGTATGGCGCCAGTTGGCTCCAATGACGCTGTGCCGTGGCACCATACTTGGGTGTACATTGCTGAGAATATAGATCTTGCTGGTCTTTGACGAGGCTTGTTGTTGGGATAGTTGATGTTACGGTTTCTCCCTATTGGAGTGTGAGAAAAGAGATGGAAAGCTTTGGTGTTCCTTTTTCTTTTCAATGTCTGTAGACACAGTCTTTTTTACTTTATATACGATACCTTGGCCATCTTTGGGTTTCTCTGTGCATTGAGCTTCTGAGAAGAATTGTGTCTAGCGTTCAAAATGATGGGTTTCATTGGCTCTAGACAAGCAGCCATCTCTCTCCTCAGAATGAACGAGCTGGTCATAAAAAGTATCCAAGTAACCAATTTTTGGGAATTTGTTGGGTGTTCATGACTTAATACTCCTCTAGCTACTTGGGTTCATGACTTAGTAATAATTCTTTCTGTACCTAAACAGCTTTCTAGCAAATGCGTAAGTACATCTGAGCCTCCATTTTCTTGCCAGTCCTTGGAACCTCATTAAGCTAAATACTCAAAACTGCTCTTTTGTGTTCATGACTAACTTGACAAAAAGGAATAAAAAGTGTGCTTTTAGTACATAAATATCAAATTGCCTGGGCGATGCCGCTGGCAATAAATATATCGGACCTGCTAATTAGCATCATGATTTATTTAAGAGGAAGTAATGGACTATAGAGTATAGACCATAAAATTATATGGGACCAAGAATATATGTAAATTTATATGAAAAGCAAATTGGAACTTTAATGGTTTGCATTTCAGTGAAAAGGATTATATTACTTGGTATAGAACATAAAACAATATGGGATCAAGAAGATATGTAAATTACAATATTGTTAGTTGGAGCTTGAATGATTCGAAGAGGGGTGTTTTATGGCTTGAAAAAGGTATACAAAGCAATATTACTTAAAGGGCTCGGCCCACTCTCACCCACTCTCGAATAATGAAAAGCTGTGAGAGCTAAAACTAGAAGCAAGAAACATTATGTATTTGCTACATTAAAAGAGTAGATTTACAAAGCAAATTACTCACACATACTCTGTATCTAATCTAGTCATGCATACTTCTCTAGAATCAAGCAGTCCATGATATGCACAATAAACTGCAAACTAGGACTACAGAAAATGAGAAAGATGCATCCACTGTCAAGATCATCGCAGTATCTGAATCTTCTCCTTGGCACCCTTAAAGATTAAAAAGAAGCAGCAGTCATAAATGATTAAGAAGGGATGAGCTATAGAATTCCCAACATTGGACCGAAATAATGATCTTATATCAGGAAAGAAAATTGACACTGCTCAGAATATTTGGAAGTAACCGAACTACTTCAAGCTACACTAATGTTTGAATATCGGCAGGAGAGAAGTGGAAGATAAAACATCTCGTTTTAAGACCAGCTCTCCAAGCCCGTATTCTATTGGAGAGTTACAGTTGAACATGAGCCTGCATGCACCATAGATATGGAATGCTGTTATAGTTCTAGTGGCCTTACTTTCAGAGCACTGCACCAAATCCGCATTAAGAAGTTACAGAAAACATGTCAAACAAATGGAACATTATGCTAAGTGTCTGTAGTGGCTGTTAAATCACTCCCAATATATTTCCTTACAGGTCCCATCTTGTTTTTTTTTTTTTTTAAGGTTATAATGATATATATTGTACTCCTGGAAACATGCGATATTCACAGTACTTTGAGACACATATTTTACATGCTGGCGTGGTTCCTAGTGCACAGGGTCTGGATTGAACTTCACAGATTCTCTCCAGATGAGCTCCTTGATATTTTCTTCGGTCAATGATGGCTGCTCAAAATCAAAATTGAAAGGCACAGGGCAAGTGGGCTCATCGTTGATATCATGAAGAGATGATAAATATGGGTGGCAAAGGGCCTCATCAACTGCAAACAAAGAAAAGTATGTCATGAACAAATGGCTTCAAAGAACATAAATCTTATAGATTTAACTCTTTCGATGGAACTTCACATTCGAGACATACCTGTAATACGCTTGCTGGGATCAAACACAAGCATTTTCTCCAGCAAATCAATGGCTGCAGGGTTCTTATTGGGAAATCTCTGTGAAAATTGTTGCCTTGGGAACTGTGGGAACTGTCTAGCATACCGGCGGGCATTATCACTTCGGAGAAAGCCAAGGCTGGAATCATCCGGTGAACCTAGTAGCTATTTAGAAGAAAAGCAAAGAAAAAGGAGAAACTCAGCTTCTCATACTCCAAGTTGAAGTACTAACTCAGCCTTCAGCTACAAAATATAACACTTCTTTTATCATTTTTTCCTCTCCATAAACAAGAGCTTTACTTTTTGCAGTCAATGGAAGCTTTATAACATTTCTGATAATAAAAAATAAAAGTTTTCAGAAAATATGGGATAGCCTCCAATCTTTTCTGCTAATCCATGCATCTGCTATTGACAAATAACTTATCTGACTAACGGTATAAAAGCTATTCTTGTCCTTCAGAGTAACTAATTCTGTTGTGTTCAATGAAATCAATTTAATTAAATAAAACAGAGAACACATGTTATCTCTGATACTTGCAGACAATTTGGTGTGCCCAAAAGTCCATCAAGCACTTGGATAATAATGCATGGAAGCTCATTTTGTGAATGGAACCGAGGTGTATGTTCCAACTGACAATTTGCTGGAACCTAAAAAGAATTGCCCAAAATGTTGATTTGAAGTTCCAATAAGTCATGTAGAGTAGAACTACAATGCGGCGGCTGAAAATCATGGCTCCATGCTATGGTTATAGAATGGATTCAATTGTCAGAAGACGCATATGCTAGAATGAAAAGAGGTGCCAGAGATTACGGAATGAGGGCCTTGATTGACTTTGACCAATCTCTACATTTATATAAATGGTCTAATTTCACTGTGGACCGTCACTAAACAAAATGATTCGGTTGCTTTGGTCACTTTTAAGTACCGGAAAAACCAGGAGATGAGGTTGTGTTGTTTTGAGAAACTTTAAACATGTGACATCTAATCATTTTCACATAAAAGAATGCCAAATAATTGATATCATTCCAAATAGCAAACTACACTTAGAAATTTTCTCCAAGAGAACTTTGAGCTGAAAAACTTCCTGAAGAATTAATTCCCTACCTCCATCCCTTTCTCTAAGCTTCTCTGCTGATAAAAGTAAGAGATTCTAACAAAACCAATCAGCAGGCTCTAATCCTTCTCAAAAGAGAAAAAAGAGAGAAAAGGGCAGCTTGGTGCACGAAGCTCCTGCATATACAGATCCTGGAAAGTGGTAGACCACAAAGGGTCCATTGTCAATGGCCTTACCTTGCATTTTTCCAAGAGGCTGTTTCCACGCCTCGAACCCGTGACCTCAAGGTCACATGATGACAACTCTACCGTTGCACAAGGCTCTCCTTCAGCCTTTGATCATTCTGTGAAGTGAAATTATCCAATGCTAGAGACATTTTGTTTCTGCTAAGAGTTGGTGCATCTCATATGGTAAAGATGACACCTACACATGATTTAGACTGTTAATTTAGTGAACCACATAATTAGGTGGCGAGTGATAACTTACTCTAGCCATCTAACTCAGAACTTTGAGGACTGCAATATGGACAGTTAAGGGTGAATCGGATCTCCAGAACAACGGATAAAAAGTTCTCTAGTGTCCTAGTTACAGACCCATTTTTTAAGTCTTTGGGCTGTGGCCAATTCATGACGTAGCTCTCCACATAAACAATCTAGAATTCTGGATCACGTACATATGATCCATAATACTTTGGCATTTATGAAAACTCCGGCAGGAAAACAGAAGGTGACAGATTCTGAAGGAAATAGAATGACTGAAGAAATAATAACAGTCTGAAACAGATGTATTCCCCACTAGGAACATCTAAAAGCTTTGGGCCTTGGATACACAAGAAGAAGAACGGCTGCAACAATTGAAACTTGAAAGATACACACTGCAACTTCAGGACCTAAATTGGAACCCAGGAAGATGGAAACTTAAGTAAGAATAAGCTGTTCACAGAAGATGCAACAAAATAGATGCGTCAAGGGACTAAAGACATGACTATTTTACCGTAGTTACCATTAAGCCAAAGTGCGCATGAGAGAGCAATTGCAGAAACTAAAATGCCATAATTTTTTTTTTTAAACGAAAAAACTAAGAACAGAAAACTAGCTTCTCTGGTTCCAGGTGCCAACTAGATTTTCCTTTTCAATTGTCAAAAATAAGTTCAACTAAATTGCTACTCAGTTGAGAGCTGGAATTTCTTGCCAGTAATTGAGCTGGCAAGTTATGTTCTTCTTATAAAAACGTGGGTTATATTGGTCATCTTGGAAAACTAGATGTGTGAAACCATCTTAAGTAGAGCTGCAAGGATATTCAAAATTCATACCTCAGTGATAAGCATCAGCTGATGAACATAATCTTTGCCTGGAAATAGAGGTTCTCTTGTCATGATTTCCCCAAGTATGCAACCTACTGACCACATATCGATTGCAGCAGTGTACTCTGAACAATTGAGAAGTAGCTCTGGTGCCCGATACCAACGGGTGACAACATACTCCGTCATGAAATCTGTTTCAGATGTCGTCCTTGCTAATCCGAAGTCTCCTATCTTCAGGTCACAATTTGCATTTAGGAGCAAATTGCTGGGCTTCAGGTCACGGTGCAAAACATTTGCTGAATGTACATATTTCAGTCCTCGCAACATTTGATACAGGAAGTACTGCAGATGTGCACATAAACATCAGAAACATGTATGTCATCAATCACAATCCAGTCGAAAGTTATTTCATTTCAGTCTCCTATGATGAGAACTTTGCGTTAGTAACAATGCTTGGGTGCTACACAATTGAGCCACCGAAGAAAATACAGCAAAAGGGACCTGCAAGGACTCAAAACAGGTAATACTATCTCCCCCAGATAAATAAGTGCTAAGCATTTGATAGGGTCTCACAGCCCCTTGATAACAAGAATTCTGAGAACTTCCAGCACCTCCTTTTCATCTTCCCAGTGAAAGATAAAAGTGATCTTTTCAAATACCTCCTAAAACATCCTAAAAGATCAAGCAGGACACGCCATCCATCCCCTTCCACCATTACCATCCCTCCGTCGTACCCATGTCAAATGGGTCTGTCAAAATGACTTAGCGTACATATAAAAACCATGCTACCGTGGGCGGCTGTATTAATAAATAGACCACATCCCTGAAGAGAGAGGCGTGAGAAAGGTCTGGTAAAGGGTAGGTCTGCAGTTGCTTCTTGACCCAATCCATTCTCACTCCTTTTAATTAGCAATAAAAATACAGTAACAGAAGTGGGTCAAGATGGAGAATGGATGTTAGTTCACTTTCAGGTTGCATGAGTGCTTGAAATGATCCATCAATGGCATCAGTCAACAATGTCCTTAATGCAGAAGAACAGCATAAGAAACCATCAAGTACCAGATTCTAAGGTATAATGAAACTAGCCACTTTACTAATTAGCGATTACTGAGGAAAATTAGACAGTCCAAATAAAACTCCATCTAGTATATTGCCCAAAGTAGGATGGTTCGAATGGAATTAAATTCTCCCCTTCATTGTCAAGAATATTTTTCTAGTGCAGAGAACTTACTTTGATCTTTAGTTCCACTTCCCGGAGATTCTTCATGTACAAAAGCTAGTCCATGAGAGCTTTCCAAGATGCCGTGCAGGGCAAACTCCAGATTTAAGACCAACTGGGCCTCTCTGGTGCCAGGTCCCAACTAAGTTTTTCTTGCAGAAAGTTGCAAACGAAAAAGGTTGTAAATTTGAGAACCTTTATCTAAATAGCTACTGTGATCTCTATGCAGAGCAATTGTGCTTGCTTCATGACAATGGATTTATTTTGGATGGAGAAGACTTACAGTTATTATATATAACAGCTCACTACCTACTCCAATTCAAACTTGCGATGATTCAGAGATGATTGACAAACTACAAAAAGTTTATCTTTGTTTCCAGGATACTCTCTCAATTCATGTAACAGTGACAAACTAAATGCGGTGCAATGTCAAATGCAGCAGACAGATGACACACCTCAACCACCATTTGCGATGAGATAGCTTTCCTTTGAGGACTTTCCAAGGAGCAGAATTCACCATCTTACCTAACATTTCTCTGCATGGATAACTCCAGCAGAATTAGTACTATATCCTATCCAGTCTTGCAAGTTCATGCAGAGCACACAGGGCTAACTGGCACAAGCAAATGTATGTTTGACCGGTCAAAGGTGTTTCTTCCTGAAGATAAAATGTAACTTACTGGATCTCCACATTGCCAGTCAGTTATGCATGATTCAACCACCCAGCACCTAGGGGCAATAATCTTTGACCCATATCTTTTTCTTGCATTTTGATACTGTTTCATTAATGGGGAATGATCTACTAATAGAGAAAGGGAAAGCCGAAACAAGCTATTGCATTACAATGCTACAGGTCATTAGAAGCCTGAGGCCTGAGAAAGATATAAAGCATGCTCCATTCGAGATTAATTTAGGGCAGTCGTTCAGTATAAAACTTCTAAAGGGCAGCCTTGGCGCACAAAGCTCCCACGTATGCAGGGTCTAGGGAAGGGGCTGACCACAAGGGTCAATAAATATGCAGCCTTACCTTACATTTTGCAAGAGGCTGTTTCCACGCTTGAACCTGTGACCTAAAGGTCACAAGACGACAACTCTACTGTTGAGCCAAGGCTCTCCTTCTTCAGTATAAAACTTCTAAAAGTGAATATTGATACAGAGAAAAGGCAAGTCGTCAAGCCTTCCTCGAACCATATAAAACAGAAATACAATAAAACTTACCCAATTAAGAAGCTATACCATCACATTTGGAATACAATTATACAATATACGGACAGCTCAGTGTCAATACCACTACAGAGGCAGAAGGAGAAGTCAAGCTTTGCCGGAATTAGATATTCGTCAATGATCTCAGAACGATGCCACTTTTCTTGTTAAGTTAAACAATCAATGACTATTCAGATAAAGAAAGCAATAAAAATGCTTCAAAATGATAATCGGTGTTGATATAACAATTAATAGCAGAGAGAATACTCTTGGATTCAGACCTGACAATGGTCATCTGTCAATGGCTGGTTGGAACGTATTATCTGATGAAGATCAGTATCCATTAGTTCATAAACAATGTATACATCATTGAAATTTTCCCTTCGTGGAGGGCGGATGATGTCTTTGATGGCAATAACCTGCAGCATGGAAATGAAATCATGCGTTGTCCTTGAAGTCACACTAAGCAGAGTGCAGCAAGTGAGAATATCACAGAATGTAAACATAACAAACAAGAGCAACATCACTACTCATTTCAGTCATGGAGGACCCAGAGGAGGAACAGATATTGTGACCAGAAAGAGCATCACAGCATAAGTTGATTAATTATCAGAGACAACAAGTTTTACATGGCCAAAGATATTCGAAAAACATGAATCTTGTATTACACACATTTTATGATGCTGAAGAAAGTGAATATCAGACAAAGCGTTTTCGAATCCCCAAGCTTTAAAGTACCTTAAAGCAAAAGACAAACAAATCTTCTCTATCCTCGATGAGATTTCATTGAACTATGAATGTCTGAATGAAGACTTTAAGTGATGAAATTCACATCAGCAGAAGGATCAAGAACCCCAATTGCCAGACTAAAACATTGTGCACACTGGCAAAACTTCTGTTTGTAATGCGTCAAAGAAGAGGGCCAGCTGTTATGCTGAGCATCCATCCTCTCCTATGAACAAGATAAAGGCCAACTCTAGTAGAAAAGATAAGAGTTACCAGAAGTTGGGCAATGCAAGGGTCCTGACTGCAATCTATAGATGCTTATGAACTCTGATCATATGTGGCAGTAAGTATTATTGGTTTACTTCCACGTGGATTTTCTTCTGAGTCTTCATGAGGATGGAAATCAAGGAGAATAGCAATGAATGGAAATTTCTCTTACATATAATGTTAGCAGAAGCAGGAAATAAAGCAAAGAAAGCATGGGAAAGAGAACAATATCTTTATCAAATCAAATTACAAGGCTAACCTTTTGCAGCGAAGAAGTAAATACATACATCAAAAGACACAGAAAATTCATTAACAGAATCTGGAGTTCATTTTTATCAACAGAACTTACATTTTCATGATCCATATGGCGGAGAAGTTTTATTTCTCTAAGAGTCCTTTTGGCATCAATTCTGTTGTCAAATGCATTACCAATCTTCTTAATTGCTACCCCTTTGTGGGTCTCTGAATTCGTGGCAGCACTGCAAAAGAAAATGAAAATTAGCTGATCTCAGCTAATTTAGAAAGTGTTAGACATGAATATTGTTGGCCCACTTCCTATTAGCTTAACGTTTTATGTCTAATGTTGATTCAACATCATATCAAAACCTTCCTGACCCAGAGGTTCTAAGTTCGCATCCTGAAACCTCTCTATTTACCAAATCTTCATGCAAGAACTCACAAAAGGCCTTCCATCGAGGAAAGTGGTTTAGACACATGAACAATGTTGGCCCACTTACTATTCCAGCATTGGTGGTGTCAAGTGGTTTCACTAGTGCTGTTAGTGTAAATCACTTGAATTTTCACGCTAGTTCATCTATAAACAAAAATTGTAGACACATCGCGCTCGTGTCATTCACCATCTAAACTTGATGAGAAAAAGAGAAACCTGATATCCACCATATCTAGCAAATCCAAAATCCTATGTGGGTAAGCTATTTGGACTGAGTTCCTGGACCGACTGCAAAACCCCAACTAGCTAAGCCTTATCTTTGGATGATCCAATCATCTTATTTGATCTCTCTGATTTAAGCTATCTACAAATCATGCCCAGGATGTTATAACTACTAGTGATTTAGTTGAAAAATCAAATAGACATGATTAAAACTCAAAAGGAGCCATAGCTAAAATCATCCAACAATCATGAATTTTGGTGTCTTGAGATGATAAATAAGATGATTGGGTCAGATCATCCAAAGGTGGGGCTTAACTAGGGAGGTTTTGGTGTGCGTCCCAAAACTCACGATGACGTTTCTCCATACATTAATCACAAGCACAGAAATCATACAGTATGTTTGTTATGATACTTCCAATATTAGCCTTCTTCCTGAAATACAAAATTTCCCTGCCTTAAGTTGGTCTCAATACTATTGCTTTGTGGAAGTGTGGACTGCTGTCAAATTAATTGACGGCATACAATTTGTGTTGTGCCGCTACCCGTGAGTTTTCTCTGTTGATCACCTTACTGTCCTACTCGTGAATCTCATTATGGAGGTGCAAGGGATGCAGTAGTTATAGCACATCCATATGTATAGGTAGCACTTGGCATAAAGAGAAAACTGAAAATTCATTTTGAAGAATGGTCCAGTAATCAGTCAGTGTTTGTGTCCTACATTTTCTCAAGAAAATAAAATAAAAATTCAGTTAGTATTTGTGAGTGATTCACAGCAAATTACCTAATAGCGTATAAAATAATAGATAAGGATGGAACCACAAGTCTGTGAAAAATAAGGCTTCTAGACTCGGCCTCGGATGCTTCATAAACTATAGCACAGACATAATCCTTACTAATTTACTGTGTTTTAGGACGTAGAGATAAAGAGAATGATTGGTGGCAGGCTTAAGCTTAGAGGACTCTAGATCAGTGGGTGAGTGCTGTTCTTCACTCCACTTCTCATCTTTGACATTGTCGACTCGGACATCCCTTGGGTAGGTCCTGGTCATGGGGCTGTTTCGATTTGATATCAAGTCTTCTGAGTTAGACAAGGCATTGTATAATGTTTTCTCTTTTCTTTTTCTCGATTTATGGAAGCAAAATTAGTCCTTTTCTCAGTTGTAAATTCGGATGCTTGGAGTCCAGCTAGAGTTCCAGAGGTTGTCATGTTACAAATACTTTGTTGTTTTTGCGGGTGATTATTTTCACAAGACTTCGTTATGCTTAGTACTGCAGGCATGCCCACCCCTAGGACTCGGTCAGAAGTTCCCAACCTAAGCCAGCTATGCGTAAACCCACTTAGGCTTGACAAGAAAGCTTTCTCCTTGTCTAATGTTGGGTTAGTTGATAGTAAATCACCCAAGTTTGTTTATTTGGGATATGATGAAAATTGGCCTATTGAGTGAGAGTTAATTTAGGAACAATTTAAGAATGGAATTTATTGCTTTTGAGTGGTTTTCTACTGTATAAAAATGTACTCGATCTATATAAAGGAAAGTGGTCTTTCTGTTTTCTCTTGCTAAAATCCTAGGAACTCAAGGTTTTGGGTGGAGATCATCACATTGTTGTTAAGGATTGTAACGATAGTGTGAAGTGGTTTGCTGCAGAGATGGGTTGGAGAAAGTATTAGTGGGTTTTCACTCAACTAAGTGGATTTCTACTTACTGAATCGTCGTGAATGCAGCTTGATTGGTGGGTGAACCAGGCAAATCTTGTGTTGTGGTTGTATGTTTCTAGTTCTTACAATTGTTCAATTTCTTTGCTTTGCTTGCACTTGATTTTTGAGTGAATACCGTGGCTAATCAGAATCTTCTTTGGATTATTAAAAAGTTGACTTCGGTAGCAGACTGGTAATGCCGGATTTGGCCGATACATCCAGTTCTCCATGCATAAGCTACCCTATTCCCCACTCCTGCGTCCTCATTCTCCTGGTTTCAGTTCTTGGGACGCACGCGATACAAGATCACAGTGATTTTTTCTGTGATGCCATCTCCTTGCTTTTAGCTTTCAGTCACAACACCAAGAACTATACATGAAGCCAACCTTCAACCTGTTGCCTAGGCTCTCAAGTAAGAACGAACCTTCCTTGCCAAGCAAGCATGGTAGCAAGCCAGAAACTCCATGGGTAAGGCTTCCAAGGAGTGAAAGGAGTCTCCAAATCGGGCATGAAACTGGGGAGGCCTAAAAGGTCAATACAAAAGAATTCTCCTTTTCACTACCATCAGTTTTTCATCTTCTCTACTATGGAAGATTCAGGCCAAGCCAAATTATATCAATAACAACTTAATCCTTAGTAGAACGTGGGCGTGGTTGGTTCACAGTTATCCAACAGTCCAACCATGTCCTCTGTAGTCGATACAATAGTACCCAGAAACTATTCCCCATTGGAGAAAAAGAGTGCACAAATGATTCAAATCTCTAGCTAGATTTTTCAGAGGATAGCAGACCTCAAAACTTTTGCCGGACATATATCTCAAGAGACTTCCATAGTAATTGAAGCACTTGATGGTCTGGTACCCCAAGCATTACTTTGGCAGGAAAATATCATGGCAATTCTAAAATACTTAGTCTTTTTAGGTAACTGAAGTTTATATGTTTAATTCTTAAAGAAGATTTGGATGATAGCCAAATTAGGTAGCATCCAGGCCAGTGATAAAGCCGTATCATGAGGTGGCAACTCTTTCGTATACATCCACGAGAATGCTATGAAAACCAATGAACAAAACTTTACTATGGGGCGTTAGTCGCTGTCCTTTATTTTATTTTATATTTATATCTTACCCACGATTAAGCAATATCTATCCAACAAAATCCAAGAACACCAACTACACAGAATAAATAAGAGAATTAGTCTGAAACCAATTCTATTGACGGCATTACTCCCCAATTACAAATTCACCCATGAATCGCAATTCATGCTATTTCTTGAGTGCCAATAAGAGTGCATATTGAAGAGGAGTGTAAAGAATACACACCTTTTCTTATGTATGAGAAATTTGTTTTTAGATCTAAGCCATTCGTCATGTTTAGAATATAAAAAATAGGTAATTCATGAGAAATCAATGCATTTAAATTATCTTAATCACTTGTTTTTGCTTTTTTTTTAAAAAGTAGTATTAATTAATGATCCTATTTTTTACCCTAAAGAAACATAGGCTAAAAACATCCACCATTTCTAACATAATGAATAGGTAGATTGACACAAAGTGTTTAATCATGCATGCAAAAAGGGGTGGTCATCTTTTTTATAAGATCTAAACCATTCATCACATCAGAAACCAAAAATAGATAACCCAAAGGAAAATAACGTATTTGGATGATCCTAACCACTTTTTTTTAGGGTTTTAAAAATGTAGTGACAATTGATGGTCCTATTTTTACTTAAAGAAACATGTGGTAATAATTGATGGTCTTATTTTTACTTAAAAAAAAGATAGGCTAAAAACCATGCAATGCCCATGAAATTTATCGTTCAGCCTATCTAAGACATTCTTAACATGACGAATGGTTTAGATGGACACAAAACATTTAATCATGCCCGTGTACTCCCATGCGATGCCAAACACAGTTTTACATGATCTTGAAAAAAAACCAAGTAACATATAAAATCATTCTAGCAATCCTCTAACAGCAGAAAAAATAAAAATAAAATAAAACTAGTAACATACAAAATCATTCTAGCAATTCTCTAACAGTAGAAAAACTTAAAAAAATACCCACTCAACACAGACTGAACAAAAGAAACAAAAACAGGAAAGGAAGTCTCACCATACAATGCCGGAACCACCTCTCCCAACAGGTCTTATAGGCGGAACATACTTGGTAGAAACTTCAAACAAATTCCCATAAACGTTGTACTGAACATAACGACCTCCATGGGTAAGAGTTCCCCGGATATGACTGTCAGTAGTTGCAGAACTCGATTCCGCAGACATGGCTTCCACCACAAAAGTCTCGGATTCCAAAAACCCAGATGCGGGTTCTGGACCCAAGAGACCGCAAGAGTCATCTGGTTGGAGTTGAAGAAAAAGCGTTGCCAGTCCGTGAGAGAAATTAGTCTGATCACGAGTCGCTTTCTCTTTCTATCTCTTCTTTTATTTTTTTTTTACATTTATTCCGGCTTTTGCTAAATATTGTATGGCAGCTTGTATATCCAACAGTGCAAAAGAATAGTTGGTTTCATGCATTAGTTTACTATTTTCATAATTTAATTTTTTTAAAAATAATTACATGAAATAGGGTGACTAAGTGCTATATATGTTGTGGTGCAACTTCATGGACATGTCATTTTAATGCATGCTCACGTGAAACTATGGTCACGAGTCTGTCCAAATGCAGGCGTATCCACGCATACAAGGAAACACCGCGAGTAAGAGCGAGGAGATAGAAAGGGCAGTCCAATGCATACAGCTCCTGCTCATGCAAGGTTTGGAAAAAGAGCAGACCATAAAAAGTTTACTGTAAGCGACTTTATCTTACATTTTTGTAAGAAATTATTTTCATGCTTTAAATTCACGAGCTTGAGATCACAATGTAACAACTCTAGCATTGCAACAAGACTTTTCTCCTAGTACGTGCAAAGTGACGAAGTGATCAAAAATAGACAAATGAATAGAGGAGTGGCAGTTTCTTAAATACATATGAAATGAAAGGATATGAAAAAAAGAAAAAAAAGCATAATTGTACGCTATATACGAGTACACAAGAATGTGGTCTTAGTTCAACCCTCTTTTTGACAAGTCAGAAAGATGGGTCTTGTATCAGAAATATGCTTCCACACAATTCAAGATTTTGTGTTATCGTTCTTTCAATGTTTTTGTTAGGAGCCTAATGAAAAAGAAACTCACGAAGAAATGGGCTTTGGAAAGTTAGTCAGCGGGTTAGAGATTTTCACTTTTTTAAAAAGAAAAAATTATCGGGCAGTCAGTGAGTCAACGTCCACCTAAGATGACATGTATGCATTTATGTCAGCAGCCCAATAACTATTTCAAGCTGCCTAACGGCCGTGATGGATGAGTTTGAAACCAATCGAAAGTTTTTTGAAGCAAATGTATGAGGGGATTAAAACAAAAAAAATTAAAAGTTCAAGGTTTTTCTAAAAAATGTCTAAAAAAAAGAGGGCTTTCAATGGCAGGTTTGGAAATATAAGAAAAGGGAAAGGTATAGCAAAGTTTAGATAAAATATAAGATGGGTATGCAGAGAAAAAAGTTTCGATAACATATGTATGTATATATAGGGGTGTGTTAATTTCAGCTATTTCATGCAGGTGCAAGGAGCAAGTGACATTTGATTGACTGAAAAAAAGAGTAGAAAACACAAAAAGTTAGAGGAAATATCAGTTAGAAACTTTTTCTCAACCAATCAAATGTCACCTGTACTTTACACCTACAACTCTTTGCTGAAATTACTCTTTTCATATATATATATAGAAAATCAGTGCTTGTAGTTAGGGATAGCAATAAGTTGAGTTTTTAAGAGACCAACTCAAATTGACTTGTATGGGTCAATGTTAGGGGCAGAGAATTTTATTTGAATAATGTTAAGATTAGAAATTTGTGACCTAAAGTAGGGTTAGGCTCAAGGTCAGGCCAGCTGAAAGATCTACCTTGATTGGGCAGTTATATTTCTAAGTAGCACTATTGACTATTCCTTATATGAATTATTGATAAAGTTTTTAAGGGCTTCCGATATAGTATGAATTAAACCACCCAAAAAAGGGTTTTCCTTTTGGATATACACACACAACCTTGCACAACCTCAAACACTAGTCACCAAGCCAAGAATCTCTTCCTTGTATCACTTTTTACTATAGAGGGCAAAGCAAGGTTTTTAGCGCATCAAAATTGTAAAAAATGTATGGATGTTCGTTTACAAGATACCCAAAACAAAGTTGAATCAAATGAGTAGGTTAGACCATCCAATGGAAGTATATGTGTGCAAAAGTGGAGGCTCTTTGGTTTGGCATTCCTCATTGTCTGCCATATATACTAAGATAAAGGGGTTAGGCTTTGAGCCATTGACTCTCATTTTCCTTTGGCTACATAGAATACACATTTTAAAATATTTTATTTTTGTAATTAATTGGATTAGTCAACCACTCAAGGATTTGTTTTATACAATCTCTCTTGTGAAATTTGTAGCTTAGTCCATTCAACTTCTAATTTTAATTAAATATTCTCTTCTATTTTAAGAAATTCGTATCAATCCCTATAATTTCACTCATAAAATGCCTCTTCCTCTTCCTTTACCTATCTAAGTAGAATGTTCTCAATTAGTCATAAAAATCATCATGCCTATTTTTTCTTAATTAATCTCAAATAACTTATTTTAAGGGAAATTTATTCCCAAATGTGCCTCCTAAGTGGTTTTTTGGGGAATTTAAGATTTATATTTTTCATTTGTAACTTAAAAGCCAAAGCCTATAATCATTAGCCCAAAAAATCATTAAGAGCAAAAGTATGTCTAGTACTAAGCTTATTTTAATTAAAAAAAGGGAAATGATAGTCTTCCAATATAAGCTTATTTCAATCAAAATAAGGCAAATAATAGTAATCTAGTATAACCTTTGCCATTTCCTATTTAGTTCATTTTTCTAAACATATGCCTTTCTTTAATAGTGTATAATTCTTACTAAGACAAATGTTATTTAGTTTGAGTTTTTGGTTAAACTTCGAAATCCTGCCTTGATGAGCCCCAACTTTGGATGATCTAACATGTCTATCTTATTTGTTCTAGATTGACTAGATGATGAAGTTCATGTCCTTTAGATGTTTCAGCTTGCATTTTCAATGCTTAAATCATACCCATTAGATTTTTTAAAGGAAAAAAACTAGTAGCTAGAAGCATCCAATGGGCATGATTTTTTGTAGATAACCTAAATAGGACATGCCAAAGAAAATAATTGGGTGATCACCCAAAGGTAGAGTATAACTAGGCAGGGTTTAGGAGCCAATCCCAAAACTTAGTCTCAATAGGAGATAGCATTTCTCTTACTACTAATAAATCTCAAGATTTATCCTCATTAATGATCTCACTGGATGAATGTTAATTAAGGATTATTAATAGAAAATATTGCATGAAAAAAGTGTAGAAATTATTCAATAAAACATAATTGTATGATTAAACTTTGTGCTATGTGCTAGGTTGTGCACCCTCCATCCCATTAGAAGACGAGTTTGTATCTAGCTTTCTTTGTAATTCTTTGCTTGTATAAAAAAAATGAGAGAATTTCATATCCAGGCTTTTCATCATCTTAAACCCAAGAAAAGTCTTGTTTTGAGACGGACAAAGTTACAAATCCTAGAATTTGAGACCAAAGGGTCAGTTTTACCCGGCGTTCATCTACCAGCAGCAGAGATTGGTTCCAAGAAAATCTCGTTGATTGGTCAATTACTAATGTTGGCTCTTGATCAAGGTTTCATGGGCTTGCGCCACTCATAAGTGTGTTAGAAGAGGATATTTTAACACCAGAATTGTGCTACTGGCTTTGATAACAGCTAGTAATTAGCAACCTTGAGAGAGAGAGAGAGAGAGAGAGAGAGAGAGAGAGAGAGAGAGAGAGAGAGAGAGAGAGAGAGAGAGCAACACATAGATACATAACCATATCCCTGGCCTTAGTCATGCTTTAGATCACTATAAACAATACTATATATGACAACGTCCCTAACCTGTCCTTTCATAGTCCAATACTTCCTGAGCACAGCCTCCCTAACAAACCCAGCCTTCTCCAAAACCTTCTGTGACCCAACGTTTTCAGCATCCACCAAACCTTGCAGCCTCTGTAAAAAAGGCCATTCCCGAAACACAGAAGCAATAACCATTTTCACTGCGACTGTAGCTATCCCTTTCCCCCAATACGTGGATCCCAAAGCATAACCAATATCAGCTCTACACATTTCATTTCCTGTGCCAGGACAGACTGAAATTGCACCAATGGGCCTGTTCTTCAAACAAATAGCCCTGTACCATGGGTGGGTTTTTATTTTGTTATCAAGATATGAGGAAACGTCTTCTTTGATTTGGAAGTGTCCCACCGTACGTAAAAAATGGCCCACACGATCATCTGTCGCCCATACCATGAAATCACCCACATCTGAGAGCTCGAACAGTCGCAGAGAGATATCTGTATGTGAATATTCCAGTTCAGCCTTCAGAGAAAGAGAATTTTCTGCCATAAGAGCCTCGTTGATGGAGGTAGATGGTATCAAATTTATACTAACGAGGATCTAAAACGAGCAGCTTAAATTAATAGTAGTTAGCCGCCTTGGTTGACCGTGTTAAGAGAGGACATAAAAAAAAGGGCCCTCTAAGGTATACCGCGACAGCGAGAGAAAAAAGGCAGCTCAGTGCATGAAGCTCCTGCTCATGTAGGGTCGGAGAAAGGGACGGATCACAAAGGATTTACAGCATGTAGCGTTACCTTGCATATTTGTAATATAAGAGACTGTTTCCACACCTCAAACCCATCACCTCCAAGTCCCATTGCGAGTCAAGGAGAGAACTGTCTTAGTATATCACCACATACAAATGCAGTCTCACCAACCCAAACCTATGCAAGGAGGATCACAGCACATGAGCAAAAGGAAGGGAAAAAAAAAAAAAACTCAAACCAATGTTCACAAACTTTCTTAAAAGATGAGTTGTCAAATGGCATCCTAGAGCAATATAAATTGAGTAAGATTCCCCAGAAAAGAGATAAAACTCACATTTTTCAAGGCCTAAAAATGGACTATCCACGATATGGTTTCGATAGCATAACTATGGTAGACCTAGACAGAGAAATACCTTATTGGAGAGTACATTGCCGTTACTAACTTTGAACTGCAAGTACAAGAAAACAAAAAAACATATATAGAAATCTGGTTCACTCCTATTCTAGAACTCATTTATCTCCATGGTGTTATTTCTGTTGAACATGATCCAGAAAGCTTCGGTAATACAAATCCATAGACTTCAAACTTCATTAAATGAAACCATTAAGTTCTTTGGAAAGGGAGATTCCCATAGAAAAGGATCCATCAACTCCCACAAACGACATTATTACAAATTCTGTAAACAACCAATAGACCAGTGTATGCAATTCCAACTCCATACAAACCAAAACCCATTTAGGAAACCATTTAAAAAAAAAAAAGAGCATGTAATTCCAACACAAGAACAAAATGAATTGAATATGAGCTCATAGAACTCTGAAAAAAAAGGTCTAGCAGCACACAACATATTCTTTAGCACTAGCACAAACAGAAGGATATACCTCAGAAAGTATTCATGGATCCAACCAGCAGTCTAAATTAGTTGAACAACTTGTAACAGAAATTTTCAGGGAGAAAAAAGCAAGTCAATGGCTGTCAAGTTTGTGTTCACGAGTAGCTAGGAAGGAAAGTTTATTGTATTTAGGAGGAGCCATTCTGACTACAACTTGTTTGAATTTTCTTGTGCATTTGGTCCATATGGTGATATCTCTTTCTTGTTTCCGTCTGTACCATGGTGAACTTTCTTGGTTTGCGTAGGTCCCATAGTCACCAACAAGACCTGGAAATGGGCCTCAATTTTGTGGTTTGCAAGTCTGGTGTTTAGTCTTACTAGAAATGTATAACCTCTGTTAATTGGCTCTTCCAGATATAGGCTAAGTTTTGGTTGAAACGACAAACTGCAGCTGTGGGCACTTATTTCTTGTTTCATATATGCTGAGTCTTCGATGGTGGTTGCTGCTAACAGATAGGCTTCATCCTATTTAAGCATATGTTTGTAATTTATTTTCTCTGATTTCAGTCTATAAATGTGCAACAGCTGCTGAGGTTACTATGCAAAGTTTCTCTTTTGGAATATGTGAAAGAAACACATAAATCACCGCGATTTTAGTGTGTTGCGACCATCAGACTATTACAATGATGACATTGAGGAGAACCACCTTGTGCACCAAATTTCAATGTCAACAACCTCATATTCAGTAACCAGTGGACAATCCATCAACATACTTGTCACCAATTCGCGCATGCAAAAATAGTTTACACAAACTGAATCCTTAAGAGAGATTTATCCTCCCCCCTTGACAACAAATGATTATTGATGTATATTAATTCCTAACTTATGCATTCAACTATTTATCTTCTTTTTTTCTTATTTTGTGGTGTCCCAATGAACTAACTACAAGTGTACTTCATGAAGGAAGTACAATTGGATAGCGTATCCTTTCGATCAATTCCATATGCAATGGCGCATTCACATAATGCCCTATTACATAAATAATTTCTAAATCCTGCTACCCAATCTATTAGAAATCAAACAATTTATAAGTAGATGGTAACTAGAGAATAAGGAAAACCAAGGCATATTTCCATCAAAGAAAAGAAAAAGAAGCCAACATCCACAAACAATATCAGGTCTGAGCATTTGACATTGAAACATTCCTTGAGCTGTTCTCGAAGAACCATGATTCTTTCTTGCCAAATGCTTTGGCAATTATATCACCAGCATAGAGGAAAGAAGAATTGAAGATGAAGTACGCTTCTTCATAGAAAAACTGAGTGATTTAAGATCTTCTGAAAATTGGTCTTCTACCTTATTTCACCTGAATTGGCAAACTCAACCCCTGAACTTCTTCAGGTGAAAGACCTTATGGTTCCTTTTGTAAATGCTAAACTCAAACCATCAGAAGCAAACAACATTTTCCAAAAGTGCACCTTGACCAGTGGGGAATGTTGAGACTACTATAAGAATGACAGGATGAAGGTTTTTAGCTTAGAAAAACTTTAGCCATAATGGATATGAACATGATAAAGGTAATTAATGAAACAAAATTCCATCAAATACAAGAGACTTAGAATGCAGACTCAAAGTACAAGCAAGAAACGCCTAATGAGAGAAATTGTTGGTCTCAAGGGAAAAGCTTAAGAACCTGAGAGAAACGACGCCCATGAACCAAAATGACAGGTAAATAGCTATAAAAACAGAACAAGCTTTAAACACTCATGACTTCCCATTAAGTTGTACTAAGAAGTTCAAGTATTCACTAGTGAACTTACTAATAACAACCCAATAATTCAGTTCCTCATCCAAATTTATCAAGCAACTGAGGAAAAATATAGGACAAACTATACAAAGAACCACAGGCAATCATCTACAACCAGTCATATCACAACTATCAGAATATACCACTATTATCTGCAAAACAACTACAAACTCATTTTTCCAAGAAAAACATCTCCATAACCTAATCCATTTGTCCAAAACCCAGCAAGTAAATCCAACTAACAGACAATCAACAATGTAGTTGGAAAAGATTATCAAACAACTGCAAACCCATTTCTCTAGAACTAGCATATCGGTTCCATGCTAACAGGATATGCTTATCAACAGCAAGCGCCTCTCCCAAAGAGTCATCAATCTATAACCTAACCATTTATCCAAAATCTCTCGTGTATATCCGACTCAGACACAATCTACAACCTAGTTACATGTAAAAAATAAATAAATTATCATCACACATGAGAGAGAAAGAGAGATTGGCCGCCTCGTTACACCCAGGTTCAGTTCCTGCTCCTTGTCTTGTTCCATGTGCATGCATAATTTACAGGTGATTGCGCTCATTGGTCATCGACTTTTCTTCAGTAAATCTTTGTTCTAGAACTACAAGGCTTGTGAAGAGTCTATCCTCTTGGAACTGAGTAGGGAGTTCTTTGTTTTGGAATTTTCGAAAGAGTCGATAGCTTCGCTTATCTGCTAGACTAACGACCCCGCAAATGATAAGTATTGATGTTACCCACATGTTTTGGAAGTAAAGCTACTACTTTTAAGCTTGATTAGGACTATAATCATCGTATCTTTTGTAGAACCAGAACAGGTTTCAGACAAAGATGAGTTAATGATTTCTTCTTTAGTACAAGCCAAGTTGGTCAGGTCTTCCAATGGGTGGAAAGTCTGAACCATATCTTCTCATTGTAGAATCCTACGGTCGAAATGAACTTGTCGTGTTGCATCACGTAAACTTTTTTTCCCTCTCAAACGGAGACAACGATGCTTCTTATCTTCCAAAAAAGAGAAGCTTCACGGGTCAGAACCAGCATGCAGAAGATGTATAACATGGGATTGACGAAGAAGACAAAATCAAGTCTACAGTCTTTGGGTTTACATCCAAACCACTGAATAGCTGGAATGCCTCTACGAGAAGCTATCTCCATCGAATGATCCCCAGGACCTACTGTGCATGGGTAAGATCGATCCATGAAAGTTCTAAAGCTTTTCCTCTTTGGCTTGGTGATTAAACTGCATCTCACGACCTAATGGTTGAACACAAAAATACCTTAATTTAGATCAGATGGGTTCGGGTTCTGGCCGTAACATTTGAAGCAATTTGGAGTAGCTTCCTATCCTTAGTTCGGATTCTAACATTTAAAGCAACTTGAAAAATAGTTTGAAGTTGAATATTTTAATCTCGAGTTCTTAGTGATGGTGCCCGTACTTTAGTTGGACAATAGTAAACGGCAAAAATACAAGTGGAAGCCACTTTTTCAATCATTTAAACCATTCATCTAACCGCAAGAGCTTGTTCATCAATGAATCATACCTTGCGGCGGAGCAAGATATGGCAGCAGTACTCAAGGAATTCAAATCACTTACACGGAGGTGAACGAAAGAGGATGGTTGGATGTGCTTAGTTTGTTCTGTCCAGCGTACTGACAGACTAGGTTATCCCGCTGTGTCACTACAACAAAATACATTTTTATTACCACGAACACAAATTTGGCAATATTTGTGAGTGTTCTTTGGAACGAGTTTCTTGTGTTTTCATCCTGCAAAAATTGCGGGACGGTCAGGTAGGATGAGATTCTCATAAATGGATCAATGCTCGAGATTCTTTTCGAGGTCTGTATGAGACCCAAAATGCAAATAAACCCCCATCGAGAAATAGATGTTTGTTGTCAAATTCTCCTACAAAATCTAATGAGAAATGCTGTTCCAAACTGAGTTTGGGACTGACTCCAAAACCCCACCTAGCTAAATCCCATGTTTGGACAATCTGACCAAATCATCTTATTTGGCATCTCGTTTAGTTTATCTTTGAAAAATCATGCCCAATGGATGTTTCTAGCTACTATTTTTTTTTTTCCTTAAAAAAACTAATGGTTACTGCATAACATCAAAAACACATATCTAAAATCATCCAACAGACATGACTCTTAGACTATTTTAAGGAGGTCGAATGAGATAAGTGGATCATCTAAAGGTGGGGCTTAGCTAGGCGAGTTTTGGAGTTAGTCTTGGAACTCGGTTGAGATAGCACTTCTCAAATCAAATTTACAGCAGCAATGAGATAGAACAATTCCCTCTTTATTTTACATGGTCATCAATTTAAACTCGTATGAATTAATATAGAGTGCACGAACTTAGCTCATGCCATTGGGATATATAGATTAATAAATTCAAAATTTTCCATTTGGCCAAATTTTTTTTCTAAATGAACATTGGTTCATTGACTGCATAAATTAATATTCTTAACACTAGGAAAAAAATAAGTAAATCATTACTTTACCTGTGTAAACACACTTGTTTTTGCTGCAATAAAGCCTTTCGTCGTCAAATAAACACTAATAGAATACCTCAACGCATCCCTATTTCTAATGACGAAAAAATTAATGATTGTAGTACCACTACCATAAAAGTGCAATGGTACTGCCACTCCACATTCTACGAAGTCGAAGCCCAATTGACCAAGGGACCCCACTGCAACAGCCAAGAAAGCAATGTTCTATCAAGACAACCGAAAAAAAAGCCATGTATATCTTTTTTAAAGGGTGCCAGGTCTGTGAATACTTGTCCTTGGGCCCATGAAAAGGTGGCCCCTAAAATGACCACTATAAAGATTTTATTTAAGTGAGTAACCTCATATCATCAAATGGAGGGTCTCTTCACTCAACTAATGGTCAAGAAACATATGGGCAAGCATATTCCTTTATGACAAATATGGGGCCCAATCCAGCTGCAGACGACATTATTGTACTGACACATGTCTCTCCTTTCACCCAGGGAGCAAACCATCTTATCAAAGGGTCACCTCACCTTTTTGTAAATATAAATAGGAAAAAAATGCCAAGTAACATATATATATATATATAAAAAAAAGAAGAAAAAGGAAAGAATGATGTCTGAATCTCATGAAACAAATAAGCAATGCCTTTACATTTTTTAAGAAGAAGATGCCTACTAAGAACTGATAAAAATACCTCTTAAGGCCTTTTTCTCCTCTTCCTTTAACCATTCTATTGCAAAAACTGCCTCTTTTCTTAAGACCTTCGTCATCTCTAGGAAACCCACATGCTCTGAAATATGCCAGAACTCGTATAAAAAATTATCCTATCTCACGTTGTCCAATCAACCCTGTGTAGGTGATATGCTTGTAACACTTCAGTACTATAATTTAGGCATTAAGGTAATTCTTACAAGTTTTCTTTTTAGAGGATTTTCATCATTTTTGTAGGTTAATTTATAAGCCTGAACACGTGAAAGAATCACCATGCTATTTCTATCTACGCATTCATATGTACCCTGCTTTACTTCTACCTACGCATCCCTCTATATACCTAGCTTTATGCTTGTACCACCTTAGGATTGTAGCTCTCAAAATGTTGTAATCTTTATCAATAAGTGTTTAGAAACTAGCGAAAGATCCGGAGGCATGATATTTATAAAAGAAAGAAAGAGAATATGTAGTTGCTTTGCAAGTTCTGACCCATCCAATTCCCATGAACACTATGTCTGACCCGGGCAATGGAATGTGTAACCATCTATTGTGTGTGTTTTCTCGTTGACTTTATTTATATTATTATCTTCACTTTTTATTTTTTGTAAGAAAAGTGTAAGCATATATTATACTTTTCTTATAAAATAATCTATTTCACAACTAGTATCACCTTTAATGTATTGATCTGATATCAAATTAGTATAGACCACTTTGTGGGTACAATCCCAGAGGTTCCTTCCCTCTCAATAACTGAGGCAAAACATCTCTGAAAGTTACATAGACACTGAGTTCCCTATTTAATTGCTATTATTATTCCTCTCTTTCAAGTGGACTTAGTTAAGGACCTAAGGCCTCACAACCTAATGGACAACCAAGTTTGCCAGTATTTTTATTTTTCTTATTTAAATTTTAGTATTAGCATCATATACATTATAATCTGTCAAGGCGATTAGTCGGCTCTCAGCAACCCCACACATCTACTAGTAGCTTTGACCCCCTTGCATTATGGACATTATATTTAAATTCTGTCAGTTTATTTTCTTTTGAGAGGCCTAGTTCAAAACTCGTGGCTTTGCGGCCTGACACACTTCTAAGCCTTCCACCTTTTTATTTTCTTCAAAACACCTAGTTACTGATGTTGCTTCCTTAAAACATTAATTGCTATAAAAACAACATCAAAGAATACATGGCCATAGGTAGGTGGTACTTCCATTACCTCCATCGACCAAAAATAGCTAAACGGGGCAGAATCTCATGAACCTAGCCTAGAGATCTGTCAAGGCGACATATATGAGTAGCCGCTCAAAACCCCTCTTTTTTTAATCTCTAGTGGAGCAACTGTACCATCACGAATAGGTGGGTGGGTGTGTGTGTGTGTGTTTGGACCCTGAATTCACATCCATGGACCTACAACCTGTTTACAATGTGGTCCATTTTGACACTAATGCCACCATTTAGACAAGGATGGCTTCACAGAGCACCAAAGACTTTCTGCACTTCATAGTGAAAGAATAATGAGCCGTTGTGGTGCAGCAGTGCCTTCTAGCACAGTTGTGTAAAGTCTTTCACTAGGTGACAAGAGTTCAAGGTTGTGCACATGGTGTTCGTTTCAAACTTTCAAAATAAATAAATTAAAAAAATCTATCCAGTGTCATAAATTATAGGAACCATAACTATATTAATCCATTGAGTTTGAGGGATCAATAATACCTCGCTAAATTAGCAGGAAATCAGAACAAAGAGCATTTAAAAATCGTTTTTGGAATTACAATTGAACAAGGATTTAACACCTTCTAAATCTTCATTGCACCACTAAACTGTTCCACATGCAGTAGGTCTAATCATAAACAGTCCAAACATTACTCATTTATGAAGGAAGTACAATTGGGTCCCAGCAAAATTGATGTTACAATATACACATTGTGCACCTTGGCCCAGACCATATGCACTTCCCTTGCACACAATGTTAAACATCGAAAAGAATAGCCTAAAAAAGCCAGAATCAAATTGAATAAACGCACGCGCGCTGAACTTAGAAGCCTGTGAAAGTTGCAGCAAAAGATGCAACGCTGAGGGAGAGGAAGAGACACTGAGAAAATGTTGTAGAAGTTGCGGTGGATGGCACCGAGTTTGGTGATGGAACGGTTCTAGATCCAGTTCCTGCGTCAAGCAAACATTAAAGTCACTATGTGGAGAGAAGGAATTAAAATTGATCATTGTCAAGTGTTATATAATTAGGAGTCTCCGTGGCTGATGTAAGAAAGGGAGGGTGGTAGAATTGTCATCGTGTAACCTTGAGGTCATGGGTCCAAGGCATGGAAACGGCCTCTTCCAAAATGCAAGGTAAGGCTGCATACTATTGACCCTTGTGGTCCACCCCTTCCCAAATCCCTCGTATACAGGAGCTTCATGCACCGGAGCTGCCCAATAGTTGATGTAAGAAATTATGACAATCGATCGGATGATTCTAACATGGGTCATGAGAATTGGTATCAAGATAAACCCTTTGAATTGTGGGCAATCTAATCCGACTATTTCCTTTTGACTATCAATTTTGGTGGAAGAGTCAGGAGGAGGATGAACAAATGGGGAAGGTTTCTCTTGCAGCATCACAGTGGAACAAAGAGAGGTTTTCTTCAGAGGAAAGTAAGGTGCTTGTGTTTTAGAGCTTCATTTGTGGGTTTTGGTTTAGCATTCCTCTTTAATAAAGAATTTAGTTAAGAGTAAAGCCAAATTGACGCCACAAGGAGGTGCCATGTAAAATTATATAAAATTTATATGGATGATTTTAGTTTATATTAAACTGTGCGTGGCTTATGAAGTTTTTAAACCGTCTTTTTTTAAACACAGTTTCGTATACATTTTTTAGATACTAGAATCATTCAGATGACATGCTTTTTAATCTACAAAGCATCTAAATATGGAGAGATGAGATGAATAATTCATATCAGTCAAAATTAAGCTCTAGAAAATATGGTCGCTAGACGACACTTGTATTGCTGTCAGTTTAGCATCCCTCTCGTAAGTTAAACATTAAAATTTTAAAAGGTTATCTAAAGAAGTACGTAACTAAGTGAATTATGTTAACGAAATTGGCACCCAATAATGAAGTTGAAAGAAGATTCACCTGAAGGAGCGGTTGGCACAGATGGAATCGTTGGTAGTGCCGGCGTCGATGGTGTAGTTGATGGCATAGTTGCTGTCGGTGTGGATGGTATGACCGGTGTTGCTGCTGGAGCATCTGCCGGAGAACTTGCCGGTTCAGCAGCCGCTGTCAGACATACCCATGATTTCACAGGTTAACGTTTACTTGTTTCTATTTGACATTGAAAGTTTGTCTAGTGAAGGGGAGTATGGCGCAACTGTAAAGCTGTTATCGTGTGACCTAGAGGTCATAGGTTCAAGGTGTAAAAATGATCTCTTGCAATAATACAAGGTAAGACTGTATACTATAAATCTTTGTAGTCCATTCCTTCTCCAGACTCTGCATAGGCCTAAGTTTTGTCTAGTAGAAGACTTGATTAGAGCTTACCATTGCACTGGCTAACTGGTGGAGTCTGGACACTGCAAGCACCAGGAAGAGCTAATGCCTGAGTCTGGTTGATGTTGAGCCCAGGAGACGGGCTGGTGCCATTAAAGACTGTGCACAAGCACTGCGCCTGGGTTTGGAAAACAGCAGCGAGCTGCGTGCAGCAGGAAGCAGAAGGCGTGGAGGTATTCCCCGTAATGAAACTAAGGCACGGCGAAAGGTTAACAAGCGTAGTGGTGCAACCTGATTGAGCCATGGCTCCGCCCCAAAGCATGGTCACTAGGACAATGGCTACACCCATCTCCATTACTCTCCTAGCCATTGGATCTCAGATTTGTGGTTTCGAGAAACGTTACAAATTGGATAGAGATGACCAAACTAGAGCTGAGTGTGGACGCTCATGAGAAGGATTGTGATTTATAAAGGTCATTTGCAAAGTACGGATAAATTGTTCTGGGGTCAAATAACGAAACCCAATCTATTATGAGGGCCACCATGGTTTAAAGTAGCAGAAATGGGCTGATCCTAACCACTTGATTCAAAATCGGCTGTCCAAAAGTTGCCGATTTCAAGGCCATGATGGTCAGACGGCTGTGATCATAAGGGTAGTTAGCTTAAATTGTCAATATGATGAAACTTAGAGATGGATTTCGACCTTGGTTGGTTAGTTGTTCTCATACTTAATCAATTTTAGGCAGCATCTTGCAACTATTTGATTGAATTAGATTCTAGGTTACATCACTAATAATAAAATGAAATATATGTTAATGTAAAATAATGGATTTGGAAAACCTAACACCACAAATATGACCCAAATGCTATCCCGACTGACTCCAGGACCCTGCCAAGTTAGGCCAAATCTTTGGATGAGCCATCCCAATCACTTTGCTTAGCCTTTGCTAGTTATGTTCTCTGCAAAAGATTATGTCCGTTGTATGCTTCTAGCTACTAGCTTTTTCAGTTGAAAGCTTCAATACTTACGATTTTAAAATTCTAAATGGATGTTTAGCAAAGCTAAGGGAAGCTGAATAAGATGGACAGGTCAGGTCATCCAACGGAGAGACTTAGCTAGGCGAGGTCTCGGATTCATTCCGGATAGCAATCTCTAAAAATATAATTAGAATGAAATAGACAGCAAAACGCTTTTGATCATGGTTCTCAAACTCCCTGAATTACCCAATTCGCCCAAAAATTTGTGTCCATGAAACTAATTTTACCAGCCTTATTTAGGGAATGAACCTAATGGGAGTTTCATACGATGGTAGGGGAATATACATGCACCACAAATATAATTTGCCCATGCATATTTGTTGACCATTCAGCTTGTGATCCATCTTAGATAGGCCATGCCGGAAGAGTCTCTTCATTGGAGATCGTAGTCATTATCGTTCTACCATGTACAATGAAAGACTCAGGAAGATCTAAAACACTGGGTTAAAGTCTTACTGATTCGAAGGCCAGATTATACAAATACTAGGCACTAAGCTACATTCACTTATGTCCCTTTTTTACGTGTGTGCACTAGATTTTTGAAGATATGAATCATTCCCAATATTGTCCTTGACTTAAATGAGCTATGTTCTATAATATTCATCCAGTGCGCGCTCCTTCGAGTGTCTAAAAATTGATAAGGAATCATCAAAACTGATTTCAAGAATTTCCAACTTTGACATAAGAAGTTCATCTTCTTTTTCCAAAATATTCCTTTTTCGATTGGGCATGGCTTTGACCATTCCGAAAGCCAAGTGATTAGTTAACCATATACATATTTAAGTTAATGGTCGTAGAGTAGATATCCCAAGTTATCGTTCCAAACTCCAAGATATTTTTTAGAGTTTTATTATCTATTTTAGAACTAAAAAAAGAGTCATTTATTTTAGAAAAAAGAACAAAATTCCTGAATCTGAAATTCTCTAGCATAACTCCTTCACAAGCAAGAGTGTTCCCCTGTTCATTAGCAGAGCAAAAAGCATGGGAGAAGGAGATGCTGGAATCTGAGAGTGCAAGTTCGATTGTTCAGGCTGTAAACCAAAGTAAGATGCCGTTAAAGATTGCTAAAAGTTCAGCCCCCCAGGAGTCACAGTATCCTAATGGTCCAACAAAGTCCCAATGATCCCTGATCATTCCTTCGAACACCACCAACCCACTGGCACCGGGAGTATTCTAAAAATTTAGAACACTTTAAAACATAATTAATATGAAAAAAAGAAAAATAAATACTGAAATACCAGCTGAGTTCTTCTGCCAGAAGCTGTTCCACTAATCAGAATCTATGGTTTTGGGCTCTGGAGGAGAACTGCTGTTGTTGGGTCGGCATTTACAAGAATCTGTGGATTTCTTTTTGTTTTTCTTGGATTTCTTCAGTGGAGCCATGAACACTGAAATTTGCAGTCTTCTTTTTCGGTTTTCTCTTTTTTCTGGTAAAATTCAGTCTCTTATTTTTGTTGGCCTTTGCCTCTTCGTTGCTGTGGAGGTTGGCACTATTTCTTGGAGTTAAATTACCGAGGCAGGAGGAAGCCAATTTGGAGCAGGCTTGCACTTTGGACAAGAAGGTTAAGGTGCCTAATACAATTCCAAATACAAATCCAATTTCTAATCATGCTATCAAAGAAATAAAAATAGGGGTGGCAAATCGTGTTAGTGGGTTATATCGAGATTGACCCATTAGAATATATTGGTAGACAAGAACATGACATGATTAATAATCATGTCAAGAATCCGTGACTCGAACACAATCTATTTATTAAACGAGTTGACACAACACGACGAGTTAACAAATCACGTATCAAACGAGTCAACACTACAGATTAATAGGTTGTGAGTCAGATGGGTTAACATGACCAGTTAACAAGTTGCAAGTTAGAAGGGTCAACATGGGTTGACCCAAACACAACATGATTTTTGGCATGACATTTTCTCGTCGACTTAAAATTGACTTGAACACAATAAGACTCGACCCTAACCCACTAAATCCGTGTTGAGTTCAAGTCATGTTATTATAGCATGTCATATTTTATGTCCCCTAAATAGAAGAAAAGTGCTTGTTGATGGAGTACCACCGAACAGCAAGCCTGAAAACAGAATGGACGATAATACGAAGAGGTCTGCTTTTTCCTAGAAACACCGGCATTCCGTTCAAGCCACAGGGACTATGTAGCAGCTATGAAACCCATCCTCCGTCGATGCCTGGCTCTGCTGTTAAGTTTAACAGAGTACCATTGAAAGCAGAGATCCTCCAAGGATAGGGGCAGAAGAGACCTCAAACTTGAGAAGGATATGATTCCAAACTTTCTGAGAAGTGGCAATGAAGGAGTGAAACACCTTGATGGACCTACGATCTGTCTATCATTTAGAATATCAAAATTTTCTGCGATGCTGGGTCAACCAGATTAGTTTAGCAGGTTCCCAATGATCCGAGTTACCAGTAATAATCAGGTCCGTGCTTTTAGTAGAGAAATTACCACCAGAATCTCCAAGCCGAATCAACCCTTAGGAGTAAAGAACTTATTCTTAATGCACCTGATGAGGTCTTCAAATTGTACAGATTCCAGACCTCTTGAAGGTCTCCTGACAGAAATCTCCCAGTTTGAACTACTTCACGAACGGAACTAGTCAAGAATAAGTGCATTGCCATGCTCAACTGCTCTATAAATTCTGTTATGTGAGACTAGAAGAGTAGAATCACCATTCCACTAGTCAAGCCAAACCTTACTTTGTTTCCAACGTACGGTTTGAATCCAACTTGACTTTTGAACAAGTCCAGATTCAATGAGATTGTTTCCATAGGGAGGAACCATTCCTGCACTCACCAGGTTCAATCCACCATGCACCTGCCGTCCTATATCTTCCTCTTAAAACAGAGCGCCAGAGGTTGTCTTCTTCATGGGCGTCTCTCTCCACAGCCACTGGATGAGCAATGCTTGGTTCATACTTCTAAGCGATCTGATGCCAAGACCCGCTTCGTGTTTTAGCTTACATACACGATCCCAGGCAACAAAATGGCATTTAGTCCTGATATCTCCCCGTTCCCATGGAAAATTTCTCTCAATCTGTTCAAGTTTTTGAATAACACTTACTGGGCAGTTCAATAGGGACATACAGTAGATGGGTAAATTGGACATGGCAAATTTCGGAAGAACAATTCGCTTTTGAATAATCCTTGGGGGCTACCATTGATCATTATCGAGAACCAAGCTGAAGAGATGCACTGGTGAGTCCCTCTTCCTCCATTTCAAGCCAAAGTTCATCTTCAACATCACCCAATCAATAATTCCCCAATCCACCCTGTCAAAGGCCTTTTCCAGGTCAGGTTTCCAAAAAAAAAATCCTCCAGCATTGTTCTTTGTCATTCAATCATGCACTCCTGCACTACAAGAATTCCAAGGATGTGCCAAGACTTTGTGCCCTTTCCTGCTCCTTTTTTGCACAAGTTTAAGAATGTGCTTCCACCGTATAATATTTCATTCCTAATGTCTAACGCACCAACTAAGATACATTAACCAAACAGCAGGCAAGTGCAATTGGTTGTAGACAACAAGGCACTTCTCTTCATTTTGCTTGGTCTAAAATGGCATTTTTTCTCTTGTTAAAGGGATCTCAAGTAAATATAGGAATTGGGATATAATAGGTTACGACTGAAAGTTGTGGAGCGTAATTATTCGTAAACAATATGGTGCCTTTCTTTGTTACGCTTGGTTAAATGCTTGAGGTGGTACTTTTTCCTTATTTGGGAGATTTCAAGTATGTTTAGAAATGAGAATAATTTATTCTAAATAGTTTGCTTCATAACTTTTTATACAAAACAAAGCAAAGCAACAAAAAAAAAAACCCAAAAAATAGGAATTTATTATTAAGGGTAAGTCCACGGAGACCTCACCATAAACAGATCATACAGTGAGAAAATCCCAAAAAAACAAATCAACTAAAGGCCGGAGCCAAAGTACATAAATGAAAGAACAGTAGTTATACGTCTACGTTGGATCAAGCCCAAACCGACTAAGTTTTACTCAAAAGCCTGCCAAAGTTGAAGCATAGGAGGCAACGCAAAGGAAAAAGAAGAGAGAACGAGAGAATGTGGCAAAACTTGCACTGGATGGCACTCCGTTTGGCGATGGAACAGTTCTAGACCCGGTCCCTGCATCAATTCACGCATTAAATTAGTGCCACTTGGACATAATTGAATCCATTAATCCGTCACCTATTGATGCTGTCAAGTTCAACAGTCTCCATCTATACACATTCTCTCTGGTGGGACCAAAAAGCTTGTCAGCCGAGATAGATCGACATGGACATTATTTATTGTCCATATAATCGATTGATCTCTAGTCTGACTATGCTTGAACGCTGTACCTCCAGGATCAATCCTAACAATCAGCATTGGATCTATAAGCAGACATGTTTGGGTAATCGAGATTATTGATCTTGTACAGTGCCATGAGGGAATCTATAGATTCTAGTCCCATGCAAAAGGAAATTTCAACGTAAACCAACGGTTGGGATCATTTGATCAAGTAAAACAAGGGATTTCTAAACATGATTTCCTACTCTTATTTTATAAATGAGTGACGGCGTAGAGTTGGTGAATTGTGTTCAAAATTTTCAACCACTAGACAAAGTTGGAAGAAGGTTCACCTGAAGGAATGGTTGGTACTGATGGAGTTGCAGGAGAAGCATCAGCCGGTGTTGATGGTGTATCCTGTGTCGATGGCGTATCTGCCGACGGACCATCCGCCGCCGGGGGAGAAGTAGAGGGTCCTCCTGCCGCTGCCAACAAATTTCTCGTTTAGTGCCAGATCTTAAGTTTAAGAGAAACGCTGTCCTACCTGAGTTTGGGACTGACACCAAAACTATGCCTAGTTAAGCTTCATCTTTGGATGATCTGACCCATCATCTTATTTAGCCTCTCTGTTTTAAGCTATCTATAAGCAATCACGCTCATAGAATACTCCAGCAATAGTAAAGTTGTCGTTGTATGACTTTGAAGTCATGGGTTCAAGACGTTAAAATAGCCTATTGCAAAAATGCAAAATAAGACTGTATACTACAAACCCTTCACTGGACCCCACATATGTGGGAGCTTCGTGCACTAGGACTGCCCTTTTTATGGAAAATCACGGCCATCAAATGCCACTAGTTACCAGTTTTTTTGGTTAAAAAACCCAACAGTTACAATTTAAACACTGAAAACACATAGCCAAAATCATCCATCGGAAATGAGTTTTTGTATCTAGCCAATCTAAAAGAAGCCAAACAAGATGGATGGGCCAGATTATCCGAACGTAGGACTTAGCTAGGCGAGGTTTAGAGTCAATTCCGAAACTCAGTGGGATAGCATTTCTCGAAGGTTAAACGGAGATCAATTATATGGCTTACCATTGCACTGGCTAACTGGTGGGGTCTTGACATTACAAGCACCAGGAAGGGCTAGTGCCTGCGTCTGGTTGATGTTGATCCCAAACGATGAACCACCGCCATTGAGGACTGTGCACAAGCACTGTGGCTGATTTTGAACCACGCTAGCAAGCTGCGTGCAGCACGAAGAAGACGGCTTGGACGTGTTCCCTGTAATGAAACCAAGGCATGGCGAAAGACCGATGATCGCAGTGGTGCAACCCGATTGAGCCATGGCTCCACCACTAAGAATGGTTACTAGAACCATGACTAGAGCCATCTCCATTGCTCTCCTAGCCATTGAATTCCTGATTTGTGGCTGCAGGAAATGTCAGATAATCGAGGAGGTGATTGGATTGGAGTTGAGTTGAGTGTGGATTCTGAAGAGAAGACTTGCTATTTATAAAGGTCGTTTGCAAAGTGGACATGAAATCCGGTAATCTTGGTGGCCAACTTGGGGGTTTTGGTAAGCTGTTTAACTTCAAACATGAAGCTTAGAATAGTCAAATGGTGGAAAGTGAATCCTTATGCCACCTAAGGAGCCACCGGCAAACCTGTCTAGTATCAAAACATTGATTTGGTGGGCCTTGTGCTTCCGAACTTCGACTGTAATTGATAGATCCTAACCATCGATTGTAAACAGGCTGTAGTCGTGTTGATTGTTGGCTTAAATTTTCAGCCACAGTTTGGTGGTCTGCATACCTAATCAGTTTTGGGTGGAAGAAAACTATTGGGTTTTGTATGATACATAATGGTTGGATTACTTATTATAAAATGAATAGTTAACCATAAAGTTATTTTATAATTGTCAGATCTATTATCCCAATCTTTGAACACAATGGCATGGATATGAAAACTCTAACATGAAGCCAATTATAATTTTTATTTTTTTTGAAATGGTAAAGAGCATGGTTCCATGACAAGCCCTTACCATCCTAAAACTCGTGAGTTGACTTCGAAAACTATAGAGTTACACTACTATCTAGTAAGCTAGGTCTTGCTAGGATGATTGCACTCATAATTTTTCAACATATAAAATGGATGACTATGATCTTACACGCGGGAGGTTCTTAGCCATAGCTTGTTTAAGATGAAGATATCATTAAATAACACGAAGCATGTGTTTCGACTAGTGAGGAATTTTCTACTAATTATGTTCTAGCATAGCTTATTGTTCCTAAGAGGTTTCTGCATTGCCACTAGATTCTATCACCTTTTCTAAGAGGGTGGGATGCATAAGCTACTTGTAATGCAAACCCTTACTAATAGGGCATTTGATTCATTTCACTCTCTGTAAGTGATGATCTTTGTGAAACTACCCACATGGCCATAAAGGGAAGGAAGAAGAATCTATACTTTATTAAAGAAGAAGAACCCTATTTGTAAGGGCAATCTAATGAGCAACCTACATAAAACGAAAACCTTGCTCTATGTTTCCGAAGAAAATGTCCATAAAGCTAAAAGCCAATAGGGCAGAGAGTGAGGCAAAGGCCTAGGACTTGTGGAAAACAGTACTGGTTGGTGCAGTACCTACGCTTAGCACTTTGCTAGCTCTTTCAATTTGGCCTTGTATTAGCCCTAATTAGTAAGGCTAAAGGGGATCAAGTCACTTGAGATGACTCGCCAGAGTCACAAAGGATCCGAACTAGGCCACAACTCAGTGTTCCCTACAAAGGATTGTCAAACCCTTAGAATAACAAACTAACACGCAAACCACACCTAATTGACTCTGCATCATCTCACATGAATGTATGAAAATACTTCCACACAACAAAAGTTAGCTAAGGTTGGTGACCTTCAGAAACCACTTCCTAGACCACGAGGCTTTCCCTTCGTTGCTTCACTCTATATATAGAACCCTTCTTCCATTTACCATGCTAATCTTCTTCTCCTTGTTCACCACACGTCCCTGTAAAGAGACATGGAGGTGGCCAAGTTTCTAAAATGCTTAGTCGCGTTGTTACTGCTGGTCATGGCGATTTCGACGCTGCCGGTTTCCGGCCAGATCACGACGGGTTGTACAGCCTCCATGATCAGTAGCTTTACTCCTTGCTTAAATTTCATCACTGGGAGCACCGGCAATGGATCTTCTCCAACCAGTGGCTGTTGCACCACTCTTGCTCAGCTTATCACCAGCAGCTCAGATTGTGCTTGTCTAATTGTGACCGGAAACGTCCCCCTCCAGCTTCCGATTAACCGAACACTGGCGATTTCGCTTCCCCGAGCTTGTAATCAGCCCGGTGTGCCTCTCCGATGTAGAGGTAAATCATCCATATATTTCTTGGGCACAAACTTAATTACGTGATTATTTTGGTGCTTAGCTATTAGAAATTACTAAACAAAATTTCCTTCTCATTACAGGCACAGGAGCTCCTCTTCCAGCTCCAGGTATTGCCAACTACCAACTCATCAATTTGCATCTAATAAATTTTCATTTAATTATCTTAAAACTCAATTTTGCATGTTTTTATTGGTAATATTTGTCTGATAAATGTTTTATAATGATACAATAATAATTTATTTTAGCTAACTGATTGTCCTAAACTTGTTCATCAATGGCAGGTCCTCTCGGACTGGGAGGTCCATCGCCGTCCCCCAGTGGTAAGAACATCTTTCATGGTTACTTAGAACTCGATCCTCAAGGTTTATATAATCCGGTTTATGCTATCATGGCGGATTGTTACATGGAAAATAAGCCTTTACGATCCCTCCCTTAAGTTAAAAGGAGCAGCCCACGAAGCTCCCGTCGTACGCATTGTCTGCTAAAAGAGCAGACCACGTAGCCTATTCTTTCTACGTCTTAAGCCCGCGACTTCAACGACGACAACTTTACCATTGCGTCAAGGCTCCCCTTCCATCCCTCACTTAGTTTATCATTTAAAATTTTACATAGGTGCATCGTGGACCCAGCTTTGATGATCCAAACCATTGATCTGGTGGACGCCCACAGACAGAAAATAAAAAATAAAAAAATCACAGTCAAATAATCTTAACCTTCTATTTGTCAAGATTGATAAAGATTATATTGTGATTGTTATCGGACTTTTAGAACCATCCATTTGAACCCATATTAATTAATAGTTAGGATTATAAAATGGGAAGGATTTTTGGGGCTTGGCTGGTCTAGATTGGGGTTCCAAGAAATCATCAGTTTAAACCACCACAAAACCAGGGCTCACGTGTAATTAACTTTAGTTGCTATTACTAGTGAGAGAGCTATTCCTTCTTTAATCTTTCCTTAATTTCCTTGCCAGCTTCTTCTCCCGACTCACCGTCGGTGCCACCGTCAGTCGCGCCGTCACCACCGGTGACCGGTCTAGAGCCCGCACCTGCCCCGACGGATTCAGAAATTCCGACAACTCCGGCAAATCAAGGGCGCCGGCCAGTTCTCACACCAAGCGCTGCTGCTAAGCTTCCAATCGCATATGCGCCATCTCTTCTACTATGCACTGTAGCAGTCATGGTCTTGAAGTATTACTAGAGCATGTTTATGTAACTCCTTATTTATTTATTTATTTATGGCCTTTGAGGTCATGGGTGGGTTATTTATTCCATTCACATGTTGTTTGCAGCCATAAATTTTCCTTTTTGTTCTAGAAACCAGGTCTTGTAATTATTTTTATTTAATTAATGTAACTATAGGCCCATGTGGTCCGCCCTTTTCTTGGACCATGCATAGGCGGGAGTTTCGTGCACTGGGATTGCCCTTTTTTAATTAATGGATTTTGAGAAGAGGTTTATATAATTATTTGTGTTTAGGGTTCAATTACGGAGTTCGGGTTCGATAATTAAGGGCCTATGAAAATGAATGCTTTATTTGCAAGTGATAAATTTCAAAAGCTTATTAAGTTGTACATCCCTACATGGCTCGTCCAAGAAATTGTTTGATAGACACTTAGATTGGGATTTATCTAAGTGCGACTTTACTTGCCTCTAACTTATCTTTTTCATAGATTTAAGCCATCCAATGTCTCAAAAATGGCTTAGATGGGTTAAGTATTAAAATTATATATGAGATAATGGTAATTTCAGCAACGAGTTGTAGGTGTAAAGTGCAGGTAATATTTGATTGGTAAAGAAAAAGTTTCTAACTGCCATTTCCTCTAACTATTTTCGTTTTCTTCATTTTTTTGGCTAATAAAATGTTACCTACTCCTTGCACCTGCATGAAACAGCTGAAATTAACACATCTCATATATATGATAATTGATCTTGTTGAAAATTATAGTTATAGTTTATTCTATTTTTAAGTTAATATTTATATATATATAATAAGTATTTAACGGGAGTGATATTTGGCATTTAACCTATCTAAGCAATTTTCAATATAGCGAATGGCTTAGATCTACAAAACAAGTAAGATAGAGGTAAGTTACACTTGTATTAATGAGTCCAAGTCGCACTTGAATTTATCATTCCTCTTGTCCATTCATGGCAGGTGTATCAAACAGGTCGAGATGCTATAACTCGATCTCGCCTTTACAATGATCCAAGCTATTCATTTGATTCAACATGCATCAAATGCCCCAGGTCCCCTAATTCTCAGCTAAAACCATCTTAGTTGGGCTTTTTTTGTGTAGAGACGATTTAAAGCAAAACAGCCAAGAACGTAAAGTCTCCAAAAATAAGAGGTTTTTAAAAACCTACTTTTAGCTGGAGTTTTTCCCCTTAAGCTATTTGATCGATCTAGCACTAGATGGACGGTACGGATCACCGAGGAAACTTTAAAAAAGGTGGCCCCAATCTACACTTTTAGAACTTGATTGATCCACCCGCTATACAACCGGTTGTAACAAATAATTTGTCAGCTCATCTGTAATAAGAACTAGCAAATGGATGGTTGGATCATGAAGTAGGTAAACCCACTTGTAGTTTTAGCAGTCCATATTTTTCCCTAAAACAAACATCAGCGGTGATGATAAATACACCTCAATCTTTTACAATGGCACCCCCTTACAGACCCTTATAAACACGCAACCAATTCATTCAGTGTCAGCAAACCAACCAACCAACAAAACGGTTTCCTCTTCCTCTCAACTCCAATTCTCCTCCCAAGACTGCTAGAAAAGAGAAATCCGGCAATGGAATCCACCGTCGTAATCCGACTAGCGCTGCTACTGGTAATCTCCACAGCAATGGCCATGGTCAGCAACCCATTACCCGACTGCGGGGAAGAGCTTCTTGCTATGTCACCCTGCCTCTCCTACGTCGGATTGCCTCCGAACAACTTTTCTTCCACCGTCTCTCCTCTCTGCTGTGAGTCCATCGGCTCCACCCACAATGGCTGTCTTTGCCATCTTCTACGCCAACCTTTGCTCTTGGGGTTTCCTCTCAATACCAGTCGCTTTACCTCTGTCTTCTCTCTCTGCGCCAACGCCACTGCACCCCATTCTCTGCAAGACTTCTGCCAAGGTTCGAGCCTTTGATCTCTTTATTTTCTTTGTTTTCTTGAACTTCTTCATATCTAAATCCATGGATTGAGTAATTCCAGAATGGAGATTTGCAATCTGCTACTTGTCTGTTTTTGAATAGTAAAATAAGACCTTCAGTTCTTGGGGTGGATGCCCACAATTTGCACTTGGAAAATATGAGCAGTAAGAGTAGAGGTGGGACCAATCTGAATCCATTGATCCAATCCATCGATCTAGTAACCCATGGTGTGGATGAGGTACAGTCAAAGATTGGAATCTATGTGACGATTTTAGCCCTTTACACAGTCCACAAGTTAAACCATCCAATGGTGGTGAATTAACAGTTCAATCATGCATTTTCTTGAATTAAAGACAAATTTCTTGTATATGACTTTGTCAAAATTCCATTATTTTGTTACAAAATCTCATTCCAAATTCAAATTTGAGAGATGAGTTAACATTCCAATCATGCATTTTATCCTTTATTTTTTTCCAAACATTTACCAAGAGTTTTTGAAGGGAACCTTGGCATAATGGTAGAGTTGTGACGTTAAGGTCACAGGCTCAAAGCATAAAAACAGCGTCTTGCAAAATGCAAGATAAGGCTATATACTATTAACCCTTGTGGTCTGCCCCTTCCCCAGACCTTACTTACACAGGAGCTTCATGCATGGGGGCTGCCCTTTATTTACCAAGAGTTTTCCCAAATCTTTTTGCGGTTGTTTTGCATGGATTATCAAACCTGGGATGAACTTATCCATGGATAGCAGTAAGACTACCAAGCAAGGCACGTGCTTGCTTGAGCAAGAGGTACAAATCAATGGTGCGCGGGCACTTTTTCTTGGAACGTTGAATTTTCTTGAACCGGTTCCAAGAAAATTATTGGAGAAAAACCATAAATTCCAAAAAAAAAAGAAGCCATGTGGCATTCATTGATTTGCTAGTTCCTGCTCAAGCAAGTACACTTCTGGAAAGTATTTTTCTTCCACTGATTCTTTTTTTCTTCTTTTTTGGACAGAAAACCGAAATTTATCTCCACTGCAAAGCCCACAAGGTAATTTCAACTATTATTTGCTCCTGCTTTTTCAATTTATTGTTGTTCCTTACTAAATTAATTGAAGTAGCCAGCACTGCTAATTTAAGAGGACATTTCATTGATCTATGATCATGATCAGATCTTTTGGACTTCTTATTTTGAACTGTTTGTAACCATAAGAATTAAACGTGGGCCTTCGAATTTACAGCCCATCAGAAATTGGGTCCATCCGTTGACCAGATCTAACTGAGGCCCAGATGTGAGAATTAGTTCAAATAATCAACACGGTTGGGTAACCAGACCATCCATCTGGTGGAACCCACCACAGTAATGATATAATCAATCTAATTATTCAACATTTTCGCCACTTTCATCATTGACCTTCTCATGAAATCTGATGGTCAAGAAAATATCTGGGTTTAATTATTTTGGACTAGCACCAATCAGAATTCCAGATCAATGAACACAATCTGAAGATTCAGAACTAGGTGGAGATCAAAAGTACAAGCAGACCTACTTGGTTGATGATCAAAACCATTAATCTTCTAGACCATGCCTTAGATGAGGCGTGCATCTTTAGTGAACAGCATTGGACAAATCTAAGCCTCCGATTTTGAAGGGGTGCCTTGGCACAACAGTAAAAGTCATCATCATTTGACCTTAAGGTTATGGATTCCAAGGAATCAGCCTCTTGCAAAAATGTAAGGTAAGGCTGCCTACTATAAGCCCTTGTAGTCCGCCCCTTTCCCAGACCTCGCATAGGCGAAAGCTTCATGCACCAGGGCTGCCCTTTAAATGGATGATTAGAAAATTAGAAACCACCACAAAGTCTACATCCATCACAATTCCTCCACAAATTCAAAGGTTTAGAGTCAGCCCGCGGAGAGAGTTTTGGAATGCAACTCATCCTCAGCAAAGCTAGCAGACTAACAAACTTCCAATAAATATATCCACGATTGTCAAAACCTAATCATATAAAAGAGCAGCCTGGTGCACAAAGCTCCTGAGTATGCAGGGTCCGGAGATGGGCGGACCAAAAAGGATTTTTAGTTTGCAACCTTACCTTATATTTTTGCAAGAGGCTATCAAAATCTAATCACGTATTGATAGTTAATCGACAAAATCACTTTTATGCTCGGGCACTTGAAGCAGACAGAAGCACATTGTCATTATCATGCATCAACCAAAGGTTTCCAATCTATATCTGATCGATGCTTGATCTTTAGCAGGCTCTGGTCCATCTTCGACGAGCTCAACTCCTGGGTCTAGTTTCGATACATCGGAACCTCATCTGAGTCCAACAGAACCTCAGTTCAATTCAACCACATCGACAAGCATTAAGAACGGCACCTGCTGGCTCACTGCAGATTCGGTGTCTTTCTGCGCAACAGAATCTCATTTAAACTCAACCACATCGACAGCCACCGACGGCAGCACCTGCTGGTTCTTAACTGGAGCCTTGTTACTTGTCTGTTGTCTCACATTCATCAGCACTCTCCCATAGAGTATGGTTGACAAACTCTATGCAGACATACTGGAGCTATGATTAACTGGGCAGACGTCTCTTGCATGCTTTTGCATGAAAATGAAACAAAATGCTTCGATGTTGTAGTAGAATGGATGCTATCTGCCTGTTTTGAGCTGTAAACTGAATAATTTTTCAGTATTGTAGGGTGTGTCAGGTGATGTAGGATTTGGTGTTCATCTGATAATCAGTGGAGACAATTGTGCCGGCCAATAGCATTTACAGTCGTTGTATGACGTAGAGGTCAGGATTCGAGGTGTGGAAATAACCTCTTGCAAAAATTTAAAGTAAGGCTGCGTATTATAAACCCTTTATAGTCCATCTCTTTCTCAGACCTTGCATAGACTGCCCTTTTTATCTAATGAAAAGAAGGCTGTAAATTTAACTGCAAAGTGAAGTAACTAAGAAGTGTCAATGGACAATGGAGTTTTGCTATCAGAGAGAAATTTCAGAGGTGAAGGCGAAAATGTGAAGCAGATGCCTGTGGTCCCTATAGTTGTCTGTTACAGATCTTCTATTTTTGTCTTGAAAATAACATCTCGACCTTCTCAGAAAATCTTATGCTTTTTCAGCTAAGACTGTTGATTCTGAATACCAATCAGTGAAGATTCCTAATTCTGCATCTATTTTCCACTCAAAAGAATTTTTGGTCAGATCTCCAATCAGAATTGCCCTTTTCTCCACTTGATTGTTTAATGGCCTGGTTTTAGTAAAGATCAACAGTTCAAACAGTTGAAGAGAGAGAGAGAGAGAGAGACAGGGAAAAGTACTCGGTGATCTTAGGCCATGATCACATTGGCCCAATGTTGAAGAAATTGAAAAAACACCTGGAACATTAGATTCGAGATAGAAGGAAAACCTTGGTACAATGGTAGAGTTGTCGTCGTGTGACCTTGAGGTCAGGGTTTGAGGCATGAAACAGCTTCTTGCAAAATGCAAGGTAAAGCTGCATACTATAAACCCTTGTGGTCCACCCCTTCCCCAAACTCCACACACAGGAGCTACGTGCACCGGGCTGCCCTTTTTTATATAGATTCAAGATGTTTTAGTTGAAAGTGTTTGTGGTTTACTCAGAAAAGAAATAAAAAAGAAATCACTTTAACTTCTCCATCAACTTCTAGAGTGAGAACCATGTGCATGTTTTTTCTCGTTTCGTCTTCACAATTGCAGCAGAGAAGTAAGCTAATTTCATAGACTTGCTGGAAATGTAAACTGCAGGATGTTGACCTCAAGCAAGTTATGACCAACCATCTGACCATTCAGCTTCATCAAACACAGGCTTAGGTATCTCTTCAACCCTGAAAGATTCCTTACCCCCCTCTACTTCACCGGAGAATGGTTTTGGGATCTCATCATCATTGAGTCCATCCTCCCCAGAGGGACCTTGATTGTAATCACCATACTTTTCCTGGAGGGGGCAATTCTGATAAGAGTGGCTATCCTCCCAAGAGGGACCTTGAATGTAATCATCATTCTTTTCCGGGAGAGGACAACCCTGATAAGAGTTGTTGTCTGAACAGAGCCTTAAAATCTTATCCCAGTATGCGTCCTGTCAAATGCAAACACAATTTTTTTTACTTTGACAGTTAGGAACATGAAAGATTATACTTGACTCTGTTACAAAAATGAGAAAGATCGTAATCGAGTAACAAAGCAAAATGGTAATCACCTCATCATACATGAACATCTCAATTTTGGTGGAAATAAAGCATTGTTCAGGGAAGGCGAAATGGAACCATCGGGAGCTACTTAATAAGGAGTTAGTTAAGTTTCTGAGACAGCTAATACAGCGCATTTGTCAACGTGAGACAGTGCTACAAAGAAGAGACAACTAGATTGCTAAATTCTGTTTCTGCCAAACATGTTCACTATCTAAACAAAATGTGCTAGCTTCATAAAATTGCACTTGAGACATGATTGGTTTTACAAAATTAGATCATAAAGTTACGTGCTATGCCACTACTAAATTTACAAAACTAGATCATAAGCTTACTTGTTACGAAACTAGTATATCTGTGTCTCCACTGCATAGTACATAGTATAGGAAAATGATATCTGCACATCCCCATCCAGAGAATGGCACTTATCCCTAGTAGCTGTTGATAGCTTTGTGGAGATCACAACATCCTATAGAAGTTATATAGGAAAGGATAAGAGAGGAGTAAGTGGAGTTATTATAGAAGAGAGTGCCAATTTTGTTCCATGTAATCGATATATAGGACACGAGAAAACGTGTGACCGTATGTCACAAGAATAATAGAAACGATATCATGGTTTGTCTTATTCTAACATGATTTTTCTAACTTTATCTCAATGCTTCTAATTCACTTGTTAATGTTTTCAAGGCTTCTTCAGAAACTTCTATTGAACTCTTAGCCACGGCCACAAGAAATACTACTCCAACCATGCATCAGCTTAAACTTTAAAGGAAGGAAGGAAAAGAAGGCCATCAATAAGAAATGAAGAAGTTGACAAAAGGAACGATGCAAATACCTTGGGACAAAAGGTATTAAAAAACCTCATTTTTGGGATTTTATTTAACAGTCGCCATGAAGAGACAAAAGAAAGCAAAATGAACTATAAGCAGCGATTAAACTATTTCCGGCAGAAATTGGACTCAAACCATTATGGCAATATCAAGCACTAAAAGCTTCTTGAAGGAGCTCCAAAGTACTGAAATGGTAAATTAGAAATTGAGTGGATACGTATGTGCTCATATCACTAAGCATTTCCCCCCAGTACATTACCAGTGTATAGTTCCATGTCTCCCAGTTCTTCCACTAAAGATGATGTTTCAACCTCAATCCAGAACAAAAGTGGGCCAACTAGTTTTGTTCTTCTCTCCTTTCAATAATAGTCCATAAGCCATAAGTATAATATCTAGGACAGCGAAAGCTCAGCTGAATCTAATTTCTTTTCTGAGACAACGACAGCAATAATCTATTTCTATGAACAACATATCACTCTCGGTCAAAAGAATGACCAGAAAATTAAGCTTGCAAAGCGAGTGTTACACACCACAAAGACACATGATCCTAAATAATTGGAAACATAGGATGATTCTAAATACTTGGAAAGAAAGCAGTAAAAGTCAAAAAGACATGTCAGAACCTAGTTCAGCACCAATATAGATCAATGGCCATCAACCGTCTCCATCACTGAACTAACTTGAGCCCGTCATTTAAATTTAATACATGAACTACATTTCTCATATCTTCCTTAGGTCTTCATTATGACAATCCAGTGAACTGCAGCTGATCCATCTTTCCATATAGGAACCTATTGAAGCTACTCATCATCTTTGGAAAGAGAGATACAAGGCAGTGAATTGGTGTTAAGGCATATCAAAATATCATTTCTCCTGATAAAATTGCTGGAATCCTCATTACCACATCAATTTCTAGTCAGTGATATATTAGAAACATCAAGCTTGAGGGGCTGTTGAAACACGCTTACAAGATGTTGTTGCCCTTTTAACTCTTCATCTTATGTTTATGTATAAACAGGTCATTCCACCATCCATCACATGAGAAAAGTTAACAAAATTATTCCAAGATTACCTAGGGCCTTCTCTTCTCTCGTAAGTAATCTAAATCTCATGTTCTTTTAAATTGGCAGGTATTATTACGTAGGGTAACTAGGAATCAAGTAGAAATTAAATTATGTATGTTCTGATACCAAAATTATAGGCTGACCAAAGGATCCATGCTAACCAGAATTTAAAGTGCGGAAGCTTATAGAAACTGTTCTAAACAGACATGAAAATTGTTATAACAATGTAAGAAGCTTGGGCTTATGAACAGGGAAGAGCTTAGGAATTTCAGAAAAGAAAGAAAAAGATATTTTGCATGTTTTGGATACATACAAAAGAAAAGTAGGCTTGATAACAGCCCAGCAGTCCAATATCTAAGGAATGCAAACATATATATAATAGCTACTTGCTCAAAATCATAGGGGCTGAGATTTTAAGAATTTAAAGAAAACTAGTACTGCAGTGTTAGCTGGAGAAGTCGGACCACTAAGTTTGAAGGTTTTACTAAAAGAAACAAGAAGAAAAAGGAAACCCAAATATCAGAAAAATTTTAGGATGCCCAACAATAACTTCATTTCATGACAACTGTGAGAAGTTTGCTTCTGAGAAGACATTCATACTCAGTGTTGTGATAATGAATCTGTGGCATTATAGCTGCATAAGGAAGCACAGCTGGAGGAAAACATTTGGAACAGGCACATTGACAGGAACTGCAATCTCTGATTTACTAAATATTGCAACTGAAAAGCCAATAGAGACACAGGATAAATTTACATCTAATCTGCTTCTGTTTCTAATCATAGGGGAGAAATATCGATCAGAAACAGAGAGATATGGCAGATGTATTGACATTCAAGACTAAGAGAACATATGTATTGCACCAAGATGCATATTGCAATCTTAAAAAAAGTTACAAATTGATTATTTGAAGAGTCGCAAAAAGGACAAAGACCGTTCATTTTTTTAGGGTGGAGACTAAGCAAAAAAAGGATAAACTAATTAAAAACTTCAGACGTCCATGCTAATGATTGAGACATCAAAACTGCAGAGAAAACTGTAAGACAACAGTCAACAAGTCTCTTTTGAACTTCTGTACAAGTTGTATCCAACTGTAAATTGTAAAGAAAATGTCAATTGTACTGCATGATAGGTCAGTGTATTGTAGGAAAGTGTTGAATTACACAAATCATCTAAAAGCACTTAGAAATGCAAGTAATGAAAAAAGGAAGAAAGCAAACAGAAATGTTAACCTCAAATTTTAAGCTGTCAGGGTGAAGTGTAGAGTACCTTACTGATAATATGTGGGTTTCCAACAATAATAAGCAACGACCTAGCACGGGTGACAGCAACATTAAACCTCCTTGGGTTGCTAAGAAATCCTAGGAGATATTTTCTGTCAAACTCATTGTGTTTTGCAGTCGACCTCACTGTAGATACAATGATGACTTCTCGCTCGTCCTTGGAATTGCTCAACACTCCCAACCTTTACACCACCCATCTCCAGAGATTCAAGAGCTTTCTTTATTTTAAGAACCTGCTGTCTGTAGGGAGTTATGACTCCAATATCTACTTCACTTACATCAATATTATCCTTTAATTTCAGGATGACATCAATTACTTTGCTAGCCTCAACCCGGTTGAACCATGAAGGATTATTACCCTCCCTCTCATCACATCCTTGAATGCCAATGAATAGGACAGGAAAACTTTTGTTTGGAAGGTCGATCCACTCATATAGATATGATACTTCCTCTCCTCTGCATGCAATCAATTCACCCCTATAGAAAAGCTCTGAAGGGAGCGCAAGGATTGCAAGATGACAACGGTAGTTCCTCACCAACTTAGTAATAAAACACTTACTACCACTGCTATAAGGTTCGCACTCAAATAGCCTCTCCAAGTAAGATTTCCCCAATCCATAGTTCTCTGCATCTTTTGAGAAAACAACAGGACCCAGTTGCAGTGGGTCTCCTGCCAACACGAAAACAGTGTCCTTCCGACAAAGATTAGATAGAGGTACCATTGTCTCCGGCTCTGAGGCTTGCCCAGCCTCGTCCAAGAAAATGTGAGAAACATGGTTCCTTGGCACACCTTCTGCATAAAGAAGAGATGCACTCATATACGTACATATGATAATCTTATAATACAACAAAGCCTTGAGAGGAGGACATTTGAAAACTAAGTCATCAAAGAAGCAAAACTGAATAATCTCAGGTGGAACATCCTCGTATGCACGACTAGGAGCATTTAACCTGAATATCTCATTCTCCTGAACTGCAGAGATATCATTCTTGATCAGCTTCTCCAGCAAATGGTCTGCAGAACTATTTGAAGGTGAACAAACAAGAATTCGAGCATTTTTTCTTCTCATGTATAGTTGTAAGATTGCTTCCACCAAGGTCACTGTTTTACCAGTACCAGGAGGTCCATGAATTACGTATGGAGGAGCTCCTTTGCATTGAAGGATCATCTCAACAGAAGATATCTGTTCTTCATTGAGTGCCGGGTTTAAAGGAATGAACTCTGTTGCTACTGCCAACCTTCTTTTGGAAGACTTGGATGGAAAGAGAAATTCCTTCGGTAAATATTGCGTTGCTTGAACAGCTTGATAGAGCCGTCTCATGTTCAGTCGATTATACAGAAATCTAACATTGTAAAGTTGACCTTCACAATGACTTTGGTGAAATTCCTTTGCAAACTTTAAAAACACTTCATCTGCCTCCACACGGTGAATGTGACCCTGGAAATGTCATCCCAACATTTTAGCTTCAGAGAAGAGGTTGATATGCATTAAATGCTGCATAGAAATAATTAAAAGCAGTAAAATGAATACAGTCGCCAGTTTGTAGATGATTAACAACCTGATATGGCTTCGTAGCATCATCAAAATCTTCATTGGCAAGCTTGACAAAGATAAAATCACCAACAACAAGTGAAGGCCTCCTCTCTGCCAATCCTGGCACCTCGAGAACCAAGAACTGATAGCCCTTGTTCTTCATGGTAACACACTCCATGTCATGTCGTCTCATGTCCTCCTACAGAAACGAACCAATATTAGGATGGTGAGGGGATAATACGCCCATGCCTAATTTCTAATAGTTGAGAAAATCACCTCCAACTGAAGTTCTTCCATATAGAGTAGATGATGGAAGTAAGCAACATAACTGTTTACTGTTAGTCCTTCCATGATAAACTCAGGTACCGATTTCCTCTCAATCATTTCCCTTGCATCAGGTGGAATTTGGAATGCAGGAAGTCTAAATTTGAATTCTCGGGTTGCTCTGCTAGCAGGGGGAGAACCTCTTACATATTGGTCAAAGCCAAACTGTTTGTTCTTCCGAACTCTTGAGTATGGTTTGCTTGAAGCTAACAGTTGTGAAAACTTATCTTCGGCCAACAGGAATACAACTCGCTCAATTTTGTCATCTCCCACATTAAAATGAACAATTCCAGTTTGTAAACCAATATCTATCGGTTTGCATGAGAGCCAAATTTTAAGAGTTTGACCGGGCTGAAGTACCCTATCTTCGAGAGACGTCAACTCCAAGAAGCGGCTGAGTGCATCAACATCAGACATATCTGATGGAGGTTCCATCACTGAGAGAGTATATGCACCCTCAGGATTCGAAGAATATATGGTCACTGCCCATAGATCTATTGGATCATCAGCAGTGTTTCTAAGAGTAATCAAATCCACAGCTCTCTCTCCAATCAAAGCAGATTGAGGATTCCCATTAACAAAAGGAAATGGCATTGAAATAACTACCGGGCCTTCATCAGTAGGATTAAAATTATGAAAGGACTGATCCTGATAATCCAAGAAACCAACGTCAGCTTGGTCTCCAATGACGGAGTAGTTCTCACCCCAATCATCATCGCAAACTGAACTCATTGCTGAAGTGTACGAAAGTGCTAAGCCGTTTCAGAACACACAAACAATCTCTGAGTCTGCTCAATCAGCAAGCTCAACCACAAAGACAGTAGTTGTGGAATTAAACCTACTAATTCCTGAAGGCCAGCAAAGACAGAGGATCATAGAGAAACATGTATAGGCATAAAAAGCACTAAATAATGCAGCCTCCTGCCACAACAACACAGAGAATACCAGTAAACCTAACGACATATAAATTTTTCTAAACATCAGAACAACCCAATGATCAAAGCTACCAAAGCCAAAGAACACCATGTTGGATCATCAACTATACCCATCATAAAGTTGTACTTTCTACGAACATCTGAAACTCGAAAACAACTTCGAATTCTGCGCAATCAACAACTACAGTCACAAAGTATTCCCACAATTAAACAACAAAATCTGCAACTAAAACCGTTAACGAGCAAAACAGAATGAAAACAAAGAATCACAGATTACCCACCAGAACTTGAATACACATCAAATTCACCAAAATATACAGCATTTATCCCACAAAAATAAAAAAACTTGAAACAGTCTAATAAAATAGCAACTTCAAATAGCAAAATCCCCTCATAATGAACGTCAACAGAACAAAGAGGACCGACTAAAGCCAGGCAAAATACTTCCCTATTGAATCAAACCCTTCATCTACGCTTCACTAAAACGAAATTATAGACATGCATATGTTCCTTGAAACGAAATGTGGCTGTTTTCGCCCGGGGATAACAGTCCCAGGATCGAATTATGCATTGATGCTGATTCTATCTGCTGCTATTTGCAGCCCAAGGGGTTTAGAGACTGCCAATAACAAGGGAAAAGATCAGTGCCCCTGGATAAGTTCATCAACAGATTTCATCCCTCAAACAGTTTCGTGAACTCCAACCCAGAACTAAAATTTATAACAAATACCCATCAAAACTTGCTTCCATTACCAAGGTACAGAGAAAAGAGGTCACCTTAACACAGAAATGAGGAGATGCTTCCTTTTGGTAATGCAGATTACAGAATGAGTATCAAGAGAAGGCGATCAAAACCCAGTTCTCAATTGGGAAATTGGACGTGAGTTGGGACTTTCTGATCGCCATTACAGATTGACTGAGTCTGGCAGCTCACAAAGAGAAGACAGTACGATGATATGCCAACTTGGGGATGCCTGCATTTGGTATTTGGGTAGAAGCGGGACCCTTACTTCAATGATCTGAACCGTTTATCTGGTAGATTGTGTGATGTGGATGTGTTGCATGTCGAGGTCATGTACTATGTGAAGATTCTGAACCTTTAATTTGTGAAGGGCATGCCGAGGAATGTAAATACTGTTGACTCTTTTTTTACATCCCCTGTGGGGTCCAATTCAGCAAGGCCAGTCAAATGTCGGCTTTATGTGCAAGGTGGACCAAACTAAGGCTAGGTAAAGTTTTTTCTTTTGAGAAAAAGGTTATTATTAAATGAGAGGTTAAGAATGATATGGAAAATGATAAAATACACTTGTTTGTTCAAGCAAGAAGTACATTTATTTTGAGCCCCCAGGTGCCATGGTGACGTGATCTAATGCTCTAATTTGGCAAATTCTTGATTCTTGATTGGACTTCCCTGGAGCCTTTGCTCATTATACTTGTTGGAGCTTCTAGGTGGCATTTTTTCCTTTGTTGGGGTGATTTCAAATAATTTTAAAAATTAAGATAAAAGGTTTTACTTAGTTTGCCTCTTATTCTTTATTATAATAATAATAATAATAATAATAATTCAATCTTAGCCATCCTCTACAAAAGCAAGAAAGGTACAGGCAACGGTGAGGATTTATTTCAATGGAAATGACTTGATACCATCCTTATCAGCCAATTAAATGATACCACGCAATTAACTTACAAAATTATCCATGAAGTTACCTTTTCAAAGGATCACTTCAGAGGACAAAGTTGCAAGAAAAGAAAGCTTGGAAGAGACGCCAGTCCAGGCTAGTACATGGAATAATATATACTATACATAAAGGAACTCCCAGGGTCATAATTAATACATAAATATATTATATATAAGGGCAATAAGCAGATAGATACGATGGTGAAATTAAAAATAAAAAAGGTTTAAATGGTGTAAAATGATATTAAAGAGGAGGAAAAAGCATCCTTTGTGCTTTTTTTTATAAACTCATCACATTTAGGAAGGCAAAATCTCTTTCTTCCTCTGGTTGCTTGGTTAGAGACAAATAAGAGGTCTGGATGGGTGAAAATAAAGACAATTTAGGTTATATATATATATATATATATATTTCCCTGTAAAACACATCCTAACTATTAGAAAAAAGAAAGAAGAAAAATCCCTAGTCACCTGTTGAAATTGCTTGGAGGGTCATACTAGATGGCAGCCAAAAATACATCCAGGAAAGTCCACAGTTTCTCATCTCAAATTCAAGAGTGGACCCCAAACTTGCCATCGAATTTTGGTATTATTTAAGAGTATGTGCATGTGCTATGCACTCAGGGTTAAACTGTCAACAACTATTATGAGAAAGTGAATGGTGAGGCATTTGACAATATTAAACAATACTAAATTGAAAGCAAGTATTTAAGGCAATATGATTAGCATTTGCTCTAGTCTTTATCACCTTTACTTGCTTTTGTACTTTTATGACTTTTTGCATGAGATGTGTCATTTCATTAAAACTGGTGCTTGTGCTGGATTGAGATGAAGTGATATGTGATACTTTCCCATCTGATTGTTAGTGGTGCTTGAGATGAGTTGATATGAAACGATTTCATCCCAGTTTATATAGTGGTGGTTGAGATGAGTTGATATAAAAACCATCCCACCCTAGTTCACTATTAGTGATACTTTTATAAGATGAGAAATTTCAATCTCAGTGCATTTAATTGTTAGTGGCTTGCATATCACTTCATCTCAAGCTTCTTTATTGAATGTGGAGTTGCCAATGGTGTGCAAGGGAGCTGTTTCTTCTCATCCCAAAGTTCAGCCATCATGTAATTTAGATGATTCAAGCATCCAAACTTTTCTCAAGACATATTAACTCATCACAATCTCATGAGAACTCACTCCATCTCATGATCCACTAATTCCTAGGAAGTTTTAGATGAAGCAAAGAAGGATTCTTATTCGTTTGGCTCTATCCCAAGAGACACGCCTGAAGCAAGGAAGGTTTTCAGAAGTTGTCCTTTAGACTGCTCCACAAGCTTCATCACGGGAAAAGGACTGACAAGAATCCTCTCTCTCTCTCTCTCTTCAATGAGCATTTGTTTCGGTTCAGATCTACTAGTTTGTTCGGTATACTGGAGATTTGTAGTTTTTGTATTTTTCATTTGGAGATGAGTTGCATGTTTGATTAATCAGTTCTGGGGCTTTGTGGATTTGGTGGTTTTTATTTGAAAACTAGAAAATTTTAGATGCTCAAGAAATGGTGGATCAAATGTTAGTATAGATTTGAAGGTGTCATTAACTCCTCTAGTGCTTCAAATTACATGTTATGGGCAGTCTGCATATGCGGGTGCCAGGGAAGAGCGGACCACAAGAGTTAATGGTATGCAGGCTTATCTTGCATTTTGCAAGAGGCTGTTCTCACGCCTTGAACCTGTGACCTCAAGTTATTTGATGACACTCAGCCTATGGGCTTATCAAGCTAAACTATTTTGGATGATTTGTGTAGTTGTGCAGGTTATGTAACATATGTGCTTATCAAGAAGTAATAAAAGCACGTAGTTTTTTAGCAGGTTGTGGTTGGTTATATGGATGGTTCTTATCAAAGTGAGTTGGTTTGAGGGGGTTATGTGGATGGTTATACATGACCTGCAGGGAGGGGTGGTTATATGAATGATTTTCAACTTGAAGCACAACGCATCTGCTTGTCAAATGAAGTTGCAGGAGTATATTATGAGCTGTTGTATGGCTAATTATTGCAGGTAATTTGTTACGTGCCCATCTCCTAAGGAAATCAACACAATTAATTGGTGGTTAAGACTTTTTCAATTCTATTATGATTGTTTTCTGTTAAGACCATGATCCATGGCCATGCTTTTGATTGAGACCATTATCTTTGGCCATATTTCCCATTTTTCAGCTCTTTTCCAATTTCTTAGGAGATGTGCACCAGAAGCGCACGTAGGGGTAGTTATTTCAGCTGTCTAAAACATGTATAAAAAGGAAAGATTAATGAATACAAGGCATTGAACTTTCCACCAAAGAAAAAGAACATCACTCTAAACTGTGAGTTTAAGTCCTCCTCATGAGATTCTTCGTGTCAAGGACCATTCCTCGACGGGGCAGAGGCCGAGCAAGAGCTCGCCTGACTCGAGCACCTAACAACATGGTATCAGAGCCAGAATCCGATAATGGAGCCACCCAACGCAATCCATCAAAGCAACCAATGGAGGAATCTCCCCAAGCCACTCAACAACAAATGCTGCAGATGCAACGTGAGATGCATGAGATGTTCATTCAGTTACAAAAGCAAATGGATGAATTGAGCTCAAGAAGAACAGGAATTGGGACATCATAGTAGCAATCCAATTCCCAGCAAGCACAAGGAACAATCGTACGTCGGGTAGTCCGTCTGGATTTTTCATGGTACGATGGCACTGATGATCCTATCACATGGATCAATCAGGCAGAGCAATTCTTTGCATTCCACAAGGCCCTGCAAATGAGAAGGTGCCATTACCAGCCTACCATCTAGGAGTCGTCCATCTTTGGTTTCAGTCCTTCAGGAGAACTCGAGTATGGGTTACCTAGAAGGAATTCAAGCAGGCGCTAAATGAACGCTATGGTCCGACATTGCTGGATGATTTCTACAAAGAACTCACCAAGCTCACACAGACGGGGACAGTTCGCGAATACCACACCCAATTCGAACAACGCAAGAGCTTGAACGTTAGCTGAACAGCAGCAGATTAACTGCTTCATCAGCGGGCTTCGGGAGACCATCCGAGTTGATGTTCGTGCTGCAAATCCACAAACTCTCCCACACGCTGCTGGTCTTGCACGCCTCTACGAAACCAAATACTAGAATCACAGAAAACCCATAAATTTCGAACCCAAACACAATACCTCCAACCCAACCGCCCAAAACTTCCAGAAACCAAAACAAACACCAACTCAGTCACACCAAGCCATAGACCCACCCGTTAAACGACTTACCGCCGAGGAAATCCAGGACCGCCGACCCCGAAATTTGTGCTACAATTGTGATGAAACCTACACCCCGGGCCACTGCTGCAAGAGATTATTCCTTACCGACTGCAAATAGGAGGACGAGGAAGATACAGATGTGGCAAAGGAGGCTGAAACCAAACCAGAGGTGGCTGAAATTTCCCTCCATGCCATCACTGGGACTGCTGCACCACAAATCATGCGGGTACCAGCCAAAATCGAAGGGCGCTCGCTAGTGGCACTGTTAGATACCGGGAGCTCCCACAATTTCCTCAATCGGGTGTGGGTCACACGATTTGGGTTGAAGACAAAGGAAGGGGGCGCGGCTGAGTGTGATGGTGGCTAACGGCGAGAAACTCCCTTGCATGGGTCGTCTCCCAAACACCCCAATTGAAATCCAAGGGAACCCATTCCAGGTGGGATTTTTGGTGATCAGGTTGGAGGGGTGCAACGCTGTCCTTGGGGCACAGTGGCTGACAACTCTAGGGCTGATTATTTGAGATTTTGAGCGATTGACGGTGGCTTTCCAGTTGCAGGGGCGAACGGTGACTCTCTCCGGCAAGTGAACCCGTGTTCCAAGCAATCTACTGGCGGCAAATGGAGAAGGCACTCCAAGCGAATGGAGGGTGTGGGACTTTGATGCAGCTGATTGTAGAAGGCGGCGATTCTGGAGGCACAAAAGGGGCTGCGACCCGAGGGAAAATTTCAGAAGAGGAAGAACTGCGGGCATGGGCAGAGGCCCAACACCCACACCTGGCCCAGATTTTTGGGCAATATCAGCAAGTATTCCAGAAACCCAGAGGAATTCCACCAGACCGGGCCTGCAGCCACAAAATCAATTTTTAAAGCCAGGAAGTGGTCCAATTTTGGTGAGGCCCTATCGGTACCCATATTACCAAAAGAAAGAGATAGAAAATTTGGTGGCGAAAATGTTGGAGAGAGGGATAATCAGGCCTAGTACTAGTCCGTACTCATCACCGGTGCTGCTAGTCAAAAAGAAGGATGGGTCATGGCAATTTTGTGTGGACTATAGACTCTCAATTTGGCCACTATCAAGGACAAGTTTCTCATACCGGTGATTGATGAGCTACTGGATGAGCTGCATGGAACTAAATATTTTTCTAAGTTGGACTTGCGAGCTAGATATCATCATATACCGATGCATCCTGCAAATGTGGAAAATATGGCATTCTGCACGCATGATGGGCACTACGCATTTCTGGTAATGCCTTTTGGACTCTCTAATGCACCTTCCACTTTTTAAGCATTGATGAATGACATTTTTCGACCTTATTTTTGGAGATTTATCCTAGTATTTTTTTTATGATATCTTGATATATAGCTCCACTTGGGAAACACACTTGCAACATCTACAAAACGTGTTCTCTATTCTAGCTACCAACAACTCTATGTAAAAAAAGAAAAAAGAAATGCTGTTTTGGAACTACAGAGAGACAATATTTGGGGCATATTATCAGAGAAGGGGAAGTAAGAATGGAGCCAAGCAAAATTGCTGCCATAGAAGACTGGCCCAAACCCACTTCGGTGTCCGCTTTATGAGGATTTTTAGGGCTGACAGGATACTATCGAAAATTCATCAAGGATAATGGGAAAATAGCAACTCCATTGACCGATATGCTAAAAAAGAATAACTTCAAGTGGTCTTCTCAGGCCGAGAGTGCATTCTTGGAGCTCAAGCGGGTGATGGTGCAAGGATCGGTGTTGGTTTTACCTGACTTTAGTAAAACATTCATTATTGAACGTGATGCCTCTAATTTTAGTGTTGGTGCAGTACTCACTCAAGATGGGAAACCAATAGCTTTCTTCAGTCAAGCCCTAAAGGGAAAGAATGCAGCTTTATCCACCTATGACAAAGAAATGTTGGCGCTGGTGCTTGCAGTACAAAAATGGTGACCCTACCTACCGGGATGAACATTTGTGGTCCGCGCTGACCACAGGAGTCTCAAATACTTGTGGAGCCAAAGAATCACCACTACAACTCAACAAAGGTGGCTTAGTAAACTGATGGAGTACGACTTCTCCATAGAATACAAGCAAGGGAAGGAGAATTCGGCAGCAAACGCACTCTCCAGAAAAGATGAACCGGCACAACTGATGGCCATATCCATACTAGTCCCAGCATGGCTAGAGATCATCCGAGAAGAAAATAGAAGCCACATAGAGATACAGAGGTTGCACAAGTTGTTCCAAGAAGGGGAATTGCTGGGGGCATGGAGAAGCAAGGACGGATTACTCTTCTACAAAGAGAAAATTTACCTGCTTTCCTCTTCCCTGCTAACGACAGACGTCATAAGAGGATTTCACTCCACCACACATGAAGGGCTCCACAAAACCCTCCAACGCATACGGTCACAGTTCTACTGGCAAGGAATGACGAAGTAAGTATTGGAAGCCATCAAAGCATGTGATATTTGCCAAAAAAAATAAAAGAGAGCAAGGCGCACCATCTGGGCTTCTCCCACCATTGCCAACACCCATTGATGTGTGGACTGAGGTTTCCATGGATTTCATCATTGGTATTCCAAATTCCAGGGGCAAAACAACAATTTTGGTAATGGTGGATCGATTGTCCAAGATGGCACATTTCATAGCAATGGCAACACCAGTCACTGCAACAAATGCTGCCCAAACTTATTATGAGAATGCCCTCAAATTATATGGAGTACCGCAGTCAATTGTGAGCGACAGGGACTCCTTGTTCACTAGTTCATTTTGGAAAGAGCTGTTTCAACTACAAGGGATTGAGTTCCCTTTTTCTTCATCCTATCACCCGCAGACAGATGGACAGACAGAGATAACAAACCGCACATTGGAAATGTACTTGCACTGTTTTGCAGGAGAACACCCTAAGTAATGGACTCGCTAGCTACCATGGGCAGAGTTTTGCTACAATACTAGTTGGCACTCCTCCACCAGGATCACTCCATTTGAGGTGGTTTATGGTCAACCGCCACCAGCCCTAACATTCTACGAGCATGGATCAGCAAAGGAAGCCGATGTGGACCAGGAGCTAAGGCAATGGGATCAAGTCCTACGCCAACTACACCAGCAACTCACCAAAACCAAAAAAGAGGATGAAGGCAACTTATGACAAAGGAAGAAAGGATAGTGTTAAGTGTTCAATTTTGGTAAAAATACCCCTAATTTAGTATTCAATTAAAGCATCTAAGCCATTAATTTTAAGATTTTACATAAAATATTTCATTTTAGCTTTAATTAGCCATCCAACCGTTGAATTGCAAAATTTAGTGGTTAGATGACTATTAAAGCTAATAAACGGTTTAGATTGCACTAATTGGGTCCTGTGCATTGCAGATCAATCGACTCAGGCATGGACGCTCCAGATTGAATCATGAAAAGAGACTGAAGACTTTGAAGACTTGCAGAGTTCTAGCAAAACTAGAAAAGCTAGTGGACCCCACCTATCTCCTCTTCCTTCTCTTTCTCCTCTCTTCTCTCTTTTTCTCTTATCCCTCTCCTTTCTTTTCTCTCTCTCTTCTATCTCTTTTTCTCCTTCTCTTTCACACGTCTCTCACTCCTTTCTTATCTCTCCCATCTCTCTTCAATCTTTCCACGTCTCTCTCTCTTTTTAAGTCCTCTTCCCCTCTCTCTTGAAAGGGACGTTTTTTTCTTCTTTGGGAGGCTGGACTCTCTCTCTCTCTCTCTCTCTCTCTCTCTCTCTCTCTCTCTCTCTCTCTCTCTCTTACGGCTCTTCCCATTGACAGAGAGACGCAGCTCTCTCTTACCCGAACTCTATCCCTTGTCTCTCTGCTCTGATCCCTCTCTGCTGCACCTTTGTCGCACAACCCCAGACCACCGGCATCACGTCACCGTTGCCTGAGGCATCACTCACCTCCCTTCCCTATATTGACATCGGTCTGCTCCTCTCAGTCGCACAAAGGCAAACACGGCCCCTACATCACCCCAGTTTGCCCCGTCTCTATCTCTCTCGGCTCTCTCTCGACCCATCATCGTCATCGCCGGTGAGTTCTTTCTCACCGGCGAAACCCCAGTTCCCTCATCTCTCACTCCCAATCTCTTTTCATCTCTCGCTCCTTTCATCACCTGACCGCACTGGCCAGCACCCAAGACCAGCCTCGACGACTGCCCAATCAAGACACCGCTCCACCTGTTTTCCATGGCCAAGACCAGCATCGGCATAACCCCAACACCAGTTAACACGACGACTCCCGGCGGAAGATTGGCCGAATCACCGTCGTCACCGGTGCCTGAAGTCTTTCTTCTTTGCATCACCGTTCTCTACTCCTTCCCATTCCCAAGACTCTGGCTCGCCTCAGAACCCAGATACCCTCTATTCCTATCAGCCGCACCCATCTCCTCCTCTCCGGCCCCTCCTTCTCCGGCGGTCATTCTTCTCTTCACCGGAAGCCCCCTCCTCTTTCTTCTCTCCCTTTCCTCTTCTCCTCCTTCCTCTATTCTTCTCCCTCTTCTCCCTCTTCTAGATTTCTCCCAAAAACGTGTTTTTCTGGTTTTTTTCGTGAAAAACCAGAACCCTGAAGAAATTACAAATCTGCACCTGCAGATCTCAGAAATTACAATTCTGTCCTATTTCAGAAATTCCAACTGTGTCCCCACAAGAATTACATCTGTGTCCCTTGGCAGATTTCAGAAATACCAATTGGGTCCCCTGTTTAATTACAACTGGGTCCCTATGCTATTCTGGTTTTAACTTATCTTCATTCTGACTATTCAGGGACAGTGCAATCCAGGACAGACTATTCAAGGACAGACTAATCCAGAGACAGTGCAATCCAAGGACAAGCTTATCCAAGATGCCTTTTATTTTTATTTTCTGTTTTCCTTGGAATAAATATTTGTGAACATTGGACAATTGAATAAATCTGGATTTTATTTTTTGTTAGCTTTTATTCTTTTAGTTGAATTTTATGTAAAACTCCATAATTTTAAATCAAGTCCTCGTGGGATCAACCCGTATTTGCATAGCTCTACTACAATAGCCCGTGCACTTGCGGTTAAACAATCAACAGATAGCCAATTTGAAGTAGGTGATTGGGTGTATCTTAAGATACAACCCTACTGGCAGCATTCCTTGTCCGGGGAACGAAGGCATAAATTATCTGCAAAATACTATGGGCCCTACAAGATCATAGAGCACATAGGACCGGTGGCCTACAAACTGCTCTTACTTAAAGGGAGTAAAGTTCATCCGGTTGTGCATGTTTCATTGATTAAGAAGCAACTCAAAAATCACACCATTGTGGGGGAGACTTTGCCGGAGATAAGGGACGAAGCGAACACATATCCCATTTCCTAATGGCCTTGCGGACAAGGCCCTTTCCAAGGGGGCTGGAATGTTACACGCCCATCTCCTAAGGAAATCAACACAATTAATTGGTAGTTAAGACTTTTTCAATTCTGCTATGATTGTTTTTTGTTGAGGCCATGATCCATGGCCATGCTTTCGGTTGAGGCCATTATCTTTGGCCATATTTCCCATATTTCAGCTCTTTTCCAGTTTCTTAGGAGATGTGCACCATAAGTGCACGTAGGGGTAGTTATTTAGCTTTCTAAAACATGTATAAAAAGGGAAGATTAATGAATACAAGGCATTGAACTTTCCACCAAAGAAAAAAAACATCCCTCTAAACTGTGAGTTTAAGTTCTCCTTGTGAGCTCCTTCACATCAAGGACCATTCCTCAATGGGGCAGAGGCCAAGCGAGAGCTCGCCTAACTCGGGCACCTAACATAATTAGTGATGTATCAGGTTGTGAATAAGCTAGTATAGGCTTGGTTGTATGGCTGGTTATGAGCAAGTTATGTCTAGTGCATCAACTTGTGGAGGAGCTAATATAGGCTAGTTATATGGTTGGCTATAAGCAGGTTATAGTCAAAATGTACTAGTGTATAAGCTACATATATTTGAGACCTTGTATGAAGTTGAGTACTATGCAATGACAATGCACCAACATAGAGAAAACAAGGATCAAGCTTTATTAATTTTGAAGATCCACGACATAGTTCAATGCAAAAAATGCAAAAATGGCAAGTGTTATCTACCTTGGTACATACTTCATGACAAAAAGTATAATAAAAATGATATATTTTATCATATAGAAGGATGGTACTTCAGCTTCCTCTCTCCTTTCTTAGTAAGTTGCTTTGGCACAGATGGCAGATTGGTGATGTTCTAAGATAGTTTTCTCGTCATCTCTTCTTGGCAAATTGGTAGCATATAGTTTGAGCTTTAAGCCCTACAAAAGCATGACTGATATTCGAATATGAGAATCAAAGATTTCTACTAACCCTTGTAGTTCACCCTTTCCTCGAACCCTGCATATGCTGGAGCTTCTTGCACCAGGGCTGCCCTTTTACAATCAAAGATTTCTATCTTCTAAAGCTGAGGCCATAGAGACAAAATGACTCTATACTTACAACCTGAAGATGAAGTTAAGTATCTTCTATGGTGAAATGATAGTCTGACGGCATTACTCCAATGTCCACTACCTCCTACAATGAAAATCAAGAAAATGAAGTCACAACAAGTAAATTTGATGCATTTTTAATGTGGAAAACACTTAAAATACAACAAACCATTTGTTCACCGTTTTCATGGGTTCCATACTCATGTCCTTCCCAAGGGTTGTTCTCCTAAATAAAATTGCAAAGCATTTTGTCAAAGAGACTATGCTTACCAGTCGTTTTGAGTTTCACAGATGTTATTAGCTTTGTTTTTTATGACTGCTCTTCCTGTTTTCTTCTATTTTCTAAAACACAACAAATGTTAAAAATCATCCTCAAAATGTAGATGGGTTTATGTAAAGACAACCACAATATGAAAGAAAACTAACTTGTTTATACATTGTTTGGTTGTGGCCTAATTTGGAGCAGTACCCACACTTGTATTATCCCTTGGTTTTTCAATCTTTGCTCATCCTTTCATTTTTCCATATTTTTTAGGTGCACCTTATGAACAGGAGCTTGGTGCAGAAGCAGATCCATCATTGTGTGACCTTGAGCTCATGGGTTGAAGGCGTGGAAACAGCCTCTAGCAAAATGTAAGGTAAGGCTCCGTACTATTGACCCTTGTGGTCTATCCCTTCCCTGGACCCTGCTTACGCGAGGAGCTTCAGGCATTGGAGCTACCCTTTTTATAGTGGCACCTTATGAGACCTAAAATAAGTAGAGAACTTTGAGAAGCAACGATGGTTGTGCCTTAGGTTAGGTGCAAGTACAAAACACATCCCATCCTTTCCCTTATTCAATGTTAGTTGGGCCTTGCGGTTAGTTTGAGTGTCTCCATGATGCCTCTTAGGATTCTTGCCATTTATATTACTGTCTTACAGCCATACTACAACCGACATAACATGTGATCAACTCTCCATCTTGTGTCAACTTTGTGCTTGATATCTTTAAAGTCCTAAACCCTACAATAAATGCATAATTATTAAAAAACTATAAGCAACTCTATAAACTAAAACAGGATGTCAAAAGATGATACAAAATGGTCTTATATTCCCACTATCTCATACCTTCTCTCTTCTAAGTCCATCTCATTTACACCTACATTCTCCCATCCGCTTGCTCCACATTTATTCACATCCTCTCAACCCATTTGTTGTACTTTTCTCGCAAAATATTTGTGACACAATTTAGGAAATAGTATCTTGTTTAAAGCTATTTGGAAATCATTAAAAGAGAAGGGGAGCCTTGGCACAACGGTAAAAGTTGTTGTCATGTGACCTTGAGGTCACGAGTTCAAGGTGTGGAAACAGCCTCTTGCAAAAATGCAAGGTAAGGCTTTGTACTGTAGGGCCCTTGTAGTCCGCCCCTTCCATGGACTGTACATAGGTGGGAGCTTCGTGCATCGGGGCTGCCCTTTGAAAGTCATTAAAAGCATGAGTTTCTTGAAACTTTTTTCTAACCAACCCATAACAATTATATAAAGCTAGAACTAGAAAATATTTTGAAAAAGAGTTCCAATGTAGTAAAAAGCTTGCCAATATATGAATTTTGCATTATATAATAGAAAAAATTGGGTTATCACCTTTTGAATGCAAGAAGACAAGCCTAGAATTCTTGTAAAGCTGTTTCATAAGCCCCACTCTCATATCATCAACTGTAACCTATATTAGCTACCAATTAATATATGTCTAATGTTATGATTCCAAATTTTATGGCAATGATATCCTAATCTCACACAACCCATGATCCTAAAATTGACTATTTTCATCTTCAACTTTAACAAATATAATTAAAGGAAAATGTATTGCATTTATGTGACCAGGAGCCTTAATTTTCATGGGTTGCATGCAATGTGTGAACCATCCATTTGCAGACTTCAAAATCAGATATTTGAATCATTAGCCGTGTGAGAATTTTGGCACAATCAGATCCAAATCTATGTAGAATGGCTAGTTCTAAATCAAATATACAAAAATTTTGAGCAAAACACTCATTAAGACTGGCAACACCAAACAACTTTCAAGAGAAACAAGTAAAAACCTCAAGTTCAATGTCTCTCTTTAATGTGTAGCAAACCTACTACAAAAATTAAATACAGGAACCAGTAATGACAAAACTTGAGCAAAAAACACCCGATTTTTAAATTAAAAATGCCCAATTGTTTGTGAAAATTTTGTAGATTCAATGGATAGATTTTGGTCCTTCTGCAGCAAATTTCTCATGGGAGAGATTTTACTTATTCGAATAGGAACAAGCAATGAAAAGACTGGAAGTCTTACCCAACAATGAAATTTTTTTGTAATTTCGTTTCAAAACCCCAATTTTTTGGGAATTATTTGAAATTAATTAAAATTTTTACGAAAATCAAGAGAGAATATTATATTCAATATAATAATATATATATTTAAAATAATCAGGTCTTAAAACATAGATATTTGTAATCATTCATGAGAAACTGGTCAAAATGACTGTAAGCACGTTGAAATCTGAACTCAGGTAAAAAATCCCTATTTTTTGTCATTTTTATGAATTTATATTTATCCGTGGGGTAAAATGATCAATTCACTTTTGTGTGTGGTCCTCAAAAGTTATGTGAGCTGGTGGACAGCCAGCTCAGGAAATATCAACAATGAAGAATAAACATGATTAGGAATCTCTTTTGAATTTAATAAAAAAAAGTGAAAAAATTCATTTAAAATAAAAAAAATTAAATTAAATTAATTCAAAAACAAGCCTATAAATACCTCTCCTAACATTCACAAGAAATTCCTAAGTTTCCACTCCTCTCCCTTTCCCTCTCTCTTTCCTCCTCTCCCTCTCCCTCTCCCTCTTTATTTTCTTTTCTTTTCTCTCTCCTCCTCCCTTTACAGCTGCAAAGCACGTCTGAGGATACACCTGAGGGGAATAATCCCCCAAATCTATCAGGCACATCCACAGACGCATCGTCCCCAATGGACGCAGGGTTTCACCTTGGGTACTATTTTTCAATTAGTCATCAAAATTTGGCCTTTAAAACGAAGATCTAAACTGTTTATCCTGTTAGGAATTTCTCAGCCTTCAAGTGCTATGTGATTTCACAAATGATGTTGAAATGAATACAAAGTGATTGATTAAGTAATTATGAAATTATTCAAGGCAAAAAATGATGTGAAAATAAATACAAAGGGATTGATTAAATAATTATGAAATTACTTAATGGGTAGAATGAGAAGATTTGAACTATATAAGTTGAATCCCCAAATCTTAAGGAAAGAAGATATAGGCATGTCCTATTATAACCAGACACAGTTTGTAAGTATGAAATATTATTTTTCATACAAGCATGGAGGCTTGTGATTTTGTTTTAAGACAGGCTTATGCCTGGGGATGCTAATGCTAGGAAAATTATAAGGGTTTGGCCACCTGCTTTTCGAAACCAATTATGATAATGATATCGCGTCTAAAGAGAGGCAAAATGTCGGGTGGAGCAATTATGGGAAGGCCACCACTGTGACAACCATGGTTCTCCTCATCCGAACATGGCTCTGTATTTTCCATCGTGGTATCAATGGATTATTGAGCAGTTATCTAGGTGCGCTATATGGATTAAGACTGCAAATATGGTAGTCCTTTGATTATATTTTGCATTATGATGCAATTGATTATGACATCATGAGATGCCTTATGTTATGGCACGATGAAATGCCCAGTAAAAGTTATTGTCGATGTTATATTGGAGGATAATTCCCAATACAATATGATTAAAATGAGATATTATTGATGATATTAACTATATTCACAATTTTAAATGGTTTTATTTATGTATAGTATATACATATAATTCATATGAAGAGTAACGGATAAAATTGTTATCCAATGTATAAATTGATTTATATCGTGGATATAAAGAATTGTTGATTTTGATATATATATATATATTGATTATATTTCTTAAATCCCCTACCAAGCATAGCTTACTGACATATTATAAATGTTTGAATGTTTACAATATCTCAGATATAGTTAAGGAAGATTGAAAGCTCTGGACTTAAGGATAATTATTACCAAACTACTGCTCAGGGTATTTACTTTGAGGAAGATTATATTGATTGTTTTATAATTTGGATTATAATATTTGAACGAGGTATGTAATGACTACTGGGCTGTATATGTAAACCACTGGATTGATCCTAATTTAAATAAAAGTATTTCTATTGTTATTCAATGGAAAATTTATTTTATACAAAAATCTAGGCATGATAAGTAATTTGAGGTGGCATTCAGGTTTTTGACAAATCAATTTCAAAGAAAATATGTTTCCGTTGTTTGTATTTTAAAAGAGTTTAAAAAATCAGGGCCCTGCCTTTGCAAATATTTCTGAAAATGTGTTTTAAAAACCCAGTTCGTCACACAAGGAGGCAAGAGACTAAGAGGATTTGACAATGGTTCATTGATTGCTTCCTTTCAAACTTGGGAGGAAAGAGATGGAAAGGAAGAAAGATGAATTGGAAACCTCTTTTTATCCTTTCTCTGGCCTAGGCCAAAAGTTTTTATTTTGTTGCTCTCTCTGATAAGGAGTAGCCCTAGTGGTGCATGAAGCTCTTGCATATGTGGGGTTTGGGGAAGGAGCAGACCACAAGGGTCAATAGAACACAGCCTTACCTTGCATTTTGCAAGAGGCTGTTTCTACGTCTTGAACCCGTGACCCCAAGGTCACACAACGACACCTCTACTATTGTGCCAAGGCTCCTCTCCTGTTGCTTTGTCTTGAAACTAAAGTAAAAAGTCTTGTTTGAAAACTTTAAAAGTTTTTATTTTTACCTTTTCTATTCTTTTTGGTATAAAATAATATATTTTCATTTTTTTTCCTTGGTTAAACAGGGCTAATTTTGTAGTTGGGTTAGTAGGCTATGTGTTATATCTAGGACACTCTTAAACCTCATCTCTCATTAAATCAATGATAATCAAAATAGCTAAGTAAAAATTAAAGGTACAATCACCTCAAGTATGCGATTGTTTTTTTATATCTATACATGACAAGTCCTTCCACAAAAGGGTACATGTACCCAAAACCTACACAGGTAGGTAAGCAAAGAATACCAAAGAGCATGCCACAAAGTGTGCCCTTGGTTCAAAAGTCACATGGAAATATCATTTCTCATATTTTAAAATTATTTTCTTCCTTTTAAACTAATTTTTATATTATTTAATTATCTAAACCCATCTCATAGCTCCATCTCAAAGAAAATTCTCACATCATATTACTTATCCTATCATCCCATTATATAACACTCCATCTCAGAGCATATTAAGTCATTACTATCTCATAATAACTCACTTCATCTCAACTATCTCAAGATATATTAGGTCATCATTATCTCATAGGCTCTTTGTGGTCTGCCACTTTTCGAGATCCTGCATATGTAAGAGCCTTGTGCATTGGGTGGCCCTTTTTTTCTTTTTATCTCATAATAACTCACTTCATCTCACCCCAATGCCAGTCCTAAGCCCGAACGAAAAAGGAGGAGGGTCTTGCATCATGTGCCAGTCTGTAAGGGAGAAGTTGAAAATGATTTTATTATTTCTTTATTACAAATGAATATGCATTTGTATATTAGTTTGTGAGGAAGAAATGAAAATCATCTCCGGCTTCTTAAAATATGGCAACCCTTGCGTCAGGTGCCAGCTGGCAAGGGTGAAGCAGAAGATGATTTTGTTATTTATTTTCTGCTTACAAATGAATGTGCATTTGTATATTATTTTATAAGAAAGAAATGAAAATCATCTTCAGCTTCTTAAAATTATGGCGCCCGTAACATGACATGAAAAAAAAATTGACATTTCCTTAAGCTAGGGCGTTCCCCATAAGTGACGCGCTGTATCAGATTCTAAGTGTTATGAAAAATAGGCAAGGGTTGCTAAGGCGTTTTTCCAGAAGTGACACGTTACATTGGATCCCGAGTGTAGTGAAAAATGGGTAAGGGCTACTAAAGCGTCCCCTCAGAAGCGATGTGCTACATCATAACCCAGGTGCAGTGAAAAGTGGACATGGGTTCATGCCATGGAGGTCAAGAAAGGTGATAGTAAATAGGATATCTCCAGAGCATAAGATTCATATTGCCACATGGAATATAGGGGTATTGACAGGTAAGAGTTTGGAGTTAGTAGACGTGATGAAACGGAGGAGAGTTAACATCGCTTGTATCTAAGAAACCAAGTGGAAAGGGACTAAAGCTAGAGAAATAGATGGGTATAAATTATGATATGTAGGAAAGGATAGTAACAAAAATGGTGTAGGAATAATAGTGGATAAGGAATTAAAAGATAAAGTTGTGGACGTTTAAATAATAAATGATATAATTATAATAATAAAACTTGTTATAGGAGAGCATATTATAAATGTTATAAGTACATATGCACTACAAGTAGGGTTATAAGATATAATCAAGAGATAGTCGAGAGACAGTTTTGGAAAGATATGGAGGGAGTCATGCAAGAAATTCCCAACACTGAAGGGATATTTATAGGAGCAGACTTAAATGGCTATGTAGGAAAAGAAAAGGAAGGATATGATATAATACACGAAGGGCATGGTATATGTGAACAAAAATGAGATGGGAGAGAATATCCTCAATTTTGCTTTATCATATAACCTGTCATTGCAAATACACTCTTTAAGAGGGATGAATACTTAATAACCTTTAAAAGTGAACTTCATAAAAGCCAAATAAACTTTTTTCTACTTAGAAATAATGAACGATTTATGTGTAAGGATTGTAAGGTATACCCCGTGAGAGTTTAATCTCATAGCATAGGTTAATGGTTATGAATATCCATATCAAAAGATGGAAGAAAGGAAATGTAATAGCCCAAAATTGTTAAATATGAAAAAGAGTAAAATAATAAATACACATGGGGCCCACTTATAGGGTGAGGGCCCTACTAATGCTGCTATAAAAAGACTACCTGTCCCTTTCATATGGCCAAAAAAAAAAAAAAAATCCCCCCTCTGTATTTTCAAGTCATGGGCGACAGATTACCGACAACGACGCGAAACCTTCCCCCCCCCCCTCAGGCGCACGTGGTGATGGGAAGTCTCGTTCTGGTTGGTCTGACTAAGGTGGGCCATCCCATACTGTTTTTCTTTTCCTATTACTGTTTCCGTCATTTATAACGCCAGAAAACAGTGTAGATTGCTGTTTTCTAATGAAATGTTATGTGCTACTTTTCTTTTCAATATAAACTAATGAAACGGTATCAAATCGTGATATGAACCGTTCATCTTGTGCATAGTAACACAAAGAACAAACCTATGAATTTTCATGGTAATCGGGGGGCTAGGGATGCTGAAAAATTTAGAAAACAATAAAATGAGAAATTTTAGGAATGTGATAAAAATAGTGTAAAAACACTAGATAACAATAGATTTTGTTGAAAATATGCTTAAACAGACAAAAATTGCACCATTTGGACACCTAAGTGTCGCCGTCGGCGATCGGAGTCTGGCCATCATCTCTGACGACGATGGCTAGCCGATTAGCGTTCTTAGCGATAGCTCGCCAGTGCAAGCGAGTGACTTTTGGGCTGTGAACACACACGGGTGGCATGTAACGCACTACTGCACATAATGTGCCGTGACATGCGTCACAGCCAGTGCGTGCCACGCAGACACCACATAGATGCCAAACAGATGCCACGCGCAGAGCACACACGCGCATGACACGCAACACCACGAGGTCAATGCATGCGCGTAACGCACGCCGCTGCACGTGCGCATAAGTGGGCAACGCATGCGAGGCGATACATGCGTGCAGAGAATGCAACTGCATGCACACGTGAGTGGGCAACGCACGCAGGGCGATACATGTGTGCAGAGAACGCAACCGCATGCGTGCGTGAGCAGGCAACGAACGCACGCATAGCACACAACGTGCCAGCGATGCACGCATGTGCACGCGCGAGTGGCACGTGCGGCGTGCGGTTTTTCTGGATTTTTGGGGTTCTCTGACTCTTCCATTTACAAAAACCTTGATTTTTATGAGCTATAGAGTTCCAAATCGTGATCCGAAAGAGGCATTGTGATTGTATCGACAACATTGACCTAGATTTGACTTGAAAATCTAAATCTAAATTCATTTTTAAGGGTTAAACTACTGAATATCGTTAGATAATCTAAATCAGGCTGATCAATGGATGATCAGGCCTTAGACCTTGATGGTATACATAGAATGTGAGGTGATATAGGGAATTAGAATAATAGACATCATTGAATTGCCAAGTGATAGAGGATTTATAATCGACAGGTACATTAGAGCGCACGATGTGACACTTCCACTCTCCTGATTAAAGTACCGCAATTATCAAGGTAGGTGATTTCATTCGAAGTTTCTCTGTGATTTCAGTAACCATGATTTGTTTTCTAAAATTCTTGAGGCATGTGGTTTTGTGTGTTTACTCATGATTACATAAATATGTTCACATTACCTTCCATTTTGCGAATAATCATGTTTTACACGTGTGATATACTGTCTTTTATCATAGGCTTTGATCGTACTTGTTGAGATTAATTATAAAGCCTTTACATGATTTACATCTTTTTGATAACTTATGACGGGTGCTTCCACCCGGTGGGTACTATGCTATAAGGGTTATAGGGTTGGCCACCCGCCATTTGACTCTATGATAATGATGATGATTAGACACTGCTCTTGAGTAGTACAAGGCCAGGTACATGGGTGGTGGTATCATGGGTAATCCCCCCTACGGATCCATTCCTTCCCATGGGGATGGAGAAAGTCTCCCGTTTGGGTGTTGACGGGGAGCGGTAGTGGTTTAGATCTTGTTTAGGTTGCCACTGCAGCATAGTAACCCATACAGTTATTCTGCATGCTCATATGATTTTATATGTAGGGTGAACCGGGGCAAGCCGGGCCTATGCCGTGAGGGATTTTGGAGGCTGATGCGGGCTACACGGGAGGGACTCAGAGTTAGTATGGGTACGCATCACTAGTGATTGAGTATCTTGGGACACTTTTGGTATTATTTTGATGTAGTCTTATTTATCATGATTTGCATGCATATTATGCTGTGGATATAGACTCATACTATTTTGATGGACGCATTTTGGTATTTTGATCGTGCATTGCGTGCCATCTTGATTTAACTTGATACCTGTTTTGTGAAGGTTTATGGTTATGAGCATTCAATTATTTGACAAGTTATATATATATATATATATTTGTTTTATGAGATCCACCTTGTGATTTCATTTAGCTTTAATTGAGTATAATTACCTACATAAGCATAGCTTTCTGAGGCATTGCTTTATTTTGCAATGCCTCAAATTTGGAACTTGATAGCTGGAAAGGAAAATAGGAGGAGTAGCGTTGATTTGGAAGAAGACCTAAAGACCATTCATTTTATTATATATTCGGAAATAAATTAGTGTATGTCTCTTGGACTAGTATTAGACTTTTGAGATTTTACTTATATGTTTATATAATTGGATAGATTGGACTCATATTATGGTATGGAAAATGTTAAATCTTATAAGTAAATATTGTGGTGATCATGGATGGAACCTAGTGACATTTGACTTGACTTATTATCGATTTTAATTAGCCTGTTTTTGAATCGAGTTTGCTCAGAGTATTATGGTTTTAATTTTATTTATGATTAAAATTTTTGAATGTGGTTGACCTCCGAGGTTTTCGCTTTCAGTTAATTCTTTTAAAAAAATGTGCAATTTTTTTTTTTATAGATTTCAAGTTTTCATATTCAGGGATCCCGTCTATTTTTCTTAAAATATATTATTTTTATTATTATGGAAAAAAGGTTTGTAAAAACCCGGGGTGTCACAGGAAATGAACTTAATAGGTATCTAAAAATTAAGTGGTGAAACTTAAAAAGAGAGAAAATAACCTCATTTACAAATAAGTTGATGGTAGAAGGAAATTGGACCCATGAAACAGAAGTAAATACCATGTGGATTAATATTGTTGAGTCCATTAAGAAAATGACAAAAGATGTCTTAAGAGTATCTAAATGTAAAAGGTAATTAGTAAAGGAAACATGGTGGGGGAGTAAAATAGTGCAAAAAGTTATTAAAGAAAAACGGATGTGTTTTAAAGCATGATAAGAGACCAGAAACAATGAAAACTATGAACAATATAAGAATGCTAAAAAGGTTGCTAGGAGAATAATAAGTGAGGTTAAACTTAAAGCATATGATGAGCTGTACGATAGACTAGGAACAGGAGAAGGTGAGAAAGATGTGTTTAAACTTGCAAAAGTAAGAGAACAGAAGGGTAAGGATTTAGATCAAGTTAGGTGCATTAGCAACGATGATGAAAGGGTATTAGTCAAAGATGATGAGATCAAACAAAGGTGAGAAACATACTTTCAAAATTTGTTAAATGACAATGGTTCTGAGAATGAAGGGATTGAAAATACTATAAATCTAAATAACATTGGATATTATAGATATAAATGTAGGATTAGAATAACTAAAGTGAAAGAGGCCTTGAAAAAGATAAAATCAAGAAAGGCCATGGGGCTCGATGGTATACCAATAGAGATTTGGATATGGGAGATATTCTTATTTAACAATATTATAAAATCAAAGAAAATGCCTGATGAGTGGAGGAAAAGCTCTATTGTACCAAATTATAAGAATAAAGGAGACATACAGAGTTGCACTAATTATCGAGGGATCAAATTTATGAGCCACTCTGTGAAACCTTTTGAAAGAGTGATTAAGAAGAGGCTATGACATGAAACAAGTGTATCGGATAATCAGTTTGGTTTCAAGCTTAGGAGGTTCCATGGAAGCTATTTTCTTACTAAGACAATTAGTAGAGAAATATAGGGAGACAAGGAAAGACCTCAATATGGTCTTTATCGACTTAGAGATAGCTTATGATAGAGTCCCTGCAGAGTTAACATGGAGAGTGTTAGGCAATAAAGGGGTTTCACAGGGGTGTATAGACATAAATAAAGATATATATGAGGGAGCAATAACAAATGTTAAGACCACTAGTGGCGAAACTGATAATTTTTCAGTCATTGTAGGATTGCATCAAGGATCGATATTGAGCCCATACCTTTTCATATTAGTTATGAATGAGTTAACAAAACATATGCACGAGGAGATTCCCTGCTGCATGCTATTTGCAGATAATGTAGTCTTACTTGATGAGATAAGGGAGTAAACATAAAGCTAGAGTTATGGAGAGAAGCTTTAGAATCTAAAAGATTTAAAATTAGTTGAACTAAGACAGAATATATGGAATGCAATTTTAGCAAGGGGAGGAATAGGAGCGGAACACCAGTCAAGATTGATAACCAAGAAGTCCCTATAAAAAACCACTTTCAGTACTTAGGATCAATGATTCATGACAGTAGAGAGGTTGAAAGGAAGGTTATCCAGAGAATCCAAGTGGGTTGGAATAAATAGAGATGTGCATCTAGAGTTTTGTGTGATTAGTAGGTGTCACTCAAACTAAAAGAAATTTTTTATAGGATGGCAATAAGGTCACCCATGCTCTCTAGATAAGAGTGTTGGGCAGTTAAGGAACATTATGCCCATAGGATGAACATTGCATAAATGAGGATGTTGAGAAGGATGAGTGATATAACAAGAAATGATAGAATTAGAAATAAAAATATTAGAGGAAATTTAGAGATAGTACCAATAGGTAACAAGATGAGGGAGATTCGACTTAGATGGTTTTGACATATTCAAAGGAGACCAACAACGACATCAGTTAGAAGTAGTGAGGCAATACAAATAGAAGGTTCTAAATGGGCAAGGAGAATGCACAATGAATGTGGATAGAAATGATGAGGAAAGATTTAAAAACATTAGGACTAAATGAAGCTATGATACTTAAAATAGAGAGAAATGGAGGAATAAGATTCATGTGGTCGACCCCTAATTGGGATAAGGTCTTGATGATAATGATGATGATGATGATGATGATGATCTTACCTCACCTGAGGATCTGCTAACACCACCATGTAAGTGGTAATTCTTCATGAAAAAAATAATTCTCACATAATTAAAAAAATCAAAACCCAGCTCTGTATATTCAACAGCCTCATCCAAGGCTTGAAAATCATACCGCAGAAGATAAATTTAGTTAGATAAACGGTTTGCATCATTCACAATGTGGGCCCCATAGCGGGCTACATTAGATTAACGGTTTGGATCGTTTACTATGCTTTTGCCCGCTAACTCTAGCCCATATAAAGAACCATCTTCTCGGTCCATTCCACGGCGAGGGAGCGACCGAGAGAGAGAGAGAGAGAGAGAGAGAGCTCTTCGTCTTTCCGATCTCGAACCCCCACAACCCTCGCCTTCTCTCTCTCTAACGCAAATTTCATGAAAAACCAGAAAATGACCGGAAAACCTTCGGGAGCTTCTTCTCGGAAACCTTCTTCTTCCTCCTCCTCTGCTCACCGGAAAACCCGCTGGGAGTCCAGCAGCAATCCTCCACCGTCCGATCAAAACCGCAATTCCTCCCCCAAACGCTCATCCAAGCCATCTCCGGTCCCATCGAAGCCTGCCGTCGACCCAGTGGGCCGTCCTATTCTCCCCACCCCTCCAACCACCGTCTCCGGAGCTCCGTTCCCGCCGCCAGATAGTTTTCCCTCTCCACCTCCTACCTATGGCTTCCACATGCTCGAGAGACGCACAATTGTTCTCGCCGACGGCAGTGTCAGATCTTACTTCGCACTTCCGCCGGACTACTCCGACGATTTCCGGCCGCCTCCGGCACGCCACCTGGACCTTCCTCCCGGTGAGAAATTGTTTCCTTACGGGCAGGAACAGGGGTTAGGGTTTGATAGGCGAGATCGCGAAAGAGAGGAATTGTACGGACGTGGCGGCGCTGGGTCGCACGATTATTGGAGCTCGTCAGGGCTAGAGGGTGGGCGGGGCCCAGCGGAGAAGAGGAAGTACGGGGACGACGAGCGGAGGGATGGAAGGGACGGCAGAGATGATTTTGCGAGGCAGAGACAGCAATTGTTGCAATATGGGAACCCTAACCCTAACGGGTATCCGTCAGGTTCCGGTGATCGGTCGGATTATATGGGGCCCACAGGGACCAGTAGCCCGTTTAGGCGGGAGAATTTGGATTCCGGTAGGGGAGGAATTGATGAAATGCGGCCGGCAAAGCATATGAAGGTTGGTGGAGAGAATTATAAGGACACAAAACATTCGAATGTTGACCGGCAGGCTGTGAAAAGAGCATTTTTACGGTATTCGAAAACAGTTAATGAGAATTCTGCCCAGAAGAAGAATTATTTGGAGGATGGGAAGCATGGGGCAATGCAATGTCTTGCTTGTGGCAGGTTGGATTAGATTGGGTTCCATACACATTTTGAGTTATTGTTATTCTTCTCACGTTTTTTACTTTTGATTTCAATAGGAAAATTTTGGTTTTTAGGCATATAGGTGTTAGAATGTCTTTCAAGGAGTATTGGTTGAGTTTGAAATTAGAAAAAGGAAGTGGAGCTAATGGTGTATGTTGGTTGTTTAGGCATGTTTGGTGACAGCTCTGTTCTAAATTGATAGAATTGGGTTCGATCAGCAGTTGGAACTGTAGCTGTTCCCATTGTCTAATTTCGAGTTTGATGGGGAAGTCTCTGTGTTTAGCCTTGTAGGTGTAAGGGTTCAGCAACACGGTGTTGCTTGTGGCAGCTTCTGTAAGATTGGGCTTACATAGGGCATAGGGCATAGGGCAGCCCCAGTGCACAAAGCTCTCACCGATGTAGTGTCTGGGGAAGGGGCGGACCACAAGGGCCTAAAGTACATAGTCTTACCTTGCATTTGCAAGAGGCTGTTTTCAGGCCTTGAACCCGTGACCTCAAAGTCACACGACGACAACTTTTACCATTGCGCCAAGGCTCCGCTTCTTCTGTAAGATTGGGCTCGATAGACATTTTGAATTGTTGTTAGTTCTTCCTTAGTTTAATTTTATTTGGTACCAAAGTTCTGATATTTAGCTATGTAGGTGTGAGAATTCATATACTAGGGGAGATAGAGGGAAGATATCCTTGTTGCTCATCTAGAGCATGCCAGTGATTGCCTTGTTTCAAGGAAATGGTTTGGGAAGGGACCTTCTTCTTGTGCATTGTAAAATCTCGCTGGTGATAAGATAGGGTGTGATTTGGTTTTGCCTTGTTATTAGTTTTTTATGTGTTTTTTAATTTTTGTTTTGATAGTAAAAGATTGTGTCTTTAGAAACTTACATGTAGGGCATCTTTCATTATGTCTATTAGGGCTCAAGTGGCAAGGCATTTTTATCGGGTTTACTCAATTATGCTGGATTTTTCCATATTATTCTGGCGCAATCACATCAACTCAAGAGGCAGCAGTTTTTAAAATTTATTGATTTGGTGTTATAATTACTTTAAATGGCGATGCAGCTAAAGATAAACAGTAGGAATATCACTGATGTGTACTTGAGGAGCATTATATGGAACCTTTTGGTGTATTGGTTCTTACACTTGTGGTTTTTTAAAGTTACGGTTTATGTGCATCCTTCAGGAATCTGTAATGTTTGAAACTAAGCCTAGCGTATCACTAATAAGAAGATTTCAACTTATTTTAAGACCTCAAGGGTTGTGGTTTAACTATTTATGTCAAAAATTCAGAATTCTGTCCTTCATATTAACTTGTGGGTTCAACTTACCAGTTACCTATCAAAAAAAGGAAAAATGGTTAACCTTTGACTGGGTTTGGTTGATATGACTTGATTTTGTGAACATAAGAGTAACCATATTATTGAGTTATAGACTTACGGAAGTTCTATTCTGGTTGGAAGTCTTTTCCTTGTAACTATAGGTATCTCTAAATTATTTTTGGTGTTCTGCTTGTTGATTTTTGGATGCTTCATTATGTTTTGAGGTTTTATGTCATGAATGGTGAGGAATGTGTTGCTGTAATTTGAGGTTTATTGATCAATTTTTGTAGCCCCTTCATATTCCCTTCAATTTCTTCATGCATCTTTGCTTTGTGTTAACAGTGTGGCTTCCGTGCAGTCTTAAGGAAGTCTTGTTTCTTTCTTTTTAAGCACTGGTAGCCTTGACTTGGATGGATTCACCACTTTATTTATTTGTTTGAAGTTGAGTGATCATCTGAATTATTCATACCACCTTTTATGTGTCTTCTTTGACACCATTTTTGCTCAGCTGCAACCTTATTTTCGTTGGGGCAGCATAGTATGTAAAGCAATGCCTAGTTGCCTTTGTGTTTGTTTTTTGTACATCTGCTTTCCATTAGTAAGATGTTACAGCAAGTGGTTGGTTTGTCACTTGGAAAAATGGGGCATTATGAAAATGTACTTGGGGCTTGGATTTTGCTTTTGAGGATAGCGTGCCTACTTGCTGCTTGGTTTTGAAGTTGTTGGATTATTGTACTGATCTTTCTCTTTGGCACTTTGGTAACTATCTGCTTTGTTGATTTGTTGCTTTTTTTTGTAAGATGAAGATATTTCTCCTCTCTGCATAGGTAACTTGTTAGTTTCTGAAGCGTGTTACATGATATTCCATATATATTGAGTCTCTTTGGGAAATAAGATCTCTCTCTCTCTCTCTCTCTCTCTCTCTCTCTCTCTCTCTCTCTCTCTCTCTTGTAGGGAGTGGAAACCAATGGATTAGATTCTCATACTGTGCAGATCTTTCTAAATTTATTTGGAGCTCAGTTGTCTTCTATAGTCATATGCTATTTTCGTAGTCTGAAAATGATTGCCTTTTCCCACATGTAATTCCTGCAGGTTTGCTGCTATCTTGCTCGGTTTTTTAATTCATTGTTCTTAACTTGTTTCTGTGGCTGGATGTTGCTTAAGTGTGGTTTTACTTGCCTTCCTACCTTGTGTGTCCGCCAAATTTATTTTTATTTTTTTATGAGGATGTTTGGTGAGCTTGTCTTTGGTGAATATGTTCTTTGTTCCTAAAAATATTGCTTGAGAATTTCATTATTGGACATCAGCTACCGAGATAAATACATGATGTTTTCTTTTGTAATTTTTCTGTATTGGGTCTTTGGGCTTGCTTTGGTTAAGTGAATGTGTTAGAAGCTGGTAAATGTGTTCTAGAAGTTCCGCCGTGATTAGTTTCCATGTTGGAATAGTTGTATGCAGTTTGACATCATGTATTAGTTCTTGAGAGATGATTGCTGTTTCGCAGCATGAAGGAATTTTTCATTGAAGGAGACTAGAGGATTGTGCAGTTAGAGAAGAAATACAAGTTGAAATTGCTTGCAATTGGATATACTTAAGTTGGAATATGTGTTTTTAGATATAGCAAATTTGTATGATATTGGATTTTAAATTGGCCTTCAATGAGTTTGTTATGATCAGAGACTCCTCCAGATGTCTCCTCATTAATTGCTTATGCTACTGGTTCCACCAATGGTTGGATTAAAATTTCTCTGATGGGTATATGGTAATGCCTCTCTCCAGAATTTGTTAGGTGTTTTGGTTATGCTTCAATGTGCTTATCCCTGCATATTTTGTTGATGTTTTAATGCAAAATGTGTTAGTGCTTAACATGAGATCTTATCTAAGTGTCATAAACTATTGCTTAATGGCTCATACAGATTATCAGTTGAAAAGGATGTCATTATGATCTAGGGACATGACATAGATTGATCTCTTGATGGCCTTGGCTGAAGACAAAATGCAAAATATTTTCGTGTGCAACTTGCGCCTGCTATGAGTGCACTGTTATAGGACCTTGACCATAGGTTTATTTTCTACCAGCTGTTCCACTGTTACCTTGATTGCTCATAGATAATATCAGTTGGAAATGGCATCACAATGATTTGGTGATGTATCCATCTTGACGGACTATTGTGAAGACAAATGATCAAATGTGGAAGGGTCTACTTTGTTTCCTTGTCTTATCCATGGACTGAGGTTGAAACTCCAAATTTTTATTCAGTTACCTTCTGGATGTTCTGAGTGATGAATGATCCCACCTTCAACCAGTTCTTTCCTTTGAACTTCTACCGAGTTTTGTAGTAGGACCAGGGATTCCTTGGTCAGTTACAAACTCTTTCTAAGTTCTTCTCTTGCTCAATATGTGTTTCGTTTTGACCCATCAAACAAATGATAACTGGGCAGAAGAGCTTCCCTGCATATGGTGGCAAATTTCCATCCTGTAAAGCCGGCATCTCTGTTTAATTTATTGGACATATTATTTGTTCTTCTCCTCTAATATCAGTAGTTCAGTACATTTCCATTACCTACTTAAGCTTGGTTCTAAAATGATATTTCTTTCGAATTATGGGTAGCTCTTGTTTATTTATCTTTTGATATGTAATCAAAGTTCAACCTCCATGTGCTTGGTAAAGACTCAACCCCTGTTTGATACTTGAATAGATGATTGCTTAGTTGATAATACTTGTGGATTTTACTTGAGTTCAGCTGGTTTTGGTGCCATGTTCATTTGAGGTTGAAGTCTTCCCCCAATTAAACTCTGTTTTGGTGGGGACATCTTATCTTTGGATAATGGATGTAACAGCAATCCACGGATAGCTATTTCCCTGACATTATATAAGTGGTTATTTGATTGGCATGTTTGTTTCTGAAAGTTTCGGTAGCAAGGCTGTATTGCTAACAGATGCACGGCATTTGTCTTGGACAGTTTCTATATTTAACAGACAATGTAAATTTGTGGTTTTCATTTATCTATAGGGCTAACTGGAGACAACAGGAAAAAGCCCAATCTTGGAGTAATAGATTCTGAAGTAACTTAGACTTGGTTTTGGATGATTAAGATTTGGAGGAGACAGCTATATCTGCACAACACTTCTGGAGTTGTGTTCTTTACTGGAACAATTGTTGGATAGTGTTGTTTTGTGCTTGTCATTTGTGTACTTAGTCTGCTGTATATCTGTTATCATCTAGTTTGCCAATGTTGCTGCTGCTTATGTGACAGTACGTGATATCTGGTAATGTATATGATAAGTAAGGGAGGTCAAACTGGGCAGATTCTTGGGATTTGGCTGTACGGAGAAGTTTCATATTATAGTCTATCATGGAGAAGAGGCTCACACGGATTTCTTGAGTGTTGGTTTAAACAGTGCCAGTTTATCATTTGAAAGGCTTTCTTTTTTTAGAAGTCACAGTAATGTCACTAGGGCACCATGGCAATCAACTAACTTTTCCATGTTCTGTATTTTTTGGTTGATCAGTAACTAGTTGAACCCACGACCTGTTGGTTGTAAGACAAGGCTCTTAACCAAATGACAATCAATTTCCATTGTCAAGAAACCCCCTTTTTTAATTTTTTGATTGGTTCTTCAAAATTATTTAGTAAATCTGCTTGTCTGAATTCATGCTTAGACTACTTCTGAGCCTATTTTTTTGAACTCCTGATGAGAGATATCTGGTGCTCATACAGTCCTCGGTAAGTATGGGGGTAATATGTTAGGTGTTGGCTTGCAGCTTGCTTGCAGTGTGTATTCTATCTTGAAAGTATTGTTTCAGTGGTTAATGTACAGTTTATTGATGATGCTATTCTGGATTTAAGCTAGCTAGTATTGAATATTCAATTCAGAATCTATCTCTGGTAGTGTTGTCCTGCCACAGTAATCCATAAATTTGTCTCTTGAATGCTTAGGTTTCATGACCTTGTTGCTCTACCCATCTATCAATTGCTGGTTGGTTTATCTGATGCCTTCTTGAAGCATTTCCCATTTCCCATTTCCTATAATGAATGGTATCCTAAGTGGTGGAATTTTGCATTTATTTGGAAGATACATCTATTCTGTATCAGAAGTCACCCAATGCCCTCTCGGGTATAGTTTATGGTGATCTACTTCTTGGTCAGTTATTAGTGTTCGATCCTCTTTCAGCAGTTGTCTCTGTGTTCTTGTCTGCTTTCAAATTCTCCAGAGACAATAGTACCTTAAATATTTTTCCTTCAAAATCATGGTGTTCTTGCTACATTTTGGTTGTTATATTTGATTAGTTCTATTTTAGTAGGCAGGAAATTTTGCATCACAAAAGTTTCCATAGGCTGTTACCAAAGGCTGCTAATGGAACTATGTTTGAAGCTTTGGGTTATGTCTTTCTTTCTGACAGGAATAGCTAGCACATGAATTGAGCTACTATAGCTTCTGAATTTGGCTTATTTGATGGATTTACTTATCTAGAATTTGAACTTCCGAATTTCATGTTATTGAGGGTCAATTCATTGACTTACTCATTGTCAAGTATGGTTTCAGCATCGGTTATGATGTGCTGATATGTTGTTTCAGAAAATTTTGTTTGCCTTCATTGGTTTGCTTTTGGCTGTTTGGAAGTGCAGATGGTCATGTAATCGAACCTGTTCGACCATCTGATGTTTATAAAGTCACTGGGTGGCATGGTTGGTCTACTTTGAGTTATATGGCCCTTGTATTGTTTGCTTTCTTTATAGACCAAGCTTCAGGTGGTCAGAAAGGCTAAGTTATTGGTTCGTTTATATGCTAAAAGCATGTGGGTAGGCATGCTGCCTACCTCATATATCTAGCCTCCATCAATGCAGGAGTAGATCTTTGTTTCTGGTGAGGTTATGTTCTCATGTTTGTTTATTTGTTTTGTTTCATGGAGTTTAGTGAAACCTCCTATTTATCAAAAGGATATATTGGGATTTGGGACTCAGGTAATTGGAAATCCCATGTCCTTGTTCACATTCTATATATGGGCTTCTAGGGCCTATTCTGGGTAAAGAAATCAGACATTTTATGTTTGATACACATGGTTACTTGACATGTTGCAAATAATTTGCTGGTAGGTTAAGTGAATTAAATATGATCTTATGTCCTTTCGGGTGAGATCTGTACCCATTGGAAGGCATGAATTATTTAGTTCATATTCTTCTCGTCCTTGCTTTAAGATTATGTTATGGCTGTCAATTTGTGCTGATGGATTTTTAGTATTTTTCTATTGTTATAGTACTTGGATCGTACTCTTTTGATGAGTTCAGTGATATGTTTTGTGTGCCCAGATTTTCTTACTCATTTTTGTTTTGAAGTTGTTAAATGTGTGCTTCTCTGTATTGATGAATTTCTGTCTTTCATATTGCCAAGGATCCCTCTATGATGGGCTTGACAGCAGTGAATTTGGGCTTTATTTTTCCTTCTAAATGAATGGTTCAGTCCATGAATATAGCTACTATAACAGCTGGACTTGATTCCCTTGATGGATCTTCTAATAGGGTTTGAGCTTCTAGATTTCATGTGTTGAGGATTAGGTCATTAACATACATATCATCATTAATTGTGGTTGGGATATCTTTTCATGACATCTGATGTGCAGTTTGAAGTGTTACTCATTGTTGCTTTTCTTGATTCGTATTAAGAAGTTGATGTGTGCAGAATGATCATTTAGTTGGGACTTTTTTCCTCGGTACTGATATTGATTTATTAGGATGATATTTTCTAGTAGGTTTTAGGTGATGATATATGGTGTTTTTTAGTCCAACTGATGTTTATAAAGTTACTGGAATGCGCAGTGGTGTGTTCAAGTTATATAACCCTGGTATTTGCTTTTCTTCTTCGTTGTGAAGTGTGGTTATTGATGAGTTTCTGTGTTATATTAAAGAGTTTCATCCATGTGGCCATTTGATAGCCTAGTCCATGTATTACTACCGCCTCATCTATCTGCGTCCATCACTGTGGGAATAGTTTCTTTTCTTCTCTCTTGTGAGTTGTGATCTGTGTTGTTTCAATATGTCTTTTTGAGTTCGAGCACTTAGCCAAATTGGTTGACTGCTCTGTTTCACAACCAATAGGTTGTGGGGTTGAATCCATCGACCATTTAGAAAAAAGGGGGTAATCTATGTTGTTTCACTGATTTAAGCGAACCTTCTGATATCGGAGGGCTTATATCATATTGGAAGGCTTATAGAGGATATAATACTCCTGTTAGTCCAATGTTGTCAATATTTTATTGGTCCAGGCATAGAAATAAAAATATCGGTTTCAAGTTCTATTTCACTATCATTTTGTAGCAGAATTTTAAAAGTTCAAATTAGAAAAATAAAAAAAAGCATATAATATAAATAAAAAATTTCATAATTTTTTGTAGATTGCTAGTAATTTTTTTTTTTTTGAATTTTTTAGTAGAGATATTCGGAGTGTGTTAATATCAAAACCGAGGACTGTTAGTATACAACAAGAGGGTTGCTAGTATTAAGAAAGATGGGTGTTTGTTAACAACTCGGGCTGTTGGTATTAAAAGCTGGGGCTGCCACTCATTTTTCCTTTTAAAGAAGAATAGTTTGTCATTAGTTTTCAAAGAAAACACGAACACGAGCTTTTCAGATTTGGGTCATCTTCCTCTTTGTCACATTTGGGTTTTAGGGTTTTGATGGAAAAATCTGTAAAATTTGTTCTTTTCTTAAGATCGTGTTTCGTAGTATTTGATAATTTCGGCTGAGATTACGTTATTAACAGAACATTACAATATTTTGCGGTATGATCAATATCTCTACTAATGCAAAATATAGGCTTATTTTATATTGATTATTTTGAGCAATACCGAAATTTCGGTGATGCAAAACAATATTAATTGCATTGCCATTGTCCAATAAATGATCTTGATTCTTGTTTGTAATTTGTGTTTGGGGTTTCTAAGGCCTATCTTGGATAAAGCAACTGAACTTGTGTCTTCGTTACACTTGAATATTTGTCTCTACATGTTGCATTGATTTGCTGGAATGTGTTAGGACGCTAAATAAGATATTTTGCTCTCTAGATTTGTATGCATTGAAAGACATGGATTTGATGATTCGTACTGCTCTTTCTCATTTGTTCTGAAGTTCAGTTATGGCTGCTTTCAAGTATTTATTGGGTTTTAATATGTTGTAGCACCCACACAACAGTCTTTTGATGGCTTGAAAGCTTGGTGATAATCTATATGGCCTACATTCCTTTCCCTTGTCTTGAACTTCTTAAATGTCTCTGTTTGTATGTTTAGAAATCTCTATATCTTATATGAACAAGTGTCTTTCTTATACAAAAGTGTACGCATTTTCATCTCCACATTTTCTATCTGAAAACATGCTCGCTCTCCACCATGTTGTGACAAGGTTATAGGCATTGAAGATGCAATGTGTTGTGGCCAAGTTCTATTGCTATCCTTGTTGCAATTGACTGGCTTTTTCGTTATTAGCCGTTTACCCCCATTTTTTGCAGTGGTGATCTTGTTGTCTTGTATGAAGAATATGATATGGAGGGCCTAATCTTCACTTCTTGAACTTCATATATAGAGTGGCATACCACTTGGTTGAATAGATGTGCGACTGTTGATTTGTAAACTCCTTCAGAGAAGTTTGTTTACTTGCCATTCGTTAGGCTTCATTATGTTGTTTTTTGTTGCTGAACCATTATAATATAGGTACCCGCTACTTGTTTGTGGTTTCTTATTGGTGACTTCTCTTTGGAGAAATTTGGTTGCCTGCCCATTCTTTAGGCATCATCACTGTATCATTAACATTCAGGTACACTATGTTTGGCGTGGCTTCTGACCCTGTGATGGGTTGTTTTAAATCTGTGCTTGTGATCATTAAGTCGTTGAATTTGTTGAACCTTGGTTAGGTTATGAACACTTGCAACTATCCATTTTACTTGGATGTTGTCTTTAGTGTGATACGTCAAGGGTCTATCTCCTCACTGTCATGACATTAGCTAAATGTTTAAAATGTAGTTCGTAAGTTTCAACTTTCACTACTACCTTGTGAATAAGACAGTCGTGCAATAACTTGTAGTTGTCTATAATTCTGTTTCTGGCGCTCCATCATTCTTTTTCTGGGTTGGCAAATTATTAATGATTGTCAAGCAACATTTATTTGAATATACCTAATATGGTCATGACTATAGTGGGCCCCAAGAACCTCTAACAATGGATACTAGCTGAAAGACTGGAGAGGTTCATCCTTATGATTGCCCAGCTGGTTAAGAAGAATGAAAGCAAAATGCTGCATCATGGAGTTGGACATTTTGCTCATTTGGGACATAGGAAGTGTCATAACTTTATGTGGAATGGTTTCTTTTGATCTTTTCTCATGGTGACAACTACCAAATTTGCAGCAGACCATTATAGTTGGCAATTCTCCTGTCACTTTGGACTGATTCGCCAAATGTTTTGGCATGTAATGTTCATGAAGGAATGCTTCTGGTGAGTATGATGCATTTTGTTTCTTTTTCTTCTTCTGTGATTTTTTTAGGTTGCAGCCATCATTGGTTCTTCTCATCCGAGAACCATCTTTCTCACTGTGTCTAATTTAGTGTCGGATCAGTTCCTCTGGTTACTGAATGGACTTCTATGTGCGTTGAAAAGTTGAATGGAGTTGACAAGACTTTGCCCTTTTGGTTTCTGATAGAATCAGGACCTTGATTTGGGTTTGTTACAGCTTTCTAATACCAACTGTTACTTATCCTGGATAAAATTCGATTGGGTTTGGGTTGGTTGCAGGCTGTATCTTTTTGTGGAAGTCTTGCTGAAGTTGTGAGCGGTACATTTGGCATATTTCTGCTTATGTTGTACTAAGGCTCCCCTTCTTTTATTTCTGCTTATGTATGATTCCAGTTACAGTGAAAGTTTGATAAATTCATAGCCTTGGGACAAAGGAAGTGTCATAACTTGTTGTTTGTATTATTTTATCTAAACTCTCAATCTTTTCCTTTTCTCTCCAAACTACCAAATATATCTCTTTCTTTCTTTTTTCCTTTCTTGAGTCAATGGGAATTTGCCCTTAGTCCCTAGTTTTCCTTATTTCTCTCGATGACAAAAAATCTCTCTCCCCCTCCTGCTAGAAATTGAGCTTGATACTTAGTTTACATATCTAGTGGGTCCTTAAGGAAATTTTGAAAATTATTATTATATAAATTTGCTGAGATCATTAATTTACTAAGTTAGCCAAGTTGGGACCGGAGATTATCAATTCATGGTCATTAACTAATGGGACTTCTAGTGTATGTGGTTTAATCAGCTCAACAAGGAACAACTTGTGAGGGAAACAGGTACAATCTGCTTACTTTGCAACAAGAATAGTTGTGAAGATCTCAAGTTGTGTGGTATAACAAGGCTTTACTTGGCTGTTAATTGAACTGATTGTGATATATAATTTAAAACGTGATCAGTTTTTACCTGCCAGCAGTTAGAGTTGGTCCAAGAGTGTGATAGTTCCGGTACTTTAGGTTCTCCCAGTATTAATGTTAATCTTCATCTCTCTATCGAAACAAATGGATGGCCTCTTATGATGTATCCCGAGATTTAATGTTGCTTTATTAGTTTATTGATGTTAGAGTGCAAAATCTTTTCTTTCTTCTATTTGATGTACTTGGTGTGCAAAACTTACAGGGCTTCCAAAGACTATGCTGATGTGCACGGTCTTATCATGCATTGCTACAATTCCTCAAACCCAGAACTAAGTGCTGATCATCTTGGCTTGCACAAGGCTTTGTGTGTTCTAATGGGGTGGAATTATGCAAAAGCTCCAGAAAACTCAAAGGTCTACTGGTCACTTTCTGCTGATGAGGCAGCAGCAAATAGGGAGGATCTGATTATATGGCCGCCAGTAGTGGTAATTCATAACACGAATTCTGGAAGAAGAAAAGATGGCCGCATGGAGGGCATGGGAAACAAAGATATGGATTATAAACTTAAAGGTATATTAGACTTGTACTTCACATCCTCTATAGTGATAGATGAGATTAGAATACTTATTTGGTACTTGAAGCTTGTCAGTGCAGTGGCTATTGGACTTCCATGCTTCTTATGGTGCTTTACTAATCTGTCATTTGGACGTGTTCTTTTTCTGGTCAGTACTTATTTGGAAGCTTCTACTGACCAATGCCATATAATCTCAAATTATGGCCCTTCTTTTATGATAACAATTGGGTGGAAGCCTGGAGATTAGAATTCTAAGTTTCCCTAATCATTTTACTGGTGAAAAGGGGAAGTGCACATGCACATAAGATAAAATATGAGAAAGAGAATGAGGAAAGAAGGGAAGGTGAGGGAGGCTAATAGATTTTAAGATTAGGTCTTTAAGTTTAACAAGCCCCCTGGTTTCTCCATATAGATGCCATAAAATATCTGTTGACACTGTTTGGTTGAAGTCATTTTAACTCAGAATTGAATCTATTTAGTCTCAACTTTTGGACCTGTTCACATGATAATTATTGCATTAAAATGCAGGGTTTTTATTCCTGAAGCTTCCTTCTCGCTAGAGTATCCATTTCTTTGCTTCTCTATTTCAGATCGTTGTTAATTATGCTCTGGCTTAGTCACTGTTATCATGAGCTGTCCTACTAATATCTTTTCTGTACTTATACATGTAAAATGTTAATTTTGGAAGGACTTATTGACATAGAAAGGTAAGCTCTAACCACTTAGGATGATTTCATATGTTGTAATACAGCAGGCAATTTAACTTCTTTTTTTCCCTTCAAGTGTATACTATAGTACTTCTACCTTACATCCATCCTGTCATGATGCATGTATAGCTAAGGTCCTTGAGGTCTCTTGACCATAGACTTGGCTCAAGTTATGTCAGTGAATGCTTGCCTGTTTCAGTGCTGCTGGTTCCTTGGTAACCTTAGAGGTTCTTATGCTATTGGCCTCCATTTTTCCTTTGATGTTCATTGTAAGCAATGCGTAATGTCTTGGCTCTTTTCATTGTGATTCATTTTTCTAGTGATCGGCAGGGGAGGAGTGCAAAGTAATATAAGTTTGAGGGTGAGGGTTTCCTTGTATAAGTTTGGTAACGATTTAGTGAGTGGATTTTACAGTGTGGTAGGACTGTTGAGTAAGGTTCTCCAACAATCTATAGGTTTTAATTCAGAGAGGGTGTTGGCCTGTAACAGAAGGTATAGTGTTGTGGAGTGGAATTGCTGGCAGAAACTTATCAGAAGATGTAATTACTCAAGTTGCTAATTCATTAGTTTGTTCCTATGTTGTCAGTGCGGGAAGCACGAAGAGAGAAGTGGGGGGCGTGAACTGGGAAAAATCACTAAAAATATCAAAATAAGAAAATTACTGAAGATTCCAAAAAGAATTGGAAACATAGTTCACATAATTTGCCATTTCAAAACTAAACCAAAGTGCTTAACATCTATCAACCATTATCCATAACTCAATTCCATGGCCCCAAAGGTCACAAAATGTCAAAAGCCAATATTCAAAATCCACATTGGTAAGAGCTCACATCCAAGAATTGCAAACTACAAACTCATGGTCCTTCACATCCAAAATCGCCTGATTCCATTTCACAATCCACAATGATTCAACCATCCTATCCAAAAACAGCCACAAGGCCCAGAACCATTCAACATGCTGGCCATTCAATCAATCAAAACAGCCACAATCCACAACAATTTGATTTCGAATATAGAAAAAACACATGTTAAGCAAGATTCATGATTCAAGAACCAAAAATTAGAAAACAAAACATTATTTACCACAAACAAAACTTACCTGAGTACGAGAGAGATCAAAAGGACTGAAATTTGCTTGAAGCCTTGAGCAAATGACTAGAAAGATAGAGAAGGACCGAAGGAACTACAGAGAAGAAACAGATGATTACCAGCTGAAATGAGAGAGACATGAGGGAAAGAAAGACTAAAAGAAGGATAAACGGAGGATTTCTAGCAGAAACATAGAAACAGAACCTAGCCAGAAATCATGGAGTGTGGCCGGAAGTCAAGGATTTTTGCCTGAAACATCAGAAACTTCTTCTGGAAATAAAAAAAGGGCAGCCCCGGTGCACGAAGCTCCTGCCTATGTGGGGTCCGGGGAAGGGGCGGACCACAAGGGCCTATAGCAGGCAGCCTTATCTTGCATTTTGCAATAGGCTGATTCCACGCCTTGAACTCGTAACCTCAAGGTCACATGACGACAACTTTTACTGTTGTGCCAAGGCTCCCCTTATGGAAATCATAGATTTGAAAACAACAGCTCTTCTTCTTCTTCTTCCTTTAGCTGGAAATTATCTCCTTATCGCCAGATTCAGCAGCTCCCCTTCTCCTCCACCTTTTTCTTCGTCTCCTTCTTATTTGAAGGAAACAGTAGCTACTATCTTGCTGGATTCAGCGGCTAATGGTTTCTCCTTCTTTTACTACTAAAAGGGTAGTGAAAACAATGAGAACTGAACTGAACTTGCCGCGAATTGCAGCTTCTTTGCTGTTTTTCTGTCATGGGTTGGAATTGACATGATTAGCCTGAAAGTTTCCCTGGAAAATGGCCATTTTCATTGGGAAAATCGGGAGATGATGAGACACAAAACTTTGGGGTTATTTTTCGCGGAAATGATGAAATCTCAACTGCCTCTTTTTTTTTTGGGTGGGGTGGGGGGTATACATTTCTCCTTTTTCAATAAAAAAACCTAAAGATTGCCTTCATCATTGTCATAATCATCAAGACCTTATCCTGATTAGGGGTCAATCACATGAATCTTGTTTCTCCATTACACTCTATTAAGTATCATGGCTTTATTTAGTCCCAAAGTTTTTAAATCTTTTTTCACTACTACTTTCCACATCCTTTTGGGCCTCTCCTTATCCTTTTATAACCTTTGACTTGTATTGCCTCACTCTTTCTAACCGATGCCATTTTTAATCTTTGTTGGACATGTCCAAACAGTCTTAAGTCTAATCTCCTTCATCTTGTTACCAAGTGGTGTTGCTCCTTAGTTTTCTCTAATGTTTTCATTCCTAATTATATCCTTTCTTATCTTGCTGCTCATCTATCTCAACATCCTCATTTCGGCTACATTCATCGTATGTATATGATGTTCCTTAATGCTCAACACTCTGATCCATAGAGCATGGCCGGTTTTATAGCATCCTATAGAATTTTTCTTTTAGTTTGAGTGGCACCCACCTATCACACAAGATTCTAGAGGCACATTGCCCTTTGTTGTTACCTACTTGGATTCTTTGGATAACATCTCTCTCAACTCTCATGCATTATTGATCCTAAGTACTGAAAGTGGTCTGGTAGGAGAACTTCTTAATTATCAATCTTTACTGGTGCTCCACCCCTGCTCGTCTCTTGGCTAAAATTGTATCCTATATACTCAATCTTAGTTCGGCTGATTTTAAATCCTTTAGATTTTAATGCTTCTCTCCACAACTCTAGCTTTATGTTTACGCCATCTCTTGTCTCATTAATTAAAACTATATCATCTGCAAATAACATACACTATAGAATCTTCTCGTGTAAATGTTTTGTTAACTCATCCACAACCAACATGAAAAGGTACGAGCTCAATGCTAATCCTTGATGCAATCCTACAATGATAGGAAAATCATTGGTCCCTCCACTAGTGGTCCTAACATTTGTTATCGCCCACTTATACATATCTTTAATTATGTCTATAGTGAAACCTCTTTTTTGCCCAACACCCACTATACTAACTCTCTAGTGACCCTAATCATAAGCTTTTTCTAAGTCAATAAAGACCACGTGGAGATCCTTTCCCCTCTTCATATATTTCTCTATTAATTGTGTAAGTAGGAAAATAGCTTCCATTGTAGACCTCCTAAGTATGAAACCAAATTGGTTATCCGATATAGTCGTTTTATGTCATAGTCTCTTTTCAACCACTCTTTCAAAAAGTTTCATAGTGTGGCTCATAAGTTTGATCCCTTGATAATAAATGTAGCTCTGTGTGCCTCATTTATTCTTATAAATTGGCATAAGTTTGATCCCTTGATTATTAATGTAGCTCTGTATGCCTCATTAATTCTTATAAGTTGGCACAATGGAGCTCTTCCTCCATTCATCTGTCATTTTCTTTGGTTTTACAATTTTGTTAAACAACTTTGTCAACCAAACTTCACCAGCATCTCCCATATGCTTCCAATCCTCTCTGGGTAGAACATTAGGCCCTAGGTTCTTTTCTAATTTGGTCTTTTTTAAGGCCTCTTTCACTTTGACATTCTAATCCTATGGTTGTATCTATAATGTCCAATGTTATTTGGGTTTACAATACTTTCAATCCTTATATTCTTAGGCAATTGTCATTTAGCAATTTTGAAACTAACTTTCCCTCCTTTTCTCGATTTTATCATTTTTGATTAGTACCTGTTGGTCATCATTTCTAATACACTTAACATGGTTTAAGTCCTTACCCTTTTGTTCTTTGATTTTTTGCAAGTTTAAATACATCTTTCTCGACTTCTCTTGATTCTAATCTATTATAAAGATCATTATATGCCTTGAACTTAGACTCATTTACTATGCTCTTAGCAATCTTTTTAGCATTCTTATATTGCTCAAAGTTTTTGTTATTTCTAGCCTTTGTTTTGTTTTAAAACACACCCGTTTTTCCTTTATAACTTTTTGCACTTTTTCACTCTCCACCAAGTTTCCTTTCCTGATTACCTTTTACCTTTAGATACTCTTAGGACATCTTTTGCCATTTTCTTAATGGAACCGGCCATATTAATTCACATTGTACTTCTTTTTCATTGTTGCGATTTCCTTCTACATCCACTTGTTTGTAAGTGATGTTATTCTCTCATCTTTTAAGTTCCACCACCTAGTTTTTGAAATTTTCTTTTTTCATCTTTTAATGTAGATAACTATAACCATTAACCTATATATTGAGGTTAAACTCTCACCGGGCATTACCTCACAATCCGTACACATTGATCTTTCAGTATTCTTAATTATAAAAAAGTTTATTTGGCCTTTATAGAGTCCACTCTTAAAAGTTATTAAGTGCTCATCCCCCTTCTTACAAAAATCTGTTTGCGAAGGTTAGGTTACATGCTAAAGCAAAAGCGAGGATAGCTTTCCCTATCTCATTTCATTCCTCGATACCATACCCTCCATGTGCTCTATCATAAATTTGTTCTTATAAATATCTCCTCTTTCTTGGGAATTTCTTGCATGACTCCCTCCATATCTTTTTAGAATTGTCTTTTGACTCTATCTTCTAACCCTACTTGTGGTGTGTATGTACATAACATTTACGATCTTCTCTCTTACAACAATTTTTTTTAATATAATTCTATTACTAGTTCTTTTAATATTTACAACTTTATCCACCACTATCCCTACACTATTTCTATTATTGTCGTTTCTTACTACCAAAGCTTGTAGCCATTGATTTATCTAATCTTTAGCCCCTTTCGACTTGGTTTATTGGATACAAGCGATGTTGACTCTTTTATGTTTCATCGTATCTACTACTGAATCTTACCTGTCAATGTGCCCAAAATTCATGTGGTGATACGAATCTTATTATCCTGGGCTTCCATATTTACCTACGCACTTCTCGACCCCCATGATGTGAACCCAGGCCTACTTTTTATTGCACCTAGGTTTTAATATAGTGCGTCGCTTTCGAGGAAATGCTCTAGCAGCCCTTGCCCATTTTTCATCACATTCGGGATCTGATGTTATGTGTCGCTTTTGGGAGCATGCCTTAGCATTCCTTGCCAATTTTCCATTCCACTCGGGATCCGATGCTGCACGTTGCTTATGGGGGATGTCCTAGCTTGAGAGATGTCAATGATCAATTCATTTCAAGTAGGCTTGCCATAAGTGAAGAAGTTAAAGATGGTTTTCATTACTCTCTTTTTGCTTACAAACAATAGTAAGCTCTGTCTATTGCCTTGACCAGTATGCTTTGTGGTTACCATTTTGAGTGGATCCTCCACACCAAAAAATGGGACTCATAATGCATAACTGAACACGAGATTTGGATATAGAAAAATCTTCTAGTACGGACAAATTTTTTTCATATTTATCTGGTTAGTCTATTCACATAAGAGATCAAGGAGACTGTTTGTGCCGAGGTAAGGCTGTGTTTAGTCTCAGGACATACCTTGTGAAAGACCCTATCAAAATTCTATCTTTTTCACAAGTTCAAGAGTAAATATGGAAGTCTTTAGTTGATGAGAATTAAATGAGAGAGCAGAAATACTTATGATTCATGGAATCATCCAATCAGTTGTTACCCTCTTCTTCTTTTAAGTCCTTAGAATTTGTCTCCTCCAATAAATTAGATTATTTATATGAGGTGGATTATCTTCCTGCATGTAGCAAAATGCTTGTTACTTGTTTACTTTTTGTACATCCTTATAAAGTCTTTGATAAACCATCTGGTTCTATAGTAAAAAAATCCATAAAAAAATTGATAGGTCAAAAACAATCAGTCCTAGTTAAGGAATATGTTCAACCTTCTAAGTTTGACCAGTTTTATATGAAAGTAAGTCATGAGGGATGCCTAGAGTGATGAAATTTTCAGATTCATTGGCTAGAATATTGTATATTCGTTTGTAAGTAAGAAGACAAAATAATGAAATAATCTTCTTGCCGGCTGGCACCTGATGTTATACTCTTCTTTTTTATTTGGGCTTGGAACTGGCAGCGGCCAAGTTACCATGAATATCGCGTTATTTATGGAAAACCCATCGAAGGCAATCCATAAATAAACAATATTTTAGCCCTAATGGTTAGATGAAGAAAAAAGTTAAAAGAAGAGGTAATGCACAGGAAGTGTGTCTCCTTACTGATTGGAAACCAGCATCAGATCAATCAAAATTGAGCTTCCATTTGATTGGAAATGCAAAGGAAATTAATTGGAAGCATTGCCGAATTGTGCTTCCCTGATTGGGAGGTGCAAATTCCAAAAATCTGGATTCTCACTTCTCGTCCCACTCTCAAAGCGTGATTCCACACCCTGAGGACACTTCCCAGCAGCACTGGTTTGTTCAAAAACTTTCTTCTGTAGGGATGGACTGATAGATCGATGTGAAAGATGGCATAACTTGAGGAGGTTTTACTTTATATGGTTCTTTAGCACCCAATAAAGACATGAAGCTGCTTTACCTGTGTGATTTTAGATTAATAGGTTGGTGGTCGTAGATATCAGTTTTTCTGCCTCCTGGTACTTTTCTCTTTGTGGTTCTTCTTGTGTACTTGGAGGGGAAAATAATTTCTTGAGTCCATTCTTACCTGGGCTTTTCTCTCCTCCTACAATCACGTCATTATGCCCTTCTGCCTACAAGATGCAGCTTTTGCATGGTAGAAGACATATTTAATGTCGACACACTAGGAGGCTATAATTTATGTATAGTTGAATGACTTGGAGCGTTTGCAGTTGTAACGTTCTTTTGTACACATTTTCTTCCACAAAGGAAGAGAGACACCAGAGTTCTGGCTGTAGGTGTCATTCTTCTGCATATTAGTAGCAACAATTGCTAGTAAATTTTCTGTTGCATCACCTCGTTAATGACTGCGTGCTTTTATACAGATTTTACTATAAAAAAACTGTAGTCTGGAACATGTGGAACACCAGAACGATGTTTCTGATGTAATGCAGTTTGCTGTTATTCTGTTTACCTAGAGTCTGAAACGGTACCGTCAATGTTACTGTTATAATAGTTCCAAATAGTACAAAGTTGCTACTTCTAGTAAATGGCATACTGAAGTTAAATATTACAAACTGCATGGGACTGGATTAATGGAAGTTGAGAGTCTGTGTGGAACTTTCACATTGATATTTCATTGCAGAAATTGTGCTGAAGCTGCAACTAATTTGTTTTGTTTTGCTTTTTTCCCAGTTACCAATTTATTATATCCTTGTAACTGTAGCTCAATTTTGTAGTTTTTGTTGAAATCCCGAAATGAGGGGTTTCTATCAGATCCTTGACTACCAGTAAAGTAAAAGTAGTTGTTGTATGGCATCACGAATATAGGTACTCTTAGGAATGTGACATTCGGTCAATGTGTTACGAACATGTTCCAGAAGCATCTACCTTCTCTCGTGTGATTAATTCTACTGGATGCAGGAAATGCAAATGTGACAATTTTACACGTTAGTTCAGATTCTGAATTGGTTCATTGGTTGTTCATAGGGGGTTGCAAAAATTGGTTGTCAATGTAATTGGAATTTCTCACCATAAAAGTGGTGTTGGTCAAAACTCGCTTAGGTGTCTTTGCAAATTATGAGTTGGTTTGCACATATCTTGCAGATTTCTCAGTTCTTTTACATCCCCTCTTTTTGTTTTTTCTGTCTCACCAACAGAAGGATGAAAAAGGTCCACATTGACACTTTCTCTGCAGTAATGCTTTTTCATATTCCAATTTCCATTTGCTATCCCGTCTTCGATGTCATTTTACTAAACAGCCCAAAGGTGTCATCAACCTCTTGATCCATCTTGGTGTCACGTATGCACCAAAAGTTTGCTGCTGAGGCTGAGGTACACGTTTCTTCAAGGAGGGTTATTATATTTCTAGGTTTGGTACTAATGGGTTTTTGCTGCTGTCATGTAAGTTATGAGTACCTGCTTCATCTTAAGTTTCAGAAATAATTGTACCCTTCTGCTTCTGCATCTGTCTTCTTGCTGGAAAGTCTGTTATCCTTATTGGCAATGAGACTCAATGACTAAATATTGTCAGACTGTTGTTCTTCTTTGGTCTCAATTTTCAATGCTTTGGCTACTACATGTGAAAACGAGTCTTCACTTATGCTACCTAATAGAAGTGCAAAATTTACTTACTGTATAAGAGGTGGTGTCAGGAAATACAGATTTGCTCAGGGTAACAGTTCTATTTACGGTTTTATAAATGTGTAAGTCGTAAATTTTATGACAGCCCGATCTCTGACCAAGGACCTAGGAGAATGTTGGTGAAAAGTCAAAAACTCTTGAAGTAGTCAGGTGAATCTGCACTGTGGTATCGTCAAACTTCACCACCATGTGTATAGGGAACACGTACGATCTGCATGAATCAGGGAGGATACCTGCTGGAATTGGACGGCAGGGACTATTATTTCCAAGCCTTAAGTTTATAGAATTTTAATCCATGGTGATGCAGATGGCGTTGCAACCGTTAAGTAGCTTAAATGCTGGATTTATCTTAATAGTTTATCCTTTCTGGTTATTATTTTCAGAACTAGGCTTTGGCGGTGGAAAGTCAAAATCAATATATGGGAAGGATGGCCACATGGGCATTACAGTGGTAAGATTTGCTAACACTCAGTCCGGCCTTAAGGAGGCTGAGCGCCTCGCAGAGCACTTTGACAAGGAGAACCATGGCCGGAAGGACTGGGCGCGTGTGCAGGCTATGCAGTCGGGTGGAAATGATGAGAACAATCCATACCTTGTCAAGCCAGATGAGAAGACAGGTGAGAAGAAGAGAATCTTTTATGGGTATCTGGGGACAGCATCGGATCTAGAGGTGGTCGATTTCGACATGAGAAAGAAGGCTGTCATCAAGAGCAGGATGGAATTTGATCCATCTGAGTAATCTCCCAGAGCCATCTGGTTTGTGTTTTTTTTTGTGACTTGAAGTCTGCTTTAGATTTTCTTACAGTGCAGAAAAGCGGAAGTATTGTTTAGATTCCTTGTATAACTGTTTCTCCTTAATGTCAGCTGCAATTGCTGTGAACCAGAACATGCATTGTGAGTTTGGGGAAATTTCTAGTGGCTTGAAAATCTGAATTGCCTTATTCTGCCTTGATAATTAGGGGAACGATAAGACTGAGGCTCTTTAACAGGACTCAAATTGAGACTTGCTCACAAGACGAAACGTGTCTCATCTAACCCAACTAAGTGGTTAGTGCATTTTACAGATTAAAGTAGGTTAACTAGAGTTTGAGATTAAATGAGACATGTGGCAGGTAGGCTGAGAGGGAGTCTTACTTTTGGGCCGAGTTAAAGAGCCTCAGTTTATCATTTTTCTTGATAATTTATTAGCTTAAATGACATTTTGAAATTTGAAGGTTGGAATTGGTGACTTGTAGCATTTGCAAATTTGCAATTTGCAACTTGCAACTTGCACCTTGCTCATTGGTTTCTCATTTCTTTGCTTAAGAAATTCTTGTGGCTGCTTTTGCTGAAATATGTTAATGTTTTGGCAGGTATCTTTACCCCACAATAGAATTTAAGACATTAAAATATTAAGAATTACTAGAAAGGAAAAAAAAAGAAGCCAACTAACTTATGCATAGCTAGTTCCCTTGTTGGAACATTGACCTTCCAAGGTTCAATGAGCAAGGAGACAAAGCAAGCATGATCAACATTGGGTTTGGTGCGCTACCGAGATGAACGGTGGTGGTTGGGTTTCAGTAGTTACCTCAGTCCGACTTGATGTTGAGTCATCATGTCTGCTAGGCCAATGCTTTGACCCACTGGATTTTGCTTTGATCCATTGATGGGACATCAAAGAAGCCTTATTAAGAATTTTGAAAGGACTTGTGGAAGATCAGTCCCACTGTCTGATTTTGGTTGTCGCGGTTTAAATGATCTCGCATATGAAATATTGGATATATGATCGTGGACTTCGGACGGTCTAGAAAATTTGTATAACCAGCGGTTTTAATCTCACCTTTAAATAAATACGATCCCAAAAATATGCTTTATCCCGAGTTCTTTTGAGTTAAAATTTATAGCTAAAAAATAAAGTATAAATTGTTTCACTAGACATAAAATTTTCTCCCATCCATTTCCGTCTTCCACCAACACCAAAACCATAATTGACTGCCCCTGAAGAACTGAAAAGCCAGAATCTCCGTCAGAAGAAATGGCTAGTATAGCTGTTCTGGAATACAATCTGCGCGTTGTACGGCAGTGAAGGATGGCGCGGAACAAGCAATTAGACTCTCCTTCGGGACTTGATCTTTAAGAATGTAGTTAGTCATGCATGATCTCAACTTATCCATAAAACTGTTTACCCAGATACCTCATCATCCTGATCAGTCCTTCCGTAGCCATAGAGACAGTCTTTGATTTGACACTGAAATCTGTATTCAGTTTGCTCTAACCAGGTGAAGGAGAAAACTCCAAGCAAAGTAATGAGTTTAGTCTCAGGATGTTTATTTTGCTTGGATGATGCAGGATATATCCAACTGAGCTCAACAATGAATAGCATACAGGTTTTCAAAAAATTTCTCATTTTTTGCCTTTTCAAATGTAGCAGGCAGCTTCTGTAGTAAACAGAAGTTTGTACCAGGCTGCAGTATATTAACTTTAGCTCATTGCGTTGCTGATTCAAATACTTGAAGAATCCCTAGAAGAAGAGTTGAGATTGTGGCAGGTGAATTTAGGATTTAGCTGTGATTTTTAAACTGGGACTGCAGAATGTTAGCACGTAGAGCTTGTTGACATGCGAAAGCAAGGGAGAAGACATTATGCTGCATCTGATATTTGTACAGCAGTATCCACAACTCCTTGTAGAAAGAAATTAGATATTCCGTTAAGCAAGTCTTTCACATAAATTGCTTTGAATAGAAAAATCAATCATTTGTCCTTGAGATCCAACATTAATCCCCTCATACCTACTAATTGGTGTACCTGAGATAAAAAAAGGACAGCCCCAATACACTAAGCTCCCGCCTATGCAAGGTCTGGAGAAGGGGCGGACCACAAGGGCCTAAAGTACATAGCCTTACCTTGCATTTGCAAGAGGCTGTTTCCACGCCTTAAACCTGTGACCTCGAGGTCACATGACAACAACTTTTACCGTTGCGCCAAGGCTCCCTTCAATTGGTGTGCCTGAGATACATTCCTCAAAAGAAATTATATAGACTGGATTAGAAGAATCTATCGTCTTAAAATTAGGATGCCTTGAGAGCTTTCATATGGAGTTTTCCCTGCCTACTATTCTATGTTTCATATCTAATCTTTTTGTACATCAGAAAACTAAACTAACCTGAAACGGGGATCAGTGATCTGGAAATCACTGCAGTGGTAATTGTGTGTTTTGCAAAAATTGCCCAATGAGGCTGTGTTCACTAGTATCCTGCTCCATTTTTCCGTCGCAAACAAGTGACCATGGTTTCAAACACAACTTTGGCACCCATTCAACACAAAGGCTTACATTGAAACCGCCTAAAGGCTTAAACGTAGAAGCTTATAGAGGCCTAAACTGATAAGAAGTGGGCCAAGAATTTATGCGTATAAGTTTGCTTGTAGTTATTTTCTCTCTGATACATCCACTAATCCAAGAAAACAAGAACAGTGACACAGTACTCGTGTTTATCTTATTTGATATAATTTTACGTGCTGTACCAAAGAGCTTACATATGTTATCTGCATGGAAATATCAACTGGTTATTTGTTTTGATTGATCATAGCCGCTGCTAGTACAGAGTCAGCCACCCCGCCAGTATAAGTCTCCAAATTGGGATTGTCCCGAAGCTCCGCGCCCACAACACTACCTGCATCTTCACGGCTCACAGGCTTGTCCTTGGGCAGTTTCTTCACAGCGTCCTGTCACAAAATTTGAGAATTATCTGAACATCGTCCCTTAGCCAGCTTCATAATCCCACGATTTGCTCATACAAGCACTCTCTGGTAGAGTTTTTTGGGTGACAAGTACTTGCATTTCAGCAGTCACTGGCAACCAAGGAGTTTTGGCCAGTGAAATTTCCTACTGAGCGGGCTCAGAGAAACAAGAAAAATCATACTTCTAAAACTGGCAATTCAACTTGGAAAGGCCCCTGCGTTAACTCGACTTAGTAGCACCATGAGTCACTCCCGAGTAGCTCCCCAAGAGTAAAAAAAGGAATCCCAGTGCACGAAGCTCTTGCATATGCTGGGTTCAAGAAATAGGTGTACCACAAGGGCGAATGATAGGCAACCTTACTTTGCTCTTGCACCTTTAAAATGCAAAAGGCTGTTGCCATGCCTTAAACCTACTTACTTTGCTCTTGCACCCTCACCTTGCATTTTGCAAGAGACTGTTGCCATACCTTAAACCTACTTACTTTGCTATTGTACCCTCACCTTGCATTTTGCAAGAGGCCGTTTCCATGCCTTAACCGACGAATTCTGCCGTTGCGCAAGGCTCCTCTTCTTAGCTTCTTAAGAGTCAAAACACCTAATTTTGGAGCTGTAAGATGTCTTAGCTCATCTAAAGACTATGTTTTGCAAAGTAATAAATACTTTAGATGAAAGGGTTTTTTTGGCTAAAAGAACCCTAAAATTTTTTGAACTTTTAACAACCATACCATGGATTCTTTGAAATTTTCACATACACACACTTTACCCACAATTTTCAAAACGTTAACAATTGCACGTCAGACTATGCAAGCATTAGCCTCTCCAGAATTCCCCAACTTGGTGGGGTTTAGCCGGTAGCCTAGTTTTGGAGTCAGTCCTGGAATTCAGTTTGGGTAGCATCTCTATAAACAAATAAAACAAGTTTCCCAAAGACCAAAAACTTAAATCTGCAAAGAAAAGTTTTATGTGCATGAAACAAGAGCGTGTAGTCCTTCACTCTTCGCGAGGATCTACTCTTGTTGAGTTTTAGGAGTCACCACGGACCCACACGAGTTAACTCGAATACCCTAATTTTCTGTTGATTTTGAGTATTTATAGTTCCTAAAATTGTTGTCATGTGCCCTTGAGGTTATGGTTCAAGACATGAAAAGAGCCTCTCGTAAAAATATACGGTAAGACTGCATACTATAGATGCTTTTGGTCTGCCCTTTCCCAGACCGCATATGGGACAGCCTTGTAGCTGCCTTTTTTAGTTCCTAAACTATGGCTCTTAACATTTATCAACGCTCAGCAGAAATAGCAAATGACTTGGAAGAGAAGGAGAGAACGCACAGTGAGAACATCGGCCAGTTTGGTTTTATCCTCGTCAACCGTTAATCTTTCGTTAGCTGCAGCCGCAGACTGAGCCGCAGCAGCGATTCCTCCTGCCATTACTTCATTACGGTGGGTAGCCCGAATTTCAGCTGCCTGGATCGCTGCAGCATCATTCTGATCCACAGACTTGTCGCCGGCTGTCGCCGCAGCCGCTTCCAGTGCTTCTCCGAGGATGATGGCATCCTTTTTAAGACCCGGCAAAGTGTACTTGTCAACCTGTTCCAGATCTTACTATTTTTAGTATGGGATTAGATCTGAACTTCAAATTAGATGGGCCATGAATGATAAACGATTTGGATCATACACCCATCTGCTTCAAGGAAAGAAATGCTGTATCTACCTGGCCGGCTATGGACTCTGTTACATCCCTACCACCAGGACGATCGACACTGGAAACCTTAACACCTTCATCTCCAGCAACTTCGTCGGTGATGTCGGTGGGCCCCACAACTCCGGCACGATCATTATTGACGGCTGCAGATTCCATGATTGCCGCAGGCCCACCTTTTTGGGTCTTTCTCAGAACCTTATTCTCAGCGCTCTGCATCATGGCAGCATCTTGTGGGGCAATATGTTTGCCTGAGATCTCGCCGGAGACTGGAAACACATTGCCGGATTTGAGGGCTGTAGCTTGTTTTCTGTGAGATTGTTGAGCGCTCATCCTACCGGCGGTCAGATTTTGGCCGATGGATTTAGGAAGTCTGGGTATATATCTGAGATTGTAGCACTGCAATAACATGAAAAATGTGCATGTACGTAGAAGAGAAGCTATTTCGAGAGAACGACACGTACATTTTAGAGGTTGAACGTGGATACAAGATGTGGGCTGCATGCATGCAGCCACAAAGTGCTGCTACTTCTGCTCATCGCCACTTCGTCCTGGTCAAAGTCATAAAATTCACACATTTGATTGAAATTTTCGGTCTTATGCCAACTTATGAAGGCATCTTTCTCGAAGCGCATACACAAATAGCTGTCGAGGCAGATTTATTATTTATTCTTATCGATGTAATAGAAAGTCTTAGGTTAGTGTCAAATATTTAAAAGCAAAAAAAAACAGAAAAAAAGGAGAATAATAAAACTGAAATTATCTGAAAACTCCAGACATTTCTCGCCATTCATTTCCGATCTCCAAGCCCAATTAAATATAAAATTAAAATAATATTCCTAAGTTTAGTAAAGTTGAAGTTTAAAACTAAATTCACGTCATAATAACTTCTTCTTTTTAACTTTCCTCTAACACTATAATTAAAAACATATTTGAATTGGTGAAATCTGCAAAGCAATGTGAATATTGGAAAAATTCTGTGGGACATTCGGGAGCATACAATTCTGGCATTTCTCTTGAAATGTACCCTTAGGATTTGATTTAACGAATGTATGTTGACTTAGAATTTGTAGTAATTGGCTTCGTAATTTTACACTTGTTTAAGGAAAGTAAAAAATTCCAACCAAAAGTAAAAAAAAATAAAATCTTTACATTAAATTTTAATGAGATTTACAAGTAGCATTTTAAAAATTGAAGATTTAGGAAATTTTACTTTGAATTTAAAATAGTAATAATTTTTAAGTTGTATGAAAAAGAGATGCCGAAAAATCTGAATTATCGAATAAAAATGAAATATTTGGAGAATGCTCTATTCGGAATCAAACTGTGAGTTGCCATGGCATGCCCCGACTTTTACACGATGAGCATCACCGTAGGATGCCATACTTTTACACAAGTTTGCCATACAAGTCACATTTACGGTAGCAATCTCGCCTTTTCATTTGAGTTCTAGACGGTTTTGTTGACATAGTTTCTAACTATTTATGTTGCTGTAACAATAAGCAAATATTTTATTTTATTTTTTCAAACTCATCCAATTTATTTTAGGACTGGCATTCATTCATTAACAATTAAAAGTTGGATCAACGAAAGATGAGGCATAGCTGGACGGCAATTTGTGCTCCATCTAGCAGGACTCCAGCATTTATTGAAGTCGGGAATCTTTTCTTTTCTTCTGAGGCAATAAGAGAAGAGTGATCATGCATGGAAAAAATTGTGAGAGATACAGAAAAATTAACAAGCATTTAAACAAAAAATATAATAGACAAGCGAAGTTGATCGCAAACAACTCTACATTAGTCCTAAAATATGTTAAATCATAGGTTTAAGTTGTTATTTTTCCTTTCAAGGGATAAAATTTTAAAATGTATATAGGTGAGAAACATAGAGCTTGCCATATAGCTATTTGGCCCTCCCTTATTCATTTGCACAGTGCTGGTGACAGTGGGCACTACTCTTCGATTCAAAGACTCTCCCTTCTTTTGAAATTAGAAATTTGATCGGCTAAAATTATATATATATATATATATATAACTCAATTACATTTTTGTACTATTTGTACTATCAAAGAATCGGACTGCCAAGCAAAAAATTGAAGAAGGTTTAACAGGAAGAAGTAGAAATTTTAGGCCCTCATAAAAAATCACTTGTAAACCCATACTTATAAACTTGTATATGATTAACAGCTGAACTACGCGACTATGGTCTCGTGTTAAATGAGTCTTCCATTGGCTATAATTCACTATATATCATTTTTTGTTGAAAGTTTTTTCAGAAAAGAAGGAAAAAATATATTTTTTTCTTAGAAAAGGCTAACATAAACAAGTACAATTTTAGGCGCACATGAAAAGTCAATTTATAACTACATACTTAAAAGAAGGGCAGCCTCAGTGCTAGAAGCTCCCGCATATGCAAGGTTCGGAGAAGAGATATGAAAGGGTGGATCACAAGGGTCAATAGTATGCAGCCTTACTTTGTTTTCAGTCCTTGAATCCTTAATCTCCATATTGGTAAATTTGTATATTATCAACAGCTGAACTATAAATTCATGTATATTATCAGCAATGAAACTACACGACTCTTAAATGAAAAATGAGCATTTCATTGGCCATAATTCATCAAAAAAATATTGTCTATGATGCACTAAAAGCCGACGGTTGATAATTTGCTAGAATAGAAGGAAGAATTTCACTCCTTTTTTTTTTTATTATAATAAAAAGGTTAACAGAAGAAGTACGATTTTAGGCCACACAAAAAATCAACTGATAAACTTGTATGTTATCAACAACAGATTTTTTGGATCCATATTGATAAACTTGTTTGTTATCAACAACAGCTGACTCTAGTTTCTAGTTTCATGTTAAATGGGTATTCCATTTGTTATAATTCACCAAAAATCAATGGTCAATAGTTTTCTAAAGAAAGTTTCAGAAGAAAGAATTACACTTCTTTCTTTAAAAGAAGGTTTTTTCTTTCTTAGAAAAGTTTAAGAGCAAGAAGAACAATTTTAGGCTAAAAAATTCATACTAATAAACTTGTAGATTATCAACATCTAAACAACATGACTCAAATCTTATGTTAAACGGGTATTGTTTAACTCTAATCCCATGTTAAATGGGTACATTATAAACAGCTAAACTACCCGACTCTAATATCATGCAACTGCATAACTTTTAATCTCATGATAAATGGGTATCCCTTGGCTATAATTCACCAAAAACCAAATGCTCTAATCTCATGTTAAATGGGTATTCCCTTGACTATAATTCACCAAGACCCAATTGATAATTTTCCCAGAGAAACCATAAAAAAAGTATATAAAAGGTCTAAAATCTACAAATGTCCAATAAAGACAAAAGTTAGTGTCAGCATAAGGCTTCATTATCTGCCAGCTTAATAGATCAGATTATAGTAATGTAAGATATGTAGGTCCTCTAAAGTATACTTCTTCGTTGAGCAAAGGAATGCACTACCGGAAAGCATTTTTCACTATTGCAACTTTGCTCCAGTTATCTTTCCAAGACTACAGCTTCAAGAGAAATTCTAAAAGAACATGGCAGAAAGCAGTATTATTTACACGCACATAACTGTTCATGTGAGTAAAATTATACAGTACAAGATGTTACAGCAGCATACAAGCCTGCCTTGGGGGGTCCTTTTATTTGGGGGCCGGGGGGGGTGGTGGGGTGGTGTGCCGGCGGCGGGGGCGGGTGGGGGGTTGAGCATTAAAAAACCCACTTCAATCCTCTAATCTTTGACAAACTTGTTGCTAATAAGTTAGCAACTACAGGCATCCAAATGGGAAGGAGCAATAATATTGGCAAGCAAGTAGAACCTGTGTTTCCAGATACTAAGATGAAAAATGGACACGCTGTGGAACCTCGTGAAATCAATGTGTCCATCACTCAAACCGGTACATCGTCTGTCGATTTTCCCTTGAGACTGCTAAAGATGGAAATTAAATAATCAACTTATTGATGAACTGAGCAAGCCACCCTGGGACTTATGGGAGCTTGTACTCGAGCATAGATACGAACCTAGCTATATGCCGATTTGGTTGGCAGGAAATGTACAAATTGATTTCCGGAAGAGAAGGAACTCTACCAGAAAGTGTTCTAATTGCAATTGGCTCAGGTAATCCACCTCCCATGCACAAAAATTTGCTTCCATTTCTTGCCAACCAAAGAGGCCCTAAATTGTTTACCTTCATTCCAGAAAAAAAAGAAGAGAGAGGCCCTAATGAAATTGAAAAGCACAGTAGGAAGGAAAAACAAACAAGAGAATACCCACAACCAAACCTACATAAGAGATTGGAACAACGAAAGCAAGCAGAAGACACAGACTCTAAAACCAAGATGGGGAGACAGAGACTTGTACAGACTTTATAGTACATAATATTCTTCTTTGTTTGCCTTTCTATGTACACTACACAATACTGCTATTTGAACTTATTTGTTCGGGGTGAGTACTCTACTAGATGCTACTGCAGCTTCGTCTATCTCATCAGGACGGATGCTCCTATCTAGATTGTCTTGGTTGATCCTGGCCGCTGATGCAAGAGACTCAGCCACTCCACCAGGATAAGTGGTCATATTTAACTTATTTCGCAGCTCGGCCAACACCATTCCTTCCACATCTTCACGGGTCACTGCCTTGTCCGCTGGTAATTTCCCCGTGGCATCCTGTTTTCAAAAACAAAAGGGAAAACCATAAACACCCACAGTGAATTAATGCCCCGTACTGCTTGATCACCAACGTTCATCAGAGCTTGCAGGCCACCAGATTTTTGGGCTAAGAGTCGACGTTCAGCATGGAGTCAGCCGTCAGATGAACGGCCTGATCAATCGCAGACGGGATCTATTGTATACAAGGAAGCCATTCCAACCAACACAAAACAAATACCTTGAGGATGTCACCGAGCTTGGTCTTGTCCTCGCCATGCATTACACGCGCATTTTCTGCTGCAGCCGACTGGGCTTCTGCTGCAATTCGTCCGGGCGTTATTTCATTACTGCCAGTCGCCCTCATTTCTGCTGCTTGGATTGCAGCAGCGTCGCTATGATCTACGGGCTTAATGCCGGCCGTGATGGATGCTGCTTCTAGCGCTTCTTCGATGGTGATTGCATCCTTTTCAAGTGCAGAAGCAGGAGATGTCATTGCAATCGGGGCTGGCCTCGTGTACTCGCCAACCACCTGCAGAGAAACTACTTTTTTCAAACACGAGTTGACTCGAAAAGTGCGGCGAGTTGATTTTCTACCCCTAACATCGACCTCTAAGTCACTTGGGATCGGGTGCTACCATCCCTATCAAACAGTAACTGGCGGGCCAGCGGGTTAACATGTTCTATGGTGCTTCAGCGAAATCATGGGTTCAAATCCTAACCCAACAACTGTTTCTCGAGTACTTCAGATTTGCTGTGAGTCGACTACCTTGGATAAACTTTCCGATTGTGTTATATGTATTGAGAGAGGTGGAGGAGAGAGAGAATAAATTGTCTACCTGGTCGGCGATCTTCTCGGTAATAACACGGCGTCCAGGAAGATCAGTTGCAGTAACAGTGACGCCCTGATCGCCTGCAACATCGGTGATATCGGCATGGCCAACTAATCCTGCACGTTCGTTATAGGTAGCCGCCGATTGCATCACGGCTGCGGGTCCTCCTTTCTGCGTCTTCCCCAGAACCAAATTCTCAGCAGCCTGCATCATCGCTGCATCTCGTGGTGCAACCGGTTGCGCGGCAACCTGGCCGGAGACCGGAAACACGTCGCCGTATTTGATGGGTTCATCTTGGGGCCTCTCAGGCTGCTGCTGCTGGCTCATCGTGCCTTCCTAAAGTTGCCGTGGGCATTGGCGTGGGTCTGATTATATACGAAGGTGTACAGAAGAGGCCAAATTCGGACGCGTTGCTTCAGAGAGGTGAAACGCGGAGGGAAGATCGTAGGCTGCATGCTTGCAGTCACGACGTGGAAACTCAAGGTGGTAGAAGGCGACCCCACGTGTTCCTTGATCTCAACCGTTCATCTAGTTTAGCCCACTTTAGATATCTCGTGGGCCAATGGCGGGGCACATATAACATGCCAAAAAAAAATTGTGTTTTTGATCGGTCAATGTAGAACGTCCTGATCCACTGTTTCTAATCGTCTATTTCTAATTACCCGAAACACATTTGTTATTAGAATCGTCCAGCTTGTGTTTTTGATCGGTCAATGTGAAAGAATAGGGCGATCTAAATCGGCTCATTTGTGTGATTTTTCGACTGTCTAAAATAAAAGCATGTAAATTTAATAGTTCTGCCATCTAAAATTTATAGTTAAAAATATACGCGGAAGCTTCGTGTACCTGAAAACTGTGCTTCTAATTCCTTAGTTATGGGTGGTTCTTTCATGTGCTGTGAGCAAAGATGCATGTTCTCAGATTTCAGCTCATCCAATTTTCACTGTTTCCTACCTAAAGTGGGAGACAGTAGATGGACGGGTGTAATCAACCAAAATGTAAAGTCAAGTTGCTATGGTGCGTTCTTCTTTGCCAGAAGTCTCAACCAGTGTTACAGAGTACCACTACAGTGAGGATCTCAATTCTCATCGCAGATTGCAATGAGGTACAACCCTCGCCTTTAGTTCATCTGAGCCACTCATCTAAGATTTTAGACCTTTTAGATTTTTTTCTTTTTAATAGTTGTCTATCGATGACTTGATGGGTTGTATTATTATTAGTGGTGCTTGATATGGAGTGAGTAGACTTAGATCAGATGAGATGGATCGTATTATTATTAGATCAGATGAGATGGATCGTATTATTATTAGTAGTACTTGAGCTTAGTTGAAATAAAGTCATATCTCCTCATCTCACTATTAGCTGTACTTAAGATGAGCTAATATTAGCCTCAACTTATATGATATTTCCAGTTATCTCACTTTATATCATACCAAATTCAGACCATTTCAACCCAGCTTTAAGTCATCTCAAGCCAGCTTCCTCTATCTCAAGTGTTGGATATTTGGAAGTCTCAATAATCAAGCCAGCCAAAATCCAAAATTTTGGTCATTTTTGAAAAAATCCCTAACCAGTGAAGCCTAATGATTAAAACTTAAAAGCATATTCTATCCTCGCCTTGAAGTCATAGGTGTATGAGAAAAAGAGTCGCTACTCAGTCCATGGATTCGTTAGTAGATATACTTTAAGTAGCACTTCAAGTTTATGTTCTTTAATATGCTTCTTTCAAAGCATGACAAGAGAGCGAATTCAACTTGCAAACCATCAGCATGTAAAGAAAAACATCGATACATCGAGGATTAAGCCCTATAGAATAAGTGGGTAGGGAAGGTAAGCCTTATTCTCCGGTAATGGTGCGTTGTCTTAAGAGTGATTCAAAATATAGGGGATCAAGATGATCCAGATACAGTAAGTTTTAACTTTCTATTTTATCAGTTGTGTGTTTATAAGATATTAATTATTTTGTTTATTGTATGTTGATGAAGGTTAAATGAGTGTTACAATTTGAACATGAAGAATGAAGCATATTTTAAGTTTTTTATTCAATATTTTGACAATAAAAAACGAACTACCTTTAAAGCCTTTTGTTAATTTCATAAATTTTGATATGATTATATAACTAGTCCATTTTTTTTGTTAAGATTGACAATTAAAATTTCATAAACCTTAGCTTTTTTGTCGGTTGAATGATTATATTTAAACTTATTGTAAGTGGGGATATATATATATATATATATCAATCAAATATTCCTTGCACTTTCCCAATTACTGCTCCCAAATATATATATACACACACACACACTAACTGTTCAACCCGGTCGGACAACGTCCGAAAGCATTTAGGTCAGACCCAAACTCAGTCCGATTCTTTTCAGATGAATGCGCTCGTATCAACTATAACACAAATAGTTACACCCTCATTCTCTAAGATTCCACGTCAAACGAGTTAGCTTCCTCCCTAATTAACCAGTAAATACCTACCTAACATGTTCGGTGCTGCTGCTAAGAAACCTAACATACCCCATCCTTTTCTCTGATATCCTACTTGTGGCCCACATGTTATAAGCGTCTGTGATCAGATCCGCCAATCCAACAGCTGTGGATCTTACCTTGATTAGATCATCTGTAGAGGAATGATGTTACAGTGAGCAACACCACCCAAGTTACCTTACATGATGGCCCACCTAATTTACTGTACGTGAGCATCGATCTGAATACTTTATCTTTAACAACTAATGCTTCAATGATGATCCTAGAATCTGAGTATTCTATCTTTGAATAACTAATGCTTAAACTGATCCTAGAATCCGAGTAATGAACGGTCCATAATCAGAAAAGAGGAGTTTTTTGGGAAGTTATAATTTCACAACCATCTTGATGTTTGGGCCACAAGATATCTAGAATGAGAGGAATTATATGGACGGGTGTGATCAACATAGGTGGTCCCACATGCTATCGTTCCCCATGTTCTAATCATTTTCATCAGAATTTGGATGTCAAATCCAACAATTACGAGCATTCGTCTTACAGATTCAGCCCACCGATCAAGGCAAAGAAGGAAACGGAAATTTCTTACAGGTAGATTCACGCCCACAGTAAAATTTGCACAAAATTTTACAACAAAAGAAGCCCAAACACAACCACAACCATGTCACCCCATATAAAGAGGAGAATTCAGCTCTCCACTATTTGTTTTGGTCGATCCTCGTGGATGATACTGCAACTTCAGCAGTCTCATCGGGAGGGATGGCCTTATCTAGACTGCTCTGATTGATCCTAGCTGTTGCTACCAGAGATTCACAGACCCCACCGGGATGAGTGGTCAGATTTGGATTATTTCGTAGCTCAGCCCCCACGACTCCTTCCGCATCCTGTTGCGTGACTGCCTTATCCGCCGGCAGTTTCGCTGTGGCGTCCTGAAGAAAAGATAAACAAGTATTTCAAAACAAGGTGGTAGATTTTGGTTGATCGCACCGTTCATCTAGTAAAACAACGGTAGAGAAATTAGTGAGCGGTCCAGATCAACTCATTTCGCAGCCGCGGGAGAAAGAAGTCGATACCTTGAGAATATCACCAAGCCTAGTCTTGTCCTCATCTTGCAACGCACGCGCGTTCATAGACGCCGCCGACTGAGCTTCAGCTGCAACTCCCCCGGGCGTCATTACGCTACTGCCAGTAGCGCGCACTTGGGCTGCCTGGATCGCCGAGGCATCGCTCTGATCTACTGGCTTGTCGCCCGCGGTTATGGACACTGCTGCAAGAGCTTCTCCGATAGTAATGGCGGACTTATCAAGAGCAGAAGCAGGACTTGTCGTCGCTACAGGCGTGGCCTCCACGTACTCGCCGACTACCTATATATCAAGAATAAGGTTTGGTCAGACGACTGAATTGCAGCTGAAGCTCAATGTTTCTTTGATCTAAACCGTCCATCTGGATAGTCCAATCTTAACAAGCCATAAAAACCAACATGAGAAGGAGAGAGAGGCAGTGGCACGTGTAAATGACATGAAAAACATAGAAATTAAATGGATGGAATTATTGGATAGCCCGATGGTAGATTACGAATTGACCTGGCCGGCGACGGATTCTGTTATAACACGACGTCCGGGAAGGTCAGTTTCGGTAACAGTTACACCCTGATGGGCGGCGATGTCAGTGATATCAGTAAGGCTCACGAGTCCGGCAAGTTCATTACGTGTAGCTGCGGATTGAATGACCGCCGCAGGCCCACCTTTCTGAGTCTGCCCCAGAACCAAATTCTCAGTAGCTTGCATCACGGCAGCATCTCGTGGAGCAATTGGTTGGTCGGCCACCTCGCCGGAGACCGGAAACACGTCGCCGTATTTGATGGGGTCGGTTTGGGGCCTCTCAGGCTGCTCCTGGCTCATCTTGGTCGTCGATAGGTTGGATATTTCCTGTGGTTTTCGAGTCTTCGGACGGGTATGTCAAATAGCTTATCTGCAGAGCTCGAGAAGAATACGAACCCATATAAAAGTTGTGGAACGACGGTCGGCAAGATGAAAGGTGGCAGAGTGGCCATTTTGATAATGTGTAGGGCAACACGTGTGGATCCTTGAAGCTTACGTGTTAGTGTATGGAGAAGCCACTTCTCCTCCAGTTTTCCAGCTTTCCAAACAGGTACCTGCCAAGTGGGCTGTTTGGCATCGGACTAACAAAGCGGATACTCTTAACCACGAAAGCTCTTCCTCATTAGAAGCCTAAATTACCTTGAGAATAAATGGGCAAGACAAATATTGGTAGCGTTAGCTACAGTAATTTATTGCTGCTGAAACAGCTAACATTTAATTTGCTTTTTTTTTTTTTTAACCAATTAAATGTTAATTACTCTTTACACCTACCATAAATTGCTGCAGCTAGCACCCCTTTCAAAATTATTGGCAAACAGTAGTGAAAATTTCTAAAAACAAAACGAAGAAAAAGGCATTTTTCAGTTGTAAGCTTCAAGTATCTTATTTGAACTTTCGGCTAGAAATTTGGCAGATAAAATTAAGGTTTTTCTATCGCAAGTAGAAAAATTAAATAAAGCAAATTTTCCAGAGATTTATGGTGAATCACGACTGGGTAAGATTCTAGAGTAAATTATGCAGATAACATAATGCACTCATTAAGTGGTACCTTCTTGCTTTCAAAAATCAAGTGCCTATTTCTTCTATTTTTCCAAAAACATACAAGGAAAGCTCAGATGGAATATGATCATTGAGAGAGTTGGCAATACTTTACTTTGGGGTGCTACAACTCTTTTTTCTTATTTATTATTTTCTGGTTAGAAGGATAGTTTTAACCAAGTCGAAATATGAACCATATTAGGAGTCTTATAAGTCATCACGTCGATGATCTTCTGACTTAGATGGACCTCTCCATTGCATGATCTGATCAGTTTATCATACTCGGTCTGCCATGAATTAGTTACTTACCTAACTTTATAACAGAGAATTACGGCAGCATTTAGTTCTAAATTGGACACAATCCGAAGATAGCAAAATGGAAAGTAGTGCAAGGAATCAAGCTACCTACTGATTTACATCTCCAGTGCAGGTATCGGCAGAATTGGCCCCCATTCACCACAGATCTCATGACAATCCACCAAGAAAGATTGGCGTGGCAGTTCCGGTGGCAAAAGGAGTGCCGTGTGAGATTATCAACAGTGGGCAGGTATAGCTGATCCAGTATCTACAAAGAGGGGAACCAGGCATCAAATGAACTAGATACTAGAACAGATTCAACGTAGGTGACCAACTGCTAGTACTCAACATGCAGCAATCAAACTATGAGATGGATCTCAGGTTTTGAGCTTTAGAGGGCAAAAGTCCATGATCTACACTTTCCAAGTTCCACAAATGTGCGCAATTTAGAACCATTTACCAATGATGAAACTGTCTTTCTGCTCAGCAAAACCCATCGATTAATCTTTTCGATTATCCAAGAATTTTAGAGTTCATTCCTTATGTTTCATGACTTCTCAATTGCAGATATATAGGCACTACCCAGCAGGAAATGGGATAATAGCAGTAACATAGAGATCTTTTGCCTCAGTTGTTGACTGAGTCCCCAGGATGAGATGGAGCTTAAATCCTCTTTGAGCTTTCACTAGGCTTAGGTCTGCGATAAAATCATCTGCTAAAAGAACAGAACAGTTGGAATTGACAGATAATGATATATATACTTCTACAAATAACTTCAGTATGCTTGTTAGTAACTGCTTCAGGGTTGCCTTGCTAGCTTCCAACTAGACAAGCATGATGGTCAGTTTTGCTTGGACTCACCTTTCCCTGAAAGACATTCTTACGGAGTTATTTTCAATCTTAGAACGATACCCATCCCAACCCTTCTAAGAATTTAAGTTGGATGCTGTTTCAGAGAAGCTGCAGTGGCAGTACTGGATAATCTTAGAACTGGTGAAAACAAGCAAAGATTTCTCTTCACCGTATTGCAGCAGGTCACGACCGGCTTCAACTCTTGAGCTCCACAGACATAATAAAAGGTTAAAAAGGGCAGCCACGGTGCAGTAACCTCTCGCCTTCGCTGGGTCCGGGGAAGGGACATACCACAAGGTCTATAGTACGCAGCCTTACCTTGCATTTTTGCAAGAGGCTATTTTCACACCCCTGAACCCTTGACCTCATGTGACATGATGACAACTTTATCATTGTGCCAAGGCTCCCCTTCAGAGATAATAAAAGGTTATAGAAGTTTATTCGGGGTGGGAAAACTTTGCTCAATATGGAGGACACTTGGCCACAGTGAGGACCTTCAAGAAAACAATTGCAAGGTATTCAAGTATGATTTTTGCCATTTTGGGATACTAATTCTTTCCCCAGTGACCATTCCAGCAATAAGATCATGCAATGGGTTCAACAACTACTAATGACTTAAAATTCTGCATGTACTGTCTAACTCAACAACACTCTCATTCCTCTTTGTCACCATTTGCATATTGTTTCTTGTGAACTACATGATTCCATCATTATGCTCTTTTTATATCACCCCATAAACTTACAAGCCCCACCAGTCAATCATCAATCCACTTCTGCCGCTAGGCCCCTACCCATCTTTGGAGATTTTCTCTCCTATGTAATATGCTACCCCAGTAGCATAAATAAATAATTACATAATCAAGAAAACAAAGGACTTGGACAAATAAATAAAAACTTTTTCAATCAATCTTCAAATCAACCAAGCCAGTAGATAAGTTGATCATCAAGTGGAAGCTCTGATACATTAATTTTTCATTAACTTAGGCCATATAAATCGTAAAAGGAAAAACCCTCAAGCAAATAACAGTGTGAGAAATGATATTTATTCAAATGGAAGAGGTTAAGGATGATGAAACCAGAATCATGTATACATCTGATAAGAAAGTATGCATTAGTTGATGAAACCTTACCGTCAGGATCAACGAAAAAACACTAGCTTGGTCTTCCCATCAGGTTGGCTCTTCTAAAACATCCCAATTCCCTTCTCCTACAAAATCACACTCATATGTCAGCAAGCTAAAAAACCCAAAGGAAAAAGGAAAGCCAAAGCATGAATTAATGGAAATCAAAGGCTGTGATGAGATTTGGATAAATCAGATGAACGGTTTGATCAAGTGAATGTGGACCCGTCCTGGGAATCCCGCCTTGGTAAACTGAACTATTCGAGTCGTCCTAAGGTTGCTAATTTCGAAAGGTCCGAAATATCGGGGTCGTCCGTCACAAGCGATATGCCAAGACACCGAAATTGGAGCGAGTCAGACTGAAATTCCAGAAACGCCGCGACATGCCAAACCCGGTTATTGTGAAATGACTAAAATATCCTCCTTCCGTCAATTTTCTGCTCCTCCAACACGAGATTTCCGCCTTCTCCCCATGTTCCAAATCCAGCAACCATGAACGTCGCCGGAAATGCCCGCCCTTCAACCCCAAGCCCTCGCCTTACTCGTCGAATCGGCCATCTCTACTCGTTCTACCCGTCTCGGCCGGGCCACTCACGCCCAAATCATCAAAAACCTCCCCGCCATTCCCACCTTCTTATCCAATCACCTCACCAATTTCTACTCCAAACTCGACCTCCTTCCTCAATCCATAACCCTCCTCTCCCAAATATCTGACCCTTCCGTCGTCACATACACCGCCGTCATAGCGGGTTCCGTTCAAAATGGCCATTTCTCGGTGGCCCTCTCACATTTTTCTCAAATGCAACGGCTTCAAATACAGCCCAATGACTTCACTTTCCCTTGCGTTTTCAAGGCATCTGCCGCACTTCGCATGCCCATGACCGGGAAACAGCTTCATGCTCTTGCTGTCAAGGTGGGTCATGCTTCCGATGTCTTCGTAGCTTGCAGTGCCTTTGATATGTATTTTAAAACCGGCCTGCGAGAAGATGCATTGAAACTGTTCGACGAAATGCCTGAACGAAATATCGCTACCTGGAATGCATTTATTACTAATGCTGTCCTGGAAGGTAAAAAGGTTGATGCTGTGGCTGCCCTTTTGAAACTCCGACGCGCTGGTCGTGAGCCAAATTCAATTACATTCTGTGCGTTACTGAATACCTGCTCCGACTATTCCGATCTCCGGCTTGGGGCCCAATTACATGGATTCATTATCCGATTGGGATCCGAAATGGATGTCTCCATTGCCAATGGGCTCATCGACTTCTACGGAAAATGTCATCAAATTGCCGATGCTGGGATGGTCTTTGATGGAATTCTCTTCCGTAACAATGTCTCTTGGTGTTCGATGATTGCAGCGTGTGTACAGAACAATGAGGAAGAGAACGCGCTTATGACTTTCTTGCAGGCGAGAAAGGAAGGCATTGAACCGACTGATTTCATGATTTCCAGCGTGCTCAGCGCTTGTGCAGGGCTTGCTGTGCTTGAGCTCGGCAAGGCAGTTCATGCTCTCGCTGTTAAATCCTGTGTTGAGGAGAACATCTACGTGGGAAGCGCCCTTGTTGATATGTATGGCAAATGCGGAAGCATTATAGATTCTGAGCAAGCTTTTAATGAAATGCCTGAGAGAAACTTGGTGACTTGGAATAGTATCATAGGTGGATATGCAGACCATGGTCATGCTGAGATGGCAATTGTGTTGTTTGAAGAAATGACAGTTTCGCCAACATATGTTACGTTTGTTTGTGTATTATCAGCATGTAGTAAGGCTGGGAAAGTAGAAGAGGGATTGAGGATTTTTGAAGAGATGAAAAGAAAGTTTGGAATCGAGCCAGGGTGTGAGCATTATGCATGTATTGTGGACTTGTTGGGGAAGGCTGGAATGGTGGAAAAGGCGTATGAGTTTATCAAGGGAATGCCTATACAGCCTACGATATCTATCTGGGGAGCACTTTTGGGGGCTTGTAGGGTACATGGGAAGCCTCAGCTGGGAAACATTGCGGCTAAGAAATTGTTTGAGCTCGATCCCATAGACTCTGGCAACCATGTGATACTGTCAAACATGTTTGCCGCTGCCGGCAGGTAAACATTTGGAAGCAAGTTTAAGTTCAGTTATGAGGTAGTATTGTTTAAAAAGAATGGTTTTGATGACATAAACACAGAGCAGGTTTTTGAATGAAATTAAATGATGGTTTCGGGACCCATATGGGCTGCATGTACTAGTGGTTACCACATTTCCGTTGGCTAAGCCATCCATTTTCTGGTACTGTCATAAAGAGGCAAAGTGTCCAAACTTTAATCCTTGAGGATGATCCTGGATTGCTATATTCTGTTTGTAGAATGGATGGCTAATGTGCTCCCAAAACCATTTGCTGTCCATTTTGCAACTCAGAAAACCAAAGGCGAAAGATCATCCAATTATGACCTAATAGAGAAGGTTTATGAGGCCCAACCGTTAACAGTGCATCCCCAAAAAAACTGGGACTCACCTGTAACTTTTGCTATGTGTAAATTGCTTCATGATACATACACGGAAACCACAAAGAAGCTCTCATTAGACTAACCCAATGGGGTGTCCAGCACAGGGACAACATACCTTTGCCAGAACTATGCAAGGAGGATAATCTTTATCCATTGCTGTTGGTAGTCATTAAACAGATTAAAAAAGCTTACCGGCATTGTACTTAAATAATCTAATCCATGTTTTGTGGCTGCTGTAGCAGGGGACAAGCTTATTATGAAATTATATTCTGGTTTACTATCCCTGTGCTACCAGCTCAATGGGTCTAGGTCAAAATCTAATGCCATTCTGAACTATTGGACTTGCAGGTTTTTCTCTTTAATTTAATGTATAGTCATAGTTTACACCCTTGCTCCGTTCACTTCCAAGTTCCAACCTTGTTTGTTGGATATGCCATACTGTCACACAGTCATGATTTGCTAACTTTTTCTAAGCAACTATATAGGTGGGAAGAAGCCTCAGAGGTGAGGAAGGAAATGAAAGATATAGGGATCAAGAAAGGCGCAGGATGCAGTTGGATCACTATAAAGAACAGAGTCCATAGTTTCCAAGCAAAGGACACATCTCACGAGATGAACACCAAGATTCAAGCAATGTTGGCTAAACTGAGGAGAGAGATGAAGGCTGCTGGATATGTCCCAGACACAAATTTTGCACTATATGATCTAGAGGAGGAAGAAAAAGAAACGGAGGTGTTCTACCACAGTGAAAAGTTGGCACTTGCTCTGGGGCTCATTCTTATTCCTCCGGGGCTTCCTATACGGATTACCAAGAACCTTAGAGTGTGTGGAGATTGTCATAGTGCCATCAAATTCATTTCGGGCATTGTTGGTAGGGAAATCATTGTCAGAGACAATAACAGGTTTCATCATTTCAGGGATAATCAGTGTTCTTGCAGAGATTATTGGTGAGGATTTCGAATTCCAATCCTCCATACAGGGATAAACAGTTCTGACTTTTGTAGTAACTTCTGAATACAACAAAATTGAAGGCAGTTGATGAACATGATTTATGCCAAAAGAAGAATATGATTTTGGAACTAATCTCTTGTGCAATCATAGTAGTGACAGAATGAGAGTTTCAATTTTTCTGTTCACCGTCTAAACTCATGTACACAATTGAAATATGATCTTAGGGGCCTCCTTGGTTGGCAAGAAAATACATTTTTCTCGAAATTGGTTTCATTTCTACCACTTTTCGAAATTTTCATGGAATAGGACTCAGAGACGGTGCAGGAAATGCCGGTCCACCCCTTGTTTGGGATGTAAGATGTGGATGGTATGAGAAATCTGAAGAATTTGGTTGGGCTCCCAAAGTAGAAGTGGGGAAATGTACTGCGGATGAAGAGTTTAGTAAGTAGCAGCCGGCTGAAAAGGAAGGCACCAGCGCCTTCTTTTGAAGCTGCTTGCAGCTCGCGCCTTACTTGAGAGGGGCTTTGACACCGTAGCTTGCTGCTTGCAGCTCGCTCAATGCTCAATGTCAGTAGAAGGAGAAGGGCTTATGATGTTAAGATGGTGTTATATCATGGAAGAGCAAGAATCATCCTGCCATGAAAGAAAATTCACCTTTTATGGTGGGCTCCTAACATGATCGATCTGAACAGTCCATCTAACATGTCAGATTCTCCCCTGTTCGAAATATCATACCAATTGGATAATCCTAGTTATCAAACTAATGGATTTTACCCTATGATTAGTCATATACAATATAAGTTAAATATGCAGAAGATTTTCTCTTTCCACCACAAGAACTTACTATAACAATCCAATTAATCTATGAAATATGACAAATTTCTTCTGCAAACCAGACATTTTAACAATTAATACGATTATATTCGTGTTATTTTCTAGATAGATACATATGTATAACAATCACGGCTTAATATGCTTTGGCTACTCCTAAGTCGTACCTGTACTATGAACAAGCAGCATGATTTAATAAAGAAAATAGACATCAATTTATCATACAAATGAATATGACATAATAAATACAAAATTATGCCTTAATGCATGGATCCTTTCTCAAAATAGAGATTTATGACCCCCGTTACAAAAAAGAGAGATCTTTATAATTATTGTGTGTTTGCAAATCAGTTTCCTAAGAGCAAAATTCAAAATTATAAAATGACATTATAAAATTCTCATAGTGATTCCTACAAATTTTTGTAAGAATAGTAAAGAAACTACAGAAACAACCTTCTCAAATCTAATTTTTATTCAAAAGGGTTCTTTAGAAATTTCAGAATAATATGAAATTACAGTCATATCCTTGTATGAGTCCTCTACTTTTAGCAGCTTCCTATGAAATCTTGCAATAATATTATACATTGTAAGCTCCAAAATATATATTATAATATTTTGGACAAAAATATAACAAACATTATGAAGAAAAAATAATAGTTTGGGGACTCAACTATTATTTGCAGCTATTTCATATCTCTTTGTCACCCCTTCTCTTATGGTTGGTGGCCGTAAATTCTGGCAACTATTTTTTTGGCTAAAATCTAAACTCATTTTCACAAAATCATTCCTAAATATTAGAGATGTTATACATCTGATCAATTATAGCCTAGTTCTAAAATTTAATTTTTAAAAATTAAAAAAAGCATAAGATAATATTTTCAAGGTTGCCAACCTTAAAATTCAGCAACTTTTTTCTGACAAAACCTTAAATGTATTCGAAAATCTTTCAAATTTTAAGGGTTTGTAGAATAGGACCTCTAGATTCCAAGTCTAAAAACTATTTTTCAAAATCCTAGAAAAAGTGCATATATGAAGGGCGGCTCTGGTGCCCGAAGCTCCCGCCTATGAGGGGTTTGGGGAAGGGGCGGGCCACAATGGCCTAAAGTAGGCAGTTTTACCTTGCATTTTTACAAGAGGCTAATTTCACGCTTTGAACCCGTGACCTCAAGGCTCCCCTTCAGAAAAAAGTGCATATATGCGGATTGTAAATCTAGCCTGCTAAAACTCTAGTCATCTTCTTTGGTGAAATTGAAATCCATTTTCCACGGCAAATCAATCAAACTTTAAGAGTTCATAGATCAGGGATTCAGGATTCCAAATCTAAAAATTAATATGTAAAACTCTAAGAAAAGGAGTATAATATGATATTTTAATCTTGTTGGCAAAAAACTCAAATCACCTTATTCAATGAGATACAAAACTTTTCGTGAATAAGTCCTTGAACTATTGTGTTTTCAGTTTTGTCCCTTAATGATCCAATACAAATTTTGTATGCTGTTGGGCCCACATCCGATCTATGTCTAACATTCATCAAAGAAAGTACTTAATGTACAAAATTATTAAATAGTTCAGGGACTAATCTAATATATATATATATATATGTATGTATGTATTAAACTAAAGTGTTAGAAAAAGATAGTTTAAGGTCGTAAATTATACTTTTTCTTAAAAATTATCTGCAACAGGGCTCAGAAGATAAATGGTCTGGATCACTAGATGGTCCCAGTGCATTTCGTATCATTGACATAAACTTATTTAAGAGAAGGTCTCTGACTCTCTGTGATCCAATCTATTCATCTAACTGGGCTTTGTCTAGTTCAACACCGGCTGCCAATAATTAGAGTTGGGTGCATTTCTAATCTAAACCGTTCATTACCTACACTCTTACATAGGTTCACATGTATATCCAGATTGAGCCCCAGATATTTATGATCCGAACTAATCGTCTCCTAGACCTTTCCCCCTTTCATATAGTTCTATCCAGACAATAACATGCCCTTCTTCACTTGATGGGATAATTATGACCAATATATTGCTCTGTATTGCAAAATCTAAAACATGCGAAAATCTTGACCAAGTTGAGGATTGAGATCATCCAGTGGAGAAGATCCATATGTGGCCCAGAAAATGAAAAGTTTAGATCACAGGCCACTGTATGCATGCATTTTTTGACAGTTCCTATTTCGATTCCCTCCAACCAGTAGATTTTATCTAGTCTAATTCGTAACCATCATTTAAACTACACAAGGATATGTGGACTGCATGTCTCTCAGCTTAAACTCAAGAACAAAGTATAGCCACCAGTCACTGCCTCTCTCTCTCTCTCTCTCTCTCTCTCTCTCTCTCTCTTCACCAGAATGGACCGACTTGTTATACTCTCCTCCCAAATCCTCTTTTAGTTCACCAAAACAAAGAAAGAAAAAGGAGGAGAGAGTGATGTCAATTGCTTCAAGTAGCAACCCGTTTCTGTGTTCATCTCCTCCCCTACCAAGAACAACAACACCCACCAAGCAATCCCCATGTCACCTCTTTCTTTCAAAGCATCTCTCCTCATTTGCAGGGTCCACAATCCGTATCTGCAATACCCAGATGGCAAAACCATCGATTTTGATCGTTAAGGCTTCAGTTGCTGAATCAGAACCGTCAAAACAAGAGGGAGGTGAAGGAGGAGGAGGAGAAGAAGAATATGAAGAGTATGAAGTTGAATTGGAGAAGCCTTATGGTTTGAAGTTTGCAAAGGGGCGTGATGGTGGCACCTACATTGATGCAATTGCACCTGGTGGTTCGGCTGATAAGACCGGAAAGTTCACTGTGGGGGACAAAGTACTTGCCACCAGGTTTCTTTTGATTATGTGCTCTAAACTTGCTAATTTGTCGAGAAATTTGTGAAATTTACACTTCTACACTTACTTTGTATAGAATTTTTGTGGTTCCTTGATTATGCATTGTCTACTTGTTTACCTATGGAGAATTTTTGGAATTTTACCCTTCCATATTGGATTATGCATTGTCTGCTTGTTTACTTATGGAGAATTTTTGGAATTTTACCTTTCTATGCCAACAACTGAGCTAAATTGAGATTGTTGTCACCTCTTCTTGCTAATGTATGGAGAAAATATTGTTGGTTCTGGCCATATGAATATAACTGATTGGTTGAAGATGTTAATTTTGCAGCTCTGTCTGTCATGTGGGAATTTGTTGCCAGTTTGTAGTTGTATGCATGTTTCTTGATTATCTTGAATGTTAAATTTGTTTTCTATCTCCATCTGTTCCCAAATGGATATAGATGGCATCAATATTAAACTGAATTTTCTCTCAAACTGTTCATTGAGCTGTTTTATTCTCTCAAATCTGCAAATGCCTTTAAAATGTAACTTTGGAACATTCTAACTTCTAAACATCAACCAGATAGAGAACAGTGCTTTTGAACCTTCAGAATTGCTGAGTAAGGCAAAATAGAACCATAGAAGTCTTGAAAGCAAAGTAGTCAACAACGAAATAAAGAGTAACTAATCCACAAGCAATTAACAGATATACATGAATTACTCCATTAGATAAGATTTTTGCTTGGTAGTTCTAGATAAACTATATGCAATGCAGTTGGTTCTATCAAAAATCTTGAAGGATTTCTAGAAAGTTTCCACCTAATTTGTCTCATTTTATAATCTCTAGTTCTTTCTTGACATTTGCCACCAAGAGCAAAGTATAACAAATTATTTAAGACCACGTAGCTGTGGCAGTTTCTGTCCATGAGCTGTGCTAAGCTTAGGATGACTCTTAACGACTATTGATATCAAACATCTGTCAAAGCTAACCTCTTTCCTTGTCAATCATTGGTAATTGCTAATTTTCACATTCTTTCTTCTGCTTAAACATGATAGGTTCATTATACAAGTTTTGTTTAATTGATCTATCTATGTTTGGCATTTTCAAGTAAAACTGCGAATATGTAACTGGTTTCAAAATTTATGCAGTGCTGTGTTCGGAACAGAGATATGGCCTGCTGCTGAATATGGGCGGACAATGTACACTATGCGTCAGAGGATTGGTCCACTGCTCATGAGAATGCAGAAGAGATATGGCAAGTTTGTCACCCATTTCAGCAGTATAGTTAACAAGAATTTCAATCAGGAAGCCTTCTGCTTTTCCTGATTACTTAACAGGCTCAATAATTTATACATAAAATAAAAAATCATCTTCCAAGAATTTCAGAGCTCATGCTTATCTTGACTTACATGCCCCAATTATCCATTAAATGCCAAATATTGTCCAAGGATACCCACTGAAGCATCAATTTTTGTTTTTAAGAACCTAGACTAAAGTTAAGATCTAAAACATGAAAGTCGTGTATTTTAGTCTAACTGGATCTTTTGTGTGTTTCATTGACCATGTGCCTGTCTACAAATCCACAGGGAAGTTAGAGACTGGTGGAGAACTTACTGAAAAAGAAATTATTAGAGCTGAGAGGAACTCAGGTGTTATTAGTGACAGAGTGAGAGAAATTCAAGTAAGGATCATGTAGATTTTTTTTCATCTGAATATGTAGCTGTTTCCTTTCTTTCGTGCTATCATAGATATTCTGACCCTAGCTGCAGACATTTTCTCAAGTTGAAAATGTTCCCTAAATCCAGATTCCAATGTCATACTTTAATTTCCAAATCAGTGATTGTAATGTGCAGCCTTTTAAGTTTTAACCATGGATTCCTGCTTTTAGTCACAAAACCAATTGATGGAGGCAATCCAGTAAAATAATAACGAGAGGGTTCATCATCATCTCCTTCCAAATTCAACTGGCATTAGTTGGTACATATTCTGAAATTTGCTCTTCTGTACAGGCAAAAGAAACATTCTCTTGTAATATTTTCTGAAAGAACTGATGTTATGAGATTAGTCTGAAATGTTCCTTTCCTTTAAACTCACTATTTCATTTTCATATAAATATGTTGCTCTTTCCTATTTTACCCCATGGTAACCAATTATCCATTTCTAGATCTTTATATAATAACCTAGGCGAAGGGGAGCCTTGGTGTAACGGTAAAAGTTATCGTCATGTGATCTTGAGGTCATGGGCTCAAGGCGTGGAAACAGCCTCTTACAAAATGCAAGGTAAGGCTGTGTACTTTAGGCCCTTGTGGTCCGCCCCTTCCCCAGACCCTGCATAGGTGGGAGCTTCGTGCACCGGGGCTGCCCTTTTTATATAATAATGTAGGCAATGCAACCAGTAACTTTTCCATTTTATCCTTCTAAGATCACACCACCTAGTGCATGCAATTGGCTAAAAGCATATATTTTCTTTCAATGTTAAAGCTAATTACAGACTTTCTTAACCATCATCCTTGGGGGAAGCAGTAGCTAGATTGGGATAAGATATTGCAAAAAATCTACAAAAGCTGTACTGATAGTCTGTCACTTTGGTGTATTTTAGAGGATTCCTCAACTAATCTGTAATGATGCTTGTAGAAGATGAGACTAATTGGTTGCAAACCCATGATTATGGTACATATAACACTGAAACACCCGAGATCTTCTAATCTACCTATGCGATACACGAGCATCAGCATTACAGTGCTGCAAAAGATTAAGATTTTAAGAAGCGCTAAGAAGATAAGATGGATGGTTGTCATTCCCAAGCAAAATGGTGAAGAAATTATATGATGTCATAGATATATTTATCCTCATTAATATGCCACTCTGATCATATTGTTTCTCAAAAATTTAGATTAGTATAAACTCTGTCTTTTAAAAATGAGGACTTATCTTTATTCAAGACTTCACATGTTCAAAGTTGAAGCACGGAACTTTTGTTTTCAGATGCAAAATTACATGAGAAAAATGGAGCAGAAGCAACGTAGAGAACAAGACCTCCGTGAGGGGCTAAAGCTTTACAAGTGAGTCCTGATAATTGGATTAAATTTAAATGTAGTCATTGCATCTGTCTTCTTCTACTTGTTTAATGCTTTTCTTGGCCCTGCTGGTAAGTTTAGCTGCCTACATAAGCTGTACCTTTTGATGAGGCAAGCACCATACTCAAATCATTATGAACATGTGGAGTTTCCTATTCTGCAACCTTTCCATATTGGGAAATTTTGTTCCTTTCCTGAAGGTTTTCAGAAGTCTCAAATTTGGTTCTGTTACTGCTATTAGATGCCAACATGTACTTTTCTGTGAGGTTGACTACCTTATTAAATTATAAATGGAGTTGCTTATTCTGGAAATATAGGGAAAATTTGTTTCCTTCTGCAAATTTTTTGAGAAATTCTCACATCTGGAAGGTTGGTTATGCACAGAGTTGTCCTTCTAAAAGCCTCAAAGATATAGCTTGAGGCAGGTTCTTGATATGATGCTGGGTTGATCCATCTTTTGGTTATGGATCTACAACTGGTTTTCTTTTCCTTGCATAAGATTGCAAAATGGATTTTTTTCATTTCCTTTGTTCTGTACATTCTCTTTTACGTCTGTGCTTATACAATAACTATTCACTGTTTATTATCCAAGGGAAGCGAAGTATGAGGAAGCATTAGAAAAGTTTGAATCTGTCTTGGGACAAAAGCCAGAACCAACAGAAGCTTCAGTAGCATGTTACAATGTGGCATGCTGTTATTCTAAACTTAATCAGGTACATCAGAGAGAATTAAATGTCTCTACCACATCATTAATGTTGGATGGAAACCTTCCCCTTGCGTCGTGATTTTTGTTCTATGTTATTCGCACTCAGGCGTATCCTAACTCACTAGCTAATGGAGACATAGGTAAAAGGGCAGCCCCGGTGCATGAAGCTCCCGCGTATATAGTGTCCCAATAATGGAGACATAGGTGTTACTGCAATTTTACTTGCCCAGCTATTTTTGAGATTTATGTAACCATTTAGGTTCCTTTCTTCAGATACAAGCTGGTCTCTCTGCACTCGAAGAAGCCATGAAAGCAGGGTATGAAGACTTCAAGGTGGTATATGCATAGAGCTGTAGGTTTTCTGCTTTTCAGTTTCTTACTTTTGGTATCAATAGAGATAATGCCATTGTCATATTTTATTTGACTACACTGCAGCCTACAAGATTTTCATATGCAAAATCATCTGAATGCACCATATCTTTTGCAGAGGATTCGAACTGATCCAGATCTCGCAAACATAAGAGCATCTGAAGAATTTGAGTCTGTAGTGAAAAACTTCGACGAGTCGTTCATCAATGAGAATGCCATCAAGGCCATCAAATCACTTTTCGGCATATTCAACAAGTAGTGTTCCAAGTGCATATCATATGCATGAAAGGCTCAGGTCAGCAACTTCCAGCTGATCATTCCACAGTTGCCAGACTTTGAGTGGTGGAAGATCAATCATCCTTGTTCTCTGAAGGCATAAGTCTCCACTTTGATTTGTCTAGAGTTTTATCTTAAGAGAACAGAAGGGAGGTCAAAAGATTACCAAAGAGAGGATTTGTACACTCAAAATTCATGATTTTTTGCTTCTCCAATTAAAGAACCTGACATTTACAGCTTTATCTTAGGGAGGTTGGAGAGCAGAAGCTCAGGTGAGGTCTAATAGGGTTCTTTTGTATTTATATTGGATGGTTGCTTGTTTCAAAACAATATTCACTTTCAGATTGTGATCTTTAATCCTCTGGTTTGTTAGTGAACATAGAACCATTCTCATATTTCTCAACCAGGCAGGTAGAATTGTTTAAAAGGAGCAGTCCCGGTGCACGAAGCTCCTGCCTGTGTGGGGGTCCAGGGAAAGGGCAGACCACAAGGGCCTAAAGTACACAGCCTTACCTTGCATTTTGCAGGAAGCTGTTTCCACGCCTTAAACCCGTGACCTCAAGGTCATACGATGACAACTTTAACTGTTGCGCCAAGGCTCCCCTTCGGCAGGTAGAATAGTTTGATAAAAAAAACATCCTGCAGAAAGCGTCATTCTCAATTGTTAGCCATTCCACAACCTCCCCCAACATCTGCGAAATGGAACCTCTAACAGCAGCTTTTACTGCTTAGGACCGCTAAAAAAAGCGAGAGTTGATGACTCTTTATTTAAAAATATTATGTAAGATTATGATAGAAAGGCTCCCCTTACTTCATAGGGCTCCAAGTGGTTGATCTTAGCGTGCTAGCTGCTGCTTCATTTCGTATAGCAATAAGGCTTTCTCTTTTTTAGCGCTCTGCCCCATGAAGAACTCTGGTTACATTTTCGTGGGCTTTCTCTTATAGGTCTATTTTCTCTTACTTGACTTACTTGACTCAGCTGTTAGAGTATCGCTTTCATACTGCGAGTCAGTGGTTCAAATCCAATAGTAGGTAAAACCAGCCGAAACTCCCACTTTTGCCAGCATTACAGCAAGCACGGACTGGATGCAAGGAGTGACCAAAGCATCATATTGAATTAGAATTAGAAACTAAATAAGAAAGATTAGAGAATGAGAGAGTTTGTAGGAGTTTGAAGGTAGGAGGAAGTACTCAATTAGAATCAGAAAGCAGCCTACAAATCTGTAGGGTAGCAGACAATTCAGCATATTCTTTAGAATATGAGGTTGCAGGTTTGAGTGACCGACTTCCCCTTTGGCTAGGGATTAGATTTAGGAGTGTGTGAGTGATTTGCTTCGGAGTTCTGCAATTGTAAAATAATAATAATAATAATAAATAGATTTAGAAGTAAAAGAAATTGAGATAAAAATGTCATACATGCTACCAAAGTAAGGATGCCTAAAGCAAATAATCACATTCAACTAATGAGATAAGATAAAATTAAAAATAATTTTAAAATTTTAAAATGCCTAAGTAAAATTGCCCTTGACACAAACACACTTCAGCCTATTCGGCGTGGCTTATTTACTCTACTAGCAAAAATTCACACTCATTGGATGCTTCTAATCACTAGTGTTTGAACTTGGAAGTTCAATGATCATGTCTAATCAAGCCAAAACACAATAGCTAGAACATGATGAATGATTCAAATCACCTAAGAGAATTCTCAATATTGTATTACCAAAACGTGTTACTTTGTGCATTCCAAAGTCATTGTCTATAAAGCTTTTAATGTTGCCTATTTTTCCTCCCATAGCCCTTAGTTATGAAAGATTTCAAAGGTTGCCTCTATTATAGGCCTTTAGGGTGTGTCTCTCCAGAAGGGGAGCCTTGGCGCAATGATAAAAGTTGTCGTCATGTGACCTTGAGGTCACGGGTTCAAGGCGTGGAATCAGCCTCTTGTAAAAATGTAAGGTAAGGCTGCCTACTTTAAGTCATTGTGGCCCTCCCCTTCCCCAGACCTTGCATAGGCAGGAGCTTTGTGCACCGGGGCTGCAGTTTTTTTATGGCGTGTCTCTCCAAAAAATTTCCTTCAAATCTCTCCTATATATGACTCCTTATCCCAATTTCTTTTAGATTATTTTTTCCTCCTTGATCTCTTATGATGTTTCTTCTCTTTTCTTTCATATTTATACAACACTTCTCTTTCTTTCTCCCTCTTTATAAAATAAAACTGAATGATTGTTTTTCTTGATAAAAGGAGTTATAGGAGCAGTTGTTTTGAGTTTTACATGTTGAAGATAAATAGCCTCTTGAGGTCACGGTTTCAAGGCATGGAAATAGCCTCTTACAAAAATGCAAGGAAAGGCTGCCTACAATAGGCCCTTGTGATCCACCCCTTCCCTGGACTTCGCATTGGTGAGAGCTTTGTGTACCGGGGCTGCCCTTTTATGTTGAAGATAAATACAACATAAATCCCTCTTGACTCATGGTTTACCAAAGTAGATAAGCCTTTGCTCTATGAGTAGTTGCTATATTTTCTTATTATAAGAATTTTTTTTTTTTTTTTTAATTCTTCATATTTCACCTATACTATTGCATTACCTCCTACTTTTAAGGAAGGGGGTTAAATCGATTAGACATTTTAAGAAATTCAAGCTTTAAAATATTGCAATTATTTAATCCTAATCTTTCTCAAATATAATTTATTTATTTTATTTTACTCATAAATTAGTTATAGAATTCAATTTAAACACATTTCTACTTGTATATAGCCCTCCTACATATATGGGGCGGTAGGAAAGGGAGAGGTTTTGATAACCGTCTATGACCCATAGCAACGAGGATGGGTGGGCTTCCATAGGCTTGCTACCCTCCTTAACTCCTTATCTGGTTATGGTAATTTAAAAATAAGAAAATGAAAAATTCTAGCATGCATGCTGGCATCTTATTTTTCTTTAACCAATTTTCCTATTTCTTTATTTAATCACCAGCTCTTCTTCATCCTTTCTATTTGATCTCTCTTTTTTCTTTTAATATTATAAGATTCAATATCTTAGCAAAGATCACAATCCAATTCTCATTGTATTATTCAAAAAACGGGATAGTTAGAAATGGGGATTAATTTTCAAATCACAATAATTGAGTATTTAGTCAGAAAATTAGCAAGTAGAAGCATTCAATGGGCATCAATTTTCAATCACGGCCATTGAATATTGAGTTAGAGAATCACCAGGTAAAAAGCATCCTGTAACAACTGGCATTTATATATATATATATATATATATATACTTATTTCATAAAGAATTAACAATAAAAGCAAGTTAGCTCTATTGATTAGCATGGTCACCTTAGGTCTTTAGTTCAAGATTATGAAATGGCTAAAAGAAGCGCTTGATGAAAAAATTAGTAGGTAAAAGCATCTAATGAGCATTAAATTTCACAAAAATAGGAAGCTATCTAACTAGGGTCCACATTTGGATAATCAAATCCATTCATCTTGTCCTGCCATATTTAGGCTACTTATGAAAAATATTACCCATTGGATGCTTTTACGTGCTAATTTTTTTAGTTAAAATATTCAATGGGCATGATTGAAAATTAATGCTTATTGGATACTTACTAATTTTTTGTTTTGTTTTTGATCAACAATAATGCTCTCAAAACTTGTCAAGAGAATGATATGTGAAGCCACTCCATTAGTTAATCTAACAGAATATTCGATGGGTCCTTTCGAGAAGATATTGAATATATTTTAAGGCCTTATGTGACACATTTTAAAGATTGTGGCCTTTTATGTGTAATAGATCCTTCTTATGAATTTTTAGTTTTTCAAGGTTTTCAAGCTTGTTGGCCATTAAAGTTGGCAACCATTTTTAGGCCAAGTCTCAAATGCATTAGTCACCAAGAATCATGCAATTTTAGGTGTTTATAAAAAGGAATTTCTAAATTCTAAATTTGAAAATCATTTTCCAAAATTCTAATTTTCTAGCAAGATTTGAAAATATTTTTCACTAGAAATTATCCAAATTTTAGAGGTTTGTAGATTAGGACCCCTAAATTTTAGATTTGTAAATCGTTTTCTAAAACTCCTTGCCGAGGATATAACCCACTTTAGACCCATTGGACTTGAATGAGTTGCTTATAGACTTAAGACATATATAACATTGTCCTACAAAATATAGGTAAAAATAGAGCTAAAACCTTTGGGTCTTTCTCCTTTAATAATTTTTGTTTTGTTAGTAAAATATTAACTTATAATGCAAAGGGCTTAGTAAGCCCACAAATTATGTTAGAATCATCATCATCATCATCAAGACCTTATCCCAATTAGGGGTCGGCCACATTAATCTTATTCCTCCATTCCATTCTATTAAATACCATGGTTTCATTTAGTCCCAAAGTTTTTAAATTTTTCCTCGCCACTTCTATCCACGTTCTTTTGGGCCTTCCCCTTACCCTTTTAGAACCTTCAACTTGTATTGCCTCACTCCTTTTAACTGGTGCCGTTGGTGGCCTCCTTTGAACATGTCAAAACCATCTAAGTCTAATCTCCCTCATCCTGTTACCTATTGGTGCTATCCCTAAATTTTCTCTAATATTTTCATTTCTAATTCTATCCTTTCTTGTCTTACCACTCATCCATCTCAACATCCTCATTTTTGCGACACTCAGCCTATGAGTATGATGTTCCTTAACTGCACAACACTCTGATCCATAGAGCATGGCCGACCTAATAGCCATCCTATAGAATTTTCCCTTTAGCTTGAGTGGCACTCGCCGATCACATAAAACACCCGATGCACATCTCCATTTGTTCCAACCTGCTTGGATTCTCTGGGTAACCTCCCTCTCAATCTCTCCACTCTCATGGATCAATGATCCTAAGTATCGGAAGTGGTCTCTCATGGGGACCTCTTGGTTATCAATCTTGACTGGTACTCCACGCCTACTTTCCTTACTAAAATTACATTCCATATATTCTGTCTTAGTTCGGCTAATTTTAAATCCTTCTGATTCTAATGCTTCTCTCCATAACTCTAGCTTTATGTTTACACCCTCTCTTGTCTCATCAAGTAAGACTATATCGTCTGCAAATAGCATGCACCAGAGAATTTCCTCATGCAGATGTTTTGTTAACTCATCCATAACTAATGTGAAAAGGTATGGACTCTATGCCGATCCTTGGTGCAATCCGACAGTGACAGGAAAATCACCAGTCACGCAACTAGTGGTCTTAACATTTGTTACTGCTCCCTCATACATATCTTTAATTATGTCTATATATCCCTGAGAAACCCCTGTAACACCCAATACCTTCCATATTAACTCTCTAGGGATTCTATCATAAGCTTTCTCTAAGTCAATAAAGACCATATGTAGGTCTTTTCTCCTCTCCCTATATTTCTTTACTAATTGTCTTAGTAAGAAAATAGCTTCCATGGTAGACCTCCCAGGCATAAAACCAAACTGATTCTCCGATACACTTGTTTCATGTCGTAGCCTCTTCTCAATCACTCTTTCAAAAAGTTTCATGGTGTGGCTCATAAGTTTGATACCTCGATAATTAGTGCAGCTCTGAATGTCTCCTTTATTCTTATAGATTGGTACAATAGAGCTTTTCCTCCACTCATCAGGCATTTTCTTTGATTTTATAATCTTGTTAAACAACTTGGTCAACCAAACTACCCCACTATCTCCCATATGCTTCCAAACCTCTATTGGTATACCATCAGGCCCCATGGCCTTTCCTGATTTCATCTTTCTCAAGGCCTCTTTTACTTCAAGCATTCTAATCCTACGTTCATATCTATAATATCCAGTGTTATTTAGATTCATAGTATTTTCAATCCCTATATTCTCAAGGCCATTGTCATTTAACAATTTTTGAAAGTATATTTTCCACATTTGTTTGATCTCATCATCTTTGACTAATACCCTTTGATCATCGCTTCTAATACACCTAACATGCTCTAAATCCTTACCCTTCTGTTCTCTTACTTTTGCAAGTTTAAACACATCTTTCTCACCTTCTCTTGTACTTAGTCTATTATAGAGCTCATCATATGCTTTAAGTTTTGCCTCACTTACTATTCTCTTAGCAACGTTTTTAGTATTCTTATATTGTTCATAGTTTTCATTATTTCTAATCTTCTGCCATGCTTTAAAATGCATTCGTTTTTCTTTAATAGCTTTTTGCACTGTTTCATTCCACCACCATGTTTCCTTTGTTAATAGTCCTTTACCTTTAGATACTCCTAAGACATTTTTTGCCACTTTCTTAATGGACTCAGCCATATTAGTCCACATGGTATTTACTTCTGTTTCATAGTTCCAATTTTCTTTTACCATCAACTTATTTTTGAATGAGGTTATTTTCTCTCCTTTTAAGTTCCACCACTTAGTTTTTGGATGTGTATTAAGTTCAGTTCTTTTACTCCATCTTTTAATATGAATATCCATGACCATTAACCTATGTTGTAAGGTTAAACTCTCACCGGGTATCACCTTACAATCCTTACATGTAGATCGTTCATTATTCCTAAGTAGAAAAAAGTCTATTTGGCTTTTATGAAGTCCACTTTTAAAGGTTATTAAGTGTTCATCCCTCTTCTTAAACAATGCATTTGCAATGGATATGTTATATGACAAAGCAAAATCGAGGATATTCTCCCCCATCTCGTTTCGTTCACCTATACCATACCCTTCGTGTATTCTATCAGTGTTGGGAATTTCTTGCATGACTCCCTCCATATCTTCCCAAAACTGTCTCTTAATTATATCTTGTAACCCCACTTGTGGTGCATCTGCACTTATAATATTTATAATCTGCTCTCCTAGAATCATTTTTATTATTATAATTCTATCACTGATTCTTTTAACGTCCACAACTTTATCCTTTAATTCCTTATTCACTATTATTCCTACGTCATTTCTATTATTTTCCTTTCCTACGTACCATAATTTATACCCATCTATTTCTCTAACTTTAGCCCCTTTCCAATTGGTTTCTTGGATACAAGCGATGTTGATTCTCCTACGTTTCATCGTGTCTACTAACTCCAAACTCTTACCTGTCAGTGTCCCTATATTCCATGTAGCGATGCAAATCTTATGTTTTGGAGATACCCTATTTACTATCGCCTTTCTCGACCTCCATGATATGAACCCATGTCCACTTTTCACTGCACCTGGGTTCTGATGCAGCGCGTCGCTTCCGAGGGAACGCTCTAGCAGCCCTTGCCTATTTTTCACTACACCTGGGATCCGATGTAGCGCGTCGCTTCTGGGAGAACGCCCTAGCAACCCTTGCCTATTTTTCACAGCATCTGGGATCTGATGCAGCGCATCGCTTATGGGGAACGCCCTAGCTTGAGCGAATTTCAGTTTTCAATTCATGTCATGTTGGGGTTGCCATAGTTTTTAAAAGCTGAAGATGATTCATTAAAATCATTTTCAGCTTCACCCTTGCCGGCTGGCTACCTGACGCAAGGGTAGCCATATTTTAAGAAGCTGAAGATGATTTTCATTTCTTCCTCACAAACTAATATACAAATGCATATTTATTTGTAAGAAAAAAATAATAGAATCATCTTCAACTTTCCCCTTGTCAGCTAGCTACCTGACACAAGGGTTGCCATCTTTTAAGAAGCTGGAGTTCATTTCTTCCTCACAAACTAATATACAAATGCATATTCATTTGTAAGAAAGAAATAATAGAATTATCTTCAACTTTTCCCTTGCCGGCTGGCACCTGACGCAAGACCCTCCTCCTTTTTTATCCGAGCTTGGGACCGGCATTAGCGGAGTTAATTATGTTAGAATGAGGCCATATAATCAACACACAAGTTTCATTTTAGAGTTTGAGTGACTCAAAGATTTTAAAATGGACCCAAAAATTTTGTTTTATTAATAAATCATGTCGCCCCAGCTCAAGCCTTCCCATTTAACCTTAGCTCAACCATCTCATATCCCCATAACATGCAATCTCATGTAAATTGACCCTGCATCTCTCAATGTAGGTTAAGACAACTCAAGGCTGATGCTAACTCAAGCCAACTCAAGCAAGACTAACCCCATGATAGGGATCTAGTAGAGTGTGCTATGAACAAGTTACATAAAATTTCTCTACTGCTTAAAAAGAATTCTTTCATCTTTTCTCCATCACTAGCAACCTTGATTTTCAATCTAAGACATGGGTTTACTGTTCTAACCTCCCTCCTTCAAAGCCCATGTCTTAAGGCCCAAGATCTTAAATATTTATGTACTATTTACATCGGCCTGCAGTGTTGTATCCATACCTAATAGCTAGTTAACCAAGGCTGTTATAGGATGCATGCTTCAAAAGTATGGACTGGAAATACTGGGATGGAGCCAAACCATAGAGAGATCCTTATTCTGTAGCTAAGTGCATGTCAGTTCCTCAAATAAGACTTCAATGATATGATGATAATCTGCTTTTTTTAGCTTCATTGTTCCCCAAGTTCAAGAGAAGGTATGAAAAATGAAGTATAGATTGGTTTCTATGGCCATCATTTTCACCATCATATTATTGAATTCAATTCTCATAACTCCACAACCATCAATTGGATTGAAGGATGCCATTTTGTGGCAAACAAAATGGCCGGCATCTCAGGGTCGGCTCCATTTGTAGAGTTTGGGAACTGGCCTAGTCCTAAGAAACTATCAATTCTAAGAACTAGCCTGTTCAATTTATGAGTTCTAGAAGTGAGTTCTTACCTAGAACTAGTCAGTTTTGTCAATTTATTTAGAACTCATGACTTCTCAATTTTAGAATTAACTAGTTTCTTAATATTATTATATTAATTTATACTAGTACTTTGCCTGGACGATACCTCGAAAAGCAGGGCAAATATGTTGTTGTTATGCACTCTCAAAATCTATTATATTTCTAAGAATAATTTGATTGGGCTTAATAAGACTTTACAGTTTCAAATTTTAATCATTACTTTTCAAGCTCCCATTTTCCTTTTTGCTGCTAAAACACATATATAATTCCCCTATTTTCTATTTAGTTATCCTTAATCATTTTCATTTCAAGTTGTTATTGGTTTGAACATAAAATCCAGTATGTCGATTTAAGTGGAGCTCAATTTGTAGCGATCCACAATTGTCATCTTCTAGGCCATAGTTAGGTAACCCTTATTATATCTTCTCCATTTAGTTAATTAATCTAATGGTTAAGATCGTATTCGTTGAGAAGATTATTGATATATCATTTATCTAATTGGCACTTAGAATATGATTGATTTGGATCATCAACAACTAGGCACCATATTGTATTTTTAGTTGCTTTTCTTTTTCACGATAGAGCTTTGATGTATCAAATGAGTATGAAAAATGAACAGGCTCAGAGAGTTCTAAAACAACAATACTATCGTGAAAACAATAAGACTAAAACCTTACAAATCATAGAGTTAAAATCATCCCACTTAGAAGATTTTTGATGTATCCTAAATCAAAGATGTGATTCATATGGCCAAAGGCTGTGATCACCAACCATTATAACTCACATGTAACTTTAGATCAAATCTACTTCAAGAAAACCCTATGATTATCTCTAGGTCACCTATCATATAAGGAGCTTAAGCACCAATAAAGGCATTCATCTCAAGGGGAAGATCATACATACAAACTACCAAAAATCTTCCATCTCTATTGGATAATATGAACCCTAGACGTTTTGAACCATCTAAGCCTTGCAACATATCAACCAAAATAGTCAACAATAAAAAGGTATCTCTAAATAGATATCTAATTCAACTAATTGTATAAGATTATATCATAGAAAACAAATTTTAAAACTAGAAGAAGATAAATATAATATGTAATAAATATTATTTATTTAATAATTTATACCACTATGCTTTATATTTTAGTCCATATTATAGTTAAAGTATTTAGTTTGTTAGAAATTAAAAATAGTTCATTTAGAAATGAGATGTTTTAGCTTTAGCTTTAAAATGACTATTTCTGTGTTTTTATCACACTTCCAAATGCCTTAATAGTGTATGTGCAACTTGTTTCTCTGAAAACTCGTGTAAGGTAACAATATGAAACTATCTCTAAAATAATGAGAAACTCATTGAATACTGTTACAAAATGCTGAAGAACTCATCTAAAACTTAAGAAATTTCGATTGATAACTCTATTGAAACATGTGGGAAGCACTTCTTTAATTACATATATGCTTTTGTATACACTAAAGTTAAAATATTTCTACTGCTTTCTTTGTGGGACCACTCTCTCTCTCTCTCTCTCTCTCTCTCTCTCTCTCTCTCTCTCTCACACACACACACACACACACACACACACAGTAGTCTATCTAACATTTCCATTACATTTTCTTTAATTTTTCAAAAAATTTCTTTAGTATTTTCACATTTCTCATTCAAGTATCATGTATAATTTTTGCAGACACTTTACAATTTCATTTCACGTACCATTCTCGAATACATTTCACATTCAGGTATCATGGTTTTTATTCCAAGATTAATCTTAGCCCACGAATAACAGATCTAGCTATATAGATCAAGAGGTTCATATGTTGAATGGTTGATCAATTAGAAGGTAGAGATCGAAATATCAAAGAGTCTTTCTAGAACAAAAAGGCCTACATTTTCTAATTTTAGGAACTTTTTAACTTAGGACATATCCTAATTTGGGAAGTTTTCTTCTTACTAATCTTTTCCTAAGTGAAGACTTTCCTAAATAAAAACCTTCCTAAATGAGCAAGTTTCCTTTGGTTTCTTTAATTAACTACCCACTTTCCTAAAGTAACCAATGTCTTATTGTAGGTCTCATTTTGTACATTTTTAGAACTCATGCTTGAGTAACATTTTTAGAACGAAATGGAAAGAATTTGAAAGAAGAAAGTTATAAATAAAAAAGAAAGAAAAAAAAAAGAGAGGAGAAATAGGAATGCTTGTTAGTCAAGTATATTTTAATTATCACAAGTTTTTGCTGATCATCAAAGTTTCTCACAAAATAAGAAGATAACTCCTCCATAAAAGCCTCAGAAACATCCTAGATGGAAGGTGGTTGTTTTTGCTTCGCCTTGAACTAGAAAAAGGCTTAAAAACATCCAAGTGAAGAAGAAGAGAAGAAGAAGAACAATGAAGAGTTCATCAACCTTGCTATATGGATCATTTATTATGCAAGGTTAAGTTCGAAGTTAGGAATTAGAAGAAGCTAAAAGAGAAAGTTAATGTTTTCTCATTTAAGTTTATATATTTTTAGTTTTCAAATTTGATGTATCAACAATTTCATGACTAAAGTTTCTTTGAAGAATAGCTCTAACATTTTGTTTCACTCTAATTCTATTACTTGTAGTTTAGAAAAGATGATCATGAAATAGTTTTGATGTGTGAGTAAATAATTTATTGGATAATTATGCTAAGATTAGACCAGTCACGAATATAGTTTGTAAATGATTCATGCCAATCAAGATAGTCCATGTCATAAGATTATTTGTTTCTTTTATAGAGAAGTTCTAATTCATAGCCAAGAGCTTTTAATTCTTACATATTTTCATCAAGAAATGAGAAGAGATTAAAGTAATTCGATTGATTGACTCCTAATTCTTAAACTACTCTTCATTACCTTAGTTTTTCTTCAATTTACTTTAGTTTTAGTTCTAGTTTTAATTTTAATTTCAAAAGTAAAACTTCTCTAGTTTGATGACTAATTCATTTCATCCTTGTAGTTCAAGAAGCTTGTATGCTTACCCTAGTACAATCAATCTTGTACACTTGCAAAGTTGCTTGAAAAATATACATCTATAAAGTCAAAGAAAAATTTTAGGAACTCACGACCTACTCATGTGAAAATTAAGCATTGAAGTTTAATATTATAGAGTCTCATTGGACATACAAGCTCTTGGGCATGTGAAGAAGTCCAAGCCCTTTATTTTAGACGTGACTTTCTTTTTTGGGCAAATCTAAGTCATTCATTCCAAAAATAGGTAACCCATTAGAAATCAATATATTTGGATGATCCTAACTGTTTATTTTAAAACTTCAAAAAAATTAATAGAAACAAATGTTTATTATTTTCTTCTCATAATTCATAATTTAGATATTTTAGAAGTATCCAATGAATATAAAATTTGGTCTAGCCCGTCTAAGCTATTTTAGACATCATGAATAGCTTAGATCTATAGAATAAAGTCTCACAAAGCATGCAAAGTAGGGAGTAAACCTTTTCTCATGCTCAAGAGAGTGTATAACTGCTGGGACTCAATACTGTTATATACGATAGCTAAAAGTTAGAAATAGAAAAGGGAAGAGAAAGGGAGATATTTTATGGATTTGTGAGAAATAAAAAAAATAGAGAAAAAACCTTTAAAAAAACAAGAACAAAGTATAATAGCATTGGGTAAAAAACAATATTGCTTTAGTATATAGCAGATCCATTAACATCATACCATGACTTGCAATACAATATAATGCTAAAATGTGAGGCCAACTTTAAATAGCAAGGTCAAAGGACAGCCCCGTGCACGAAGCTCCCACTTATGCTGGTCCAGGAAAAGGGCGGACCATAAGGGCCTATAGTAGGCGACCTTATCTTGCATTTTGCAAGAGGCTGATTCCATGCCTTATACCCATGAACTCACACATGACGACAACTTTTACCATTGCACCAAGGCTCCCCTTCACTTTAAATAGCAAGGTGAGCGCACTAAACAAAACAAAAACAACCTGGCACGAAGAGATTCTTCTTCGTGCTTACGAATTTCTGTGTCTTTGGGTAAAATATCCGTCAGCTACGTAATGCATCGAAGGAAGATGATTTTGGCTCCACTGGTTCTCAATAACTAGATCGGTTACATCAACCTGCTCAATGAATGGATAAAACAGCTAAACGGCAGCTTGCATTTAATCTGAAGTAGGTTCCTCTAGGTAAAAAATTCGTACGCCAAAGCCTCTACCTAACTTCATTTCCATACAATTAACTGAGATTTTTATTCCAGTACAAAATAGATTAATCAGGTGCATGGCAAAATCAGTTCTTTCTCTTGAGCTTGGGTAAATATGTATATTTGTTGGTTTTTGTGTACCTTCTGATCTGCATTAGCTGGTTCAAAACTGATTCTGCCATAGCTCCCGATTAATCTAGCTGTTATTCTTGCTGCCTGTAAGGTCCTAGTGAAACTCCCATTCAGAGCCAATCTTTCTCTGCCTCAAGACAAGGAAACAAAAGCTAGGCGGAAAAGCCAAGAATGATTAGGGGGAAATGTTGGGGTTTGAAAGGATCCATTTGTTAGGGATCAAATCATCAATAATGCAATCAAGAGCTAGAACAAAACTATCATAGGACATGAATAAGATTTCATAGGGTTTTTCATGTAGTTAAACATCAAACAACTGCGACATATTTCAATTGAACAAGTAGAAAACACACCAGCAGAGAAAGCTAGGCGAGAGAGAACCCAAATTATTATTATGATTATTGTTATTTTCATTTTCTTTTTTTTCCCAAGAACTGACCAGTCCGCACCCTTTTCTCTAAATGACATCAAAATGGAAAAAGAGACAAAAACCCTACAGTTTGGTTCAGAACCAGGAGAGCCGGAAGTATAAAACTCACCCTACCGAGTTTAGAGCCGGGAGACCCGGGCAGTTCCCGAACTCTTCCCTTTTAAATTAGAACTGGCTCTAGTTCCAGTTGTCCAACTGGCCAGTTCCCAAGCTCCACACCCACATGATAACTGAAATAGAATGGAAATGTAGAAAAAATACAGTAAAAGTTGAGTTATATGGCATTTTAGAACTGACCATCTTCAAAAGTGAGAACTGGCTGGTTCTAAACTCTACCTGATCTGGAACCAGGATTTTAGCATCCACTTGATGAATTAATTTCAGGATATAGGACTTTTCTATTAGAACAGGTTGTTTAAAAGGATCTCTTGTTCTTCCATCAAATATTTGGCTCTTTCTAGGATTATATTTGTTCGACACACTATTAAAAGGGCAGCCCCGGTGCACGAAACTCCCGCCTATACGGGATCCGGGGAAGGGGCGGACCACAAGGGCCTATAATAGGCAGCCTTACCTTGCATTTTGCAAGAGGCTAATTCCACGCCTTGAACCCATGACATCAAAGTCACATGACGACAACTTTTACCGTTGCGCCAAGGCTCCCCTTATTGTTCGATACACTATTGTCAATATGAATTAAATGTTAAGAAAACAAATTTACTTAAAGAAAATAAATATTTGTTGAACTGGCCAGTTCCCAAACTCTATCCCTGCTAGTTATAACTGATCAGTTCCGGTTCTCAGAACTGGCCAGTTCTTGAACTTTACGCCCACTTTACTGTTCTTCATTCCATCAAATTGTGCACCAATCATGAAGACTGCCAAGTGGCTACATTTGCTTTGGGAACCAATCCCACTTATCAATAAAACATACAACAGAAAGAGCTTTATGTTGCAGACGTGCTAGAATAATGGATACTTTTTAGCTTCTCTTAGCTCCAAAATTTGAAAGGCTAAAGATATTGGATATCTCCCATAAAGAAGTAGCACTGATCACTCTGTAGCTACGTTTGCAAATTCACTTCCCTTAATACTTTTGCAGCATCCTCAGGAAATACAGGATTTATGTTACACCCACTTCCAATCTCAAAGCCCCCTACCCCACTTAGTTGGGGTACAATCTGTAGAAACCAGTGTGTATAAGACAATTCGGAGGTGTTTACCTCAAATGGAGAACTGTGAATCATGAAATTGAATGGCGGGTCATTCAGCTGTACAGACAATTTAATTAGCATGAGCTTCAGCAGACTGCCAAGATCTATAGCCTGCAACGTTTAGTCAGTTGTAGTATAAGTGGTATGCATAGAAAATGCGCAGATGATTTAATAACAAATTAAAGACAGAAGTATAGTATCAACGTTATGCACAAAATTGCACAGATGATTTAATAGCATGATAAAAACACAAGCACAACTACTTGTGTACGAGTAGGCACAGCATTTTCCTTCACAAAACTTATGCACAATTACAGGTAGGTTAAAATTAACTACCATGTTCTATGATCAGGAAACAAATTCCGAATTAAAGAATAGATTGACTGATATAGGAAATTGGTATATGTCCACCTTGTCTTTTCCCCAGATGCCCCTTTTACAAATGTCCACAGACTTGATTACCAGCTATGGATGTCCAGTCAGTTACTTCAAAAATTGGTAAAACATTAATGATAATAACGGCTTAAATAGAGTTCAATTTTACAGAGAATTGTAGCTGGCAGTGCTGTTTTCTGCTTAGGCTGAGACTTGCCTGGGTTTTGAAGGTTGACGATGTCCATCATTGAATTCAGACATTATTCAACAAGTGTCCAGGAACAGAGCGCTAAGAAAACAGTTACAGATGTAAGAATGGAGAATGGAGAATATCAAAGATTTCAAAGGATGTTATCCAAACAAAGCATTACTTTCTTCCTCTATGAGAGAGAGAGACAGACAGACAGAGAGAGAGTTTAAAGAACTAACCTAACCCAGGCTTCCATCAACTTTAGCTTGGAAGTGGATCTGTTTTGCATAAGGAGCAGCTAACTGTATTTCTGAAAATTCTAGTGATAGCCGAGAGAGAGAGAGACAGATAGAGAGAGAGAGGCAAGAAGAAATATCTGTTCATTTTCACAACAACAATTCTGACTTGAATCCTTATAGAATTAACCAGAAATGAGAAGATCAGCCTTCAGATCCCTAAGCCTTGCAGCTTAAGCTTCAAAGTGGACGTGTTGTCTTAAGAAGCAGCCGCAAGAAGCTTCTAAAAACTAATAAATAACTGCAAGTGAGAGAGAAGTAAGGGAAAAGACTAAGAAGAAAGAATAAAAGAGTATCTTTCCCTTTCTCAAGAACCTCATAAAGCCCCTATTCTGAATAAACTCTGGACATCAACTAGCAAAACTGCTTCATCAGGACCACTTATCAACCCTAGTAAAAGCAAACAGAGAGAAGGTATTGCTTTCAAAAGTAACCACAAGAGAGGGCACTGTCATTTACCATCATAATTTCCATTACCAGAAAGGAACCTGCTCTCAAAATCTTTATTGACTGGTTGGACATCCATAGCTGCTAATGATGACTTCAAAATTTTAACAAGGGGATCATGAAGGAAAATCATCGTCATCAAGGCCTTATCCCGCTTAAGGGTAGGCTACACGAATCTTGTTCCTCCATTCCCCTCTATCAAGTGTCATGGCTTCATTTAGTCCAAAAGATTTTAAATCTTTTCTCACCACTTCTATCCACGTCCTTTTGGGCCTTCCCTTGCCCTTTAAGAGCCTTGACTTGGTCGATTTGGTCCTTCTAACTGGTGCCATTTTCGGTCTCTATTGGAGGGATCATGAAGAAAATAAGATGCTTATATGTCATTCCCCATAATGTATCATCCATTTGAATTTGGAAAACAATAAGCAATTATTGTGCGGGAAAACAACTAGGGAATAAAATTTGAGTCAAACAACTCTAAACAATGGAATCTGTTGACCAAGTGGTGTTTGATGATATCTTTCCAAGTTCTTGCAGTTGATTTGCCATGAAGAGAGAAAACCATATTCCCTAAAAAAAAAGAGAAGATAAAACTAAAAAAGGACACAGGAATAAGATAAAAATCCTGAAAAGATGGTTGCATATTCTCACTAAAGGAAAGATGATAGTTACAAAAAATCAAAGGCCAAGTCTTTTGGCATTTTGGAACATGAGATGCTTCACAGCAAATTCATACTTCAAGCTCAAACTCTCAATCAACATTTACCGCATAGATCTACAAAAATAGCACCTACCGTCTATCTCCCATTAGTAAAAACCTGGTAACTTATTTAGGATTGAGTTGCACAACCTCTATTAACATTGTCAGATCTTCATACACTTAAAATGAGCTGGATTTTTAAAAAGACGACTGTAAATTATAGCTTTTGTCAGAATGTAGAAAAAGAAAATATTGAAGTACAACACTTAAATGTTTCTGTAAGCAGCTCTAACTGGTACATGTGGTACAATCATCTATCCCTTCTTAAAAACCATTGAAATAAAAAACATAAAAAACCAACAGAATTTAATTTTACAAAGGAAGTGAAGTGTGAACTTCTTTACCTTCTCATTGTCTAGTTGATGAAAATGAGAAGAGTGCTCCTGAGGAACAATCCAAATCTCAAAAGGAAATGAAGCAGCCAAGGGAACAATTGAAAAGAAATGGCTTGTTTCATCAATCAAAAGCTCCTCAGACCGAATCTTGCAAAGCCCACATGCTCTTGTGTCGTCGAAATACTCCTTCGTGCTACAAAATCGTGCGGAAACACTAGGAGGAACAAAAGAAAGACCTATTATCTGACTGTGTGAATGACTTAGTGATGCTCCAGCAGATGCACCATGGTTCTTAAACACCTTCACGAGAATGAAAACTGGGTCAGCCGTAAGTATGAACTATGGTCTGGAAAGGTCCAAACGATCAAATGGATTCGTAAGTTAGACAAAGTTCGGATTGGTAACCACAATGTCAAGAACCAAGTGCCTGTGAGATAAAGATTTCAGTTCACGCTGAAACTTCAAAGGCAGTGATAAAAAATTCTATAGCATTCAGTCAAGCAACAGCCAGAAAGACCAAGTCCGACCATAATAAGGAATAAATGGCTTCTGGCGGGAAGAACAAGATAATCAAAGCATTGAAGTATGTCAAATTCTGTGTGGATTTGCATAACCAACTGTGAGATTGACCAAACTATTTCTATTTTCTAGTTGGTGTTCCAGGACAACCAAAATTCATTCAGATGTTGAATTTAGCTTCATATGCTAGCTGGCAGAGATTCATGAACAAGGATTACATATGGGCTACAGTTATAAAGGCGACATATCCAAAGGATCATCCCAGAAGCCCTGGGGTTCCCCCATTCTGAATAGCATTAAGGAGAAGTTTCGTGTGACCTCACACTCACACTAAAATCCCCAATTAGTTCAATCAAAACCCTAATTGCAGCCAACATCAACCGAAAATAGATTCCAAAAAGCTCCAAATCAAGATCAACGAAAAACTTGATTCACCTGAACATATTTCACCGATCCATTGCTTGAAAACTGCTCAATCCTCTGCCTATACGCGAGCAGAACATCACCAATCTCCTTAGCAGAGAGATCCGACAAGCAAACGGAGTGATCTGGAGTCTCAATAACCACATCATGAAATCCAAATCCGCTCAAAACCAAGTTCTTAGAATCAAGGTGTTCCAATTTCTGATCTCTGCAAAGAGCAGGATAGAGGTTTTCGATTACTCTGACCTTCCAGTCGGATGAACTCTGAGGAATTCTGAAGATTTCCGGAGCGCAATCGTGCTCGTTACCGATGCAGAAAGGGCAGGAAGGAGAATAGTGAGGGGTAGAGTTAGGATTAGGGTTTTTTGCCGGAGATTGAGATTTGAAGTCGGAGGGCCGGCGAGCTCTAGCCGGGGAGAAGATTACCCATTTGTTGAAGATAATGTCTTTCCGAACTTCTGGACTCCGGCCCGTTGCCATTTTTGCCTTCTGCTTGCTGTAAGTGTCGTCAGAAATGAAAGAGAGAGAATTTGCTTGCGCGCGTGAAAAGCAAGTTGGAGATATACGAGTTGATCCAGACCGTTAATTCTGGGAGCCCCTTGTTTGGTCCACCACGGTCCCATCTTTGGTTGATCAAACCCGTTGATCTGGCTCCTCTCACTCTGGATGACTATGAATCTAAGATAGTGTGAAGTAGATGAAAATTGCCACCTCCAACCTCTGACCAGGTATAAAGAGTAGAGGCGCAATTGAACTGATGGGATCAATCAAGGTGGGGCCAACAGGGAAACAGTGGACTTGTACGGCAGCTTACAGTCCTGTCGCATAAGATAACACCATTCCATTGGACGAACAGATTTGGCATAATCGGTCCCATCAATGCTTGATCCTGACCGTTCAGCACATTGACTATTTATGACCCAAAATATCACTCCCGAATCGACACTTTAGCATATGGGAAAAAGTACATCAGTGATTGTTATAGGTTAGTACGATAGGAATGTTGAGGGTTAAGTCAACGGTCTAGATCAATCAAAGATGGGACCCAGTATAAGAAGATGGGCGACAACTTACAATGGATCCCGCTCCATAACTTAAGGTTTTTTATTCCGAGATGATAATCGGAGGGGAATCCTTTCGGCCGAGCATAATTCTCAAAGGAAAAGGAAATATGAGGGGCTGAAAGCACATTTGGGCCCACCACTTTATAAGTTGATAATTGGATAAGAATCCTTCTGGTTGCTGATAATACATGTAGGACCAGCTACTTAATGATCGACCAAGCTCCACCTTTGGATGATCCAAGCCAGTCTTCCGATCACACCACTCCACCTTTGGATGATCCAAACCAATCATCCGATCACACCAAATTTCTGCACGATGATTGGCTCGGGTTTTTGGGAGTTGAATTTAGATTGGTTTATATACAAGGTTTCTGAGAAATTTGTAAATGCTGAAAAGGGCCCTATCTTTGGATGATCTCATCCAGTCATCATGTTAGATTGGCTAGACAAAGTGTTTGATGTATATTGAAACACACTTTTGGAGCAGTACTGCACTCTAAAACTTTTTTTCTTATACAAGGAGATTTTCGAAACAAGGGATCTTGAAAAAAGAATGAGATCTACAAGCGCTTCTCACTACTTTTCTTTCGGAATTAAGTAGTTCGAGAAGAAGTCTTAGCATGCTTCAGAGAGAGACTAGCTCTTATGTACACCAAGCTAAGATAGGGACTGTCCAAGATCAAGGAAAGACTGTACCATGGTTTCTGCAAGTACGAATGGAGTGAATTGTTTCCTGAAGCTACTATCACCCAAAAAATCTTTTTTGTTTTGAGTTTATGTGAACCAAACGTCAATACCTTAAGAATCTAGTTAGCTATGTATGATCTCATCTTACCCATAAAACCTTTCACCCTGAGACCTTGATCATCCCTGATCAGTCCTCTTATAGCCGTAGCCAGCCAAAGGATTTCAAGACCAGAGCCACCGCAAATTCTTGGCCTCCTCCGAGGAGCAGTGATTTAGTTGTCAGAAATGTTAACAACTTCCTTGAAAAATATTGAATCTGTTGAGCTTGTTTCCAAGTTTCAGTTGAATAACCCATCAATTTACTTCCAAAATTTATGATTATTATAGAAATTCTTTCCAGTTAGTAATAACAATTCCCTTTTCCTATATGTACGTGGTCTCTCATCATCGATGAAAGAGAATGAGAGCTTTGGTGCAACGGTAAAAGTTGTTGTCATGTGACCTTGAGGTGACGGTCCGAGATGGGAAAACAACCTCTTGTAAAAATACAAGGTAAGGCTGCATACTATAAGCTCTTGTGATCTGTCCATTCTACAGACTTTGCATGGGCGGAAGTTTTGTACACTAAACTACCCCTTTTTCATCATAGATGAAGGAACGGTATTCTATTCCTAGGTTTGTGAACTGTTGGCTGTTTTCTTGCATAAGGTAAGTAGCATTAGATATGGAATTCCTGTATCCAAGTATCTGCTGCGGTTGTATATTACTTTTTGAGTGCACCTGCTGATCCTGTTGGTTCTATTTGGGTTCTTCCTAGGATTGGATTATGGGATAGTGGGAAAAGAATTACTTCATTGGTGCCATAGCTGCTTCAGCCAATGGGAGTTCTCTGTTGCAATTTCTCAAATTTCTAGTCCGCAACAAGCCCTTTATTAAACACTAGAAAAGGATGGACGTCATCAATTTAGAAATAGAGGCAGAGCCAAAAGCATCAGAGTATAATCTCTCTCATAGTTAAATTTTCCCCTCCTCTCATGGAAGGAGACTATACATGTCCGAATCACGTAAATCCCATCTCCATCTCTCTATCTTTCTCTCCATGCTCCGGTGCCAAATTAGAATCTTAAAACAAATTGGAGAATTATTTTTCCAAAATCTCCTTCCTTTTGTATTCCAGATCATTCTTTGATTCAAAGATCTAGATCCTAAATCCCATATTGGGTATCTGTGCATAGACCTGTGCTAAAATTTTAGATCTTGAAACAAACTAGGAAATCCATTTTCCCCATATCCTCGTCCTTCTCGCTCCATGTTCTTTCAAACCCAGAGGAAGAGGACCACGATGATGGAAAAATTTCTTGATTTCTCATTGGAAAATGATGCAATTTACCTATAAGATAGAAAGAAATCTTAGGAAAGCTTTGGATAAAAAAAAAACTGAACAAATAATGAAAATTAAAGATGAGAAAACGAAGCAAAACAGCATTGACTGCATAAACCCAAACAAAGTAACTGAGAAAATTGATGAATTTGTGATAAAATCCTACTAAATTGTGATTTTTCTTTCTCATATGATAGATAACAATTCCAAGAATCAATTAGAACTCAAAAAACAAGAAAAATACTGCTAGATTTTGCACTATTTATAGCCAAAAATGAAACAGATTACTTATTTTTATTAGAGGTTAAATGGTAGCGATAGAAAGAAGATGATAAGAGTCCAGAAGTGATATGGGCACTCCTTTCTTGATACATCTTAAATTTTATAATAGGGTCCCAAAAATTATATGGGCACTTTTTTAAAAAATTCTCATTTTGCCAAAAATTTTACTTAAATCCTGTTTATTGAGTTGTAAAATAAACAGCCAAAAGTTTTACTATTCATTTTATAATTAAAAATAGTAATAATTAGGATTATCCAATGGATAAAAAAATTTGGATCATAGCCCATCTAAATCAAGTACAACATTTTGAATGACTTGAATTTTCATGGGGCATTAGTCGAGGCCAATTTATAAAAAGTAAGAGGGCGATTATATCACTTCCCTAAGATAAAAATATGAAAAAAGGAACAAAAATGAGTATAAAACTTACAAAAAAAATAAAAAATCAGCATTGAATGACATTATGGTACGTGGAACTTAAAGTTTATAATACCTACATGAGGAGATATCACATCTCATCTCAAGCCCTACAAATCTTGCACTTTCGAGCGATATAAACCTTCCATCTCAAGTCATGCAACAAATTAGAAGCCAGCTGCAAGATAGTAGAGATGCTTTTCAAAATTAGCAATTCAATATCTAGTCTTAGGCTTTTAATTCTATTTTTGTTTTCTATAGGTCAGGAATGGGTTTTGGAGAGTTGTAAGTCTACAAAGACTATATTTTCTTGTTGAAGAAGTTGAATTGGCTTTAGTCATATTTTTAGCAGTAGCCCTTCTAGCAAGGATATTTTAACCAAATAAAATTGAAAGGTATCATCTTGTGACCTTGAGATCACGGGTTTAAGGCTTGAAAACAGCTTCTTGAAAAAATATAAGGTAAAACTGTCTACTATAAGCCCTTGTAGTCCGCCTCTTCCCTAAACCTTGCATAGGCGGGAGCTTGGTGCACCGAGACTGCCCATTTTAAAATTGAATGCTAGAAAATTCCTCTCAACTTGCCATGGTTTTGCAGCTTTCAACGGACGTTGAGGAAAACCACGGACTTGTAATCGTCCAATGGTGCATATTAATTAACTATATCTAATATCTAGTAAATCGATGGTCATTAAAATGGTGGGCCCTATTTGTATTTCTGCCCGCTACTATTTTTTCGTCTATTTATACCAGGTTCCGCGCTGCAAGTACTCTCTTTAATTTTGAAGGAAAAAGAAGAAGAGCTGAGAGAGAAACCATGACGACTCGGATCGCTCCTGGTGTGGGAGCGAACCTTCTCGGCCAGCATTCTGCCGAGAGAAACCAGGATGCTACTGCATACGTCGGAAATCTCGACGCTCAGGTATTTATTGGGGTACCAAATTTGCATTTATACGACGGTTTCGTCAATAATAACGATGGATATTCGAGTCATCTTGGGTTTTTATTCTTTTTTTTGTGAATATTAGAACTGTTCTGTTGCTGAAATTTGTTCTACAGCTAGGGATTCATGTTTCTAAGTTCGTGTCCTGATTGCTGTAGTTTGGGTTATTTAACACTGGTTATAGCATTTAGTCTAGGGTTTTGATTGTTTGTTGCAAATTTTTGAACTGTTCTACTGATGAATTTTTTCTACAGCTTGGTTTTTATGTTCCTAAGTTCGTTCCTTGACTGCAGTAGTTTGAGTTCTTTAACACTGTTTCCAGTGCTTAACACGTAGATGATTTGACTATGAGCTAACATCCCTAGGGTTTAAGCTGTTTCATGTAAGAAAGGGCAGCCCTATGCATGAAGTTTCCCCATATGTGGGATCTGGGAAAGGGGTGGACCACAAAGGGTCTACAGTACACAGCCTTACCTTGTATTTATGCAAGAGGCTGTTCTCATGCCTCGAACTCATGACCCCCAGGTCACCTGGTGACAGCTCAACCGTTACGCCAAGGCTACCCTTTTTTAAGCTGTTTCATCTATATTTGAATAGTTTTTGGAGCTTCTGGAAACTAAGGGATAAGATTACTATTCCTAGATAAATCAGTTCATAGTTTGTTATGCCTTAGCCAAACAGTTCCTTAATGTTTTCTACTTTTTGTGGTTTGCATGCTTTATACGTTGTTGGAATTGAACTTGGGAAATATTATGGCATGTTTGATTAGTTTTTTGCTTGTGGAAAGTCATCCATGAAAGCATTTTCTACTATTAACTCCATGCAAATTGGCAAAAACATGAAAAAGGATTGCCCAGTGCATGGTTGCCAAAAGCTGTACTTGTCTATTATATTTTTTCTAGGATGGAGAAAGCTGAAGAACTGCTAAATATGATTTTTGAAAGTCATTATGTCAGGTAAACTTCGAGATCGATTTCTAAGTTAGATCATACGTGAACATGGCATTATGCAGCTGGATTATATTTTTCTTGAATTATATGAAGATTGGACTTATTTGTTCTTCAAAATCTTAATTTCAGTTACTTATAGATTAAATTCTATTAATTTGACACCAGCGCATCAGTCCTATGTTGATAGCACCAATCAAGTTACTACCCACATGAAGCTGATATGTTTTCTTCTTTGTTACTTTTTGGGCTTTCATGTGAATGAACTTTCTGTTTTGGAACATGACAAATATGTATCTTATTTTATTATTTTTACAGGTCACTGAGGAGTTACTGTGGGAGCTGTTTGTCCAAGCAGGCCCTGTTGGTAAGTTCTGCTTCCCATCATTTTACAGTACAGTATTTAGTATTTACTGAACTTTTCTACATTGGTCTAAGGATATTTACTGGAAGTAGTGCAATGTTAGTCTTATGTGCAATTGGATGCACAATACACTGTTCTCACATTTAAATGAATCATCTATCCTAGATATGTCAAGTTAACACATTCATAGTATTGACTTACCATAGGGACTCTAGGATCTAGAAAGGATATGTCTGGACTCGCTTTTCATTGACCACTTTACTGTGCCCTTTGTTTCATAACTTTCATTGGAGTTGACCATGTTTGTTCTCATTTCTAATGACACAATCACCTGAAACCTACCCCTGTATATAATTTTCCCATCGCTTAGTGTATCAATGCTTCTTTTTCTTATCCATTTGATGACATCACTGTGAAATATTTTGTCTCATCACGCTGAATTTTCTCAAGGATTTGGTTAAATTATTTGCTATGGGGCCCCTATATCCCTTCAAATCCATTTATTTTCCATTTTTAGAAAACAAAAGAAAGAAAAGAAAGACACTCCATCTAATAAATGTTATTTGTATCTTCACTCTATAGCATGGGGAGTTATTCAGTGATCAAATTTTTTGGCCCCATTAGATGTGGATGCCTATATTCTGCATAACTTTGTGACCTGTGAATCTTAGTCAGTGGATGGGATGATGTTTATGTTTTGTGCTAAGAGCATAAAGAATGATGTGAATCGGAATATTTCTAGTTTCTGGCTATGCAGTTAAAACTTGAAGTAGGTCTTCAGTATTTCTATGTTTCAGTGTAGTTGGAATTTGCAACTTAGAAACATGTCTTTAAGAGGTAAAGTTGAAGCAAAGCATAGATGTTGTGATGCTATGAAGATTTAAATTGAATATAGCATGTAGTGGTCATGAAGCTTCGGAGTCTGTTCCTTTCTTGGAGCTAACATTTCTCTCAGGGGGAATTTCAGGGGTACGAATAAAGATGTGTTATTATTAGAAGAGGATGAGACTGGAAATGCCTAAGAGCATATGATTTGTCATGGATGGTGGTCTCTTTGGGCATAATTTTTGTCCTATGAACTGTGTGACCTTAATACATAGTGAGCTGGAATTCATGGTTTCCGTGGAGTCTATTGACACTGATTAGTCAAGTTTTTTTTGAGAATGCACAGTTGACAGGGTCTTACTGGTGAGAGAAAAAATTTGGAGCAAACTTGTCAATTGTGTTTTGGCCTCTGTTCATGTCCAGGGACCAAACAGATTCAAATTCATTTTTGATTTCATAATTATTGAAAAAACTGTAAAAGCTAAGAAAGTTAAAGAAATGGAAATATAAGAAATGATCTCCATCTAAAAGGAGCTTGATTGTTGAGGGTTTTATTGACTTGACGTAGTGGACCAAATTTCTGATGCTGGCACATTTTTGTGGACACCATGCTGATGCCACAAATTATTTCTTTTGGTGCTTGTCATAATGTCATTTCTTTTCTACTATGTTTTGATATCACTGGGTTCCTCTTAGGATAATTTTGGTACTTAGCCCTAAGAAGAACATATAGTTGGAAGTCCCTGCTTCCTAACTTTTGGTGAATTCAGAGTAAAACAGCCAAGGTCTTCAAGAAAATATTCTCTTGGTTAATAGAAATGATAGCTGCTATTAGATGCTAAGGGAGGGGGCATGAGTTCAAGATGGTTTTTGGTGTCAACAAGTTGAAAAGGGTGTTGATGCATTATAAGCTTAGTATGATCATACTGAAGGACAACAACAAGAGTGTTAAGTTGCTAGGACATTGCTAAAAGATGAAGTTACCAAAAGCCATGGAGGGCGGTTTCCTTGTTAAGGATGTAAAGGAGTTTGAATTTTGCAAAGAAGATTGCTTAGATGACCAAAATATAGAATCAGAGTCCATTTGGGAGACAAATGATCATTATGGATTTGCTATGTGGTTATGTATTATGCAGCGGGCTGGTGTTTTCGTTTTGAGTTGGAGGGGCATTGGCACCTATAACCAGAAGAAGGTTTTGCCAACTCACAAACTATAAACTGCAAACCTAAGTTAGTATGAGTGAGCAGTGACGCAGTTAACTCAAAGTTGTAGGACTAGAAAGCCTCTTTCTAGGGCTGATGTGTTTTTTCTGCCCTTTCCTTGTGTCGAGATAATAATGAATCTTGATTGTGTTCATTCGAGATTACTATTTCCTTTCCAAGACTAGTGTAACCTGTTTCTACTTAGAGGCTATGTAGTCACAGGCACAAGGCACACCCAGGCGCAAGGGGTGTGCCTTGCGCCCAGAGGGACTAGGCGCGCTAGGCATCAAGGCCCAAAAATAAGAATTTTAAATATTTAAAAAAAGAAAAAAAATCAGAATAAATCCAAAAAATTGTAAAAAAAAATCCAAAAAATTTAAAAATCATAGAAATATAAAGATATGAATAAATACTTGTCAACAATACAATAACAAGCTAATAACCTAAGGTCAAAGGAGTAAGGAGCTAAAGGTTAAATCAAACAATCAATCATACAGTTATACACATAGAAGTAAGTTGAGTCTTGAGAAACATACAAATACAATAAACAATGAAATAACAGGGAGTAGCAGCCAGGGAGGGATTACTCCCTCAATCTGTTGTGGTCTCATCATCATCGCCATCTTCCTGTAAATCCAGGAACAATAAACAATCAAACAATAGTTTTGTAAATAAAGTAAAGCAAATGTTAAAGTTAACTATTAAGACTTAAGAGCTATTTTTTTGCACCTCTTCTTCCTCATAAGGGAGATCAAGACCATCATTAGAATCATCTCCTTGAGGGGTGTTGAAATCTTCCTCCTCTCCAGTCTCCTCATCGCCCTGCTCTTCTCCAATATCCTCATCTGGTTCTTGATGAGCATGAGCTTGAGATTGAGAAATGTGGCTCTCCCTCTGCCCCCTTCCTCGCCTCTGGTATTGCCTAGTAGATGGAGCATCGTGTTCACTTGATCCTTCAGCAAGCTCAACATCTAACCAGGTGAGGTCATCACCTTGAAGCACCAGATCATCTCCAACATCTTCTGGAATAATCCATTCATCACTTTCATCGACCTCTCTTAACAGAATGGGATCTGTATACGTTTGCATTTTCAAACGATCCTCATGTCGATGACGAAAGCGCTGATTGTATTGAACGAATACTAGATCGTTCAATTTCTTAGCGTGCAGCCTATTCCTCTTCTTAGTGTAGATATGAAAAAAAGAAAAAGAAAAGAAGTAAATACAAATTTAGAATACAATGAATGCTATACTAAATTACTAATAACTAATTACTAGTACTGTACTACATTTTTAATATCTAAGTAACTTACATTCTCGAAGACACTTTAGTTGCGCTCGCAAGGAGATGTACTACATATCTGGGAGAGGACCTTAATGGCGAATATTTGAAGCTGTGGGACTTCAGCCCCAAAGGTAATCCACTACTCACCTACATTTTGGAAAAAAATTAATGTTAAAAAAATAAATAAAACTTAAAACATAGGATAACATAAAATACTTACAAGGGGTTAGGGTTTTTCTTTTGCGTATTGCTAGGTCATTGCCAAATAAGCTTCTAGCATGTCTATAAAGAAATATTTGATCTATTACTATGTCAACCTCATCTCCATCATATAACCTACTAAGGGCATGCATTAGACCATTCTTGATATCACCATTACGCTCAATTTCAATGTCATGGTCATAATAGATGGACGGGTTGAGGTAATATCCCGTTGCATACAAAGGCTGGTGAAGCTGAGAACTCCATCTACTGCTGATAATCCCCCAAACATGAGTGGCCTAGCGTTCATCCCTTGCTAGATTGGCTTGAATCTTGGCTTTGGCCCTGACTGTAGCATCAAAGATGTATCCCATCGCTGGCTTCTCCTCACTATCCACCACCCTCAACACTTCTACGAGTGGAGCCATAATCTTCAAACAGAATAGGATGTGGTTCCAGAAGCTGGTGCGCGATACAATCTTTTCAGCTCTTCTACACTTAGGCCTTTTTGGCCATTTACTATTCATCTACTCTGAACAGTGGAACATTGCCCTCAGTTCTGTTTTGAAATTGTAGATGCTCTCTAGGCTCAAGAAGTTTGTGGCAAAGCGCGTCACTGCAGGTCTGACCAAAACCCTTTTTTTTGTAAACCTCCTCATAAGATGAAGGACGTGTGTGGCTATATATAAAAACTGTCAATGCCCTAGCTTTTGCCACAGTTTTCTTCACAACTGGTAATTTCCTTATGCCTTCCAACATCAAATCAATGCAGTGAGCTGCATAGGGGGTCCAATATAAATGCGACCTCCTCAACATCAACTCCCTTCCCGCAGCAACGTAGTTGGAGGCATTGTCAGTTATGACCTAAAATACAAAAAAGGTTAAATTATATAAGATGAACTTGTAGTATATGCTTATAAGCAATTTAAAATACTTAACAAATTATAGATATAAATTTAAACTATTACCTGAACCACATTGTTCTCTCTAACTTCGTCAATCACCTCTGTCAACATGTCAAGTATTAGGCTTGCATTCTTGACATGTGCAGACCCATCAATAGATTTCAAAAATACTGTCCCAGTTGGACAGTTCACCAAAAAGTTGACAAGGGTGCGAACCTTGCCATCGGTCCACCAATCTGACATGATAGAGCATTCATACCTATAAAGGAATAATACCATGGAGCACTCTTGTTGTTAGTATCAGTGTCACCTTAAGACTTAAAAATAATATACAAGGTTGCAAAAAAGGACACTGAACACATACCTAATCCAATTACCTCTATGCTGATTTATGTACTCTTTTGTCTCATTTACTTGCTTTTGAAGAAAATTCACCCTCAACTTGTGATAGGAGGGTGCCTTGAAACCTTAGTCATATAAGATTATACGATATAAGATTAGGTAAAAGGATAAACAAATATATAACTATTTATTATAAAAAATATAAGATATATACCTGGACTATGCTGCGCAACTGCCTCTAACATGGTCTGAAATGAATGACTACGAGCAGCATTGAATGCAATGCTATGTTCATAGAACCAAGAGGTGATATAATTGCATGCTCTTGTTCTAAACTCTTTCTTGTATGCTCGATTCATTGTCGTCTACTGCTGCATGGGTGCCTTTCCCTTACCCTTACTCTGGTCCTTAGGGTTGGGAGCAAAGAGATAATCAATATGCCCTTTTGTTTGTTGTGCGTAATCTTACGTCTTTTATCCCCCCAATAGAAATACCAGCAAACCTGGTGCTATCAATCTCTTGCACATCCTCCTCCTCCTCATCATCATTCAAGCCAAACAAATTTTCTGGCTGTTCCATCTCCCTTGTTATTCTCTCTCTAGTCTCTTTCTTTTTCTTTGTTTCATTCATATAATCTAATTTTTTTTTAGATATTTCAGGAGTGACTAAAGAGCATTTCTTGGCATTCCTATGCCCACCTGTCAAACGTTGCTTTAATCTAAAAATTCCTCTACTATATCTATTCTCACATAGCTTGCACCATACCAAATTTTTATCATTTGGATCCCGTGCCTCAGCATATTCCCACCCCGGATCCATTACTCTAGAAGAAGCATTGGTGGAGCCCCTTGATGATGACATATTGTAGACTTGATGTATCAATAGGAATACAGGAAACTATTGGAGACTTTAGAGTTGAATGGAAAGTGGAATCAAATCAAGCAATTAGAGATTTAAAAGAGAAAACCTGCAAACAAATGGAACAAAAAAATTAACAACAAAATAAAATAATTAACAGTACAAAATAAAAACATACTGTTGTTAGTGAAAAAAAAAAGTAAGAAAAAAACATCAAAACATTATATTGATAAGTTGTTTTTAGCATTCCTAGTATCATCCTATGATGACACTTACACATTTATTACAAAGATAGAAAAAATAAAAAACCCTTATTGTTTTTTATTGGTTTCTCTAAAAAGGAAAAAAAAGTCAATTAAGCTCATGGGTCAATCGTTTTTAGCATTATGATGGTGAGGATATGCATATTTGCTTAAAAAAATGAAAAAAATACGGATTATTGATGTATTTATCATTTTCGGGTAAAAATTTCTAGAAAACTACAAGTTTACTGCATAATACACTAAATCAAGGAAAACAGATGGAAAGAATGAAATGGAGTTTTCATTTTTACCTTTAGAGTATACATATGCTGAGTTTTCAAAGAAAAAAGAAGCATTATGCAAAAAAAATATATGAAAAATCGATACTGGTTTTACCGTTTTTTTACAGAAAAAAAAACAATGAAAGTAAATACTAAATACAAGTTACAATCTTATGATTCTTACCTCAATTACTTGGAGTTGGATGGAAGATCAAAGGTTTAGAAAGGAAGTAGTCAAGTGGGGAAAAAGAAGAACGAAAAAAACCCATAACTAGGGTTTTATTTTTAAGACTGTTGATGCGCCTGGAGTCGGGGGCGCATTAGGTGCAAGGCGCAAGTCGCATCCAGGCTCGCGACTAGTCGCGCTTCGACTTAACTCGTTGCGCTTGGGGTAAGTTGAGTCGCATGCCATGTGCCTACCTGCGCCTTGCGACTAGTCGCGCCTGTGACTACATAGCTTAGAGGAAGTCATGGGACAAATGAAAAAGCGCGGAAGCCAGTCCTTGAGCAAACATAACTTCTCAATGAACTTAAGATAAACAAAAAATAAAAAAAGACACAATTTTCACTGTGATGATACAATAAACAACGATTAAGATATAAATAAATATCTAAGATTCATGACACTCTTCAGTGTGATGAGATAAAAAATGAGAATTTGGATATGCACAAAAATCCAAGATTTCTGCTATTTCACACTAGACTAAGACATTAACATTCAAGAGTCTTTTGCTTGAAAATTTGTTTATGAAATAAGATTAAATTAGTATAAGATTATTTGCAGGATGTCTTATCTCTAGAAATTCATAGTGTTATCCTGAAAATTGATTTGATTTTTTGATAGTTTATCCATCATAACCTGGGTTTTCCTTGACATTTTTCCATATTAAGAATTTCAGCTCATGTTAACTAGCTTAAGATGATGTTCAAACTTGGTTTCTCACTGTTTATTATGATAGAGGAAAATGTGTTAATACAAGCTTAAGCATAATATTATTAATTTCTTTGCTGATTGAGTGTAAACTTGTTTTAGGTATTGGAGGGGTTATCTTATTTTTTTTCTTTTAATTTTGTTTCAGTTAATGTGTATGTTCCAAAAGATAGAGTGACGAATCTCCATCAAGGGTACGGCTTTGTGGAGTTTCGCAGTGAAGAAGATGCGGACTATGTAAGTATTACCTTTGAAACATGTTGTGGTTATGTCCACTATGATTGTGTTCATTCACAGAGTGATGCAGTTTTATTTATTTGGAGCTGCCTGAAGTTCCTTGCTTGTCTCAGCAACCTTCCCTCTCTCATTGACAAGTGTGTTTGTGGATGCAGGCAATCAAGACTTTAAACATGATCAAGCTTTATGGGAAGCCTATACGTGTAAATAAGGTGTGAATAACTTTGTTTTCCTATTCATATTTGCTCATGCTTGGTTACACTGTTCTGCCACCTGATGCTGTTCTTTTGTATTTCTTTTGCCATGCAATATGTGGATATCCTGGTAGCTTGCTTCTCTTCATGATGTTTGTCTTTGTATTTCATGTTCCTTGGTTGTTGGCTCTGTCTTAGCATATTCCTTAGGGTATTCTAACTGCATCTCTAAATGTCTAAGGTTTTATCTCTGTTCAGCATTTGTTCATTTGTGTTATGTCCGTGGTCATTCATGTTCATTTCATAAGTTTTCATATAGTGTTATTAGAAAAAGTTACCAAATTTGGTTTGGTGATGTTTGTGGAACAAAATGTTTTAACCTATGTGATTGAAATTTCTACATTTCACTAAATTTTTTTTGTGGTTGCTCTGTTGGCTGACCACTTGATGCTTGGAGCTCTTCTGCTTTCCTCTTTGTAGATGTTTGTTTGAATGTTTCCCAAGGGGTTGCTGATCCGCATATAGGATGTGCTGGAGTATACATGATGGGGGGATTTCTTCTGTTTTGATTGTGTTTGTAGAAGCTTAAGTCACCCTGTTTTCGTATTTATTGCCAACAAGTTTGTGACTCAGTCCCATTAGGAGTAAGCAGTATTCATGGTTCTACTGGATCCTTAGTTTGCTCTTCTATCTCCAAAAAAACCAGGTCCAGAAGGCTATTAAAGGTTGAGCCCTTATTTTCTGTATTTGGAAGTCTTTTCTGCTTTGGTTTATTTCACATCAAGGGTGTATAAGTTGTATCTTTGATGTAGCTAAGGATATTATCATTGGATTTGGCTATTAGTGACTTGGGTTTCTGCCCGCAGGTTTGGTGGCTGAATCTGAATCCAACCAGGTGGTTCTCTGTCATTTTCAACTAATACTAAGATTTTTATAGGCTAAAATTTGAGTTGTAGTTAGCTCATGATAGCACTGGTTTGTTTTTTGTATTTTCACAATGACAAGTCTGCTGACCGGGTGAATAATCACAGTTCTTAGTGACCAAGGTGGCTTTATTTAATGTACAATATACATAACGTTAAAGTTGCTATATAATGTTCTTGTCCACAGAATACCTGATACTAAATTCTGTTGCTTGGTCAGGAACCCTCATGACCTTCCTTCTGCATATAGGTCTTAGTGTGATGATCTTCATTGTTTGACCTGGCTTATCTGATTCATGATACTGAGTGCAAAACATGAGCATATGAAATGATTATCTGTTAGTCCTTGTGTTTTTACCGGTCATGGATTTTGATATGGATGTGGCTTTTAGGAATTCTCAGAATATTTATTTGTTGTAAGTCAATTCTTTCAGTTGATTTGACTCCCAAAATTGTGTCGCTCAGATGCAATATCTACTGTACTCCTTGCTTGATGATTAATCCAAATACACAATTGAAAGTCTACCATAAAAGTCATTGTTTGGTCTGTCAAAACTTTGAAATGAAGCCTAATGTTTCTTTTTGTTTTGTAGGCTTCACAAGACAAGAAGAGCTTGGATGTTGGGGCCAACCTTTTTGTTGGAAATCTTGACCCTGTAAGACAGTAGATTCTCTCTCTCCCTCTCTAGTTATATATATATGTATATAATTTACATATATAATGGTGGCAAGAGCAGACCCTCTGGGCATCTAAACAAAAGTGCAGCATACTTGAGCAAGTAAATTGATGTCCTAAGAGATTACCTACTGAGAAGCTGCGTATGTTTTATTTTAAAAGTGCTGACTCTGATGTCAGTTGTTTTGCCCATGTGCATGTGCCTGGTTGCTCTCTCTATAAGAGGCAACCATTTTTGGAGGGTTTGCTCACAACTCCAAATTGTTTGGATTGGCTTTCCAGCAATTAAGTTGCAGGCCTCCATTAGTACTCAATGGTAGCCAACTTAAAAAACCCGACCCATAAAATGCACCCATGCAGGTTTTGCTGGCATATCATGTAGGGCGACTTGTCACTCATTGTTCTTGCCAAACATATCAGTGGTGAGTGTCATCTGGTGGAGAACCAGTCTTTCAACTGTGAACTAATTCTGAGATTTGTTTGCAGGATGTGGATGAAAAGCTTCTATACGATACTTTTAGTGCATTTGGAGTCATTGTCACAAATCCTAAGGTTATAATCTTCACAAATTCTCCATTCATAATTATTTTGCTAGTATGATTGCCATTTTGCATATAGGTCCTTCTAAACATTTTCTCAATCTTTCCTTCTCTGTTCTTTTTGTGCTTTCATACAAATCTGAAAATTAGTAACCACATTTTATTCTTACAGTTTATTACTCTTTGAAGAAGCTTGTGGTTATTTTTATATCTGTTTCTTGTAATACTTGGGACAACTTCACTCTTCACACTAATATTTATAACACTTACTGCTCTTATAAGAACTCAGAATTTATGATCTATTCAGTAGCTCTACTATGAGAATTGTTGAGGAATAGTCTTGACGACCTGTAGGCTTATGAACTTAATATACTCTCAGTTCATGTTCTGGCATTTCAGTGTATTATCTTAATGCTTGGCCTCAATCATTCTTTCAAAATGTTTCATGGTATGACTCATAAGTTTGATCCCCCAATAATTAATGTAACTCTATATGTCTCTCCTATTCTTATAAATTGATGCAATAGAGCTCTTCCTCCATTCATCCTCATTTTCTTCGTTTTTACAATCTTATTAAACAATTTTGTTAATCAAACTACTCTATTAATCCCATATACTTCCAAATCTATGTTGGTATACCATCAGGCCTCAAGGCCTTTATTGATTTCATCCTTTTCAAGGCCTCTTTCACTTCAGGTATTCTAATCCTCTGGTCATATTTATAATGTTCAACGTTATTTTGGTTAACTGTACTTTCAATCCCAATATTCTCAAAATAATTGTCATTTAGTAATTTTTGAAAGTTACATTTCCACCTTTGTTTGATCTCATCATCTTTTACTAGTATCCTTCCGTCATCGCTTCTGATGCAACTAATGTGGTCTATGTTCTCTTACTTTTGCAAGTTTAAACATATCTTTCTCAACTTCTCTTGATCCTAATGTATTATAGTGATCATCATATTCCTTGAGTTTTGCCTCACTTACCACTCTCTTAGCAACATTTTTAGCATTCTTAGCTCAAAGTTTTTGTTATTTTTAGTCCTTTGTCATGCTTTAAAACATACTCGTTTTTCTTTAATAACTTTTTACATTTTTTCACTCCACTACCAAGTTTCCTTTATTGGTTGTCTTTTACCTTTAGATACTTCTAATGCTTCTACCACTTTCTTAATGGACTTGGCCACATTAGTCAAAATAGTATTTACTTTTGTATCATTGTTCTAGTTTCCTTCTATCATCAACTTGTTTGTAAATGATGCTATCTTTTCTCATTTTATGTTCTACCACTTAGTTCTTGAACACCTATTATGGTCATTTTCCTTTCTTCCATATTTTAATGTAGATATCCATAACCATTAACCTATGTTGTGAGGCTAGATTCTGATCGGGTATCACCTTACAATCCTTACACATTGTTCTATCAGTATTCCTAAGTAGAAAAAGGTTTAGTTGGCTTTTATATGGTCCACTTTTAAAGGTTAATAAGTATTTATCCCGCTTCTTTAAGTATGTGTTTGTTATAACTAGGTTATATTCCAAAGAAAAATCGAGGATAGTTTCTCATATCTCATTTCTTTTTCCAATACCGTACCCTCTATTTACCTTATAATGTCTTTCTTTCTCTTTTCCTACATGACTATTTAAATCTGCTCCAGTAAATATCTCCTTTTGTGTTGAGAATTTCTTGCATGACTTCATATCTTCTCAGAACTGTATCTTGATTGTATCTACCAATGCTAATTGTGGTGCGCTTGCACTTATAACGTTTATGATTTTCTTTTATAGAACAAGTTTTATTAGTATTATTCTATTACTAGTTCTTTTAATGTCTACAACTTTATTTTTTATTTCTTTATCTATCATTATCCCTATTCTATCATTATCTTTTTCTACGTACTAGAGCTTATATTCATCGATTTCTCTAATTTTAGCTGCTTTTCACTTGGTTTCTTGGATACAAGCGATGTTGACTTTCTTGCGTTTCATTGTATCTACTAACTTTACTCTTACATGTCATTGTGCCTATATTCCATATAGCGATACGAATATTATTCTCTTGAACTAGTCTATTTGTCTGCGTACTTCTCGAACGACGTAGAACCCATGCCTACTTTCTGTTGCACACCTGGGTTTTGAGGCAGCCGTTGCTTCCGAGGGAAAGCTCTAGTAGCCCTTGCCTATTTTCCATTGCACTCAGGATTTGATGAAGCTCGTTGCTTCTGCGGGAATGTCCTTGCAGTCCTTGTCCATTTTCCACTGTATTCGGGATCCGATGTAGCGTGTCGCTTGTAGGGAATGCTCTAACTTGAGGGAATGTCAAAAATTGATTCATGCATACGGTTTGCCAAAAGTTTTATTTGCCAGCTAGCATTTGACACAAAACCCTCCTTTATTTAAGCTTGGAACTGGCTGCGATAAAACCATATAGCCTTGCTTGGGTCAAAAAATGTTCCGCCCCTAACCCTACCCCTTACAGGTCATTTGGGTCAGGTCCCCTAATTGACCCAATCTTACTGCGACATTTGAAAACAATTTTCAAACTTACACTATAATATACTTCTAAAAAATGGGCAGCTCGGTGCACAAAGCTCCCACGTATGTCCGGGGAAGGGGTGGACCACAAAGGGTCTATAGTATGCAGCCTTACCTAATATTTTTGTAAGAGGCTATTTCCACGCCTTGAACCTATGACCTCTAAGTCACATAATGACAACTCTACCGTTGTGCCAAGGCTCTCCTTCTACTATAATTTACATCTACAATGGTAAAAAATAGTTCTCAAACCTACACAATAATGTACTTTTGCATGAAGGCTTTGGAGTTTTGATTGTTTCTTGTTATTGTATGCCAACAATTATCATAATACCCTTACATTTGTATTTTGGAAATTTTTTTATATGAGATCATTTTTGTCATTTAAAATGAATATATAAGTTGTTTGGGTCTCCTAGTTTTTTCATCACTGACCCTAGCCCAATCCTGGCCTGCTCTATTCATAGATTTTTTTAACCGTAGTCCTGCTCAGGTCATAAATATTTTGTCCCTAATCCCTATCCTTGTGGGTCATTAGGGGCAGGTGCCCCTGATTGACTCGACCCATAGCCATCCCTACTCTAGCTTATTAATGATCTACAAACACTTCTAAGTGCCACCTGAGCGGAATGGTAAGGATCATTCTTCCTCCTCACTTTCCTTCAAAACTGTTGGTTTTTTACTCTTTTTAGTTACTAACAAGAAGTTCCTGTTAGCATTCTCAAGTCCTCAATCTCTTTGATAGGATTTGCTGTTTTTAGGAAAGAACTTTTAGTGCATTTTCAAGTAAAAATTAGTATTTTTTGTTGGAAAGTGATTGTTGTTGTACTCTGGTACTTATCATCTACACTTTCATACCACATGATTTGTTATATTTGTTTCTCAAGATATTTTATTGATGACTGAGGCTTGCTCATTTATTGATTTCTTTTCTCTCAAAACAGGTAAAAGGGGAACATATGCTCTGATATCTGTGAATCTTAGCACTCTCTCTAGTTGATTCTTAGAGTAGCTGATATTTTTTTCATTTCTTTTCAGATAATGAGAGATCCTGAGACTGGTAATTCCCGAGGATTTGGTTTCATTAGCTACGATTCATTTGAGACATCTGATGCAGCAATTGAGGTATTTTATCATTTAATTGTTCTGTGTTGGTATTCAAGTTTTGCCAAGTATGACAAGGTTTATATACTCTCGCCTAACTAGGTTCACGAGTCTGATGATTCCTCAGAACCAAGAGCTTTGCCTAAAAATCCTTACTTTATAGTTCTACATCTTGGTGATTAGTTGACATTCCCTGGCACTTGGTTCAAGTTTTTGAATTACCCTCTGATTCCTCTCCTGCTAGTACTACTCATCTGTGTTTATGAAGAGAGGCGATTACATAGTATTTGCTTTCTAAGAGAACTGAGTCTTCTCTTGACTTGACTCAACTTTTAATTGACATGACCTAACACTGTGAGGCTGTTTGCCAGGGGATTAAAATCCATGGACAGTGAGTTTTCCACTGCTATTTGCAGCTGTAAAACATGGATAAACCAACAGCCAAGGTTTTAGGGATTTTTTATCTGTTTTTTAATAATTGTATTAGTAAGGCTGCAAATAGCTGGGGAGAAAATCACAGTAAACATATAACTAACTGCATGGTCTGTTATCCATGTCTGCTGTTATGCAATCTGGAGATTTCTGTGGCTTAGGAGAAACTGTTCGAAATTGAATGTTCTTGTAAGCTATCTTATATAATACCTGGCTGTCTAGTTTCCTTATGTTAAAATTCACAGAGATAACGAATGGGACATGGTTGCCCGTCAGAAATACTCCTTGTCCTGAGCAGCTGCCTGCATTAATCTGTTTTCTTGTTTCCTTAACAGGCCATGAATGGACAATATCTTTGTAATCGTCAAATAACAGTGTCTTATGCATACAAGAAAGATACCAAAGGGGAGCGTCATGGCACCCCTGCAGGTAAATTTCCTTTCACTTCTGGTTGTTTCATTAGGATCAACATATTCTTTTTGGAGTAGAGTGGGCTGGTATATTTTCTGTTTCATACAAATTGTGAAATGTGGATGGTGGCTTGTTGCGCCTAGGGGTAAGGCTATAGCTGCCTGCCTGACTTACAATTTTAGTGGCCTGGCTTACAAATTGTCAACGAATCATTGTATATACTAATTACTGCTTACTAATCAAATGCAGAAAGAGTCCTGGCTGCAAGCAATCCGGGCACGCAGAAAAACAGGCCGCACACCATGTTTGCAAGTGGACCGCCTACTCTCCCCAATGGTCCTCAGGCCAATGGCACCATGGGTGCACCCATGCCACCTCGACCATTTGCCACTGGACCGCTTCCACCTGGGCAGATGGCACCACCTCTTCATGCTCCTCCTCCACAAGGCGGAGCTTTCCCACCTCCTATGCAACTAGCAGGCATGCCATCATGGCCTGGTCAGCCACAGCAACAGCGTCAACCAGGGGCACCACAGGTCATGCCATCGCCTCCAATGCAGCAGTTCAGGCCTCCAGTGAGACCACCACCGCCCAACATGCCACCACCTCCGCAGGGGATGGTCTCGAGGCCACCACCTCCTCCCATGGGAGTGGGTGCACCGCCGCCTGTTTGGCGTCCACCCCCTCCACCGCAGCAACTAGCTGGGAGGCCCCTCCCTCCACCTCAGATGTCCATGCCACCACCACCACCACTCCCAACAAATGCTCCACCACCACCACCACCTTCTGCTCCATCTGCTGCTGCATAAAATTTGAACGCCTTTTTGGATGTGCAATTTCGGGGAAGGGGGGAGACCTTCATTTTTCTTTTTCTTTGCAAAATGTAGGATTTGTCCACAAATTTATGGTGCACTTGTAATGATGTATTCTTTCGCAATGCTTCATATTGAATATAGGATGAGAGGGACAGCCTGATCGAGGGAGGTTTTATTTATCTCTGGTGTTTTTAAGTTGATAGGTAATGGACTAAAATATACGTATGCATTATTGTTGCAACTAGTGATTAGTTAGCAGAATGAGCAGACTACTGTCCTGTTGAGCGCCTTCTGATATCATGTACGCGTGTAGTTCTTTGTTTTTTTTTTCTCAAAATTTTCTGGTGAATTTTGCTGAATTGAAGATAGACAGTTTCGTTACTTTGATATGCTGAATTATTTACACTACTTATTTGTGCTTGCTTTGGCTGAATCCCAGCTAGAGTAATGCTTCACCATGCTTTTCTCTAGCAGTTGAACTCTCTCACAGTTCATTTTGAAAATCCATACTGCAATCGGTGTCTTTTTAAATGTTTCACGTTTAACGTGATGACCTCTGTAAGAACCTCAAAATTCATCCCATATTTACTTTTACAACAGCATCCTGATTCCTGCACATGATAATGCTGCAACAACTGCATTTCTGCATGACACTTACAGTTCGAGATTGACTGGCTAAAATGGGTTGGTGACATCGGCTGAACTGGGCAGGATCAACCATAGGTGGGGGGCTCGTTAAGTTAGCATGGTCAAAGTATCTAAACGCAGATAAGGTAGTCCTTGCCTTGTTCTTCATAAATAATTTTATTTGGGAAATAATATATACTTCCTCTGTTCTTTATCATTCCCCACTAACTTAAACTAAAGGGCAGGGATGGCTATAAGTAAAATATCAAGTGGGGTCAAATTATGACATCCAATGGTGCACATTGTCTTCTTTTTTATTTAATTTAATTTAATTTAATTTTTTTAAAATGGACTCCTGCACTCACTGGTACACCGAAAACTCGGAGCTCACTCTTATGCCCCTGCATTACACACTCTAAATTTTATTGACTTAGATGGGTTCTATGGGCCTAGCAGAAGTAATAATCTAAGGGATTATGAATTAATCAAAGCTGATCTTAAAAAAGAAATGAACAAATCAAAATTAGGAGGTTAATATATCACGTCCCTTTCATTTACTGGGGATGCATGAGTCTTGCCTGCAGCACAGGAGAAGAAGTGCTGCAATCCTATTTTAACATGATGGCCCTACCTCATACTGATCAGAGCCATTCATCTTATTTCTATTATTGTCAATGAATGACTATTGATCTTAAATCACGCTAATTGGATGAGGCCGAAACTGAAAAATGTACTTCCAATTACACAGGTGGACAAGTAGATGTGAGAGTTAGAAAAATCAGATGAATGGGTTTGATCAACCATAATGTGAGGGTACTGAGGTAAAAGTAGGGGCACGTTCAGAACTCAAGCAGACAAACATTTTTCTTTCTTTCTTTATTATGTTTTCTGAGAACAAATATCAGCAAAAAATGAGAAATAATACATACAGGGGTGTTAGCGAGTTATGGCTTAAGCCATGGGGGTGTTCTCTTGTAAGCCATTTATCATCTAAGCTTAAGAAGTTGGTTAACAGAGTTTGAAGGCCACATGTCTTCTCAAAAAAGCTCCTTAGCACTCCAACATATATCATTTTTCAAGAAAAACCATTCACTATTCTTCAATAATTTAATCAATGGATTATTATGTCCCTAAATTTCTCAGAGCTAGTTAAGTAGGGTGCCAATATCAAATTGCCCCTCTTTCGGTCCAGCCTCCCCGCATATTTTCCATCCTGACGTGGTTCGCCCCTTGCCCAGGCGAGAGCTTCGTGCACCGAGGCTGACCCTTTTTACGCTAAGAAACCCGTTTACCGCTGTTCCCATTAGCTCCTAATTCGACAGACAGTTCCTCCTGCAACAATCGCCCCTGTTTCCAATTTCTCTCCCAGCATCTCTCCACCCGCAAAGATCCACGATTCCCACATCTGGTGAGCGGTGAAGAGATTGCCCCGCGGAAGAAACGGTGATTTAGCAGAAACCCATTTCCTTCACCCGATCTGATCTCAAATCCGTTCACAGTCCAGAGAAAACCAGGAATTTCATGTTCATCCAATCTCTCTTGATCCAGTTCTCGCCGGAAAACGACCGATCTAGTCGCAGGAAATCGCTTCTTCTGCAATTCTTTCTCTAGAAGAAGCCTAGATCAGGATGTCGGAGATGGCAGCGGCGGAAGTGGGGGAAGATGGAGTCCGGATGACGTGGAACGTGTGGCCACGATCGAAAGTGGAAGCCAGCAAATGCGTAGTTCCGATCGCCGCTTGCATCTCTCCGATCCGCCCCATTCTCGATCTCCCGGTACTACCTTACCTTCCTCTTCGCTGTAAGAGCTGCATGTCCATCTTGAATCCCTATTCCCTCGTCGATTTCGGGGCGAAAATCTGGATATGCCCCTTTTGCTTCCAACGGAACCATTTCCCCCCTCATTATTCCGGCATCAGCGAAACGAATGTTCCCGCGGAGCTTTTTCCGCAGTATTCGACGATCGAATACGCTCTTCCCGGCGATGCCGTGGCTTCAGTCCCACCGGTTTTTCTCTTTGTGTTAGATCTTTGTGTTATTGAGGAGGAGCTTGAATTCGTGAAGTCTGCGCTCCGGCGGGCAATCGGATTACTGCCGGATAATGCGCTTGTCGGGTTTGTTTCGTTTGGGACTCAGGTTCATGTTCATGAATTGGGGTTTTCGGAATTGACGAAAGTCTATGTGTTTAATGGAATTAAGGAGATATCGAAAGAGAAGATTTTGGATCAGTTAGGGCTTTCTCCTGGGCAGCGAAATCCTGCTGGAGGGTTCTCTAAGGGGGTTCAGAATGGGTTTAATCCGGGAAATGTGAATCGGTTTCTTCTTCCGGCATCGGATTGCGAGTATACGTTGAATTCGGTAAGAAAAAGTCATATTTTTTTTTAATTCTTATTTGCTATAGTGTGATTGAAAATTCTCGAAATGTTTAGCTAAAGTTTGGGGAAAACATTGGAAGAAAGTATGATTGGGATGTGAATTTTGATTTCCAACTTTTTCCACAGATATTGCTTTAGATTTGATGACGTGTTCATGAAATACATGTTTATTTCAGTAAATTGACTTTTAATTTGATAGTCTCACAGACATGCAAGGTCTTTTGAATTATTCGGGACTTTTTGAAGTTTAATCTGGTAAGGAAAAATTGCTCTTTTTTTTATGGTTAAAGTGTAGTTCAATTTGCCGTTACAAAGTTTGGATTCAGGAATAAATTGGCAATGCAATTCATTGGGACATTTAAAAAGTATGATTATGATGGGAATTCAAGTTTGATATGTAACTAAAGCTACAGGTGTTATGAGAAAATATGAAGAAATATTCATCAATTTTTTTTTTAAATAAATACATAAAATGCAAGAGTTTTCAAATTACTTGGTACTTTTAAGGTTTAACATGGAATACCAAAAATTTGGAATCATTTTGGCATTCTTTGTAATTATGAATTTGAATTGGGTGAGAAACTGTTGGACTTCTTGATAATTCTCTTTGTTTGTTTGCTTGATTGATAATTCTCTTTGTTTGCTTGATTTCAGTTGTTGGATGAACTACAAACAGATCAATGGCCTATGCAACATGGAAACCGGGCTCGGAGGTGCACGGGAGTGGCGCTGAGTGTTGCAGCTGGTCTACTAGGAGCTTGCTTGCCTGGTACTGGTGCTAGGATTATTTCTTTAGTGGGAGGACCATGTACTGAAGGGCCTGGCATGGTAAGAAACTAATTTATTTTAATGCACCTTGTTTTTGTTTTAATGTTTGTTTTATCTGGTCTGCACTGAACATTATTCTGGTTCTATTAGCATAAAAGAAGATGTTCTTTTGGGTTGAAAGTTTCTTGCTGGTGTTTATGGTTTTTCTTTGACTATCATATTCGATAGGGGTTTGGATTTTGGCTGCTATGGAGTTTTTCTACACAGGAATTATAAAAACTTTTTCTTCTAGATTGGCGTCATTGCTGACAATCTGAAATACTCCTTTGATATGGTTATGATTGTTGAGTTGATAGAATATGCTGCCTTTTATAGCTTTACCACTTCAATATTATTTAAAGTGGCAACCTAACAGGTCAATTTCTCCAAACATTGTAAGCTGCTATGGACATTGTTCCAGTTCTTGATAAAGGTCAAGTCACAGAATGAAACACATAATTTCCTATATATTGCTATCATTATATTACCTAAGTAGATTTGTCCTTAATGAAGAAGAGGCTGCAAGCCTCTCCAACAGTAATTAAGAAAAATGCATCTAGGAAATCACCACCCATATATGATGCGATGGACAATCTAAATGGAGTACTATTTGTAAGGTTAGAAAAGCAAATGGATGAGATGGATCCTCTTATCAGTTCTCCCCATAAATCATGAATCCCATACTCCCAGTTACATAGTCTAAGTAACTCCAGCAGTCATGGTCATGCATTTTCTATAATCTAATTTTGAATCGTTTTCCTTCTCTACAGCCTGGGAATAACAAAGCGATGAGCATGTGATTGGTCGTCGGTAAATACTACCTCCAGAATTTGCCTACTCCAGATGGAGGTGCCTTGAGATGAAGATATTATAAACTGAATGGTTAGTGCATATCTGCATCATATAGGGAAGGGATAGGAGACTCTACCTCCCTGCACATTACTTGAATGGACTGAGTCATAAGGTTAAGACGGTGATACTGGGTGCAAAGTAGTGCTTATTCTGAGCTAGGCATGCAATGAATTCAAAATAGAAATCATAGCTAGCGGTCCTCGGTGATATGTAACATGACAACTGAGGAAAGATCCAAGGCTAAATAGATGCAGTTCAACATCTGGAGCTCGTTGGCTGAGTAGGTGGCAAGGCAGTTGGTATAATTCAACTGTCGAAGGCCTGAAGGCAGCCCAGACTCAGATCTACCTACCGCCAAAGCCTAACTATCAAAATGTATACTAATTAAGAGAGACCATTCATTCTAGGTGTGGCTTTGACCTTGTTTGCTACTGTGCTAAAAATTATGTGGGACTTGTTTCACCTTTTCTTGTTCTGAGTGTATGTTTTGCTTGGTCATGGAGTTGGTCATGGATTGTGTAAACACTATGGGATTATTTGATTCTTGTTTCTGGTTATGTAACCTTTGCACTTGTTTTGTAATCGTTGCCACATTTTTCATTTTAGTTGCAAAATTATGTTCTCAAATTATATCCTTTGTTTCAGTCCATGATGATCGGAATTAGCACCAATATGTTGTTCTTGCTTTAGAATAGATAGGATCACTTTACTTATAATACTCTCCCATGCTGCATCCATGATGTGTGGATGATATGGCATTGTAAGGGAAGTGATGCAGCTATCTCTCTGTTTCTTTATGACCAGTTTAGATTTGACAGTTTCATTCTAGATGGGTAAAGGTTTTTGAGACAATTTTTTGATGCTTAATCCATCTATTTTCCTCAGATCGTATCAAAAGATCTGTCTGAGCCAGTGCGCTCACACAAAGATCTTGATAAGGATGCAGCACCATACTTCCACAAAGCTGTCAAGTTCTACGAAAATCTTGCCAAGCAGCTAACTAGCCAGGGTCATGTGTTGGATCTTTTTGCTTCTGCACTTGATCAGGTTTGAGTCGATCTCCATTATGTTTCATCGACATTGTTATGCTGTTTATTATGAGAAACATCATTATGTTATTTTATGCCTTAGATTTGACTTGTGCACAGGTATATCTTTTATGGAATGTCGAAGTTAAATGAACACCTTCAATAGCTTTGAGTCAAAGAGATGAACCTATTATCCTTTTTTGTTCCTTTCGCAGAAGGTGTTATATTTTCTGTGCATGTGCATTGCAAATCTTGGTATAAATTTCAATTAATATGGCAGTTCTTAGAATCAATTATTGGCCCCACTTCTTGTTAGAATTGCCTCCAGAATTTGCTCCTTTGCCTCTGCAGAAAAGATTATCTGAACTGCACCTCCCCTTTAACATCTGCTAAGTCACCAAGGAGTGTCAGCTTGTGACTTCAATCACCTGACATGTTTTAGGATACCCTTTTATAGATTGATTTAGAACAACAATGCCAATAGTTATGGACTGTGTCTTGAAGTCATTGCTTCATTCTCCCTTCTTGTCCAGAGAAGACAGTTCCCTCTGTGTCCCCCCATGGTTTTTGACAATAATCCCTAACAAAACCTTCTAAAGTTAGCTGTCTGATTCCTGATGAAGAGAGGGATATCATTCATGGATACCTTATTTTTCTAAAATAAAAAAGGGCAGCCCCGCTGCACGAAGCTCCAGTGTATGCGGGCTCCGCTTATTCTTCTAAAATCAACTTTATATAATTTGACTTTCTTATCCTTAATGACAGTTCTGGTGACACGTGCTTCTTGAAACCACGGGTGCTGCTTCTGTTCTTATTCTCATGCTCACAGCTGTTTTTTATGCTAGTGCAACTTAAATTAATTTTTGTATTCCTTGGAATAATCTGGAGTTTCATTTGCATTTTCTCTATGTCACTTCACAACTCTTGCATCCCAAATTGATGATGTTTCCAGGCAAAACTCAGATTACGCTTGCACTACCATTTGATAATCTTCTAAGAATTAGATTAGCTCGAACATACTTATTAGCCCCAAGAAATTGATGTTGCAGACTTGTAGAGACTTTTGCAGGAGTAAAATTCAGTTTCTTTCTTGAAATGGTAGCAGTCTTTTCATGATGCTGATTTCTACTGTCCTGCACTTGGTGGAGTCAGCCTTGGAATTTGTTCAGATTTTCCAAAAGAGGTTCCTATTTTGTCAAAGTTAATTGGTTAAGTAGTATAAATTTAATAAATAAATAATAAAAAGATTTCTCTTTGTCTTCATCTACTAGTATCTGCTCCTTCTCCAAATAATGAAATGAAGAGTAACAGAACCAGTAATGACCGTATTATCTACTATATGTGATTAAACAAGCACTGCCTCCACTGCTTCCACTGCTACAAATGCTTGTTAGTAACTTGTGATTGTTTCTGTGATAACATCACACTCAATGGTGGTGTTTCTTCAATTTCGTTTTAGATCTTAGATGGAGTCTTAAGGGTTTTTAATTAGTTGCACCTCCTTATGCTGGTGTTTGTGTGTTCAAGCTGAAATTACCCTTAGGATGTTCGGTCATTAAGAATGCCAAATCCACTGTTCTTCCCCTAGGCTATGTCGTTCTTGGTGGCTGGTTTCCTTTTCTAGTTGTTTGATAGAAATATCAATGCCAATTACATTGAGCCTAGCTGTTTCTAACTTTATATCATACCTAATCTAAAATCATTCTTACCATCTATCTTGCAACAATTTTCAGGTTGGGGTTGCAGAGATGAAAGTTGCTGTTGAAAGGACAGGTGGACTTGTTGTCCTGGCTGAAAGCTTTGGTCATTCAGTGTTTAAAGATTCTTTCAAGCGCATATTCGAGGATGGGGAGCAGTCTCTTGGCCTTTCCTTCAAGTTAGTTGATCTAAGCTAATCGTTCTCTGGGAGCTTGGATAAGACCTTATCCTGCTCTGTCTGATTTTGAATTATTATTCCTACATCAGTGATATATCTCTTTTTTAAGTTGTCTGTTTTCTTTTAAAATTGTTCAACATAATAGCTTTTCACCACTAAGATGAGATCTAAGATATTCTTATTTGATTACTTTATTTGCAGTCTTACAAAAAGTGATGTCAAATGACAGAGAATCACACTGAAACTGATGCAGGACGGAAAGGACCTGATTTCAGTTAACAGAAGGACTCTGAACTGCTTTAAGAAACAAAAAAGGTTATTTAAGGCAGTTTTCTAAATAAGTTGGACTTGAACAACAACAACAACAAAGGAAACTCCAGAAGTTTCTGACCTAAGAGAACCCATGACAGTCTCAGATTTTGTTAAAATTATCATAAAGTTGACTGAACAGCCCAAAACTCTGAAAGTTAATATATTCTGGGTTTAGAATTCAGCAACTTTTAGTTTAAAGTGAATGTTTTGAAGAACTGAAACACAAACAAAACTTTCAGTCCTAAAATCATGGAAGACATGAGCTGGGAATTTGGAAGAAGAGTTAGTAATAGTGGACTTCAGTTAACGATAATTCCAGGATGAGAACTGCAACTGAGAAGTTTCCCAATTGAGGACAAAAAACAAATTCCAGGGAAGAAACTGCATCTACTGAAATAGGACTAGGAAAAACAATTGAGTTCTTAAGAACCGTTTGTTGACTGTAACTTGCAGGTTATTGGGATCCCAAGCCTGTCACTAGAAGGTCAGTGCAGGAGCTATAAATGAGATATGCACGATTGGAACTCTTGGATTGACAAAGACATGTGAAAAAGAAAAAACTAAATACAAATTAGCTGAAGGGTTGGTAGCTCTTAGAACGGAAAAATACTGGGAATGTAGAAAAATGTACTACAAATGCAGAAAGTATATATCTTTAGCATTTCTTCTTCTATTTGTTCATGTAAGCATCTTAATGATATAATTTATGTCTCAGTTTGATACATTTGGACTGGCAAAAGTATGATAGAGGTTAAAATACAAAGAAGCATTAACTTAGATGCATATCCTGTTAGCAACAAAACCTTACATGTCTTTACTATTTACTGGATCTGGCTTCTCCAAGCTGCCTGTTATGGACGGCTATTCTTAGGTCCAATGTCTTTGATCAAACATGCCAACTTATGCATGACATTTACGATTTACTTCTTTATTTCAGTGGCAATATTGAGGTCATCCCTTCAAAGGATATCAAAATTCAGGGAATCATTGGACCATGCACGTCACTTGAGAAGGTTGTAATGGTTGTCAAACTGATCTTCTCTCAAGGAATCATATTTATGCTGGGTTTTAAGAATTAGATTGCATTTGTACTTGACATTTTACTTCACGGGGCAGCTGTGACACTGATTATCGGAAGATTTGCAGAAAGGAGCTTCTTGCGCCGATGTGGTCATTGGACAGGGAAATACAACAGCTTGGAAGATGTGTGGCCTTGATAAGAGCACTTGTTTAACAGTCTTCTTTGATATTTCTCCCAGTGATCGGTCAAACCAACAGGGAATTGCTAATCAACAGTTGTATTTGCAGTTCATTACAAAGTAAAAATTGTTATTACTATCAGCCGTAAACTCTTTTTTTTTTTTTCCTCCTTTCTCTGCTATCATTTACAAGACATTGTTTTCAGCGTAGTAATTTCTAGTGAATTTCTGCAGCTATCAGAATCCCGAAGGACAAATGAGGCTCCGTGTGACAACAATTACAAGAAGATGGGCGGATACTTCTGCCAACTCTGAGGTTTGATACAAGAGTTTCAATATTATATTTTCGCCCAACGCAGCTGTGTACAAATGGTTTGTGTATGCATATCACACCGAGTTTGCTTACATTAGAAACTCAAAATGGAGAAAATACTGTTTGGAGTAATTGTAGAATGTTGTTTAGGGACTTAGATTTGGTAACCGTGATCATCTTTTTCAGAGTGTGCAAAGGTGGTATGGATAACTGGGCTGGAACATAAGTATTTTAGGCTATTATTTTTGCTATGTTTGCCCAAATAGACTTCTTCTCCATATCCACAATTTTCTCTGTTATGGTGTTTCCTTTTAACCAGTTATTACTGGGGCCACAATATTCATTGTTATGGTGTTTCCTTTCAACCAGTTATTATGATGGCAATTTGTAGGCGGAAAATAAATTGCAAATGGGTTAAAAGGCAAAGCTTTTTTGGAATTCAAGTAGGGTGCAAACCAACAGCTCGGCATTCAACTCCATGTATCTAATTCCAACGAGGTTATCTTGGCTTGATGTCGATTGTGTCAAATAGGTGAACTAGGAGTTGTAGTTCCTTTGTAATTGTAATTTTGAATTTATCATTCTTAATTCCTTGGTGAACTAGAAATGAGAAAGAATATTTTGTTTCTCATACTCTGTGATTGTTCATTTCTTCAGATGTGCATGCATTATTGTTTAATCTCTGTAACTTCTATATTTCGATCACAATTTCAGAAGAATGATGTGATGAAGAGTTATTATATCTACAGGAACTAGTGGAAGGATTTGACCAAGAGACTGCTGCTGTTGTAATGGCAAGATTAACATCACTGAAAATGGAGATGGAGGTAATTTCCAAATATTGTATTGTTATTGGAATTCAATCTTGTATGCTGCTACAACACCAGTAGCTTGCTATGATCATCTGGTACTTTATTTTGTTCTACTTGTGTAGACTTTTAACTTTAACCGAATAAAGATTACCCATTATTGTAATAGTATCCCATGCTCCTCAAGACCATCCAAAAGTCCCCAGGGGTTAGATATCGAGATTTGTTACCATGTGCTGTGAATCTTAGCTTGTCTTCTTTGTTTTGGATCCTGAATACAATATTTTCTTCATGTAGGTCTAGTGTTTATGTGCATGTCATATTGCTGATGTTGTTTTACCACTAACTAAACTAGGTGCAAGATGGAAATGATCCATCCTGTTTTCTTGGTGGAAGCTAATTTACTGAGTTGCCTTCTCTGTCTTGTTTCTTTAATAATGAAAGATCTATTTTTGCTTATATAGCTTTTGCCAGCTTACTAGTTTCTTCTCCTTTCATTTGTCAGGAAGAGTTTGATGCTACAAGATGGTTGGATAGATCATTGATTCGTCTCTGTTCAAGATTTGGTGATTTTCGGAAAGATGATCCTTCTTCATTTACCCTAAATCCTAGTTTTTCAATATTCCCACAGTTTATGTTCAATTTGCGGCGTTCACAGTTTGTCCAGGTGATCTGCGGATCTTATGCAAAATTTTTGTGAATGATGCCTTGGTGTTTTGTCTATTCTAACTTAATATTTTCACCGTAGGTTTTCAACAACAGTCCGGATGAGACTGCTTATTTCCGCATGCTACTAAATCGGGAGAATGTCACTAACTCTGTGGTTATGATCCAGCCTTCATTAATTGCATATTCTTTTAGTTCACCTCCTTCACCAGCATTGTTGGATGTAGCATCCATTTCAGCTGACCGTATACTCTTGCTGGATGCCTACTTTAGTGTTGTTATTTTTCATGGGATGACAATTGCTCAATGGCGCAACATGGGTTACCAGAATCAGCCTGAGCATCAGGTCAGTTCCTGCATTGTTTGGACATGTTTTCACCATCAGAAATGTACTCATTTTGGTATTTGATTCTGTGGTATGCATGCTATTTCTTATGAACTAGGGTCATGTATTTACTGTTAGCCTCTGCTCTTGCTGAAATCTTTTACATTTTTTATAATCCCATACTAGATGTCCGGTATCTTTACTGGGCTTATATGTGTGTAATGTGCTACTAGCTAACCTGCTGGACTTTGCCTCTGTTCTTATTGTGTATTGTATCCTTGTAGTAATCTTATGCTACTGAATACCTTTTATTGTTACGTATGTTTTTGGTGGCTTGTCATGTAGGTGGCTTGCTAACATGTACTGTAGATACATCTATAACTAAAATGGAACGGGGTTCGGGGTAGGGGCTGACCACAAGGGTCTATAGTACTCGGCCTTGCCTTGCATTTTGCAAGAGGCTGTTTCTACGCCTTGAACCTGTGACCTCAAGATCACACAATAATAACTCTACCGTTGCACCAAAGTTCCCTTCGGATACATCTATAACTGTTGTTGCTAAATCTTGAAGACCATTGTTGCCCACATTTTCATGTTCTACATTGCTGGTTGAGATATAAACTCAAGATTGGGAGTCTGTTTCATTCCTTAATGTTTATTTTTCTTGCATTTTATTTTTATTATGCAGGCATTTGCTCAGCTGTTGCAAGGCCCTCATGATGATGCTCAAATGATAATCAGGGATCGGTTCCCTGTTCCCAGATTGGTTGTTTGTGATCAGCATGGTTCCCAGGTAACTTTAACCCTGATGAATACATGTTTGCAGGGTTAGTCATTATACAAATTTCTACTTTCAAAGTCTTTGTAGAGATATCTAATTGACATTTTTACTAATCCTAGTCATATTGGCTCTAAAATAAGGTTTTTTCAATCTTCTAATATGTCTAAAAGCTATTGTTGAGGATAAACCATGTTTGTCTAAAAGCTACTTTAGCTTTGCTCTTATTACCTTTTACCTTGTACTCGTATATGAAACTAAGATTTCCCAAATTTTGAAATTTGAGTTGGCTATATAAGCTACTGGTTTCATCATCATCGTCAAGGCCTTGTCACTGTTAGGGATCGGTTACATGAATCTTGTTTCTCAATTCCCATATATCAAGTGTCACGGCTTCATTTAGTTTAAAAGTTTTAAAATCCTTTCTCACCACTTATACCATGTGCTTTTGGGCCTTCCCCTTGCCTTTTTATAGCCACTTCAACTTAGATTGGCTCACTCCTAACTGGTGCCATTTTTGGTCTCCGTTAGACATGTCCAAACCATGTAAGTCTATCCTTCCTCATCTTGTTACGTATTGGTGATACTCTTAAGTTTTCACTAATGTTTTCATTTTTAATTCTATCCTTTTTTGCCTTGCCTCTCATCCATCTCAACATCATCATATCAGCTACGCTCATCTTATGTACATGTTGTTCCTCAACTACCCAACACTCTAATCTATAGATCATGGCTGGCCTTACAACCATCTTATAAAATTTTCCTTTCAATTTGAGTGGCACACGCCGATCACATAAGACTCTAGAGGCACATCTCCAATTTTTTTCAACACACTTGGATTCTTTGAGTAACATCTCTCTCAATCTCTCTGCTCTCACGAAATATTGATCTAAAGTATTTAAAGTGGTCTTTTTGAAGGACTTGGGTTATCAATCTTTGCAGTTACTTCACTCCCCCTCCTGTCCTTGCTAAAATTGATTTCATATACTCTGTCTAAGTTCGGCTAATTTTAAATCCTTTAGACTTTATAACATTTTTTCACAACTCTAGCTTACACACTCTTGTCTTATCAATTAAAATTATGTCTTCTGCAAATAACATGCATCATGGAATCTCCTCATGCGGATGTTTTGTTAGCTCATCCATAATTAACATGAAAATGTACGGGCTCAATGCCTATCCTTGGTGCAAATCCTATAGTGCTAGGGAAAAGGCCTATCTCTTTGCTAGTGGTCCTAGCATTTTTTATTGCTCCCTCATACTCTACCATTGTGCCAAGGCTCCCGTTCTTATTGCTCCCTCATACATATCTTTTATTATGCCTATATACCTCTGTAAAACCCTATTCTTGCCTAACACCTAATACATTAACTCTCTAGGGTCCAGTCCCTGTCATAAGCTTTTTCTAAGTCAATAAAGATCAAGTTGAGGTCCTTCTTACTCTCCCTACATTTCTCTATTAATTGTCTAAGTAGGAAAGTAACTTCCATGTTAGACCTCCCAGGCATGAAACCAAACTGGTTTTTTGATACACTCGTTTTGTGTTGTAACCTCTTTTTAATCACTATTTCCTAAAGTTTCACAATACAGCTTATAAGTTTGATCCCACGATAATTAGTGCAACTCTATATGTCTCATTTATTCTTATAAATTGGTACTATAGAGCTTTTTCTCCATTTAGCTGGCATTTTCTTCGCAACTTTGTCACCTAAACTACTCAAGTATCTCCTATATATTTTCAAATCTCTATTGATATACTATCGCCTGTAGGGTCTTTTTTTATTTCATCTTTTTTAAGTATTCTTTCACTTTAGATATCCTGATCCTAGAGTCGTATTTATATAGTCCAATGTTATTTGGGTTTATGGTTCTTTTAATCTCTATATTATCAGGACATCTGTCATTTAGCAATTTTTGAAAGTAACTTTTTTACCTTTGATTAATTTTGTCATTATTGAAGGGAAGCCTTGGCACAACGGTAAAACTTGCCGTCATGTAACCTTGAGGTCACGAGTTTAAGGCGTGGAAACAGCCTCTTGCAAAATTGCAAGGTAAGGCTGCATACTATAGACCCTTGTGGTCTGCCCCTTCCTCGAACCCCACATACGCGGGACTGGGGCTGCCCTTTATTGACTAGTACCATTTAGTCAGCACTTTTAATGCATTTAACATTGTTTAAGTCCTTGCTTTTCTATTATCTTATTTAGCAATTTTTGAAAGTAACTTTCTCACCTTTTAGAAATTTCGTTGTCTTTGACCAGTAGCATTTGGTCATCGCTTTTAAGACGTTTAACATTGTCTAAGTCCTTACTCTTCTAATTCTTATTTTTTTGCAAGTTTGAACACATCTTTCTCACTCAATCTTGACCCTAATCTATTATAGAGATCATCATATGCCTTGACTTTAGCCTCGCTTATTACTATCCTAGCAATTCTTTTAGCATTCTTATATTGCTCAAAATTTTTGTTATTTCTAGTGTCTGCCATTCTGTAAAAGCTACTGGTTTAATCTTCATAATATGACCATTATAAGAGAAATGATATTCTTAAAAAGTGACTCCATCTAAGACCCCCATCTTGGATGTTTTTCTTCTAGATCTAAGTCATTCATCATGTTCCCACCTTGTTTGGACTACCTGTGCAAAGTCTTGTCTATCAGATGGTTGCAAGCACTATTTTTTTTTCAGTTTTAAGGATCATTGGTCGTAAATATCAACCAATGGGATCATAGTCTAAGATCATCCAATCGGTGTGATTTCTAGTACGCAGACAATCTGAGGGATGATGAACGAGATGTCATGGAGAGTCCTGAGCATCACTGAATATCATATCTCCCATTATAATGTGCAGACTGCTGAATTACATTGTTCACCTTGTAATACCATCCTTGCTTGTATTCTCAATAAATTTCCATGTAATTGTGATGAGCAGGCTAGATTTTTATTGGCAAAATTGAACCCATCAGCTACCTACAACTCAAGTGATATAGCTGCTGGCTCGGATGTGATCTTCACAGATGATGTGAGTCTGCAAGTGTTCTTTGAGCATCTTCAGAGGTTAGCTGTGCAGTCCTGAAGATGTTCAGTTGGGTTCTCTTAGTTTTTTGATTCGGTGTGGTGGATACTTCTAGGTTTCAGTTCTCTCTCCTTCCATTCCTTTGTCCTCTTTCTTGTTGTTTTTCAATCAGGCCATAAAGGAGATCGGTTGTAAGTTACAGGGCCCTGCGAAGGTCAGGGCCAATCGGGTGAAACTAGTTAGGCATCACTTTTCCTTCATCATGTAAGTCAACCAGCAAAAGTTATAGTGAGATATGTATTTGATTTTGACCTTGCATGGGCTCAGGCAACTCTTAGAACGGCTCTATTTATTTGCATTTGTTTCCGGCTATCGGAGTGTGTGCTGTCACAGCTGATTATGTTGACTCATGCGCTGCGAATTGATGACACTCATTTGATCTGTAAGATCTTCTTTGTTGTCTACATGCAAGCTAATCATTACAAGCAGACGTTGATTCTGTATGGCTGTCTGTCTCTATGTTTCTTGATGAACGGTTCTAATTGCCTCCTGGGCCCGTGACAAAGTAAATGTGTTCTCGCAAGGTGTAACTGTTGGCACCGTCCTTGCTAGCTCTTTTGACATACTGGACGTAATAGTAAGAAGTCGATGCTGGAAGAAGTTATGAGATAGCTTTATGGGATCTACTTAAATTTCTATCTTCTTCACGTGTGGGGGTTGGAAAAAAATTATAGACAATGAAAAATGGAAAGCACAAGAGGAAAGAAGAATTGATTGAATTTTTTTTATTTAATTGGTAAAATGCCTGCATGCTTTTAATTTAATGGGATATTTTGATAAAATATGATCCTCACAAGCCCATATTCTATAAGCCCAAATTAAATGATTAAGTCCTCTCTGTTTCGGGCCATGACTTTTATTTTTTTTACAATGTGACCTCGTGGTTTTGTTAATAATTGTTAACCATACACAAAATTAAAAATTCGTTTCTGCAAAAATGGAAAAAAATTCTTTCTACCATGGTTCCTAGAGAGAGAGAGAGAGAGAGGTGCATTACTTTGACGGGAATTCCTAAATGTATTGCTAATGTAGAAGTGCATTACTTTGACAGGATTTCCTATTGGCTCCTTGTAGTCTTATAAGAGAAACTTCATGGTGGAGTGCCTCATTATAGTGCAACTTCATGCCTTACAAAGGAATTCCTTTCTACATCCTTACTATGTACTAGCGGGAATGCCTCATTGAACTGCAACTTATTGCCTTAGCAATGAGTTCCTTTATGTTTTAGAGTTCACTATGCAGTACAGGAGTGCCTAGTTATTCTCTAACTTCATGTCTTAGCAAGGAATTCCTTTCCTCTCTCTCTCTCTCTCTCACAAACACCTTTATCACACTCTCATTTATGCATCTAAAAGTTTGTGTTTCCAGTGCACCAATTTTCGAACTCTAAGAATATGGAGTTAGAATCATCAGCCCGGAGCAGAATATTTCATCTAAAGCAATAATTTATGACTACGAGATGCTTAGAATCATCAAGCCAGATCAGCAAAACTGTGACATTATGAATGATCGACAGATTTATGGAGGTGAATAACAAACGTGCCAAAAACTCTAGGCCTGATCTGATTATTCGCCAATAAAAATTACTCTGTGCTTAAATCAACCATAGACAATTTGTACACTAGGTCAAGCAGCATACCCAACTTCTCTGGAACGAAACAGCTTCAGAATATCATTAAAAGGGCAGCCTTAGTGCATGAAACTCCCACGTATGCAAGGTCTGGGGAAGGAGGGAATCACAAGAGTCTATAGTAAGTATAAACACTCAAAATACCTGGAGACCTTTACATAGGTGTTTATATCCATGTCATGCCCTTCACTCTCCTTGCTAAAATTGCATTCCATATATCTTTCTTAGTTCGGCTGATTTTAAATCCTTTAAATTCTTAAGCATATCTCCATAACTCTAGCTTTGTGTTTATATCCTTCATTGACTCATCAATCAAAACTATATTATTTGTAAATAACATGCACTATAGAATATCCTTGTGTAAATGTTTTGTTAATTAATTAATAATAAACATGAAAAGGTATGGGCTCAATGCTAATCTTGGTACAATCCTATAGTAATGAAAAAATTACTGAATTTTTTGTTAGTAGTTATAACATTTGCTACCGCTCCCTTATACATATTCTTAATTATATTTATATACTAACGTGAAACTCCTTTCTCACTCAACATCTATCATAGTATATCTTTGGGGACCTTATTATAAGCATTTTTTTTAAAGTCAATAAAGACCATATAGAGGTCCTTCCTCATCTTCCTTCATAAAGAACACAAGCTGACGGGGAGCCTTGGCACAACGGTAGAGTTATAAATTGTGTGATCTTGAGGTCACGGCTTTGAGGCGTGCAAGCAGTCTCTTGCAAAAAAAATGCAAGGTAAGGCTGTACACTATAGGTCCTTGTGGTCCGCCCCTTCCCTGGATCCTGCATTTGTGCACCGGCTTACCTTTTTATAAAGAACACAAGCTATAGAAGGGAAGCCTTTGTGCAAGGGTGAAGTATCACCATGACGGGGAGCCTTGGCACAACGGTAGAGTTATAAATTGTGTGATCTTGAGGTCACGGCTTTGAGGCGTGCAAGCAGTCTCTTGCAAAAAAAATGCAAGGTAAGGCTGTACACTATAGGTCCTTGTGGTCCGCCCCTTCCCTGGATCCTGCATTTGTGCACCGGCTTACCTTTTTATAAAGAACACAAGCTATAGAAGGGAAGCCTTTGTGCAAGGGTGAAGTATCACCATGTAACTTGGAGGTCACAAAATTATGAGATGTGGAAACAACCTCTTGCAAAATTTAAGGTAAAACTATGTACCATAGACTTTGTGGTCCGCACCTTCCCTGCACCCAAATATGCAAGAGCTTCATGCACTGTGATGCCTTTTTTTGAAAGAAAAAAAAAAACAAAAAACAAAAGAAAAAGAAAGTAGGCCATTTTTTATTTCTATCCTTTTCCTAGCCGATAATAAGCATTACCAGAAACTGTAAGCAGGTAGAAAACACTTTGGAGCAAGTAGAAATTATGGGACAAGGCACTTACATCTGCAGATAGACCCTGTGTGCCATATTTGTCGTCCCAGAACATTGTTCCAATGCGTTAAATTTGTGGAATGCTCAACACCTAGTCAATCATGGATGATAATCTTTAAGAAATTGTACGAATAGAGCAGTTGGTTCAAAAAAAACCAGGATGTTTTGCAGAGTGAACATTTCTTATTAGGACTTACAGGGCAAAGCTCATTTGTGATTTCATCCAGGGTCTTTTGACACTTCTGATGCAAAACCTGCATGAGAAGAAATGAAAGTCCTATTATGAATTCACTTTCAGAAGTACTTGGTAGTTTGGTGAATCAAGAACTAGCAAACATACCAGAAACCCAACAGCTTGTCTTATATATGACGTACCTGAGGACTGCGAATCCAGTAATAGCATTACAAAACTTGGTATCAGTACTCATTCAAATGGTTTGACGAGGAGTGCTTCCTAGGACTTGATCTGTTGCTCTGGGGCACCACTGTTCGAGCTCTTGTAAACCAGCTTTGACGTATTCTCCATTACTAAACGAGCAGCAGTCACGCCGAAGCAGTAAGCTGCAGACAAACTCCAAAATTGTGGCATTGAATCCTCTCTAATGGAGAATCGGCTCCTCTGGAAAATATATAAATAATTGCCAGAGCTCACAAATGCATACAAACTCTGACTTTGAGAGTCTGATTACCTGTTAAAGAGCTGCAAGTTGATAAATGAGAATACCTGACTGAAGGTTTTCCTTGGGATCGTTGAAGGTACCTGCAGATATCAGATCAAAACACTCTCATAACTAGTGGGCTTTTTCTATTTTCTGTCTTCTGATTACGCTTGCAGATGTTACCCGAACACTATTTCCTCTATCAAATCTTTGATATATAAAAGGTAGCCTGGAAGCTCCTGTGCATGCGGGGTCTAGGAAAGGGGTGGACCACAAAGGACCTATATTATGCAGTCATATCTTGCATTTTAGAAGAGACTGTTTCCACGCCTGAGGAAGGGGAGGCTTGGTGCAACGGCTGAGTTGTAGCGGTGTTACTTAGAAGTCATGGGAGCTTTGTGGTCCCAGGCATGGAAACAGTCTCTAGCAAAATGCAAGATAAGACTGCATCCTATAAGCCCTTTGTAGTCCGCCCCTACTCCAGACCCCGCATGCACAGGAGCTTCCTGCACCAGGCTGTTAGAGTGACTTGAGGTAAGGTGGAGTTTGGATTTCAAAATATCCATAATATCTCCCCCCTTCAAATAAAAAAGCAGCCCATATGCACAAAGCTCCTGCATATGCCAGGTCCGAGGAAGGGGCAAACCACAAGGGTCTATAATACAGAGCCTTACCTTGCATTTTTGGAAGAGGCTATTCCTATGCTTTAAACCCATTACCTCAACATGACAACAACTTTACCATTGCGCCAAGGCTCTCCTTCACTCTCCCCCTTCAAATAAGAGGAGAAAATGGCTTTACATGCGGTATACATGTATGCCGGTTGCACAGATGTATACATGCGTATATGCATGCGTGCCAATAAGAAAATGAACAGCACAAATACTTTTCTACATCGCTTCTAATAGCTTTATGAATTGTAAAACCTAATCTAATAACAAAAAAGGTTTAAGTAAAGACAGGAGAGCCATGAACATCCTTAAAAATGATAAGTTTTTAGAGAGATCATGGAACAAAACTGGTGGACGGATGTTGAAAAGGTTGGAAGCATTAGGCCCCACATGTATCTGTGTGCGTGGGTAGATAAAAAAAGGGTAGCCCCAGTGCATGAAACTCTCGCCTATGCGGGGTTCGGGGAAGAGGCGGGCCACAAGGGCCTAGTACACAGCCTTACAACAACTTTTACCGTTGTGCCAAGGCTCCCCTTCTGTAGGTAGATATCTAGGCAAATGAAAATTAATGTACTTAAGTTGCAACTCAGTTGCACTGAAGAAGCTTTTCTATATTATTATGCTTAATTAAAGGCAAGAGTTTTACTCAAATAATTTTCACACAGCATAGCCAATGTCTTCTCCAGGCTCTGAACAATGCTCCACCAATGTGCACTTGATGCTTGTTTTGCCACTATACTTGAATGCATACTTTTTGATGACCCTCTTATAGATCTCGGTCTTGCAGATTTTGGTGCCTATAAATATGTTGTGGGAATCAGTCATGGCCATGAGCTCAACACTGAATCATGAACTTCATGCTTTTGTCTGCATAAATTTAAGAACAGACTGATCTCTTTCTTCAGACTATCTCTCATCATCCCATATATTTTCTCAACATAAGGAGTTAAATGCAACGGTAAAGTTGTCGTCTTGTGACCTTGAGGTCACGGGTTTAAGGTGTGAAAACAACTTCTTATAAATCATTAGACTATAATAATTTTATTAATCTATATTTAACATCAGACTAACAAGGATAATTTACTCCTTTAATTCAATTTCTATATAACAAATTATGCTCTTAATATAAAAATTCCTGTGCACATGAAAACAGTGTACACAAAGTGGAGGGTGGGCTCACTTTTTGCATTTCTTTCCATGATCATGTTCATCGAATTTGCCTTGTCTTAAATAGTATAGGTAGCAAATTTTTCTTTAGGTAATTCATTTCTTGATGTTTTGAAGCCAAAACAACAAGATGTCTACTTTGTTTTGTGGCATTTTTGTTTGTACCATCTGTTTTTTTTCTTTTTTTTTGGTGTTTTAAAAGTTCAAAATTGAAGACTTAGATATGTCCATTACATGCAATCTTTTGCAATCAAGACATTAGATGTAGGCATGGCAATTTGAGTTAGCAGGTCATATTCGTGTCGTGTCAAGACTAACCAATTATAATATATGGGTCCACACGAACATGACCCGCTTAGTAATTGTATCAAGAACCCATGACTTGAATACGACACGACTCATGTAACACGATTAAATAAATATAAAATAACTAATATATGACGGTTTCAGAAGAACTGTCCTATATTTTCAACCCGATTAGTTAATAGCTTACGGGTTAGATGGGTCAACATGACGAATTAATAAGTTGTTTGTCAAACAGGTCAACATGATAGGTCAACATTGATTGACCCAAACACAACACGATTTTTGACGTGTCACCCGAAAATGACACGAACACGATAAGACTTGATCATAACCCACTAAATTCGTGTCGAGTTCGAGTCATGTTATTTTGTCGTGTCATATTTTGCTACCCCTAATCAGACGCGAACTAAATCAAATAAACAATTTAAATATAAAATAAAAACAAAAGTGAAACCTCTAGCCACCTTTTAAGATGCCTACGATGCAACCGCAACGTGACCGCATGCATTGTATAATTCCTAGAGAGAGAAGGTAAATGGGAGAAAGTAGTAATCACGAGGATAGTACATTATATAGGAGGAGAGAGAAAATATATTTTAAAAAAAAGTTTCAGCTAATTCTAGTAGCTCACATATTCAACCAATCAAATATGACAAAATAAAAGTTCAACCAATGAAGCAAGATAAAAATAGAAGTAATATAAAAATTTATACCTATATAACATGAGAAAATAGGGTTAAAATAAAGCTACCTACGCAAGCAAGGAAAAGTATGGTTCATCATCATCATCAAGATCTTATCCCAATTAAGATTTGGATGGCCGAATCTTATTTCTCTATAAAAAACTATGGTTCAAAGGGTTAAAAAGTTACCTTTTTGTTTAATATATAAATAAATATCGTAAAAAATATCAGAGAGGTAGTCTAAGTTATTCAAAAGGGTGGGCCACTCATAGATGTGCATACTTTCATTAAAAAAATGTGACAGGGCTAAAGGAGAAGCTGGACTTACTTTCTTTGAGATTCAAACAACTAGTCCTTGGGCTGCTTGGAGGCCACAAATTAAAGGCACAACGTATTCAAATGGATGAATTTATTTTAAAAATTAGGATATGGTTATTAAATTGGAACTGATGGTACAATATTAGTTTTCATTTTGAAATCTTATTAGTACATTACTAGTTTCACACTCAGATATTGGATCAGAATCAAGAACAAATTTTTTATTATAAATTATTAGACTAAAATCCCTTGTGATATAATTTCAAAATTATCTTTTTATTAGGATAAATGATAATTTAAAGTTAATTAAAATTATTTGTAATTAATGTAGTTTATATTATTTCCTTAAAAAATTTACTTCATTCCCCTCTTAGAACCATTATAATTTATCTATAAATTAACACTTTTAATAGCAAAAAAATAGATAGAAATGGAGGAAATGAAATGTACACTCCCCCCTTCTAATCCATAATATTCCTTCATATTCCAGATCAACAAATTTCTAGTAAAATCCTCTGTTCTTCCCTCTTTCTAGTAAAATTCCTTAATTTATGCTCCTTTTTCCCTCTTTTCCTATTTTTCCAACTATAAAATCCCCTAATATTCCCTCTTCTCCTTTCATAATGTGTTATGCTTTTCTATTTCAGATGCATACTATGTATAAGAAGGGGAGACTTGGTGTAATGGTAAAAGTTGTTGTCATGCGACCTTGGGGTCACGAGTTCAAGGCGTAAAAATAGCTTTTTGCAAAAATACAAGAAAAGGCTGTGTACCCTTGTGATTTGCCCCTTCCTTGGGCCCTGCATAGGAGGGAGCTTCGTGCACCAGGGCCATTCTTTTTATGCTATATATATCGTTAACCTCTTTATGCTATAGTTGCCAACATGATATATATATTTTTAATTTATGTGTTGTTTCTTATGACAAACTGGCATATAAATTATTAAATAAATAAATATATGCATAACATATCTTTTTAGCCCCTTAACATACATCTCTTTTGCATTTTTTGTTGTGTATTAGAATTGATAAATAACCCAAAACCAAACCAAAATGGAAAATTGGTCTTTGGACAAGGAATTGAACTCTAAAATAGTACAATACTAAGAACGCTAAAATTTTAATGGTGTAGTTATGATTCTGCATAGAACCAAACTGGAATTGGACCGTTTACATGGTTAGACCCCTACTGCAAAATTAGTACATAAATACTCACACACGCTTCATTGGACTCGAACTCAAAGAACTACACAATTGAGACTCACTCTTGTGCCACTGCACCACACTCACACACCCAAATAGAAAAACTCTATTGCACCACAGCTGACCTAACATTTTGGTTTAGCTGTTCATCTCACCTAGTTAGAAAATTAGAATGTCCATCTGCTAGGCCGCAAGACACCCCAATGTAAGCAAATTGACATAATTCAGTCCATCACTACATAGATTTTTCCTAAAATGGAGGACCGTTTACAAGGAAATACAGACGATTCTTTTCTTGTTTTCATTTGAATGCTTTGGTCATGTACACAGAGGAACTGAATATAGGAATCCACCTTGGTATCATCACTAAATCCATTTATCTTATCACAAGGAAGTGCAGATTATCGTTGATTTGTATGAAGCAATGTCTTCATTGAGATGATGACCAGGGACCAAAATTGAGTCCCTCTCCCTATGCTCACCTTGGGGAAGTCAAGGAGAAGATGACTTGGCAGAAATGAGGCTTTTGGTGGTCAAACCAAAGCACAAACTTTGTTTTTTATGATTTTCTAACTATACATACATAGAGACAAACAAAGCAAAAGGCTAATATTTCCAAGATAATAAGAAGGTTTCAAGATTGGACAGAAATAGTCTCAACCATTGAAGGAAATACTCATTCCACCAATAGAAGTGCATGGAAATGAAGAAAAGAGATAAAAAGGAGAGTGTGATAGTAGTTTTGGATGGGCAAAAGACATACAAGGAAGAGAAGGGTGTTGTTCCTCTTTCATGGGCTCTTGGGAATGTTCTTCTTTGCACTAATGATGAAGTCTTAGTTCTGAACATCCTCAACTTTGCAGTGGGCTTTTGTTGTTTAAAGGATCATGCAAGTTCTACCTGCCAGGGAAAGGAGCGATTGAGGTCTCTCCGTCAACAGATCACGCAGAGAAGAGAGACGTATCACAATATCTTCAGGCCTTTCTATAACCATTGCAAGAACATTGAGGTAAGTTTTGGTATCACATCTGTGATCTTCTTCCAATGAGTCATTCAAATGATTTACTTAGCAATTCATATCACTAGTTTGTTATAGTTTCGAGCATGCAATTATCTTATATGTAAGACAGATACTCATACATAGAAGCACAATTTGTTCTACCGATAAGCTAAGAATTTATTAGATACAGAAGAAAACAGAAGCAAGAACATGTGCAACGTGTGCACAAACAGAAATCAGAAAAGCCTGCAGAGAGGCACTGGAAGGTACTGAAACAGAACTAGCAAGACCTGGTGGTTAGTGAATTTTTTTCAGTTTTCAATTCGGACAAGCACTGCAAGAGCATTGACGTAACTTTAATTATAGGTAACAGGATTCATGAGATCAAGTTTGGCTTGGAGGGTCAATTCAAGTGGTTTATTGAGACCGTAGAAAAGTTTCCTTCAGCAATTCAAGTCGCTATTTTTCTGCAATTAGTTCATATAACAAGTTAGATATTCCTACATAGAAGCAGAGTTTCTTTGTCTAAAGGCCAAGGACAGAAGAAGAATAGATGCAAGAACAGGTCTGGCTCTGAAGGTAGAATACAAATGAAAATGAGAACAACACCAAGGTGAAGCACTAGAAGCTCCCAAGCAGATGTTATTTTTTTAATCTTTTTAAGAATGGATATATTTCTCAGATCCACTCATCCTGATTCTAGGCATAAAGTCCTTAATGTTTCCTTAGATAGGGTCAAATATTGTGTGACATATAGTTCCTCTTCTGAATTGATATTTACTTCAATAGAAATGGTAGAATGCAAGATAAGACCGGTGAAATGAGACTCCTCCAGATTGTTAATTCAAATACACATCACTAAATTATAGAAACATCTAGAGCAGTTACCTATTTCTCAATACCACCATAAATTCACAGTTAATTCCCAGTTTTGTTTCTGTCAGGTGAAGTTCGAGGTGAAAGTTTCTGCTGGATTCCAACCAAAGGCCCTTGTGATTTCAGAGGCAAATAATGTCAAAGCAACTTGGATTGTCCTGGGCAGGTCCTTTTCCTACTACCACACTCTTGTTTTTCTAAATCAACAACATACATGATCTGTTTGGCAAAAGAATATGAAATAATGGGTAGTTATCAGTCCAAGAACCGGTAGATAATCTACATCACATAAGCATTTTCTTTAATTGCAGGTCCTCGGTGGATGTTGAGTGTCTTCAGGTTGGCCATGGCAATTGCAAAGTGGCTTTGGTGAATGACAATGAAGAGGCAGAAATACATGGTCCCTTCCCATACTGCAGACCAGATAACCCTGAAGTCATAGAAGAGGAAGGTCTTTCATATTCCTACCTCACAAAGCAGAGGCTTTTGGATGAAGAACCACACATTCGTGATGCCTTGCGAGTTTCCAAACCATCCTTCCTGCCAACCACGTATGAAGAAAGAAGGACAAAGGTTGAGATAGCTAGTGAACAAGACAGTATTATCTGCAAAGAAAGTGATCAAGAAACAATGCCTTCACTCAACAGTGAGACAATGGAAGGAAAAAACCAAACAGACATCAAAATAGGTATAAGAGAAACTATGGTTTCCAAGGGAAATGATATAGAACCTTCTCCTTTGCCCAATTCTCCAGCTAATCATATTGAAATTCCATCAGAGCCAAAAACAGCTACAGAAAGTCTTACCAAACAGGAAAATTCGGTGAAAGGAAGTGCTCTGGAATGCATTCCCTCTCTCAACTATCAGACCATGCACAAAGAGGATCCATCGAAGGCCAAACCAGGTATAGAAGAAGCTGTGTTGTCCAAGGGAAGTGATCAGGAATCTAAGGCATTGCTCGAATTGCAAATGACACAAGACAGGAAGCTAGGAACGTTTGAGAGAGGGGAAATTACTAAACATGATTGTTTGGCCAAGGGAGCAGATTTGGCTAAACCAGGTATAGAAGAAACTACATTGTCCAAAGGAAGTGATCTGGATTCTAAGGCATTGCTCAGTTCGCCGATGCCGCAAGATAGGAACCTAATAATGATTGAAACAGAGGAAATTACTAAACATGACAGTTTGGCCAATGGAACCAACTTGGATCCAATGCCTTCTTCCCAACCACAGATTTCTTGTGATGAAAATGAGGCAAAGACTGAAACAACGGTGAAAGAAACCAGCAGGCAAGATTTTTTTTCAAAGTTGAGAGATTTGAAGCCAATGCTCCAGCTCAAACTACCAATTGAGATAGACTTGGAAGACATTGAGGAAATAGCAGACCAGTCCCAGGCCGGACGCATTATCCAAGAAGATGAGAACTCCAAAATGTTCATAGGAATTCTCCACGCTCAGATGCTTCCCATTCTTGTAAAGCGGTTGTCCGGAGATTTAAACCACATTATTGAAGCTGAGAAGAGAGTATCCCAGTTCATGTCTCATAGGAATATTTTGCCTCTAATTGGTTACCATAAGAGTTCAAAAGCTTCTACTTTGGTCTACCATTATGCGGGAGAAGGCTCACTGGACCAGTATCTATCTCGTGAGTAAATCCTCTCTCTCTCTCTCTCTCTCTCTCTCTCTCTCTCTCTCTCTCTCTCTCTCTCTCTCTCTCTCTCTCTCATGTCTTTGGCATCTGTGCAGGCACAATAGGAAGACCATCAGGGCTGACTTGTAGACAGAGGATGAAGATTGCAATTGAAGTTGGTCAAGGAATTCGTTATTTTCAGGAAGAATGCCCTGGAGGACCTGTTTATCACGGCGATTTACGCCCATGCAAAGTCTTTCTCGGACCGGGTTTCCAGCCACAGGCAAGAACTGAAAATCCTTTCAAACTAGTAACATTCAACAGCTGCTGTTCTTCATCAACATTTCTTGTCATTGTCTTTCTTTTGATCGTGCAGATAACAGGCTTCGGGCAAGCAAGATGGCTGCAAATGGAGAAAATGGTGAGACAGGGATGCTACAACAGGTATGCATGCCTAAGAAACTGAGTTACTCTCATGCATCATTTAGTGAACCAACTGGCAGACAAAAACACTACCCAAACTGGTATAGGAACAATGCCTTCTGTGCATGTGGGCAACGAGAGCCAAGGCCTTTAGCGTACTTTTGCGCTAGAAGCCTCTCTCATGTAGCTCATGGTGGAGGCCTTCTGCCCAAATCAAGGAAGCCCCAAGTAGTTTTTCGTTCTCACCAAGTTGGTACTTGTTTTGAAGGTGCCAGCCTGAAGAACTTTCAGAGCAAGACACCAAGAACCTTAGAAAGTCAGACATCCTATCCTTCGGCTTGTTGCTTCTGAGACTATTTTGCCGGAGACCCTTGCCGGAAGACGACGTGCAGCTAGTCGATTGGGTCAGCATCTGACTCCCTTAGCCTATGTTTAGCTGAATTTTGATCTTTTCTTAAGCAAATTCTCCATAGAACTATGGAGATAAAGTTCATGAAATCTACTCTAGACAACTCCAATACAGTTCAGATGGAATGGTATAGTATGGGACCAAGTTGGCTTATCTTAGTCACCAATGTCATTAACTTATCTTGCTCTCTAAACCTTTTGCAGGCTCGGCCGCTATTGCTACAAGGTGCTTTCCATGAGCTGTTAGATCACGATATGGATGATCTGGACATGTATGAGATTTATCGGGTGATGGCTGCTGCAACTCACTGCACAAAAGCTAAGCCTCGCTCCTGTCTTAGCATGACCCAAGTAAGGCCTCCTGCCTCATACTTCATGACAAGAATGGCCTTTCTATACTTCCACCATACTATTTCTAGCTGGTAATTTCTCTCTTTAAGCAGATAAGTTTGTAGTAAGAGTCTCTCAAAGGCACGGTCTTGCTTTATGCAGGTGGTTTCAATTCTTAGGGGAGAAAATTCATGCGTGCTGCTGCAATCATCTCCATCATCCGAATGCACTATGGGCAGAGAAACCAACATTTTTTTATGAGAAAAGATAAAGCTGATGAAGAAATTCAGGTTGTATTTATGTAATTCTTTAAATATGAAAAAAGGAACTTGTATTATTGAAGAAGAGCAATCTGTTATTAATTAGGTGATTATAATGTCGCAAATATGCAGATTTTCATTTAACGTTTGATAGTGTGGGACCAGGACTACTCCCTCGTATGGTATGAGAAGGATGATCTTGAGGATTGACCCTGAATGTACTGTTTACATAGTGGGAAAGAGCTGTTTGCCATAGGGATTGCAGGAAACCACTATCCATGGATTTAAGGCTGCAAATTAAGCACGAGAATCACCATCCATGGATTGTCATTCCGATGACAAATAGCTCCTTGGATTGGTCAGACCAGTACCTTCTTATCTCTCAAATTATCAACTGTTGGGATTAATTCCCATCTTAACTCTGTAATTGTGCATATGAGTTGTAATAGTTATCCTTCAATTTCTACGGATAAGATACAATCGATCAGATTTGTTATATAATAAGGAGCACCCACATTGTGTTTAGATTGGGCCGAAATTGATTGAGGAAGATCATCTTCCCCTCTCAAATTTGTACTCTAATCGGCTTTTGCTGGCTGTTTGTATGTGTAAAACAGAGACGTTGCTTCTCATCTTGGGGGTAACATCTTAGATAGTCCATGAACCAAAATTCTTCTCCATGGGATACCCATGATTCTGATCATTTTGATGGTTAAAGCATTTGGGGATAATCTAATCTAGAATGCCGTTGCTCGAAGATGTAAGGATTGGATCATCATGTAAACAATAAGATGCCTAGAAACCAAAATTCAAAGAACATGATAAATGCAGTTCTGAATATGTGTTTTGGCAAGAGACAACTGAAATCATGAACAGATGAACCTTACAGGACCTCAAAATGGAAGGCCTGATGGAAGAGTACCCTTTAGGTGTACATACATGCTCGCAATGGAAATTTTTAAGCAGCAAAACAAATTTGAAACTCTACCATGTAAGTAACGCTTTGAAGCTGCACTGCATTGCAGAATAAATAGGAATCTTGGTATCTTCCATAGATTTACAAAAGGGTTACTGGATAACACAAACACAACCCCTGCTACCAACTGCATTGTCCTCTGATTCTTCTGATTCACTGTTTGATCATGTCACAATAATGTGAGATTAAGTTCAGTCATTGAAAACCACAAAATAAAGAAAAAATATATGAGGATAATCACGTGTTAGATCAGCATTTCTTTTTGCCACATTAAGCTAAATCACTGATTTTTTTTTTTTGGGTAATGGTTGTTGAGAAAACAATAGTTACAGCAGACCAGAAGGCACACAATGCAGAAGAATAGCCAGAAATTTGTTACATGGAACAATACCAAAGTCCTCATGCAAGCTACAATTTCCTGTGCTTTTGATTGGGATTAAGTGCTCTGAACTGAAACTCCTGCTGACTCTGGTACTACAGTATGGTTTCTGAATTTGAAGTGTATTTCCTTCTTGTATGATCAAAGTGGGTCAATTTAATTCATATACATCAGTTGCTGCCCCATTTTTTAGCAGTCAGACTGATGTAGCACTGGCTGCAGCAAGCTGCAACTTTGACCTGTGATATTAAATGAGCCCTATTATCTCCTACAGGGTAAAACTGGCCAAGTACCACTTGCTGCAGAGGAAACTCCAGTTCTTGATTGGTAGTAGACCTCCTAAAGAGGCATAGAGTATATGATAAGTAGCCGAGAGAAAACAACCAGAGTATGACATGGTTGCCAAATGAATGGAACTTGCAGTGAAGTATTTCTTGATAAACCTAAAGACATTGGGAGTCTATACTTTGAGACCTATTACTCTAATGAGAATATGCTTGCGCTCATTAGCTGTTTGAGAAGACCTACCTTTTTCAGTAGAAAAAAATGAACTTGAGTGATATTATATTAATCTTTCTGGCATGTGTAAGGACAGCCCCAGTGCACGAAGCTCCCACCTATGCAGGGTCCAGGGAAGGGGCGGACCATGAGGGCCTATAGTAGGCAGCCTTACCTTGTATTTTCACAAGAAGCTGTTTCCAAGCCTTGAACTCGTGACCTCAAGGTCACATGACGACAACTTTTACCGTTGCACCAAGGCTCCCCTTCTTCTTTGTGGCATGTGTGATAAATTAAATTTTGCCAGCCATTGACACCTGACTTCAATCTCTTGATGAGGCCTCATCAAGACCTTTTACAAGTGATGTTTACATAGAACCATCATGCTTTAGGACAAATACTTGCTAGTAAGGAATTGTACAGCTAGGGTAACATATATCAGAATTTATAATCCTCAAGTTAAGCCTAGTGTTAGAGACGTGTTTCTTTGAAACTTCAGGAGGCTAAAAGGATGTTAATAGACGTTTGGTGGTATTAGCAAATGACCTTCAAGGTTGTAGATGACATAGCAAAGGAAGTTTACTCACCTGGGAAAACCCAATCCTCTATCTGAAGAGTACAAGAAAAAGTTTGGACTGCAAGGCTAAATCATTTTTCTTATACAGAAGATGAACCCTTTGAAACCAGATACATAATGCTAATTTTACTCTTCCAAACTACACCTTGTTTTTTCTGATGTAGAGTTGCTTCGTGTTTCCAGAGAAAACCCCAAGAAGATTCAGAGTTTACATCCTTTTCTCTTTCTCTTTCTCTTTCTCTTTCTCTTTCGATTACTATTTACTTGTCCATTACAACTGGGAATGGGAAAGATGAGAGCCAGCCTGCTCTACAATGACGATTTGTGCCTATATATCCAATGTTAGAAGAATATTGAGAGCAATGTGCATAGATACTTACAATATAACAATGGCTTTGGCATCTGATCCATCTTATTAGTATTCTAAGCCAAATAATGTTGCCCCATAAGAAATTGTGAAATTATTTACTTCAGCATTTGCCCCTGGTTTACGCAATCTCTCTTGCTTCTTCAAATAACAAGACTAACTTCATCAATATTAAAGTACCCTTTGGTGGACTGTCTATCCATCAAAACCAACCCAACCTATACCACAGACCATTACATCTTTATATGCGATGATGATGGCACAAAACATTGTCAAGCACATACAATTTTGGGATAAGTGAGAGAAGTCCACAAGCTGCATGAATTGGCATAAAGAATATTAAATCATGTAACTGTAAAAGACAGATCAGCTTATTTACTAGTCTTATCTATGATCTCAGTTCACTGACCAGCTACCTCTTCAGGTCATGATGCATATAATTTTACTCAAGAAGTTGTCCCAACTTCATGGTCTCCTTTGGCAATTTCAATGAAATAATTGAAATCAAAAGATTTCATACTTTAACCTGGCAGTATCAATCTCTAAAGATGCACATCACAGGATCTCAACTTTTCTTATGAACAAGTAAAATTTTCACGCTCTTGATTACAATTACATTATCCAGTTTTTATGATATCATAGACATAAATAAAAGTGCCTTCACCGAACCTCCTAACAGTGTGATTTTGCCCGTTACTCCAAATCTTTGACTCTGTGCTATTGGACCATTTATCTCATGCATGAGGAGACTGCTTTGAGCCATAAATAGCCTCTTCTAAGCCAACGAACCTTTCTTTTTCCCCTTGGACTGAAAATCGATAAGAAAAGCCACATATACTTTTCATAAAGGACAAGCACAGTTAACTGGAGTGTTCTAACGTAATGCCAATGATCAATTCACAACAAGACATGATGACAAAAATATAATCAGGTTTAAACGCACAAAAAATATCCTCACAAACAATCTCATAAATATTATTGAAACATTTTGCTATAACCCTTGCTTTGCGTGTTCCATTGTCTAAATGAGATTAGTCTCCTGAGGTGTATGCCTAGAACCGACTGCCTTTAGGATAACTCAACAAAATACCTTTTCTATAGATAGTGCTTATATGTCACTCAACAGAGTTACCTTATATTAGGATGACTCACAAACAATCCCATAAATATTATTGAAGCTTTTTGCTATAAACCTTGCTTTGCATTTTCCATTGTCTAAATGAGATTTGTCTCCTGAGGTGTATGCCTAGAACCTACTGCCTTTAGGATAACTCAACCAAATACCTTTTCTATAGATAGTGCTTATATGTCACTCAACAGAGTTGCCTTATATCAGGATAAGCCAGGTCTTGCTAAGGGCCAACACGTCAAGCTAGACCATATTCAAGCAAACCACTGTAAATTGGAATACAATGCTAAAGCAGAAAAGACAATAGAACTGGTCCAGTGAAGGAATATTTTCATTGTGCTCCACAATCAGTTTATAATCCATGTGAATTAATGAGCAGGGACAACAAGGCCAAGAAATGAGAACATTCCAGAAGAATATGGATAGCCTAACAGAGAAGGACCTTTGGGACACATTCTGACATAACCAAACAATGTCACAAAAGCTGCCCTTAGAGAAGTCCATGTGAATACATCAAGTAGCATGATCTAATCTTCCATAGTTCCATGTTTACATGCTCCCATCTTCCCATTAATGCATCAGTGGATCAATATCAACATATGTTCCTACCAAATATGCAAATCAGCTGTTGTCCAACCTCCATCCTTACCTTCAGTTTTTCATTGAACCTACACATTCAGGTAATACATTTTCATATTGTCTTTGATCAGTAATATCATAGAAGTACTCCATCATGTCTCATAGTTGAGTAAAAACATGGTTTGCTTGCTCATACTTCTATCTCAGTCAGATCTGAGGCAATTAACTTGATCACTAGATTATCCATTAACTGATATCAACACCTTAGAATTGTATTACCAATGGCTGGAGGCAGATTAGTAGATTCACCTTCTGCCCTACACTGGAAACAAAGAGCACCTCCATTTCTTTCCCAAATGGCAACTCCTTTATACCCAGATAATAGTCTATTTTTAAATACACACAGGAATGAGGCAAGAAGACTTAAAATTCCATTCCTCATATTGAAAGTAAGCCTCTAGAATTTTGATATTCTCTGTGAAGACTTAAATTTCCATTCCTCACATTAAAAGTAAGCCTCTAGAATTTTGACATTCTCTGCGAAGACTTAAAATTCCATTCCTCACATTAAAAGTAAGCCACTAGAATTTTGACATTCACTGTGAAGACTTAAAATTCCATTCCTCATATTAAAAGTAAGCCTCTAGAATTTTGACATTCCCTGTGCTTGAACATGAATAAGAAGAAGAAAAAGCAGTTGTCTAATCAGCAATATGGTTGATCCTTGAGTTATAACTAAAAAAAGGCAGTCCGGTGCATGAAGCTCCAGCGTATGCAGGATCTGGGGAGGGGTACACAGCCTTACCTTGCCTTTTTTGCAAGAGGCTGTTTCCACACCTCAAACCCATGACCTCAAGGTCACACGACAACAACTCTACCGTTGCGCCAAGGGTCCCCTTCTATCCTTGAGTTAGAGCTAGAAGGAAAAATTTCCAGATATGGACCCTCCAGTTAACTATGAACAAAATGAAAATTGCCCAGTGACTAGAGACAGACAATGGTGGAAAGCTGATTTCGAGGAGATCTAGAATCTTCAAGCAGCACTTTAAGTATGTAAGAAAAAATATAACAAAAGACTAACTACACTACACAAAATATCCCCCAGGTTTAACACCACTGATATTGGTAGGAAAATTATATTTAGGTCACTAAGTACATCCCTTTTTGCATTGATCACAATTGGCATGGAAACAGCTTCTTTGCAAAAATGCAAGGCTGTGTACTGTAGACCCTTTGTGGGTTGTCCCTTCCCTGGACCCTGCTTACATGGTAGCTTCCTGCCTTCTTCACAATTGACTATTCACTAAGAGAGAACCTCATAGCATCTTTAAGAGGCAGATCACACATTTGACAACTAGAAGTACAGATGTAATATATAGCTAAAGAAAGCAGCATAACTAGTTACAGCGTAGATTTCTTGAGGTAGTTATACAACTCTTCACAGGATTTTGGCACCCATCTGCGCTAAGCAGAATGAATTCATAATATATGGCTTATTCTGTAGTGTCAAGCATTTAGTGTCATAAATCGGTCAAAACACCATTACCAAATTCATTTCATGTTAGGAATAGAACTTGTGAAAGCCTGATTTCTGTCAATTTCAGGGAGATCATAATAATCTTAATACTGATTAACCATAGCCTGCTATTTGCAGTACAAAACCTAATGACCAACAGCATGATCCCCTAAGTTCCTCTTGACTTCAAGGGTAGGAATTTGAAAGAAGGGAAGAGAAAACTAAACACATTCCGATCTGAGATTATCAGTTCTTTTCTAGGAGTACGCAACTTGAAAATAGAGAGCATAAATCAAACAGCAGAACAACTAATTATGTCTCTTCATATTCAAAATACAGAAACACTGATATGACCAAAAGTATGCTAATCAAAGCATCAGATTTCATACCATTACAAGAACAAGTTTCTAAATTGATCATGAACAAACCAATCTGCATTTCTTGCAAAGAAAAATTCTACTCAGACAGTTGCATCACAGACAACAAAAGGCAAACAAATCTATTGCACATGAGCTTTCATTCAATATAAATGCAAATTCAGACAAATTCCAGCAAAATCCTCCAAGATATACAATGCATCACAAACAAGCAGTATTCTGTCAAAAGAAGACATTTACCGAACCTCGGCTCAAATTCCTTGATCTCCACAAGTTCCTTCCCTAGGAAATCCACCCACTGAACTCTTCCCTTTTCGACCTCATTCTTCCCTGATTTTGCCTTCTTGAGGCTACTCTTTGGAAAATTCCGAACTTCCCCATCTACCATATCTTTATCAACTTCAGCCTTCTCTTCACATAACTGTCCCACATCATCAGGAACTGAAGATATACTTGAAGAAACATGTTCCACAGTTTCCAATTTCAGTGGGCCAGAAGAATAAAAGGAAAGGGGGGATTTGCAGAAGCAAACGAAAGAAGGGCAGTGGAACTTGCAGAACAAAACCCTCATGAAAATTCCTTGAAAAGAGACTGATTACACCCAGTTAAAATCCATTGCATGACAACAAAAAGAAACAAAGAATCCAATTCCTTTTCCACCAAAAGTAAAACCCAGTCCCTGCTTTTCAAAATCAGGAGAAAAAATGAAATCTTTTCAGGTCTTGATTGCAAGCTAACCTGGAAAGACAAATCTAAGTCTTCTAAAGAGAGTCTCCAAAAGAACGTTGACAAGAAGCAGTATCAAAGTTCCTTGAACCAAGACTTGGCTCAAAACAGCTCCAAAACAGAATAAGAGGAATAGAAAATGGCAAAAGTTCAAACAATCAATTCTCTCCACAAAAGAAAAGAACCCCAACTCAAATATCAATTAAAAAAAAGACGCTTTTTGGTTCCTAGTACTCGTTCTGTGATTATAAAACCACCAAAAGAGACTACAAAATGGCAAAGGAAAATCCCCTGCAATAAAGAACAGACCTGGGTACTACCTATAACAGAAATCAGAAGAAAATAAGAAGAAAACCCAGTATGAACTCTGGGTCTTTGATGATGATTGTAATCTCCGATGCTAATTTAAAGAAATGGAAATGTCAGACAGCAGGTACAGAGAAAACCTTTAAACAAAAACCCGGTACAATTCTGGGTTATTAAGGGATTCTGATGATGACCTCAAATTATCATGCGAATTGAAGAAATGGGCATCTGTGAATCATACCCATTATTATCCAGAAACATCTGAATTTTACCGGTTTTTTATCAACGGCAGCCTACCACCACCAGCAAACTGTTTGCCATTCAGCGAGGAAATTGAAAATGACAGCCTCCTTTACGAAAGCATCCTTTACCTCTCTCTATACCCTAACTACCTGTTGCCATTTCTCCTTTTCGAAAGTTCCTTTCTCGATGCACGGAAAGCACCACAGAGTAAAGAAGCAATCGACAAAATTCACTGTGAAATTGGAACAAGGAAGACACAGAGAGAGAGGGGAACATTATTAGCTGGAAAGCTTCTCTGTCTCTTCAGACTATCTACATGCATGCATGATTTGGAAAGTTTAATCTCGAACGACAATGCAGGGAAAGCATTTTTACACGCAGAAACAGGGGATGTGCCTGGTCGGCCCCACTCAAGAAATACTTGGTGGGACTCAACTAAGGATTAACCTGATTTCCGACCGTCGGATATGTGATTAGCTATGGACATTAAGACAACAGGACAAGGAGTGGAAAAACATCAGACAGGTCTAGTCAATTGAAGGATAACTCAATCCATTCCAAAGATAACGGAATAAGAAATCATGGATTATGATTCCAAAGAAAATGGTAGGAATTGCAATGGGTAGGGCCATCAAATAAATTCTTTTAAAAAATATAAATATGAGAATACTACAGTAATTTTGGTCATACATAAGTAACACCGTGGAATTCGAGAATTTATTTATTTATTTTTAAGTCCGTGAAGGAATATACAATCTACTTAACAAATTTTTAAATGGAAAGAGATATTATTATAGATAAATTAAACATAATGTTCAAACTCTCGTACAAAATTACAAAGTTTAAAGCTGAAAAAGTTAGAATAGAAAATAGTTAGAGTAAAAAAAAATTTAAAAATATAAAAAAAGAAAGTTGGTGACTTGAAGGTTAGGATTGAATTATTGGGAAAAAAAAAAGAAGTAAAGAAAAAAAGCTATAGATGAAATTTTATAAAAAGAGAAGTTATAAAGGCTAGTTGTAAAAGAAAATAGAATGTTAAAAAATTTTAAGCCAAAAAGAGAAAAAGTCGTAAAAAGATGGATGAAACAAAAATTTTACAAAAAAAATAAAAAATAGTTGTATTTAAAAAGACTGGTCTTTCCCAGCATGATTAGGCTTCCCAAAGAATGCCAGGCTTTTTCCAAAAAAAGAAGAAGAAAAGAGTATTTTGTTGCATGAGTAACACAAAGGACACGTGTAACTAAATTGATCTACTAAACGTCATTTGTTTCTCCCCCAACCGCTCATGCTCACGTGGCATTTGACTTCGCCTATTGTAAGTGGACTTGCCAAGTAGAAAGACTTTTTAAAAAAATCAAAATATGAGATATTGGACTTCAAAATATTTGATTTTCACAATATCTTTTAATGTCTTTCTACTTCTACGTAGTAAGCCAACTCGTTAGTGCATCAAATCAAATATCATATTGATATAATATGCGAATAAAAAATAAATATTATTTAATTTTTTAGTTATTTATGCCATGGTTGAAAAACAATGAGAAGTTTTTGTACTTTCAAATTTTCTTGGACATTCAAATTTTTTTGTACTTTTATTGATTTTTCAGCAAAAGTAGAAGTTTTTTTGTAAGATATTTCATTTGATATATGATTAAAGGTTGTCAATGGCAGGGAAAATTTTCACTATCCACAGATAAGTGAATTCAGGTATTGTTATCCCGGTGTCAAACACGCCCAACGAATTATCCGCGTAGGTATTTTCTATGGTGGGGTCCACTCATTGGTGCGAGCCAATCAGGAGGGTGTCGAACCCTGCGGCTACAACTTCGATTCACGACAAGGAAAAGAAGTTGGATGGCAACTTAGCAAGTGCCCTTCATTATATGGTTTTGGACATTCCGTACACGTAATTAATAGTCTACCCACGAAGGCAGTGAAATTGTAGTGTTGTTTACCGGGCAAAAGCACGAAATTATGAGAAAAGCTATCATGGGATCGACCATTTATTTAATTTCTCCTGCTTTGATCTCTTGTAGACTAAAAATCAAGATAATTTGATGAATATAGGTTGTGATTTATATAAGGAAAAAGTTTTGTTTACTATCGTAAATCGTCTGTTTATTATATAAAAAGGGGCAGTCCCAGTGCACGAAGCTCCTACCTATGTAGGGTCTGGGAAAAAGCCGGATCACAAGGGTTTATAGTAGAAAGTCTTATCTTGCATTTTGCAAGAGGCTGATTCCATGTCTTGAACCTGCAACTTCAAAGTCACATGACGCTAAGGCTCCTCTTCCATCTATTTATTATATGAGGGGTGTTAATTTTAGATATTTAATACAGGTGTAAGATTTAGGTGACATGTGAAACAAAAAGTGAAAAAGTTAGAGAAAATGCCTACTTTTGACTTTTTTACCAACTAATCACATATCACTTGAACTTTATACATGTATTAAATAGCTAAAATTACCACATATATATATATATATATATTTGTCAGCTGACCCCTAGTTAGGATAAGGTCTTGACGATGATATAACATTTCGTCCAACGTCTACCAATATTGGACAAAAAGACTTATAATTATACTTTTCTCTTTATAGAAACTCCTTTTTAATCTTTTGTTCTTGTGATCAAAGTATGAATTTTTAAATGCTAGAGTCATCTAATCTTTATGGGTTTTTGAAGTAGACGCGGATGATTGGAGATGCTCCTCGCCATTAGCATTCTTCATAAAACTAATGGGCGTTTGTTTCTTTTTCAGGTATTATATAAGAAAAATGTTTTTGGGAAGTGGACTTGCTTTTTCAAGGAAGAAAAACACCTTTTTAGGCTCCCATCTGTCTATCCGTGATTCAATCCATTTAATCTAGTAGATGACGTTACTCGGCTCGTCGATACTAGTTTTATCCTAATTGGACGTTCCTTGACCCTTCATCTACTGAGCTATGTATACGATTTTACCAAGAAATTTCAACCTTCAGTTTTTGGTGAATTATAGCGAGCCGATGAAACATTAGGCTTCTCACGAGACCATAGTCCTGCGGTTTAGCCGTTGATGATTTGCAAGTTTATTGGTATGGACAAATAGCTATATTTTTCACATAAGACTCAAGAAGTGTACTTCTACTTTGACTGAAACAGTCCCTTGCTTGGTAGTCAAACTCATTGCTGGTCAACAAAGTTTCGTGGCCTTTTCTTTACAATATACGTGTGAGCTTTGTGCACCGGAGCATGCTTGCTTGCAAGTTTGAGCCTTCACATTTTTTTTCTTTGGTCAAAGTGTGTGAGTGAAATATGACCAATAATTTGACTTGAGAGGAATGTTAAACTGACAGCAAGGGAAGGTGCACCAGCTACCACAATTGTTTGGAAACCATTGTTGCATGATATGACCCGTTCATCTCTTTGCTCTACTTTGAATGCATTAGAAGTCAAATAGCATGTGGAGTAGGATCTTCTAGTGTCTAATAAGTCGTGCCTGGAAACAAACAATGTAGAAACTTTGATAAACAAAGAGTCAAAATTTTAATCCTAGGATCAACCATTCTACATGTTTTTTGATATATTAGACATCCAAAGATGGAGCAAGAAGATTGAGTTGGATCATGTAAAGGTAGGCCGCAGAAAACATGATTGAAAGGGAGCCTTGTTGCATGGTAGAGTCGTCGTCATGTGACCTTAAGGTCACCAGTTCAAGGAGTGAAAACAGCCTCCTGCAAAAAATGAAAGGTAAGGCTGCGTACTATTGATCCTTGTAGTTCACCCCATCCCAAAACCCGCATACAAAAGAACTTTGTGCACTGTGGCTGCCGGAGCTAAAAGATAAGGCTGAATATACCTAGTTTTTGCACCATATATTATAGGATGGCCCCAAACGTTAAACCTTTGAATTATTCATATTTCTTGTCTTACCTACCAGTAAGGGGAGATTCTTAATTTGAACTTTGTTTTGTAATAGTTGGAGACATGTTTTACACGCGCCATTAATTATTGGGACTACATGCAAGTCAGCCTTGTAAAGATTATTTAGGTATAACCTGTGTTTGCTAAAAAAGGGCAGCCCCACTGCACGAAGCTCCCCCTATGCAGGGTCTAGGGAAGGGGCGGACCATAAGGGCCTAAAGTATACAGCATTACCTTACATTTGCAAGAGGCTGTTTTCACCTCAAGGTCACACGATGACAACTTTTACTGTATAACCGGTGTTTGCTATGGGTGTTAATTCTTTTGTTGTCCCTTTTTCGTCATTTCTTTAGAAGATTATTAAAAAAATCCATGTAATTTAGGGACTAAATAATGGAGCATCTCAAACCTGTGACCTACTAGATATCATTGGAGAGGCCCTTCTAGTGCCACTGCAATAGAAGACACATGCTCAATATGTTGGTTGCATGGGACTTGGCACCACACACACATACCCATGTAGGACCTCGTGCCCTGGTCACCTAGGTAAGAGGCTCCTTCTTGCACCGCTGCGCTACAAGGCTTGGCACTGGATCATGTATACATAGCAATGAAAGATTAGCAAATACCATGGTGGAGGTAGTGCCACCAGCTTAAGAAAGCTAATGTGATCATCTGTTTGAAACTCTCTAAAATAGTAGGCAACCGATTTGCCGAAACATTGTCGGCAGTTTTTGAAGGGGAGTCTCTGAAGGGAAGTAGAGTTGTCATCATATAACTTTTAAGGTCATAAGTTTAAGGTGTGGAAACAACCTCTTGTAAAACGCAAAATAAAGCTGTGTACTATTGACCATAGTGGTCCCCTCCTTCCCGGTACCTTACACACGTGGAAACTTCGTGCACCGAAACTACTCTTTTTTCAACCTCCATGAATGACGCTAGAGTTGAGCCAAGGCGTTCTACAGAAGTCGCGCAAGATGAGAGTGGTTTGGATCCGCCGTACAATGGCTCTCGTAAATCACGTAAATTCAGCTCACATTTGAAGCCCTTTCCAGAAGTTTCATACTCTGGATGATTTTACAGTAGTTTTTTTCAGCCAAGTTCTAAAATATAACCATGGTAAGGTTGACGGCAATCAAAACAGCAGACAAAAACTATGTGATTTTTTGGACAAGAACATCTATAACCAGCAACCACGATATGAATAATTTAAATCATTCAGATTGTGAAGGGGAGGCTTGGCGCAATGGTAAAAGTTGTTGTCGTGCGACCTTGAGGTCACAAGTTTAAGGCATGAAAATAGTTTCTTGCAAAATGCAAGATAAGGCTGTATATTTTAAGCCCTTGTGATCCCCTTTTTCAGACCTGACATAAGCTGGAGCTATGTGTATTAGGGCTGCCCTTTAGATCATTCAGAACGTGGGACTCACGTGCATTCTTTTACCAGAAACCCCCACACAAATTTTTTACCACAAACCTCCATTTTTTGTGCAGAGATGGTCCCAAAGAAGCTTTCAATATCACTTCGCCATCCTGAATCTCGAGCTTATAGCTAGGAATAGCAATGGGTCGGGTTTTTTACGGGGCAGACCTAAATTGACCCGTGGGAGTTGACATTTGGAATAGAATACTTTTAACCCTAACAATTTTGAGCTAAAAATTTATGACATAAAGCTAGTACTTACGACCGGGTTAAAAGCAAGATAAACGCATTAGGCCATAGGCAGGGCTTGGCAAAATCCTGCACCATCCTGCCCCATTGTCATCCTTCACTTGTTGAAGACATAGTTATTAAATATATATATATCAAATTATTGACTTTTTTTTTAAGTCTCAACTTTTTTATCTCCAGATTATTTTGGAATAACACATATATGTAATTCGGAATGAATTTATGAAATTAAACTCAAATTTGAAGAATAAAATATCAAATTCTTAAATATTATTCTATATCTCTAGTTAAAAATGCAAATTAAAAGACTAAGTTCGTATTCTTGTAAATCTTTTTTTCATTATTTCAAATGTTTTTAGAATTTTTAAGGGTGCAAGCGATCCAGTTCCATGGAAAACCAAAACTATATATATTAGTAAGATTTTACATTTCTTGATATCGTACCATTCTGGAGTTCGATTCCTAGTTTAAAATCTATTTCTATACTACTGGTTTATGGGTGGTTCTTGGGTATTTAATGATTATAATATATAAAGGAGAAAACTGCAAAGGACAAATAATTAAGATGCCAAAAGATAAGTTATGACCCAAAACAGCACAAGTTAGAAGGAGTAGGTAATGCAAGTAGAAGTTCTAAAATGATAATGGAAAGACCCAAAAGAAAGTGGATAGAAGTAGTGAGAAAATATTTAAAAACTTTGAAACTAAATGAAACCACAATACTTAATAGAGGATAATAGAGGAACAAGATTCATGTGGCCAGCCCCTAATTAGAATAAGGTCTTGACGATGATGAAGATAATGATTGAATTAAGCTCAATCAGCGGCCACAATTAACACACAAATGAAGCTGGCTGAAAATAAAACTACTCTAGCTGACCTTGTGAGTGTAAGTTGTTTATTCTTAGAGTAAGGTTGGGGCTGGCGTGGGTCCTAGTCATTTAATGATCTAAGATGCGGAAGGTGTTATGGCTGCTGAGCTGAGAAACAATCCAAATATGACCACACATTCTGTTGGTTTTGCAGCATCAGTGGTGGGCTGTTAGAAGGGGAGCCTTGGAGCAACAGTAAAGTTGTTGTCTTGTGACCTTGAGGTTTGAGGTCACGAGTTTAAGGCATGAAAACATGCAAGATAAGACTAGGTACTATACACCCTTGTAGTCCTCCCCTTTTTCGTATCCCACATAGGCAGGAGCTTTATGCACTGAGACTGCCCTTGAGTGATGGGGGCTGCTAGACTCAATGAGAGTGTAGAAGATGTTAGCGTTAGTAGGATGCCTGTTGCCACTCTCATCCCTTGCTTGAAAACGAAAGTAAAACTGGAAGACTGCATCATTGTAGCATGATTTCTTGGGGGCTTTGTGGGTCTTTTGGATGAAGCCTGCATGCAGTGGTTGTATGTTTGGGACGTTTCCTTGGAGCGAGAATGTGTAAGTAGGTTTGATGTTTTGCAATATTCTTGGCTTAAATTTGTTGTAAAATATCGGTTTGGTATATGTTTGTAGAAATGAAGCTCTTGGGCCATGATTTTGGGTCATCTGTTGGTCACTGGAGATTTGCAGCATGCATCTTTTAGATTAGGATGACCTTCGGGTCAGGGGTTCAAATCGTGGAAACAGCCTCTTGCAAAAATGTAAGGTAAAACTACATACAATAGATCCTTGTGGTTTGCCTCTTCCTCGGACGCTGCATAGGCAAGAACTTAGGGCACTAGCCCATCTATTAGATTATGGATGTAGCTCGATCTGTCTACTCTTATTTTTTTAGGTGTTCATGTCATGATATTGTTCTACATTTCTCTTCTGCTCAATATATTTCTTTGCCCATTCTGAGAGAAGTCAATGCAGCTCGTCTTTATGTTTTTACTGTTTGGAGCTTGCACGTAGGTCTGGCAAAAAGGACCAACCAACCGGAGAGAAGAGCCAAAGACACAAGAACTACACTGCAAAATTAGGTTGGTTTTCAGTTGGACCTTGAAATTCAGTCTAGTACTAATTTTTTACCAGCAAAAATTGAACTAAAGGTGGTTCAGTTTTGAACTTAATTTCATAGAAGAATCAGACCGAAATGCAAGGTAAGGCTGCCTACTATAGGCCCTTGTGGTCTGCCCTTTCCCCGAACCCCGTATAGGCAGGAGCTTCGTGCACCGAGACTGCCCTTTTATCCTCTTTCGTCCACAAAAGCACAACAAATAGTTACTTCAAAATCTAAATCGGCCTTAATCATATACTTATCAATCTTGACACCAAATTCATTCCCAAAAACCTTATGCTTTCTCTAAACATTGATTTCCTAGAAAGACCTCAGCTATGGAATTCCAACAAATAACATCTCTCAGGAGTTCCATCAAACATCTTTTGAGCTCAAGCAAAAGTAGTATAGATCCATAAAATGCTACCAACAATTGTATCTTTATCAAGATGTTGAATCTCACTATGTAAATTAGTTTGTGTTTGGAAAAACAAAAGTTAACCACCAAACAGCACACAAAATTATTTCTTAGATTTCAATATTATAATTCAGTAATATCTCATCTTCTCTTCTCTTCTTTTCTTATATTTTTTTAGCCATTTTTCCTTAAAAATATAATTGGAATGACCAATTAACTAGCAGACTATAAAAGCACAAAATCTGAAGCTGAGGGCATGTGATTATAATGAAAAGGGCATGGGAACATCGGTGGCGAAAAATGGGGCAATAAAAGCATGAGTTTCTAGGTCCATTTGCAATATAAAAAAATTGAATTTTTAACTTTTTGTCTTAAGATTGGTCTGTGCATGGATGATATTTGCTCTTGAGTAAATATAGGAAAAATAAGAATATAACAAAGTGAGAATGCTTGAGAGATATAATGCGTAGGTAGGTTCTTGAATAATTATCATAGTTGGGGACACATTTTGTTTGGCATGTTGCATTTGAATTAATTAGTAAGAACAGCCTCCATTTTTGCGATAGTAATTGTTCGCAGAAAATACAATTTACTTTCCTAAACTTCTAAATTATAACACTTTGGTCTTTAAGGGAGTAAAGTCTATTTTTTCTTGTTGTTTACCATGACCACTCTCATCAAATTAGATAATAATTATAGAATTAGTTTAGGTTACTGAATCAATAATTATCGAAGAGCTTGGCTGTATTGAGAAGCTACTTTAAAGTGCATTCCTAAAAAGGAGCAGCCCTGATGCATGAAGCTCCCACATATGATGGGTCTTGAGAAGAGCGGACCACAAGGGTTAATAGTACGCAGCCTTACCTTGTATTTTGCAAAAGGGTTTTTCTACGCCATAAACCCGTAACTTCAAGGTCACACGACAACAACTCTATCCTTGAGCCAAGCTCCCTTTCTTTAAAGCGCATCTCGATACTATATAAAATTCCTTTTTTAGTAAACATATGATAAGATTTAACAAGTTCTATTCGTCCAAGTGAAAATTTGATTTGAAAGATATTTAGATACTTGACTTTCTAAGACCATGAGCTCAAATCTTACCCACATTAACATTTGTAACCCTTCAAAAAATTAGACACAATGAGCTAGGAACAGCCTAGGAGGCCCCAAACCGAACCCATCAAATACGGGGACGTGTTTCCGGTCACCGGAAATGTTGCGAGCCAGCCAATAGCTCCAAGAGATGCTGCAGCGGTGCAGAGTGCTAAGCAGCAAATTCTGGGGCACATCCAGAAAGGTGGCCCCACTGCTGCCATTCAATCAGCTGCGGATTACAATGAGCAGGCTGGCCTAGGGGGTCACGGCCAGGCAACACCGGTTGCGCCGGCGAGGGTGTTACACTCAGTCAAACAGAACTTCCTGGACGTCGTGTTATAACTGAGTCCGTCGGAGGACCGGTATAATTTTGCGCCTCTTGTTTTGTTAAGTGCACTCTCTGTCTTTCATTCTCTCGACTCTTGTGATGGCATGGTGTGACCAAGTGAGTTATGATCGGGATCGTTCATGTTTTGCTTACATTTTACATGTACGACGTTCCATAAATCACGTCTCCCAAAACTTTTTAGCCGTCCATTGGCATGGATAACATAATTATGCCAGAATCAATTCATGTTGGAGACTGATCATGATTCATGACATTTGGATAGGTAATCGGCGGTTACATTCAGCCGACGGGAGTGACTATGAGCCAGCCTGGCCAAGGCCAAGCTGGTCAAGGGCAAGGCCAGGGTCAAGATAGGGACACCACCATCACCATAGGAGAAGCTTTAGAAGCGTCTGCGATGACCGCCGGTGATAAACCTGTGGAACAGAGTGATGCTGCCGCAATAAGTCCGAGCGACTGGCCGGAACGTTATAACGCCGGGAGGACTTGCTGCCCAAGCTCAGTCAGAGTCCATGACTGACGAACGGATGATGCAGGATGAGGGTAAAACCAAGCTGGGTGATGTTCTCAGTGTATGTTTTATCTTTCCTTTCATGTCTTTATAATCCGTTTCCCCTGAAGATTTTTTGGTGGTTATGGTTTGAAATTTATATGGACAGGATGCGACATCTAAATTACCGGCGTTTAAGGAGGTGACACGGCAAAATGCAGAAAGATTTCTGGGTGCTGAGCTGAGAAATAATCCAAATCTAACCACCCATCCAGTTGGGTCGCTGCCTCCGTAGTGGCTGCTGCTGGCTGAACGAGAGGAGTGACAATAACATGTAGAGAGTTTGAGAGTGCCTTCCTTGCTGGACTTTGGTGTGTAGAGGGAAAGAAAGATTGTTCATGGCCGGAGTTTTGTTTCCGGGCACAGTCGCCTGCTTTTTGCCATTTTCTTCTTTTTTCTCTTCGCTACAAATTAGATGAAAAGTGAAGAAAAGAACTGGTACTTTAAGTCTCTTATGTCAGGTATGTAAAAAGCAATCACCGTGCACAAAGCTCCGCCTACGCGGTCAAGGGAACTATTTTTGTGCTAGAAACCTAACTTTAGAATAGCAAAATACCAATAAATGTGCGCTAGAATCTCTTATAATATTTTTTACATGATAGGGAGACAACTATTTTCGTCTCCAGTCGAGAAGGCAAAAGGAATGATCAAGAATTTCATATGTCTCAAGAGTTAGATTAGTTCTTGATGAACAAGCATTACCTCAACAAAAATTGATGGAATTGGACCTAAAAAAGCCATTCAGATTGTTTTATAATTGGCAAGAGGAGAATAGAGAAAGAATGTATGCGAGGATCTCTTATGATATTTCGGAAATGACCATTTTCGTTTTCAGCCAAGAAGACAGAGAAGGATCAAGAATGCCATATATCTCAAGGAGTTAGATCAGTTCCCAATGAATAAGTATGAATTACCTGAACAAAAACCTATGAAATTGGACCTAAAAAAGCTATTCAGGTTCGTTATCAATCACGATCAAGATGAAATGACACAATGGGTTAAGATAGGAGAAAAGCCCTGTCTATTCTGCTACTTTGTTCAAGTTGACAAAAGTGAATAGCCCCAGTGATAGAGAGCTTACCATATGTTTATAGTCGCAACTGTCTTCATGAAAAGAGTTTGTTTTCTGTCAAAACAGCTTGCTTAATACATGCTATCATTCGAGCCGCGTCTAAACTAAATTAACGGGTAAGGGTCCTCTCTTTCGTTGTGTTTACCCGTAACTGTAAGTTATTATAAACTGCTGTCTGTAGATACAATCAGTATCAGCCATAATCTATCCATACAATCGGAAGGTTCACTAGGGAGCAAGTGAGTGTCATCCTTAACAATCCTATGGAGTTATTAACGAGGCTTAGATTGATGGTATCAAGCACCCATGTGGAGTGTTTATCTATCTTGTGTTTACCTGCAACCATCGCCACTCTCACTTGTACCTGCAAGTGGTTATCAACTACAGTATAAATACAGTCAGAATCGACAACAATCTATAAACAATCAGTTTCAACTAAGGGCAGTCCCAGCATACGCAGGGTCTAGGAAAGGGGCGGACCACAAGGGTCAATATTACAGTCTTACCTTACATTTTACAAGAGGCTGTTTTCATGCCTTGAACCCGTGACCTCAACGTCATTCAAAACAACAAAGACACGAACAAAATTTAGATACATCCAACAAGGGCTAATTTTCATGCACAACCAGCCCCTTAGCAAAGTTGAGAAATCAATGTTCACAAGGGGAATTCAGGGTTTTTGGCAACCACAATATGCAAATGGGTTACTTCATTGAAGGGCTCCATTTGCTCAAAAGCTTCTAATCAACCGTTGGTTTGTAAAGGACATTCAATACAACAAAAATGCTCCAAAAATATCTAGAGAAGCATAGGTAATTTAATTCTATATAAGCTTCAGGTGACTTTAAGAGTGCGTAAGCAAAAAAAATTTAAATTAGCAAGTGGACGTTTTCTGATTTGGATGCCCCTCTCCACTGGAATGCCGTTGTCTTCGGGGAAAAAAAGAGCAAAACAACAAGCATGTCTGAGCTTCGCCAATTTGTATGTATTCATAACTTAGCTCAATATGAGAGAACACCTCATCTTTCATATTGTGGACATTTGTTACAGCAGATAATCATAATTCTTGCAACGTAGAAGCCCAAATGGATGGTTTCTTACCTTTGAGGACCCTTGCAACTGTGATGATTGCTAGAGGTAGGCCCACACATTCTTCAGTAACAGCCCTTGCTCAGTATGCAATTCAGGTGTCTCAAATTCACAACTAGCTTTTTCTTTAAAGAGATTCCAAGAGTCTTCTTTTGATAACACGCAAACTTCAATCATTTTATATACATCTATTTGTCATATTGTTATTATAATTTTGAGTCCCTTTTCATTTTTTGAATAGGAAATTTCTACTCGATCAAATATCAATGTATCCCATATATCGTCCAAAATTATGAGCACCTTCGGACATTGCTTGAGTGCATGGGACAACGAACCAAGTAACCAATTTATCAATTTGCATGCCCCTCTCTACCGGAATGTCGTTGTCTTCGAGAAAAAGAGAGCAAAACAACAAGCATGTCTGAGCTTTGCCACTTTGTATGTATTTGTAACTTAGCTCAATACGAGATGATTGCAAGGTAGAAGCCCAAATGGATCGTTTCTTGCCTTTGAGTGCCCTTGCAACTGTGATAATTGTTAGAAGCAGACTTGCATATTCTTCAGCAACAACCCTTGGCATAGTATGCAATTCAGTTATCTCAACTTCACAATTTGCTTTTTCTTTAAAGAGATTCCACAAGTCTTTTCTGATAACACTCAAACTTCAATCATTGTTAAGCCTTCCATCATTCTACATGCATCTATTTGTCGTATTGTTACTATGATTTTGAGTCCCGTTCCACTTTCTGAATAGGGATCTCCTACTTGATCGAATATCAATGTATCCTATATATCGTCCAAAATTATGAACACCTTTGAATATTGCCTGGGTGCACACCACAGCTGGCCTGCTCTTACATCTTCGTTTTCCTGTTTCAGTTTCACACCTAATTTTTCGGCAAGTTCTTGCTGGATTTTTTTCAAATTTGGCATTTGAGACAGGGTCACTTTGACAACTGCATCAAAGAGCTTCTCTTTTTCCACTTGTCTTCCCACCTGTTCCACCAAAGTTGTCTTCCCAACACCACCCATGCCAAATACCCCAACGATGTTCACGTTTTCGTATGCACTAAGGACCTGCTCCATGGCTTGTTCTGTGGGCTTAAAAGGCTGAAAATCACCTGCGGGCAAGGATGAGAACGGTGGAGGAGGAGGGGTAAAAGTATCCCCTCTCCTCTGAAGTTCAGTGACATAGGCCATCCTTTCCGCTGATTCTTTACCCAGATGATACCGGGACTGCAAATCAGGACAATACCCCATGAAGCATCTCTTATTCCCATTCACTCCATCGTTCAACAGTCTCATATTTGCTGCCATAGTAACCACTTCTTGCATCCATCCTTGGACTTCACCAGTAATGTCTTCTCCTCTCCTATTTGCATCATTTACTAATTCTTGCACATCGTCTCCCTTTACAATAAATTTATCAATTTGTACGCCAAGGTCATTGACTTCCCTCTTTAACCAATTTCTACGGAAACACTAAGCAAAGCTTCCATGGCACTGGTTGATTTTGGGCAGGAATTGTACAGGAAACAGAAGCAGAGAGCAAGGTAGCAGAAAACTTGGGCTGTAAAACAAGATCAGAAGAGAAGGTCGTACCTCCTTTGTCTTTCTTCTTCCCGATCGACTAGTATCATCCGCTGCTGAGAAAATCACCGTCGACAATAATACGTACTTTGGGAGAACGACCAGACAACAAGCAAACACGAACCCAAAACTTCACCAAAAGCAAAGAAAAAGGAGAACACAAAAGCAGGAATAGCCCTCCCACTTTTGTTGGTCCTGCTGCCTGGAAAATTCGTGCCTCACGGGTGCTTTCCGCACTGGAAAAGGTTTGTCCCATTAAAATCCGCATAAATCAAATCGTCCATATTGGTGTCTAGTACATCTAACGAGTGGATCAGATCGTCCAAAAGTAGGGCTTACGTTTGCCCTATTTTATATTACGTGTCACGGTATATTGATATTACTCAATAAATATAGTTAGATTTATTAAATGGTGGATCCCGCTGAATAAATTAACTACGTGCATTTAGACGCTGCATTTTAAGATAAACCATTTGTTCCAAAGGATTATATGTATTGATAAGTTGTAAACAGTTAAACCATACGTAATATTCACAATTTTAGCATTTCAGGAAAAATTTATTTGTGAGAATAATAATATAATTATTATTATTATAAAATAAATAATAATAATAATAATATATGAAATTAAGAGGGGGTGCCTTAAATGCATTCCCCTCCCCATTCTCTGTCCTTTGTACACTCCCCCTTCTCTCGTTTCTCAAAACTGGCCACAGGAAACCGTATTTCTCAGCGACAATCCGACAAGGAAGCTAGAATCCTAGGGGCGTTGGTGATGGCACAACTGAGGTTGGCCAACCCCCATGCTCTTCCCCATCCCAAATCGTTAAGCTTGTTCATTGTTTTAGCGATGGAAAACGGCATGAATTGCTGTTTTCCGATGCGGAGGTGCATTAGTATTGTTTTCAAAATAAGTCAATGGAACGGTACCAAATGAGGCTCTGGGCCGTTCATCCTGTACGTGAGAATGCAAGAAACAGACTCATGAAGTTTCATGGGGATCAGACGGCTAGAGATGTCGAAAAACCCCAAAAAACAATATGTGAAGGTTTTTAGAAATGAAACAAAAATTGTAAAAAAACGTTAGAAGATGAATGAATTTGTGAAAATTGAGGATAAAAATAGAATATACGTGAAAAACTAGACAAATTGGTGTAAAAATCGCAAAAAACAGAGCACCTGGGGTCGCCGGCGATCGGATTCCAGTTGTCGTCTCCGACGACGGTGAACCAGTCCGGTCACCGTCCCCAGGCAACAGCAACCCGTGACGGGACAGAGACGTACGCAACACGTGGCATGTGTTGACATGCGTCACAGCCAGGCGCAACCCGTGGTGCGATGTGCGTGCCACGCGCACTATTTACCCCCATGCGCAGAGCCTGTCTACAGACCTGCGAGCCAACGTACGCTGGTTCCAGACGCGCGTCGCGTCCACAGGCGCGAGCCACACACGCATGCGGACGGCATTCGCCGCACGTGCGGCGGGCCCTTTTACTTGATTTTTGGTATTTTTGACCCTTTATTCATGAAAAACTTGATTTTATGAGCTACAGAGGTCCAAATCAAGCCGGTCAGTGGATGATCAGGCCTTACACCTTAGTTGTACACATCAAACATTAGATAATCTAAGATATATGAAGGGCAGATCTCTTGGAATTGCTAAGAAAAATGATCTTGACGATCAAATTAGGCAACAACCTTAGGATGTGTTGATCAAGAATGATTTGATCGTTAGAGGGATACGTGATCATAAAGATACGTGTGAATCACTAAACACAATAGAAATTTTTAAGAGTCATGATGAAAATGAGAGGTCTAACTAGCAATAATGACTTATAATGTGACAGGTACGTCAGAGCGTGCAACTTAATATCACCTACGCGCTTGACTGGAGTTCGACATTATTAAGGTAGTTGATTTCATTCACAATTTTTCCATGATTATCAAATGATGACTTGGTGATTTAAGTTTTTGAAGCATATGATTTATGCCTTACCATATGCATGAGATTAATTTCAATATGTAGTTTCTCATGTGCGTGCTATCTTTTGAGTGGTTAATACATGCACTGTTCTGATATATTTCGTGATATTCCCTTGATTATTGGTATTTTTGATATGTGGGAGTCGCTCTGTTTGAGGTTTGAGACTATTGCTCCTGTGGTAGGATGCATTTCTTCACCCCGTGAGTGCCTGAGTGCCCATGAGGGTAAAAGGGTGAAAGGGGGCATGCAACGCAACTTTTTCGTGAGTGCCTGAGTGTCGCGAAGGGTTGTTAATTCTTCAATTTTGGTAAAAATATCCCCAATTTAGTGTTCAATTAGAGCATCTAGGTCATTAATTTCAAGATTTTACATAAAATATTTCATTTTAGCTTTAATTGTCCATCTAATTGTTAAATTGCAAAATTAACAATCAGATGATCATCAAAGCTAATTAGATGAATAATGAATGGTTCAGATGATTCTAACTGGGTCCTGTGCATTGCAGATCAATCAACTCAAGCGTGGACGCTCCAGATCGAATCAAGGATATTAGATGGAAATCAGATGAAGTTTCATGGAAAACAGACTTTGAAGGCTTGCAGAGTTCTAACAAGTCTAGACTTCTAGTGGATCCCATTCTCTCTCTTATCTCTCTTTTCCCTCTTTCTTATCTCTCTTTTCTCTTATCCCTTTCCTCTCTTTTCTCTTTCTCTTTCTCTTTCTCTTCTATCTCTTTTTCTCCCTCTCTTATCTCCCCTCTTTCACGTTTCTCTCTCCCTCTTCTTATACTCCCCTTCTCCACTCCCCAAGGACATTTTTCCCCTCTTGAGAGGGTGGGGCTCTCTCTCTCTCTCTCTCTCTCTCTCTCTCTCTCTCTCTCTCTCTCTCTCTCTCTCTCTCTCTCTCTCTCTCTCTCTCTCTCTCGCATTTTCTGTTTCTTCCCCGTTTTTCGGCAAAACCCATCACCGCCTAGACCAATCCGGGTGGCCTAAACCAGTTTCCCCCTCCTTTCTCTTGCTCTCTTCGGCTCTTCATCCCTATCTCTCTTTCTCAATCCGACCAGATAGACCAGTCCAGTTGACGCAAGCGGGAGAGAAACCCAGATTGGGTTTTTCCCCCCACTTTCTTCACCTTCCCCCTGTGCTCTCTCTCTGTTTCACTCCAATCTCTTCTATCCCCTCGTTCTCATACTCCCTATCTCTCTGCCTCTTCACCGCACTTGACTAGCACCACATAGCTAGTAGATTCTCATCACCAATTGGCATCTACTTCCCTTCTCTCCATCACCGGCCGGAAATCCCAGCACTGGCCGGTGAATCCTTGCTTGCCGCTACTCACTGCTCAACTCTGAGGAAAAACCCATATTGGGTTTTCCTCCTCCTTCCTGCGTCCCCATTCTTCTTTTATCCTCTCTTTTCCCTCCTTCATCCTTCTTATCCAAGTCAGACGCCCCGGGAGAGAAAACCCAACTCAGGTTTTCTCCCATCTTTCTTCTCTCCCTTTCCTCTTTTATTCCTTTCTCTCCTCCTTCCTCTTCCCTTCTCCCTTCTTTCCCTTTCTTTTCTCCTCTTCTTCCCCACATTTTTTCCTAGTTTTTGATTAAAACCAGAACTATGAAAAAATAACAAGTCTGCCCCTGGCAGATTTGAGGAAATTCCATCTGTGTACCCAGACTAATTCCAACTATGTCCTCACTTTAATTACATCCATGTCCCTGTGTTATTCTGGTTTTGTTTTATTCACATTTTGACTATCTATGGACAGTGCAATCCAGGACAGATGGTTTAGTTTCATTTTCTGTTTTCTTTGAAATAAATAATTGTGAACATTGGAACAATTGAATAAATCTGGATTTTAGTTTATTTGTAGTATATTCTTTGTTTTTATTCTTTTAGTCAAATTTTATTTAAAACTCCATCATTTTAAATCAAGTCCTCATGAAATCGACCCGTACTTGCATAAGCTACACTACAATAACCCCTACACTTGCGGTTAAACAATCAACAAGGGTGTAAGGGTGAAAGCAAAAGTGGAATGCGTCATTTTCGTGAGTGCCTGAGTGCCCGTTAGGGTGCAAGGGTGAAAGCGGCTGGTACAGAGAGCTGACCCTACATTGCCGTGGGTGTACTTAAGACACTCATAGGGCTTGATTATGTATGATGTTTCGATGCTTTTGGTATGCATTCATGTAGTTCTTTAGATATTGACTCACGTGGTTATGGCTTGCTTGTGTCTGCATATCTTTTTGAATTTTTTATGTCCTGACCCTATGACATATGTTGCCGTGTTTATATCATAGAATTGATGTGTTCTGCATCGTATGAACATGAGGTTTTGTGCTATGTTATTTCTTATTGCTTTATATTGAATATATATCACCTACACAAGCATGGCTTGCTGAGGCATTGCTTTGTCTTGCAATGCCTCAGAGTTGGAGCGCAATAGTCAGAAAGGGAAGAAGGTGAATTAGCGTGGACTTGGACGTGGAGCTGAGGACCCCATACTTTTTGTCGTCGGAGACAGTAGTGTCCTCTTGAGGCTGGTATTAGACTTTGGGTACTCTATCTAGATATTGTATATTTGATATGTTAGACCCATACTACTGTATAGTATGCATACACTCATACTGTCACACACATGCCTTAAATAGTAGATTAAAACGTAAAAATCTAGAACATTAGAAATCAATGATGCAAAGTCATTCATCAGATTGTGCTCGGAGAGAGCTTTCCAACGACACCAAGAACGCGCGAAACGGAAATCGGGAGCGACAGACCCAGGGATTTTACCATTGAGGTGGAGGGGGTCCAAATTGATAATGGCACCCCCCTCCAATGCGTGTGAGCCAAAGGGCCACGTGGGAGGAGCTCTACACGCAGGAGTGGAACTCACCGTGTGGAGCTCTAGTCCCACGCGTTTGCAACACAAGGAAGAGGGAGCCAAAGCTGGCAACCCTCTCCCCTTCTTTGGGATCTCCCTCCTCTTCCGGTCAAGCCCCACCTGCCTATGAACTGGGTCATTCCTGTTTCTCAGGCGAAATGGAGCCACATCATCCTCCATCTCACCGGAAACTTCACTCCATCGGTGACATCTCACACCTTAGACGTCAGGTAAGTCCCCTCCTCCACTCCTCTTCTCTCCCTTATTTCCCCATTCTTCTCCATTTCTAGTTCTTCCTCAACGCACGTACTACGTTCTTTTGAAGAACTGGATGGTGAAAAAAAAAAAAACCATCGGATTCAAAGTATATAGGGAATAGAACGGGATTAGATTGAAAATCTAACCGTTCATACTATTCCTTAGATGTTTCTGAGTGAAATTCCTTTGGTTTCATAAAAATTCGGCAAGAAACGACACCAAAAATTGCAAAAACCAGCACCTAGGTTTAGTTTCAAAAATCGTTGAAAAATCTGACAAAATTTGATAATTTGAGTGCAAATCAAAAGGGGAAAACACTGGAAAAAGGAAATTTAGGAAATTCTAAGCATTCCCACTAAATTTCGCAAAAAAAGGATGTCACTTGTGTTGTCGGCGACAACCAGAATCTGGTCATCTTCTCCAGCGACGGTGACATTTGCCGGCGACCCCTAAAAAATGTGAAAAATGAAAAATTTTCATATGTGGACAAATCGTGTGTGATCTTTTCATCCGCGAAGACAGATTGTCGATCGGGAATCGATTGGTCCATGAAATTATGATGTCAAGCTTGGTTATGCGTAGGGAAAATTTGAGACCTTAACATCTGACCGTTAAAAATGTGATCGAGAGGTAAATTCAGGTCAAATATAACTCCAAATAACCATTGGTGATGAATTATCATAGAAATGACTAAGCAATTATGTATAAATTGATGGGAGATCTCATCTGGCTGTCCAATACTCGATCATCGAATATCAGAGGTTAGGAAAGGAGATCAGGACATGAATTATGGCTAAAACCATTAAATTGTGAAATAACTTACCTATAATGTTGGAAATTAAAACTTCTAGAGGTACGCATTGGATGTAGACCATCGATGTAAGACCAATGGTGCTGATCCAATTGGATAGCGACCAATTAGTGTGCAAATCCTTGATCTAGATATCTGAGGTTAAATTAAGAACATGGTGAATGTAGAGCTAGAAGTGATTATAGAAAATGACATGAAATTCTAAAATTTACTTAGAACTTATATTTTTGCAGAGGTTTGAGGGCAGTGTGAATGGTTCTAGCCGTTGAACTTTGAGTTGTACTTTGAGAGCAGGTAAAGACCCTGAACCCATGCACTCCTTAAATTCTTGTTGATATGTTTTTTTGAAATTGACCTTATGCATGTGTAGAATGAATATTTTGTCACCTTAGTTGAATGGATGATAGAAATTGTAATTTCTTATTGAAATGGTCATGTTATAGTTTGATTTACTATGCTTAACTGTTATAATGATGCAAACTATTATAAAATGGTCAAGCCCAAGATAGTAAGCCCTGAGGACCGCCCAGTAAGCTATGATGACGCCTTCCAAGATGGTAAACCCTGAGGGAAAGGGCTACCTGGTCGCTTGTGAATAAGATGAAGCCACCCAAGATGGTAAATCCTGAGGAATGGACTGTTAGGTTTTGATCCTCCCAAGATGGTAAACCCTGAGGGAAATGGCTGCCTGGTTCTTTGGAATCATGGTGGAGCCGCCCAAGATGGTAAACCCTGAGGGATGAGTTGTCAGGTATTGAACCTCTCAAAATGGTAATTCTTAAGGGAAAGGGCTGCCTGGTCTTTTGGGATCATGGTGGAGGTGCCTAAGATGGTAAACCCTGAGGGAAAGGGCTGCCTGGTTGATTTTGACTAAGGTGGAGCCACCCAAGATGGTAAATCCTGAGGGAACCTGACTTTGGTGCTGCCCAAGATGGTAACTCCTGAGGGTCTGGCTGCCTTGATGATGATACTCATAGTGGGCCGCCCAAGATGGTAATCCTTGAGGGAGATGACTATTGGATCCTGGTGTAATGCTAGGCATATTTAATGCTATTGAGGAAATCATTAATGAGTATGCAGCTTCGTTGGATGTAACGTTTATGGTCTGCATTTAACTTTAGAATGAGGTCCATGACTTAATCATTCATCCATTGAATGTATTGTGGTTGGACACAAATGGGAAATTTTTATGGGGTGTGCTTGTTTGCATGCAATGACTGTTGCATCATATTTGAATTTTGAAAAAAAAAAAACTGCATTTATGCTCTAATACCCATAGGCCTTACTTGATAGTGCATGCTAACTACTTTGTAGATGACCAGTTAAAAATGGAAATGAATGCTTGTGCTATATTGAATGTGCTTTTAAGCGCAGCAACGAGAATGATTGGATACGCATGGGTTTAGTTCTTTTCCCTTATTGGGTTTCACAACTCACTGTATTATTTTGCAGGTACCAGTCAAGCCGAGAAGAGAAAGGGGGTTGAGTAAAATGAAGAAAGCTTGATTGAAGATGTAACATTTTGAATTGTATATATATATATATATATATATATGTATATATGTGCTGACACTGAAAATGAGTTATATCTTATTTTTTGACAATGATCCTTATGCATCTTATGTGTTTTATCTTGAAAGGGCATGTATGAGACTCACTTGAACTCCTAGTTAATAAGCAGATGTTAGTGGCGTATTATGATAGATAATATGGAGACTGAGTCTCCCTTCACGAATTTATAATTGTTATATTGTCTATCAGGTGAACTGCATAGCATGCGTTAAATGCATAAGTCCGAAAAATAGGAGAGACTCTGTCAAAATTTCGGTAGGACTCGGTTGTTAAAGGAGGAAAATATTTTACTAGTAAACTGTGACTTGCCTAGGACAAGAGCACCTAGCTTTCTCAGTACTTTTGTTGCGATAGGAAAAAAAAGAAGAAGAAGAAGAAAAGAAAAAAGCAAGGCCACGTAGGCCTAGCTCGACCAATCGTTAGGCTTGATTAAGCCTAATCGTGGCCACGGGGATTGGGGTCGCAACACATACGTGGATGATGTGGTGATCTTGGATGGACCCTGAAGCCTTGGGATTTTTGTTATTATCTTCGTCTCCTTGTAGTCATAGAATTTCTTGTGGTTTTATAATTGAGCATGCTCAGAGTGTTAAAAAGCGCTTTTGGTTTAGCCTTGTGGTTTTGGTTTGCGGAGGACCCTCAGGGTTTTCCTTATTTGGTACTTTCCTTGATGCCGCGTAAAATTTTTAATTATTGAGTTTTATTTCAGGGATCCCGTCTATTTTGTAATCATAAACTTTTTATTATTAATTTATGTATATTGGAAAAATATTTTGTTAGAAAACCGGGGTGTGACAGTTTGGTATCATAGCCCAGGCTTATTCCATCATCACCACTTTATGGGTCTAATTAGAGTTACAGCCATAAGGCATGACTTGGACTAAGAGGGGAGGAATACTTATACAATGTGTGTATTGGGTTGTTAACAGATGGCTCCTTAGGGGAGGACTAAGTCCACCCCCGCTCCACCAGTTGCTACCCCTACCTCAACATCAGGGCAAGGGTAGCAGGAGGCAAACATGGTGGCTTGCGTGGTTCAAAGCCTCATGCCAAGCCTCACTGAGCACATTACACAGCAGATTCGAGCAGAGGTGCAGGCTATGAACTCTGTCCACCCGACGACCAGCTGAGCAGATCAAGAGGTTTCGGAAGATGGTGCCCACCTTCCATGGGGAAGGAGACCTAGCAGTAGCAGAGAAATGGTTGTTCGTGGTGGAGAAGGCCTTTGAGGGGATGGAGATTCCACCTGAGGATCAGGTCAGGTTGGTGACTTACCTATTGGAAGGAGAGGCTAGGTTTTGGTAGAAGACTCAGCAGTAGTTGCGCTCCCCATCATCAGCACCATTATCATGGGAGGACTTTCAGAAGATCTTCGATGCGCAGTACTTTCCTCTTCATGCCCTGCATGCTATGAAGAGGGGGTTTTCCACGTTATCTCAGGGGAGTATGACGGTTCAGCAATACCTAAATCGGTTCACCAGACTACAGAGGTTCGTAGCTACTCCTTTTGCCTCAGAACAGGAGGCGACATACAGATTCATTGAAGGGTTGGTGTCACAGTTGAGGCACGAAGTACTTATTACAGACCCGTCTACGATGAGGTAGGCTGTGGACAAGGCTTCGGTGCTCGAGAGAGATTTGCTACGGAGCAGAGGAGAGGTGAGTCAGCCCTTTAGGGGCAAGAGGCCTTTTGCATCCACACAGCCTCAGGGGGCCCTTAACCAGTAGTACCCCCCTAGGTAGAGGAGAGGTCAGGGCAGGAGAGTGTGCCCACGTTGTAGGGCCGCCCAGTACAGGGTCGTCAGCAGCAGGGCCCACAGCAGCCCTAGCAGCAACGACAGCAGCCTTTCCAGTCGAGCGAGCCATTTAGGTGCTATGGCTACGATGAGACAGGGCATATGAGGAGAGAGTGCCCAAGAGGTTTGGGAGACAGGGCACAGAGGACCAATGCCACCGTGGAGGCAACGCCACGCAGTCAGGGTTGCGTCTTCGCTATCACTTCGGGGCAGGCACAGGCCTCAAACCAGGTGGTAGAAAGTACTTTTTTGGTAGCTGATAAACATGCCAAGGTTGTTTTTCATTCGAGGTCTACCCACTCATTTATTGCATGTACATTTGCATCATGCCTTGGCTTGCCCATGTGCAAGCTAGCGTTCGAGTTAGATGTGTCGATGCCATCAAGAGAGACAGCAGAGTTTACTGAGTACCTTGAGAGGGTTCCAGTGGAGATGTCCGAGGTTAGGATGGATGCTGACCTCATCCTATTAGATATGAGGGACTTTGATGTTATCTTGGGGATGGATTAGCTAGCGACATTCTGGGTCATTATAGATTGCCGTAAGAAGCAAATTGTGTGTAGCATCCCGGGTCGACTGGTGTTTGTAGTCTAGGGTAGGAGTGATAGTGGCCTTTGTATTATCTTAGCCATGAGAGCAGCTTGATGTTACGCTTGAAGTTGCTAGTATTTTTGGCTTGCATCACGACGACTGATAGGGAGCAGCCACGGATTGAGGACATAAAGGTGGTGTGAGATTTTGCTGATGTATTTCCAGACAAGCTGCCAGGACTACCTCCACATAGGGAGATCGATTTTACCATAGACTTGGTACTGGGTACAGCGCCTATATCTAAAGCGCCCTATAGGATGGCCCCTGTAGAGTTGAGGGAGCTTCAGGTACAATTGCAGGAGCTTCTGGATAAGGGTTTTATTAGGCTGAGTGGATCTCCTTGGGGAGCACCCGTCCTCTTCGTTAAGAAGAAGGATGGATCATCGAGGCTATGCATAGACTACCGATTATTGAACAGTGTTATTGTGAAGAACCGGTACCCCTTGCCTCGTATCGCTGACTTGTTTGACTAGTTGCAGTCGACATAGGTATTCTCTAAGATTGATTTGAGATCAGGCTACCACCAGTTAAGGATTAGGGAGGAGGATATCCCTAAGACTGCGTTCAGTAGTCAATACGGCCATTATGAGTTTTTGGTGATGCACTTTGGGCTAACAAATGCGCCAGCAGTGTGCATGGATTTGATGAACAGGGTATTTCGAGCCTATTTAGACCAGTTCGTGATTGTCTTCTTGGATGACATTCTGATCTACTCGCCTAGCCGTGAGGCCCATAGAGAGCATCTTCACACTGTGCTGGGCACGCTTCGCCATCATCGCTTGTATGCGAAGCTCAGCAAGTGCGTGTAATGCCCCGAGCATCTTCACACTTGTGTTAAATGTTTTACTTTATTTAAAATATTAAACAAAAGAATTTGTAAGAAAATTGGTACCATCAGATTCTACTCAAAAAATGAAATCCAACGCCTCAAAGAACCCAACAACGAAGTTCGTATGAAGAAGTTACGGCTGTTTAAAGATTAGGGGCAATTCTGTAAAATGCACTTAAAAATGAAAAAAAAAAACAAAAAACACAGAGGGCCATTTGATAACAGCACCTCGTCTTCTTCTTCCTCTAGATTTCTCCAGAAACCCTAGTTTCCAGAGGTTTTCACCACCGCCAATGGCAGCACCGCCATAGTGAGGCTATAAAAAGCCCTTTTCCCTCCTCCTCAGCCATCCCTTTATCCTCCACCTTCTCCCGCGGTTCAAGGGAGGATTCCAGCAGCTAGGGTTTCAGCATGAAGAAACCCCACCTCCAGCAATGGGCATCGCTCCAGACCTGCTTAGGTAAGCCCCTCACCCCTCCCCTCTGTTTTCCCTTCTTCCCTATCCAAATCCATGCCAGATGTGGGTGTTTTCTGGCTGGGAAGCACGGAGTAAACCCAAACTCGATGGGTCTGCCGACCCATTGAGCCAGACACCGCCCAAGTTCCCCCTCCTCTTCCCTTCCACTTCTCCAGGTCAGATCCAGGCCGGATTTGGCATTTTCCGGCTAGAAATTGCAAGACCCATAATTGGACCAACGAAGGAGACGATCCTAGGCGTGGTGCGTGATGCACACCCCGACTGTGGCCCATGGGACAGACCTCAGGCACGCGATTGTGCATGGGCACGCGCGACTGTGTATGGGCGTGGCCTCGGTTCATCCCAGGCCCAGTCTTGGTTCGACCGGGACGCATGGACGGCCCGGGAGCTAAGGCGCATTTTGCCTACGCCAAAGGCACGTTCGTGCGATGTCATCCAAGACGCGGATCATAGCGCGTCACTTGGTGTAACACCCCGGATTTTTAAGACAATTTTTTTTTAATGGCATTTTATATAAGAGCATTTGGGATCCCATGAGAAAAGATTTATTTAACATTTTACTAAACCTATCTTAAAAACTCCGGGTGTTAATTTTCCTTTCACAAAATGGCGTACATGTAATTTAAACATAATTAAATAATCTGCGTATAAATCAACGTCAAATAAATAGGCGCCTTTATTTTAAATCAAATAAACATCCAAAAGACAATAATAATATGGCCCAGGGTCTATCCATCATAACATCCCATATAAATGTCCAATATATGTCCAAAGATCTAAATCACATCCAAATATAATGTATGCAGTCCATAATAAAATTCAAATGATAATCCACTCTAATGACTCACATTACTTTCTAAAACTATAGAGAAACTAGTCTTCAGCAGCTCTCAAGGTTTATCAACCGCTTTTCCTTTCCTGGTGTCGCGCTCAAGATCTAAGGCATTGCAAAACAAAGCAATGCCTCAGCAAGCTATCGCTTGTGTAGGTACATAGACAATTAATGTAATAAATGCAAGAAATAATGAACAGCATTGATGAAAAGTCTAACATTTATGGAAATAGTGATATCATAATGCCATGTTCAAAATAAATGCCAATTTATTCCATATGCTAAAACATGAAATTCACGGAGTTAAAACATGACATGAATCAATAAATGGAGCATACAACAAGAATAAGGGCACCCTAAGGTAATGGGTCCCACCACATCACACTAACATCCCTGATCAGGAATACACATAGTCAACCTCTGAGTGTCGTCACACCCAGGCATACCATCTATAACCATGCTCATCATACATGCACACATAACAAGAATATGGGCCATCATGCTGCAGTGGCAACCCTCCATGGGTATCAACCACCGCCGCTCTCCGTCGACACCATAACGGGAGACTTAACGTCTGTCCCCATGGAAAGGCTCAGACCGGTAGTGTGGACTATCCATGTTACCAAACCCCTACCGAATGCCATCTATGGGCAGGTGTCTATCATATCACAAACTCATCACATCATAATCTCGGAAGGTGGGTGGCGGGCCCTATCCCTCCTAGCATGACGCCCACCGGGCGAGAGCACCCGTCATCAAATATAAAACACGGAAATCATATGTATATGCTAAAACTCAAGAGCACTTATAGCTTGAAATCCCCAAGACATGCCCCTCATCCCGGGGTTAGCCTATAAAAGGACCAAATTTACTAAGCCTCTATACTCATTTCCATGTAAATCCATGCATTTTCTATATATATAATAAGAAATAAATCTCTAATTAAGCATAACTAATTAACATCATGCTTGTAAAAGCATTTTAAATAAGTTTATTCAGTAAAAGAATTTAATTTGGAATGACCATCCTGTACGCAATGTCGCATGAAATCCATGGTAAATAAAAATCGCAATTTAAAACACAATCACACATGATGCTATGTTTAAACATGGTTTAAAATCAAGGCAAAACATTAGTTGTCGTCACCTACCTCAGTGTGAGATCACTAGCTTGCTAATAACTCCCTTTAATTGGTATATTCAAGTGCACCTGTACATGTCACATCACTATTTTAAAATTTTTCTAAATAAAAAGTGGTCATTTCTAAGTTTTTAAGTTAAAAATAGGTCCGCGTCATCAATCCGGGCCACAACGCCTCTTAGGATCGTGATTTGGACCTCTCTAGCTCCCAAAAATCAAGTTTTAGTGAAAAATAAGCTAAAATGGGGCTTCTTGGGACCACCATAAGGTGGTTTAAACCGGCGGCGCCTCTTTTCCGCCGGTTTACACCGGCGTACACTGGCGCATGAGGACGCACGGCGTCGCAGACGCCGCACGGGACGCGCGCCGCGCGCGCGTGCGTCACGGCCGCCAGGGACGCGCCGCGTCCAGGTCCCACCGCGACAGCCAACCACTCACGCTCCGCACGCGCGCGGCGCCGCGCACGCGTGCGGCGAGGGCGTCATGTGACGGCGTCCCTCGGGCGTCGAGGAGTGCGTCTTGGCGTCGGCGCGGGGGGCGCCGACGCCGTTGACGACGCCGGAGAAGACGACCGGATTCCGGTCGCCTCCGGCGGAGCTACAGAGCTCCGTTTTGCGTGATTTTTCGCCATTTTCTTCAGAATTCTCTCTAGAATCCATTTATGCCCTCCTTTTTCACTAATTTTCTCAAAAACCATGGTTTTTAAACGATTTTTCCCAAGTTCCTAAAAACCTCCTAGGTCTTGGTTTTTGAGTTTTCTGGGCAATTCCACCGTTGGATCACTCCCAAATTTAAAGGGTATACTCTTGGGTCTCTTGTGCACTAGTTGGACGGTGCGATTTTCAAACGGACAAGTTTTGATCCGTGAAATCACACTCCAACAGTAGCGTGCACACAGGTTTCTAAAAAAAAAATCCGATTTTTTTCCAAAATTTTTAAACGTTTTCCTAATTAATTTCCTAATTAATAAATACAGAAAAACATAGGTTTTGAGGCTTACCTTGCACCTGGCCGGAGTTGCTCGTGTTGTCGGGGCTCCACTCGCCGGAAAATTCAAGTTTTTACAGATCTAGGGTTTTGCGTATCATTCATGGAAAACGCTCAAAGTGGAGCGTTTTGGCTCCTAGAGGAGCATAGATATAGGGTTTTAGAGTCTTGGGGAAGAGAAACTCTTCCCCACACGGCTCTTCCCACGTCTCTCCGGCGATTTCGCCGGACTGGTAGAGACGTGTGTAGACAGGGGTGCCGTTATCAATTTGGACCCCTGTGTAACACGTTTCTGTCAAAAGACCATTTTGCCCTTACAACTTTGACGGCTCATAACTCCCTCGTTTGAGCTCCGTTTTTCGCGTTCTTGGTGGCGTTGGATTCGTATCGACGAGCACTTTCTAATTATTATGTTTTCAGGAAATAATTTCATCCATAAATTTTTATTTTAATTTATTTAATAATTTCCTATTTTTATCTTTAAAATTAAGGATATTACATTCTTCCCTCCTTATAAAAATTTTGTCCTCGAAATTTAGCTACATACCTCTATGTAAATAACTCTGGATGTATCTTTCGCATCTCCTCCTCAGTCTCCCAGGTAGCCTCCTGTAGTGAATGATGCTGCCAAAGGACTTTGACCAAGGCAATGGTCTTATTCCTTAACTCCTTGACTTTTGTATCTAAGACGCGCACTGGTCTCTCCTCAAATGTCATGTCAGCCTGTAGCTCTCCTGGGATCTGCTCCAATACATGTGAGGGATCTGGCACGTATTTCCTCAGCATAGACACGTGAAAGACGTCATGCACATTTGCTAGCTGTGGTGGTAAGGCTAGCTGGTATGCCACTGACCCAACTCGTCGTAAGATCTCCAAAGGTCCAATATATCTGGGACTAAGCTTTCCTTTATTTCCAAACCTCAACACCCCTTTCATAGGAGAAACTTTCAAGAATACATGCTCGCCCTCAAAGAACTCTAAGTCCTTTCGCCTCTTGTCTGCATAACTTTTCTGTCGACTGTGAGCTGTCAGTAACCTCTTTCGAATGAGTTGGACTTTCTCTGCACATTCTTCCACTAACTCAGATTTCACCACGCGTCTTTCTCCTACGTCACTCCAACATAAAGGTGACCGACAAGGTCTGCCATAAAGTGCCTCATATGGAGCCATCCCAATACTAGCGTGATGACTATTATTATAAGCAAATTCCACCAAAGGTAAATGATCTTCCCACCTACCCTTCCAATCCATAACACTGGCTCGTAGCATATCCTCAATAGTCCGGATGGTCCTCTCGCTCCGTCCGTACGTACGAGGATGGAATCTCGTCTTAAATTTCAGTCTCGACCCTAATGCCTCTTGCACGCTCTTCCAGTATTTTGAGGTAAATCGCGTATCTCGATCCGATATAATTGTCAAGGGAACGCCATGTAGACTGACGATCTCCTTAACATATAATTTCGCTAAGCTATCCACGATCTGATTTTGTCTGATAGGAAGGAAATGAGCAGACTTGGTCAACCTGTCCACAACGACCCATATCATGTCGTGGCCGCTAGCGGTCCTCGGAAGACCTAGAACGAAGTCCATGGTAATATGGTCCCACTTCCACTCTGGAAGGTCCAGTGTCTGAAGTAGTCCTGATGGACGCTGATGCTCAGCCTTGACCTGCTGACAGGTCAAACATCGTGCTACGCACTCTCCAACATCCTTTTTCATACCATTCCACCAGAAATGCCTCTTGAGATCCTGATACATTTTCGTACCCCCAGGATGAATTGTGTAAGGGGATTGGTGTGCTTCTTGAAGTAACTCGCGCTTCAATTTGTCATCTGCTGGTACTACCAACCTTCCTTTAAATCTAACTCCTCCATCTGGTCCCCTCGAAAAATCTGTCAGATCCTGTGTTTCCTTGTCTTTGCCCTGTGCCTCTAAGATCCTGTCAAAGAACTTAGACCGAGTCGTCAAATTGGCAATCATCACACCCGCCTTCCTACTCAGGGCATCTGCAACGACATTAGCCTTCCCAGGATGGTACTGTATGGTGAAGTCAAAGTCCTTGAGATACTCCATCCATCTGCGCTGCCTCATATTCAATTCACTCTGAGTAAAGAAGTACTTGAGGCTCTTGTGATCAGTGAATACCTCAACTCTCTCACCATAAAGATAATGTCTCCAGGACTTCAACGCAAATACCACGGCCGCTAATTCCAGGTCATGTGTTGGGTAATTTACCTCATGTGTCTTCAACTGTCTAGACGCATAGGCAATTACCTTCCCATGTTGCATCAACACTGCTCCTAATCCCTTGCCAGAGGCGTCACAATAAACTACATAACCGCCTGCCTCGGATGGCAAGGTCAATACGGAGCGGTAGTAAGTCTCCTCTTGAGCTCTTGGAAGCTCTCCTCGCAAGCCTCGGTCCATACAAATTGAGTGTCTTTCCTAGTCAGGGTGGTCAATGGTAACGCGATCTTAGAGAATCCCTCTATGAATCGACGATAATACCCCCGCCAAACCGAGAAAACCGCGTATCTCAGTCATTGTCTTGGGCCTCTCCCAGTGTAGTACTGCCTCTACCTTTGCTGAATCCACGGCCACTCCATCTTTAGATATGACGTGGCCTAAGAAATGCACTGGTCTAGCCAAAAATCACACTTACTGAACTTGGCATACAACTGATGTCGACGAAGTGTGTCTAATACCGTGTGGAGATGCTCTCTGTGTGTCTCATGACTAGGCGAATAAATCAAGATGTCATCCACAAATACAATCACGAACTTATCCAAATAAGCTCGAAAAACACGGTTCATTAGATCCATGAACACCGCAGTGCGTTCGTCAATCCAAACGGCATCACTAGGAACTCATAATGACCATAACGACTCCTAAAGGCGGTCTTCGAGATATCCTCTTCTCTAACCCTCACCGATGATACCACGACCTCAAATCAATCTTGGAGAACACTTGTGCCGATTGGAGCCGATCAAATAAATCATCTATGCGTGGCAAAGGGTATCGGTTCTTTATAGTAACACCATTCAACAACCGATAGTCAATGCATAGTCTCAGTGATCCATCCTTTTTCTTCACGAACAGGACCGGTGCTCCCCATGGTGATCCACTCGGCCTGATAAAGCCCTTATCCAATAACTCTTGCAATTGTACCTGAAGTTCTCTCAACTCTGCTGGAGCCATCCTATATGGTGCCTTAGAGATAGGCGATGTACCCGGCACCAAGTCGATGGTGAAGTCAATCTCCCTACTTGGCGGCAATCCTGGTAATTCCTCAGGAAATACGTCAGCAAAATCACGGACAACATCAATCTCGTCAAGCCGTGGCTGCTCCTTTTCCTCAACGGTCACATATGCGAGGAATGCGTTACACCCTCGTGCATAAAATCGTGCCGCCTTCATAGCAGAAATGATGCATGTACCGCTCGATCTTTCCTACCCTGGAACACTATTTCTGGTTGCCCAGGTATAAGAAAAGTGACTCGCTTCTTTCGGCAGTCTACCATAGCACCATAGTTGGCTAACCAATCCATCCCAAGAATAACATCATAGTCTACCATGTCTAATAAGATGAAGTACGTGTCCATACTCACGCGATATCTCTACGGGTATATCTCTAATATATTACGTAGTCTCTACTGTCTCTCCCACAAGTGTCATAATATCTAATCCAAATGCTAGTTTGTGTACACATACATCCAGACAAGATGCAAAAATACATGATATAAAAGAGTGTGTAGAACCTGTGTCATATAGAACTTTGGCATTTCTATCTGAGACTAGAAGAGTACCTTCTACGACACAGGGTGATGCCCGTGCCTCGTCCCGATGAGATGGCAAATACTCGTCCTTGGCTACGTGGCGCGTTAGTTGCCTCTCGCTCCCATCTCTGCCGCCTCGCCCCTTAGGGCAGTCCTTAATGAAATGGCCAACGTCTCCACGGTTGAAACACCCGTATGGCTGTCTCTCGGTAAGGTGCATAGGGCTGTCTCTGTGGTTGGGGCTGCCTCTGCTGCTGTGGTCGGTCGAATCTATTACACCCTCGCCCAGGGTGCCAACCCTTGCACCTATCACATCTCTTCCTCTCAGCGTCTCTCTTAAATTTGGCCTCGTGGTGGATGACCCGATGCCCCATGTGTCTGCATAGCACCAAATGGCCGCTTGTCCTTAAAGGGCTGGAACGCACTTCCTCTATTCCTGAGAGAGTTCTTCTCATGCATGGACGCCATATCAGCAGCATCTCGCACAGAAGTGGGTCGAGAAGAAATCACTCGATCTCTCAGCCAAGGAGTCAACCCATCCACAAATCTGTCAGTTGCCTCTGTGTCTGAGGCTAGTGCGTGAGGTGCAAATCTCCTCAGTCGTGTAAATCGGTTCAGGTACTGCTGAACCGTCATATCTCTCTGCTCTAGGGTGGCAAACTCCTTCTTCATGGACTGCAATGCATGAGGTGGAAAATACTGAGTGTCGAAAGCCTGTTTAAAGGCTGCCCATGTCATCGTCTCAGTCGGATCTGGTCGAGTGAGTGTGAAAGTCTGCCACCAGAAGCCGGCCTCACCTTTCAGCATGTAGGAGGCTACTCTAACTTGATCATCTGGTGAGATCTTCATAGCGTCGAATGTCCTCTCCGCCTCAAATAACCATCGCTCAGCCTCCTCTGTGTTACCATCGCCATAAAAGGGTTTCACCATCTTTTGAAACCTTTCCAATAATTTGTCAGTCTTCTTAGAGTCACTCGTAGCATCACCCTCCGTGGCTCTAGGTGCGATGGTTCTGTCTTGGTTGTGAGGACTGAACTGACGAAACCATGGGTGCTACTTTAGGTGGTGGAATAGGGCTAGGGTTAGCTGCGTCAACAGCTGCCCTAACCTGCGTCTTTGTATAAGTGGTACGAGTCCTGACATTAACCGATTCAATAAATCGGCATCTCGATCCCCTTGATCAGAGGACTCAGCAGGTGGAGCCACGGGTGTAGCAGGGGTAGACCTTGTCCTTCTCCGAGGAGCCATCTATCAAAATTTTTACATGTCACTAAGTGTAAGTTCCTCTCTCATAGTTTCTCTCTCTACAACTATTATGGACTGTTATTCACATATAAATGGACATTCACAAGGATTATGATGGACTAGACTGGGCTCTGATACCAACTTTGTAACACCCCGGATTTTTAAGACAATTTTTTTTTTAATGGCATTTTATATAAGAGCATTTGGGATCCCATGAGAAAAGATTTATTTAACATTTTACTAAACCTATCTTAAAAACTCCGGGTGTTAATTTTCCTTTCACAAAATGGCGTACATGTAATTTAAACATAATTAAATAATCTGCGTATAAATCAACGTCAAATAAATAGGCGCCTTTATTTTAAATCAAATAAACATCCAAAAGACAATAATAATATGGCCCAGGGTCTATCCATCATAACATCCCATATAAATGTCCAATATATGTCCAAAGATCTAAATCACATCCAAATATAATGTATGCAGTCCATAATAAAATTCAAATGATAATCCACTCTAATGACTCACATTACTTTCTAAAACTATAGAGAAACTAGTCTTCAGCAGCTCTCAAGGTTTATCAACCGCTTTTCCTTTCCTGGTGTCGCGCTTAAGATCTAAGGCATTGCAAAACAAAGCAATGCCTCAGCAAGCTATCGCTTGTGTAGGTACATAGACAATTAATGTAATAAATGCAGAAATAATGAACAGCATTGATGAAAAGTCTAACATTTATGGAAATAGTGATATCATAATGCCATGTTCAAAATAAATGCCAATTTATTCCATATGCTAAAACATGAAATTCACGGAGTTAAAACATGACATGAATCAATAAATGGAGCATACAACAAGAATAAGGGCACCCTAAGGTAATGGGTCCCACCACATCACACTAACATCCCTGATCAGGAATACACATAGTCAACCTCTGAGTGTCGTCACACCCAGGCATACCATCTATAACCATGCTCATCATACATGCACACATAACAAGAATATGGGCCATCATGCCGCAGTGGCAACCCTCCATGGGTATCAACCACCGCCGCTCTCCGTCGACACCATAACGGGAGACTTAACGTCTGTCCCCATGGAAAGGCTCGCACCGGTAGTGTGGACTATCCATGTTACCAAACCCCTACCGAATGCCATCTATGGGCGGTGTCTATCATATCACAAACTCATCACATCATAATCTCGGAAGGTGGGTGGCGGCCTATCCCTCCTAAAGATGACGCCCACGGCGAGAGCACCCGTCATCAAATATAAAACACGGAAATCATATGTATATGCTAAAACTCAAGAGCACTTATAGCTTGAAATCCCCAAGACATGCCCCTCATCCCAGGGTTAGCCTATAAAAGGACCGGCCTACTAAGCCTCTATACTCATTTCCATGTAAATCCATGCATTTTCTATATATATAATAAGAAATAAATCTCTAATTAAGCATAACTAATTAACATCATGCTTGTAAAAGCATTTTAAATAAGTTTATTCAGTAAAAGAATTTAATTTGGAATGACCATCCTGTACGCAATGTCGCATGAAATCCATGGTAAATAAAAATCGCAATTTAAAACACAATCACACATGATGCTATGTTTAAACATGGTTTAAAATCAAGGCAAAACATTAGTTGTCGTCACCTACCTCAGTGTGAGATCACTAGCTTGCTAATAACTCCCTTTAATTGGTATATTCAAGTGCACCTGTACATGTCACATCACTATTTTAAAATTTTTCTAAATAAAAAGTGGTCATTTCTAAGTTTTTAAGTTAAAAATAGGTCCGCGTCGTCAATACGGTCACAACGCCTCTTAGGATCGTGATTTGGACCTCTCTAGCTCCCAAAAATCAAGTTTTAGTGAAAAATAAGCTAAAATGGGGCTCGCTTGGGACCACCATAAGGTGGTTTAAACCGGCGGCGCCTCTTTTCCGCCGGTTTACACCGGCGTACACTGGCGCATGAGGACGCACGGCGTCGCAGACGCCGCACGGACGCGCGCGCGCGCGCGTGCGTCACGGTCGCCAGACGCGCCGCGTCCGTGTCCCACCGCGACAGCCAACCACTCACGCTCCGCACGCGCGCGGCGCCGCGCACGCGTGCGGCGGCGACGTCATGTGACGTCGTCCCTCGGGCGTCGAGGAGTGCGTCTTGGCGTCGGCGCGGGGCGCCGACGCCGTTGACGACGCCGGAGAAGACGACCGGATTCGGTCGCCTCGGCGAGCTGCTGCAGCTCCGTTTTGCGTGATTTTTGCGCCATTTTCTTCAGAATTCTCTCTAGAATCCATTTATGCCCTCCTTTTTCACTAATTTTCTCAAAAACCATGGTTTTTAAACGATTTTTCCCAAGTTCCTAAAAACCTCCCTAGGTACTGGTTTTTGAGTTTTCTGGGCAATTCCACCGTTGGATCACTCCCAAATTTAAAGGGTATACTCTTGGGTCTCTTGTGCACTAGTTGGACGGTGCGATTTTCAAACGGACAAGTTTTGATCCGTGAAATCACACTCCAACAGTAGCGTGCACACAGGTTCCTAAAAAAAATCCGATTTTTTTCCAAAATTTTTAAACGTTTTCCTAATTAATTTCCTAATTAATAAATACAGAAAAACATAGGTTTTGAGGCTTACCTTGCACCTGGCCGGAGTTGCTCGTGTTGTCGGGGCTCCACTCGCCGGAAAATTCAAGTTTTTACAGATCTAGGGTTTTGCGTATCATTCATGGAAAACGCTCAAAGTGGAGCGTTTTGGCTCCTAGAGGAGCATAGATATAGGGTTTTAGAGTCTTGGGGAAGAGAAACTCTTCCCCACACGGCTCTTCCCACGTCTCTCCGGCGATTTCGCCGGACTGGTAGAGACGTGTGTAGACAGGGGTGCCGTTATCAATTTGGACCCCTGTGTAACACGTTTCTGTCAAAAGACCATTTTGCCCTTACAACTTTGACGGCTCATAACTCCCTCGTTTGAGCTCCGTTTTTCGCGTTCTTGGTGGCGTTGGATTCGTATCGACGAGCACTTTCTAATTATTATGTTTTCAGGAAATAATTTCATCCATAAATTTTTATTTTAATTTATTTAATAATTTCCTATTTTTATCTTTAAAATTAAGGATATTACACTTGGGCATGCATGTGCTCGTGCGAACGTGGTCCCTGGCACAGCCTTTGGGTGCGCACAACGTGCAGGCATGGGTCCTGGTTCGACTAGGGCGCGCACACGTCTTGGAAACCATGATGCGTGGGCCCTATGCGTAAGACGAATATGGTTCATCTGTGATCATGTAATGCTAAAATTACAATTTCAGGGGTTGTAGGACTTCGATTGATGATTCAAAAGAACCATCGCGTCTGTATGAACGACACGGACCTAATGAGACTATAAAATTAGGATCAGAGGACAAATTATAGAGTCTAACCATTGAATAGTAGATCCATATCATAGGATCTAGCCTGACACTGAATTAGGCAAGGACCCATGGACCCTAAACTCAGATCTATCGATCTAATTTCTAAATAGATCGAAATTGATAAGGACTCCTTGTTATCCATTCATATCCGTGGATTTTATAAATGAGACCCAAGGTTAGGTTGAGTAATGAAGGACACGACTACAAGAAACTTTGAGGTAGGTTGTCTGATGCTACTATGTTTTTCAAAATACATTCCAAACTTTCATAGTTACATGCTTTTATTACTATATTGAGCATGTGTTTTAAACTACGCAATTTCTCAAACAAGTATGCGAGACTTGCTTTCATGACTTATATATACATATATATATATATATATTTGAGAACTCTTGCATTGAATTGAAGAATGCTGTTGAGAAGTAATGTTTTTGTACTAGTATGCAAACATGTCTTTGTTTTATGGTTTTAAACACGATACTAGCATAAAGTGATTTTTATGCATTACTCGCATGTCTTGAAAAGAAATGCATAAAGTGCCTGATTTACGAAGATTGCATATCATCGAGGGTTGCCAAAAGACGCTGGTTAGGCAGTTGTGAGAGCGAGGCAATGTGAGGTACCCAAAGAGGACATTGAAAATGATTGCATAACACAGGCTCGCCCTCAAAGAACTCTAAGTCCTTTCGCCTCTTGTCTGCATAACTTTTCTGTCGACTGTGAGCTGTCAGTAACCTCTTTCGAATGAGTTGGACTTTCTCTGCACATTCTTCCACTAACTCAGATTTCACCACGCGTCTTTCTCCTACGTCACTCCAACATAAAGGTGACCGACAAGGTCTGCCATAAAGTGCCTCATATGGAGCCATCCCAATACTAGCGTGATGACTATTATTATAAGCAAATTCCACCAAAGGTAAATGATCTTCCCAGCTACCCTTCCAATCCATAACACAGGCTCGTAGCATATCCTCAATAGTCTGGATGGTCCTCTCGCTCTGTCCGTCTCGTACGAGGATGGAATGTCGTGCTAAATTTCGATCTCGACCCTAATGCCTCTTGCACGCTCTTCCGGTATTTTGAGGTAAATCGCGTATCTCGATCCGATATAATTGTCAAGGCTACGCCATGTAGACTGACGATCTCCTTAACATATAATTTCGCTAAGCTATCCACGATCTGATTTTGTCTGATAGGAAGGAAATGAGCAGACTTGGTCAACCTGTCCACAACGACCCATATCATGTCGTGGCCGCTAGCGGTCCTCGAAGACCTAGAACGAAGTCCATGGTAATATGGTCCCACTTCCACTCTGGAAGGTCCGGTGTACGAAGTAGTCCCGATGGACGCCGATGCTCGGCCTTGACCCGCCGACGGGTCAAACATCGTGCTACGCACTCTCCAACATCCTTTTTCATACCATTCCACCGTAAATGCCTCTTGAGATCCCGATACATTTTCGTACCCCAGGGATGAATTGTGTAAGGGGATTGGTGTGCTTCTTGAAGTAACTCGCGCTTCAATTTGTCATCTGCTGGTACTACCAACCTTCCTTTAAATCTAACTCCTCCATCTGGTCCCCTCGAAAAATCTGTCAGATCCTGTGTTTCCTTGTCTTTGCCCTGTGCCTCTAAGATCCTGTCAAAGAACTTAGACCGAGTCGTCAAATTGGCAATCATCACACCCGCCTTCCTACTCAGGGCATCTGCAACGACATTAGCCTTCCCAGGATGGTACTGTATGGTGAAGTCAAAGTCCTTGAGATACTCCATCCATCTGCGCTGCCTCATATTCAATTCACTCTGAGTAAAGAAGTACTTGAGGCTCTTGTGATCAGTGAATACCTCAACTCTCTCACCATAAAGATAATGTCTCCAGGACTTCAACGCAAATACCACGGCTGCTAATTCCAGGTCATGTGTTGGGTAATTTACCTCATGTGTCTTCAACTGTCTAGACGCATAGGCAATTACCTTCCCATGTTGCATCAACACTGCTCCTAATCCCTTGCCAGAGGCGTCACAATAAACTACATAACCGCCTGCCCCAGATGGTAAGGTCAATACCGGAGCAGTAGTAAGTCTCCTCTTGAGCTCTTGGAAGCTCTCCTCGCAAGCCTCGGTCCATACAAATTGAGTGTCTTTCCTAGTCAGGGTGGTCAATGGTAACGCGATCTTAGAGAATCCCTCTATGAATCGACGATAATACCCTGCCAAACCGAGAAAACTGCGTATCTCAGTCACTGTCTTGGGCCTCACCCAGTGTAGTACAGCCTCTACCTTTGTTGAATCCACGGCCACTCCATCTTTAGATATGACGTGGCCTAAGAAATGCACTGGTCTAGCCAAAAATCACACTTACTGAACTTGGCATACAACTGATGTCGACGAAGTGTGTCTAATACCGTGTGGAGATGCTCTCTGTGTGTCTCATGACTAGGCGAATAAATCAAGATGTCATCCACAAATACAATCACGAACTTATCCAAATAAGCTCGAAAAACACGGTTCATTAGATCCATGAACACCGCAGTGCGTTCGTCAATCCAAACGGCATCACTAGGAACTCATAATGACCATAACGACTCCTAAAGGCGGTCTTCGAGATATCCTCTTCTCTAACCCTCACCGATGATACCACGACCTCAAATCAATCTTGGAGAACACTTGTGCCGATTGGAGCTGATCAAATAAATCATCTATGCGTGGCAAAGGGTATCGGTTCTTTATAGTAACACCATTCAACAACCGATAGTCAATGCATAGTCTCAGTGATCCATCCTTTTTCTTCACGAACGTGACCGGTGCTCCCCATGGTGATCCACTCGGCACGATAAAGCCCTTATCCAATAACTCTTGCAATTGTACCCGAAGTTCTCTCAACTCTGCTGGAGCCATCCTATATGGTGCCTTAGAGATAGGCGATGTACCCGGCACCAAGTCGATGGTGAAGTCAATCTCCCTACTTGGCGGCAATCGCGGTAATTCCTCAGAAATACGTCGGCAAAATCACGGACAACATCAATCTCGTCAAGCTGTGGCTGCTCCTTTTCCTCAACTGTCACATATGCGATGAATGCGTTACACCCTCGTGCATAAAATCGTGCCGCCTTCATAGCAGAAATGGTGCATGTACCGCCCGATCTTTCCTACCCCGGAACACTATTTACAGTTTGCCCAGGTATAAGAAAAGTGACTCGCTTCTTTCGGCAGTCTACCATAGCACCATAGTTGGCTAACCAATCCATCCCAAGAATAACATCATAGTCTACCATGTCTAATAAGATGAAGTCTGTGTCCATACTCACGCCTGATATCTCTACAGGTATATCTCTAATATATTCTGTAGTCTCTACTGTCTCTCCCACAAGTGTCATAATATCTAATCCAAATGCTAGTTTGTGTACACATACATCCAGACAAGATGCAAAAATACATGATATAAAAGAGTGTGTAGACCCTGTGTCAAAAAGTACTTAGGCATGTCTATCCGAGACTAGAAGAGTACCTTCTACGACACGGGGTGATGCACATTACTCGTCCTGATGAGATGGCAAATACTCGTCCTTGGCTACGTGGCGCGTTAGTTGCCTCTGCTCCCATCTCTGTCTGCCTCTGCCCCTTAGGGCAGTCCTTAATGAAATGGCCAACGTCTCCACAGTTGAAACACCTGTATGGCTGTCTCTGGTAAGGTGCATAGGGCTGTCTCTGTGGTTGGGGCTGCCTCTGCTGCTGTGGTCGGTCGAATCTATTACACCCTCGCCCCGGGTGCCAACCCTTGCACCTATCACATCTCTTCCTCTCAGCGTCTCTCTTAAATTTGGCCTGTGGTGGATGACCTGATGCCCCATGTGTCTGCATAGCACCAAATGGCCGCTTGTCCTTAAAGGGCTGGAACGCACTTCCTCTATTCCTGAGAGAGTTCTTCTCATGCATGGACGCCATATCAGCAGCATCTCGCACAGAAGTGGGTCGAGAAGAAATCACTCGATCTCTCAGCCAAGGAGTCAACCCATCCACAAATCTGTCAGTTGCCTCTGTGTCTGAGGCTAGTGCGTGAGGTGCAAATCTCCTCAGTCGTGTAAATCGGTTCAGGTACTGCTGAACCGTCATATCTCTCTGCTCTAGGGTGGCAAACTCCTTCTTCATGGACTGCAATGCATGAGGTGGAAAATACTGAGTGTCGAAAGCCTGTTTAAAGGCTGCCCATGTCATCGTCTCGGTCGGATCTGGTCGAGTGAGTGTGAAAGTCTGCCACCAGAAGCCGGCCTCACCTTTCAGCATGTAGGAGGCTACTCTAACTTGATCATCTGGTGAGATCTTCATAGCGTCGAATGTCCTCTCCGCCTCAAATAACCATCGCTCGGCCTCCTCTCGTGTTACCATCGCCATAAAAGGGTTTCACCATCTTTTGAAACCTTTCCAATAATTTGTCGGTCTTCTTAGAGTCACTCGTAGCATCACCCTCCGTGGCTCTAGAGTACCGATGGTTCTGTCTTGGTTGTGAGGACCGAACCGACGAAACCATGGGTGCCACTTTAGGTGGTGGAATAGGGCTAGGGTTAGGCTGCGTCAACGGTGTCCTAACCTCGGCCGTCGTATAAGTGGTACGAGTCCTGACATTAACCGATTCAATAAATCGGCATCTCGATCCCCTTGATCAGAGGACTCAGCAGGTGGAGCCACGGGTGTAGCAGGGGTAGACCTTGTCCTTCTCCGAGGAGCCATCTATCAAAATTTTTACATGTCACTAAGTGTAAGTTCCTCTCTCATAGTTTCTCTCTCTACAACTATTATGAATTTGTTATTCACATATAAATGGACATTCACAAGGATTATGATGGACTAGACTGGGCTCTGATACCAACTTTGTAACACCCCGGATTTTTAAGACAATTTTTTTTTTTAATGGCATTTTATATAAGAGCATTTGGGATCCCATGAGAAAAGATTTATTTAACATTTTACTAAACCTATCTTAAAAACTCCGGGTGTTAATTTTCCTTTCACAAAATGGCGTACATGTAATTTAAACATAATTAAATAATCTGCGTATAAATCAACGTCAAATAAATAGGCGCCTTTATTTTAAATCAAATAAACATCCAAAAGACAATAATAATATGGCCCAGGGTCTATCCATCATAACATCCCATATAAATGTCCAATATATGTCCAAAGATCTAAATCACATCCAAATATAATGTATGCAGTCCATAATAAAATTCAAATGATAATCCACTCTAATGACTCACATTACTTTCTAAAACTATAGAGAAACTAGTCTTCAGCAGCTCTCAAGGTTTATCAACCGCTTTTCCTTTCCTGGTGTCGCGCTTAAGATCTAAGGCATTGCAAAACAAAGCAATGCCTCAGCAAGCTATCGCTTGTGTAGGTACATAGACAATTAATGTAATAAATGCGAGAAATAATGAACAAAGACATTGATGAAAAGTCTAACATTTATGGAAATAGTGATATCATAATGCCATGTTCAAAATAAATGCCAATTTATTCCATATGCTAAAACATGAAATTCACGGAGTTAAAACATGACATGAATCAATAAATGGAGCATACAACAAGAATAAGGGCACCCTAAGGTAATGGGTCCCACCACATCACACTAACATCCCTGATCAGGAATACACATAGTCAACCTCGAGTGTCGTCACACCCAGGGCATACCATCTATAACCATGCTCATCATACATGCACACATAACAAGAATATGGGCCATCATCTTTGCCGGTGGCAACCCTCCATGGGTATCAACCACCGCCGCTCTCCGTCGACACCATAACGGGAGACTTAACGTCTGTCCCCATGGAAAGGCTCGGGCCAGGTAGTGTGGACTATCCATGTTACCAAACCCCTACCGAATGCCATCTATGGGCGGTGTGTCTATCATATCACAAACTCATCACATCATAATCTCGGAAGGTGGGTGGCCGGCCCTATCCCTCCTAGCATGACGCCCACTGGGCGAGAGCACCCGTCATCAAATATAAAACACGGAAATCATATGTATATGCTAAAACTCAAGAGCACTTATAGCTTGAAATCCCCAAGACATGCCCCTCATCCCGGGGTTAGCCTAAAAAAGGACCACTACTAAGCCTCTATACTCATTTCCATGTAAATCCATGCATTTTCTATATATATAATAAGAAATAAATCTCTAATTAAGCATAACTAATTAACATCATGCTTGTAAAAGCATTTTAAATAAGTTTATTCAGTAAAAGAATTTAATTTGGAATGACCATCCTGTACGCAATGTCGCATGAAATCCATGGTAAATAAAAATCGCAATTTAAAACACAATCACACATGATGCTATGTTTAAACATGGTTTAAAATCAAGGCAAAACATTAGTTGTCGTCACCTACCTCAGTGTGAGATCACTAGCTTGCTAATAACTCCCTTTAATTGGTATATTCAAGTGCACCTGTACATGTCACATCACTATTTTAAAATTTTTCTAAATAAAAAGTGGTCATTTCTAAGTTTTTAAGTTAAAAATAGGTCCGCGTCGTCAATACGGTCACAACGCCTCTTCCGGATCGTGATTTGGACCTCTCTAGCTCCCAAAAATCAAGTTTTAGTGAAAAATAAGCTAAAATGGGGCTGCTTGGGACCACCATAAGGTGGTTTAACCCGGCGGCGCCTCTTTTCCGCCGGTTTACACCGGCGTACACTGGCGCATGAGGACGCACGGCGTCGCAGACGCCGCACGGGACGCGCGCCGCGCGCGCGTGCGTCACGGTCGCCAGGACGCGCCGCGTCCAGGTCCCACCGCGACAGCCAACCACTCACGCTCCGCACGCGCGCGGCGCCGCGCACGCGTGCGGCGACGGCGTCATGTGGCGTCGTCCCCCCGGCGTCAGGGAGTGCGTCTTGGCGTCGGCGCGGGCGCCGACGCCGTTGACGACGCCGGAGAAGACGGCCGGATTCGGTCGCCTCGGCGGAGCTACAGAGCTCCGTTTTGCGTGATTTTTCGCCATTTTCTTCAGAATTCTCTCTAGAATCCATTTATGCCCTCCTTTTTCACTAATTTTCTCAAAAACCATGGTTTTTAAACGATTTTTCCCAAGTTCCTAAAAACCTCCCTAGGTACTGGTTTTTGAGTTTTCTGGGCAATTCCACCGTTGGATCACTCCCAAATTTAAAGGGTATACTCTTGGGTCTCTTGTGCACTAGTTGGACGGTGCGATTTTCAAACGGACAAGTTTTGATCCGTGAAATCACACTCCAACAGTAGCGTGCACACAGGTTTCTAAAAAAAAAATCCGATTTTTTTCCAAAATTTTTAAACGTTTTCCTAATTAATTTCCTAATTAATAAATACAGAAAAACATAGGTTTTGAGGCTTACCTTGCACCTGGCCGGAGTTGCTCGTGTTGTCGGGGCTCCACTCGCCGGAAAATTCAAGTTTTTACAGATCTAGGGTTTTGCGTATCATTCATGGAAAACGCTCAAAGTGGAGCGTTTTGGCTCCTAGAGGAGCATAGATATAGGGTTTTAGAGTCTTGGGGAAGAGAAACTCTTCCCCACACGGCTCTTCCCACGTCTCTCCGGCGATTTCGCCGGACTGGTAGAGACGTGTGTAGACAGGGGTGCCGTTATCAATTTGGACCCCTGTGTAACACGTTTCTGTCAAAAGACCATTTTGCCCTTACAACTTTGACGGCTCATAACTCCCTCGTTTGAGCTCCGTTTTCGCGTTCTTGGTGGCGTTGGATTCGTATCGACGAGCACTTTCTAATTATTATGTTTTCAGGAAATAATTTCATCCATAAATTTTTATTTTAATTTATTTAATAATTTCCTATTTTTATCTTTAAAATTAAGGATATTACACTTGGGCATGCATGTGCTCGTGCGAACGTGGTCCCTGGCACAGCCTTTGGGTGCGCACAACGTGCAGGCATGGGTCCTGGTTCGACTAGGGCGCGCACACGTCTTGGAAACCATGATGCGTGGGCCCTATGCGTAAGACGAATATGGTTCATCTGTGATCATGTAATGCTAAAATTACAATTTCAGGGGTTGTAGGACTTCGATTGATGATTCAAAAGAACCATCGCGTCTGTATGAACGACACGGACCTAATGAGACTATAAAATTAGGATCAGAGGACAAATTATAGAGTCTAACCATTGAATAGTAGATCCATATCATAGGATCTAGCCTGACACTGAATTAGGCAAGGACCCATGGACCCTAAACGGCAGATCTATCGATCTAATTTCTAAATAGATCGAAATTGATAAGGACTCCTTGTTATCCATTCATATCCAGGATTTTATAAATGAGACCCAAGGTTAGGTTGAGTAATGAAGGACACGACTACAAGAAACTTTGAGGTAGGTTGTCTGATGCTACTATGTTTTTCAAAATACATTCCAAACTTTCATAGTTACATGCTTTTATTACTATATTGAGCATGTGTTTTAAACTACGCAATTTCTCAAACAAGTATGCGAGACTTGCTTTCATGACTTATATATACATATATATATATATATATTTGAGAACTCTTGCATTGAATTGAAGAATGCTGTTGAGAAGTAATGTTTTTGTACTAGTATGCAAACATGTCTTTGTTTTATGGTTTTAAACACGATACTAGCATAAAGTGATTTTTATGCATTACTCGCATGTCTTGAAAAGAAATGCATAAAGTGCCTGATTTACGAAGATTGCATATCATCGAGGGTTGCCAAAAGACGCTGGTTAGGCAGTTGTGAGAGCGAGGCAATGTGAGGTACCCAAAGAGGACATTGAAAATGATTGCATAAATTGCATGATTTGTGATGATTGAGCTTTGGCTTTATCTATAGATGCTTTTGGGCTATTGAGCATAATGGGCGCTATGCCAAGTAGGTAGATCGCCGAATGAGCAACCTGCGTAGGGATAGTGGGTAGATCGCCGAATGAGGCAACCTGCATAGGGAATAAAACCCTAAGTTCCAAGTGGGCAGATCACTGAAGAAGGCAGCCTGCAGTAGGAATAAAACCTTGAGTTCCAAGTGGGTAGATCGCCGAAGGAGGCAGCCTGCGGTAGGAATAAAACCTCGAGTTCCAAGTGGGCAGATCGCCAAAAGAGGCAGCTTGCGGTGGGAACAAAACCTCGAGTCCCAAGTGGGCAGATAGCCAAAAGAGGTAGCCTGCGGAGGAGCATAGTGGTCAAATATTTTCAGTGTGATTGATATGCATATAGCATTGAGATGGTCGTATACGAGTACTCGTGACCAATTGGCATGACATGTATGCCAGGAGACTCATGTGCATGATACTAGCATATGTTTGCGTAATGACTATTTTAAGATTTTCATAATGATTATTATATTTGACTCGTGGATTTGCCGTATATGCCGAGATTTTATTACTTGGATATATGGATTTCTACTTTATGAATTGCAGTCGAATCCATATCATTGAATACTAGATTTCGATAAAGGATTTCCATGGTTGAACTTGCATCAATAAACTTATGTTTTCAATTTGTATGACTTACTTTGATGCACTAATTTGCATGTTTACGCAAAAGGAATCATTGATGTTTTACATAAAAAGCTCTTGGAACCATGCATGATGCATTCCGTGTTTTCAAAATAGTAGTATCAGATCGCCTACTGAGTATGGAAAATACTCACCCAACTCTATTATTTTTCAGGATAGCTCTACTCACGAGTAGAAGAAGCATCAAGACCTGTTAGTATTACAATCAAGTAATGAAGAAGAGACAAGTATGAATGTAAGTAAACTCTCTACTCCTTTGGACATGTATCTGTATTTATTTATAGTTGGGCTGTGAGCTATGACTGGATAAACCTGGGAAGACATTTATGAGTACAGAAATTTTCAAAAAACTACTTTGGTTGTTGTGAAAGCAAATGACACTCGTGGTTTTCAAAATGAGTTTAAAACAAAAAGATTTTTCTGCTGCATTGCATTGTTTTTCAAATAGGGATCCTGCCTTAGGCATTAATTATTACATTTGAAAAATGCATGAGAAAACCCGGGTCGTCACAGTGCGACTTCTGGTTAGAATAGGTGCAGTTTTTGGGACATGTGGTGTCCAAGGATGGTGTGGCTGCAGACCCAGCCAAGGTGGAGGCCGTCTTGCATTGGGAGAGGCTTACGACGGTGACAGAGGTTCGTAGTTTCCTCGGTTTGGCTCGTTACTACTGACGTTTCATTGAGGGGTTCTTGAGGATTGCCTTACCCATGATCACCCTAACTAGGAAGGACACCAAGTTCATTTGGACGGATGCATGTGATGAGAGCTTTTAGGAGCTCAAGAGGAGGTTGACCACCGCACCAGTACTGGCCCTACCTTCAGGATCAGGTGGTTATGTGGTGTTTTGTGATGCATCAGGCATAGGTTTAAGAGCGGTGCTGAGGCAGCATGGAAGGGTCATCGCCTATGCGTCGAGACAATTGAAGACGCACGAGGTGAACTATCCGACCCATGATTTGGTGTTGGCAGCAGTGGTGTTTGCGTTGAAGTCCTAGAGACATTAGTTATATGGTGAGAAATTTGAGGTATACATTGACCACAAGAGCCTCAAGTATTTCTTCACACAGAGTGATCTGAACATGAGGCAGAGGAGATGGATGGAGTACCTCAAGGAGTTCCATTTTACCATACAGTACCATCTGGGAAAAGCTAACGTTGTAGCTGATGCCTTGAGTAGGAAGTCAGGAGTGACGCTTGTTAACCTCTTGACTTGATCCAGGTTTCTTGACAGGATCCTTTAGGCACAGGCAAGCGATGTGGAGACACAGGAGATGGCCGATAAGGTTGACTTTTCTAGAGGGCTAGATGGAGGTGTCAGGTATAGGGGCAGATTGGTAGTGCATGTAGGTGATCAGTTGAGGCATGACTTGCTCCAAGAGGCGCACCAGTCCCCTTATTCTATTCATCTCGGAGGTACGAAGATGTACCAGGACCTTAGACGACACTTTTAGTGGAATGGGATGAAGATGGATATTGGTGAGTGCGTAGCACGATGTTTGACCTGTCAATAGGTCAAGGCAGAGCATCAGCGACCAGCGGGGCCATTATAGACTTTAGACCTTCTAGAGTGGAAGTGGGACCACCTCACTATGGATTTTATAGTGGGCCTACCAAGGACTGCTAGCGGGCATGACATGATATGGGTCATAGTCGATAGATTGACGAAATCAGCCCATTTCCTCCCTATTAGACAAACTCAGACTGTGGACAGCTTGGCGAAGCTATATGTCAAGGAGATCGTGAGCCTTCACGGAGTGCCATTGATAATCATCTCAGATCGAGACACACAATTTACCTCGAAGTACTGGCAGAGTGCACAAGAGGCTTTGGGGTCGAGGTTGAGATTCAGTATGGCATTCCACCCTCAGACATATGGCCAAACTAAGAGGACCATCCAGACTGTGGAGGATATGTTAAGGGCTTGCGTCATGGATTGGAGAGGTAATTGGGATGAGCATTTACCTCTTGTAGAGTTTGCGTATAACAACAGCTACCATGCTAGTATTGGCATGGCATCTTATGAGGCGCTCTACGGCAGACCTTGCAGGTCTCCCTTGTGCTAGAGTGACATGGGAGAGAGATGGATCGTGAGGTTAGAGTTGATTGAGCAGTATGTAGAGAAAGTCCTACTCATTCGAAGACGATTACTTGTAGCTCACAGCCACCAGAAGAGCTATGTGGATAGGAGGCGGAAGGACTTGGAGTTTGAGGTCGGACAACATGTATTTTTGAGAGTTTCCCCTATGAAGGGGGTGATGAGATTTGGCGTAAAGGGGAAACTCTGTCCCAGGTACATTGGTCCTTTCGAGATCCTACGTAGAGTTGGACCAGTCACTTATCAGTTAGCCGTGCCCCCACAGTTAGCTGGAGTACATGATGTCTTCCACATTTCCATGCTGAGGAAGTACATCCTGGACCCATCCCACATACTAGAGTAGATCCCACAGGAGGTACGACCTGACTTGACATTCGAGGAGCGCCCTATACGAATCTTAGACAATAAGATCCATGCATTGAGGACTAAGACTATTCCCTTAGTCAAGGTCCTCTGGCAGCATCATATAACTCAGGATGCTACTTGGGAGTTGGAGGATGAGATGAGGCATACTTATCCAGAGCTTTTCTCATGAGGTACGTACATTTTAAATTTCGAGGATGAAATTTTTTTTATAAGGTGGGTAGGATATAACATTCACTATTTTAGCATTTTAGGACAAATTTATTTGTAAGACTAATAATATAATAATAATTATAATTATATATGAAATTAAGAGGGGGGTGCCTTAAATGCATTCACCCCCCCCCCTCATTCTCTATTCCTCCGCACACTCCCCCTTCTCTCGTTTCCTGGAACCAGCCACCGAAAAATGTATTTCTCGGTGACGATCCAACGAGGAAGCCAGAATCCTGGGGGCATTGGTGATGGCACAATTGAGGTAGGCCAACCCCCATGCTCTTCCCCATCCCAAATCGTTAAGCTTGTTCATTGTTTTAGTGCTAGAAAACGGCAATGAGGAGGTGCATTAGTATTGTTTTCAAAATAAGTCAATGGAATGGTGCCAGATGAGGATTTAGGCCATTCATCCTGTACGTGAGGATGCAAGAAACAGACCCATGACGTTTCATGGGGATCTGACGGCTAAAGACGCCGAAAAACCCCAAAAAACAGTATGTGAAGGTTTTTAGAAACAAAACAAAAATTGTGAAAAAAAAGTTAGAAGATGAATGAATTTGTGAAAATGGAATGTACGTAAAAAACTAGACAAATGGGTGTAAAAATCGTAAAAAACAGAGCACCTGGGGTCGATGGCGACCAGATTCCGACAGTCGTATCCGGCATCGGTAAACCAGTCCGGTCACCGTCCCTGGCAACGGCAACCCGTGACAGGACAAAGACGCACACGACACGCACAAGACGCATACGACACGCGGCCTGCGTAGACACGAGTCACAGCCAGGAGCGACGCGTGGTGCTATGTGCGCGCCACGCGGTGTGGTAGGAACATGCCACGAGCAGAGCGCGTCTACAGACGCGGGAGCCAACGCACGCTAGTTCCAGATGCGCGCCACACGCATAGCGCAGCGTATGCAGATGGCACGCCCTGCACGTGCAGCGGGCCCTTTTACTTGATTTTTGGTATTTTTGACCCTTTATTCATGCAAAACTTGATTTTATGAGCTACGGAGGTCTAAATCACGATCCGAAGGAGGCGTTATGATCGTCTCAACAAGGCGAACCTAGATTTAATATAAAAATCCAGTTTAGAGAAACTTTTTAATAGCCAAACTACTAAATATTATTAGATGATTCATATCAAGCTGGTCAGTGGATGATCAGGCCTTACACCTTAGCTGTACACATCAAACATTAGATAATCTAAGAGAAAATTAGGCAACAACCTTAGGATGTGTTGATCAAGAATGATTTGATCGTTAGAGGGATACGTGATCATAAAGATACGTGTGAATCACTAAACACAATAAAAAATTTTAAGAGTCATGATGAAAATGAGAGGTCTAACTAGCAATAATGACTTATAATGTGACAGGTACGTCAGAGCGTGCAACTTAATATCGCCTACGCGCCTGACTGGAGTTCGACATTATTAAGGTAGGTGATTTCATTTACAATTTTTTCATGATTCTCAAATGATGACTTGGTGATTTAAGTTTTTGAAGCATATGATTTATGCCTTACCATATGCATAAGATTAATTTCAACATGTAGCTTCTCATGTGCGTGCTATCTTTCGAGTGGTTAATACATGCACTGTTCTGATATATTTCGTGATATTCCCTTGATTATTGGTATTTTTGACATGTGGGAGTTGCTCTGTTTGAGGTTTAAGACTATTGCTCCTGTGGTAGGATGCATTTCTTCACCCCGTGAGTGACTGAGTGCCCGTGAGGGTGAAAGGGTGAAAGCAAAAGTGGAACGCGTCGTTTCCGTGAGTGCTTGAGTGCCCGTGAGAGTGTAAGGGTGAAAGGGTGAAAGTGGTTGGTACATAGAGCTAACCCCACATTGCCGTGGGTGTACTTAAGACACTCATAGGGCTTGATTATGTATGATGTTTCGATGCTTTTGGTATGCACTCATGTGGTTGTTTGGATATTGACTCATGTGGTTATGGCTTACTTGTGTGTGCATATCTTTTTGGATTTTTCATGTCCTAACACTGACATATGTTGCCGTGTTTATATCATGGAATTTGTGTGTTCTGCGTCATATGAACATGAGATTTTATGCCATGTTATTTCTTATTGCTTTATGTTGAATGTATATCACTTACACAAGCATGGCTTGCTGAGGAATTGCAAGATAAAGCAATGCCTTAAAGTTGGAGCGCGATAGTCAGAAAGGGAAGAAGGTGGATTAGCGTAGGCCTAGACGCGGAGCTGAGGACCCCATACTTTTTGTCGGCGAAGACAGTAGTGTCCTCTTGAGGCTGGTATTAGACTTTGGGCAATCTATCTGGATATTGTATATTTGATATGTTAGACCCATATTACTGTATAGTGTGCATATACTCATACGTGGATGATGTGGTGATCTTGGATGGACCTTGGAGCTTTGGGATTTTTGTTATTATCTTCGTTTCCTTGTAGTTGTAGAATTTATTGTTGTTTTATAATTGAGCATGCTCAGAGTGTTAAAAAGCGCTTTTGGTTTAGCCTTGTGATTTTGGTTTGCAGAGGACCCTCAGGGTTTTCCTTATTTGGTACTTTCCTTGATGCCGCGTAAAAATTTTAATTATTGAGTTTTATTTCAGGGATCCCGTCTATTTTGTAATCATAAACTTTTTACTATTAATTTATGTATATTGGAAAAAGATTTTGTTAGAAAACGGGGGTGTGACACCATAGATAATCTCTTAATCATCTCATCAAATAAGTAGAGGATTCATTAAATTGTGAAACGTTATCCTATCATAGGATGACATGCTTTCAATGCCCATAAAAAGTAACCTATCCAATGGTATTTAACACCCAAAAAATTGCAAAATAAAATGCATTTCAAGTCAAAATGTCACAAGTACCTCCTTGTTCTGGACCGTCACAAGGAAAACTATAACCAAAATCCTTTTTATTTGGCATTAACTTGTAACCATGTGCGCCTAAAGCACCTTTTACTAAAATCAATGTCATTGTATGCACACCGAAAGCAATAGCATGATGAACCAAGAAATCCTCAAGATCTATTGTTAGCCTTGGCGCAACAATAAAGTTGTTGTGTGAACTTGAGGTCACGCGTTTAAGGCGCGAAAACAGCCTCTTGCAAAGTACAAGGTAAAGCTGCATACTAATGACCCCTGTGGTCCGCCCCTTCCCCAAACCCTGCATAAAGTGCAGCTTCGAGGCTGCCTTTTTTATCTGCAATCATAGGTACGAAAGTATAGTGCCTTCTAACCAACTAACCCATTCATATCAAGTGGAATTTTACATATAACTAAAAGTGTGTGGATCCTAATTAATTCAGCTTGCTCTAATTTTCAATTTGAGTCAAATTTTTGGGTGTTTTTTTTATTTGAGTCAAGTTTTGGAGTTTTAAATTACAAGTTGATTATAGGCGTCTATCTTAATTCTCCAACTTTGAGATAGTGAGGATTAGATGAGAGTGGAATAAACAAATATGTGCTCTTGATCACAGTACATGAAAGGTGAGAAACATAGTTGAAAGAAGGATCCTTAATTTTTATGCATGGAAACATCCAACAAGGGATAATTTTTATGCATGACCAACCCCTGAGCAAGGTTGAGAAATCAATGTTCTTGATCACCGAACAAGTGGAATTCCCTTCCCAGGGTGTCAAACCACAATGTTAACATCCCCTTTGCAGCCACAATGCGCAATGGGGTAGTTCATTAAAAGCCTCCCTTTGCTCAAAAGCTTCTAATCATCTGTTAGGTTGGTAAAGAACATTAAGACGATAAAATGCTCTATAAGTATCTAGGAGCAAACATTCAAGCCACACCAGCTTTTTGGTCAATTTCTCGGGGAGTCAAATTATCATCAGTACCGGTAGGGGTAGCTCCCTGACCTCTGATTTCTATATAAAAGACACGACAAGGAGAAATACCCTCTTCAACTTCCATTCTGATCGATTGGATATCTCTTATAAGGAATCGAAGGAAGATGTGATAATTCATTCCAGAAAATCCCCAACGATAAATACACACTGCACATTGGCACAAGCAGGGAGTCTCTCAGCTGGGTAAATAGGTTGGACGCTGGGCATGAGTAGGTGTGTCTCTAACTTTCGAAAAGAGAAAACATCAACCCGACCTGAATCACAATCTAGTTATCTCATTGTTGTCTAACAACATCAACAGGCCAAACAATCCTGAGATCTACAAAACCACCCAATCCTTGGGGAATGTAACTTCATTCTTTCGGTCGCCTGAAGTGTGAGAAAAAGTACAAGTGTAGGATTCTACTATGATTAGCTAAACCCCCACATCTTCCGGCTGCCTTCAATGATGAGGGGAGCTATTGATCGAGATCCTTAAACCACCTCGCAAGAGTTACTTTTCTGGTCTAGTTCAGAGCACACATTAGATTACAAGGACCGGAAACATGAGAACTGCCTGTTCCTTGGGATCAACCATTTGTCTGTTAACATCATCTTCCTTATTTATGATTACTGTAGGTTAAGAATTAATGAAAGATCCACAGAATGACAAGAAATTATTACATCTAAAAGCAGAGAAATGGAAAACAAGAAAGGCAGGTAGAGGGAACAAAAATATAAGGCAGGTAGTGGGTGAATATTGTTCCTCTACCTTGTTGCATTGTTTTCTCCTCTTGAATTCATATGATTTTAAGACTTAGGAGATCTTTAGCGATCATGACTGTTGAACCTCTTTCATGCTCATGTCACATCGAGATACTGCAGAAGAAAAAACTGCAAAATCTGATCCAATTTATCGTAATTGATTAGTTAACATATTGGTTAACTGTATTCTGAAACACAAGAAAAAATCATTGGCTTATCAAATTATATATCCACTATTTATTTTACGTCAAGCGATACGTAGAGTCACTCCCATATATGAACTCTTCTCCTACCCTGGACGTATGACCAACTGACCTGCGAACTGAACTTTCTAAGACCATGAGCTCAAATCTTACCCACATTAACATTTGTAACCCTTCAAAAACCTAGACACAATGAGCCAGGAACAGCCTAGGAGGCCCCAAACCGAACCCATCAAATACGGGGACGTGTTTCCGGTCACCGGAAATGTTGCGAGCCAGCCAATAGCTCCAAGAGATGCTGCAGCGGTGCAGAGTGCTGAGCAGCAAATTCTGGGGCATATCCAGAAAGGTGGCCCCACTGCTGCCATTCAATCAGCTGCGGATTACAATGAGCAGGCTGGCCTAGGGGGTCACGGCCAGGCAACACAGGTTGCCGCCGGCGAGGGTGTTACACTCAGTCAAACAGAACTTCCTGGACGTCGTGTTATAACTGAGTCCGTCGGAGGACAGGTATAATTTTGCGCCTAATGTTTTGTTAAGCGCACTCTCTGTCTTTCATTCTCTCGACTCTTGTGATGGCATGGTGTGACCAAGTGAGTTATGATCGGGATCGTTCATGTTTTGCTTACATTTTACATGTACGACGTTCCATAAATCACGTCTCCCAAAACTTTTTAGCCGTCCATTGGCATGGATAACAGAATTATGCCAGAATCAATTCATGTTGGAGACTGATCATGATTCATGACATTTGGATAGGTAATCGGCGGTTACATTCAGCCGACGGGAGTGACTATGAGCCAGCCTGGCCAAGGCCAAGCTGGTCAAGGGCAAGGCCAGGGTCAAGATAGGGACACCACCATCACCATAGGTGAAGCTTTAGAAGCGTCTGCGATGACCGCCGGTGATAAACCTGTGGAACAGAGAGATGCTGCCGCAATAAGTCCGAGCGACTGGCCGGAACGTTATAACGCCGGGAGGACTTGCTGCCCAAGCTCAGTCAGAGTCCATGACTGACGAACGGATGATGCAGGATGAGGGTAAAACCAAGCTGGGTGATGTTCTCAGTGTATGTTTTATCTTTCCTTTCATGTCTTTATAATCCGTTTCCCCTGAAGATTTTTTGGTGGTTATGGTTTGAAATTTATATGGACAGGATGCGACATCTAAATTACCGGCGTATAAGGAGGTGACACGGCAAAATGCAGAAAGATTTCTGGGTGCTGAGCTGAGAAATAATCCAAATCTAACCACCCATCCAGTTGGGTCGCTGCCTCCGTAGTGGCTGCTGCTGGCTGAACGAGAGGAGTGATAATAACATGTAGAGATTTTGACAGTGCCTTCCTTGCTGGACTTTGGTGTGTAGAGGGAAAGAAAGATTGTTCATGGCCGGAGTTTTGTTTCCGTGCACAGTCGCCTGCTTTTTGCCATTTTCTTCTTTTTTCTCTTGGCTACAAATTAGATGAAAAGTGAAGAAAAGAACTGGTACTTAAGTCTTTTATGTCAGGCATGTAAAAAGCAATCCCCGTGCACAAAGCTACGCGTATGCAGGGTGCGGAGAAGAAGCTGACCACCAGGGAACTATTTGTGTGCTAGAAACCTAACTTTAGAATAGTAAAATACCAAAAATTGTGCGCTAGGATCTCTTATAATATTTTCTACATGATAGGGAGACAACTATTTTCGTCTCCATTCGAGAAGACAAAAGGAATGATCAAGAATTTTATATATCTCAAGAGTTAGATCAGTTCTTAACGAACAAGTATTACCTCAACAAAAATCAATGAAATTGGACCTGAAAAAGCCATTCAGGTTGTTTTATAATTGGCAAGAGGAGAATAGAGAAAGAATGTGCGTGAGGATCTCTTATGATATTTCGGAGACAACCATTTTCGTTTTCAGCCGAGAAGACAGAGAAGGATCAAGAATGTCATATATCTCAAGGAGTTAGATCAGTTCCCAATGAATAAGTACGAATTACCTCAACAAAAACCTATGACATTGGACCTAAAAAAGCCATTCAGGTTCGTTATCAATGAAGATCAAGATGAATGAGTTAATCATGTATCAGATCGACAATGACACAATGGGTTGACATTGGAGAAAAGCCCTGTCTATTCTGCTACTTTGTTCGAGTTGACAAAAGCAAACAGCCCCAGTGATAGAGAGCTTACCATAGTTGAAAGGGCTTACCATATGTTCACAGTCACAACTGTCGTCATGAAAAAAGAGTTTATTTTCTGTCAAAGCAGCTTTCTTAATACATGCTATCATTCCGCGTCTAAACTAAATTAACGAGTAAGGGTCCTCTCGTTCGTTGTGTTTACCCGTTAACTGTAAGTTATTATCAACTGCTGTCTGTAAATACAATGAGTACAACCTAGTCTATCCATACAATCAGTATCAGCTATAATCTATCCATACAATCGGAAGGCTCACTAGGGAGCAAGTGAGTGTCATCCTTAACAATCCTATCGCCCATGTGGAGTGTTTATCTCTCTTGTGTTTACCTGCAACCATTGCTACTCTCCCTTGTACCTGCAAGTGGGTATCAACTACAGTATAAATACAGTCAGTATCGACAACAGTCTATAAACAATCAGTTTCAACTAAGGGTAGCCCCGGTACATGAAACTCCTACATATGCAGGGTCTAGGGAAGGGGCGGACTACAAGGGTCAATATTACACATCCTTAGCTTGCAGTTTACAAGAGGCTGTTTCCATGCCTTGAACCCATGACCTCAAGTTCATTCAAAACAACACATACACCAACAAAATTTAGAAACATCCAACAAGGGCTAATTTTCATGCATAACCAGCCCCTTAGCAAATTTGAGAAAACAATGTTCACAAGGGGAATTCAGGGTTTTTGGCAACCGCAATATGCAAACGGGTTAGTTCATTGAAGGGCTCCACTTGCTCAAAAGCTTCTAATCAACCGTTGGTTTGTAAAGGACATTCAAGACAACAAAAATGCTCCAAAAATATTTAGAGAAGCACAGGTAATTTAATTCTAGTGACTTTAAGAGTGTGTAAGCAAAAAAAATTTCAATTACCAAGTGGACGTTTTGTGATTTGGATGCCCCTCTGTACCGTAATGTCATTGTCTTCAAGAAAAAGAGAGCAAAACAACAAGTATGTCTGAGCTTTGCCACTTTGTATGTATTCATAACTTAGCTCAATAGAGAGAACACCTCATCTTTCATATTGTGGACATTTGTTACAACAGATAATCTTAATTCTTGCAAAGCAGAAGCCCAAATGAATGGTTTCTTGCCTTTGAGTGCCCTTGCAACTGTGATGATTTTAGAGGTAAGCCCACACATTCTTCAACAACAACCCTTGGCTTAGTATGCAATTCAAGTGTCTCAACTTCACAACCGACTTTTTCTTTAAAGAGATTCCAAGAGTCTTTTTCTGATAACACACAAACTTCAATCATTCTACATACATCTATTTGTCACGTTGTTATTATAATTTTGAGTCCCATTCCATTTTCTGAATAGGGAATTTCTACTCGATCAAATATCAATGTATCCCATATATCGTCCAAAATTATAAGCACCTTCAAATATTGCTTGAGTGCACGAGACAACGAACCAAGTAAGTAATTTATCAATTTGGATGCCCCTCTCCACCGGAATGTCATTGTCTTCAAGAAAAAGAGAGCAAAACAACAAGCATGTTTAAGCTCTGCCACTTTGTATGTATTTGTAACTTAGCTCAATACGAGATGATTGCAAGGCAAAAGCCCAAATGAATCGTTTCTAGCCTTTGAATGCCCTTGCAACTGTGATGATTGCTAGAAGCAGGCCCAGATATTCTTCAGCAACAGCCTTTGGCATAGTATGCAATTTAGTTGTCTCAACTTCACAACTGGCTTTTTCTTTAAAGAGATTCCAATACTTGATCGAATATCAATGTATCCCATATATCGTCCAAAATTATGAGCACCTTCAGATATTGCCTGAGTGCACGCCACAGCTGGCTTGCTCTTACATCTTCGTTTTCCTGTTTGAATTTCACACCTAATTTCTCGGCAAGTTCTTGCTGGATTTTTTTCAAATTTGGCATTTGAGACAGCGTCACTTTGACAGCTGCATCGAAGAGCTTCTCTTTTTCCACTTGTCTTCCCACCTGTTCCACCAAAGTTGTCTTCCCAACACCACCCATGCCAAATACCCCAACGATGTTCACGTTTTCGTTTGCACTAACGACCTGCTCCATGGTTTGTTCTGTGGGCTTAAAAGGCTGAAAATCACCTGCGGGCAAGGATGAGAACGGTGGAGGAGGAGGGGTAAGAGTATCCCCTCTCCTCTGAAGATCAGTGACATAGGCCATCTTTTACGCTGATTCTTTACCCAGATGATAGCGGGACTGCAAATCAGGACAATACCCCATGAAGCATCTCTTATTCTCATTCACTCCATCGTTCAACAGTCTCATATTTGCTGCCATAGTAACCACTTCTTGCATCCATCCTTGGACTTCACCAGTAATGTCTTCTCCTCTCCTATTTGCATCATTTACTAATTCTTGCACATCGTCTCCCTTCACAATCAATTTATCAATTAGTACGCCAAGGTCATTGACTTCCCTTTTTAACCAATTTCTACGGCAACAGTAAGCAAAGCTTCCATGGCACTGGTTGATTTTGGGCAGGAATTGTACAGGAAACAGAAGCAGAGAGCAAGGTAACAGAAAACTTGGGCTGTAAAACAAGATCAGAAGAGAAGGTCATACCTCCTTTGTCTTTCTTCTTCCCGATCGACTAGTATCATCCGCTGCTGAGAAAATCATCGTCGACAATAATACGTACTTTGGGGAGAACGGCCAGACAACAAGCAACACGAACCCAAAATTTCACCAAAAGCAAAGAAAAAGGAGAACACAAAAGCAGGAATCGCCCTCCCACTTTTGTTGGTCCTGCTGCCTGGAAAATTCGTGCCTAACGGTACTTTCAGCGCTGGAAAAGGTTTCTTCCATTAAAATCCGCATAAATCAAATCGTCCATATCGGTGTCTAGTCAATCTAACGAGTGGATCAGATCGTCCAAAAGTAGGGCTTACGTTTGCCCTATTTTATATTACGTGTCACGGTATATTGATATTACTCAATAAATATTGTTAGATTTATTAAATGGTGGACCCCGCTGAATAAATTAATTACATTTAGGCACTGCATTTTAAGATAAACTATTTGTTCCAAACGATTATATGCATTGATAAGTTGTAAAGAGTTAAACCATAGATAATCTCTTAATCATTTCATCAAATAAGTGAAAGATTCATTAAATTGTGAAATATTATCCTATCATAATATGATGTGCTTTCAAAGCCCATAAAAAGTAACCCATCCAATGGTATTTAACACTCAAAAAACTGCAAAATAAAATGCATTTCAAGTCAAAATATCACAAGAACCTCCTTGTTTTGGACTGTCACAAGGAAAAATATAACCAAAATCTTTTTTATTTGGCATTAACTTGTAACTATGTGCGTCTAAAGCACCTTTTACTAAAATCAATGTCGTTGTATGCACACCTAAAGTAATAGCATGATGAACCAAGAAATCCTCAAGATCTATTGTTAGCCTTGGCGCAACAGTAAAGTTGTCGTGTGAACTTGAGGTCACGGGTTCAAGGGGCGAAAACAGCCTCTTGCAAAATACAAGGTAAAGCTGCATACTAGTGACCCTTATAGCCCGCCCTTTCCCCAAACCCTTCATAAACTGGAGCTTCGTACACCGGGGCTGCCTTTTTTTATCTAACCAACTAACCCATAACCCATTCATATCAAGTGAAATTTTACATGTAACTAAAAGACATATAGCTAAAAGTGTGTGTGTGTGTGTGTGTGTGTGTGTGTGTGTGTGTCCATGCCTTCTAACCAACTAACTCATTCATGTCAAGTGGAATTTTACATGTAACTAAAAGACATATAGCTAAAAGTGTGTGTGTGTGTGTGTGTGTGTGTGTGTGTGTGTGTGTCCACACCTTCTAACCAACTAACCCATTCATGTCAAGTGGAATTTCACATGTAACTAAAAGTGTGTGTGTGTGTGTGTGTGTGTGTGTGTGTGTGTCACTAAAAGTTCTGTGACCCATGAGTGGATCCTAATTAATTCAGCTTGCTCTAATTTTTTTAGTTGAGTCGAATTTTTGGGTGTTTTTTTTATTTGAGTCAAGTTCTGGAGTTTTAAATTACGAGTTGATCGTAGCCATCTATTTTAATTCTCCAACTTTGAGATAGTGAGGATTAGATGAGAGTGGAATAAAAAAATATGTGCTCTTGATCACAGTACATGGATGGTGAGAAACATAGTTGAAAGAAGGGTTCATAATTTTTATGCATGGAAACATCTAACAAGAGCTAATTTTTATGCATGTCCAGCCCCTGAGCAAGGTTGAGAAATCATGTTCTTGATCATTGAACAAGTGGAATCCTCTTCCCAGGGTGTCAAACCACAATGCTAACACCCCCTATGACAGCCCTTTTGAAGCCATAATGTGCAAATGGGGTAGTTCATTAAAAGCCTCCCTTTGCTCAAAAGCTTCTAGTGAACTGTTAGGTTGCTAAAGAACATTAAAAAAAAAGGGGCAACCCCAATGCACGAAGCTTATGCAAGGTCTGGGGAAGGGGCGTACCACAAGGGCCTAAAGTACACAGCCAAACCTTACATTTGCAAGAGGCTGTTTCTATGCCTTGAACCTGTAACCTCATGGGTCACACAATGACAACTTTTACCGTTGCACAAAGGCTCCCTTCTTGGTAAAGAACATTCAAGACAAAAAAATGCTCTAAAAGTAGCTAGCAGCAAACATCCAAGCCAGCTGCACACTGCCGCAAGCAGGTAGTCTCTCACCTGGGTAGATAGGTTGGAGGCTGGGCATGAGTAGGTGTGTCTCTAACTTTAGAAAAGAGAAAAACCCCACCTGAATCACAATCTAGTTATCTCATCGTTGCCTAACAACATCAACAGCCCAACAATCCTGAGATCTATAAAACCACCCAATCCTTGGTGAATGTAACTTCATTCTTTCGGTCGCCTGAAGTGTGAGAAAAGTACAAGTGTAGGATTCTACTATGATTAACTAAACCCCCACGTCTTCCAGGTGCCTTCAATGATGAGGGGGAGCTATTGATCGAGATCCTTAAACCACCTCGCAAGAGTTAATTTTCTGGTCTAGTTCAAAGCATACATTAGATTATAAGGACTGGAAACATGAGAACTGCCTGTTCCTTGGGATCAACCATTTGATTCGCTTTGTCTGTTAACATCATCTTCCTTATTTATGATTACTGTAAGTTAAGAATTAATGAAAGATCCACAGAATGAAAAGAAATTATTACATCTAAAAGCAGAGAAATGGAAAACAAGAAAGGCTGGTAGAGGGAACAAAAATATAAGGCTATAATAGAATTCATCTTCATGTAACCATCCAGCTAAACACCCAATTGAATGACATATAGCCTTACCACAATAGAAATTCAAATAACAGGTTCTTGGCACTAAGAGCAAGACAGTAAGGCAGGCACATGCGCTTAGCATGCTAAAAGACCAACTGAATTCCAACACAACAGGAATTTTGGTGCATGCTCTCAAGGAGGATGGTAACAAAGCCAACTAAAAAGTCAATCGAGTACCACAGAACTGATTGAGAAGCTTCTTATCTTTTTTTTTCCTGATTCATAAGATGCTAAATGAGCGACTCTGCTTCAAGATCTGTTCAGGATACTGTACTACTCTAAAGAGGCTGTTCTGTTTGCTCTAACACCCTACCTCTTCTTCGGCATGACAGCAACTTTTTCTGTATATTTGTTCAATTTTCAGTTTTTTCTATTCAGCAAGATTCTGTTTGCAGGTATACTCCACTTTTATGGGTAATATTCTGTAACACCCCGGATTTTTAAGACATTTTTTTTTTTTAAATAAGAATGGTATTTTAAATAAGAGCATTTGGGATCCCATGAAAAAAGATTTATTCAACATTTTACTGAACCAATCTTAAAAACTCCGAGTGTTAGTTTTCCTTTCTCAAAATGGCATACATGTAATTTAAACATAAATAAATAATCTGCGTATAAATCAACGTCAAATAAATAGGCGCCTTTATTTTAAATCAAATAAACGTCCAAAAGACAATAATAATATGACCCAGGGTCTATCCATCATAACATCTCATATAAATGTCCAACATATGTCCAAAGATTTAAATCACATCTAATTATAAAGTATGCAGTCCATAATAAAATTTAAATGATAATCCACTCTAATGACTCACATTACTGTCTAAAACTATAGGGAAAACTAGTTTTCAGCAGCACTCACGGCTTCTCAACAGCCTTGCCTTTCCTGTTATCGCGCTCGAGATTTAAGGCATTGCAAAACAAAGCAATGCCTCAGCAAGCTATCGCTTGTATAGGTACATAGACAATTAATGTAATAAATGAAAGAAATAATGAACAATACTGATGAAAAATCTAACATTTATGAAAATAGTGATATCATAATGCCATGTTCAATAAATGTCAATTTATTCCATATGCTAAAATATGAAATTCACGGAGTTAAAACATAACATGAATCAATAAAATGGAGCATACAACCAAAATAAGGGCACCCTAAGGTAATGGGTCCCACCACATCGCACTAACATCCCTGATCAAGAGTACACTTAGTCAACCTCTGAGTGTCGTCACACCCAGGCATATCATCCATAACCATGCTCATCACACATGCACACATAATAAGAATATGGGCCATCATGCTGCAGTGGCAACCCTCCATGGGTATCAACCACCGCCGCTCTTCGTCAACACCATAACGGGAGACTTAGCGTCTGTCCCCATGGAAAGGCCCAGACTGGTAGTGTAGACTATCCATGTTACCAAATCCCTACCGAATGCCATCTGTGGGCAGGTGTCTATCATATCACAAAATCATCACATCATAATCTCAGAAGGTGGGTGGCCGGCCCTATCCCTCATAGCATGATGCCCACCGGGCAAGAGCACCCGTCATCAAATATAAAACACGGAAATCATATGTATATGCTAAAACTCAAGAGCACTTATAGCTTGCAATTCCCAAGACATGCCCCTCATCCTGGGGTTAGCCTATAAAAGGACCAGCTAATAAGCCTCTATTCTCATTTCCATGTAAATTCATGCATTTTCTATATATATAATAAGAAATAAGTCTCTAATTAAGCATAACTAATTAACATCATGCTTGTAAAAGTATTTTAAATAAGTTTATTCAGTAAAAGATTTCATTTTGGAATAACTATCCTGTACTCAATGTCGCATAAAATACACGGTAAATAAGAATTGCAATTTAAAACATGATCACACATGATACTATGTTTAAACATGGTTTAAAATCAAGGCAAAACATTAGTTGTCATCACCTACCTCAGTGTGAGACCACTAGCTTGCTAATAACTCCCTTTAACTAGTATATTCAAGTGCACTTGTACATGTCACATCACTATTTTAATATTTTTCTAAAGAAAAAGTGGTCATTTCTAAATTTTTAAGTTAAAACTAGGTCCGCGTCGTCAATACGGTCACAACGCATCTTTCGGATCGTGATTTGGACTCCTCTAGCTCCCAAAAATCAATTTTAAGTGAAAATACTTCATAAATTAATATTTATTAATTAATAGGGTGTTTGGCGGGTGCACTGGTTTACACCAGCTGCCCTACTTTACACCGGGTTACACCGGCGCCCAGTGTACACTGGGTTACACCGGCGGCCCCGGTTTACACCGGCACCCAGTTTACACTAGGTTACACGGGCAACCCGGTTTACACCGGCGACGCGGAACCCGGGTGACCCTACAGGTGTCCAAATCACTTGGTTTTTGAGCATTTTGTTCCAAATTTTGTCTAGTTTCCATTTCTATCATCCTTTTGCATTGATTTCTCCAAAAACCATGTTTTTTAAACGGTTTTTCCCAAGTTCCTAAAAACATCCCTAGGTACTGGTTTTTGGATTTTCTGGAGAAATCCACCGTTGGATCACTCCCAAATTTAAAGGGTTTGCTCTTGGGTCTCTTGTGCACTAGTTGGACGGTGCGATTTCCAAATGGAAGACGTTTGGTTTGTGAAATCACACTCCCACAGTAGCGTGCACAAAGTTCCCAAAAAAATCTGATTTTTTCCTAATTTTTAAATGATTTTTTAATTATTTTCTCTATTTAATAAATACTAAAAAACATAGTTTTAAGGCTTACCTTGCACCTAGCCGTGGTTGCTCGTGTTGCCGGGGCTCCACTCGCCAGAAAAACGTGAATTTTTGCAGGCTAGGTTTTTGAGTAAAGCTCAGTGAAAACGCTCAAAGTGAAGCGTTTTGGCAACCTGAGGAGGGTAGATATAGGCCTAGAGTCTTAGGGGAAGAGAACCTCTTCCATTCACGCCTCTTTCCATGGCTTCTCCGGCGATTTTGTCGGATCTAGGTACAGACGTATGGAAGACCGGGGTGCCATTATCAATTTGGGCCCCTGTGTAATAGTTTATGTCAAATAACAAAATTGCCCTGACAACTTCGACAGCTCATAACTCCCTCGTTTGAGCTCCGTTTTTCGCGTTCTTGGTGGCGTAGGATTTGTATCGACAAGCACTTTCTAATTCTTATGTTTTCAAGAAAAATTTCTATCTATAAATTTTTTATTTTAATTTATTTAATAATTTACTATTTTATCCTAAAAATTAAGGATATTACATATTCATGACAGGAGCCTTCTGTGTGCACGTCCATCAATGAGTCATGACAACCGAATGCCTGAGGAAGGGTATGCCCAGCATTCATTTCATTCAATCCACTTTGGGATTCATGTGGGGAATGAAAGGTTTGATTTTAAGTCCGTCCCTGGTACCCAGGACTTCGTCCCTGCAGAGCATTGCTGGAGTGATCTCCTCCCTGTGCCATGTGAAAAGTTTGTAGATTTCACCTAAGGGGACTTGCTAGAGCATTTAAGAAAGCAGAAATTCCAGTATAGTCAGGGTTAGGCCTCGGAACTTGTGTGTTTATTGCAACTTTTGATGATCCATACGGAATTTGAACACTTGGTCTAGTGAATGGCATCTGAAAATTAGAATGTGTATGCCGAGATGCAGTGGACACAGATGCATCTTCCCCACCAGAATCGAGCTCATCCTAACAATAGTCATTAACAGTCACAGAAGAAGTCACGAATCAAAAATACACACTAAACAAATTTTAATAGATAAAACTTTATGCTTTGGACCATTGGTCCCACCAAATTTTCACTGAAGTAAAAGAGAGAGGCCTAAGATTGTTGAATTAAAGTCAAAGAACCATGTTTGTCTAACCCGCAGGAAAAGACTTTAAATGGAACACCAGAAGAACTTATCAGGAGTGGTCATTGATAAATAATATTTTACGACAAACATCAATGAGAAATGAATGAGTGACAATTGCTTTAGACAAAACAAAAAGAAAGTACTTCAAATGTAATCAGAACCTCCGAATCGAGAGGCGGGAGCTTTTCAATTTCTAATTGAAAAGGAAGACAAGCTGAAGTAAATACTTGGTTCCCTAACAGCTAAAGCAACCTACTCATCAAATGCTTTAATCTGAGCAAATGTGAAGGACATGAACTCTAGAAATTATGATAGTCATAAAAAATTCAACTATCGCCAACAGAATGCCTCCACTAGACCTGACCAACAAAGTAATTCTTTTCAGAGGCAAAAAATAATTCTGATAACATCCTACTCTGTATGGATGAGAGTACATACTTTTTTCTCAGAATACTGTTCTCTGGGAAACCTAATAAAAAATTCTCTTTCTTAATTTTAAAGAGCACATATGTCATGCTACTGTATGACAAGTTTCAAGCCCTATGTAATATTATGACAGGTTCATGTAAGCACATGCCTGCTTAGTAATTAATACTAGAAAAAGAGAGTGCACACAGGTATAAATATGAAGAGATGCATATACTTCTAACTAGTTACTAAGCATGCAACGTGATGGGTTTCTGAATGGGGAAATGCCAACAACCTCTGCCATTCTTGAGAAGGTGAGACTTCACTTCAGGTGAACTAAAAGGTCAGGTGAGAACAGTGATAGACAAGACAGCAAAGGTACATGAATAATTTGGCAAGCAAAAGTTTATAGATTCCAAGGATATTGGATCTGTTATCCAGTGAAAATCATAACGAGATGTGAATTCATTTTCTAAATTTTGGAACTACAATGAGATAACAAATAACAGGCGTTTTATTTGAAGAACTATGGGTGAAATTCATGTTTCATTTGGCAAATTTTCATTTCATTCTGTAAATTTGTATTTAATTCAATGAACATCATAGTCCTTGAAATCTTCAAAACTTTTTAGAGTTTTAAAGCAGGACATCAAAAAATTGGGATTTTTACAAGTACTATCAATTGTTTCAGAGAACTTTATAACCAAGGACAAGAGGCTTAACCCAATGAAAGTTATTAGGTTTATGCTTTTATTTCAACCCAAAATTATAACCAAGGCTTGTATACACTGATTTCTTTTTCTCTTCTCTTTTGTTTTGACCATGTATTAATGCAAATAGCAGAAGGGGAGCCTTGGCGCAGCGGTAAAAGTTGTCGTCATGTGACCTTTAGGTCATGGGTTCAAGGTGTGGAAACAGCCTCTTGCAAAATGCAAGGTAAGGCTGTGTACTTTAGGCCCTTGTGGTCCGCCCCTTCCCTAGACCCCGCATAGGCAGGACTTTGTGCACCGGGGCTGCCCTTTTATTAATGCAAATAGCAAAAGCAGTATGAGTACATGATCTAAAGTTGTTTCCAATCAAAGCAATGGGAAATATAACAAAGTTAACAAGTACCAGAGCTTAAAATTGAAAAATGAGTGGTTCAGAAGACAGCAGAAGTTTAGAAACCTGAATAAATGAAAGAATGTTAGCTATTGTGACTCTTGATACCTCACCCTGCTGGCTCCTTATCCACTGGTTTAGTCTATCATGAAGAAAATATGACAAACATATGTAAACTTTTCCATTCCCACATATAAACCTCGACTATAGAGGCCACAACTTGCAGAGAGGCTGCATAGTTATTAACAGGACAAAGGATGATAACAATAAATATCATTCTTCCATTCATTGAAATCCTTATGGCATAAAAGAACTGCTTCAAGACTGGAAGTACTAAGGAAACCAAAAACAACAATCAGATAACAGAGCTGGAGAGGATTAAATAATTCAAGCAAGCCACGTGTTCCTAAAACAAATGGGAACAAGAAGAATGAACAAATAAAAGCTTCACCTGCAACACAAAAGGAGGTCTAGATCATTCTTTCGGTTGCCTGAAGTGTGAGATAAAGTACAAGTGTAGGATTCTACTATGATTAGCTAAACCCCCACATCTTCCGGCTGCCTTCAATGATGAGGGGGAGCTATTGATCGAGATCTTTAAACCACCTTGCAGGAGTTACTTTTCGGGTCTAGTTCAAAGCACCCATTAGATTATAAGGTAGTGGGTGAATATTGTTCCTCTACCTTGTTGCATCATTTTCTCCTCTTGAATTCATATGATTTTAAGACTTAGGAGCTCTTTAGCGATCATGATTCTTGAATCTCTTTCACGCTCATGTCACGTCAAGGTGCTGCAGAAGAAAAAACTGCAAAATCTGATCCAATTTACCGTAATCGATTACTTAACATGTTGGTTAACCGTATTATGAAACACGGAAGAAAATTATTGGCTTATCAAATTATATATCGACCCAAGAGAAATATTCAACAAAAGACAGAAACAAATCCATATATGTTTTACGGCTCAACGTGGAGTCACTCTCGTATATGAACTCTTCTCCTACCCTGGGCGTATGAGCCAGCCTGGCCAAGGCCAAGCTGGTCAAGGGCAAGGCCAGGGTCGAGATTGGGACACCACCACCACCATCACCATAGGAGAAGCTTTAGAAGCGTCTGCTATGACCGCCGGTGATAAACCTGTGGAACAGAGTGATGCTGCCGCAGTAAGACCGAGCCACTGGCCGGAACGTTATAACTCCGGGAGGACTTGCTGCCCAAGCTCAGTCAGCGGCCATGAGTAACGAACAGATGATGCAGGATGAGGATAAAACCAAGCTGGATGATGTTCTCGGTGTATGTTTTATCTTTCCTTTCATGTCTTTATAATCCGTTTCCCCTGAAGAATTTTTGGTGGTTATGGTTTGAAATTTATATGGACGGGATGCGACACGTCAAAATGCAGAAGGAATTCTGGGTGCTGACCTGAGAAATAATCCAAATCTAACCACCCATCCAGGTGGGTCGCCGCCTCCGTAGTGGCTGCTGCTGGCTGAACGAGAGGAGTGATAATAACATGTAGAGAGTTTGACAGTGCCTTCCTCGTTGGACTTTGGTGTGTGGAGGGAAAGAAAGATTGTTCATGGCCGGAGTTTTGTTTCCGTGCACAGTCGTCTGCCTTTTGCCATTTTATTCCTTGTTCTCTCGGCTACAAATTAGTTGAAAAGGGAAGAAAAGAACTGGTACTTAAGTCTTTTATGTCAGGTATGTAAAAGGCAGTCCCCGTGCACAAAGCTTCACCTACGTAGGGTTTAGAGAAGGAGCTGATCACAAGAGCTTATAATACACAGTCTTACCTTTATTTTTGTAAGAGACTATTTTCACACCTTAAACACGTAACCAACTCGACGACAACTTTTATCGCAAGGCCCTTGACATATTCTTTTATGTCAGGCATGTGGGGTGACTAAATTGAATTAGTTTTGACTTTAGTTTAAAGAAATGTTCGGTTGAATTAGTTTCAATTTATAGGTATATCAAGTATTTGAATGGAAATAGAGAACTAAAAATTTTATATTATAAAAATGATTTAGTACTTTTATTTTAAATTCTAGTTCATATAATATAATAAATTAAATCTAGAAAATAATTATTAAATAATTTTCTTTTACATTATTTAAATTTTATATTATTTTATTTTTAAGTTAGTATTTAATGTAAATATTATTTATGAATGATTCAATTTGGTCACATATAATACAAAGTTTCAAGTAGGTTAAGGGTTTTTTCAAATAGGTGTAGGGTCTATTATAAAAGGAGGGAGAAAAGTTTAAAACTATGTCATTCACATAGTAAAGTTGAAAATCTCTTTTTTATAAAACTTTAAAATAAAATGGAGAACTTTTTTTCAGGTGAATTTCTCTTTCGCCTACTTATCTCACTATTTTCTTTTCTCTCTCTTTTAAACAAGTAATTTTGATTTTTTTTATTTGCAATAGTTGATTTTTTCAATAAAAAAAGGTTGAATTTTGAGAACATAGTTGGCCTGCCTCTCTCATTCTTTATTCTTCTTTTTTTCTCTTTTAAATAAGAAATTACTTTTTATTTGTAAAGAATGTAGTTGAAGATTTCAGTAAGAAGGTTGAAATTGATGTTTCCAATAGGAAGGTTGAAATCTTTAGCAAGGATGTTAATATTTTATTTATGTTGACTTTTTATATGTCTTTCAATCATACTTGTTTTTATGTGGCAGTTAACTTTTATAAACCATGGGTATCAACCTAATATATTTTTAATTTTTATGTTGTATTTTTAATTTTTATTATTTTTTATGTTGTATTGTCGCTTAAATATAAAGTAGTTAAACTATAAAGCCATGGTTATTTATTATATAAAAAATAAATAAATAAAATATTGTGTAATTAAAACTTTTAACATTTTAATTGTTTGTTTTTTGTATTTGTTTTATGTATCTATATTGCTAAATAACAAAATGGGAACTATTTTCGTCTCCACTCGAAAAGATAAAAGGAATGATCAAGAATGTTCTCAGGAGTTGAATCAATTCTCAATAAACACGTAAGAATTACCTCAACAAAAATCAATGGAATTGGACCTAAAAAAGCCATTCATGTTGTTTTATAATTGGCAAGAGGAGAATAGAGAAAGAATGCTCGCAAGGATCTCTTATGATATTTTCTACATGAGGGAGACAACTATTTTTGTCTCCAGTCAAGAAGGCAAAAGGAATGATCAAGAATTTCATATATCTCAAGAGTTAGATCAATTCTTGATGAACAAGTATTACCTCAACAAAAATTGATGGATTTGGACCTAAAAAAGCCATTCAAGTTGTTTTATAATTGGCAAGAGGAGAATAGAGAAAGAATGTGTACGAGGATCTCTTATGATATTTCGAAGACAACCATTTTCGTTTTTAGCCGAGAAGACAGAAGGATCAAGAATGTCATATATTTCAAGAGTTAGATCAGTTCCCAATGAACAAGTAAGAATCACCTCAACAAAAATCGATGAAATTGGACCTAAAAAAGCCATTCAGATTCGTTATCAATCAAGATCAAGATGAATGAGTTAATCAAGTATCATATCAACATTGACACAATGGGTTGACATAGGAGAACAGTCATGTCTATTCTGCTACTTTGTTCGAGTTGACAAAAGTGAACAGCCCCCGTGATAGAGAGCTTACCACCCCCTTTTATAGTTGAAAGGGCATACCATATGTTTATAGTCGCAACTGTTGTCATGGAAAAATAGTTTGTTTTCTGTCAAAGAAGCATGCTTAATACATGCCTTCATTCAAGCCGCATCTAAACTAAATTGACCGGAAGGGCCCTCTATTTTCTTTGTGTTTATCTAAGTTGTGTTTACCTGTAACTGTAAGTTATTATCAACCGCTGTCTGCAAATACAATCAGCATGAACTAGTCTATCAATACAATCAGTATCAGCTAAAATCTATCCATACAACCGGAAGGCTCACTAGGGAGAGAGTGTCATCCTTAACAATCCTGTGGAGTTATTTAACAAGGCTTAGCTTGATTGTATCAACCACCCATGTGGAGTGTTTATCTATCTTCTGCTTACCTGTAACCATTGCTACTCTCCCCTGTAACTGCAAGTGGTTATCAACTACAGTATAAATACAGTCAGTGTCGACAACAATCTATAAACACAACCAGTTTCAACTAAGGGCAGCCCTGGTGCACGAGACTCCGGCATATGCAGGGTCTAGGGAAGGGGCGGACCACAAGGGTCAATATTACACATCCTTAGCTTGCAGTTTACAAGAGGCTGTTTCCATGCCTTAAACCCATGACCTCAAGTTCATTCAAAATAACACATACACCAACAAAATTTAGAAACATCCAACAAGGGCTAATTTTCATGCTTAACCAGCCCCTTAGCAAAGTTGAGAAATCAATGTTCACAAGGGGAATTCAGGGTTTTTGGCAACCGCAATATGCAAATGGGTTAGTTCATTGAAGGGCTCCATTTGCAAAAGCTTCTAATCAACCGTTGGTTTGTAAAGGACATTCAAGACAACAAAAATGCTCCAAAAATATCTAGAGAAGCCGAGGTAATTTAATTCTATATAAGCTTCAGGTGACTTTAAGAGTGTGTGAGCAAAAAAAATTTTAAATAGCAAGTGGACGTTTTCTGATTTGGATGCCCCTCTCCACCAGAATGTCGTTGTCTTCGGGGAAAAAGAGAGCAAAACAATCGCCAATTTGTATGTATTCATAACTTAGCTCAATATGAGAGAACACCTCATCTTTCATATTGTGGACATTTGTTACAGCAGATAATCTTAATTCTTGCAACGCAGAAGCCCAAATGGATGGTTTCTTACCTTTGAGTGCCCTTGCAACTCTGATGATTACTAGAGGTGGGCCCACACATTCTTCAGCAACAGCCCTTGGCTCAACATGCAATTCAGGTGTCTCAACTTTACAACCGGCTTTTTCTTTAAAGAGATTCCAAGAGTCTTCTTTTGATAACACGCAAACTTCAATCATTTTGCATACATCTATTTGTCATGTTGTTATTATAATTTTGAGTTCCCTTCCATTTTTTGAACAGGAAATTTCTATTCGATCAAATATCAATGTATCCCATATATCGTCCAAAATTATGAGCACCTTCGAACATTGCTTGGGTGCACAACATAACGAACCAAGTAACTAATTTATCAATTTGGATGCCCCTCCACCGCAATGTCATTGTCTTCGAAAAAAGAGAGCAAAACAACAAGCATGTCTGAGCTGTGCCACTTTGTATGTATTTGTAACTTAGCTCAATACGAGATGATTGCAAGGCAGAAGCCCAAATGAATCGGTTCTTGCCTTTGAGTGCCCTTGCAACTGTGATGATTTTTAGAAGCAGGCCTACATATTCTTCAGCAACAACCCTTAGCGCAGTATACAATTCAGTTGTCTCAACTTCACAACCGACTTTTTCTTTAAAGAGATTCCAAGAGTCTTTTTTGATAACACGCGAACTTCAATCATTGCTGAGCCTTCCATCATTCTAAATGCATCTATTTGTCGTGTTGTTATTATGATTTTGAGTCCCGTTCCACTTTCTGAATAAGGAACTCTAACTTGATCGAATATCAATGTATCCCATATATCGTCCAAAATTATGAGCACCTTCGGATATTACCTGTCTGCACGCCGCAGCTGGCCTGCTCTTACATCTTCGTTTTCCTGTTTGAGCTTCACACCTAATTTCTCGACATGTTCTTGCTGGATTTTTTTCAAATTTGGCATTTGAGACAGGGTCACTTTGACAACCGCATCGAAGAGCTTCTCTTTTTCCACTTGTCTTCCCACCTGTTCCACCAGAGTTGTCTTCCCAACACCACCCATGCCAAATACCCCAACGATGTTCACGTTTTCGTTTGCACTAACGACCTGCTCCATGGCTTGTTCTGTGGGCTTAAAAGGCTGAAAATCACCTGCGGGCAAGGATGAGAACGGTGGAGGAGGAAGGGTAAGAGTATCCCCTCTCCTCTGAAGATCAGTGACATAGGCCATCTTTTCCGCTGATTCTTTACCCAGATGATAGCGGGACTGCAAATCAGGACAATACCCCATGAAGCATCTCTTATTCTCATTCACTCCATCGTTCAACAGTCTCATATTTGCTGCCATAGCAACCACTTCTTGCATCCATCCTTGGACTTCACCAGTAATGTCTTCTCCTCTCCTATTTGCATCATTTACTAATTCTTGCACATCGTCTCCCCTCACAATCAATTTATCAATTTGTACGCCAAGGTCATTGACTTCCCTTTTAAAACGAACCAGGTAACCAATTTCTACGGCAACAGTAAGCAAAGCTTCCATGGCACTGGTTGATTCTGGGCAGGAATTGTACAGGAAACAGAAGCAGAGAGCAAGATAACAGAAAACTTGGGTGGTAAAACAAGATCAGAAGAGAAGGTCGTACCTCCTTTGTCTTTCTTCTTCCCGATCTACTAGTATCATCCGCTGCTGAGAAAATCACCGTCGACAATAATACGTACTTTGGGGAGAACGACCAGAGATCAAGCAAACACGAACCCAAAACTTTACCAAAAGCAAAGAAAAAGGAGAACACAAAAGCAGGAATCGCCCTCCCACTTTTGTTGGTGCCGCTACCTCGAAAATTCGTGCCTCACGGGTGCTTTCAGCGTTGGAAAAGGTTTCTCCCATTAAAATCCGCATAAATCAAATCGTCTATATTGGTGTCTAGTCAATCTAACAAGTGGATCAGATCGTCCTAAAGTAGGGCTTACGTTTGCCCTATTTTATATTACGTGTCACGGTATATTGATATTACTCAATAGAAATAGTTAGATTTATTAAATGGTGGATCCCGCTGAATAAATTAACTACGTGCATTTAGACGCTGCATTTTAAAATAAACTATTTGTTCCAAAGGACCATATGTATTGATAACTTGTAAAGAGTTAAACATAGATAATCTCTTAATCATCTCATCAAATAAGTACAGGATTCATAGGATTCATTAAATTGTGAAACGTTATCCTATCATAGTACGACATGCTTTCAATGCCCATAAAAAGTAACCCATCCAATGGTATTTAACACCCAAAAAAATGCAAAATAAAATACATTTCAAGTCAAAATATCACAACTACCTCCTTGTTCTGGATCGTCACAAGAAAAACTATAACCAAAATCCTTTTTATTTGACTAATACTTGTTACCATGTGCATCTAAAGCACCTTTTACTAAAATCAATGTCATTGTATGCACACCTAAAGCAATAGCATGATGAACCAGAAATCCTCAAGATCTATTGTTAGCCTTGGTGCAACAATAAAGTTGTCGTGTGAACTTGAGGTCACGCGTTTATGGCGCCAAAACAGCCACTTGCAAAATACAAGGTAAAGCTACGTACTATTAACCCCTGTGGTCCGCCCCTTCTCCAAACCCTACATTAAGTGGAGCTTCATACACCAAGACTGTCTTTTTTATCTGCAATCATAGGTACGAAAGTATAGTGCCTTCTAACCAACTAACCCCTTCATATCAAGTGGAATTTTACATATAACTAAAAGTGTGTGGATCCTAATTAATTCAGCTTGCTCTAATTTTCAATTTGAGTCGATTTTTTGGGTGTTTTTTTTATTTGAGTCAAGTTTTGGAGTTTTAAATTACAAGTTGATCATAGCCGTCTATCTTAATTCTCCAACTTTGATACAGTGAGGATTAGATGAGAGTGGAATAAAAAAATATGTACTCTTGATCACAGTACATGAATGGTGAGAAACATAGTTGAAAGAAGAGTCCTTAATTTTCATGCATGGAAACATCCAACAAGGGCTAATTTTTATGCATGACCAGCCCCTGAGCAAGGTTGAGAAATCAATGTTCTTGATCACTGAACAAGTGGAATTCCCTTCTCAGGGTGTCAAACTACGATGTTAACACGCCCTTTTGCAGCCACAATGTGCAAATGGGGTAGTTCATTAAAAGCCTCCCTTTGCTCAAAAGCTTCTAATAAACTGTTAGTTGGTATAGAACATTCAGAAAAGGGCAGCCCTGGTGCACAAAGCTCCATCCTATGTGGGGTTTGGGGAAGGGGCCGGCCACAACGGCCTAAAGTCAGCAGCCTTACCTTGCATTTTTACAAGAGGCTGATTCTATGCCTTGAACCCGTGACCTCAAGGTCACATAACAACAACTTTTACCGTTGCACCGAGGCTCCCCTTCGGTAAAGAACATTCTACACAACAAAAATGCTCTAAAAGTATCTAGCAGCAAACATCCAAGCCAGCTGCACACTGGCGCAAGCAGGGAGTCTCTCACCTGGGTAAATAGGTTGGAGGCCGGGCATGAGTAGGTGTCTCTAACTTTCGAAAAGAGAAAACATCCACCCGACCTGAATCACAATCTAGTTATCTCATTGTTGTCTAACAACGTCAACAGCCCAAACAATCCTGAGATCTACAAAACCACCCAATCCTTGGTGAATGTAAATTCATTCTTTCGGTCGCCTGAAGTGTGAGAAAAAGTACAAGTGTAGGATTCTACTATGATTAACTAAACCCCCACATCTTCCAGCTGCCTTCAATGATGAGGGAGAGCTATTGATCGAGATCCTTAAACCACCTCGCAAGAGTTACTTTTCTGGTCTAGTTCAGATCACACATTAGATTATAAGGACTGGAAACATGAGAACTGCCTGTTCCTTGGGATCAACCATTTGATTCGCTTTGTCTGTTAACACCATCTTCCTTATTTATGATTACTGTAAGTTAAGAATTAATGAAAGATCCACAGAATGAAAAGAAATTATTACATCTAAAAGCAGACAAATGGAAAACAAGAAAGGCAGGTAGAGGGAACAAAAAATATAAGGCTATAATAGAATTCATCTTCATGTAACCATCCAGCTAAACACCCAATTGAATGACATATAACCTTACCACAATAGAAATTCAAATAACAGGTTCTTGGCACTTAGATCAAGACAGTAAGGCAGGCACATGCACTTAGCATGCTAAAAGACCAACTGAATTCCAACACAACAGGAATTTAGGTGCATGCTCTCAAGGAGGATGGTAACAAAGCCAACTAAAAAGTCAATCGAGTACCACAGAACTGATTGAGAAGCTTCTTCTTTTTTTCCTGATTCATAGGATGCTAAATGAGCGACTCTGCTTCAAGATCTGTTGAGGATAATGTAATCCTCTAAAGAGGCTGTTCTGTTTGCTCTAACACCCTACCTTTTCTTCTGCATGACAGCAACTTTTTCTGTATATTTGTTCAGCTTTCAGTATTTTCTATTCAGCAAGATTCTATTTGCAGGTATACTCCTCTTTTATGGGTAATATTCATGACAAGAGGCTTCTGTGTGCACGTCCATCAATGAGTCATGACAACCGAATGCCTGAGGAAGGGTATGCCCAGCATTCATTTCATTCAATCCACTTTGGGATTCATGTGGGGAATGAAAGACTTGATTTTAAGTAAGTCCCTGGTACCCAGGACTTCGTCCCTGCAGAGCATTGCTGGAGTGATCTCCTCCATGTGCCATGTGAAAAGTTTGTAGATTTCACCTAACGGGACTTGCTAGAGCATTTAAGAAAGCAGAAATTCCAGTATAGTCAGGGTTGGGCCTCGGAAATTGTGTGTTTATTGCAACCTCTGATGATCCATACGGAATTTGAGCACTTGGACTAGTGAATGGCATCTGAAAATTAGAATGTGTATGCCTAGATGCAGTAGACATAGATGCATCTTCTCCACCAGAATCGAGCTCATCCTAACAATAGTCATTAACAGTCACAGAAGAAGTCAAATAAAATATAAAAGAAAGAAAGCTGTGTAAGATCAAAACCACAAGCTAGCAAAATTTGCGGCTCAATTGTGCAAGACTGGTCCCCAAAAATGTTGTGCTCCTTCTGGATCAAGAAAAAGGATTTCGCTTGCCATTTCATAACCATTTGTTTGTGCTTTTCTTTTTTCTAACCACTTGTAAGCTTAATTATTACTAGACAAACCAGTTGAACAGCTGATATCCTTGCCTTGTCGACTCTCCTGAATAGAAGGATACCAACAATAGAGTTAACTGAATTCATGAGGAGGTTTCTGGAAATTCCAATAATGGGTTGTCAAGACAAGGAAACCATTACTTCCCTATTTTGTGCCTCTGAGGTTGTATTTATATGGCTGAGTTGATGCCAAGAATAAAAAACACACGCACTGAACAAATTTTAATAGATAAAACTTTATGCTTTGGACCATTGGTCCCACCAAATTTTCACTGAAGTAAAAGAGAGAGGCCTAAGATTGTTGAATTAAAGTCAAAGAACCATGTTAGTCTAGCCCACAGGAAAAGACTTTAAATGGAACACCAGAAGAACTTATCAGGAGTGGTCATTGATAAATAATATTTTACGACAAACATCAATGATAAATGAATGAGTGACAATTACTCTAGACAAAACAAAAAGAAAGTACTTCAAATGTAATCAGAACCTCCGAATCGAGAGCCAAGAGCTATTCAATTTCTAATTGAAAAGGAAGACAAGCTGAAGTAAATACTTGGTTTCCTAACAGCAAAAGCAACCTACTCATCATATGCTTTAATCTGAGAAACTGTGAAGGACTTGAACTCTAGAAATTATGATAGTCATAAAAAATTCAACTATTGCCAACAGAATGCCTACACTAGACATGACCAACAAAGTAGAATATTCTTTTCAGAGGCAAAAAATATTTCTGATAACATCCTACTCCGTAAGGATGAGACTTTTTCCTCAGGAGACGGTTCTCCAGGAAACCTAATAAAAAATGCTCTTTCTTAATTTTAAAGAGCACGTATGTCACGCTATTGTATGACAAGTTTCAAGCCCCATGTAATATTATGGCAGGTTCATGTAATCACATGCCTGCTTAGGAATTAATACTAGAAAAAGAGAGTGCGCACAGGTATAAATATGAAGAGATGCATATACTTCTAACTAGTTACTAAGCATGCAAGGTGATGGGTTTCTGAATGGGGAAATGCTAACAACTTCTGCCATTCTTGAGAAGGTGAGACTTCACTTCAGGTGAACTAAAAGGTCAGGTGAGAACAGTGATAGACAAGACAGCAAAGGTACATGAATAATTTGGCAAGCAAAAGTTTATAGATTCCAAGGATATTGGATCTGTTATCCAGTGAAAATCATAACGAGATGTGAATTCATTTTCTAAATTTTGGAACTACAATGAGATAACAAATAACAGGCGTTTTATTTGAAGAACTATGGGTGAAATTCATGTTTAATTTGGCAAATTTTCATTTCATTCTGTAAATTTGTATTTAATTCAATGAACGTCATAGTCCTTGAAATCTTCAAAACTTTTTAGAGTTTTAAAGCAGGACATCAAAAAATTGGGATTTTTACAAGTACTATCAATTGTTTCAGAGAACTTTATAACCAAGGACGAGGCTTAACCCAAGGAAAGTTATTGGGTTTATGCTTTTATTTGAACCCAAAATTATAACCAAGGCTTGTATATACTGTTTTCTTTTTCTCTTCTCTTTTGTTTTGACCATGTATTAATGCAAATAGCAGAAGGGGAGCCTTGGCACAACGGTAGAAGTTGTCATCATGTGACCTTTAGGTCATGCGTTCAAGGTGTGGAAACAGCCTCTTGCAAAATGCAAGGTACGGCTGTGTACTTTAGGCCCTTGCAGTCCACCCCTTCCCCAGACCCCGCATAGGCAGGAGCTTTGTGCACCGAGGCTGCCCTTTTATTAATGCAAATAGCAAAAGCAGTATGAGTACATGATCTAAAGTTGTTTCCAATCAAAGCAATGGGAAATATAACAAAGTTAACAAGTACCAGAGCTTAAAATTGAAAAATGAGTCGTTCAGAAGACAACAGAAGTTTAGAAACCTGAATATATGAAAGAATGTTAGCTATAGTGACTCTTGATACCTCACCCTGCTGGCTCCTTATCCACTGGTTGAGTTTATCATGAAGAAAATATGACAAACATATGTAAACTTTTCCATTCCCACATATAAACCTCGACTATAGAGGCCACAACTTGCAGAGAGGCTGCATAGTTATTAACAGGACAAAGGATGGTAAAAATAAATATCTTTCTTCCATTCATTGAAATCCTTATGGCATAAAAGAACTGCTTAAAGACTGGAAGTACTAAGGAAACCAAAAACAACAATCAGATAACAGAGCTGGAGAGGATTAAATAATTCAAGCAAGCCACGTGTTACTAAAACAAATGGGAACGAGAAGAATGAACAAATAAAAGCTTCACCTGCAACACAAAAGGAGGTCTAGATCATTTGCCACGCTAAAGCTTTGGGGATCTCACTTAATTTTATTCCTCTTTTGAGGATGTTGATACTAATGATCAATAATATTAATTAAAAAGGCAAAGGCAACTCAAACTGGAACTTTAATTCTTTTAGGTACAAGTGAAGAATTGCAAAAGAAACGACTTGCTCATTCTCCTAGATCTATTCATTCCCTAATGGGATAGAGGGTCCCAACCTCAAACTAGCAACCTACAATCAAAGAGAGAGGCACCTCTTTTCACCAAACCACTAGGCAACTAGACATATAATTTGAGAGATTGCATGTGATTGGATGAATTTTTGGCGCTGTGGATAGTTAACACATAAATGGAAGTCCTCTAATAAAAAGTCAGGACATACAGTGGTCCAGCAGTCAGATTATATCCCATGCATAAGGTCTCACATAATAACAGATAGAAACACATGGATATGACCCATTTTATGAGATCTAAGACAGCAACACCAAAATAAAAAAATAAAAAAATAAAGAGTAATAACAGATATTACCCAGAAGAAAACAATTGAGTTCACAATGAATGCATATATGACCCAAAAGAGATGATTACCACACACCAAAAGCATAGAAACATGAAATATTGAGAACCAAGAAAAGTAGGTTTACGTTTCTTATTTGATGTCATTCAGATCGTGCTTGTATCAGCTTAGTTCAAAGAAAGAGCAGTTATAGATAAAAATCTAAGGAAAGGCCTATGCTGATTAGCACCCTGTTCTGCAGAATTGTCAAGGGAAGTGTCCAGTTTTTTAGTTTGAAGAGAATATCTTAGTTTACACAGTTCTTCTATCATTATCAAAGAAAGAACCAAGCCAAAGGGGTTATGTAAAGGGGATCATACTTTATATTACAGTTAACGCATGTAGGCAGTGATTTTTGCATGTCAGAAGTCATCAGTACATGGGGTAGTGACCCTTGCAGAATCTGGTTATCATGCCAATTTGGTTGTACCATCCTGACTCCGACCTACTCTACATTGTTGCTAGCATTGGTTATTTGCACATCACAAGTGATGATTAGATAGAGAACAAGAATCTTTCTGAAAAAAATTCCTCCAATTATTTGCAGGCTTGATCTAGCAAATGTGTCCACTCAGCAGAAGGTATACAGTGCGGCCTGGTGTCCAGATAAGCTTAACATTATCACTCACTACATACCAGCATCGGGGAGCTACGTTAGAATGCAGATGAATGGTGATGTTGTTAAAGGTGATGTGTCTTCCATGATTATCATTTCAAAGGGAAGTCTGTTAAATAGGACACAACTTAGAACCACTGTTGGGTGTAGGAGTAGGAAACCAGTGACGGAATATGGATAGACAAGTTTACCATGGGGCCAACTAGAAGGCTAATCTTCAACTTAACCAAGAATGTGAAATTATGGAAAATATGTCAATGGTCAACGTCACATTCAGTTGGAGGTGACAGCCAATTGGTGGGAGCAATCTACTCCACAACTACTTGTATGATATCCACAGCATTTTGAAGCAACTATTATAACAAGTAAAAGAAAGTTTAAAGCAATTTACAGTATTATCCAACTACCATCATCACATGTGAAAGGCTCGTCCTGTTTGTGTCTTACAAAATATGGCACAGAACAACTGTCCAATTGCTAGATTTAAGCAAGAAATTCATCTTAATTTTATCTCAGTTAGTCTGCAATAATGCCAATGAGCATCAAAACAAACTTCTAATTGCTAAACTCTAAAGATTGAAGTCACCTACTCCTGTCAATTTCATTCAATAGGTATAAATAAATTCTAGAAACATAATTTATTGAGACATCATTCTTTAATCACGCATGCAAATCCTGTTTCCTAATAGAATATGAGAGAAACGACTTAGAATTTAGACAATTCAATTACAGGAAACACTCAAATGTCATATTAATTTAATACTTGAATCATCAACTAAAGTAAAACATATGGCATTAAACTAAACCTTAACTGAAGCAATTTTAACCTGGACAACCCCATTTAAGTAAAATAAGATTTCCAAGTTCCTTGTTTATTCCATTTCAACCTAGATACTTTATTGCACAGGAGTTTGTTCCATCAAGTTCAGGAAAACCTGGGAAGTTGCCTTCTTTGCTTCTTCACGAAGGAAGACAGCTCCCATACTGAAATGTCTACTTCTGGTTGAGGATAAAAGTTTTCATGGTTAGCAGGAAGGTAACTTTAACTCAACCTTTGAAAGGTCTAAACATTCCACTTGCTGTCAGGTATTGTAGCAATGTGGACTACCATGGTTTCCAAGAAATAAGTGGTGATCATTCATCAAGTCACACTACAGGGGTTTGCACCTGAGTCTGGACACATAAACATCCATGTCAACTCAACCACCCTTTTGTAGCTCCTACAATTTTATGGACCAAATAGGTTCTTCTATTTTTATGTTTGTTTTTTTTTCTTCTCTTCTTCTTTGATAGGTAAGCCATGGACTTGAATCTACAACCTCTTGGTTGTGAAACAAGGGTCTTAACCAACTAGGCCAATTGCTCAAGTTTGGTGCCTATCTTCCTTGCCAACCGAAACAGTCAACTGTCATGTGAGCATCACTAATCACAACTGGCAACTCCAAGATAGGGCAGCCCCAGTGCACAAAGCTCCAGCCTATGCAGGATCTGAGGAAGGGGCAGACTACAAGGGCCTAAAGTACACACCCTTACCTTGCATTTGCAAGAGTCTGTTTCCACGCCTTGAACCCGTGACCTCAAGGTCACACGACGACAACTTTTACAGTTGCGCCAAGGCTCCCCTTCAACTGGCAACTCCAAGATAATAATAATATTTAACCTTGTATTGATCATGACTTATGGTCTCTGCTAGGAAGTTATCGTGGTAAACTGCAACCTATGTATCCAAGAGCAAGTTGTGGTACTGAATGATGTAATGAAAAGAGCAAAAACAACTCCAACACAAAATCTTCCAAATATATAGAAAATAAAACTTCCAAATACAAAAACTATCTAGCATGTAATAAAGGAAGAAAGAGACTAAATGAGAACTTTTTAATTTTCAATTCCTTATGTCCTTTGTAAGTTGCAACCCAACAACCCAAACCAAAGAGAAATAAGAATGAAGATTCTTCTATCGTCTTCACAACCAACCAGATCAAGAATGTTCTTAAGACAAGCTCTATTTCTATGATAGAAATTGGCTACTTGTTGGACCTGATTCAAAAGCATTTTTAGGACAAAAAGAACACATTGAGTAAGACATGTTCATGTCAAGTGCTCAGTTAGAACCATAAAATATCCAACACATTTAAGTTATTATGGAAAACATCTCCTGGGAAGTGATCAAAGAGAATCCACAGAAGCCTGGGAAGTGATCAAAGAGAAGCCACAGAAGAATAGAATGGAACTTATGATGACCAAACCACAATTTGGATTTCCTCTAGACCAGCCTTATAAAAAGGCATATTTTAGGATGTTGAGAATTTTGTGCAAAACTGAATAAGAACCTGCAAAAACTGGTAGTGAAGTATGAACCACATGAAGGCTCGGGTGATCTTCATGCTTCTACATGCAAAGGAGAATGTTAAGATATGCCTAGTACATAAATACCCTATTGTTTTCTAATAATCTCTTATATGTTTATATTTATTTTTCTTAGTTTGATAAGTTACATTTCTGTATCTAATTTAAAGAATTCCATACAAAATATTACTGTCTTAGTCAAAGAATTCCACACAACAGCATGGCATTGTTTTTTTCTTCTTTTTGGTAGGAATCACATTTGTTTACCCAAAGAGTAAAAACGAAGGTCAAGGATAATGAGGGAAGAATGGAGCTGATAGACCTTGTAACTTCAATCTCAGTTGAAAAGGATGGGATCACATCAGCTCAAGAGAGTGGTGAACTGCCAAGATTTCTCAATGGGTTACAGAAATACTCAATTCCTTGCCTAGTAGATTCGTAGATTAACAAATAATTGGAAATACACTACTACATCTGTATTCAGAGACATACAAAATAATGAAGTGTGAATTATTAACTGAAACAAACCTTTTTGGATGTTGCTGTCCAACGGGAAACTCAGTGCTTTCAGATAAGCTTTACCAGAAAATTCCAATAAACTTAGATATCACAAAATGAAAAGACAGACTACATAAAAGGTAACACTCGCAACTCCTAAGTTAATGGTGAAACTAAGTTATAAAAGAAATTAGGCAGTATTTACAGAAAATTAAGGGGAAAATTCAAAAAGAATATCTAAGGCAGTAGCTAGAGATAATATCAGCAAGGAAATCCTATACTGAAAATGTTTACAGTAAGAACCTGAGAAGAAACAAAGGAGACTAAATATATAACTGTAGACCCTCAGAAGAAACAAATGGGACTAAATATATAACCATGTGTGGCAGACATTCAACACAATACCAACGCATACATGTTCAACCTTTGACTTCGTTTAGCAACAAGAGCTACTTATACAATGAAAAGGAACAGAAAAGAAAAAGGTTGATGTTATTGCAAATCTCGATATCCATGAAGAAAGAGAGAAATACAATAGCAATTAAAATAGAGAAAACTATTAAAACAAAGAACAATGTCGAAGTATCCTCATCCACCAACAAGATGGAACAAAGCAAATTTAGTAATAGTAGCCTCTAGGTTTAGCCATATTGTAGAATAGAAGCAGAAGATTTGCATCACTGTCCCAAGACCTGAGCTAAGGATGCAAGTGGCAGGGAGCAGGAACAACAGCAAAGCCTCAGAAGGCAGCATGCAAACTATGTTGAGACCCACTGACAACATCTCAGAAGGGAGCAGAAATCAAGGAAAAAGACACAAGCAACAAAAGCCTATTTGCATTTACACTAATAAGAGAGCAGAATAAGGAAAGAAACGGTGCTTCTACCTACTATAATATGAGTCCCATTTATGCAGAAGAGTTATTTAATTTGCACTGGTCATCCCAAATTAACACTCATTGCTATATCCAGTGTAATTAATGCATCCGAGAAAAAGAAAGATTATTTGGCTCCCGATTGATTTGTCACTTAAGAATTGGGGTTCATATTCTCTTGTCTAGGACACTTTGTTAATAAAAACATATTGTGCATTATGACTACTGCAACAATAGTTCTTATGTTATTTTTCTTCCACCGCCATACTACAAAACAGATCGAGCTGGCTCATTCCAGCCAAGAACACTTAGGACTAGAAGCTAACCACCAGCAGCTCACAAGAAGCAATAGAATATTACAATATGTGTAAATCTTCAACTGATTTTGGCTTGGGGTTCCATAATTATCTGCCAAACACCACTTTGAGGAAAGACAGGCAGGAAACCAATAATATTTGGTGGAACAATATCAGCTTTACGATCATTTAATTCTTTGGAGGATGAGGCAAGCTATCTGCCAACAGAAACACTTAGGCCACGGCCTCTTGGTTGTGAGGCAAAGCACTTAACTAACTCTATCAACCCATTGTGATCAGTGATAATGTTTACTCAAACCTTAAACAGGAGATGGAACATAATCATCTCCCCTGAGTTTTATTATACTTTTGAGTAGGAGGAATTAGGAAATTGGCTTCTTTAGCAAGTAAACCAGACTGAGACAATACCTTTTATTTACCAATCATTCTGGTTCCTTGCATTTATGAAACAAGTCAATAGATTTAATACATTGGCCAAGCAAATGCAATTATATGTGTAACCACAGTTTTCAAGGGATGAAAATGTTTAAGTGCCTTAGTTGTGGTATATTGATTGTCCATGACTCTTTAATTTATTTACCAATAGAATCACTTCAAAGAGAGTGCACTTGCAACCTACATTAATTGGAATCTTTACTGACGACAAACATGCATTCAAATTGAAATAAGAAGCACATTCCCTCCTTTTTTCAGACTAAATTCAAAGTGGCTAATGAGTTTTCCAACTATGGCAAACCAGTAACATCAATTCAAAGAATATTATACACCCACTAATCATTCAAATCGCTACATTAATGATCTCACTCAAGAAGTGTTAATATGTTAAAGCAAAGCTACTGCTTCCATAACCTACAATGCATAACTCTCAATCATAAGACATTTACAGTTTGCATAATTCTTGTTCAAAGATTCAGCATCTGAAGTAGTTGCAACAAAAAAGCATAAGAAACACCAGATTGCTTTCCCTGTCTATACTCTATATTTATTAATTGGTATTCTGACTACGGACAAATGGTACATTAATTCAGTGAATACCATTTGTCCACTGGTCATCCTGGATCCCAACTTTACATTCTCATTCTGAAGATATAATAAATTCAACGAACTTGCCAGTTGAATAACCAGCCAATGCTTGTCACTGTACTTTTGACGTCTGTTAACAACATATTAAGGCTGTTCATAATTTCCAACTCATTTCAGAAAGTTGTGCGGTTCATTGACGGACAGAACCACGATTTTGCAGTTTCAGTGTCAGTTGTCACATGCCAAGACTGTTCATAACTTTCAATCCGTTGGCAAAAGATCCAAAACTTATCCGTTACAGGACCACTTAAAATTAAGCAAAAACTCTAACATGACTGAAATTCACGACCACAACAGACAATGTGTTAACCCCATCCAATAAATTGCAAAATATACCTTCCATAGCACACCTTGTACAACAAAATAATCAAGAAAAGAACGAAAAGATTCAATTCACATATATATCATTTCACTATTACTTCAAAATGATAACTTCAAATAATCAATCAAATAAACAGATAAATTCAGCATTTCTTATGAAAGACCGGCTTACATAAAACGCCATCAGAATAAATCTAGCAATTCTTATGAAAGACCTGTACCTGCTTACACAACATGCCATCAGAAACAAAGTTCTCAAGAAATGACACAATGACATTCCATTATCGCATAAACGATTAAATTAGAACCACAGCTTTTCCTGATTATATTCTCGCCACCTCTTTTAATTGTCAACTTTACTGAAGCAATCAAAATATCACATGAAACCATTATTTCATCTGAAAGATATTACCAGTAATAAGACTCATAACATGCCATCAATTAATCACGAAATGACCCAATAAAAGTCCATTCTCACATAGAGGGATTAAATTTAAAACCAGCCGTCATTGCTAATTATCTCTTACCACAGCTTTAAAATGTCCAACATCATTGAGACAATGAGAAGAATGAACAAAACCCATCACTTCTGAAAGTCCTTTCTTACCAATGCATGTCTCCCTCCAGCATGGAAAGCAAGTTTCTGCTGGGCTTGGGAATACAACTGAGAGAGAGAATTTGCAGCACTAGAGACAGTAGCATACATGGTTCTATCAACTTCTGCAAAAAAGTTGCAGTCAGATTTCCTCTCCTTAGTCATTTCTCCTGACAAACCCCCGCTCTTCTTCTCTCCGACCGTATTTGTAACGCTTCTGGACCCCAAAGCGATTTATACGCAGAAAACCCAGTTGCAATCCGGCGTTTTGTTCCAATGACATGTGCACAAATCTGTTCAGGACTCAAACGAGTGATAGGTTTAGGGTCCATACCCACGAGAATTCGGTGCAGCCAAATCAGAATTCTGCACCAAAATAACAGTTAAAAATCAACATCAACTATAAATTCAAAATTAGCTAGCAAGAAAGTATGATTGGTCAAGAGATCTTGACAAATCTAATCATCTCACCTAGCAGATCTTAACAAATCTGATCATCTCACCCTATAACTAGGAGAGATCCAATCTTTGTAGAGAGAGTGGTGTAGAGCTGTGAGTTAGAGTGAAGGGGGTAAGTATCAGATCTGTTGATCTGAAGGTAGAAGGGTGTAGAGTCGAGTGAGGATCCGATACTCCTCCTCTTCCTTTGTATTTCTATTCTTGCTAGTAATTTATTTTCCCTTGTCCTGTGGATGTAGGTCAGATTAGCCCGAACCACGTAAATTCTTCTATTCTTGTGTGAGTGTGATCTCGGCATTACAGATCTGCTAGTTAAATCCAGACAGATCTTCAGATCTGGATCTCAACAGTGATAGCAGAGTTCTGTAACTATTACAAACAGTGGTATCAGACAGTGCATTATTCCTAACAATAAGCTGAACAAGTGTGTTGTTCACAGATTTTCCAAATCAAATCAGTGCCCAAATATAGTAATGCCCTTTTAACTCTCTCTCTCTCTCTCTCTCTCTCTCGTGTTGGTGTTGTAGACCCATGCACGCATCCCACGCATACTTGTTTGAGGAGGGAGAGTAGTGGACTACTAATGGGAGTATCTAGAATTCGGATTGAATATTGGGTAGACAGCGCGTATTAGGAAGTCTAATTACAGCACAATGTTAATGCAATATTAATGCTGCTAATGTACATAACAACGTATCTTGACAAGCAATTTTGCTGGTTTTAGTGTAGTAATGATAATCCAACCATTTCAAAAAAGAAAAATATAATTAGAGATGATAATCTAGTATTTTCTTTGTAATTAGAGATGGTAAGTCACCACTTTCACCCTTTTCTGGAGATTGGATTTTGGAGAGTGTCTGGCTGAATTGCTTTGTAATTCTTCAATTGTGTGTGTATAAGTATACAAAAATATGGGTGTTGAAATATGCAACAGGAGGCCAAGGAGGCTTCTTGCTCGATGGTCCAAACCTTTCCTCTCCTGGCCAAGAGTGGCTAACATGCTCAAAATCTTCTCATTCAGAGTTTAATCCTTACATTGCTTTCCATATGGATTTGTTATAAAAGTTCTTCTCATTTCTGTCTGGTCGAGATATTGCAACTCAAGCATGAAGGTTGTCCATAATGAGATTACCTGAAACAAGAGATCTGAATATCATAACCTACTGTTATATTAGCAGATGCATGGGCAATACTTAAGATGAGTTCATTTACATCATGAAATCACTCAACCCCAAGCATAATTTTGCAGCAATTTTTTTGACAAAATAATACAATGTCTCCTGTGTGTAAATCGAACCATTTAGGCAAGTGTTTAGAAGCGTTTTGTTAGTTGATTTAGTAAAAATTGGAACGTGGCATTGTTGAGCTAGTTTGTTTTATATTATTTAGGTGTTATTAGTAATTGCTTCCTAGTTTCTAGCAATTAGTTGCACTTAGGAAGTTATGCATGTGGCAGTGGTTGTTAGTTGTGGTTTATGCAAGTAGTAATGGGTACTTACTCGTTTGCTTGTAAATGCCTATATAAAGACTTATCATGGAATAAGAATATTTTGCACCCCATTCCTTTGCCCTTTTTTTTTTCCTTTTTTTCTATATATTTTGCAACACGTTTAGTGATTGTTTTTCAAGCAGGAGGAGCTTCGTTCATGTATAAACCAATCTAGCATCGACCTCAGATTTGCACCAAAAATTGAGTATTTCCTTTTGCATTTACTACATGGTATGCAAGTTGGATCATTGGATAATGGGGAAAGATGCCACAGTATTATCTTGCAGAAGAAAGTGTTTATTGGTTCCTAAAGTTTTTTTTGCTGGACTTTGGTTGAAAAAACAAGCCATAATCTCCATCTATTTACAAGTAATCAATTCATAGTTGCAGAGCCATCAGGAAAACCGACCACTGATAGGCTACCTTGTTTGATAAATGTACATTCAGAAGTAGTGTTGCAATTATTGTTTAATTTTGTTTCCCACTGTAATACCTGCTTCAGCCAGGTTTCTTTGAAATTCCTATGAAAATCTAGATAGAACTACAGACATGGAGTTGTAGTATCCACTGACAAAGATGATGTTATTGACTTCAGTCTATCTGACTTCATTGTAGGAGGTGTAAGTCCCTTGGATAATGAATGCCTCAGTCTATCATATAACTTACCATGGGATGTACATCCTGGCTAAAAGCAATTCAGCTTTTCCCTATCTAATCAAACTAAGAGCTAGGCCTGGCAATTCGGGTTGGCGGGTCGTCTTCATATTGTGTCGAGACTAACCCATTATAGTATATGGGTTGACACGAACACGACCTGGCTAATAATAGTGTCAAGAACCCGTGACTCGAACACGACACAATTATTAAACGAGTCGACATGACATAACTTATGTAACACGATCAAATAAATGTAAAATAACTAATATAGGATGGTTTCAGAAGAACCGTCCTATATTAATATAGGACGGTTTTAGGTTTTTGAAGAAATGTCCTATATTTTCAACCCGATTGGTTAATAGCTTGCGGGTTAGATGGGCCAACACGACGAATTAATAGGTCACGTATCAAATAGGTCAACACGACAGGTTAACATTGATTGACCCGAATACAATAAGATTTTTGGCGACCCAAAAATGACACGAACACAATAAGACTCTACACTAATCCTTTAGATTCGTGTTGGTTTTGAGTCGTGTCATATTTTGCCACCCCTAATAAGAACTATGGTAAAAGAAGATACTTCGATAAAAGCTTCCAATGAAAAGGACCTGCAACAGCTACTGAGGGAATTCTCCTCTTAGTAGATAGTTGCTAACACTTACATTAGAGTATTTGCAAGCTTTTTTCACACATCAATCATTAGATGAAATAGGTTTCTGCTTGGATGGTTAATGCATGAAGTATAAAGATTTTGGCAAAAAGGCAACGGTAGGTACGGTGCACCTTTGCATGCAAAATCCTAACCATTTATCTTGAAAGCGATGCAGCAAATAAGTCACATTGCCAAGGTCTGTTGATGAATGTGCATGCTTGTTTTGCATTTTCCAATCAGGCACCACTCCCTTTGTATTGGGGCCGCTCGTTTTTATTGGAAGTGAAAATACAGGCGTCAACATCTAAAGAAATTTGCTACTATTATGAGGGGTAATTTAGTCATTTCGCTTATTATCGTGAAGATCCTTTAAACCCTAAACCCTACAAGACTGCCGCTAAACGGAGCAACGAAACAGAGTAGGAAGAAGCCTCTCACCCCAGAAAAAATGCGACCTCCTCGAGGCGGTGGTTTCAGAGGTGGCCGAGACGGCGGTCGTGGTGGCGGAAGAGGCGGGGGGCGCTTCGGGGGCCGCGGTGGTGGTGGGGGCCGTGGCGGTGGATTTCGAGATGAAGGACCTCCAGCTGAAGTTGTGGGTGCGTTGTTCAATTTCTTCTTCTTTTGTTATGCTTTTGATTTCATTTCATGGAGTAGTTCAATGTCTTATGTGGGTTTTCGATGGCTTTATCTGCAGAGATTTCGTCGTTTCTCCATGCTTGTGAAGGAGATGCTGTTACAAAGCTTACAAATGAGAAAATACCTTATTTTAATGCACCCATTTATCTTCAGAACAAGACCCAGATTGGAAAAGTCGATGAAATCTTTGGACCCATCAATGAATCGGTTTGTTTTAGTCTTCATTTGATTTTTCAGTTCATTTTCGTGGTGGTTTGTGCTCTTTTGAAGCTTGATTGAATAGTTGTTTTTTTTTTTTCAGTATTTTTCTATAAAGATGATGGAGGGGGTTATTGCAACTTCATACGCCACCGGAGACAAGTTTTACATTGACCCTGCCAAGCTGTTGCCACTGGCGAGATTTCTTCCACAGCCAAAGTATGTCTTGTTTTTGTTGTCATGTAATGCACTTCGATATGTGTAGATTCACGTATACTTTATATGCATGTGCTTAGACATTCATACTCCTAAATTATTTGCCTCAGCCACCTCCACAATTCATCTAATGAGTCATAAGGAACTATTTATGCTTCATATAATGTGGGATAGCACTAGTCGCATTGTTAAAGTACGGTGGCAGATGAACCAATCTTGCAATTTGCTCAGTGCAGTGACTTTATCTTTGGTTCCATTTGCTTATATCCTGCTTCAATGTCTGTGTTTAGACGCTTGTATTTGTGAGAATAGACTGTCGCAATTAAGAAGGCCAATTAAGTGTGGAAAACTAAAGGAAAGTAATTACAGAGGTATATTATTGTAACAAGTGATAACTATGGCCATATTGTGATTGTAGCAATTGTCATGCTCATAGTCACCCTTGATGAAAAGGGAATATCTGATCATTTCTCTTGAAATTGAGGAGTTTCTTGGAGGTATGCAAGAGTCTAATGACGGGTATTGTTTTAATTAAGCATAAAAAACTGGATAGTTCCTGTTAGTCTCACCCATAATTCTTATATACACATCAATGTGTCAGAACCCCAACATTGATGTATCAATTCACATTTGGAGGGGCCAGTGGAAGTTGCTATGCCAGGTTTAGCCCCCTGTTTGACTGTAAAAAGTTTGGTTAACCATAATCTGGTGAGTGTGTTAATATTGTTAGATGTTTCTTAAGACCTGATTTTCATATGGAGAAGGTTTAATCAGTAAATTTTATGTGCTTCCTCTTTATGGAAGGCCATTCATGGCACAGGAGTCATGCAACCTAAGATGGGGTTGGTTCACTACCAAGCATGGGAGGTGTTGGCTGCAATCCAGTTTCTGAAGATTCTTGACGGTCTTTTTATTAACCTCCCTTGCTAAAGGGCCGCCTTTGCATTATTGTCACGTTAAAGGCAGTCTTTCTAGCCAAGGGAGCGCTGCTACGTGGTTTCAAGAAAGATCAAAGTAGAGCGTGAGGTGTTTGGGGGGTGAGCTTTGGGGTCACTTCAGGCAAGTTTCTTGGGCTTATCATTCGACACCATGGGCTTAAGATCGACCAATCCAAGATTGGCGCTATTGAAAAGATGCCTGAACCTTGAAACCTGCATGAGCTCAAAAGTGTGCAAGAGTGATTGGCCTACATTAGGAGATTTATCTCCAACCTGGCTAGACGACATCAACCCTTCAACCGTCTCATGAAGAAAGACACACCAGGGACAAGGCCTGTAGGAAAGCTTTCAATCATTTATCACTTTCATTTGAGAGTGATGTGTTTTCTCTTTCTTTTCTTTCATCAAGTTGCAAGTATTGTAGGATAACTACCAACTTGCTGGGAGGCCCATATTGACATTCTTTAATAAAAATGCTGTTACATATTTATAGACACTTGGGGTGCTCACATGAGCTAGTGTTATTACACTAAATGATATATTTGTAGGGAAATTATAAGAAGGCACCGGGTAAGTTAGAATACAGAGTAACTTAAAAGGGTTAAATAACTCCATACAATTAACATTCCCCAAGCTGCATTATCCTGCATTTTAAATACCCTGTCCCGAAACTGCAATGGACTTTCTTTAGTGACATTGATAGGAAATTGAAAGAGAGGTGGAACATGCTCGGTGGGTTGTCTTGAGAGCTCCAGTTGCTAACACTTGTCTTGTAGAATTCAATGGTTAGTCTTCATGAGCTAATGTGTGGGATAATATGAGTGGCATCACATGGCTTTTAGACCACCACAATATGCTGGCGAATGACAAAGGAAAATGCCAAGATCTCATAGAAAATAGGAGAGTTGAAAGGACTTTGATAGCTATGAATTCTTAGACTAAAGTTGTTTATTAGAATTGCAATGTGCCTTTATTTTTATTTTTATTAGAACTTAAAGAGACCAGTTATTCACTAGGAAGATTGGACATTGCGATATAATAACAACAGTCATTTGGTAAACCACTAATGTTAGATGACATAGATATTAATGTGAAAAGAATAATCTGGATACCATATGTTAGAATGTGTAGTGCAAACATCACTGCACTCTAGTTGTTTTCTTTGTGTATTTTATACATAAGGCATGCTGCACTTTGGTCATCAGAATGATAGAAGGAATCTGTGTCAAGATTTGGTGTTCTAGTTTTCTCCTTTCTGCTTGTCAACTCTTTCATGTATGTCTGTGTTGTACATGCTACATGGAGATTGCATCCTTATCCTTGACAATGAAAAGTTATCAATTTGTAGGATGATTTGACAATTCTGGCTCACGGATAACCATATGAAATATTGTCAGACATGCCAAAATTTTGATATTGCAGCTTACCACAATGTTCTTGTAATATGCCTTCCCAACAAAACTTCTGTCTTAAGGTTGTCTAAAGGAGCACTCACGAAAAGATAGTTTCCATAGTATTAGATGGGTTTCTAGTTGGGAGCTTTCTCTTGTTCCAATATAGTAGCCTGATAGTCATGTGAGATCCAACTACAGATGGGTATATGATGATCATGCTTATATGCTACTCCACAATCGGGCATACGAAATCTGAATTTTTTCTTAATAATGATGGGTGCGGCTTGAAATGTTTTGATTGCTTTGATATTTATCTTGGTCAACCTACTTCGACGGGCCACACTTTTTAGATCTGATCTTCAAGGTGTTGTACTCCTACTTATCTTGGGTAAATGGTCCTTTCAAATTGGATATGTCATCTCATCCCTCTTGAAAACTCTGTTGCTTATTTTGGAGATAGATATTAAAATGTTGGGAAATAGGAAATATAGGTTTGTGCTTAAGAACTTAGTTACTTGCTACTGCAAAATATTTTTTGCTTGAAAATGTTCTCATTCTTTTTTATGGCTTCTTTTGACATTTCCCTAGATCTAGATTCTAATTAGAACCTTCAGAGTTTTTTCCCATGGAGCTGCACACTTTTGTGGTTCACAAATTTTTATAGTTTTGCATGGTTAGTGGAGATCCAAGTCATTTTCATGCCCTTAGGTATTTGGTTTAAGCCTAGTATGGAAGATTTATTTCCCAGATGCTTGTGGTCCATAGCAGTAGAGAAGATGATAGAGAAACTCTATCTAGGCATTGGACCGTTAGACTGGCGAACCCATTGTAACATGTGTTTGTAGTTCCTCAAGACTCATTAATTGCCATTTTCAGGGTATTGCCATATACCTAGAGATTTTTAATCTTTGTCAGATTTGTATTCCATAAGTGTTAAACTCTGAAGCTAGCCTTGCAGTTTCTATTTATTGAGCTCTTGTCTCCTCTTGAACCTTCAGTCTGACCATTGTTGTTGACTTTGTACACAATCTTCGTGCAGAAGGATTTTTTTGTGTTAGAAAATAGGCCCGTGGTGAGCAATGATGGATTCCTATTCTCACAAAAATCAGAAACTCGGTTGCCAAAGCAGCAATTCTGTATGATTTAGCAACCTTGGGTGCCCTTGAAAAGTGTCTTACAATCATTGAATGTATTTGATGAATTATATGTAGTACTATGGAGTTGGCTTAGATTGTTAGTGTAATAAGGATTGTAAGTTAGGTTATATTGTACCCTTATCTTTTCTTCTTTTTGAAGTGTGACTTATGTCTCTGTCCTGGTGTTGGTCTTCTCTTTCAAGTTTATAACATTGTTGACTTGGAGAAGCTACGCTATTTCCATGTTTCAAAAGTCTCAAGATACAATTAGAAGGATAGCCAGTTCTATTGGTGGACTTGATGAAATCTTTGGTAGCAGTAAGTGGTGGTGGAAACAGTAGGAGAGACACAAAGTAGGAACTGATTCCAGGGAGGTCTTACTCTTGTCATAGGCATGGTCATAATGAAGAATGTCAATAGAAGGGAAAGCCGGGGAGAGTGTACAGAGCGAGAGCCAGTAGCATGTTTGGTTGTATGATGAATGAGAAATGAGAAACCGGTGCAGCAGGCATGAACCACCTTTTCCTTTCACAGTAGCTGTATCAACATTTATAAGATCGATATTCTGGGAAGCCATAAGGCAATCAGTATTAGCAGACCTGCGTATGTGTTCAATAACTTTCATATGTCATGGTGTCCAATGTTACTCTCCAGCATCTCATTTCCATGTATCATGTCCTTGTTACTTCATGGGGAGTGCTTGAAACTGTCATTTACATAGTCCTACAATGTTTTTGCTTTATCTTGTGGATTTTTTTTGCAGGGGACAGGCACAGATGGGGGCCAGGGGTGGCGGACGCGGGGGAGGAAGAGGTGGATTTCGCGGAGGTGGACGAGGTGGTGGATTTCGCGGAAGAGGTGCACCGAGAGGAGGAGGCAGAGGTGGGCCTCCAAGGGGTGGTAGCCGCGGCGGCTTCAGGGGCCGAGGAAGATTCTAGAGCAGCAAGTAATTTTGTACTGTTTATCATCTGCAGTCTCATTTGCAAGGAGATTTTTGTTTTTGAGCATCAACTGGTCTTTCATTTGGTAGTTATTCTACTTACATGGTTAAGATTGGTAATTAACAGAGGAAGCATCCCATGTGGGTCTTCATTAAGTGTATCATATACCATGATTCTCTCATCAATTCAACCAGGAGCACTTACTGAGTAGGGCCTTGCACATGGGCATGAATAACAGAATCATTTATGCTCCTCTTTATGGGGCTGAGGATCTCGTAGTCAGAACAAAATGGGGTGCAAAGATATAATCCTCCTCTTTCGGGGCCAGTGCCTCTGGCATAATGGCAGTAGTAGGATTACTGGGACTTGGGTTGAGGAATGCTACCGTAGGACATGTTACTTTCGCATGTTGGAATGACTGACATGAAGGAACCTACCTTCCGTTGATCACCTGTGGGCCAACTGTGAGGATTGGATGGTTCTAGCATCTGGAAAAATGTATCATCCTGATGGGGTGTTGGCCATCAGATGATTGTCCTTGACGGGTTTGAGCACTTAGTTGAGTTGGCTAAGAACTCATGTGCTGTCTCACAACCAACAGATTATAGTTAGTCCATTCACCATTTGAAGAAAGAAAAGTGAACGTCATATGAAAGCCTTCATGGGGGAAAGATCGATTCTTTGGCTACTGATAGTGAAGAACATGTTTGAGGTATTGCCTGTTTAAGATGTGCGGAATTGGAATCTTTCTGATCATCAAACATCTCAGCTTTTATGTACAAAGCTCATTGAAGTATCTTGCAATTTTTTAAGCTTCAGATATTGGCCAGTCCCCTAACATTTATGTGCTGCTTCTGACCGGACGTGCCTTGAAATCTTCTGCTTAGGATGATTCTAACAGTAATATTCTTGAGTGTGAGTTTACTGGGAAAATTTCAAATAAAAAGCCTAAAGAAGATTATTTCGGGAGTGTCTACGATATGTGCTAATCTATACTATCCTATAAAGTTAATAGTCTGAACATATAATCTATACTAAATATAAAAGAAACTTCCTGTCCGATGAAGACAAATATTAGAGGAGTTTCTACGATATTACTAATCTATACTATACTATAAAAGGCTATGTATATTTACGTTGGAAGCTGAAGATAGCTAGAAGGGTAGTTTGAGTATAGGCAAAAGGGTTTTTTTTTTTAAAAAGAAAAAGAAAAAGAAAAACAGTGGCAAGATCCAAGAGCAGCAAAAATGTAGCAAGCTACATAAGGGCATTTAGAAAAAGGAAATTTAGGAGCACAACAGCCAAAAAATGTAGTAGCAATGGACAAGTCTTATGCAGAATTTTTCTGCTAGAGTTGCAAAATCCTAAAGGGGAGTGCCTTGGTGCAACGGTAGAGTTGTCATCGTGTCACCTTGAAGTCACGGGTTCAAGGTGTGGAAACAGCCTCTTACAAAATGCAAAGTAAGGCTGCCTACTATTGACCCTTGTAGTCTGCTCGTTTCCTGAACCCTGCATACGCGGGAGCTTTGTGCAGCAGGCTGCCCTTTAGTTACAAAATCTGCCTGTAAAAGTATCTGTTAGTCTAAGACCATCTTTCCCCCACCCGCCCCTCTCTCCAACTTGCACATGTGCAAGTGCAATTGTCGGTGACTAGTTTTGACAAAGTGGAGATTGGGAGTTAGGATTGTTGATGAATAAGACTTTCTGGCCCGGCATATCTAAGACGAAGTCCAGCACATGAATGGTTTGGACTCCAGTAGGGCTGGAGTATTTTGCTCTTGTAGCCACTGCTGACACTATATATGCCTGTTCTTGAGAAGCAAAAACAGAAAAGAGAAGAAAGGAAACCAAACCAGAAACAATAAATTTCGCAATACTGAATTATAACCTGAAAGTAACGTTCAAAGGCATGGCAGTTTCCATCCGTATTCTGTTTTTGAGTTGTTTTCTTTTACAGCCATATCTGTCATCAGTTAGAGCATGTCACACTTACAGTGAAAGCAATCTCAGTTAGCTTTTTACTCTTAGTTCGTTCTCCCTTTGCCCTTTCAATGATAAGAGAGAAGAATTCATACAATAAGCATAACATGGTAATAAAACTACAAGAAGGGAACATAAAATCAGCATCTGTTCTGTCCTTCATGTGAAAACTTAGTGGGATTATTTCTCTTGCAGCAATTAAAAGAAGACAAAAATAAAGCCTTCATAGCCGTCTCAGGCTTCCCAGCCTCGGAGGACGGTTGCTCGAGCAACTCGGTTCACTCCAAGTGTGAAGGCTCCCATGCGGAGATCGCAGTTGTGCGTCTTGCACATCTCCTTTACAGCTTTGAACCCTTTGATCATGTACGTTTTTAACTCTTTGTTCACTTTCTCTTCATCCCACATGAAACCTTGGATGTTCTACAAAGCAGAGACCACAGAAAGCCAAAGTAAATATAGGAGGTTGGTCTGAAGTTTAACTGAAATTCAAGTTTGAAAGATGAGCTTTTAAGCAAAATGATATTCCTCTTTTGTACTGAACCAGAAATATTGTTCGTGAGGAAAAAAAAAAGGCATTAGCAATGAAGATGAAAATGATTTTTCAAGTCTGCATCTATGCCTTGTTAGTAGAAATTGGAGGCATTTACCTGAACCCACTCAAAATAACTCACGGTCACTCCTCCGGAATTTGCATATATGTCTGGCAGGATGATGACACCTTTCTTTGATAAGATCTGGAAGTTTAGAAGAGAAAATTTATGATCTAACAACAACTTGTTGAGATGTACATGATTCATTAAATTCTCCAAAGTTTAGGGAAGGTCACCTCATCGGCCTCCGGATCAGTGGGATGGTTTGCTGCCTCAATAATGAATTTGGCCTTTATATCATTTGCATTTTCCCTTCAACGGAAAAAGAAAAATGTTTGGAAATTAGCAAGCTTGTGGCATTCAACCAAAAAAAAATAAAAAATGAAGCAAGTTTGAGCTACAACGGCCATTTTAGTACTTCCGCAGAAGTTTTCAGTTTGAAAGCCTATACAAAAATAAATCTCTAGTATACTGGTAATGTGAAAGTAGGGAATCAATATATGTCTTGAATAGACTGATTTTCAAATAACAACTAAGATTCACAAAAAATTGTACGTTTCCCAAAAACGTACACACTTGTAATAGAGTATGGTCGTCATTTCTTATGTCAGCAAAAAATCAAGCAAGAGTTGGTGAGCAGAAGACCTGTTGATAACTCCTCCAAGTGCAGCTGGAATGAGCACATCACAGTCTTCGATCAACAATGAATTAGGATCAACTGAGTCTCCCCCATTGAAACCTTTGATCCCACGATTCTCCTTGGCATGTTTGAGTAGTCTTGGTATATCAAGACCGTTGCTGTTTTTCAGAGCTCCTGTGATGTCACTGACTGCAACAATTTTTCCACCATTTTCACTGATAAACTGGGCCGCCCAGGACCCAACATTGCCAAATCCCTGAAATTTTTTGGAAGAAACTAGACATGTCTGAATAACCAATCTGGATTATAGAATAAAATTATTATAAAATATATACATGTCATGTCTTCTTGGCTCTACTTTCTTAGTTCTTCCTATTTGTTTCTTTTATCTTGAAATTCATCAATAGTCAAATCAACTATATACTGAACTACGCTCAACTCACCACTTGAACTTGTTTGAAGGATGCTTCTCCTAAAAGATCTTAAATTAACATCCAACTGTTAGTTACAGAAGGATTCATCTTCTACTTTAAAAAGTATCACTGAAGTCACCAATTGCAAAAGTTGGAACTTGTTTGAAGGATGCTTCTCCTAAAAGATCTTAAATTTACTATCCAATTCATAGTTATAGAAGGATTCATCTCCTACTTTAAAAAGTATCTCTCCATTGAAAAAGAAGCAACTGAACAAATTTTGTTTCTATCAATTTATCAGATTAGGAAGGAGATGTATGCTGAAGCCACCACAACTTCCTCTGAACAAACATGGCCGACTCTGAATTGGATGAGGATACTAGTTTTAAGTTTAACTTGAGATGTGCCAGGTTGCCACCAGTTAGTTCAACTTTTGTGTGGGGCAAAGCATGTATCCGAGTTCTGAGACGCTTCTGATTCTTCAACTTCTTGCTGTTCCTTTATGTATTTAATATAATCAAGGAAACAGAAAGTACTCTGAATGCATATTCCAATGCTGATGATTTTATCACCAAGAAAAACTTATTTGTTAAAGCTGGAGAAAAGGCTGGGAACCTAATGTTCTATCATCGTTGTGTACATGTCAGATGTATTTTCTTGTTTGCTATTGCTACCAGAATCCAAGGCAGACCATATGTTACCTATGATGGTCACAATTCTATCACCAAGAAATCCTCCTTCCAGAACTGAATGGAAAAATCGGGCAATCAATTTTGCTCACATCTTTACGCATGAGTTGCAGTTTCTTGCATTGAATGCACATGCACAGATAAATATGGCACCCCAGTGGGGAAATGCATCTTAACATAAGGATTGATGGTCATAACAAAGGGAAAAGGAGATTGGTTTGTATTACCAAAAAATGGGTAGATCGCATACAGGCTATCATATAAGATTCTTCAGCGGCTCAATTGGATTAAAAACTCAAATGAAACTGAGTTAAGAGCACTTAAAGAAGGTTTAGAGTTCTGGCCCTGGGACATTTATCCCAAGTTGTTCCTGGAAGGGGATCAAGAAATGTCCTCTCTTTGGAGCAAAGATTAACAAAAGCAGCAGTTCGGAGATTCATTAATTTGATTGAGGAGACCCATCTACTGATTTAATCCTCCTTTACATTAGGAGATCAACCAATGTGCAAGTGGGAGAAGTCACCAATAATGGAGTTTCTCTACATTTTCTCACCTTCTTAATACTTCTTTTTTTTCTCTAATTTGTAACTGACCACACTGGCTATTTTATGATCAATAGAAGAGGAGCCTTAGCGCAACAGTAAAAGTTGTCGTCATGGGATCTTGAGGTCACGGCTTCAAGGCGTGGAAACAGCCTCTTGTAAAAAATGCAAGGTAAGGCTGCCTACTATAGGCCCTTGTGGTCCGCCCCTTCCCCGGACCCCGCATAGGCAGGAGCTTCGTGCACCGGGGCTGCCCTTTAGATCCCATCTTCTATAATAAAAACAAAGGGAAAAAAGGATATTAACCTGTATTACAACCCGCTGGCCTGATATGCTCTTTCCGTACTCTGAAAGTAAGGCTTCTGTAGCAAACTGAACACCCCTTCCAGTAGCTGCATCTCTTCCCAGAGACCCACCAAGATCCTACACAGGCATTGCATAGCCAGGCCCGAAAAACAAAGGAAGCAATCACAGTTAAGTACTGAGGAAGCAGAACCTCTAACTTGCTGTAGTTTAAGCAACGGAATAAAAGAAAATTGCATGGAGAGATCAAATCCACACTCCTTTGGATTGGTAGCTCTTTCTTTATATTAGCTACCTCTGACTGGCTTTCAGTACCTTGATGAGAATCTTAGCAGCCCAGGAAAGAATTCTAAAATGAAGGCAGAATTCAAATATCTAATAAAAAGAATGGGGATATCAGCTCCCAAATTCAGAATTATCAGCAATGGGATATTTATATGGAAATAATTAGGCTTTAGAGTCATAAGACTACTAATGCATTAACCATGAATTGCTTGACTTTTAGCATAACCAAGAAAAGTTCCTTTTGACTCACCCCAGGTTCCAAAAATTGTGTGTGTTAATCTTGACTAGCCTAGACTTGGTTTTGCTCTGACTGATTCTTGACTTTCTTTGCTTTAGACACTTTCCACTTACAAGCAGGCTGATTAGAAGAAGTTGAAAGTCATTTGTCAAATAATGGTCTCTGATGAGATCTCAGCAGTAAGTATACAGAATACTTTTCATATGCTGATATTGTAGAACCTGCTTGGACCTGGCCAGGACTTGGCCAACACATCCCCAGAAAGCACTCTTAGACAATGCATAGCAATCCCCATGCTTGAAGAGCATATTTTCCCAATTAAAAAGCTGATGAGTTGTTACTTATTGATTTGAAAGTCAAAACTCTATGACGAATATAATCACTCTATAGCATAAAATCTAACCACAGATGAAGTAAATCATGCAACTATGTAATACAGTGTCTCACTTAATGGTGATGTACATCTGTTATGTATAACAAAAGTGTGGAGAAGGCTCTCAGAAATATACTTACAACAGGCTTTCCCGTCACTACAGCAGGCGAGTAGCCGTGAAATTTTGAGTACTCATCCAATATCCAAGCCATTGTCTGTCATATGATCCCAACAAGCAGAGATGTTAAAGAAAGTTAAAATTTATTAACTTAGTTTCATTGAAAATCTTCATTATATAAGCACTTCCGAAAATCATATGCCTGTATTTCTGATATTTAAACAACAAAAGGCTATAACAAATGAACTGGTGGTAGTTTGTAAATATGAAACCAACAATCATAAACTGCAAGATCTACTTTTTTCAAGAAATCAACCTGCTGGTTTGTTCCCATGTCGGGTGCGGGAACATCTGCATGAGCTCCAATCAAATCATGTATCTTCTGTGTGAAGACTCTGGTAAGTCTTTCCAGTTCAGAGATGCTCAATTCACCTGGATCACAACCTATTCCTCCTTTGGCCCCTCCATAAGGAATATTTGCTACTGCAGTCTTCCATGTCATTAGTTGTGCCAGAGCATTCACCTCATCTGGGTCAACCTGCATTTCACAGAATTCTTCATGATCAACAGCACAAACTGATCATGGAAGAGTTTATCTCAATTTAGTATGACCAGAAACTTCATTTAGAACTATTCTCTTTGTTTTATCCATCAGTCCATCTATAAACTGGTAAAACAAGAAAAAAAATGTTCGATGATGTCAAATAAAAGAAATGTGATTTCTGCTGCAACGCTATGATTTCGAACATAATGAAACAACTGCAGTTTGCTATAACTCAGCATTGAAACATCATCGGAAACTCTGGAAATCATGAGAAGGTTGCTGTGGAATATGGAAAAGAAAGTTTCCACTTCAAACACCAGAAACATCGCAGACCTCTGGGTGGTATCTAATCCCTCCTTTCATAGGCCCTCGAGCATTGTCGTGCTGCACCCTGAATCCTACATAAGATGCCAAGATACCGTCATCTTTGGGGATTGTGCACTCAACCTGTAATTATATTCCTACAGTCAGTAGGGCAATCCCAAAAAGCAATATTCACTGGAAGGCTACATTAGAATATGTATAAAAGAGAAGATAACAAGGCACAACTTATAAATAGCCGAAATGCTTCAAATTCTCAAACAGACACACAAGGCTGTACGGTCACTTAACAGCTAATAATCAGTACAATTTGAGAAGAAAAGTTAAAAATGAAGGATCGAAACTCCAATTATAGTCAAGACCCACCATTGATAGATTGGGGACTATTCTATGAACTAGCAACACAATGTTCTGTCTAGTCACTTGTGAATATAATGCCAGAGAAAATACTCACGGTGTAATCATTTCTTCTGTTCGGTGAAACCCATACAGAAAACTAATGAATTCACTTAAACTAGTTCATAAAAGGCCCAAAAGCGTGTAGCCAAAAAGAAGGCCCATAAACTAGGCAGAACAAAATGCCAAACACATTGAAGGATACAGGTGAATAAAGACCAGCCATTAATATGGAGAGATGCCTAGGAATGGATCAAGCCGAACTTCAACTTATCAACAAGCAAACAGGCCCAGAGACCTCTGATCTCTTTTACAGAGCTAAGGACATGGATCTCTCAACTGTTCTTTTACTAATTGTTTAAGAGTTAATCTGAGGCATTTCGGCAAAACGAGAGACTGCAGAGGCATAGTTCTGATTCCTAGAACAACCCAACTGCAAAAAGCACTTGAAAAGAAAAGAGGCATGTATGCGTCTTACCTTGATCTCTCTGAAAGGGATGAGTAAACTCTTTTCCAGCCTTGGGTCTAAGCCCAAGAGCTTAGCTGCTCGCTTGAAGTTCCTACTAGTTGCAGCTAAAGCATTCATGGCTGATATTACAATTGGAGAAGCTGCAAATGGCAAGGAGGAAGAGCAAGAAGATCAAATTTCTGCTGTCCGTGGAATGATTTATGGCAATTTTGAAGTAGGTTCCTTAATCCTTAGTAACTCCTACAACTGAAAGGATTCCTTAGTCCTTACCAGGAGGCTTTGACGGCCACTTGTAGTACCGTTTTCAGTCACACTTAGCCGAAGACTGATTATAGCCTGAAAACAAACAGAATATAGGCCGAGGATAGCCAAGGGTCAAGACAGTATATACTTATTTAAAAACAGAAAAGAGATGACGTTTTCTTCATAAAATAGGATAAATAGAAGAGCGAGTACCCGTAGGTGTAGACCTTTTTTTTTCTTTTTCTTTTTTAAGATCTGAGCCGTTCATCACGTGCAATATGCAAAAATTAAGTAAATTACGGAAAATTATCGCATTTCAACAATAGTAGTTACTTGTTTTGGGTCTTTAAAAAATAAAATAGAAATAAATACTCTTGATTTCTAATTTAAAGAAACATAAGCTAAAAATATTTAGTGAGTAGGAAATTTTATTTCTATCTTATGTAAGTCATTTCAAACATATAAATGCTTCTAGATATCTATACCTACGGATCCTCTTTTATGTTGTAAGTGACCCAATTGCTGATAAGGGCACTCCCTTTCATGATTGTATTGTCATCATCTAACAAAAGGTTTTCCATTGCGTGAGGAGAGAGGCTATCATTGACACAGTGGTCCATCAGTCGGCAAGCTTCTTCATGTTCTGCTTTTGTGTAAGGTGGGCTTTAAGCCGCCAACAAATGTAAGTGCTGTTGGTCACGAATAACTCGGCATCTTCTAGGTCGTAGGTTTTGAGTCTCTGTTTTTTTTTCTTTGATTAGAGATTAGATTCGAGAGATTGTGTTTGAGAGTTCGCGAGTGATTTGCTTTGTTACTCTTCACTTGTACAAAAAAAAGTAGGCACTGAGCGGATCATATGCTAGTCAAGATGCTAATCAAAGACCCACTAGCTTTATCAAACATGTTAATGCGTTAAAGTGACTGAACATCAACCTTCAGGTTTGCTTTCCCATTTAGTTTTTAATGATGAATTATACTTTAGAGTCTCATCATAATATGGCATTTTAAAACTAATCTTACTCGTCCATATCTTTTTCCAGTACCCAAGACTTCCAACCAACGGCCTTCTAACACAAGGAGTACACCCCTCCCTCCCATTTTTTCATTCACTTAAAATTACCTTTTCCATTTTTTTTTTGGGGGGTCAGATCTCAGGTTTCTATCATGTTTAAAATATTAAAAATTGGTAATTCATAAAATATCAATGCATTTGGACAATCTTAACCACCTATTATGAATCTTTCTAAAAATTAGAAAATAAATAGTCTTCATTTTATTTATTTTTATCTAAAGAAACATAGGCTTTAATTTTTTTTATTTAAAGAAATATAGGCTAAAAACATCAAATGGGCATGAAAATCTATGTCCTGCCTATCTAAGATATTGTAGCATACATAAATAAAAGGGGCATTGAAACAAATACTAAAGACTTGGACCCAAAGATTGTGTTGGAGTCAGTTCACTATTTCAAAAAATGAGTTCTAGTAGGAGTAGATGCTCTAGAGCGTGCCAAGACAGAGACAAAACTATAGAGCCCTTTTTTGAAAGATTTAAGTCGTTCATGATGTTCGGCATATACTAATTAAGTAAGATATAAGAATTCAATAAATATGAGTAATCCTAACCACTTGTTTTGCTTCTTTAGATTTTCTACAAAATGATCGTCATGAATTTCAACTCAAAGAAACATAGGATGTAAGCATTCAATGGCCACATAATATTGTATTTAGCCTATCTAAGCCGTTCCGAACATAACAAATGGCTCAGATCTAAGAAAAACTTTCACTGTGCATGAGAAAAGAGTGGTGTCTACTTCTTCACACGCTCTGAAGAGTCTTCTCCTACCCGACTCAATAAATAACTAAGTCTTAGACTCCTCTTAAGGATAATTTTGTGCATTTAATCTTCAAAGGTTCTCTTTCTAGATGGACACTTTCTTTAAAAAGTTATTATTTATTTTAATAGGATAATAAAAAAGAAATTAACCTCATTTTCTGCATTTTCTCCTTTTGGAAAAATTGGCATTGTGTCGTCATTTTGAGTTTTGAATCTTTGGACACCCTGCCATTGCTATGACTAGTGTAGTGTATTTGATGTAATTTAAACTTCAAGACAACTTATCGTCCAAATGAAGGACCCAACTTATGCTTGTGGGCCTACCTCAGATAGTTCATGGGTAGAGAGATGATAATTAAGCTCTCCCATTTGGAAGTACCCAATTTCTGTACAAAGAGAACCATCTTCGGATGACCCAACTAATATATATGAAATTGATTGATGTGGCTTTAGATCTCTAATAGTGCCAAAAGCATGCGGATTAGATTGCTTTAGGATCTGTCGATCTCATGGCTTATGCCTACCTCCTCTGATATATTGATTTTGGTGGATGTGGATAACAACTAGCATTATCCATCAAGATAGCAACCTCTATTCCTACAGTAGCGCTTGGTAATGGAAGCATCTATCAATCTAAGATAAAGAGGGGATACACTTTAGTGTGGCTCGCGTTGCTTTTCACTAGCTGCTGCTTCAAAACGTAATCAATCATCTGAAAAATTGTACTTTTGATCATAGAAAATGGATGGTTAAAACTCTATAAAAACAACGTCTAAACTGAATGATTAAAAAATAAAGTTTTTTCCTTTTTTTTAACACCGGTATCCATGAGCAGTCTCGAACCCTGATCACCTAAGAAAAAGGCTCTCGGCCATTGCACTAAAAGGCCTTTCTCAAAGGTTAGATTTTAGAATATTAGAATTGTCCAATTGTTGTAATGTTTTTGCTTATGAAAAATCTAGCAATTAGAGGAACAAGTCGGATCATCCAAATTTGGGCCCTTCATCACAACCTGTTGATCTACAAGCCTCCATTGAACGACCAGGATCATGCTGACATCAGTGGGTGGGGAGGTCGAGTTTTTATTTAACTAACTTCATTATTAAATTAAAAAATGCAAACGGAAAATATTTTTGTATAGAAGCAAAGTAGAACAGACAAAAATAGGAAAATAAAATACAGCAAATTAGCTGAGAGACAGAGAGACAGAGAGAGAGAGATGAAACTTCGTACCTAGATGGAGATTTGGCGGGAAAATGGATGAGATCGACGGCAAAGATCTGCATTAATGAGATGAAAATTGATAAGCTGGAAAATTTTCTGAGAAAAACTCCCGATAATTGAAAATCCGTACCGGAATCGGAGGAGAAAATATAGGAAGAATGTAGCAGGGATGATCTGGATCTGCTTCTTCGTTTCCGCGAGGAGTAGATGGGAAGCGGGTGGAGACGGAAGATGAGAATAAATAGGAACATGAATGGAGATTCCAGAGAAGAATATGATGCCATATTTCCTAGAATAATCAGACGTGGAATCTTGGAATCTCGAATGCTGGTTAAGATTCGTGGATCCGACGCGAATTCCACGTTACCGACCACTCATTTGTCAGAAGAATAGAAATGGATAATCTTAGGTTTGCTCCGCCATTAAAGGACTGGTAAAAGCTCGACGGAGATGGAGATTTCCAAACAGGAAAAGGGGAAACAGGAGATTCAGGTTTCCATTTGGGAAAATTTAACTGGTGCTGGCAGAAGCCGTAACTGCGTCACGAAACGTCTTCTTCCTGTTTCGGGTTTAACTAACTTTGGGAAAAGAGTTGTTCTGCAGGACGCCGGGAAAAAGACGGAGAAAAGGAGCCCCTGATCTGAACCGTTCATCTTATTCTATCTGCTCAGACTTAAACTGCATGAAAAATTTCATGCAATCAGATGCCTCTAGCTACTAGCTTTTTAGTTAAAAATTTTAATGAATATAATTAACAAATAATGCTCAAATCATAGGCAATTCTAAGTCCGTTCAATGAATGTATCTCAAACTCTGCTCTTGCGCCAAGACTTTCCTTCTTAAACAGAGTGAGATTAGGATATGTACCTTTTTGTGCCTAAAAAGGCATTTTTCCTCAAAAAATGATGCCCACTAAAAGCTCAGGCTGTGGGACCTTTTTTTCTATAATTTACAGTGATATATTAGCCCCTCTACTGATGCTATGAATGCTCACTAGGATCCGCTTTATGAAGATGAAATTCTCAAATATTGAGTGATCCAAATAAATATATTCTTTGAATGTGAAATCGTTAGTAAAAAGTTTCACGATCTATTTTATAACCAAAAGTAGCAATGACTACATCATTCAATGGATGAGAATTATGGAGCATAACACATCTAAGTCAAGGGCAATATTGTAAACTGTTTGAAGCCTCACAAATTTGAGCCCACCTAGAATTATAGCAATCTCTACTACTCAAGTAAAAGTTCATGAATTAAAAAGACGAGAAAATATATTACTTGACTTTTTAGTTGGTAATGGAATACAAAAAATTATAAGGAGAAGTGCACTTGTTTGCTTGAGCAAGAAGTACATATCATGAGTGCCAAGTGACACTTTTTTTTTGTTGGAACTTGTGTATCTTTAATGTTATTTACCTTGTAATTGTTCCAAAAATGGACACAAGTTCAAAGAAAAAAATGTGATATTGAATGACTTGTATTTGGATATGTTCAAAGGAGACCAACAATGACACTGGTTAAAAGAAGTGAGGTAATGCAAGTAGAAGGTTTTAAAAGAGCAAGGGGATGACCCAAAAGAACGTGAATAGAAGTGATGAGAAAAAATTTAAAAACTTTGGGACTAAATAAAGCCATGGTACTTAATAGAGAGAAATGGAAGAATAAGATTTATGTGGCCGACCCCTAATTGAGATAAGGTCTTGATGATGATGATGATGATGATGATTGAATGACTTGTATTTCTCACTCAAGCAAGCAAAAAGTGTGACACTTAGTAGTTTGTATTTCTTTCAAACAAGCAAGTGCCTTAGTAGTCATACTGAAAAGGTAATGTATATCGTCGTCAAACGATTGTTGCATTGGCGATAGATATTTAGTATAGTTGGTCACAAACAACTCGGCATCTCCTTGGACTACGCTTGGTCATATGTTCAAGCTGCTTATTAACCCTTTAGTTAGAGCTTAAACTTATGAGTGTATGAGTGATTTTCTTTGTATTCTTCTATTGTAAATAATAATAATAATAAAATGATGCAACCCCTTAGTCTACCTTTATGTTGTAGATAATCCCTGGTCTATTGAATGGGAGAGTATTACTAGCACCTAAGATGTTGTACTTTTAGAGTCTCTTTTTTCTCTTCTGAATCCCCAACATTGAATGAAGGATTTCTTTTTATACTATTGTATTTTTATCAACAATACAAGAGTAATGGTAAAGTTGTCTTTGTAGACCTTAAGGTTGTCAGTTCAAAGCGTAGAAATAACCTCTTATAAAAATGCAAGGTAAGGTTGCTTACTATAAACTCTTGTAGTTCACTCCTTCACCAGACCCTCCATAGGCGGGATCTTCCCGCGATTTAATAAAGTATATGCTTTATTCTAAACAAAAAAATGAAATTGCACCAATGCTTTCTAGCACAGTGGCACAAGTAGGAGTCTCTTATACGGGCGACCATTCTTCTCGAGTGTGCACGTTTGAAAAGAAAAAAATGGTAAAAAACAAATAACAGTAAGGATCATTTCTTTACAAGAGATTCTTGAGGTTTGTTACATCCAATATGAACTGCAGATGTTAATGGTTTGGACACCAAACCAGTGGACTCTACATGTGGTTTAAGCTGTGCAGACTTCATGTCATCTTTTGGACCGTCACTCTTTTGACCCACTAGACAACAAGCCAAACGGAGAAAAGTGGCTAGCAGGAATTCTGTTCTCCCTGAGATGCTTGGAATCTATGCGTTTTCCTTTCTTTTCTCCCACCACCAAGGAAGAGGCAGGGGCTAGTGGGATTCCACAAAACGTCCACCCCTTTATGTCACCAAAATGGGGCTAAAAGCGTGACATAGAGACACAATAAGGACAGCCAACGTACGTGCAACCAACCTACAGGAGCTTAATGCCGAAGCCTTTAATCCATACCAAAAGCTTGACCACCCGAACTTTTTTTGTTTGTGGTTTATAGTAAAAGGCATAATGATAGAGGTGACGCAGGAAGAGAATTGCATGCCTTGTGTACATGCACATAGAGATGATATGTTTACAACGTGGCTTCACGCCACTTGCTCTTGCTCTTATTTTTATTTTTTTTTGTGAAGAGGAGCCTCGGCGCAACGGTAAAAATTATTATCATGCGACCTTGAGGTCACAGGTTCAAGGGGTAGAATTAGCCTCTTATAAAATATAAAATAAGGCTACCAGCTATGGGCCCTTGCTGTCCGCCCCCCCTTTCTCAAATCCCGCATAGACGGGAACTTCGTGCACTGGAACTATCCTTTTTTTTTTCATCTTTTTACTTAAGTCTGTTAGAATTTTCTGTGCTTCCTAACATTTGAAATACTATCTATTTTGCTTTGCTCCTGCTTATTTTTCATTTACCGTAAACATTAAGAGAATGGTTTACAAAGACCACATCATAAAAGCACGATGGACTAAAGTCAAGGTGAAGTTAATGGAAAATAATTGACAACATAAAAAAAATTATTCACAGTATCCCAAAAAGCTTAGTAGCCTAGTTGTAGCCCAGTAGTTTGGCCATAAGAGCCATGCCCTCCGGGGGTGATCGTTGGTGGGGGGTTTAAGGCTGGCATCGTCTTTGTCGTTAGGGGACGGATAATTTTCCTTCGGAATTCTTTATTTGGATTTCGTGGATGAGCCGTCCGATCTTAATATCATTTATAAATAGCCATGAAACTCCTCTTCAGATAAAGATGTCTCCGACGACGACAAGAATAATTTTTTTTATTTCTTTCTATTTGTGATATCTTATTCTCATTCTTGCATCATCTTTTTGTCCGTTCTAATCATTGCGACCCTCTCAGTCTCTTTTTAACAATAATACCCATATTTTATGCTTAAACTGAAATGTATACTACTAAAAGAGACACTGTGACACATGTAAAGAGAAAATTTTCACAAAAATTTAGTAGAAAATTTTACTCCATATAAAGTGACAAATAAGTAATTACATATATTTTTGTCATTTTTTAATATAAAAAAAAATTACAAAACAAATCATTCACACGATTAAACATACAACCAATTGTATTTTAAGAGAGATGCCAAGTTGTTTGCAACTAACTATGCTAAATTTTTATTGGCAAATTTTTATCATATTAAAAAAACTAAAACTTTAATTACAAAATTTATAAATTTTCTAAGATTTTATGTATATATTTATTATTTATTTTTTCAAACAGCAAGTGTGTTTGTCTATATGTATACACACCTTTATAGAAAAACTTTTCACGTGTTTGGGCTGGCTTAGGCCTATTTCATGTTGCCATAAAACAAGCCAGAGGTGCAGGTTGTGCCCAGGCATCCTCGAAAATGTGGGTCAGGTTCCATGCCGGATTGCTTAGATATTATCACTGTCTTCGCGAAAATCAGCCGAAGTCGGACTGCAAAAAAGATGAACGGTTCAGATGCACCCAAAATTTGTGCCATAGTGTGATTTGTCCAACGTAGTGTGTTCCATTTTCAAGAAACCCAGTCACAGTTTACACAACGACAAAATAAAAGAATCCAGGCCCAACCAAAAGAAATCCATTGTCATTTGCATCTACAAAGAGGAATGAACGTCAATTTCCATAGTTGGTCCAATTTATAAAAGATCCAAGCCATCCATTTGGTGCAATTATGTTGGATCTCCAGCGATTTCTTATGCTGGGGCCCATAATGAACCTAAAGCCCTTTAATTTGCTGGTCAGGATTCTCCAATCGACGTGAGATTCAGGCCATCGGGGTTCTAACATGTCTGTAATCAGATGGACAGTTAATATCGATCATAGATTCACAGGTCTGTCCCACAATACAAACGTGGATGTCGAATGTGAACCGTTGGTTACACAGTCTTCGCCGCCTTGTGAACCTAAATTGGGGAGGATTGTCCGATCGCCATAGAGTTTAGGCTGTTGAAGATATGTGATACATCTGCAGTCAGATGTACAGCTTAGATCAACCATAGGTTGGTCCGACTATGTGAAATTCCCCAATGGACCGGGTGGGCCCCACCGGAGCACTCCGTTTTGTAAGTGCGGAGCGCCATTTTCAAAGCGAGAATACAAACCTAATACAGTAGCGCCATCTCTCTCGCGCGCTTCCGGGGGAGGAAAACCCTCATTCCGGTAAGAATTCCGTTCGTCATTTACTGTAAATCGTGATTTTCCGTTCATTTCTTTGGATTTCTTTGCTTTACTTTTGTATTGATTGAGATGCAGATTTCATAGCTACTATTTGTTATAAACCTCTTGATTTCTAGGGCTTTAAGCTGCTACAGAGCTTTCACATGGGTTTCTGTGAACGATTTACTGTGATGCGAAGTTCTGTTTGCATCCTTCTTATAAATTCTTTAGGAGAAGACGGACAGAAGCTTGTAAAATCTGAAACAGTCGTTTGTATTGATAATGGCACACATTTCTCTGGCCGTAGAACGCTTGTTCTGAGTTTGGAAGAGCAGACAGCTGAATGTTAATTAGCTGTTTGGCACTGGAATAACTATCCATGAATCGGCTTACCCAAGGATTGTGGGTTCATTCCTTGCTTCTTGTACTCTTAAAATCCATAGATAGATTTTATCGGAAACAAGTATTTCAGCGTTTTAGGGTCATGTTGTCTATGTTTGAATAATTTTATCCATGTTCTAGGCCTGCCAGTGGTAGTGGATTATATCATTATCCATGTTCTAGGCCTGCCAGTGGTAGTGGATTATATCATTATCCATGGATAAGTTACTCCTTCCTTTGTTATTCCTGCGTTAATGGTAACCAAATCTTTGCAGCAAGGTTCTGTTGAAACACCCAAGAGTCGTGTGCGTGTCTAATTAAGTGGGTGCTTGCATGGGACAAGGGGATGCCAATATGACTATTTTTAAGATATATAGTAGATTTCAACCTGGTAAACGTTTTACCATAAGAATAACGATACATAGAAACCTTTGGATACTCTGTTCGAATTTCCTAGTTTTGATATTTTTAGACTAATTTTAAGATATACAGTAGATTTGAACCTGGTGAACGTTTTACCATAAGAATAATGATATATAGAAACCTTTGGTTACTCTGTTCGAATATCCTAGTTTTGATTTTCTGAGAATTGCATGACTATATATTAGACAAGAACAATGCATGTGTTACGATTCTTTTTCTAGGTGAATTCATATATTGCTATCTTTTAGAACTTAAAGGTGTAACTTTGAGTTGATGGCAGTCGATAATTGTAGGCTTGTATAAATCGTTGTAATTCAGGAAGATACTGTCATGAGCTTGTTAGGAGTAATGCTAGCCGGGAATGTGATCCAGAGTAAAATCCAACCATATAGTCCTAGCCATCCAATCAATATTTTGCATACAGATGCTGAAGACAAAAATACAGGGGTATGATTGGTAGCAAACCCAGTAAAATCTTTCAGGTGTTTTTGCTTATGGAGAAACAATTGTGGAGAGATGCCAAATTTCCAGTTTAAAAATCACTTTTGAAGGGGAGGAAACAGAAACATCTATTTTTGGTTGCATGGCTAGGAGGAAACAAAAACTCCAGAGGCACATCTCCATTCTTTCTAACCCACTTGGATTCTTTAGTTAAATTTTCTATCAATCTCTCCGCTCTCATGAATTATTGATATCAAGTATCCTCGTGCATATGTGAGATGGATAAGTGGCAAGACAAAAAAAGATAGAATTAAAAATGAAAACATTAGATGAAACTTAGGAGTAGTGCCAATAGGTAAACAAGATGAGGGAGGGTAGACTTAGGTGGTTTGCACATATTTAACGGAGACTAAAAATGGCACTGGTTAGAAGGAGTGAGTGCATTCAAGTTGAAGGCTTTAAAAGAGCAAAAGGAAAGCCAAAAAGGAAGTGGATAGAAATAGTGAGAAAAAATTTAAAAACTTTTGGACTAAATGAGGCTATGATCCGTGATAGAGGACAATGGAGGAACAAAATTCATGTAGCCAACCCGTAATCGAGATCAGGTTTTGATGATGATGGTGGTGGTGGCTAGGGGTGTCAACAGTTTGATTCGAGTCAAAATTGGGACGGGGCCATTCTTTTCTCACTAGGACCATAATCGAACAAAACCAAAGTTTATTTCAACTTTAAGGATCAAGACCATATTGTTCGGCTCCAGTCCAGATAATTCTAGCATTTGAGCCACATGAAGATTATAGGCGTTGAGAGAGTGGAAAATTGAGATCACAAAGTTTGTTAGATATTTAATGCGAGAACATCTGATATGATTGGTTGTTCATTGCTGGATTTTTTATTTTATTTTTCAAAGAGGTTCTAAAAGAATGCTATAATGCATATAAGGAAACATATGAGTATAATGATTATGAAAGATAGTTTTGTAAATACATCTCAAATTTCAACCTAGCACAAGCTACGTGAAGCAATAACAACAAGTGGAATCACACATGGCTATTAGTATCTCCAATTCGTTTGATCTTGAAAGAAAATGAATGTAGATAGTAGATTTTCTATTTCATAGATAGCAAACAAGTTTTTAAATCATGAGAGGTAAATGTCTAATATACTCGTATTTTATGCATGGGTCCATTGTATTTAAGATAAATGTCTAATATAGTAATGGACTTTATTTATTTATGGGCAATATAATAAAATTAGGTTGTTTTTAGTCTTGCAAAATTTAAGATAAAAAGTCTAAATTGTCTAAACTAGAGTATAAACTAATGGGTGTATTATAATCTAGTTATCAGGTCTTGAATTTCAGTCCATTCTTCTGGCATAAAATTGGAATCAGACCAAAATTATTTCGATTGGACTAGCAAAGGACCAGAATTGGACCACCGGTTCCAACTGAAGGACCAATACCTAATTTTTTGGTCTGGTTCAGTCCAGTTCTCAGGTTCTCATTGACACCTGTATACATGGCTGCCAAACGCTTTCTTAGCCTTTGTATTCGTGGGGCAGAAGAGGACAGATAAATGCAAAAAACAAATAATTATTACCAAGCACTGATCCCTAACAATTACACACAGCAAACTGTTCGACTGCTTGATGTGAATTTAGGATCATCTTAATTGGTATAATGCATGCTTGGCAGTGGACTTATTCACCCTGTTTGCAATTGGATCACTGAGTAGTTTACTGGTTTTCAGCTTGGTTATATTTTCAATTTTAAAGTTTTTACTTCAGGTTTTCTTTTGTTATCTTTGTTATTCAATTGAGACCATCTACTAACATCCAGAACAGCACCATTGGTGGGTTTGAAGTGACAATGACAGACAGCAAAGCTGTAACCATCAGAACCAGAAAGTTTATGTCCAACAGGCTCCTGGGAAGGAAACAATTTGTGAGTCTTCCAGCTGTTGATTATTCAATACCCTCAGTGCATCTTCTGTTAGAGTTGGAAGAAGAATTCTTAATAATTTATTGCTTTTTTAATTCAGGTCATTGATGTTCTGCACCCAGGAAGAGCAAATGTTCCTAAAGCATGTCTTTTGGTTCTCTGTTCCTTGTCTCCCATTTGTGCAGATAAATAGTTTGCATGTCTTCACTCTAAGGATTGTCCTTTTGATCGAATGCTCTGTTTCTCCCATTTTCTCCTTCAAGGGTGAGCGCAAGAAGAAGCTAGCAGATATGTATGAAGTCAAAGGCCAAAATCCGATTTTTTGTATTGAAGTTCAGAACGCATTTTGGTGGTGGCAAATCAACAGGCTTTGGTCTGATTTATGACTCTGTTGAGAATGCCGAAAAGTATGATCCCAATTACAGGCTTATCAGAGTAAGAACTCATCTTGTTTATTATTATTATTATTATTAATTTTTTCCCTTGCGTTCTATTATGTTCTTACAGCTTAATATTTTGCATCCTAAACCCTGTCTTTTCCTGCTTTCTCCTACCATAAAACACACAACGATTATTAAGAATTGCACCAGTTCCAAAGATACATAAAGTCGCTGCAAATTTGAGAATTGCATGCATTAATTTATCTGAAGTACCTCATATTGCCATATCAAACTACAGAAGGTTACAATACAGGATATTTCCTGCAAATGAGTTTCAATATCAGTGAGACAGGTAATGTAGGAGAATGATTCTGAGGGTTGATTCTGATCCAGTAAGTCCTGGCAAACAGGGCCAACTACTAAAGGAACCGTCTGATTTGAGCATAATTTTGTATGAGCAGTTGGCACTGTCTTCTTGTCATGGAGTTATTGGAAAATAACAGGTACTGAGTAGTGCCCCTCGTAGTTCGGCCAAACTATCATTTTACGACTTCAGATCCTTTTTTCTGTTCTAACTTGCGACTTTTTGATCTTATGATGGTTTTCAGAATGGTCTTGACACAGGCTGAGAAGTCGAGACTGCAGGCGAAGGAGAGAGAGCAGGGCAAAGAAGATTTGGGGAGCGAAGAAGGCGAAGTCTGCAACAGTTCTTACTTTGTATTTTCGAGATTTGCTTCTTCTAATCCTGGTAGTCCTTGTTTTATGTGCAGACCAAGGCTGGAGATGCTGCAAAGGGTGGGAAGAAGAAATGATTTGGCATGCTCGTTTATCTAATCATGTCAATATTGGTTTTGTTTTACTTCCTAACTAGATCCATAAATATATATATAAGATAAAAAGGGTCGTCTCAATGCACAAAGCTCCTGCCTATGCGGAGTCTGGGAAGGGACGGACCACAAGGGTCAATAGTATGTGGTCTTACCTTCCATTTTTGTAAGAGGCAGTTTTTTTGCCTTAAACCAATGACCTCAAGGTCACACAGCGATAATTTTACCGTTGCACCAAGCTCTCCTTCTTAGGATCGAAAATTCCTTCTTATTTTATTTTGTCAGCTAAACGAAGGATTGAAAGATTTGCTTATAAGCAAATAGTTGTTATTCAAGATTGATTTGGTTCAACAAAGAGATTGGTTTCTCCCGCCATCACTGGACCATTCATAGTTTAATATAAGTGTACTGACTCCTTGTTTAATCTTGGGAGTCCCTCGGTGACGTAAATGTGAAGAAAGGCTTTATCTCTAAGTGGGCCCAGGTCTTGGAAGATTCAAACCGTTTACAATGTTGCCTTGTCACCGATAGGCCATGTTTCAAAATTCTCAACTGGTTAAGATTCCGAAGCATGGCTCGAAATCATGATAGCATCTCTTAGACTTGCTGTACGCTATTCAGGGAAAACAACTGAAAAATAAATAAAAGAAAGTGGGCCCTTTCTAATCCGTTAAAAGATATCCCGGATCAAAAATATTCGCTTGGAAAGACTTGGAGACGGCATTAAGAATGTGGCTTGATCTAGATCCACTTCTTGGGAAGGTTTGACTATAGATGAAAATTCAATGGTCAGATTTGGCCCTAACCTTAAGGGTGTTTTGATCTAGCTCAAGACCATGATCCAACAACTTAGATCTAGTCTCTAGCTTTAGCTAGGAGGATATTTAGATCTAGCCTAAGATAAGGATTGAAGGTTTAGATCTACCCCTAGCCTAGAGGACACTCAGATTTAGTCTAAGACGATAATCCAATGGTTCATATAGTCTTAGCTAAGAGGATGCTAATATAGTCTAAGATAATGATATGACGGCCCATAATTAACATTTGCCCACCAAACACTAAGATTGGATTCCAAATAATATCAAGGCTTTTGATTTAAAACCCAAAGAACCACAGCCATAATCTAACCCATCTAAAATTCAGGTGCCAACCCAAGAGATGAATTCAAAGGCTAAGATTAATTAGATCTAAAAACCATCAATATAAACTTAAAGGCCAGGGTCAATCCAACCCTAGTCTACCTATTATCGAACCATATATCAAAATTCAGACTCCTGATCTATTCAACTCAAATTCAATGGCTCTGATTGATCCAACTTAAGTAAAAAGTCGTCACATGTCTAGTACTTAATCAATGATCATGATATATCAAAGATTGTCACTCATCTATCTCGGATCTAGCATATCTCATTAATGCAATTAAAGGGCTAGATATCTATTACATATATTATTCATGCAAAAGTGACATACCCTTTACATGAATATATCAAGACTCTTTATAATATAAACGGCATTGGTGCACGAAGCTCCTGCCCATGCAGAGTCCAAGGAAGGGGCAGACCACAAGAGCTTATAGTAGGCAGCCTTACCTTACATTTTGTAAGAGGCTGATTCTATACCTTGAACCTGTGACCTCAAAGTCACATATCACCCATATAATTATAGTTATCATGACCTTAGAACTCATGCATAGCTTTTGCTCACCATATTAGCATTATCATCACCTTAAAATTTTCTCATAGCTCATGCCCACAAGGCAAGAATTATCAACTTTACATTATTATTTATGAAAGATATAAAATTTTACATGATGGCCTCTACATAAATTATAATAGTTATCATTTTGCATTAACTATCGACGTAAGACATAATCTTTGCATGAATAATGCTAGAAATATTCTCAATAAAACTAATAGAGTATTTATCCCTCTTGTATTATGCCCTATGCCTCTAGAAATATACAAAAATATATTATTACATGATATTATTAAAAAAATGTTATTAACAACCAACATCTAATCCACTGGTTTCTTATACTCGCGTCGTTTGTGGACCAGGAGCCTTTTAATTTGTTGGTTAGAATTCTCCAATCGGCATAAGATTTAGGCTAAGGGGGATCTAACATGGCTGTAATCAGATGGATGGTTGATATTAATCATAGATTCATAGGTTGGTCCCACAATACACACGTGGATGTCGAATATGAAGAGTTAGTTATACATAGCCTAGTTATACATAGCCTTCGCACTTCATGGGCCTATCACCATGGGATTTTGGCTGTTGATGATCTATCATGTGTGCAGTGTAACGGACAGCTCAGATAAACCATAAGCTGTTCTACCATGTGAAATTAGCCAATTGGGCATTGTACTCCAGGGTGGGGCCCCAGCGAAGCAATCCTCTTTATAAATGGGGAGTGCCACTATCAAAGCAAGTGGTTCAGGAAAAACCCTTAAAAGGGCCAGGGAAAGTGGAAAACCCTAATATCATCTCTCTCGCGCGCGCGTCCCCTCTCCCTGTATCTCTGGTCGGACGTCCGCGGAGGAAAACCTTAACTCCAGTAAGATTTCCGTTTCCCATTTCCTGCAAATCGGGGTTTTCGGTTCATTTCTTTGGATTTCTCTGCTTTTATTGTTTGTGCTGATTGAGATGCAGATTTCATAGCTACTAGTTGTTGTAAGCCCCTTGGTTTGTAGTGTTTTAAGCTCCTACAGAGCTTTCACATGGATTTTTACTCTCTGTGAATGATTTGCTGTGATATGAGGTTCCGTTTGCAACCTTCTAAAAAATGCTTTAGGAGAAGTCAGGCAGAAGCTCGAAAAATCCTAAACACCCATTTGTATTGATAATGGCGACATATCTCTCATTGGCCATGGAGAGCTTGCTGTGAGTTTGTAATAGCTGATAGTGAAAGTTAATGAGCTTTTTGGGAGTGGAATAACCATCCATTGATTGCCTTACCCAAAGATTGTGGTTTTATTCCTTGCTATTTGCAGCCTTAGAAACCATAAATAGTTTTATGAAAAACAAGCAGTTTAGAGTTTTTTAGGGCCATCTTGATTATGTTTGAGTAATTTTATCCATGTTCTAGTCCTGCCTGTGGTAATGGATGATATCATTATCCATGGATAAGTTACTTCTTCCTTTGTCATTCCTGTGTCCATGGTTCCCAAATATTTGCAGCAAGGTTCTCTTGAAACACTCCAGATTTGTGCCAGTGTCTAATGAAGTAGGTGCTTGTATGAGACGAGGGGGTGCCAGTATGATGATTTTAAAAAGATATATAGTTGATTTGAACCTGGTGAACGTTTTACCACGAGCATAATGACAGCTAGAAACCTTTGGTTAGTCTGTTCTAAAATTCTACTGTTGATGTTTTTGAGAAGTTTTCGCAATGACAACTGTGTATTAGACAACAACGACAATACATATGTTACCATTCTTTTTCCAGGTGAATTCGTATATTGCTGTCCTTTAGAACTTAAAGGTGTAACTTTGAGTTGATGGTGGTCGTTAATTGTAGGCCTGGATATGATAATCTTTGTAATTTGGGAAGATACTGTCATGAGCTTGTTAGGAGTAATGTTGGCCAATAATGTATTCCGGAGTAAATCCAACCAGATAGGTCTAGCCATCCAATCAATGTTTTGCAGTAGATGCTGGAATAAAAAATACAAGGCATGATTGGTAGCAAACACCAGTAAACGACTATTGAGAAATGCCAAATTTCCAGTTTAGAAAGGCTGTTGAAGGGAAAACAGAGACATTTATTCTTGGTCGCATGGCTATCAAGCGCTTTCTTAGCCTTTTGGATTCACAGGGCGGAAAAGGACAGGAAAATGCAAAATTTAAATATTTATTACAAAGTCCTAATCCTTCACAGTTAAACCCAGCAAACTATTATACCGCTTGATATGAATTTAGGATCATCTTAGTGTTGGTATAATGCATGCTTGGCTGTGGACTTATTCACCCTGTTTGCAATTGAATCATTGGGTAGTTTACTGTTTTTCAGCTTGGTTATATGTTCAATTCTAAAGTTTTTACTTCAGGTCTTCTTTTGTTACTTTGTTATTCACTTGAGACGATTTGTCTAACGTCCAGAACAACACCAGACGTGGGTTTGAAGTGACAATGGCAGACAGCAAAGCTGTAACTATCAGAACCAGAAAGTTTATGACCAACAGGCTCCTGGCAAGGAAACAGTTCGTGAGTCCTCCATCTGTTGATTATTCAATACCCTTTATTCTTTCAGTGCATCTTCTGTCAGAGTTGGAAGAAGAATTCTTAATAATTTATTGCTTTTTTAATTCAGGTCATTGATGTTCTGCACCCAGGCAGAGCAAATGTTCCCAAAGTATGTTTTTTGGTTCTCTATCCCTTGCCTCCCATTTGTGCAGATAAATAGTTTGCATGTCTTCACTCTAAGGATTGTCCTTTTGATTGGATGCTCTGTTTCTCCCATTTTCTCTTTCAAGGTTGAGCTCAAGAAGAAGCTAGCGGACATGTATGAAGTCAGAGACCAAAACTCGATCTTTGTATTTAAGTTCCGAACGCATTTTGGTGGTGGCAAATCAACAGGCTTTGGTCTGATCTATGACTCTGTTGAGAATGCCAAAAAGTATGAGCCCAAGTACAGGCTTATCAGGGTAAGTCCTCATCTTGTTCATCTTGTTTAGTTTTCTTTTTTCTTTCATTCTATTTTGTTCTTAAAACTTAATATTTTGCATCCTAAGCCCTGCATTATATTTTCTTTGCTGTTATCTTCCTAAAATCCATTTCTTCTGCTTTCTTGCCCATATAATATATATATGATACGTCCAAAGGCTTACATACAGCTTATTTACTGTGAATTAACTCAGATCTAAATCATAACATTTCAATTTGGGTTGAGAATTATAGCCGGTTAATTGTTCTGCTAGCATTCTGAGGTATAACTTAGCGGACCCACACATGGACCTTGAAAAGTTGTAGGATAATAGAGTTTTTGTCCAATTAATGTGTCCTTGGACACATAAAGACCCATGAGATTTTTTGGTGTTTGTGAAAGGAAGGTTTTACTTCTCAGTCTGATGAAGACTTTTGGTCATTCTCCTTGAAAACTGGTCATGGTTTTATATGGCATTGAATGTATTGTGTACCTGGGAACCTGTGTTGTTGCACTTAAAATGTGCATGTTGCTTGGGTGTTTCCGTTGAAAAATTGTATTCTACTGAGGCTTGCACTGTGATCTAAAGTTGTATGCTTAATTTGATCTCACTGTTTTTCTGTACAAATCCATTCCTTGCACTACAACATTGGTGGAGATCGGAGGTTATGGATACTATAATACATCAAATTTCTTCTTTAGAACGAGGTTCTAAAACTGTATTTGCAGGTTGAGCTCACTCTTCCTGTATTTTCAGTAGTTTAGGTTTGCCACCAATTCTTAAGAATTGCACCAGTTCCAAAGCTACATAAAGCATTGCAAATTGGGATGCAGTATTTTTTCTGAAGTTCCTCAAATTGCCATATCAAACTAGTTAAGGTTACAATAAAGGATATTTTCTACAAATGATTTTCAATGTTAATGAGGCAGGTCATATAGAAGTTGTTGGATTTTGATCCAGTAAGTTTTGGCGCTCCAGTAAGTCCTGGCAAACAGCACCAACTGCTCATGGAACCACCTGACTTGAGCATAATTTTGTATCAGCAGTTGGCACTGTCTTTTTGTCATTGTGTTTTTGGAAAATAATAGTTACTAACTAGTTCCGGTCATCTTTTTGTCTTTTGGCTAAACTATCTGATTACAAAATCAGATCCTGTATTTGTTCTACCTTATAATTTTTTAATGTTATGGTGGGTTGCAGAATGGTCTTGACACAAAGGTTGAGAAGTCTAGAAAGCAGGTAAAGGAGAGAAAGAACAGGGCAAAGAAGATTAGGGGAGTGAAGAAGGTGAAGTCTGCAACACTTTTTTCTCTGGCTTTTCAAGTTTTGCTTTCTATTTATCGTTCTTCTAATCCTGACAGTCCTTGTTTCATGTGCAGACCAAGGCTGGAGATGCTGCAAAGGCTGGCAAGAAGAAATGATTTGGCATGCTTGTTTGCCCAATCAGGTCAATTTTGGCGGTGTTTTACTTCCTATAGGATCGAAATTTGCTTATGATTTAAAGTTCGGTAATTATTTTTTTTTTCCGAGTTTAATGAGTGATTGAAAGATATGCTTATAAGCAAGTAGTTGTACTTCGTGATGGATTTTGTTCAACCTGGACATTGATTTTGCTATTTCTGCCTCCTCCATTAGAGACATTCTTAGTCTAATAATGGTAAGAATGGCTCTGAAGATCCAAACCATTCGCAATGTTGCCTTTTGACTTAGGCCAAGCTCCAAAATTCTCAATCATGGATGAGAACTCTGGAGCATGACTCATAGGTCATAACCATGATAGTACTTCCCACATGAGTAATTCTTGATCATATAGCTCCATTACAAACAATTAATTTGAGTAACGGCTGGGGTTACCCAACAGATGGGTCCAGCATGTTCCTGACCTGCACAAATTCCTGGTTTTACTTTTTACATGTGCAAACGGAATTTTCCTTGTGATTCCGAAAAGTTATATCTGCATGTTGCACTTGCTTTATTGAATGTCAACATGAATGATTGCATTCAACTGTTCAATAGTACATTGTATAGTCTTCTTCTGAATAATTTCACAAAGGCCTAATTCTCAATGTCAAATAAGTCCCTAGTGCCACAATCACAATAATAAACACCACCATCACTAGATCCACAATTGTTCTCCACATGGGGAGACAACCTTTTCCGTGCTGCTTGGCAATTTTCACCATGGATGCATCTGATTCCTTGCAAGTCTTTGCTATAGTTACAAAGTTTGGATTTGGGAATAAGTAGGCAAGGCAAAAAATCATAAAATTTTAAAAAGAAGAAAAGGTTAAGAAAAAGAATTACAAGGGTATGAATTTAATATTTTTATTTGTTCTTTGGATTTGATTGACAAATAATATTGGAGAATTTGATGAGTTATTCTTCAAAATTGAGTTTAATTTTCTTCATGTTTAATTTGATGAATCTATCTAGAATTGCTAATATGTAAGAACTGTTGAACCATTTAGAAAAATTGGGGGACAAAAAAGTTGGGACTTTTTAAAAATGTTTAATTATTTTGGAGTTTTTAAAATATTTTATTTTAAATTATAGTCTTTGTTTTTGCCAAAGAAAAAAGAAAAAGGCAATACCAGGAACATCAACCAAGAAAGTATCAGATCTTCCTCTCGTAACCAATTGGATTAAAATCTTCAAATATTCGAGGGAAAGTAACTTGGTGTTCCTCTCTCTTGAATAGAGCTGTTTGAATGAAATGAAGGGCTGATATGAGTTCATACATGTCTATGGGGCCTGGTCTTTCTTTCTTTTTCGATTCTTCTTTTTATTAGGGCTTTTGATATGTTTTATTGCTTTGAATAAACCTTTAATTACGAGGCGATCACCACTTCCATAGGCAAGGTTGAGGTTCCTTGTTGATTAAAAGAGACTTTTTAGGGGGTGCATGCTGGGTTTCCTCGATGACTTTTGTGACTCATCTTCGCACATTTTTCTTTACATCTTGGTTTCTTGCAGGGAAAGTTGTGCCATCCCTTGGGAGGGGCAGATATGCTTCTTCTAGGGTATCTTCTATATACTTGGACATAGGTGCTTTCATTATATCTGGTGGTCTACTACTTGAACCGCTGGTTGGTACAGTGTTTATGTTCAAGGGCAATGATACCCTCCATTAAAAGATGCTAAAACCTTTTGGGGTTGTTTGGCTTGATACCAAATGTGGATAAACCTTCTCAAGGATAGTGATTTTATCAGCACCGTCCATTGACACCATATCTCTCATCAACCTTTAAGCAATCTCGAATCATATACATTCAAATCCTTAGGGGTAGGATTATTTATTTATTTGGTTACAAACAAAGAATTATATAGGAAATCACTTGTACACTCTCCTAAATCCAATTCCTTGCCAAGTACGGGCAGAAATTTACAAGTGGAGGCTGCCGACTGCTAAGCGTAAAGAAAATGAGTTGGGACCAAATTGCCTTCAGCAACCTCCGCCCCTAATCACTGGCCCAATGCCATGCAAAACTTGTTTTTCTTCTTCATTTTTTTGAAATACAGACATGAATTCTCTCTCAAGTTTCAAATACTAGCGTACCCAAATTTGTTAGTCGCATGTTCTCTCGATACCCTTTTACTGTTGTCAATCAGCCCTGATTTTCAGGCCAGGGAATGATCATTATTTTTTTCCTCCCTTTTTCTCTCTCGATCTCTGTTTTTTTTTTTTTTTACAGTTTTTTATTCATCTTTTGCTCTATATCCGCATGCCCATCTGTTAATTTTTTTAATCGAATCTTATTGAGCACTAGACCTCGATTTGGAGAAGACAGGCTGACAATACCCCCTTGCAACTTTTTGGGGTCGAAACCATAAGTTTTGAATTGAGTTCCTGTTGTACTTCTGGTATTTATCTTCATATTAGAATGTCGATCTTGACTCCAGTGGCTTGAATGGGAAGCTAGTGATGGCTATGGATATTGGTTTCTAACGAAGGTGACAGAAAAAAGGTTTCTACAAATAGAGGCCACTGAAAGAAGATTACTAAGCAATAAGAATTGACTAGGAAATGATGACTCTGCTGCTACGTTGGCGGCAAGAATGGGAGTTTATGATGGAATCAGGGATTTCCCCTCGGAAGCTGAAGATGGAGATTTGAAAGGATTGTTGTCGAAGTAGAATGAACTTCACTGATCCCAAAATGCAAAATTAAACTCGTCTGGAGGTCGTAAAATCCGGCCGATGGAGCATTCAAGATCAACCTAAAGCGAAAAATCTGCATCCATGTTAAAAATCCATATTCCAAAGGCAATTTATTCTAAAAAATCTTTTCTTTACGGTGACCAGCAGTCAAGCGGCCCTCTGCTGGTAAATTTCTACCCCAAGTTCTAGAAGTGGCTAAAACTTCTCAGGATTATCAGAAAGTGGAATTTTCCCAAAACTCATTTAGTTGTAAGTTAGAGCTTTCAAATGCAGTCGCTTGATCCTATTCTCTGGTTTGTTTTATTTTCTTTACTCATGGCTGATTGGGACGGGAATAAGACTCATGGACTAAGCTATAAATTACTTCTAACTTGATCCATGATTCTTATTCCCGTGACAAATAGCCTCGTTAACGTAGATAGTTGAAATTTCAAACATTTTTATTTTCATTTTATTTAGGATCAATTTCCAAACCCTACAAATGTCTACCAAATTTGGTGGTCCCAAGCAATTAGGCATAAAGGCAGCCCGGTGTACGAAGCTTCTGCATATGCGGGGTCTGGAAAAGGGGCAGACCACAAAGGGCCTATAGCACTCAGTCTTACCTTCCATTTTGTGAGAGGCTGTTTTTATGCCTCGAACCCGTAACCTCCAAGTCACACAGTGACAACTCAACCATTGCTCCAAGGCTCACCTTCATCAAATAACTAAGCATCTTCCCTGAAATATGTTTAATTGTAGTTTTGATTTCTCACTTTTTTCTTTAATTGGGAATTAGATTTATGAGTGCAAGTCAGGGATGTGTTTTGGAATTCTTCACTTGTAACCCTAAAATGATCCCAAATATTATAAACCAGACTCAAACTTTCCCAGCTTTCATCTCATATACTCATCTTGAGGTGATCTGGGTTTTTTTGTAATATAGGTACCCTTTGGTTGAAGTCACTGTACAGCGTGCCTTGTCATTTATTACATAAAGTGCCGATACAAAAACTCTGAAATTATATTGGAATAAAGGGCAGACATAGTGCACACGAAGCTTTCATGTATTTTAGGTCTAAGGAAGGGGTGGACCACAAGGGTCAATGGTACATAGTCTTACCTTGCATTTTACAAGAGATTGTTTTCACACCTTAAACCCGTGAGCTCAAGATCACACGACAACAGCTCTACCATTACGCTAAGGCTCCCCTTTTTAAAATTATATTGGAATAGTTTCTCTAAATTCATTCATGATCATTCATTTTATTAATAAATGCCAAGATTTACAAGTACATTCGTCTTGCCATTCTACAAGTTCTTTCACTCCAACTTTTCCCAAGGCTTAAGTTTTAGTGTGAAATAGGTCGCTAGAGCAACTCCCACCACAATAGCCACCACCACCACCACATTCACAATTATTTCCCTATGCCTACCCAGTCCCATGCATGCAATTGAGTTCTTGCTCGTGCCTCTGGGGATTTTCTGGGTTTTTCGCTCCTGCCCTGCTACCTGACTCGGCTGTGTGCCACTGGGGATTTTCTGGGTTTTTCGCTCCTGTCCTGCAACCTGACTCGGCTGTGTGCCACTGGGGATTTTCTGGGTTTTTTGCTCCTGCCCTGCTACCTGACTCGGTTGTGTGCCACTGGGGATTTTCTGGGTTTTTTGCTCCTGCCCTGCTACCTGACTCGGCTGTGGCGTTTGGTTTGGTGTGGGCTGAGAGGGTGCATCGTCTTGTGTTGCTGTATTTTTCTGTATTGTCACGCGAAGAGTCTCATCATCGAACCTTGCTCGAATGCCATTGAGGGTACAGTCCTTTGGAATACTGAAAGTCTTGCTAAAGCGACTCCATTTGTTATCTTTCAGTGGGCGTTCTCCACTAAGCATTAGGTCGCCGGAAACTTTGAGTTGGGCTTTGAGTTGGTTCTTGCTGAATCCTGAAATGTGGAGGAAGAAAACTGATGTTGCTACTGGAGAATATGATCACATTAGCTATGCTTGTTCTCTCTAAGCAATGTTTAAGATGACCCTGGCATATTTATGATCACTTGATACTATTTTGCTTAAAAATCATTCTGTTGATATTCCTTCAGTTATTTGTAAAATTTCAGGAATTATAAGAAGATTCACTAAATGTTGTATTCATTGTTTGAAAACTCAAAAACTCAACTCAGACTCGCAGGCGAGTTGAGTTAACTCGAAGTGACTCATGGATGACTTAAAAGTACCCGAGCCATTTTTCAAAAAGATTTTTTTTGGTTATATTTGAAATATTTACTTTATAAACACTAAAAAGTGCTAGATTTTTTATGTTTTTGTTGAGTTTTGGAACTACATGGTTGTGTCAAGTACATTTATAGCACAAAAGAAATAAATGGGTATACCATTTCTCTGTGTTAATGAATGAATATCTATCGGAAGAAAATTGATATGGCTGCCTCCAATAGCAAAATAAGTATGAGAAAATACCAGGAACAGCTAGCACGAGAGTAGTAGATCCATCGTCTTGTTCCCATTTGGATAAAGGGTCAAAATCTTCATATGATTGCCGAAGGGTTGGTTGATCTTTCGGATCCATGATCTCTGTCTTTCTCTTGTTTGTGATGAAAACGTTTTGGATGAAGTCAAGGGTTCCTGTGTGTTTTATACATGGAGTAATTGGTAAGCATGGAAGTCCTTAAAAGTTTTTTCCACAAGGAGAACTATTCCTTGTCAAGTTCATAGGGTTAGGATTATTTTCATTAATGGTTGAATGATTCTTTGGCTCCACTGAAGGGATGACTTCTTCCATGGGCAAGCTGAGTTTCCTTGCTGATTTGTACTCTTTTGGATTATTTTCCCTTGATGGAGGACTTCAATGTATCTTGGAAACACTTTTGCCTTTATGACTTTGCCTTTGTCTGGGAGCCTTGGCACAACGGTAAAAGTTATCGTCATGTGACCTTGAGGTCATGGGTTCAACGCGTGGAATCAGTCTCTTGCAAAAATGCAAGGTAAGGCTGCCTACTTTAGGCCATTGTGGCCTGCCCCTTTCCCGGACCCCGCACCGCATAAGCGGGAGCTTCGTGTGGGACTGCCCTTTTTACTTTGCCTTCATCTAGGGAAAGACTTGTACGACAGAGTAATGTAGATACCTTGTGAGAGAGAAAGTTACTTTCCATGATCACTAGAGTATGTCCATCCTTGAGTGTAGATCAAATAACCGGATTCTATTTTTAGTGCCTTCTGTTTGGCAGGAAATGGAGGGAAATTGATTCCAAGGAGAAAGAAATTCCCGTGGAAAGGAATTTATGCCTTGAAATTGATTCATACGAAAGACCCAAAAAAATATTTTAGGAGGGCAAACTTTTGGGTCTTTGGCGTAATTCAATTTCAAGGCATAAAAACGAGAAAATGAGTAATTTGTTTACTTTTTTGCCTGCTCTTAAGTGTCTTCTATATTGTAATTAAAAGCCCACATGTATTTTTTATCTTGTAAAGTTACAAGGCCTACAAAAGTAAAGGGCAGTCCAGGTGCACAAAGCTCTTGCGTGTGCTGGGTCCTGGAAAGTGACAAACCACAAGGGTCAATAGTACTTAGCATTACCTTACATTTTGCAAGAAGCTGTTTCTATGCCTTGAACTTGTGACCTCAAAAATATATCTTAAAATTCTTTAAGTCCTATAGCACTATAAGCAAGAGTTTAGAAGGTCTGCAAAAATCTAGAGTTACATCTTTATTTAGTCCATTAGTTTTCTACTATGATATAGAGTAATAACTAGTATCATGTAGCCAAAGCTTCCTTGCGCCACTGTCTCTCGCCTCCAGACTCTGCATGTGTGTGCCTCTTAAGAAAATAGAAGAAAAAAACTGGTATCACGTCAGACCTTTGCTCATGAAATAATTATTACTATCAATTAGGTTATTCGTAGCTTTCTTAGAGTTGCATCTTGGCATCGGTCCTATCAAGTACTAACATGCCAAACCTTTGTTGTCGTTGTGTAACTTTGAGGTCACGGGTTCAAGACGTAGAAACAGTCTTTTGCAAAATGTAAGGTAAGACTGCGTACTATTGACCTTTGTGGTCTGCCCTTTCCCTGGACTTCGCATACACGGATGGGCTGCCAGACCTTCATTGGTAAGGGCATGCACCACTTATTACTGTTACGGTGGATTATATGTTAGTTTTTGGATTGGATTTTACACTGGTTAAATGCAATAATCTTTTCATCTTTTTAAAAATTCTTTAATATTTCTTTTCATAATTTTCTTTAAAATTTTTAAACGATTCACCTGCATTATCCCCGTTTAACTGTATTCTATTCTTTTTTGGAAAATCTGCATTGTGTTTGTAATTTGAGTTCTGACACCTTGGTTAGAAGGCCTTTGCTCAAACTCCCCCTCTTACCTTTAAGGGGCTAATTTCATCTCCTTCCTAGAAGAGATATATACTCAAATCCCTCCTGGCGTATGGAGTGACAGATTATATGACGATAATTGGTGTAAACCAAATGGAATACGTGCAGTCTTAAAAGTAGATCCATGGTTTCAGAAGCTTCCGAGCCATCTACTTTTGCCATCAGAACAATAATGACTATGACCATCCAATAGATCTGGTTAAGGGACCCAGACAATGAATAACTCAATAAATATACGAGTTATTATATGTCCAGGACAAGAAATTCTCCATCGAACTATTCTGGGCTAATACCCCCCCACCCACCAAAAATTCAATCTGGTTCCATCCCTGCAAGGGGAATTCCTTTTTTTCTAATGACAATCAATTTTCCTCTATTTCTTGCCTCCCAAACAGGCATTTAGGTTCCGTCAAAAAGAAAAAAAAGGGCATTTAGGAGACAGATGTCTTGTTTGTATATAGTCTACAAAAGTAGGTATACCTCTGCAACACAGACCATAACCTACTTGGTTCTTGTGTGGATTCACCAAGGAAGGTCTTACAGTATATATGAGATTATCCTACCTCCATTGAAGATCGTCTGAACTCTAACCATGAAAACGTAACTTCCCAAAGATGCCCAGATGGCCACAATATTAGACCAATAATGAACACACGTAGGTGCTGCGTTCATCACTGTTTCTTTAACAGAAAGTCATGTTGATTGCTTCTACTGGTTAGAAGATCCCTTTCATGAACTGAATGGCCAAAGGCTCCTTTTAAAAACTGTAGAAATTCATATTTTAAACGCTCTAACTTCAAATAACAAAGAAGAAGATATGAATAGTACATTATTATCAAAGAACAGTTCATTTGTGCCAAAGACCTCTCTCTATCTCTCTGCACCTTACAGAAGAAGCCAATATCATTTGCTTTATACTTTGGGGTGGAAAATAAGAGAGAGAACATGAAAGAGTGACCCTTTCCACTTCAATACATTATCATTCCTCATTCAGTAATAGGAGCTGGACCTTTTTAATCTTGCATGTCATGTCTATCACATCGTCTTAATGCTACATAAGTTGTCTTCTATACGTGCAATATCTGAGGTCTGGGCATCTTATTTGGCTAACTTCTTATTTACCATATAAATTTTGAGTAGCAAAGATAAGCAGTTGGAGTGGGAAGCAGCCCTGAGGAGAGAGAGAGAAAGAGTTTTCAATGACCAACACTGCAACCTAAAGTTCAAAGCAGCAGTAGAAATGTTTGTGGTTGGAATGGGGTTTTTCATTTTGACCTATAGCAATATAGATGGTTACAGGAGGGGTCAGCAGAGGTGGTGCCATTGGGCTTGAGCTGCTATTCGAGTTAGTAAGTCCACTCAACATTCAAAGTAAAAACAAAGAAATCAATGAAGTCAAATTTTATCAACAGTATGCTAAAAAGTGGGCTGTAGATATACTGTGAAATGATATCTGCAAACGCCCTTCTTACATTCCCTAAAGGGATTGCCATAAACTATGACCGTTCAAGTTGATAGAAAGTGGGCTAATAATATTTATATAATAGACATATACAAGACTCTTGATTTTCCTCGTGAACCCACATAGGAAATGGCTATAACTTTGAGTGGGCTCAAGTTTTTAAAGGTCTGAACCCATTCATTATATTGCCCTTGACTTAGATGGGTTATGAGTTCTCATCCAAACGGATGTTCCTATCGACTCTTTTGTTTACTCAGAAAATGAATGGTGAAACTTTTTACCGTCCATTTTATGATTCAAGAAAACAGTAGCTAAAATCATCCAATGAATGAGAATCTCAAAATACAGCGTGGAGGACAACATTGTGAATAATTCAGATTTTTAGATATATGAGCCTACTTGGAGTTATAAGCTGTTATGACCATTACTATGGCCTCTTAAGGAAAATTAAGGGGCGCAGATGTCACTATCCTGTTCATATGTCTAACACTGCATACCCACGTAACGTGCATTAACTAGTCTAATACTGGGCCCATGGTATCTCAAAAGAAAGATGTGACAATGAGGCCAATTTTGACAAGAGGTAGCAACTAAGCTTTTCCGTGGAGGATAATTTCGCCACTGATATAAATTAAAATGGCCCAAGATGAGAAAAAATAACAGGCACTTTATGAAATCTCTAATTAAGCAAGTTATAATAAAACAAATTTTACTTTATCAATACTCTACAATTCAGCACGGACAAATTTTGAGTGTTTGAAAACATAGTATCAGGGGAGTTGCTTGATAATGAGTGTACTTTCCAAGCAGGCCTGGCAATTTAGGTTGACGAGTGTGTTCGTGTCATATTGAGACTAACCTATTATAATATATGGGTCGACACGAACACGACCCTCTTAAAAATCATGTCAAGAACCCATAACTCGAACACGACACGATTATTAAACGAGTCAACACAACATGACTCATGTACCACGATTAAATAAATGTAAAATAACTAATATAAGATGGTTTTTAGTAATATAGGACAGTTTCTGATAAACAGTCCTATATTTTCAACCTGATTGGATAACAGCTTGTGGGTTAGATGGGTCGACACGACGAATTAATAAGTCACGTGTCAAATAGGTTAACACAACGGGTCAACATTAATTGACTCGAACACGACACGATTTTTTGCGTGTCATTTTTGGATCACCCGAAAATGACACAAACACCATAAGACTCAACCTTAACCCACTAAATCCATGTCGAATTCAAGTCGTATTATTGTGTCGTATCATATTTTGCCACCCCTATTTCCAAGCGTCAAGACATGTGTTTGTATGGGGCTACCACCCAACTCAGTGAAATTGTGTGTACAATATTTCCATTTTTGTGAGAATAATAGACTATGGTGTAATGCATGAGCTCGATCTGTCATAATCTAAACAGTCGATTTGTTAGCAGATGATATGATAGGCTCTACGATTCTAAACCTTTGGTTTAATTAGCTGGTTGCTTCTTTGCTCTGTTATCATTTTGTTAAGGTCACAACTTTGAGAATTAGATTGCATATTAAGTTTTGGTGCATTACTGTCACATAGCCATTGAAAGGTTTGGCTTCCATTCATAACTTTCAGAGTGCCGATTAACTTGCAAAACTGGACTTTCAGATCTAGAACAAATTAACAAAAAGAAAGAACAGATCTTGCTTGTGCACTTCTCCATGTCTTAAGCACCCTTCAGCCTTGCTTGCTTAACAAAGAAGTACACTTTTTCAAGTTGGTATTTTGGGTATTTTTCTTTCTTAGAACTGGTAAGACACATCCAATAGGTCTTTATATATATACACTTCCCAAGCATATTAGAACACTCTCTCAATATACTAACACCCACGTCGACATCTCTTAAAGGAATGCGATGCACTACATCGAACCCGTGACCTATTTATGCTAGTGTCTCCTCAGTCTTAGTATGGAGAATATTGGCTTTGTTCATGTTGTTTGGGTTAATTGATCACTAATACACTTGGTGGTAGTTGAACCTGGGTGGAGAAGATCTCCATGTGCCAGGGATGAGTGCATCAGGTGCAGTGGATTTATTATCATATCATAAAATATTTGGTGTGGCAACATTAGCTTGTTGTTACTTATTAACCAAGAGAAGCCCTAGGCTCCACCAACATTCAACACTTTGGCATTTAACCCCAGGTATGATCAGTGTTTTTCTCCCAAGTTTTTCTAACAGTTTGATCATGAAAAGAACAATAAATAATTTGAATCAAACACTCCATATGGAAATAAATTCTCTCTTTCTCTCTCTAGTTTAATTCGGTGCTAGGAGATACTATTAGACATCTTGTAACTTAAAATCTCAACCATCAATAAAAAATGGAGGGTAGAGGACAAGTTTATTGATGTGGACTCTATTTAGATGTATTTTTCATTTTAAACATAGTGAGAGAGATGTAGTTAGACCGTGTAAAGCAGAAAAATGTCTTTTCACATCCAGTAATCCCTGCCAAATATTTGAAATCACAATCAATTGGGAAAGAAATGGACCATCTTCTTCTTCTTCCATTGGAGACCCAACAAAAGAGGACCCTAAAATAAGCTAGGGTATCAAATGACATTTCAGTGGGTCAACAACCATGTAGAACATCCATGTCAGAGAAGTGTAATGGCAATAAGTTCAAGTGGAAACGATGTTTGAGTATGGGATATAATTGATATATTAATTTGTCCAAGGTAAATTTGAAAATGCAAAAAGTATAGGAATTTTAATGCGATTTTTCCTATTCACTATTAATCCACAAGGCACAACCATGGTGCAACTTATCCATATAAACATACGTGCAAACTCAGTAAAAGATAATGTTTTTTCCTTGTGATGCCATTGTTGACTAGTATTAGGCCTAGCAATTTGGGTTGGCGGATCTTGTTCGTGTCGTGTCGAGACTAACCCATTATAGTATATGGGTTGACACGAACATGACCCTCTTAATAATAGCATTAAGAACTCGTGACTCAAACATGGCATGATTTTTAAACGAGTCTACAGGACACGACTCATGTAAAACAATTAAATAAATGTAAAATAACTAATATAAGGCTATTTCTGAAGAACCGTCCTATATTACTATAGTAATATAGGACTATTTCTGAAGAACCATCTTATATTTTCAACCCGATTAGTTAACAGCTTGTGGGTTAGATTGGTCAACATGACGAATTAATAGGTCACGTGTCAAACAGGTCAACATTGATTTATTAGATGAGTTTTATAGACAAGTAATAATGATATAGTCTCAAATGAGATTGACTATTGAAGCTTTAAAATCTATATTTACTGTAACTTTAGCAATTCTATATTATTTCTTAATAATTTGGGTCAAGGAAGTCCTTTTTATGGGTAAAATTTCTGTGGCTTTGTTTTAATAGGTAAACAAAAAGACCAAAGAAACTTAATCGTGTTCTGTGGAAGATCTTGAGTAGGAAAATGATAAAATGAGTCTCCTTAATAGGCCTCAAAGTGAGGCTCCCTCTCAACTTGCCACATGTTCCATTTAAACCCAAACTTTAGTTAATTATCTTTAATTGATGAAATGTACTAACCACTTACTAAAGTTAAATGGGACATGTGTCATCTTAAAGAGGAAGCCTCACTTTAAGACCTAGTTAAAGAACTTAAGTATATCATTTCCCTCTTGAGATTTATAGGAATGTATGCAGAAATGAGTAATTTTTTATATGAGAAGAAATAGATGAATTATCATCAAAAACCAATTTTTGTAGTTTCGTGGTAAAACCCTCATCAGGACTTTTTAAACGAGGAGTCAAAGAGAGAGAGAGGGAGGGGGGTGGGGGGGGGACCCAAGGTGGCTACACTCGAGAAGCCTTTGGTTGCACATGGTTGGCAACAAATTGAATTCAGCATAGATACCATCATTCTATATCCATTTCACTAAATTTTATCAATATGGATATGGATAGCACTTCGAAATTTCATTATCGATTGCAATTTTAATTCATCTAGTGCTATCCATATCCATACTGATAAAATTAAGTGAAATGGATATAGAATGATGGTATCTACACCGAATTCAATCCGTTGCCAGCCATGTGTAGCCAAAGGATTCTCTCTCTCTCTCTCTCTCTCTCTCTCTCTCTCTCTCTCTCTCTCAGGCCAACAAGTGCTACACTAGCATGATTTAATTTTGTCTTAATTTGACATTTTTAGACTCCTCGTTCAAAAAGGCGTGATGAGGGTTTTACCAAGAAACTACAAAACTGGTTTTTGATGAATTATAGGTGTGCCTAAAGATATCCATTTTACGTGGGACTAAAGCTTCAATCAATAATAATGTAGCAATGTCTCCATGAGGGTCCAAAAAGTGTACTTCTTTGTTGATCAAGCAAGTGTCTCACTTTTTAGTTGGACTCATCTAATTGGATCTATATAGGACATGCCTCAAAATCTTATTGTTTTGATGATCTTACTGTGTTGCTATTAGATCTCCAATGGTTAGGATTGTAGATTTATAATAGGACATGCATACACACAAAGAGAGACAGAGATTTACATGGTTCAGCTATTATGCCTACATCCATAGGTGCAGAGGAATATACTATCTGATCAGATTACAGAGTGAGGAGGCTCAAAACCTCCTTCAACTCTCTTCTATCTCTTTGCATTTTACTCTCTCACTCACGCTTACAAGCTCTAACATCACACACACACACACACACACACACATAAGGGAGCATTAATTTCAGTAAGGAGTTGAATGTGTAAAATGCATATGACATTTGATTGGCCAAGAAAATCTCTAACTGCCATTTCCTCTAAACTTTTTCTATTTTCTACTTTTTTTTAGTCAATCAAATGTCACTTTCTTGCATATCCCGAGTATATGAGTTTCTTTCTCATTTAAGTACGAAACACATGCGGTCCACCCAACTTCTACCCTCTCTCTCTCCGTTTACCAAAAAGTGTCTCAAGTGATAGTTGGCTCATCTGATTAGATATACGTAGGGCATGCCTCAAAATCTCATTGATTGTATTGTTGCTATCAAATCTCCAACGGTCAGAATTGTAGATCTATAATAAGATGCTCATTTACACAAAAAGAGACATAGATTTACATAGTTCAACTATTATGTCTACATGCACAAGATAAGTCACAAAATGCATTATCTGATCAGATTACACAATGAGATAGAAGAGGCTCCAAGCCTCCCTCGACTCTCCTCTAGCTTCACACAAACACACACACACATATATATGAGTTTCTTTTTCACGTAAGTATGGAACACGTGGTCCACTTCAACATTTATCTTCCCTCTCTTTGAATCTGAAAAATGGACCGTTGATCTCATCAGACCAAAATAGGACCCACTCGTAGGTTCCTACCATGCAGTTGCCTTCACCTCTTTATTTATTTATTATTTTATACAAACCTTTACGTCTTTATTCAAGTTTCTTCATGGAGGGAGTAATGACAGCCACGACAAGCAGAATCAAACGCGTCTGCCTCTGTGGAAACAAACGCTCTCAATCTTTATCGAAACTGACTCTCTCCCCAGTCTCTCTCTCTAGATTTTTTCACGTCATCAATTACCCTTTTTCCTTGATTTAATTTCTACAACAACCAACTTTTTGGCCTTCCTCGCTTCCTTCATCGCGCTGTCCTTCTCCAAATCTATTTCTTGCATCTCTCTCTCTCTCTCTCTCTCTCTCTCTCGATTCAAAAGACAAACGCCTACGAATTCTGTTGGGCACTCTTCATCGATCCGTATCTGAGCAAGGATGTCTTACGCTTATCTCTTCAAGTATATAATCATTGGAGATACAGGTGATTCTCCGTCCCTTTTGATTGCCTCATTTTTCTTTTCCTTTCTGTTTGTGATATTTTTCCCTCGGTTGAATCGGATAGATTGTTATGAATCTCGGGGTGTTTGTAATGATGCTGAACTTTTCTGGGTTTTTTAATTTTGGAAGATTTTATGTTGATTATAGTCTGAATTTGTTGTGTCCTTTAGATCTAATCGTTTACTTTTGTAAGCCCTTCGTCTACTCTTCCGGGCCTTTTGTTTCGAAGATATTTTGCCGGCGGTCGTATTGAATTTTTGGATTGCAGAATGCTTGTCTTGTTTATTTTAGTGTTTTATTGAAAATATTAGAAATGAAAATATTAGAAAAAATTTAGGGGTAGCACCAATAAATAACAAGACAAGGGAGATTAGACTTAGATGGTTTGGACATGTTCACCTAAGTGGAAGGTTCTAAAAGGACAAGGAAAAGGACCAAAAGAACATGGATAGAAGTGGCGAGGAAAGATTTAAAAACTTTGGGACTAAATGAAGCCAGCGTACTTAGTAGAGAGTTAATTAAGAGGAATGGAGGAATAAGATTCATGGGGCCAACCCCTAATTGGGATAAGGTCTTGATGATGATGATGATGATGATGATGATGAATCAATTTACATGCATTTATGCTGCCTTTTGACGTCATCATTTGGGGTTGTAGAAATGGTCTTTTTGGGCAATTGAGCCGAGGGTTTTCGGGTTTTGAATTCCAAATCTGTTGGGCATATGATCTCTCGAAATTAAAGCTTCTGACTTTGGGGTCGTCAGTCAATATTGGAATGAATTCCGTGGTGACTTACACTGTTTCAACTCTTATGGAATGCACTGTTGAATTCAACTATATGTCAAATCACTATATAAGATTCCACCTATCGTGGAACTACGTGGAATCCAAAGTCTTTGTTTGTTGGCTTTGCATGGCGGATTTTGGACAGGGTAATTCAAGATAGGATTGAATTCTGTGATGAATTCCATCTTGACCAACAGCTCTTTTCCTTTCTATGTAAGGAATTGGAGGGTTTCATTAGTCTTGAACTTTTAGTAATTTTGGCCCATGTTTATATTCGTTTATGCCTATATGGCATACATTGACTATTGAAATCTTATACCCTGTTGAGTATTCTATTGTTCTCTGATTATGTGTTGGACCCATTGTTGCTTGTTTTAATTTTGTCATCTCAACCTCTGTTGTATATGTTGTTGCTAACTGAAGAGAAGGAGCAGGAAGGAGCACATCAAAAGGAACAAAATACAACGAGGAAGAAAACAACTACCAGAACTGATGACTAGACCCTCAAGATTCAACTTTAGACTCGGCAACTCTGCGTGTCTGAAAAAAGGAAATCATTTAAGAAACCTCTAGTGACTTCTCTTTGAGACAAAACAAGCAGCACATACAAAAATCTAATGTGAAAATTTATATTTATCATAAACAACAATATGAAAAAGAGAAAGTAAAGAAGCTAAAATAGAACAATAAGTAGCTACTGCATAAAAATAAATAGAACCAAGGAGGGGAAATCAAGTAATAACATGGCTGCTTGATTGAAGATCGAAAGTTCTAACAAGAGTCAAGAACTTTGTACAAGCAGGCAACATGCCTTCCTTAAGTTGGACGTAGGAATGAACCTCGTTGAGATTCCTATGAACTTTCTGGTCTCCTTTGTTTCTTGCCTCAATTTTATTTCAGATTCATATTACCTTGATAGAGTAAGGATTTCTCTCTTTCTCTGTTTGCCATGCTTTAAACATCATTGAGACAAGTCTAATATACATATCCACAGTTTCATGCAATTTTTGCTTTTTCTTATTTCCTTGATAGTACTGTACAAGCTAATCAACCACATACTTTGGGCTCATTTTAGTAGTGGCTCTCTTACTGGCTGATTTTTCTTTGAGGTCTTCTGTGTTTGCTACTTTGTGAAACAAATTTAATTTGATATTTAATGCATCTGATTTCATACTATGTATATGGATTTAGTTCTTTTATCCCCTTTGTAGTCTATGTTTCTCTTTAGTCGTTTGTTGGATTTTATCTCATACAATGAATCTTTTGGAGGGGAGACTTATTCTAGTTTGTCAGTTAGCTTGACACATTCCATTATTACTCTGCAGGAGTGGGAAAGTCATGTGTTCTTCTGCAGTTTACTGACAAGCGGTTCCAGCCTGTTCATGACTTGACCATTGGTGTTGAATTTGGAGCCAGGGTGATTACAATTGACAACAAACCTATAAAGCTGCAAATATGGGATACGGTTTGTTTTCTTGACCCTGTGTTTTACTTTTATTGGCCTAGAAGACATTTCAGGAAGAGTATTGAGTGCATTTTCTTGCTTAAATTTAATTTGGGTGTGATAGAAAACCAAGGGCATTAGGATGCATTTTTGCACATTTCATTTGAAACATGCATTCTTTACATTTTTTTTGGAGATCCATGATTTTATCTCCTTGATATGTTTGCTCTGTTTGTTTGACACTTTCTTATTTGTTTCTATGTCCTGAAGTAAACGTATTGGCAGGTAATGTGATACATTCTTCCATTTAACCCTAATTTGGTAGTTCTTTACAAAGGGGAGAGGGTCCTTTTGCTTCATATAGAGCCTTATTTCAATCGTCGGATAGTCATCTGCCAGGATTATAACAATTTGAGAAGAACCTGGATCCTTGTTCATCAGAGAATGTGCATGTAGCTATCTACGACAAATTGATTCATGCCATGGTAGGTTTGTTATAAGTGAAGAAGTCGAAGATGATTTTCATTATTTTCTCTTCTTACTTACAAACAAATATACCTATGTATATTCATTTGTAAGTAAGAAGGAAAAGTAATGAAATCATATTCTTCTTCTTCAAAAAGTTTTACTTGCCAGCTGGCACCTTATGCATAACCCTCCTCCTTTTTATCCTGGCTTGGGACTGGGAGTGGCAGAGTTTATCTACAACACATGTTAATGAATTTACTTCTGCCACATTGGGCTAATAAAGAGATATTGGTGGCGAAGCTGGTGGGCTGGCTGATTGGTGTAGGTGGAGAATCAGCCATAAAAGTACCTGGGCTATACTGCTTTGTGGTTGAGAGCTGGTTGTGAGGATTCATAGGTCACTAGATGACCTAGGAGAAAGTTTGCCTAGAAAGCTGGGAGTGTGGGAGTGAATGGAAGTTAGTGCGACATTGGTTGAGAACATGACATATGAAGACCTTTCTTGCTTCTATGAATTGGCATTGATGGCTAGTAAGGCGATAACAAAAACTTTGGTGTTGTCTTCTAGAAAGATGTGAGCTGGCGCCAATGTTCTAAACCTTGGATTTGGCCGGAAACACTGCCATGATAAAACATTGTTGACTTAGCCAAGTCAATGGTTGATGCTGTCAAGCTTTCAGTAAATAGAGGAATTATGGATTTTATGATCAAGTCTGTAGGGAATCTCAGACTTGGAAATGAAGTTAGCCATTGAACACTGCTTGACTTATATTTTAAGCAGGGACTGATACACATTTATTGTAAAAGTTGGATAAGTATAGTTTGGTTTGAGATTCTCAATCATTCCATTGAGGGGCTCATGTTTCCTTGGCACCCCATGTGGCCTTTTTCACCCTCTGATTGGCTACATAGACATCTTATTACCAACAGATTGGAATGTGACAGGTGTTGGCTGAGGAAGTGGGAACTGCCTCGTCTAGTGCTTTAGTGAAGCCTTTGGTTTATTTTGGATGGATGAAGGTTTGGGGGATCCTAGCAGAAGTTGGGCCTGCTATTTGTCAGGTTCCACGCAATTAGTGGACAAAGAAAGTGCAATTGGTTGCTTTTAGCTAGCAAATTGCTATGTGAATGCTTTCACCATTTATGGTGTTCAAATCCACTATAAGTTTGGTTTTGTTTATCTTCTTCACATTTGGTGACATTGTTGCTGCTACTGTTGTTGTTTGCTGTAGTTAGTTGTTTGACAAGTTTGGTATTGCAGAAGGCTTGAATGGTTTTCTATATCATCATAGCCGGTTTAGTCACATCTTTTTGTTGGACATCTCTGAGTTCTGGTGTCTCTCCACTATCCTAGACCACTTATTACACATCCTACAATTCCACTGGACAGACCCCACTTGTCTGCTTTGCACTTCCTTCATCATCCATTTGTCTGCTTTGCATTTCGTCATCTCTGTAGTTTTGGTAGTTTGTTTCACTTTAGATGGAATTTGATATGCCAAACATGTATTAATTTTTCCAACTTCTTGTAAAGAACATGGTAGTGTGCCTCAGTGAAAACAAAAAACAAAAAAAAAACATTGTGTTTTGTATGTGTTCTATCATTTAGTTTTTGGATTCATTGAAATCTTTGTAGATCTCTGGCTATCTGTTTGTTCACTATTTTGAGTATTGATAATGATGCATAGTCATCATAGGAACTTTCTGTCATGTCTTGTTTGACTGGTCTTATAGAAAATTTAAGGTGTGCTGGCAAAATTTAATTAGGGTTTTATAGGTTTTGGCAAAAAGTAATTTTCCACAAATAAAATAGGAGCTCTGAGCAATTATGAGGCCTAGGGTAAGTCAATTTTTTTCTAATTAATTAATTTTAGCCATGAGTTAGCTTATTAATTGAGCCAGGGGGTCATGTTGTTAAACCGCCATTGTTACTGTTAGGGAGGAAGACCAAAGATGGGAGGAATTGCCAATTGTCACATAGTTATTTCCTTATTTTACCATCTCTTGGAGGTTTTGTGTTCCTTCACCTCTAAAGTACATTTTAATATTTCCTTAGGAAAAAGGGAAACACATCATCATTTGCTGAATCTGGCACCATGTTTATCAACTAAAGGGTAATGTTTCTTCTATCTTCTGAGACATCTGCTTGCTTTGACTTACTTGCAGTTTGTTATACAAAGAGGATGCTATTCTGGATTTATCTTTCACCTGAGAGCTAGTTTTCTGTAGGAAGCAGATGTTACCTTTAGGATTGATTATTTTGGTGATTTGTTGGTTGGACTTGGAGCAATTAATATATATTTGTATCAGAAAGTTCTGCACACGATTGTGGAGTTCCCTCCAGTGAGGATTATAATTCTCTAAATTCTTCTAGTTGCATATATTACATTGTCAATATCTCACCAGTTGGACATGTAAATGGCTGTTATATGGAGCCTATGAGAAAATGGATAGTCAATACTTGATAGTTATTGCTGAGAATTTGGAGGTTATTCTATTATGGTCCCCTGATGTTAAATGTGCGGCAATAATTATAGTTGACAGGCATGGTCTACTTGTGTAGACTATGTTTCTTTTAGGTGTACGTAATTCTGAAAAGCTATTGTATCTGTGAATAAATATGTTTCTTTTAAGTGTAAATGATTTTGTAGGTATTGAATCTTTTATTTTTTTTAGCATATATGCATGTGATGAAGTCTCTGCCATATTACAGGCTGGCCAAGAGTCCTTCCGATCAATTACAAGATCCTACTACAGAGGAGCTGCCGGTGCACTACTCGTCTATGACATAACCAGGTAAGCTTGTTTGATATGGAAGGGAATATCTATACTCTTGATATTTGAATTACACTTTGGGATGTTCTCATTTATTATCCTAAGGTGCTAAATTCAGGCTGTTCTTGATGTAGGACAGCATGTAAGATAACCTAATATATATGCTGAGATCAAATCAAAATAAACTTAAACAAGAAAACATAAATTAAACTACAATGAACACTTTAACATGCAGAAAATCAATCTTAATTAGCATGAGTAGCCCTATAATGAGTTATAGGATCTGCAGACTGCCCTAGATATCTACCGTTTAAGGTAAAATCGATGTTTCAATTCGGATCGTCCCTCTAATTGATGAACAGTCCTGATTAAGCTTCGGATCTGGGGTGCAGGAATTTTATGCAGGATAAGAATTCTAGGTTATTACTGACGCAAATCACGTGGCCCCATGTAGCTGAGAAATCATTCTTTAAAAGACAAGGTAGAAAAGTACTGACTTACAGAATAGGTTGAAACAAAAGTGATTAGACCTTGTATCGAGCGTAGCTTCACACAGACGTGAAGGAAGCTAGAATGAGGAATCTACCAAGTCTAATGAAATTTTTGTTCATTATTCAAAAAAAGCTACTTACACAAAAGAGAAAAAGATCTTAAGTAGGGTACGTCCAACCCTAATCTAAAAAAAGACAAAATTTCTCCTAAAGTCACAACACACTAAGAAACCTAATACTCTCAGTGGTAAATATCCCAGGTAAGCTAAACTATAACATAACATAACATAACATAAAGAAAAAGTGGGATGATGGTCCCCAGCAGTTCTCAATTTATTGTTTTGTCATTTTCAGGAGGGAAACTTTTAACCATCTTGCGAGCTGGCTAGAAGATGCAAGGCAGCACGCAAACGCCAACATGACAATAATGCTTATTGGGAATAAGTGTGACCTTGCACACAGAAGAGCTGTCAGCACAGAGGAGGGTGAGCAGTTTGCTAAGGAGCATGGACTGATATTTATGGAAGCATCCGCAAAAACTGCTCAGAATGTTGAGGAGGTGATTGCCCTTTAACTTCTAAGTTGGAAAATGTTCAAGTTCAACATGTGATGCCTTATTTATTCGGTTCTGCAAATTTTCTTTTTGCTGAAACTTCCTAGGCATTCATAAGAACAGCTGCCACAATCTACAAGAAGATCCAAGAAGGAGTCTTTGATGTATCAAATGAGGTCAGCTTCCTTTGCTTTTCTCATTGGGTTTTAGGTCTTATGATCTCAGAAAATGTTTGGAGAAAAAAGCAGTTAGGATTTTATTTTACATGGAACTGTGAAAAGTCTCAATCCTATAATTTCTTATATGGTTGCACTGGTTCTTGTTAGTTTTGAGTGTTTTGAAACTCTACAAGTCCACACATTATTCAGATCAAATGAAAAATGACAGGTGCAACTACTTTCTTACGAGTAGCTAAGAACTTCTGGAATTTTTATACATTTTTCATACAGGAAAGAAATGGGATTTTATATGTTGCTTGCTGAGATAAGAGAGGTTCTTATCAGACTTCATTTTGTTAAGCTATATGCGTTGTAGATTTTCAGAACTCCCTGGTTTTCCAATTTGTGCAAATCTATCTGATAGGAAGTAGCATTCTAGGGAATTGACCAATCCATGCTAGAAAATGTTGGAATAGACTTCTCTTACCATCTGTTTGGATTTTGGTTCTAAGGAAAAATCACTCTGTCTAGAGAATGCCAAGATATCTTATCTGTTTCATTCGTATGAGCAATTACGTAAACATCCTTAGGTTTTGTATTTTGGAGAGTGATAATACGTTTAAAGTTCTTTCTCCAAGATATCTCACAAAACTTCTGACATTTCCTAACATTCGTGTTCCTTTCAGTCCTTTGGAATCAAAGTCGGATATGGTGGAATCCCAGCTCCGTCTGGAGGTAGTCATGGCTCTGCTTCTCAAGCAGGGGGTTGCTGCAGTTGATTATCGAGGTTCTACAAAATCAATCACCCACCTGACGATTCTATTATCCTCTCTTCTTATCTTCTGTATCGCTTTCAGGGTATCTGATGGGTAAAATTGTGGAATATGGATATATGAAATGCTGTAAAAATCCTCTCTGGTTTCTTTGATTGCTTGTACATCTGATAGTAGTTCAAGTTCTATTCAATCCATTACAACTGTATGAGCAGCAACTTGACTCCAACTGTGTCTCGTGTGCTGTTAAGAATTTACTGCAGTTGTTTCAAACTGTTCAGTCTCTTCAGTTCCACACCATAGGTTTGGATCAGCATGGCATCCATTTTTAAGGACGTGCAGAACCTTTCTTTTTCATGCCTGCAATAACTATAAAAACAGCCATTTATGAGAGATAATACTAGCCACCCAGTGCGAGACCACAGACTAAAATCCGCAATCACCAGTGGCCGATGGAAGATTAATCAAATCCAAAAAACGACAAGAATTCTACAATTCTGTAACTCGTTGACTACAAATGTACCATTAGCCTTCTCAAAGGGGCGATTGAGTTGTTGCTGTGTGACCTGGAGCTCACAGGTTTGAGTCATGGAAACAGCCTCTTTTAAAAAGGTATAGCTGTGTATTATAGACCCCTTGTAGTTCACCCCTTCCCTGGACACTGTATACCTGGTTGCCCTTTGTTTTTTCTTGGATTTTTTATCTATCCGTGCAGAGGCTCATTGATCTTAGTATATTATGGATTAGCCACTTCAATTGGTGGAAGCAGTGCAACCCATTACAGCCCCACTTTCTCCTTGTCCCAAAGAAGCTCAAACAACCAGGCCCAAGTGCACAAGGCCAAATCTTCAAACAATTATACGCGCCAAAATACATAGGTGGCTTATGATTCATCCAGTCCGTCGGAGAAGATTAGCATGGCCTCTGCACAAAGATGACAAACATACATCAATGATCCGAAATGTAGAAGTCTAAGAAAAACTTTTACGCAGTTTCATGGTCTCATATTAATGGTTGAGACTGGATAGATGGTCTAAGAAATTTGGATGAATCATGCAAAGGATGTGAGCGTTTTATCCTTGAAAATGATGCTACCGCTGGCTTAGGCAAGCGAGGTCCGAATGAACGTCCTCTTTACCATTTTACCATTACAATAACACGAGAGTACTTTGAAGATATAGGCAAAGAGCCAAAGCCTGTTGCTGAAACTTCAATCCAAACTCGTCTCAAGAGTGTGATTAGCGACTCAACCTGAGCTCCAGTGATAATTACAAACCCATCGATGCGATCAAATAAGCAAATCAAACTCAGTAATGCTAGTTGTATATGGTTTTTTTCTCAGCCGGTCCTAATACAATCCGACAAAAGGAGGAGGATTTTGCATCAAGTGCCAGCCAGCAAGAAAAACTCATGGTAAATCCCATGTATGAATAGATTTATGATATTCCCTCAGGCTAGGGCATTTCATATAAAACCCATGGCAAATCCCATGGAAAATGTGCAAGGGCTGCTAAGGCGTTTCCAAGGAAGCGACTTGCTGCATTGGATCCTAGGTGTAATGGAAAATAGGCAAAGGCTGTTAGAGCATTCCCTTGGTACTGACGCACAGCATCAGAACCTAGGTACAATGAAAAATATATATGGGTTCTCATGCTGTTCGATAAGTGCATGGGCAAATAGGCTAGGTCAAGATAACAAGATTCGTATCTCTACATGGAATGTGAGCACATTAACATATAAGATTCTAGAGTTAGTAGATACTATGAAATGTAGGACAGTCAACATCACTTGTATATATAAAAAAAAACCAAGCAGAAAGGAGTTAAAACTAGAGAAATCAATGAATATAAGCTTTGGTACGTAGGAAAGGAAATATTATAAAAATAATTGTAGATAAAGAATCAAATGATACAGTTGTAGACATTAAAAGAACCAGTGATAGAATCATACTAGCAAAATTTGTTCTAGGAGAGAAGATCATAAATGTCATTAGTGCATACGCACCATAAGTAGGAATAGAGGATAGATTCAATAAATAGTTCTGGAAATATAGGGAGAGAATCATGTAAGACATTTCCAACATAGAGGGGATATTTATAAAAGCTTATTTTAATGATCATGTAGGAAAGGAAAAAGAAGGATATGATGGGATAAATGAAGGATACATTATTGGAGAAAGAAATGAAATGAGGAAGCTATGATTTTGCCTTAGCATATAACCTATATATAGCAAACATATACTTTAAGAAGAGAGATGAACATTTAATAACCTTTAAAAGTGGACCATATAAAAGTCAAATTGACTTTTTCTACTTATGAATGCCAAAAGATTAATGTGTGAGGATTATAAGGTGATACTAGGTGAGAGTCTAACCTCACAATATAAATTATTGGTTATGGATATCTACATTAAAGCATGAAAGAAAGGAAATGAACTTAATTTGTGTCCAAAAACTAAGTGGTGAAACTTAAAAGGAGAGAAGATAACATCATTTACAAACAAGTTGATAGTAGAAGAAAACTGGAATAATGAAACAGAACTAAACACCATGTGGACTAATATGGCCATGTCCTAGGAGTATTTAAAGGTAAAAGGCAACTAACAAAGAAAACTTAGTGGTGAAGTGCAAAAGTACAAAAAGTTGGTAAAGAGAAACGCGAGTGTTTTAAAGCATGATAAAGGACTAAAAATAGTAAAAACTTTGAGCAATATAAGAATGCTAAAAAGGTTATTAAGAAAGTAGTAAGTTAGGCTAAACTCAAGACGCATGATGATCTCTATAATAAATTAGAAACAAGGGAAGGTAAAAAAGATGTGTTTAAATTCACAAAAGGAAGAGTAATGACTTAAACCACATTAGGTGTGTTATAAGTGATGACCAAGGGTTACTAGTTAAAGACGACAAGATCAAATAAAGATGGCAAGTTACTTTTAAAAATTGCTAAATAATAATTACCTTGAGAATATAAAGATTGAAAGTATTGTAAACCTATATGACCATAAAATTAGAATACTTGAAGTGAAAGAGGCTTTGAAAAAAAAGAAATCAAGAAAGGCTCTAAGACCTGATGTTATACCAATAGATATTTAGAAGTATATAGGAGATACTGGGGTAGTTCGGTTGACAAAATTGTTTAACAAGGCTGTGAAATAGAAGAAAATGCTAGATGAATGAAGGAAAAGCTCTATTATACCAATTTATAAGAATAAATGGGACATACAAGGTTATACTAATTATCAAGAGATCAAACTTGTAAGTTATACCATAAAACTTTTTGAAAAAGTGATAAAGAAGAGGCTATGTCATGAGATAAGTATATCGAAGAACCAGTTTGGTTTCATATTTAGGAGATCTACTATGGAAGTTATTTTTTTGCTTAGACAATTGATAAAGAAATGAGGAAGGACCTTTACATGATCTTTATTGACTTTGAAAAAGCTTATGATAAGTTCCCTAGAGAATTAATATGATGGGTGTTGGGCGAGAAAGGAATTTTACGGGGGTATATAAATATAATTAAGGATATATATGAGGAAGCATAACAAATATTAGGACCACTAGCAGAGAGACTGGTGATTTTTCTGGCTCTATAGGATTGCACCAAGGATCAGTATTGGGCCCGTACTTTTTCACGTTTGTTATTGATGAGTTAACAAAACATCTGCACGAGAAGATTCTATGATACATATTATTTGTAGAAAATATAGTTTTGATTGATGAAACAAGGGAGGGCATAAACACAAAACTAGGGTTATGGAGAGACGCATTAGAATATGAAGGATTTAAAATAAATAGAACTAAGAGAGAGTATATAGAATGCAATTTTAGCTAGGAGAGGAGTAGGTGTCGAGTACCAATAAAGATTGATAACAAAGAAGTCCTCCTAAAAGAATAGTTTTGATACTTGGGATTGATAATTTATGAGAGTGGAGGGGTTGAGAGAGAGGTGACTTAGAGAATCCAATCGGGTTAGAACAAATGGAAATGCGTCTCTTGAGTTTTTTGTAATCGGAGGGTGACACTCAAACTAAAAGGAAAATTTTTATAGGATGATTGTAAGGCCAACCATGCTCTATGAATCTAATTGTTGAGCAATTAAGGGACGACATATATATAGGATGAGTGTCGTTGAGATGTGGATGTTGAGATGTATGAGAGGTAAGACAATAAAGGATAGAATTAGAAATTAAAAAATTAGAAGAAACTTAGGAATGACACTTATAGGTAACAAGATAAGAGAGATTAGACTTAGATAGTTTGGACTTGTCCAACGTAGACCAAAAAGGACACAGGTTAGAAGGAGTTATGTGATCTAGTCTGAAGGCTCTTAAAGGGCAAGGGGAAAGCCCTAAGAACTTGGATAAAAGTGGTGAGAAGAGATTTTAAAACTTTAAGACTAAATAAAGCCATAACACTTAATAGAAGAGAATATAGGAACAAGATTCATGTGACCCTTGATGATGATGATAAGCTGTACTTCAAATGAAAATCTTTTTTCTTCAACTTTTGATAGGGCAAGCTCAACAATGTTAAACCATTGGATAACACTCTCTCCTTCTCCTAAAGCTTTAACTATGCAAGGACTTAAGATCAATGGTTTGGATCACTGTGGACTACGAGATTTGGGTAGTTATTGGCGACACTTATTCTTATCGTATAAGCACTTATGTAATATCAGTTTATTAGAAACAACAATGGTGTTTGGTAACAAAGAGGAGCTTTGGTGCAACGGTAAAGTTGTTACCATGTGATCTTGAGGTGATGAGTTTGAAAACATTCTCTTCAAAAAATGTAAAGTTTATCTAAGTGGAGGGTTCCAAATGGGAATGAATTAGATGCCATGTAAATCTGAATCCGTGGGACCCGCATATATTCTTGTAGCATGTGTACCCTTAGATCTATAGATGTGGCCTCAACATCCCGTGAACCAAGCCAGGCACACTATCACTGCCTACTTGTCGAGCCTCCACCGTCCAAATTGGCATTCTGGAATAACAGCGGTGAAGATAATAGAGTCTCGCAAGTGGGCCCAGACAATGAACTGCTGGGATAGCCAGATAGCTAGACTACACCAAACTAGGGTTTTAGATGCTTCCTTCGCTTAAAAGCCTCTCTTTTCATGCTCCATCCTTCAGGGGCGTGGAAGGACAGATCCGGCGAGGGAGCAACAGAAAAACCCTAGTTCTAGTACGCCTCAGCAAACATGGTGAGTACGGAACCCTTAGTCCTTTCTCCTAGAATTCTTCGACCCAGTTTTCCTCTTTCGATTACGCTGACGGGTTTGTTTTGATTTTTGCAGTCGCTCGTCGCGAATGAAGATTTTCAACACATTCTTCGTGTTCTCAACACCAATGTTGATGGGAAGCAGAAGATTATGTTTGCCCTTACTTCCATCAAGGGTATTGGCCGCCGATTCGCCAACATCGTCTGCAAGAAAGCCGATGTCGACATGAACAAGAGGTAATATGATCTGCCCCTTTCCTCTAATTTTCTGTTTGATTTCTTTAGTCTATTTGTTTATGGGAATCTGAGGAAGACATCTGTCCTGTTATTCATTGGATTGCTTCTTTTTTTCTTTTTCATTATTGTGGTGGCTAGGATTGTTGTGAAAAGGTTGAGTTTTGGTTGGTATTCGATCAGTTTCTGGTTTTATTGAGGAATCTAGTATCTGTATTCATTTTGTTTTGCTGTTTGTGGGAGGATTCGAGGATTTTGATGGAACTTTAGTAGACTGTGTTTCTCCTTCTTCTTCTTCTTTCTTTTTCTGATCGTGTTAAATTTAGGCCCTGAAAGAACATTAGTAATATGGATTCGTGTTGCTCTTATCTTCTGCTACGGGATTCTATGTTTGGTTTGAGAATATATTGATCTGCAGCACGGAGGTTTTGATTCTCCCTATAGCGCTACAGTGGCCTGCTTCCTGGTGATTCTACTTCGTATCAAACGATTGTACCTGCTTGATACATCTTCAATGACCATTGATAAATCTTGTGACCTGTTGTTGTTACTGATGATGGGTATTTCATTTTTCTACCATCTGCTTTAGAAACATTCTGTCATTTGGACGATCGCTCAGCCGTGTGGGCTCTTTACACTAGAGATTTGAGTGCTCTATCTGTTCAGTGTTAGGGCTACTGAGCTGGGCCACTTCATTTGCATCTCTGTGTTTCATTTCAACCTTACTATCATCTAGTGAGTTGTGAGTTCGCCTCATTTGCATCTCCGTGTTTCATTTCAACCTGGGCACTTGTTAGAAGCTTATTATCATTTAGTGAGTTATTAGTTTGCTTCATTTGCATCTCTATGTTTCATAACTTGGGGACTTCTTGGAAGCTTATTATCATTTAGTGAGTTGTTAGTGTTGGAAATTCATATATGGAACTTGCGTGGATAAGTACTTAGAGTTATTTTGGATCTGTAAGTAAACATTTCACACTTAATCGCCTGGTTCCACAAATCTGTAATGCAAGTCTATTATAACGTGCGGTCCTTTGAGAAACACCAAATTTTTACATTTACAAACTCTGTAGCTTGATCTCCAGAAATCACATGTGCTTATTTAAGATTAGCACCAATAGAAAAACAAATGAAAGTTGGAAAATGATTGATTTCCTCTTTTAACAGCTTGATTCTTTAATTTGAGAGCTTGAAATTCCAAGTGGTCCAAGACTCACAGAGTCAAGAATGGGTATTGTGGTGAAGCTTGAGAAAGAACAAGCTCAAATTTTTTTACTTTGTCATAATCAAAGCCTTATCCTGATTAGGGATCGGCCATACAAATCTTGTTCCTCCATTCCCCTCTATCAAGTCATGGCTTCATTTAGTCCAGAAGTTTTTAAGTCTTTTCAATTTTTTTACATAACAAAATATTAAAAATGGACATTTTTCTTATTATATATATATATATATATATATTAAGATGTCAAGTAAAGATGCTGCAAACAAATATCTAGGACAGTTGGTTGCAGACAGTACAGCGCATCTCTCCCAGATTAGATACAAAGTTGCCACTTTGTCCTTTAGCAGGGGACCAGGTTTAGGAGAGCATGTGGGTGATTTGCTTTGTAGGTCTTTGCTTGTAATTGAACAAGAAAGTAAAGAGGCTGCGTATCTCATGTAACAAAGAAGATCCCATGTAGCCCATAGGAAATGACATCGTTGCATGAGAAAATATGAAGTGCTCTTCTTTCTCTTCTTATATTCATAAACAGAATTATAGTTTATAACACTATATAATTAGTAGAAAATACTTAATGCTTGTTTAAGGAAATGTTTATTAATTTTGTATAAGTCATACTGGTTGTGATAATTGTGTAATTATTAAAAAAACTCAGTTGCTTTAGTATCTTAGCTATTTGCTGTATATATTAAATTTATATTAACATAATCTAAATTTAAAGTGATCTGTGATCTTTTCTCTGGAACCAGTCTTTCTTTTTCCTGCTTCTGATCACAAATATTTTTTCCTCTGAAATTCACCAGTTTGGTAAATGTTTCGAATGTGTTCATAGTTTTGGCTCAAATATTTTCCTTAGTTCTATTGGACCTGTCACATTACTGTTTGACGTGGTACAGGGCTGGTGAACTCACTGCTGCTGAGCTTGAGAATCTCATGGTGATTGTTGCAAATCCTCGCCAGTTCAGGATCCCTGATTGGTTTTTGAACAGAAAGAAGGATTACAAGGATGGTAGATACTCTCAGGTTGTTTCGAATGCATTGGACATGAAACTCAGGGATGATCTGGAGCGATTGAAGAAGATCAGGTTTGTTATTTGTGTAAATTGCAATGACTTGATTCTGGATAGTTTACTTGGAGAACCATCACATCATTTTCATATTTCCTTTGTTATTTGTTGGTCATGTATGTTTCCTATTTTTGAAGTTCATGAGTTTCAGCATTAAGACCATACCCAGTATGACTGGATTTTGTGGTATTTACTATTGTGTGAAATGTTGGTTCAATTTGCTTTTCTTGACAATCAGTCCTATGCATCATGAAGCTTTAGTACCTACTCTGTACCCAGTAGCAGTCATTCAGTTCTAAAGCTTGATATTTGTGCTTGAGGTTAAAGGTTTCAATGTTAAGATCCTAGTGTTAGTGTGTTATCTGGAACAGCTGTCTCATTAATAATTTGTGCTATTTGCTTCTCCCAGTCTACTCATTCCTGTTGTGTGTTTGTGATGCTCTGAAGCTTCCATTTTGTGTACTTCCTTGACCCTTGGATACCCATTTCCCTGTAATCGATGCCTGCATGGAAATTTTGAACTGCTGATGGGTGCTTCTGATATGGTTTATGAGAAAATTTTCTTACAAAAGCTTGCCTACTCCAGCCTTGATGAATCATGCAAGCCTAGAAGTATCATCCATACCCACTAAGTGAAGCTTGCCATCTTTCAGTGTGTTTGTTGGAAGCCAAACTTGCTATTGGTCATTGTTACTCCAAGGAGAAAAAACTCTGCATGTCTGAAATGTTTTATCCTGGAGCATTCTTTTAATTCATTATTTCCATTTTAACCTCGTCATGATTGCATCACTTAAGATTTGCCTGTGCCAACCTGCACTAAACATTTGACATGTAATCAAGACTCTATTTGTTAGTTCGATTATGCCAAAAGGTAATGGGACGATTCTCCATTGATATGGTCTAAGATGAATGAAGCTGGAGTCTCTGATGTTTACCAAGACATTTGATCCCTTTTAAGTTAATATTTGAGTGTTTGTCATGCAGGAACCACAGGGGTCTCCGACACTACTGGGGCCTTCGCGTGCGTGGTCAGCACACTAAGACCACAGGCCGCAGAGGAAAGACTGTTGGTGTCTCAAAGAAGCGATAGACTATGTTGCTATCTTAGTTCCGAGTTGATGTGTTGATTCCAATATTTTGTAGGTTTTGATAATATCGGTTCTAATTTGAGATATTTTTGTTATGTGTATTGATTTGGTAACGTAGACTGCTGTCCTCTTTTACTGTTGCTTCTGGACTTCTGATAATGGAATTTAGGGCCCATATTTTGCACCCCATAGCACTGTTTTTCACCATGCCCATGAGTTGTGATTATAAGATCTTCCACTGGGGTCGTTTTCTGACCCATCCAAAATGAAGCTGAAAGTTCCTATATTTCAAAGCAAAGCTGACATGGAGTATTGAGGGTGGCCTTGGAGTCCTAAAATGATGGTGCCAGCATACGGCCTACTTCACGAGAAACGATACCCCATAACTACCATTTGCGGTTCTTAATAGGGTGAGATTGACCAATCCGTTGAGGAATTCTAGATGCAATCCTGATGTAGGTAATGGCATTGGTCAGGTGATCGCAATTAGCATCTGATGATTTAGCTACTCCCTGCCCTTTTAGATGGTCATACTTCTTCAATAGCCTACCCAAAAAGGTTTGCATTCGTCAGGCTTCACAAGTGAACTGGTTCAAGTAGTTGCATGGAGATAATTTGTGGCCGGCTCTCCCGTATAAGGAAAAACTTCAAAGAATATTACACAAGTTGGGACCGTGCTTCTGCCTGCTTTAGCCTACCCTAGGGCAAACAGGTTGGCCTTCTCATATATGTAATTATACCCACTCAGGACGCGCCCAGTGGAGCGATGGTGGATTGCCCTTGTTACAAGGGATAATGCTTGTGGTTTTATCTCGGATTATTCTCGTTTCTGTTGACTAAACCCCTCTTTGGGTTGTGGTTAGGGCAGATGCGGATATGATTCAGTTATGAATGACATCACACGCCGTTACGATGTTTAGCAGTGGCAACGGCATGATTAAAGAACTGTTGGCTGGCGATCATTGGCATGTTTAGTGGGAATCTAACAATCTGCTTGTGATTTCATGGTTGGCAAATTGTATGGAGCTACGGGTCTAGGTATATTTTCCTCAAAACATCTGAAATTAGGGGCATGGTCCATGAGCTCTCCTCAAAGCAAAATAGAGCTCTTTACCTATCCTCTCGACCCTTTCCCTGCTCTTGAAGAGTCTTATTCTACGACAAATAACTTGGGCAGGCATGCTGGCCAAATGGACCTCAAGCTTTACGCTCGTGCTTGCTCTTCTTCTTAGATATCTGTGATGGATGTTTCCTTAGCTACCAGTGGGGAGATTTATCGTCTTTACTGGGTCATTCTCATTGGCTTAAAGAACAAAGAAAATTTTGCTAGGTCCAGGCGAGCTCTGCAAATATTGACCTACCTCTGGTCAGATAAGGAGTTTTTAATGACCTAGCAGTGACTTGGTTTCAGCCGTTTCTCATGAATGCTCCAACCAGGGAGTTTGAGCAACGCACCCTAATGACTGAGCTAAGTTCTAGTGCAGTGTGCAAACATCTAACTTTCAGAAAAGAAAGAAAACAATCCACGAATCAATTTTCCTCCGCAACGGTGAAGTTGTGGTCTACGATTTCCCCGACCTGTATATGCTAGGAGCTTCATAAACAGGGCTGCTTTTTTTTTTCTTTCTTTGGAAGAGGCAAGCAACCATATGATCTTGGATCAGGGCACTGCAGTCATTTATTAGGGGCGGGGTTTTATCTCACCCGCCATCCAGGGGGTTCCAGAGCAGTTGAAGGAAGATCAAATGAATAGCTGAACTCCTTCGAAGGGGAAGTCAAACATATTAATCATATATACTCATTCACATGATCTTTTACTCAAAGGGATTGCATTAAACTTTGACTAAAGGGCAGCCCCGGTGCACGAAACTCCCGCCTATGCGGGGTCCGGGGAAGGGGCGGGCCACAATGGCCTAAAGTAGACAGTCTTACCTTGCATTTTTGCAAGAGGCTGATTCCACGCCTTGAACCCGTGACCTCAAGGTCACATGACGACAACTTTTACCGTTGCGCCAAAGCTCCCCTTCTGCATTAAACTTTGACTGCAGACCAAATTTTCACTAGTTCTACTATAGAAACTTCATTTCAAGTTCAGTTCATTCCACCACCACATTCCGCACGTACAACAAGCCTTTAAAAGTCTCCAGGTACTTATTCAGACAAGGAAACTTAATGTGAGTCACAGAAATAATACGAAGAAAACCAAGATAGCCAATCAAGGTTCGAAAACCATGTTCTCTGCCTCTTGTTTCACAGACTGGAACAGCACCGATGACAAATAGCGCTCTCCAAAACTAGGGAAGATAACCTGCATAGAGAATCAGTAATTAAAAAAACTACAGCTGGTGAAGAAAGAACAGGAAAGATCAGATATTGACAGAAGTTTGAACTGTGATTGTATGGGAGGAATATTAATTGGACAGGTAATCATTGAAACTGGTTTGCTAATAAGCAAATCAGACACTAAGAAAAATGAAATGCAAATTTTAGGTGCTTGTTAACTGAAAACAGTTATATGAGCAGATTGGTTAGTGATACCAAACAAAGAAAAGGATGAGTTTCCCTCACACCCCAAACTATATCAACCGATTTTCATCAGATACTATCCGTGCATTTTATTTGATTACCACATGATATTATTTTTTTCCTAAAGCACTTACAGTTACTGAAATGAATATGAAAATTTTCTTTTCATATGTAAGGTGATCTGGATTCCAGGAACCAAGTTGAGCTTGGTATTTTTTTTTGTAGGCAAGTGAGATGCAAATGCGAAAATGTGCAGAAACTCAATGTTTTCTTGCAGGTCTCTGCAATTGTCTTAATTCTGAAAGTAGAAGCCTCTTACCCACAGAAGCAGCATTTCAGTAATGAAAACCGAGCACTTCTTATGGATAGACTTCTGATTCAGTAAGGATACAAATCAGCATCCAATGCACAGTCATGACAACTAGTCGTTGCCTATAATTCAATAAAGACTGCTAAGGAATTTCATAACTAAATGAGTCATGTTTGCAAAGCTAACCATCACCAACACAAAGGATAGTATCTTAAAGGGGATAAACTGAACATCTTAATTTCCAAAGGTTATGCTATACTGAAAGTTAGTATCTATATATTGAGGCCAAAAATCAAATTTTTGATGGGTTCAGGCAAGATAAATTTCATCAAAATTATCATTGTCTTCTAAAAGTTCCAATGGATACCTTCCACTAATAGGTACGAGGAACAGAAACTCATAAGTGATATTGACAGGAAAACCCAAGAAGTGGAGACTTACAACAATGAGTTTCCCAGCATTTTCTGGTCTCTTTGCAATTTTAATTGCTGCAGCAGCAGCTGCTCCAGAGGATATTCCAACCTGTGGCCAATTTCCACTTGTAATGAGAATAAGATGAAAAAGAGCAGGTAACCAGATAATATAAAGGGAAATTTAGCAATGGATGTGATCTATTAAAGGAGTAGAGAAAGTTCAGTCGATTGTCAAAGAGGTTCTTGTCTTGAATAACAGAATCTCAACTAACAACTCACCAGCAATCCTTCTTTCAGGGCAAGAAGTTTAGCAGTTTCAATGGCTTCGTCACTTGATATCTGGGAAGTTACACCAACAATGCAATCAATTGAAATGTGTACAAAGATGCCTATCTCTCAACTCATCACTTGTCAACTTGGACTAGAAAAACAGACAACAAGAATTGGATTGATAGCAATGTGCAATTAGCTCCTAATGCTTTGTTTCTCTAAGACAGATGAATATAGTTTAACATCGTATTAAGACAACAAATGACTAGCTAACCAACGTCACTGATTTTAAGGACCAAAAATCTTTCAGATTTTAATCTAAACAGAACACTACAGAAAGCAAATTCAGACAACGTACATGGTACTATAGTAAATCAAGACATTAACAATACCAAAGTGCAGTGGTGATCCTTCAACACTCACCTGAATAACTTCATCAAGAAGATTGACCTCCAAAACACCTGGTATAAAACCAGCCCCAATACCTTGGATCTTGTGTGGGCCTAAGACATGTAAAAATAGAAAAGCATTAAAGGGTAACACGCAAAGGTCAACTGTTACTTTGTAAGGACAAGAACAATAATAAGTGTAGGTGCCTGGTTTGAAATAGCAAAAGTTTACGGTGGGATTTATGTAGCAATAAAAAATTATAATTTTTTTCAACCTCAAACTGGATCTGGTTTATCTCAAACTTAATACAGACACATTGTTAGTTTTCAACTATACAGGCTTGGTTACAGTGACAACAGAGGCAAAAAAAAGGATAAAAGAAGCCCAAGTTAGTAGAAGAACTGCAAGTTGCAACGAATAATAGCTTCCATTCTTAGAGCTCAGTCTGGATTATATTAACACTATTCAAGCATAAAGACGGCAAAACCTTCCAACTAAATAGTATGCTTTACAGGATAGATGGAATGCAGGATAACATGCAACCATGATCATGCAGGCTAATGTCAAATAACTACCAATCTGAAACAATCATTACTTTAGTGGTCAAAGCATTTCCAGCACAGAAAAGTAGCAAAGTTCATCCACAATGCAGTAACATATTCACGACTAAACCTAGGAGTTACTAGTGTAGCTTGTGAAGTGCTCAAGTCTATAGCAGGAGGTCCACCTTTATGAGGCTAATGTTTTACTTTGCATGTACTTTGGCAAGCAGAAAACAGCACAGGCAATGGCAGTGCAAGTGACAAAATAAGAAGACGAAGAACTGGACAAACACAAACAAGGGCAACCGCAAAGATTAAGATAAAAAATTTTTTAATTAAATTAAAGATAGAATGAAAGAACTAGCTTGCATCTGTAAGAACAATGAAATGACTGTTCTATCTTTTCTGTATGTCATTTGCAACTAAAATTCAATAAGTGATAATATATTCGCTAACAAGAAAAATGCAAGTATCGTGTCTGATTTCTATGAGTTATACAGAGGAAAAACAAGCATAGTTTGTTTACATACATAAGTCTTATATAAAGTGAAAGGACATAGAAATGACATCAGTAACATATAAATGACATCAGTAAGGAATGAAAGAAATGAAGCAAGTAAACTTCACAAACTCTGAAAATCATATAGTAGGATATGGAACTTAATAGTTAAGTTGGGATTACATATCTCTGAAAGAAGAATTTCCAGATCCCTACTGCAAACAGAGAAACAAAATGGAAAGAACGCCAATAAAAAAATGCTAATTTGTTTCTGAAGCTGTCATGTATACACACTAATAGCAACATCCACAGACAAAAAATTATAACATAGCAATGAATCAAAGAATTGAAGCAAGTAGCATATGACTTTCAAACACTAAAAATCAGAAAGTAGTATGTGGATTTCATAGTTAACTGGGGATTACATATCATTGAAAGAAGAATTTCCAGACCCCTAATCCAACCAGAGAAAAATAAAATGGAAAGGAGATGGATAAAAGAATGACAAGGACAAAAAGCTAAGTTGTTCTTGAAGCTGTCGGGTATCCACAGTATCAGTAACATTGAGGCAAAAGGAAAAGATCATACCATATGCACTTCTTTACATGACAAACCAATATCCGTACATATAATATCAGCATAAAGAAAATTCTTAGCACTCACCAGGCTTTCCTCCAGAAAGAACTGCACTTTCAACTGGTTCCACTCCATATAGCTGAAAATCATGTGATCACAATCAGAAGAAATAAGAACAACTAAATATCTAGAATAAAACAGCACTGAGTTAAACAACATCGACTAATGATCAGTCTAAAGATCTTTTACGCTTCTTATGAAACTAACCTTGATGTTAGGATTTTTCTCTTTCAGGAACTTCCCTGCTCCTGTCACTGTACCGCCTGTCCCAATACCAGAAACAAAGGCGTCGATTTTCCCACCAGAGCCTTTCCAGATCTCAGGCCCAGTACTCTCATAGTGAATCTACACATACAACATCAGTTTTTTACTCACTGTTCAAACATGCTAAAGCCTGGCTGCGGAAGTGTTGATTTGAAAGGATACCTTAGGGTTGGCAGGGTTTTCAAACTGTTGAAGAATGTAAGAATTCGGTGTCTTGTCTCTGATCTCCTCAGCTTTCTGAACAGCGCCTTTCATGCCCCTAGCTGGATCTGTTAGAACCAATTCAGCTCCAAAAGCTCGAAGAATGATCCTCCTCTCAAGGCTCATGGAGGCTGGCATTGTAATGATGAGTTTGTAGCCTTTAGCTGCGGCCATGAAAGCCAACCCTATGCCAGTATTGCCACTGGTTGGCTCGATGAGGACACTCTTCATAAAATTGTAAAACACAGAGAAGTCAATTGAAACTGTCACTAAAATAACTCCAGCATTTCCGAGTAACTACTACATACAACCAACCCACATACCGTTTAGAGGTATTCAATTCATTCAAAGAGAACATTACACTGGCCAGTAGCAAGTGCAACATTCAAAATGGACAAAAAGATGTCCTACACAATTGGATGATAAGAAAAAGCCACCCATTTAGGATCCCCACTTACAACTAAGCAAATCAAGGAGGACAACTAGACAATACTAAAAAGAGAGAATAATTTGATATCTTAATACTTTCATCTATCATTAGCTTTCCATGAAAATGAAATAAGCTAAATGATACCCGCCAAATCAGAATAGAGAAGTTGGCAGCAAAAGTTTGTGCATCCACATTTCCATATGCATGCATTTTTATGTGAAGGGAAAGCCACTAAAAGATTGAAGCTCTATTAGGGCACCTCGTATTTTAGAAGTGCCTGACAAGAAATTAACTTCCATGTGCAAGAACATGTTGGCAACAGGATACGAACTAACCTCCCCAGGTCTGATAAGGCCTTTCTCTTCTGCATCAGAGATCATACTATACCCGATCCTGCCGGAAGAAATACAACCATATTAGGGAGATCAGCTAAGCACAAAGCCCCTTTAGTACAAATCTTCACAACAATTAGGTTTCCAATTCAATCAGTTCAACTCCCCATCATTCTACATCAAAACAGAAGCTCACGACAAAGTCAAATTGTACCATGCAACTTCCCATCTCAAGCTACCAAAAACAACCACCACTGTGAAGTATTGAGAACCATCAAACCAAACAACCCAAGAGAAGACATACCTATCCTTGACACTAGAGCAAGGCTCCATCATCTCGAGCTTTGCAGCAATACGGGCTACACATCCATCTACAACATTGTTGAGGTATACCAAGGGGGTATTGCCTATCAACTGTACGAGTAGGGCCAGCAACAAGTCAAAATTAACAGCAAACAAAGTAATAGATACATGTCCAGAGCTGTTGATCCAAAAAAAACATTACCTCGGTAACATCCTTAGCAATTTTCGTAGCCTCCTCCCCCATTTCCAGATTACTGCAAAGTAAAATTGCAAACCAACTATTATCATACTTTAAAAAAAACATTACTTCTTGCAATAACTAAAGAGCAAAGAGAAAACAAGACGACCCTTAAACCCTAACAAATCATTTTCCACCGTACAGATAAATTACAACAAATATAACAAAAAACGTACGAGGTTGTCAAATTTAACAAAAAAGGGAACAAAAGCGGTTTACAAATTTAACAGAAAAAAGGAACAAAAGAGAAAAATAATCAAATTCAAACCCAACGAAATTACTTCATATAGAGTCAAGTGTACAGCTGATCATCCATTAAAAGCAGTTCTCCAACTGCATTTGCATTCAAAAATGAAACTAAAAAAAAATCAAATTTCTCAAAAGTAAAGAAACTCCACCAGGTACCCAATTCTTAATTTAAAGCGAACTTCAAACAAATCATTAACAATCCTAAAAACTTGTGCCGCTACCAATTTTGACTGAAAATAAGAAGAAAAGTGGATCAAAATGACAATTAATACTCAAAAAATAACACGTGCACAATATCTATGCAAGGAAAGATCTTCTCCAAAATCACCAAATACATGCAAAAAAATCGCAAGAAATCCTACAATCTTGTGAAATCGCAGATCAATCAATCAGAACAAGCTGACATCGCAGAAAGATCACCTCAAACTAGAGGAAAATCGAACGGAAGAAGATGATCTGGAATTCCGAAGTTGACAAGAAGACTTGGTTTCTACTCCAATTACCGCTTTTGGGAGGAGCGAAGGGCAGTCTATATGTCTTCGTGATCCGAAGATGTCAAGGCGTTTCCTCCATTGGATTCTTCCGCCGCCTGTATCAATATGCAAACAGACAAATAGATAACTTTTTTTAATTAAAAATACATTATTGGAAATTCCAAGGAGAAAATAATAGAACGCTGAAAAACGACGTTGCACGAGAACTACAAATACAAGCCCGTGAGCGGGTGGGCCCCAAGATGGGGCGTCACTTTCCGCGTCTGGATATTGTTTTCCTTTTTAACGTTGATAATTTTTTGAGGAAAGAATCGCCCCTAATTTTTTATAAATTAGCTTAAATTCTACGTGGGTCCAGTTTTGTAAAGATCTGAGTCGTTCAGAATGTTATCTTTGACTTAGATGAATTATGGTCTTAAATTTTCATTCACTGAATAACTTTACTTTTTTTTTTCTTGAGTTATAATGCCAATGATCGAAAAGCTTTGCCTACATTTTATATTTAAAAATAGTAATAGCTATAATTATCTTATAGATGAGAATTTTGAACTATAACCATGTAAATCATGAGTAATATTTTGAACGACTTAAATCTTCGCGCCTAATTATAGGCATGCAAAATAATAGTAGAGACTTCCCTTTGAAGAATGCCTTTATAAAGCACGACAATATCCAGCAACGGTGCTGCTCCTAGAATTTTGTATGGTGGACCCTATATAACGTAGATCCAGGCCGTTCATCTCTCTTTCTCCCCAACAAATTGTATTTTATTTCCTTAAATGTAAACCGTTTGTCCCGGAAAACTTCTAACTGCGAACGTCCCGAAAGAAAGCATCATTTCTCCATTTGGAATGGACTTTTCACCAGTAGATATCTAAAATTTGTTAAGTCAAATGAACGGCAGAGATCAACGTATGTGGGGCCCATAATAAATACACGAAGGCGAACGAGTTACACCGATGTTGAACTGTTATCGCGATCTTACCAGTATTCTTTAAAATAAATAAATCAAAATCCGATTTTGCTGGTTTCCGATTTTGCCGGTTTGGATCATTATTGAGTGCAAATTTTCTTTGGATGAGATTTTTTTGAAGGTTTTTTGTTTTTCTTTTTTTAAAATAGACACGTCTACGAGAAACTAGCGAAGAGACTCCTTGCACCACGGCACTAAGAAAGGGCTTAGGTCCAGACTTTCTTGAGCTTGACCCCTAGCTCTCAGAATTGGACAAATAAACATTGAAAATGATAGCCCAACTTAAAATAAGAAAAAACGTATTAATTAAATGATTAGATTCTTCGTTTTATGTTTTCCTTTTCTTTCCATAAATAAGCTTTTATTTTCCTTATTTTTCTAAAAACCAACATCATTTAAGCATGCAGATGGGAGCAGCAGTCCAATGTCATTTTCCATTCTAAAAAAGCTGACCTAAGAGGAAACTATCTAGCAAAACATATATGGAAAACTGAAATCCATTTTCATTTTACATCAGTTTTTTTTACAGGAGCTTGGCGGTAAAAGTTGTCATCGTGTGACCTTGAAATTGTGGGTTCAAGACGTAGAAATAGTCTCTTGTATTATTGTGATACTCTTGCACACTCCTATGACAATAGAGTTTTAAGACAATAGATTTATGTGGGTCCTTACCATGAGCATGAACCATCGATGACCAAGATCGGTTGAGCAATGAAATATTTTGGACCCTTGCCATCAATGTAGAACCTGTTGGATGACCACTTCCAATTATTTTTTACGAAAATAAAAATTAAGATGTAGAACTAGTCTTTTTCTTTTGGGAGCAATGTAGAGTTTGTTTTGCTGCCAAGATTTGAATAAGGTTTTCTAGATTCTGAAATCTTCAACATCCAAACCATCGATACTCTATCAATAACTGAGCCGAATCTAGTGTATTATAAGTAATTTGCCCTTTTTATTGATGAATCGAAAAAGAAATCTTTATTGGTTCTACCTCCTATTTTTTATGAAGAGAATGAATCTTTTTATCGAAGGATCAGAAAAAAATCGGTCCGGATCTCCTGCAGAAATAATTTGGAAGATCCAAAACCAAAAAGAGTGGTATTTGCTAGCAACAACATAATGGAGGCGACGGGGTATAGGGAAGGGGCCGACCACATGGGCCTAAATTACACAGTCTTACCTTGCATTTGCAAGAGACTATTTCCATGCCTTGAAACCGTGACCTCAAGGTCACATGACGACAACTTTTACCATTGCACCACAGCTTCCCTTCTAAATATTGAAAGGTAGTAAACAAAAATAAGAGAGATTACCTTGTAGAATAGAAGAATTAAAGGTTAATGGCATGCTCCAATCTTATCACTTTCTCCCCCTTTGTCCTTTATATACACAACTTGTGTGGCCAGCCTTAAAGTCAAAGATTCTCTAATATTTCCTATGCGCTGGCCTCAGTTTTTAAGGCCATTTTCTGTTGCTCGCCCGATAAACGTGTTTACATTTTTGCTATAGTTTAAATTTAATAATACATACGATAATAAACATCAATTATTGACAGAATGTTACATCCGCATGTCCATTTCTCAATGCTTGATAGTCGCTGATTCTTCAAAAAAAAAAAATCAAAGATAAAGTATTGATACTATTTATCCAAGAATCTGGCACATGCTCGATAAAACTTTTTTTGGTAGATCTAATCCGTTCATCATGTTCAGAATGTCAAAAATAAGTTGGTTTTAAAGCCTCAATTTCTTATTTTGGGTCTTTGAAAAATATTAATAAAAATAAATGGATATAAATTTTACATAAAAACATAGGTTCATCATCATCATCAAGACCTTATCCCAATTAGGGGTCGGCCACATGAATCTTATTCCTCCATTCCACTCTATTAAATACAATGGCTTCATTTAGTCCCAAAGTTTGTAAATCTTTCCTCACCACTTCTATCCACGTTCTTTTGGGCCTTCCCCTTGCCCTTTTAGAACCTTCAACTTGTATTGCCTCACTCCTTCTAACTGGTGCCGTTGTTGGCCTCCTTTGAACATGTCCAAACCATCTAAGTCTAATCTCCCTCATCTTGTTACCTATTGGTGCTATCCCTAAATTTCTTCTAATATTTTCATTTCTAATTCTATCCTTTCTTGTCTTACCACTCATCCATCTCAACATCATCATTTCTGCAACACTCAGCCTATGAGTATGATGTTCCTTAACTGCCCAACACTCTAATCCATAGAGCATGGCCGGCCTTATAGCCATCCTATAGAATTTTCCCTTTAGTTTGAGTAGCACCCGCCGATCACATAAAACCCCGATGCACATCTCCATTTATTCCAACCTGCTTGGATTCTCTGGGTAACCTCCCTCTCAATCTCTCCACTCTCATGGATCAATGATCCTAAGTATCGGAAGTGGTCTCTCATGGGGACTTCTTGGTTATCAATCTTGACTGGTGCTCCACTCCTACTCTCCTTGCTAAAATTACATTCCATATATTCTGTCTTAGTTCAGCTAATTTTAAATCCTTTTGATTCTAATGCTTCTCTCCATAGCTCTAGCTTTATGTTGACACCCTCCCTTGTGTCATCAAGTAGGACTATATCGTCTGCAAATAGCATGCACCAGGGAATCTCCTCATGCAGATGTTTTGTTAACTCATCCATAACTAATGTGAAAAGGTATGGACTCAATGCCGATCCTTGGTGCAATCCGACAGTGACAGGAAAATCACCAGTCACGCCACTAGTGGTCTTAACATTTGTTACTGCTCCCTCATACATATCTTTAATTGTGTCTATATACCCCTGAGAAACCCCTTTAACACCTAACACCCTTCATATTAACTCTCTAGGGACTCTATCATAAGCCTTCTCTAAGTCAATAAAGACCATGTGTAGGTCTTTTCTCCTCTCCCTATATTTCTCTACTAATTGTCTTAATAAGAAAATAGCTTCCATGGTAGACCTCCCAGGCATGAAATGTAATGACCCCGAATTTTTGTAAATTATTAAGGAAAATTAATAAAGTTTGAATTTTTAGAAATTCTGGGCTGGAATATTAGGTTATTGAAAATTCTCTTTTTATAGAGATTATATTATAAATTAAAAAATAAAAATTATGGATGTACTTGGAAAACTGATCGTAACAACATTAAGTACGTTCAATTCTGAGTTAAAATGAAAATTCCTTAATTTTTCCATTTGGGGGTAAAATGGTAATTTTACCCATATCCCATATCCAAGAAATAAGACCTCAATATTCATGAAGTACTTAGAAATACGATTCCGACGCCACTAAGTACGCTCGATTCTCGGAAGTTCTGACAAATATTGCCTATTATTCTCCAATTTTAGAGTTAAAAAGGGCAAAAAGGTCTTTTCACATAAAGTGGGCCCACAAAGTGGGCTGTTTTCTAGAAGCACCAATAATTTCTCAATGCATTATTGCTGGTAGTGGAGATAGTAGTGAGATTGTAGTGGGAGTGGAGAATGCATTAGTAATTAAAAATTCTAAAGTAATAAAATATCTTATCAAAAGAAATGATAAAAAATTCAAATTTGGCTATAAATATGTCCCAAAAAATTTCCAAAAATTTTCACAACCTTAACCACGAAATTTCCAAACCTTCCCTGGAATTTCTGGCCCCAAATTCCCCTCATCCCTCCCCCAACTCTCTTTTTCTTATTTCTCTCTCTCTTCTAATTGAACAAGAGACCTAAATTCAATTAGGCACCTGTTCCAGGAAGAATCTCATCAATTCCACCGTCCATAACATCCTATACTACAGTATATACAAAATCCCCAAATCAATTTCAAGATCCAACGGTTCCAACAACAGAAAATCATAAAAAGGTGGATAATCGGGCTATATTATCATCAACCGGTAATTCTCTCAAATTGGGCATCAATTATATTTTTTTTCTCCAATCAGGTAGGTGGAATTACTTCCCATTCATATTTATTATGTTTTAGTATAATTTTTATTTTTCTGTAATTTAATTTGAATGAAAAATGGTAAAAATAAAGTAAATACCAGCCCCTTCAAATTATGGTGATAGAGAGCCCAGATTGAAATTCTGAGCTTTCCAATCAATCCAGGAGGGTCAAATACCCCTAGGATACAATTTTCAAGAAAATCTAACAAGGTTTGGACCCTCAATTGAGAGAGAGATTAATTCTGGTGGGCCCAGATCAAATCTAGACCCTAGGAATGGCTGAAAACTTCAATTTAAGATTGTGGAGTCATATGAACTCCAAATTGAGATCAGAAAGAAGCTATGGAAAGCTTGTAATGTCTAGTTTCTAATGAAGTCATAATATTTCTAAAATTTATTTCTGTATTTTTCTAAATAAGTGTCCAATTTCTAAGATCTTCAAGATCTGAGGTGATCAGATCTTTGAAATTTATTTTAGTGATGATATAATAATATAATAAAGTAATATATAGGGTTAATTTGGACAGATCTTGGATAAAATAAGGGATCTACCCTTTATGGTAGAAAAACCCTAAAATAAAAATAAAAATATACAAAGGGACCCACTTGATCAATGAGATCAAGTATGATCAGATCCTTGGGATGGATTAAAGGGGTGATATGATGATGGAATCCAGTTAGATCATGGATGAAATGTGACAAAATCATGTGGATATGATTTTTGGATCTTAATGGATTAAAAGCCCTAAAGTTAATTAAAACCCTTAATCTAAAGGAAAACACCTAAGATCTAATGGTTGGATCATATTTAAAGGTTTATAATAATCTTAATAAAATTAGTTTAATTGTCTTTTATTGGATATATAAGTTTAAATGTGATTTATGTTTTAAGTTTTAATTGTCTTTTATTGGATATAGAAGTGTAAATGTGATTTATGTTCTAAGTTAGAAAGCATGATAGTGTAATCTTTAAATTTTAGTATGATATGCCCTAAATGAGTAATTTTTTAGTAGATTTGATTATCTTAGGATCATGTTAGTGTAAATTAGGGATTTAAACATGATTTCATTATGATAGAAGATGTGTTTCATAACTTAGATCATGTTAGTTTTATTTCACTAGCTTAAGTTATATTCGTAGGAAGAATGTTAGTACTTAGTTGTTAAATTTATATTTGATTTATGCTTTCAAGTTGATGATTTACTTATTGTCATATTTAATTCAATTGTTAAGTAATTGTTAAGATATAAGGAGCATAAATCACCAAAAATGTAAACTAATGAAATATAGAAATTCAAGTGGACAACTAAGATGAATGAATGATTTTGACTTAGTAAGGGCTATAGTTAGTAGGACAATATAAGGAATGATTTATCATTCACTTGGCCCAAAAGAGAAAATAATGAACATCCATGGATGACATTGTGCATATCCATGGAAATTAATTAAAATCAATTAGAGAAGGGACTTAAGGTAAAGAGCTCATAGGAACCTTGTCAAAGGTTGAGCTAGTACCACTCAAAGGACTCGAACATTGTGGTTATAGGGGGTATACAAGAGCCAAGTGCTTTTCCCTCACCTCCCATTGACGCAAGAAAGGTCTAAACGCCTCCTTACATGAGGGTTGTATTAACCACTTTTGAGCGTACTTTAACCGGTAAGTACCGTCATCCCGAAATAAGGAGGAGTTGTCTAGTGATAGGAAGAAATAAATTATCTTCAACCAAGTAAGACACTAACCGGTTGAATAATAATAAGAACATAAAAAGATAGCAAATTATCTAACCCTAATAAGAATATAAGTGAGATAAGTGATGATCAAACAAGATGAGATCTTGTATGATCAAAAAACAATAAGGAAAAAGTACCATCTATGTAAATTAGATTGTTATGTATGATATAGATAGTATTTGTATAGATGATATTAAACCCATGGATATAGGATATTCAAGGAAGAAAGATTCAGATCATCCTACATAAGGATGATCAAAAGACCATGTAAGTATGTACCCTTTGATTAGAAAATCGACATTATATATATGATTTGGACAGATATATATTGATCGAGACTATGCATTTTCAAGGAGTAAGAATACCTTAGTGAGGTAGGTGGATTATTAAGAATGCCTTTACATGAAGATACATGTCTAATACATGATCTTATGTTTTGAAGTATTGACATGTATGATACCAATATATTAAGGTAAATACCTCAAATTAAAATATGATCCAACCAAATGATGAGGAAAATAAGTATTAAATGGTCAAGTTGAGAATTGAGAACAACCCTAAGTGAATAGAAAGTAGAAAATATTCAGCCTAGATAAACAGACAAATAGTCCGATAATATGTATAAGTATTATTTACATACAAGCTTGGAGGCTTGGGGTTTTGCTTTAAACAGCATAAGCTCTGGGGATGCTATGCTAGAGAGTTAAGAGGGTTTGGCCACCCACTCTCCGAAACTTGATGATATTGAATACCAAGCCTCAAGAAAGGCTAAAAGTCTGTGGGGGCAATTATGGGAAGGCCACCACCGTGATGCCCATGGTCCTCCCATATGGACATGGATATTGTAATTTCCACCGAGAATGGTATAAGTGGATTATTGAACAGCTTATCCCAAGCACAGATTGATCGATCATAAGCATAGTAGTCCTTGATTATTTTGCACTATGATGCATATGAAATTGGCATAGTGAAATGCCTTAAGGGATGACATGATGAAATGTCGTGTAATTGTATATTACCAATATTTTTCCCAAGAAGGGAAATTCTCAGTATAAGACCAACTAGCTCAAATACAAATCTCTTATAATGAAAAGAGTTGATCGCCTTTGTATAGAAATGATGCTTGATTATTTTTACATTTTTAATGGATTTGTCCTTATACAATATGTATGTATAAAGGTGAACACAAATGACAAGGAAATGAGATGTCCTTATAATTAATAGTTATTAATGAATGTGTTTATGATAGAACGAATTATGGATACTTGAATATTGAGATTATACGTCAATCACTTACATTCTTATCCCCTACCAAGCATAGTTTGCCGAGATATTGTAAATGTTCGAATGTTTACAATATCTCGTATACGTAGAAGGAGACTTAGAGCTCAAGACTTGAAGAACAATCAAGAATAAGTAATCGTGTATATCCTCGAAACATCAGTATTAGAACATGTATTGAATTTTGAACTTTGTAATTTGGATTGTATATTTGGACAAGTATTGTAAGGATACAATGGGTCAGGTATCAGAACCACTGGATGGATCCTGTAGTTTAATAAAAGTATATTCCTTCAATGGAATTTTATCTTATACAAAATTCTACTTATGTTATGTATGAAGTGGTGACTTAGGTTTTACAAAACAAATTCGAAAGAAAAGAATTTCCGCTGCTTTGGTTTGCGAAAAATTTTTACTCTAAGGGCCCTATCTTTACAAAATGTATTATAAAATGTGTTATAAAAACCTAGGTCGCCACATGAAACCAAACTGATTCTCCGATACACTTGTTTCATGTCGTAGCCTCTTCTCAATGACTCTTTCAAAAAGTTTCATGGTGTGGCTCATAAGTTTGATCCCTCGATAATTAGTGCGACTACGAATGTCTCCTTTATTCTTATAGATTGGTACAATAGAGCTTTTCCTCCACTCATCAGGCATTTTCTTTGATTTTATAATCTTGTTAAACAACTTGGTCAACCAAACTACCCCAATATCTCCCATATGCTTCCAAACCTCTATTGGTATACTATTAGGCCCCATGGCCTTTCCTGATTTCATCTTTCTCAAGGCCTCTTTTACTTCAAGCATTCTAATCCTACGTTCATATCTATAATATCCAGTGTTATTTAGATTTATAGTATTTTCAATTCCTATATTCTCGGGGCCATTGTTATTTAACAATTTTTGAAAGTATATTTCCCACCTTTGTTTGATCTCAGCGTCTTTGACTAATACCCTTTGATCATCGCTTCTAATGCACCTAACATGCTCTAAGTCCTTACTCTTCTGTTCTCTTACCTTTGCAAGTTTAAACACATTTTTCTCACCTTCTCTTGTTCCTAGTCTATTATAGAGCTCATCATATGCTTTAAGTTTAGCCTCACTTACTATTCTCTTAGCAACGTTTTTAGCATTCTTATATTGTTCATAGTTTTCATTATTTCTAATCTTCTCGCCATGCTTTAAAATGCATTCGTTTTTCTTTAATAGCTTTTTGTCTTGCTTTCATTTCACCACCATGTTTGCTTTGCTAATAGCCTTTTACGTTTAGATACTTCTAAGACATCTTTTGCCACTTTCTTAATAGACTCACCATATTAGTCCACATGGTATTTACTACATTTCATAATTCCAATTTCCTTCTACCATCAACTTATTTTTGAATGAGGTTATTTTCTCTCCTTTTAAGTTCCACCACTTAGTTTTTAGATGGGAATTAAGTTCGGTTCTATTACTCCATCTTTTGATATGAATATCCATAGCCATTAACCTATGTTGTGAGGTTAAACTCTCATAGGGTATCACCTTACAATCCTTACATATAAATCGTTCATTATTCCTAAGTAGAAAAAAGTCTATTTGGCTTTTATGAAGTCCACTTTTAAAGGTTATTAAGTGTTCATCCCTCTTCTTAAAGAGTGTGTTTGCAATGGATAGGTTATATGACAAAGCAAAATCGAGGATATTCTCCCCCATCTCGTTTCGTTCACCTATACCATACCCTCCGTGTATTCTATCATATCCTTCCTTATCTTTTCCTACATGGCCATTTAAGTCCGCTCTCCTATAAATATTCCCTCAGTATTGGGAATTTCTTGCATGACTCCCTCCATATCTTCCCAAAACTGTCTCTTAATTATATCTTGTAGCCCTACTTGTGGTGCATATGCACTTATAATATTTATAATCTGCTCTCCTAGAATCATTTTTATTATTATAATTCTATCACTGATTCTTTTAACGTCCACAACTTTATCCTTTAATTCCTTATCCACTATTATTCCCACGCCATTTCTATTATTTTCCTTTCCTACGTACCATAATTTATATCTATCTATTTCTCTAGCTTTAGCCCCTTTCCACTTGGTTTCTTGGATACAAGCGATGTTGACTCTCCTACGTTTTATCATGTTTACTAACTCCAAACTCTTACCTGTCAATGTCCCTATATTCCATGTAGCGATGCGAATCTTATGATTTGGAGATTCCCTATTTACGATCACCTTTCTCGACCTCCATGGTATGAACCCATGTCCACTTTTCACTGCACCTGGGTTCTGATGCAGCGCGTCGCTTCCGAGGGGACACTCTAGCAGCCCTTGCCCATTTTTCACTACACCCGGGATCCGATGTAGTGCGTCGCTTCTGGGAGAACGCCCTAGCAACCCTTGCCTATTTTTCACCGCATCCGGGATCCGATGCACAAGGCCGCTTATGGGGAACGCCCTAGCTTGAGCGAATTTCAAATTTCGATTCATGTCATGTTGGGGTTGCCATAGTTTTAAAAGCTGAAGATGATTTTCATTAAAATCATTAAAATCATCTTCAGCTTCACCCTTGCCGGCTGGCTACCTGACGCAAGAGTGGCCATATTTTAAGAAGCTGAAGATGATTTTCATTTCTCCCTCACAAACTAATATACAAATGGATATTTATTTGTAAGAAAGAAATAATAGAATCATCTTCAACTTCCCCTTGCCACCGGCTACACGATACAAGGGTTGCCATCTTTTAAGAAGCTGGAGATGATTCTCATTTCTTCCTCACAAACTAATATACAAATGCATATTAATTTGTAAGAAAGAAATAATAGAATCATCTTCAACTTCCCCCTTGCCGGCTGGCACCTGACGCAAGACCCTCCTCCTTTTTTATCCGGGCTTAGGACGCGCATGAAATTTAGGTTCTAGCTTATCTGTGCCATTCCTAATATTATGAAAGGCTCAGATCTATAATAAAAGGTTTTCGTTTCGTGAAAAAATAAGCGCGAGCTTGTTTAGTAACGTACGGCTAAATGTTCATCTCAAATCTTGACCTCCAATCGATACTTAATTTCTAATCTAAGTCGTTCATTTTCTACGCCACGATGTGGATTGCTGATAACCCTAGAGCCCTCGTGTTTTGGGCTCTCTGATCATCCATTTTCTCAGACTTAAAGTATTTGCACTAAGGATGCTTAAAGAAGATGATTTTGATGCATGGTTTAGGATTTGGTCTCACTAATTCTAAGCCAAACCATGAACCTACAAGAGGACCTCATCTCGTGGAGGGTCTTTCTGTGCAGTTGCACATGGACCCAAAATTTTCTCACTCTAGAATTTCTCTCATACATACATATTTTACGTAGAAAAATGATATATAAATCTATCTTTTCGTAGTTTTTCACCAATTCAAGACGTTCGTGTTCTTGGTACCAAAACTTATTTCTAATAAGAACATATAAGGCCTTCAATTTTGGACCTTGACACTAGAAAATGATAAAAACTTCTTAGGGAGATAAAACTTCCAAAAATTAAGATCCTTTTGTACAAGAATGGGAGGCTTGGTGTAACGTTAAAAGTTGTCATTGTGTGATCTTGAGGTAACGGTTCAAGGCGTGGAAACAACCTCTTGTAAAATGCAAGGTAAGACTATGTACTTTAGGCCCTTGTAGTCTGCTTCTTTCCTGGACCCTGCATAGGCAATAGCTTCGTGCACTAGGGCTGCCCCTTTTATCATGTAAAACATCTCTCTAATCGGTCTAATCATGATTGTAGGCTTACCAAAAAGAAAAGTAAAAAATAGACTACTTTTTACATTTCTTTCCATGATCCAAGCCGTTCATCCAATTCACCTCCTCTTTAATAGTCGGGATGCCAAATCTCACGGGCATTGGATGTCTCTAGATTCTTTATTCTAGACATTTTAAAGAAAAAAAACAAAAAGAAAAGACGGTACAAACAAAAAGGCCCCAAAATATTTTAGACTATATGTTATTTTGGCTTGAAAACATCACAAAATAAAAATAAAGGACCCAGAGATATCCAATACATACGATATTTACTACTTAGATCACCTAAGATGAGGCAAATCCAGTGACCAGTTTAAATCAAAGAAAGAAATGCAAAAAGTGAGCTAGTCCTTCACTTTTTCTTTTTCTTTTTTTCCTTTTTTTTATTATATATTCCTCTCTCTCTTTTATATCATAGACATTCCTAAAATTTAAAAGCAAGCTTACCTTTTTTCGAGTATCTATGACGTTGATCTAATTCTTCCATCTAAAATGGCTAGGTACCAAATCTCATATTAGTTAGATGTCTATAGCTCTTCTTTTGATAGTATTCTATGTTTTGGAGCTTTGCTTGTTGCACCATCTGTCTTTTGGCTTCCATGACACTTGGCAGCTGGGCTATTTGAGATGGGACGAATCAGATGAGCGTCATGGATGGCTGAAAAAATATGAAAAGGTGCTTACTTTTTCAGTCTACTAGTGCTTACATGTGGGCTGCTTTTGGATGGTTTATGAGATCAAACTATCTACTCAATTTGCAAACAAATGTCTATTTTCAGTGGTTGCAAACAACTCATCATCTCCCTTAAAAAATACATGATCACAGATTAGTTTGATTCACCTCTTTTTTTTTGGCCACGGATTAAATTTAGGAGAGCGGGCGACATTGAGTTTTTCTTTAGTGGAAAGCAAATATTCATTAGCATAAAACAATGTAACTGTAATTGTCTAGTTAAAGATAAATACATGACAAATTTCTAGGGCACTTCGCCGTGGACAACATTTTTCTTAAAATACGCTCAATTACAAGGATTGAGCCAATGTTTTAACTTTTTGACAAGGATTAGATTTAAGAGTGTGTATGAATAATTTGCTTTGTAATTCTTTATCTCTGAAAAAAAAGAGAAGAACAATGAAGGGTCTAGACTCTTAGAACTAGAAGCATCTAATCAAAGTAAAATCAACATTAACACAACCCACTTTTAATCATTCGTCCAAATATTGGATTTTATCATGCAAACGTGGCAAATGTGACCATTGTGGCCTTGGCGCAAATGTAAAAGTTGTCGTCATGTGACTTTGAGGTCACGGGTTCAAGGCGTAGAATTAGCCTCTTGCAAAAATATAAGATAAGGCTGCTACTTTAGGCCATTATGGACCTCCCCTTCCCTGGACCCTACATAGGTGGGAGCTTCGTGCACCAGGACTGCCTTTTTAACGTGGCAAATGTGGGTTCATGCAAGTTAGCGCACTTTTTCATTTTTCCTTCGAAATGTAGCAGCCCTCCTATAAAAATTGTGAATAATTTTCAGGAAAAGGTTATCCCACAGATAAGATAATCCTCGGATAACCCTATCTCGATGTCATAAAGCTCAAGGAGATACTGACAAGGATTGGGCTGAATCAGAAAGAAAAATGGCTGTTCCTATCTCAGTGGCACAGACATGCTACCATTCTCACTCCCCACCTTCCAACTCAATTGCAAATATCAATCCAAAAATCATCTTCCAGTGTAAGTTAATAGCAACCCGTTTATCTTTTCTGAAATATTTTGTACAGTCAATCTCTCTTAGCGTCTCTTCTTCCCCTCCCTTCTGCAAGAGGGCAGTTAAACTGCCCAAAACATCGCAAACCCAGAATTTATTCAACCGAAGGCGCATTGTATTCAGCAGTGGAGCTTCATTGGTGGCCCTTTCAACCTCTAACAGCGGTTTTAAACCCTTGCCAGTTAATGCAGAAGAAGTAGGAGATGATAAGAGTTCTAACAAAGTGGAAGGTAAAGGTATTGTGGATACTGTGAAGTCTTTGTTTGACCCAAATGAGAAAACTAAGTCTGGGAAGGTATTGCCAAAGGCTTATTTGAAGTCTGCCAGAGAAGTTGTGAAAACACTGCGTGAGTCGTTGAAGGAAGATGCTAAGGATGTCGCTAATTTTAGGAGGACTGCAGATGCTGCAAAGGAGTCCATTAGAGATTACTTGAATGGTTGGAGAGGTCAGAAATCTGTGGTTGCTGAGGTATGTTTTCTTTTGATCAGTTTGCTTAATTTTTGTGTAAGGTCTCCTTTCTTTTTCTGCAGTCAAAATTTGCAAAATATTATTGGTGTATAAATTGCAAGCTCAAAATTAGGCCTTTTTGTGCTTATAACAAGTTAGCATTTTGTGTCCAATTTCTTAGAAACCTTGCATTTTTTCACTGAGTATGGAGACAAGTGAACTGAGAAACTATTTAGCCCATTCATATTTAGATTGGTGATCACATTTACAAGAAGATATCACATGACTTTGTTTTGGGAGATTTTCTTTGGTTTGCTGTTAGTTTATATCCTGTTTTTCGTGTGCTTTTTATATAGTAAACTTCAAACAGGAATCTCCTTATGCAGACCGATCGACAAGGCTTATATGATCTGGTTTATTGGATTATGATGGATTATTCCTTCAATACAGCGTATTATATAACCCTTGCCAATCAAGCCATTAGTTGAAGCTACAAACACCTGAACTGTTGTTGCAACCTTGTCTGACACTTCATGGTTATGTATGGAAGCCATACCATGATGACCTGTGCGTTTACCTGAGTTGTAGTAAAAAAACTCTTTGTACAAAGGTGAAAGGGATATGAAGTACCTGCACTTTCTAACCAAATTCCGTGATATTATTGATTTTTAATGTGGACTGCAAGTATTCAATAGCTGTTTTGATAAAGTATACCATGGATATTTTTGTTGGTTTTATTTGAATAAGCGGTGTGCATGTTTTTAAGGTAGATAGTTCTCTGATTACTTTTAGTATGTTGAACAAATTTTTCACAAGAGATTTTTGTTCCCTAATGTTTCATGTCAAACTAAAATGTTAGGGATTCTAAAATATTTGAAAGGGCAGCCCCGGTGCACAAAGCTCCCACCTATGTGGGGTCTAGGGAAGGGGCGGGTTACAATGGCCTAAAGTAGACAGCCTTACTTTGCATTTTTGCAAGATGCTGATTCCGCGCCTTGAACCCATGACCTCAAGGTCACATGATGAAAACTTTTACCGTTGTGCCAAGGCTCCCCTTCATTCTAAAATATTTGACGCGAAAAATTAAATCAACATACCAAAATATTTACTTCTCTATCATCATCATCATCATCATCATCATCAAGACCTTATCCCAATTAGGGGTCGGCTACATGAATCTTATTCCTCCATTCCTCTCTATTAAGTACCATAACTTCATTTAGTCCCAGAGTTTTAAAATATTTTCTCACCACTTTTATCCACGTTCTTTTGGGCCTTCCCCTTACCCTTTTAGAACCTTCTACTTGTATTGCCTCACTCTTTCTAACCGGTGCCGTTGTTGGTCTCCTTTGAACATGTCCAGACCATCTAAGTTTAATCTCCCTCATCTTGTTACCTATTAGTGCTACCCTTAAATTTCCTCTAATATTTTCATTTCTAATTTTATCCTTTCTTGTCTTACCACTCATCCATCTCAACATCCTCATTTCTGCGACGCTCATCCTATGAGCATGATGTTCTTTAACTGCTTAACACTCTGATCCATAGAGCATGGTCTGCCTTATGGCCATCCTATAGAATTTTTCTTTTAGTTTGAGTGGTACCCGTCGATCACACAAAACTCCAGCTCCATTTGTTCCAACCCTCTTGGATTCTCTAGATAACCTTCCTTTCAATCTGTCCACTCTCATGAATCATTGATCTTAAGTACCGAAAGTGGTCTTTTACGAAGACTTCTTGGTTATCAATCTTGACTGGTGTTCCACTCCTACTCTCCTTGCTAAAATTGCATTCCATATATTCTGTCTTAGTTCGGCTAATTTTAAATCTTTTAGATTTTAATGCTTCTCTCCATAACTCTAGCTTTATATTTACACCCTTGCTTGTCTCATCAAGTAAGACTATATCATCTGCAAATAGCATACACCAAGGAATCTCCTAGTGCAGATGTTTTGTTAACTCATCCATAACCAATGTGAAAAGGTATGGGCTTAATGCCGATCCTTAGTGCAATCCTACAGTGACAAAAAAATCACTAATCTCGCCACTAGTGGTCTTAACATTTGTTACTGTTCTCTCATATATATATATATATTTAATTGTGTCTATATACCCTTGCAAAACCCCCCTTTATTGCCCAACACCCTCCATATTAACTCTCTAAGGACTCTATCATAAGCTTTCTCAAAGTTGATAAAGACTATGTGGAGGTCTTTCCTCTTCTTTCTATATTTCTCTACTAATTGTCTTAGTAAGAAAATAGCTTCCATGGTATACCTCCCAGGCATGAAACCAAACTGATTCTCCGATACACTTGTTTCATGTCGTAGCCTCTTCTCAATCACTCTTTCAAAAAGTTTCATAGTGTGGCTCATAAGTTTGATTCCTCGATAATTAGTGCCACTCTGTATGTCTCCTTTATTCTTATAAATTGGTACAATAGAGCTTTTCTTCTACTCATCAGGCATTTTCTTTGATTTTATAATCTTGTTAAACAACTTGGTCAACCAAACTACTCCAATATCTCCCATATGCTTCCAAACCTCTATTGGTATACCATCAGGCCCCATGGCCCTTCCTAATTTCATCTTTTTCAAGGCCTCTTTCACTTCAGGTATTCTAATCCTACGTTCATATTTACAATATCCGATGTTATTTAGATTTATAGTATTTTCAATCCCTATATTCTCAGAGCCATTGTCATTTAACAATTTTTGAAAGTATGCTTCCCACATTTATTTGTTCTCATTATCTTTGACTAATACCCTTTGATTATTACTTCTAATGCATTTAACATGATCTAAGTACTTATCCTTCTGTTCTCTTACTTTTGCAAGTTTAAACACATCTTTCTCACCTTCTCTTGTTCCTAGTCTATTATAAAGCTCATCATATGTTTTAAGTTTAGCCTCACTTACTATTATCTTAGTAACCTTTTTAGCATTCTTATATTATTCATAATTTTCATTGTTTCTAGTCTTCTTCTATGCTTTAAAACACATCCATTTTCCTTTAATAACCTTTTGCACTGTTTCACTCCACCACCTTGTTTCCTTTACTAATTGCCTTTTACCTTTAGATACTCCTAAGACATCTTTTTTCACTTTCTTAATGGACTCAGCAATATTAATCCACATGTTATTTACTTATGTTTCATAGTTCCAATTTCCTTCTACCATCAACTTATTTGTGAATGAGGTTATTTTCTCTCCTTTTTAGTTCCACCACTTAATTTTTGGATACCTATTCAGTTCATTTTCTTTCTTTCATCTTTTGATATAGATATCCATAACCATTAACCTATGTTGTGAGGTTAAACTCTCGCCGGGTATCACCTTACAATCCTTATACATAAATCATTCATTATTCCTAAGTAGAAAAAAGTCTATTTGGCTTTTATGAAGTCCACTTTTAAAGGTTATTAAGTGTTCATCCCTCTTCTTAAAGAGTGTATTTGTAATGGCCAGGTTATATGACAAAGCAAAATCGAGGATATTCTTCTCCCCCATCTCATTTCGTTCACCTATATCATACTGTCCATGTATTCTATCATTTCTTTCCTTTTCTTTTCCTACATGGTCATTTAAGTATACTCCTATAAATATCCCCTCAGTGTTGGGAATTTCTTGCATGACTCCTTCCATATTTTCCCAAAACTGTCTCTTGATTATATCTTGTAACCCTACTTGTGGTGTGTATGCACTTATAACATTTATAATATACTCTCCTAGAACAAGTTTTATTATTATAATTCTATCACTGATTATTTTAGCGTCCACAACTTTGTCCTTTAATTCGTTATTTACTATTATTGCTACCCCATTTTGGTTATTATCCTTTCTTACATATCATAATTTATATCCATCTATTTCTCTAGCTTTAGCCCTTTCCACTTGGTTTCTTGGATACAAACGATGTTGACTTTCCTACGTTTTATCGCATCTACTAACTCAAAACTCTTACCTGTCAATGTCCTTATATTCCATGTGGCGATACGAATCTTATGCTCTAGAGATGTCCTATTTACTATCACCTTTCTCGACTTCCATGGCATGAACCAATGTCCACTTTCCACTACACCTGGGTTCTAATGTAGCGTGTCGCTTCCGAGGGGACGCTCTAGCAGCCCTTGCCCATTTTTCACTACACCTGGGATCCGATGTAGCACGTCGCTTCTGGGAGAACACCCTAGCAACCCTTGCCTATTTTTCATTGCACCCAGGATCCGATGCATCGCGTCACTTATGGAAAATGCCCTAGTTTGATGGAATGTCAATTGTCGATTCATGTCATGTTAGGGTTGCCATAGTTTTAAGAATCTGAAGATGATTTTCATTTCTTCCTTACAAACTAATATACAAATGTATATTCATTTGCAAGCAGAAAAGAAATAACAAAATCATCTTTAGCTTCACTCTTGCCAGCTAGCACCTGACGCAAGGATTGCCATATTTTAAGAAGTTGGAGATGATTTTCATTTCTTCCTCACAAACTAATATACAAATGCATATTCATTTGTGAGAAAGAAATAGCAAAGTCATCTTCAACTTCTCCCTTGCTAGTTGGCACCTGATGCAAGACCTTCCTTCTTTTTCATCCGGGCTTGGGACCAGCATTGGCGGATTTATTTACTTCTCTATAATCATATATATATATGTATGTAATATTTATTCTGTGTACTTCTTTTCGAGTTAAAATACTATTGTGGAGTATTTAAATCTAATAAGTATCCTGCTAATAATCTAGATTTATTATCAAATCACGGCCTCCTGGTTTACTAGCACTAGAGGGAGCCCCTTCCACGGTGCATTACTGGTTCATACTTGCTTGTGGGTGGATCAGTACCCCACTCCACCCCTCTACAAAAACAGACACACACACACACACACACACACACACACACACACACACACAAAACCAAAAATGGAAAGAGACTGTCAAAAGAGTCACCGTGTTCTCTGTTTCCTGTGATAATCTGGTCTCTGCATGCTTCTGGTAAAAAGAACCAGTTTGATAATAACCTTATGGTGCTTCTATCATGTCAGCAAAGAGTCTTTCTTGATTGTTGACAACTCCAATTCTATAAGGAGGTGATGGACCATCATAATTATTCTTGAATTGCTTCCACTAGCCTACGTTGTGCCTATACACTCTTTGGAAGCTGTTTTGTATTTTGCTACCCCAAAGGGGTTGGAAGACCAAACGCTGTCAGCAATAGCCGTTAACATCCATACAGTAATGCTTCTAAGCTGATCAACTTTATATAAATGCTTGCAAACTCTAGTTCTTCAATTAACAACAACAAAGTCCATCACTTAAAAACCTTCCCATGTATCACAGAATGCGCTTATTGGCTCCTAAAATGTAGTATTTTGGTTTCAATGAATTTGCTCTACCAGGTTACTATGAAACTAATGTTATGTATATAGTTTCTTGAAGACCACCATAGAAATTTTAACATGATCTCCCGTATCAACATTTACCTCCTTATTCTCTGTTTGGTACAATTACGCGGGTCTGCATCTTGTCATTTTACGTAAAGGAGATTGAAGCAGAGTTCTTGGTCAAAGAACCATTCTTTGAGAGTCTATCCACTAAATTCCCCATCTTACAAAGATACTCCATTTTGAGACTTCTGTTCAACATGTTTTCAGAACTTAACCTTGTTTCTGCTGTTGTCATGTGACCTTGAGGTCACAGGTTCAAGGTGTGGAAACAGCCTCTTGCAAAATGCAAGGTAAGGCTGTGTACTTTAGGTCCTTGTGGTCTGCTCCTTCCCCGGACCCAGCATAGGCGGGAGCTTCGTGCACCGGGGCTGCCCCTTTTAACCTTGTTTCTGCTGGCTTCCAGTTATAATTATATCACATGCCTCACAGTTTTCTTCTCTAGACCCCTCTCAAAGTAGACTAGTTATCAGTTACAAGTCCCGTAGATCCTCCCTTTATGAGTGCTGAAGAAAATACTTAACCAGGTCTGGCTGCTTACTTCAAACAATTTATAGCTTTCTTCTCTACCAAATGGCAAGTTTGTAAACCAGTAATGAACATGCTTTATCCAACAGAGACAGTATTTGGTGGTCCACTTGGATTAGAGCCCAAACAGACATTTTATATGTACCAACATAGAGGTATTTGGAGACTACTTTGAAAAGAAAGAGCTGATTACACTCAATTATTGGGATTAAGTGATTGTGTTTAGTATAAGTTCCACCATTAGACGTTTAAATGGAAACCACCAATGGAATGAGATACCAACTAAACTTTGATGGGATATCAAAATAAAACCACAGGGACGCTAGTGATGCAGTCACTTGCAGCTGCAATGAAAATCTTATCAAGAGGTCAACTTTTATTGAAAACAAGTCTAGCAAACTTGTCAAATCTACCGCCTTTTATGAGGCATTGTTCCTTGCCTCTGCTTTTGGGATTGTTATTTGGTACTTCTACAGCGTAGCCTTGTTGACATATCATGAGAGAGAGAGATTCAGTAATGAACTCAGTGTCCAATGGGGCAATGGAAGAGAACTTCATCCACTTCTATTTTTGAAAGCAATATGAGGATATGACAGGACTCGTTTTAGCTTTCAGAAAAAAGATATCAGGATTCTTTTATTAGATGTAACTACATTTTCTCTCAGCAATACCAAAAAGTTGAAAAAAAAGAAAAGAAAACATAGATGCTTCTATAGTATCTATTTGTCTTCTATAATGGTGGAAACAATCCAGTTGTTACATCATGTTTTATGCCTTTTGGAAGAAGCAGCTAGATGACTAAGTCCTAAACTTAAATTTTCATCTTGAAATCTGAGTCCAAAATGGATATTGACATGGCAAGGCAAGATAGGTTTAAGATTAAAAGGCCAAACCGAAATATATATGCATTTAATGCTAAACAAGTGGGGGAAGAATTAGACAGAACAGACTAGAAGAGGAGAATTCAAAAGAATGAACCCCATATCCTTGTCAAAGTTGTGTATGGTTTATTAGTTATTATCCCATTGTATTAGGAAAATCATGGCTTGGTTGGTTGCTCCTAAACAATGTGTTTTTGTTGCCAACAGGCAATCCTTGGTACCGCTACAAAAGTGAAGCAACTTGTCACGGACATGCGCTGCAAGGTCCATGACAAAGGCCTCCAGACTCCAAGGCAGGCTTATTTAGGCCATGGACATGGCCTAAAGGACTTAGGCCCATTGTTAAAGGTCTATAAATCAAGGCCTGATTCTAGAGGCCTAGTTTCTAGAAGTTTCCTTATAAATATCTAGAAAGAGGAAAACTTAGATATTTGTAGAAACTTCTAGGGAGAGTTTTAGAGTAGTCTTCAACCATTAGATGGTTGACACATGTAATAATCTGGACCATCCATTGAGGAGGTGGATGGACGGGAACAACTATAAATAGTTGTAAACTCCTCATTTGTAAGTAGGTGAGATCAGATCAGATTACTCAAAGAGGGGATAACAAGTTCTCTTTGAGTAAGTCTCATCTCTTGAGTTCTCTCATTGCATTAGTGGGTGAGTATAGCCCTAGTAAGTGAGAGTGGGGGTTGAAGGCTGACTTGTACATAGCAAAAGGGAGTTGTGCACGAGTGCTGCACGGGTTTAGCATAGGTGAAATTACGATCCTGTGACAAACTGCTTCTATTAAGCAAGAGGGACCCAAAGGAATCATCTTAAAATTAGACTTGGAGAAGAGATGGCTGAACTATCTTGTACGCCACTCCTAATGTTGACTCCCAATAAAATGGGATTAGTTTTAAGAGGAGAAAATGGATGTCATGGTGTAGAGTCAATGACCCTTTCTCTCTATTTTTTCCCCTTTTCTTCGTTTTGGATGACAAGACGGTTTCTTCTTGTCCTTTCTTTCTTTCCTTTTGACAATTAGCAGGCAATGGAAGTATATTGCGTCCTAATTACTTTCCTCTTTTCATTTCATCATGGTGGCTGAATGAGTTAGATCCTCATATGAGGTTGTTTTTGTGCCTGGTATTGGAGAAGCCCCTGATGATCTCACTTTTGGAGTTTCAATTGGATACATCAGTGTACTAATTTCTCTAAGAAGCCACAACCCAGTTAATCTACAACCACAAGATCTTTTAGTCTGCACAAACATCAAGAAGGTCATGGAGGATAATGTGGATCTTGTCCTCAGTTACAAGATTGTAATAATTGTTGTCTTCATCTCAATGATGGAGATCCTAACGTTCATGGTTTGGGTCCACAGCTGAATGGATGAAGATAAGATTGGGAAACCAGGAAAGGATGATATCCTTTTTGTCTTCTTTTCTGGACAGACCAACCTTTGTTGGGGACCTGTCTCCTAATATCCCTGACTGCCTCTATGTATAGATTTCTAGCTGCCTTGAAGCCATGATTGATAGCAGTTGCACTGTCTATGTATAGATTTCTAGCTGCCATGAAGCCATGATTGATAGCAGTTGCACTGAATAACTCAGAGAAATTTTATTAGGAATTATGATGGTCACTTAGAAAGGCTCATCTAGGAAATGGGTGCCTGTTGTGTTTGGTTGAGATGGAAGCTAGGTTAAAATATTAAGAGTGAAAATCAATGCCCATAGCTAAGTAGTAGCATACACAATTTTGGTTTTCTTATCCTAGTCTGTCTATGAATCTATATGGTCCAGCTGTAGGTGCCTTGGCTTTGAGAAATAGATCTCTAATGAATCACACAATTGGAATATATGGAAACAGGAATCATGCCTTCTATTAAATGAACTAGATATAACCATTGGAGTGAACACTTCATTTGGTTGAATTTGTGTTATCACGTGTAACATCTTCTGAGAGCATTTTTGTATTTTAGAAGCTCTTACATCCTAAACTACTCATAGAAATATTATGATTACTCGACTCCTTACAGTGTTCTGGCCCCCATGTTGATAGACTGCATCTCTTGGAGGGTGTAAATGGATATCGATCATGCAAGTCAAACTAAGGGTATGTACCTATTATGTAGTCTTAGTTATAAATACATGTAAATATTTCTTTATCATGACAATTTTAGTTTTTTTCTCCACTAATCTAGGGCCAAGACCTCCCTCTTAGAGCAATTTCTTTCTCATGGTTACTCTCCATGGGAAAGCCTTACCAAGAGCATTAGTTTGCAAACTGAAAGATTTTTAAGATGATAGGATTTAAGTCCTATAGTTATTGGTGAAAATTTCCGTCCACACCTATTTCATACTTCATTACAGGCCCATGTTTCCTTTTGTGTTGCTGGCATATTAGGTAATCTTCTGAGCTCCAGTATTCACTTGTATTGATGAACTACGGAATCAAGGGTTGCCCAATTGGTGGCAGCAGGATGCAATTTCTGCACGACCCTCTGTTCTACAATTTTCATGGGAAGAGATAAAAGCAAAGGGGCTTGCTTAATGCTTTGTAAAATATAAACTCTTACCTCTTCACCCTAAATCAGCTAATGTTGAAATCATCTGCAAGGATCAATGGGTCTTTAGTATTTATGGATAAATATTGAAAGATCATGTGTAAGATTCTTCTTTTGTAAAGAGTGAGACCATGTCAAAAAAATCCTGACAATTGGTAATGTAGAAGGAGAGCCTTGGTGCAACAGTAGAGTTGTCGTCATGTGACCTTGAGGTCACAGGTTCAAGGCATGGAAACAGCCTTTTGCAAAATTTAAGGTAAGGCTGCATACTATAGACCCTTGTGGTCCGCCCCTTCCCTAGACCCCGCATACACAGGAGCTTCGTGCACCGGGGCTGCCCCTTTTGACAAAGTAATCATTGCATAACTTGCAGATCTCTATGCAACTGCCCATTTCACAAAGCCCAAACCATTTCACGGTTTTAATGTTGATTTAGAAGCAGGGTTAACCATGAATTGCTCCTTTCCTTCCACTCTGTTAGTTTGCTTATGCATGTTGTTCCAGCTCATACAAGGTCTGGTATCTTGTTGTGACAAGCTTCTGTGGGAGTATTGGCATCAATCCACACACAGTGTGAGATGACTTGATTTTAATTCATTCTTACATTGAGATTGATGGCCACATTTGGCAAGCTGATGCGAAGCTACCATGCTAACGTTTGACTCTCATAGTTCAACAAAGTCAGATCATAAACACATATGCAGATTGATAGGAGAAAAAGTTTCTTACTTCTTGATGTATCTCTTGCCAGCAAATACCAGTGCACAGCTGCTTGTAGATCATTTCCAAAGTTTTCACTCACTTGTTGACCCAGTTTCACTTTTTCAAATTCTCTGGCATTAAATATTGATCCATTTTGGCGTTCTGATATCCTCCTTTCTACATCAACATCTATCTGAACGAATTAATCTCAAGCTATCCAAACGGACCCTGCGCAAATGGTGTAGATGTCACAATTTTGCGTCTGTTTCTTAAATTTTGTCCTTATGTTCTGCATTGGAGTAAGACTACCAAGCACGACACTTGCTTGAGCAAGAAGTATAAATTAATGAGTCCCAGATGGCACTTTTTAATTGGCATTTTCCTCAACCAGTTCCAAGAAAAATGCATTAAAACGTACAAGTGTCGCATGGCACTCGTTGGTTGGTATTTATTGCTCAAGCAAGCAAATGCACTTCTCCTTGTCATTTTTCTTTGTGTTTTAATTGTTTTACTTTTGAAAGGTGGTCTTTATCCAGTCTTAGGTACTGATTGTGCAGGAATCATATGTTGCACTCGAGAAGGCAATAAGGTCGCTGGCAAACTTCTACTCAAGAGCAGGCCCCTTCGCACCTTTACCAGAAGAGGTCAAATCCAGCATTTTGGATGATTTAAGCACTGCAGAATCGTTCCTCTAGTCACTCATGATCTTAAATTTTCTCATGTATATGATTATGAGATATCCTATTCGAAGTCAAAACCTTGCCTGCCATCAATGGAGGTAAGCAGAACATAATTCAGAGGTTCCTATTTCATTTGTTGTTGCTGTTGCTGTTAATACTAATGTATATGATTATGGGAAGGGTAGCCTTGGCGCAACAGTAAAAGTTGTCGTCATGTGACCTTGAGGTCATGGGTTCAAGGCGTGGAATCAGCCTCTTGCAAAATGCAAGGTAAGGCTGCCTACTATAGGCCCTTGTGGTCTGTCCCTTCCCCGGACCCTGCATAGGCGGGGGCTTTGTGCACCAGGGCTCCCCTTTATCATTCTTTCTTATTCTATTCTTCTTATCATGTTTGAAGTGAACATCATAATGGGTTATGTTCATCAGCATGGCTGGTGCCCATGTAACGTGCATTACAAATTTTCCTATCCTCTCTCCATCCGTTGTGAATTGGCTAAAAGTATGCTGTAACGGTGAGATTTTGGAGATTTCAATCTTTGATTGCTCTTCACCAGAGGGCCTCCATCATCCTCGAACATCTTAGTATATTTGGGATGATGAAGTCTATGATTACAGACCCTCCACAGAAGTAACATTGTCTATGTAACACTCATGGTTCCACATATCTGCTTGATACACAAATTGTATGACTTAGCCGGGTCCCAATTTGATGTGGCAGAATGGCTTGAAGCACCAGAAGTTGGGCACCACTTATAGCTGTTCATGAAACGTATATAAATTCATATTTTCCGATGGATGATTTCGAGCAATATATTTTGCACTCAAGATCAGCTAACAAAAGTGAAGGGGAGCTTTGGCACAACGGTAAAGTTGTTGTCTTGTGACCTTGAGGTCATGGGTTTAAGGTGTGAAAAAGCCTCTTGCAAAAATGCAAGATAAGGGTGCATACTATTGATTCTTGTAGTCCGCCCCTTTACCTTACCTTGCATATGCAAGAGCTTCATGCACCAGGTCTGCCCTTTTATGAGCTAATAGCAAAGTTACTTGCCCTAGAAAAGGTAGGGCGGCCTCATTGCATGAAGCTCCCGCCTATGTGGGGTCCAGGGAAGGGGCAGACCACAAGGGCCTAAAGTACACAGTCTTACCTTTCATTTTGCAAGAGGCTGTTTTCACACCTTGAACCCGTGACCTCAAGGTCATAAAGCTCCCACCTATGCAAGGTCTGGGGAAGGGGCGGACCACAAGGGTCTACAGTAGGCAGCCTTACCTTGCATTTTGCAAGAGGCGTTAAGAAAAAAACAAACATGTATATTTTCATAAACGGCTCACAAGGCTTCCATATAACCTGGGAAGAATGAAATAAACTATTCTTAGAAATAAAACTGCTTTCGGGAAGTGGGTTTGCTTGCTCAAGAAAGAAGTACACTTTTCAGGGCTCACACGTGCCTTGTTGGCATGATTCAATCCGATAATCTGGCTGATAATGACAAGCCCAACCCATTGACAATTGCCTTTACCGGGCATTTGTAGTCTCCCTCCATCCAAAAATTCCTATTTAGGTTTTTTGTGAATTATAACGTAAAAAGGGCAGTCCTGGTGCAAGAAGCTCCCACATATGCAGAGTCCGGGGAAGGGTCGGACCACAAGGGTCTATAGCACGCAGTCTTATTTTGCATTTTTGCAAGAGACTGTTTCGATGCCTTGAACCTGTGACCTCAAGGTCACACAACAACAACTTTACAATTGTGCCAAGGCTCCTCTTCTGTGAATTATAATGTGCCAATGAAATATTCAATTGGCATGAGACCAAAGTCATTTGGGTTATCTTTTGGGGGTGTGCAGGTTTATTGGTACATATCTACAGAGTTTTTTTGATCAAGCAGAAAAATATACCTATCCCCTGAGTGCATGAGTTAGCGCAGTGGTACAAGAACGGGCTTCTATCGTGTAAGATCACAAGTATAAGGCTACTTTAAGTGTGTGTGAGGGAGTGCCTACTTGCTCTCTGATGAGAAATTGCCTTGCTTAGTAGTGAAGTCTCCAAAACCAAACAAACATTAGTAGTTAGGAGTTAACAGTTTGTGGTTTAGACAAACCACACCGATCAAGGCAAAGATTCGACAAAGTGTTTGTCTGTCCATTCCGGGTCCAAGTGCTGCACTTGAACCCAAACAGCCTGTCCTGAAATTTCCTTCATGGTAGGTGTGGTGGAATGAAAGGTTTTACATTGCTGTCAACTGACTAGTTTTGCTCTAAATCACTCTCAGTCTCTGCGACAGAAGGTGCTCCTGCATGGCCTGAATAACCAGCTTGGGATCTCCTTCTGTCTGCATATACAAGTAATCCCATTCCAGACAGAATACTTAGACAATAAAACAGACCTACTCCTTAGTCAAAATCATTAAATTTGTTGTAAAGAATATAGAATAGGCAGCAAAGATAGATGCTTAATGATTTGTAATAAATCTCATTGAGCAACAACTGAGATTTCCCATTCTCTTTTAGATGATAGCTTAAAATAAGCAACTTTGAGATTAAGGCTTCATTGCACACAGGTTCAACAGTTTCATTTTCCCTTTTTTTTTTTCTAAAAAAAAACTGAATATGGATTAGAATAAAGGATTTATTTATGTTCTTTTTTTTAGATATTCAGCTGAGCAAAGTGAGAAAAAGCTGATGTGTTTGGAGTAGCTACGGCTTGTTGGCTACGTTTGAAGATTGGATTCCAGAAGCAAGTGAATTCATTAGAGGGAGAGGAGAGAGCATATAGCCTTCCCTATGTCCTTTTTCTGATTAACTGCCTACTCTTAAGATTGCATTCCAGACTATGGGAATAGGAGATTTTAAGTTCTGAAAATCTTTACCTGCCTTCGGATACTTGCTCTTGAAAAAAATAATAATTTATGTCCAAATTGACATCCATCCAGTCCTAACACCCCATCCCAATTTAACCAAAAATGCCTCATCGATTGCTTATTTTCTTATGCCTAATCTACGTGACTAAGCATATTTCAAGGAAGATGCCAAACTGTCTGTAACCAATTGTGCTAGACATTTGTTGGCAACCCATTATAGCAGCTTTGACCTAATCAAGTTCTACCCTGCTCTAGAAGACATTGTTGATACTATTATAGTTGATGATTTATAAGATAAAAGTAATAGCTTTATTCATTATTGCAGTCTATTGATATTGGGTGGGTCTTTTATTTTAAATTATCTTTTTTTGGATGGTGTTGGAAAATCCAAAGAAAAACAAGGGAATATATGTAATACTCAAAACCCATAAGAACACAAACAATCTAAAATATCACATTCAGAACATACATGGTTCGGCAATAATTTTCCTAACATGGGGGGTTGCTTTGATGCTATGTTCTTCCCTATAGAGAACCAACAAGGAAATATAATGGAGGAAAAATAAAAAATCTCACCCAAAACCATCACTTGATCCCAATATATCTGCCCTCTCCTTCACCTATTCTATATATATACATATAATCTTCATAACAAGCTCATACACATGAAATTTCTACAAGGATTCTCTCTCTTAACATCATCTTATATGTTGACCGCCTCCTCTAATTACTTGTTCTAAACCAACTTCTCCATTTGTAAGTGTAATAGGAATTTCATAGAGAAATTGATTATTGAGTGTCAAGCTAGTTCCACTTAGACACACACACGCGTATGTGATTTGCCCACTTGCTATTTGCTTAAGCTTTTAGATCAAATGATAATTTACAATAGTATTATTAATGACTGCCAAGTTGGGTGTCTGAATTCTGAGACCACACATTTATCAAATCCATGAGTCAGAGTCCTAAAAGGGACTTCCACATGAGGTTGTGTTATACACACAAAAATTTTGTCCGTACTTCCTATTAGTTTAAGTTTTTAGGTTGAATGGTAATTCAATATTCCCTACATATGGATGTAAGTTAGATACATGGCCACAAAACATATTTTTATTGTGTAATTCTCTAGGTTTTTTTTAAAAGCATCAAATGAGAAAAATTTTAGGTTCAAGGATGAATTAGACTTGCTCATTAACTCTTATTATCATTTACTTACTGCTTAACTTATTTAACAATTTTAATCTTGGTGAGAGAGAGAGAGAGAGAGAGAGAGAGAGAGAGAGAGAGAGAGAGAGAGAGAGAGAGTTTTGGTAGCAGTCATACCAGCTGGATGGCCTGGCAGCACGAGTGCACAAAGCTCCTGCATATGCTGGATTCGGGGAAGATGTGGACCACAAGAATCAATAGTACGCAGCCTTACCTTGCATTTTGTAAGAGGCTGATTCCATGCCTTGAACTCATGACCTCAAGGTCACACGATGATAACTCTACCATTGCGCCAAGGCTCCCCTTCGTTTATTCACTAGTACTAGCTAAGAATTACAAAGCAAATGACTCTCTTAAATTAAAACTCCACCAAGTGAGCCAGACATTTGTCGATGGTTTGTGCATAATATCTATCAAAACTAAGGATCATCTGCACTAACGTATCCAACGTGCAACTAATGCTCACTTATCTAAAAGAAATTCATCTACGTACTAAGCCCAACATCATGCTTCTTTATATAATTGTTGTGGGGAAATCTGAGATGCTCCTCCAATCTACTGCTTCCATCCTGCCACCTGCATCAGCGGCTCCATCTGACCAGCCACCTCCAGTGCTGACTGCTCATCTGCTCAGCCAGCGGCACAGCTAGCTTGTTGATAAAATTAAGCAGTTTCCCTTGAGCAGATAAGCAGTCAGCACTGGAGGTGGCGGGTCAGATGGAGCCGCTGTGCCAAGCAAAGTTCGAACACAGTACATACTTTAGAAACACAGTAAGACTCACAGTCAATGTGGTGGAGAACTCAAATAATGCAGAAAATGCAGAGATATAATTTAATAATATTGGTGGTAAATATCCACTCATAAAGTAATTTTCAAATTATTGCTGAAATATTTTATTGGTAAAAATATTATTTTTCTTGAAGCAACGAGGCTGAATCCAAGGCGCCAATATGGAGAGTCCAAAACTGCATTGACTCCCTGGAGTTTAAAGTCAACACAGTGCATTTTGATACTTGGGTTAGATTGTGTAAAGATGGGGTTTTAGTTAGGAGCCTGAAAATTCACTCAAGATAGCATTTGTTTAGAACAATGGGTTAGTGGTGGTTGAGATGGAGTGAGCTGACTTGAGATAAATGAGACGGGCCATTAATACGAGGAAGATCTCTTCATCTCACTAGAGATGGATGTTCCTGAATCAGATGAGCAATAAGAGAATCTTACCAATTCACTCGGCCAGTAGCATCAAAAGTTCCTGATCATGCAAGGATAATCTAACAAAACCCTACTGTTGGAATTTGAGAAAATGATGCCTCCAAGCAACTACATTTGAAGAGCTCATGCTCGCTGGTCCAACTGAACAATGGTGCCTATTACCAGCCCCAGCCAACCAAAACGGGCGGTCCTTTGTGTCCCATGGAAGCCATTCAAGATCTTAAAATTCGTATGGGTTAATTTTCAATATCTTTTGTTTTCTTTGTGGCTTGTTGCATGTGATGTTTACTTTGATTTTGTCAGCACAATGAGGTTCAAAGGGGTCATTATTGGTGGTTGAATGATCCCCCATCTTTTATTCCTATTTATTGAAGTAGGCCTAATTGATAATGACACAAATGTTAAAAAAAATTGCGTTTAGTATGGTAAGTTTATCTCTACCTTGATTTATTTTAAATTATTGTTTATGTCAGTCTCTATGGCATTCCATGATACATTGAAAGATAGTTTTGCCTTCGTACAAAAAAGAACAGTCCCGGTGCACCAAGCTTCTACGTATGCGGGATCCGGAGAAGTGGCAGACCACAAGGGTCAATAATACACACCTTTACCTTGCATTTTGCAATAGATTGTTTCTACTCCTTGAACCCGTGACCTCAAGGTCACACGATAACAAATCTACCATTGCGCCAAGGCTCCCCTTGCATTCCTACAATTGCAAAAAAAAAACCAAAAACCAAAAAGGAAAAAGGAAAATGAAAAAATGAAAAACAAGAAGAAGACAACATAGAAATATATTGTTTTTAGTTCTTAATCTCAATGGCCTTTAAGTGATGGTTCAGTCAGAGAATGTGGTTCAGCCTTTTGTATAGAAAGCCAATATTGAATGTGCCCCAACCTTTTGTATCACATTATTAGTAGGCTGTGGTTATTTGGACAATCACAGATTATTCTTAGCATATCAGGATCCATGGTCTTACTATTTCTTCATAAATTCTTCGAGCTCTAGACAAGAAAAAAAATGAAAAAGTTGATTCACAAAATCCAGTCCATATTTCTGTCAGTTTGTTGATGTACTTTTGAATTTAGAAAGTTCTGTGGAAGGAAAAGACATCAGCCTTGATGTTCATGCTTCTGTCAGTTTGTTGATGTATTTTGAAAGGAAAATACATTGCCCTTGATGTTAAATGACTTGCAGAACTGTTTTTAGAACTGTAAAATGCTTCTAAATAATTCATTATTTATTCATGAATTCTTTTTTTGGAGGAATGTCACCTAGATAAATAAAAAGCATGAAACTAAGTATGTTTTGAGATTAATCATGAGAACACAACTTATGTGGAGACTGAAATGCAGTTGGTGATTGAGGCAGCAGGTTGTGTCTCTAACCAGAACAAGGCTTGCTCTTGGAATAAAATCTAAAAGTGAGCCCTCTAGATGTATAATCTTTAGAAACATACTTGCTCTTGTTCTCTTACATGTCTGCCATTTACAAACTCTCTACCTCTCTCTCCAAAGCAAGAAACATCAAAACAAAAAGAACACAAAAGAGCTAAGAACAACTACACAGAAACTTTCTTGTCTTTCAAGATTAGAACTTCCATTATAGCATCCATTTCATTACAAGCCATTCACAACTACATTCTCAAAACAAGGACCCAGAGTAGAACTCCCAGGCTTTAGACTTCTCACATAAAAGATCCATGAAAGTATTTCCTAAGACATCCCAAAAAAAATATTACCATAATACATTATTATTTAACTTGGTGCAATGGTTAGCTTGTCCCCGTGTGAGTTGGAGGTAACGGGTTCGTGGTGTGAAAATAACTTCTTGCAAAATGCAAGGTAAGACTGCGTACTATACACCCTTTGTGGTTTGTCTCTTATCTGGACCCTGCATATGTACTGAAGCTTTGTGCCCCGGGCTGTCCCTTTTTTTTGTTACTATGGAACTTCTCTCACCTATACAATTTCCTAAACTCAAAAACTATTTGCAGGATCAGAAAGTGACTATGATCTCATTGTAGTACAAACACAAGAGTTCCAACCTTCATAGCCTAAAAGGTTGATTGCCAAAATTGGTTCAGTCAACTTTCATTTTCTTCTTCATTTTTGCTTTCTTTACTACAATTTCCTAGAAAGGATTTGCTCCATCAAAGAAAGAAATTGCTAGATTTCCTAACCTATTTCCTCTTCCCCCAGTCATATTCTTCACCATTCATCAGCTACATAGCCAATGTTTCTAGTATGTGCATCCTTTTCTATGTGAATCTTAGTTGAAGGCAATTCTATGTCATCCCACCTTGCAACAGTCTCTTCTAAATCAGAGTAAAAGACATAGTTCAGCACCAATAAAAGCCAAAAATATCCCAAAAAACGAATCAAAATCCAAATTCAACCAGGACAGAGTATTTTGTGCCACCTTCTACAGAGAAATTAGGGGCAACTTAGATACAAATGATAAGGGCCATATGCAAACCGAAGGTAAACTACAGGGGCTCATTGCGAATTGGAGCTTGATTTGTGATTCTAACACCTAAACAGATTTACTTTCTATCATCTTAATTTTTTCTACTGTTATGAGATGAAAGGATGGGATTAACACAAGACGGGGACCCCCCGCAGAAAGGCCGCCGTGGAGGAACCAACATTGCCAATATGGCTCGTACCGTCGTTCGTACTCCAGGTACTCCACAGAACTCAGATATTAGGGGGTTCCAATATCCAAACCACCGACTACTTTATAAATCCGACGACTGCACGCAAGACGGAAAAAGTTGCCCAAAAGTTGCAGAAGAAGCACCTCACCTTCTCCTCGATTTCTCCTTCCTCCCCCTCTCTACCCCTGCAAAAGGAAAATTTGCAGTAATACTATATTACCAACGAGGGAATGAACAAGAAAACCCTTCATTTTTCCATCCCAGAACCCTAAATTTTCCCTTCCGTTAACTGCACAGCTTCCAGATCTTGAAGCAAACAATGGGTGTTCCCGCTTTTTACCGGTGGCTTGCAGATCGTTACCCTCTCACAATCTCAGATGTAGTCGAAGAAGAGCCTTTAGAAGGCGAGAATGGAGTGCTTTTGCCCATCGACGTCTCAAAACCTAACCCTAACGGCATGGAATTCGATAATCTGTACCTGGACATGAACGGAATCATCCACCCCTGTTTTCATCCAGAAGGAAGGGTACGTTTGTGCTTGTAACTCAATTCATTTAGTTGAAAATTGAATTCCTGGAATTGTTATTTTGAGTTCAATTTCAGCTTCTTTATGTTGTTCATACTTTTTATTTTCTGAAATTCTTTATCTTTGATCTATTCGTGGGAATATTTGTGGGGAAATATGGAAATTGTGCACTTGGATGTAATTCTGAATTGAGGAATTGATTTCATAGATTTAGATTCCAGTGTGGGCACTTACGTTATCACTTGAAATTGAGTTCCTTGGGATAAACTGTGAGACTCGTATGATAACTAAATGCAGTCTAATGGAGCGAGAACTGGAAACTCATTCGTTTTCATCTGGGGTGTTTGACTTGAATTCTCGTGCTTTTTCACTATGTCATAATCACCATAATAAGATTCCAGGTGGAAGGAATTCTATACAACTAGTTCCAGGAATTAACTTTTTACTTAACCAGTGAATTCCAAATGCAGACCTCAGCCGACCCTTCATGATATTGAAATAGGCAGACAGGTTTTCGTTTGAATGTGGAGTAGTTTTGATGTTGAGAAAAATGAAAGATGCCTGAAATTAGAAGTGGATAACCGGTAATTTTGTTGTAGTAACAACTTCTTTCTTAGATGCTTAGGTTCTTCTTTCTAGAATCTCCATCCTTTTTGAAATTGTAGGATTTGATTAATGTGTAGTGACTGGTGGATCTGGGATGTGTCTATTTTGCAGTTGTCTTTTCATGTTAGTTCAGTTTCTTTCAGAGTGAAAAGAGAAGTCATATTGTGACAGTACGATGATGGTTTTCATGGCAACTAGTTTCAAATTTGACCAAATTGAACATCATTTTACCCTTCAATATGGACTCTTGCTCTCTTCTTATGTCTGGGAAATCCTATTAATTTGGAAAAATGCTGGTAAAAAGTCACGCCTAATGGGTGAGGGAAGGAGAAGAGAGATGTATCAAGTAAAAAAAAAAAAGGAAGGAAAAGGTAAAAATGAATAAAAATATGATAGAGAATAAGAATTTGCACCATTATATGTATTTCTAAAGCAAACTATAATGAAGCACACTCCAAACAATATTTATTTGTAGGAACTGCAGTTTCCTCAAACATTTAATATAGATCACTATACTATCTGGTTCTGCATGCAATGTTCTCCTCATTGATCTACATACACAAAGAGAAAAGAAATCAGTTCATTCTATATATGCACAAATACGTTAAAGAAAAAAAATAAATCTCCTTTAGCATTTTCTTTTCATGTTAGTTCAGTTTCTTTTATAATTGAAAGGTAAGTCATATTGTGACAGTACTGTGTTTGTTTTCATGGTGACTAGTTTCAAGTTTGACCAAAATGAACATCACTTTGCCCTTCAAACAAGTTCCAGCAAGTTAAAATATTTTCCAAATGGAAAACTGTAAATAGGTTTTAGAATATAGAACTTATGAATTATGTACTGAGAATATCCTCACTTCTGTCCAACAAATCTGATTATTTTCTCTTCCCTCTTGCTTAGTGAAAATTTGTGTTTCATTTATCTATGCCTTTTTACACACCTGTTAACTTTGAAGTCTGAATATTTTGTTCTTGTAATGCAGCCTGCACCCGCCACTTATGATGATGTATTTAAATCTATATTTGACTATATTGATCATGTCTTTGCATTGGTTCGCCCAAGAAAGCTTTTGTACATGGCAATTGGTGAGGTTCAAACTGAATTTTATATTTAGTTTCAAATCACTATCTCATGGCTGTTGAACTAGCATCAGATTTCAACTAAACCATGAGTTTTGCAGACGGTGTTGCACCAAGAGCCAAAATGAATCAGCAGCGCTCTCGACGTTTTAGAGCTGCAAAAGATGCAGCTGAAGCAGTAAGGCTTTTGTGCCCTTATCTCAAAAATCAGTATTTATTAGAAATATCTAATTTGCTGTGTGCTGAGTGCTAACTACTGGTGCTGTTTTGCATCTTCAGGCAGCAGAGGAGGAAAGATTGAAACTGGAGTTTGAGGCAGGGGGAAGGACTCTGTTGCCCAAGGAGAGACCTGAAACATCTGACTCAAATGTTATAACTCCTGGCACTGAATTCATGGCTCTATTATCTGTTGCCCTTCAATATTACATCCACTCTAGATTGAACCGGACTTTTGGCTGGCGACATACTAAGGTTCGATTCACTTTTGGGATTTTTGCAGATTTGCCATTACTTTAAGGCATTTTTGCAGGAAAACCTAACATTTTCATCCTTTTGCAATTTTGCCATTCGTTAGTTTTTCATTCATTTTTTCTATTAATTTTTACTAAATACCAATATTACCATTGCCCCTTCCGGCAGCCACTGTTTTCGGACATTTTCTAGCACTACCCAGACTGCCTTCCCAGTTGACGCTACCCAGACCACCTCCACCCCTCCCCACCCAGCAGCTGATGCTACCTAGATCGCACCGCCTTTCCACCGGTTGGAACTATGACATCGGCTCCCCCCAGCTCCCGCTTCGACCCCTCCTCCCCTGTACCACGACCTTCCTCTGTTACCTGGTACACCCTCCCCCACATACCCCGCCTGTACCACTGACCTGACCAACCCTCACCTCACCCCACCGCCTCACCCCTCCTAGCTTGGCTATACCAGCCACCCTCCCCCGCCTCCCTGATACCCGCTCCAACCTTCCCCTCACCCACCCAGCCAGCCCCCTGTTGATTGTTTAACAACAAGTGCATAGGCTATTGTAGTGTAGCTTATGCAAGTACGGGTCAATCCCACGAAGATTTGATTTAAAATGATGGAGTTTTCAATAAATTTTAATTAATAAAAGAACCAAAACAAAGAATATACTTGAAATAAGCTAACAATAAACTAAAATTCAAATTTATTCAATTGTTGCAATTTACACAATTATTCATTCAAAAGAAAATAGAAATTGCAACTAAATAAGCTGTCCTTGATAAGCTTGTCTTGGATTGCACTGTCCCTGGATAGTCAAAATATGAATAAAACAAAACCAGAATAGCACAGGGACACAGATGTAATTAAAGTGAGGACACAGTTGGAATTAGTCTGGGGACACGTTGGGAATTCTTGAGATCTTCCAGAGGCAGATGTGTAAATTTCAGGGGTTCTGGTTTTTAACGAAAAAAAACCCAGGAAAACGTGGGTAAGAAGAGGAGAAAAGAAAGGGGAAGAAGGGAAGAGGAAGGAGAGAAGATATGGTTTTGGGTTTTCTCCCCCAAGACCGTCCGACTCGGAGAAGAGATGGGACGTGATCTGGCCGGTGGAGAAACCTGGTGCTGGTTTCAGATGTGCGATGGAGATCCGGCTGGTTTGTGCTGGTTTGGGTGGAAAAGGAAAAGCAGAGGAGGGTTGGGTGTTGAAAGTTCACCGGTCTGTGTGCTAGCTAGTGAAATCTGGGTGATAGAGATGTAGGGTGGAGCAAACAACCCGATGATGTAGAGGGAGCTCGATCCGACGAAGTTGGGTCGTGAGCGTTGAAGAAGAGAGAGAGAGAGAGAGAGAGAGAGAGAGAGAGAGAGAGAGAGAGAGAGAGAGAGAGAGAGAAGAAGAAGAAGAAGAAGAAGAAGAAGAAGAAGATGATGATGATGATAATGATGATGCCCGGCCTTCTAGGTGTGTCACGTACCTATGGCTGGCGAAGAGAAGAGATAGCAGAGAGATTGAGAAAGAGAGGGAGTATGGGAGAGAATGGAGAAAGGGAAAGAATAAAAGATAGAGAGGGAATGAGAGTGTGCGTCAGTAAGAGAGAGAGAAACGGTGAGGTAAAGGAGAGCACAAGGGAGGGAGATGGAAAGAATGAGAGAACGAGAGAAGAGGAAGAGAGCAGAGAGGAGAATAGAAGAGGGGAGAAAGATGTGAGAGAGAGGAGAAGAGAGATGGGATGCGAGAGAGAAAAGGGAAGGAGAGGAGAGTGGGAAAGTTGGCCAGCCCAGCTTCCCAAAAGGGAAAACCGTCCCTTTGGGGAGAGGAGAACGCAAATATAAGAAGAGGGAGAGAGAGAGACGTGAATGAGTAGGAAATAAGAGGGATAGAGTGTAGGAGAGAGGGGGATAAGAGGGAAAGAGAAAGGAGAGGAGAGAGATAAGAGAGAAAGTGGGGACCACTAGAATTCTAGACTTGCTAGAACTTTGCAAGTCTTCAATCTTGTTCTGTCCTATGACTCTTCAAATTCCATCTAATTTCCATGAAACTTCATCCTCTTCATCTGATATTCTTGATTCGATCTGGAGCGTCTACGTCTGAGTCAATTAATCTGCAATGCACATGACCTAATTAGAATAATTTGAACCATTCATTATTCATCTAATTAGTTTTGATGATCATCTGACTGTTAATTTTGCAATTTAACGATTGGATGGCCAATTAAAGCTAAAATAAAATATTTTATGTAAAATCTTGAAATTAATGGTCTAGATGCTCTAATTGAACACTAAATTAGGAGTATTTTGACCAAAATTGAACACTTAACACCCCCTCCATAACCCAATGGCCCGGTACCTCGCCTATACCACCGACCTAACCAACCCCCACCGCCTCCCCCCTCCCAGCTTGGCGGTACCAGCCACCCTCGTTCGCCTCCTTGGTACCAACTTCAACCTCCCCCTCACCCACCCACCCAGCCCCCCACTGCCTGTACCACCCACCCGGCTAGTACCCCCCTGTTACCAGGGGACCAGCCGTCTCCCCCTCCCGCCTTGGCGGTACCAGCCACCCTCCCCTCATCCGACCTTCCCTCACCCACTCGGCAAACCCCTTCCATAATCCCGTGCCCCGCCCGTACCACCGACCCCACCAACCCCTTTTCACTCCACCGCCTCCCCCTCCCGGCTTGGCGGTACTAGCCACTCTCCCCCGCCTCCCTAGTACCAGCTCCAACCTCCCCCTTACCCACCGGCCAGCCCCCTACCACACATAACAACCCCCCGGTGACGCTATCTAGACCACCCTCGAGGCTAGCGCTAGAACGCCGCTGATTGGCGTTTTTCAGAATCTCCTGGCCGATGCTATCTAGACCACCCCATGTAGCCGGTGCTACCAAATTGGCCCCCTCACCCTGGCTACCCGATTGCCCCCCATCTGGCTCTACCTAGACCGGTCCCCACCCTACTCAGACTGCCCCCTCTCCCCGCCCAGCACTAACACCTCAGTTCCTCCCTCAGGTCGACTATGACCGTGACCCCGATTTTTTACTCCCACCTTGCTTTTCCTGTTGCTGTCGCTGTTTTCCGATGACTTTTCTGACGATTGCATGTTTGTTAGATAAGGGTAATATTGGAATTTTGTAAAAACTAACGGTGAAAGAGGATGAAAACTTAACAGAATGGAAAATTTGCCAAGCTTCTAAAACTTAATGGCAAATTTGCAAAAAGGTGAAAATGTTGGGTTTTCCTACAAAAATGCTATAAAGTAGTGGTAAATCTGCAAAAAACCCTTCACTTTTTCTGGAAAAGATGTTGTCTCCATAAGGGCTGGATTGATTCCTTGCTTGGTCGAGTAATTCTCGCTGGTTTTTTTTTTTCAAACACTGGTTTTCAGGATACTTCTGTCTCTAAATTTATTCATGGGGATCTCCATTGGGTGATTATTTGAAGGTTATACTATCTGATGCAAATGTTCCTGGTGAGGGTGAACACAAAATCATGTCCTACATTCGTTTGCAACGTAACCTTCCTGGCTTCAACCCCAACACGCGTCACTGTCTCTATGGACTGGTGAGTGTAAAACTGCCGAACATTACCTTCTTTATAATTTTCTGTCTTTCTCTTCTCCAACTTTTCTTGATACTATTGGGTCAGGATTGAACCATGTCTGTTTATTTTTCCCAGGATGCAGATCTTATAATGCTGTCTTTAGCTACTCATGAAGTACATTTTTCAATTTTAAGAGAGGTTGGTAGCTCAAGAGTAAATAACCATCTGATCCATAAGATTTTGATTTATGAATGGAATGGGCTCTGAAACTCTTTAACTGACTGAACAGGTGATCACCCTTCCGGGACAACAGGAGAAATGCTTTCTTTGTGGTCAAGTTGGGCATTTGGCTGCTGAATGCCAAAGTAAGCCTGGTGACCCAAATGAGAAGGTTATGGATGACACCCCAGTCCATAAGAAGAAGTATCAGGTTGAGTTTTGATGCAACAGGGGCCTTGCCTTTTACCTCTAGAATTCATCTCCAGCATTATTCGTTTGTTCTGGATCATTTCTTTATGCATTCAAATTATTCATTTGTGCAGTTCCTCAACATTTGGGTATTGAGAGAATACCTAGAGTGTGAGTTGGCAATACCTGATCCACCATTTGAGATCAACGTGGAGAGAGTGGTTGACGATTTTGTTTTCTTATGTTTTTTTGTTGGCAATGACTTTCTTCCTCACATGCCTACACTAGAGATTCGTGAGGTAAGCAAGTGAGCAGCTCCTATCCAATTCTTTTCTTTTTTTCTTGAAATTGTCAAGGATTCTATTCATACAAAGAAGAAATTCATCTCCATTTCAACGAAGCAATTTTAATATCCATCTTAGCTGCATTTTGTGAAGTGCATTTATTCCTTCTAATCTTGCCCACTGCAGGGTGCAATAAATCTGCTGATGTTTGTTTACAAAAAGGAGTTTGCAGCAATGGGTGGATATCTTACTGATGCTGGTGAGGTAACCTCTCTTCTGTACACATTCCGTTGAGCTTACGCAAGACTTGGTGCTCTACTGTTTGTTTTTGTGACAAATACTTCTTGTTCGTGGTTCCATCATATCTCTAACTGCTAAAATGTTACAATACTGAAATTTTGTGTATCTTGTGACCCTTCCTAGATATTTCATGACATGCAACTTGGGAATTTACTAGTTCTTATCTGAATTCTGTTTAGTCTTGGGCTTCAAGAGAGCAGCTTTTTTGTTGAAGTGGTAAATAGAGCTTCTCTTCTGCTGGTATAGATCTCCTGTTCTTGGATCAGTTTCAGAGCAGTTTTTACAGGATGCCTTGTTTGGAGTTGCTGTTTCTAATCTAGCTATGAACTTACGACAAGATCTGTTTCTTTGAATCTGAATCCTTGATTGGCATTTCCGTTCAAAGTTAATGAATTGTTGCTTCTATGCATAGGCATCTTCAAATAGTAAACTCCATCCACCTCCAAGCACAAGGGATCTGCTTTCTAAGAATTTCCCCTGTTCCTGTCAGATTTTTACATTCATTTGTAGTAGTTAAGTTGGTCAGGTTGAAAAACATATTGTGCTATGTGCAAATATGTTCTGATGCAGGGTGTTTTCTGCCTCCAGGTTCTATTGGAGAGGGTAGAACATTTTGTTCAATCTGTTGCAGTATATGAAGATCAGATTTTTCAAAAGCGAGCACGAATCCAGCAGGTGATTTGTGTGGTTCATGTTTCTGGTTTCTATTATGGTTATCTTTGTCTATCTTTTACTTAATCAAAAGTAAACGTTTCTTCCTCAAGTTCTTGTTTCTCTGCAACATGTGTAACTTATGGAGTTGTTTTATATTTTAAGTTGTTCTAATTGTAGCATACAAGTTGTGCTGGCACAGAAGTGCTTCATCAAATCTTTTGACTAAGCTTGTGATTACATTTTGATTGTAAACTTATTTGCTGTAAAGACCATAGAACCATAGGAAGTCTTGAATCTTTACTCTTAGGAGGAATAAACTCTTCACCAGTCATACTTCTTACCTTTCAGAGATTTATGGCTATGTTATGTATACCTCTGGTATTCAAGTGTTCTTTCTATCAGATCTGTCCAAGTTTTTCATGCATGCAAATGTGAATTAGGTTCTCAGTTGTAAAATATGGTGCTCACTTTCCAGGCATGAGATGCATTCTCAAACTTGGATTGCCAGGTTGTTTTTAGTTCTCCATGAAGCCACTGTGAATTTGCATTTTCATTGTTGAAACATCATTTTCAACAGCAATATTATATTTTAAAAAATTATTTTCAACAGAATGATGAAATCATTTCTAGTCTGGAACATTGTCTGTGTTGTCTTAAGATTGCATAATGTCATCATTCTTCTATCAGTCATGATTACTGGACTCGGGAGACTTATGCTCCTTTCAATTGTTCCTCTTGCCACCAAGTATCTTTCATATCAGACGAGTTTGATTCTCCTTTCAATTGTTCCTCATGCATGCACATTCTGTGTTAAGTGAGATCCGTAAAATATAAAGTTTGTTTGTCCTTACATGAGGGACCCTTTCTTACTGACACCACTGATATTGATAGTATACCTGATAATGTTCAATGTCTTCTATGGTACAAGTTTGTTGGTGTTTGAGACTGTTAGTATCAATGTTTATACGTGGTTTCAGGCAATAGAGAATAATGAAGAGATGAAGCTCAAAATGAAACGAGAGAATCCTGAGGATTCACTACCTTTGGTTCCAGATAAGGTTCGTTTCTCATTTATTCCAAGAATCTGCTTGCACATGTATAGGAACATTTTATACATGCTTTTTAAAGTTCTAATGTGAAATAGATTACGGTGTTGGTTTCTCAGGTGAAGTTAGGTGAGCCTGGTTATAAAGAACGGTACTACATGGAGAAGTTTCATTTAGCAAATCCAGAGATGATTGATGATGTCAGAAAAGATGTTGTGAGTTCCCTAATTAGTCCATCAGTAACTGCTTTCATTTTTGAGCGACATGTCTACTAATATTTATTGCAGCACTGGTGAAGAGTTTATTTTTGAAGTAAAAAGGATGTATACTTAAGATTAACATAGTGAAGTGCCACGTGTTCCTTCCAGGCTAGGAACAAATGGGCATATCGTTGTCCATGATCTTAAGTCTCACTTTCTATTATTTGATATTGGTTGGTTTAGGTGTATGACTGAACTGAAGTGGTGCCAAATATGGAAAGATCAATTTATTCCTTTATTAACTGCTTTGATCTTTTATGGAGAAATTCCACAGGAACTTTGAGGTCTCAACATCAGATAGTATGTGTTTTGTATGCTAATTCCTTCATGAAAGTCTATCAACTATTTCTAACCGCATTCAAAATTGTACTGGTGCTTTTGACTTGGAAGCAACATTTGTAAGTAATATACTGCTATTATCAAACAAGAAGAAAAGGGATTTAGGAACTTGTGGGCCCAGTTTAGTTTTTGAGTAAATTTGTCCACTTGATTTACATCAATTGCCTCTCTCTCTCTCTCTCTCTCTCTCTCTCTCTCAAGTTCTTTCCAATACAAAAAAAGGGCAGCCTGGTGCACAAAGCTCCCTTGTATGCGGAGTCTGAGGAAGGGACGGACCACAAAGGTTTATAGTACACAGCCTTATCTTGCATTTTTGCAAGAGGCTGTTTCCATGCCTCAAACCCATGACCTCCATGTTACTTGGTGACAACCCTACATTTGCGTCAAGGCTCCCCTTCAGTTCTTTCCTATAAATGAAGTGGAATTTTTTTTATTAGTCTTCAATGTAGCGACTGATCTGCAACTTTAAGTTTTTGGTTTTTTCTTGGCATTATCTACTTCTTAAAGGTTATTTCAGATAATTTACCATTTAAGTATAGTTTGAATTACATGTTTTAGTTTCAGTGTAATTAATTTAGAAGTTATCCCTCTCATATTTCACTTTTGGCAAGGCATTGAGATCAGCAAGTGAGCATTGAGCTTAAGTAGATATGATGCTTTTGCAAAGTTGGGTATAATTCACTTGCGGTTGATTGTCATGCAGAAATCTTACTAAGTGATACTTTTAACCTTGTTCATAGTTGAATCAAGGAAATAACTATACATTGAGCATAGGAGACCCAATATGGTTGAAAGAAAGACAAATGCTGGTATTTGTGTTGTTTATTGACATGTCTAGCATGTAGGTATATATACCATACAGATTTGTAATGCAAACTAAAATGTAATCAACTGATCTAAAATTACCCCTGCAGGTGTTGAAGTATGTTGAAGGCCTTTGCTGGATTATGAGATATTACTACCAGGGTGTCTGCTCTTGGCTATGGTCAGTGAAATTCTAAGGGGTAACAGAGAAACTTATGAATTTTCCATTACTGCACTAATTTCATAGTGTCTATTAACGTTTGTTGTAAGTTTTCCTTTTATCACCTACACACATCTAAGCACATTTGTATAAAATGTGCCTATGCTACACATGTAGTTATGATGACATTTCAGAACGCTATGAGGGATATCAGTTGCAATGAGTGAAGGATATCTGTTGCAATAAGTGGTTAATGCTCTATGATTTTGAATTCAATGTGCTTTTCATGTCAGGTACTATCCATATCATTATGCTCCCTTTGCATCAGATCTTAAAGATCTGGCTGATCTGGAGATCACCTTTTTCTTGGGACAACCATTCAAACCCTTTGACCAACTGATGGGAACTCTACCAGTTGCCAGGTTGTTTAACTTCTTAGTTACATGTACCCTTCTGCAGGCATGGTTTATTAATGCTATTCCTTGATTTTGTAACCATGACCCTTACACTGTTCTGTGTAGTTCAAATGCTCTGCCCAAGCATTACAGGGAATTGATGACAGATCCAGAGTCTCCTATAAGATCTTTCTATCCTTCAGGTATATTTGGTTCAATGCCTCTTTTTGCATATACTGAAGCCACTTTCTCCCCTTTTGCCTAAAAATCCGAGCACTTTTTATGATCAAAACCAGTTCTGACTTATTTGTAATGACAGATTTTGAGATAGACATGAATGGCAAACGGTTTTCATGGCAGGTATAATCTTACCTGTCATTGTAGACATATAGTGTTATCTTCTTATGATGATTTGTTGTGGTATAGTTGAAGTGCTTTGAATTTCCTTTATCGTATTCAGGGTGTTGCAAAGTTGCCATTCATTGATGAGAGACTTTTGCTCACGGCAACAAAGAATGTTGAGGACACTTTAACGGTGTGAATGAACAAGCTGATCCTAGTTTCTCCAACTATCTGGTCGCTTTTTAGTTTTAGATGCAAAACATGCTCCCTTACATTCTCTTTTGTCCAGGAAGAAGAGAGGATTAGGAATAGCCTGATGTACGATTTATTGTATGTCTACGAGAGTTATCCTTTGGCTGTACAACTGTACCAATTATACTACCAAGCACTACCACTTCAAGGAGGATATTGTTGTGAAATAAACACTGATGCCAGGTCAGTATAACATGCTTTATGCAGTCTAAAATACTGCTTATGATGGACACATGCAGATTGGTGTTCAGAACCTTCTATTTATTGTAGTGAGGGGATGAATGGCTACCTTTGCTTGACCCAGAGGAACACATTCAGAAAGGAAATCAAGTGTCCAGTTAATGGCTTGAGGGACATTGAGGATAATCGAGTACTGTAAGTCTCTTACAACCTTCCTGTTTGTGGGTTGCAAACCTTCAGGTTCTTGCTTTGAATTCTTTTTTTATTTTCACAGAAATGCCACGTTTGTCAATCCTAAACCACACCATCATATACCTAAACCTCCTGACGGTGTAATTATGCCCAAGAAGGTAACTCTGAAACATTATTCCTCTGTTTTCCTCATTTGTAAGGAAAAAGGAAAGAATTTTCTAAAGATCCACCCAGTTATTGATGATTGCTTGTGAAGTATGGAATGTTAACAATTGCTTGAAATACCAATGCACTTATACATGATCTTGCTATGTGCATATGCTTAGTCCTTTTTTTCACTGATCTGTGAAGCTAACAATTGAACACTGAACATCGAGGCATTAATAAAGGGCAGCCCCGGTGCATGAAGCTCCCGCCTATGTGGGGTCTGGGGAAGGGGCGGACCACAAGGGCCTAAAGTACACAGCCTTACCTTGCATTTTGCAAGAGGTTGTTTCCACACCTTGAACATTGAGGCATTAATGAATGAGAAAATTTGGATCGAGCAATTCATTTTATGTTCGATGTTTAGCTTTAATTGCCTCATTTAGAGAGATGCATCATCAGTTTTTCTTTTTGGGTTTATACTTAACGCTAAGGATGGTTCTTGTTTGACCTATGGCTGCTACAACCTTCTGTTTTTAAAATTTCTTGAATCTCGTTAAGAGTAGACATTCTTGAGTGTCTAAAGAAGCTGACACTGCCCCAAGCCTTTTCTTGGAAGATCTAAGCTGTTCATCATGTTCAGTGTACAGAAATTTGGTAACTTAGGAGAAATCAATGCATTTGGGTGATCCTAATCACTTGTTTTCTGTCTTTGAAGAAATCACTGAAGTTGTATGGTTGTGATTTTTGACAAAAAGGAACATAGGCTAAAAGCATCCAATCAGCATGAAATTTAATCTCTAGCCTATCTAAGCCATTCCAACATAATATATGGCTTAGATTTACAAAAATGATCACCAATTTGTAATCTATGTGATTTGGGCTATAATTTTCTCATGAGCCCTTTTTCCATGCATGGTTGGATTAAAGCCGTTCACAATGCATTTGGACGATCCTAACCACTTGTTATGGGTCTTTGAAAAACTAAATAAAAATGAATGGTCTTGATTTTTGACCTAAAGAAACACAGATTAAAAAGATTCAACGGGCGTGAAATTTGATGCCTAGCTTATCTAAGCCATTTCTAACATGATGAATGGCTTAGATCTACAAAGAAGTTGGTCGGACCACAAGGGTCTATAGTACACAGCCTTGCCTTGCATTATATATATAGACACACACACACACACACACTTCCGAGACATCTTTTCAATGTTTCACTGATCTCTTCCACTTGTTATTCAAGAAGTGCCCGACTCTTTTCCACTTTCTTGAGTTACTACTGCAGTCTGTCATATCTTTTCCATTTTGTTCAGTTACTACTGCAATCTGTCATAGTTGTCGACAACATCAGTACATCATCTAGTGATAAGGGTGCTTGGATGTTGGGTCTTGAATACACTATTTTTGTGCCCAGCGCCCTAAACAAATTTTTGATTTTTATTGTTGTTATGAAAATATGGCTGTTCCTGTTAAACCTTCTTTTTGGACCCAATCACAGATTGTGGGACCCCAAGACATTAAGCCTGCTCCTGTGTTATGGCATGAGGATAATGGTGGCCGGCATCATCAAGCCAGAGAGAGGTATGTATTCTTGTATTTATCCACTGTGTATGCTATTAGAGAAAACTAGACAGTTACCTTAGATGGTGAAGGTTGACGAAATAATAGTAACTACCGTATAGCTTCTTACATGAATTACTTGGTCAGATTTGTTGGATTCAGAAACTCATACTTGGCCTTACTTTTCAAATTCTTCCAAATGGTCCAGAAAAGAGGGTTGAATATCCATGATTTTAAGAAAAAGCAGTCACCCTTCATCTTGATCCAGAGTGGATGAAGTCTAGAATCGAGTTTATACATGTTTCATCAAGTAAAAATAACCCAAGTTGTTAAAACTGGAATGTTACTCTTGCAGCTTAACAGTCTAAGACTCTATGGTCATTATTAATTGGATTGTTGGGCTAATTCGTTTGTAGATACCAGCTATTTACTACATATGAACTGTATTCCTCTTCATTTTCTCAGACCCCAGGTACCTCATGCGATCTCTGGTTCTCTTCTGGGTGAAGCGGCTCATCGGCTGCTGAAGAGTTCCCTTCAGATCAAATCTAATCACAGTGCAGGATTCTTGGAGCCTCATTATAGAAACTCTCAAAACAATATGATGAGCAGGCCGCGGCCTGCCGGACCTTTGGGATATGAAAGAGGATTTACCCCGGACCCAAATTATTATCATGGATACAACCACCCTCGAGGTGTTCTTAGCCCCTCTCAATTGGCTGCCACTTTTATTGAAGTCCAAGGCGACCACCAGAATGTCAGAGTACAGGAGAGGTTTCCTCAAGATGACTACTACAAACGAACTGGAATATCAAACTTGACAATTGAAGAAGGTATGAGATTCAGACCACCACATCACGGGATGCGACTGAAAGCGGCAAATGCTGGCTTCTGGCACAACCCACAGCATCCTGACCTGAGTGTTGTTGGCCAGCTGCCTTTGCCACCCATGAATTGGATTGATAAACCCATGAAAGGTGGTTGGGGACCCTATTTACGACAAGAGACGACGGAGAAGCAGGTGAAGAAGGTTTATCAAGTGAGATCAAGAGCACCTCAAAGTCCATCAGATTCTAGCTCGCAGCAGTGAGTGTTACATTGTGCCTGATTTCCTTTTGCATTAGTTTATATGTTTTACAGCAGTACTAAAACGGCAGTTGCATTTCATTTTAAAGGAAATGATGACTGCTTAACTGCTGCAGATGAACAATTTTACGCTGCTTTGGGTCAAGGTAGCACTTATTGGAGAGATCTCAAGTAGATTTAGGAATTAGAATATGCTATAGGTAGTTGGTGGACCCCGGTGGGGGCAGTCGGGAAAATTTGGGAATCAGATGACAATTGCTTCTACGATGGTGGGCTTAGTAGGACTGATTCGTGCACACCAGGCCGGATTGGACGTAGGATTGTTTCTGGAGGCGATTTCAAGTGGGGCAGCAGGATCTAAGTCTTTGGATTTGAACTGTGGGAGGATCTTGAAGAGGGATTTTGAGGCTGGATTTTTTGTGAATCCTTTTGTTAAGGACTTGGGGATCCGTTTGATGGAGTGTCAACGGACGAGATTGAGCTTGCACTTGCTCATCAGTTCTATGTTTCATTGAAGGCTCATGGGGAAGGGGATTTTGGGGACCCAGGCATTGATTTTGGCTCTGAAGGGCCTTAATAACACGTCCCTAGAATCCAAGGGTAAGAATCAATGGGACCCAGGTAGAAGATGTTGATGATTTGATTTCAGCTTGGTGCCTATTGGATGTTGCTTTTACTCGTATGTTTGGATGTTTATAAAAGAATTAAATGGTTTAATTTTGTGTCTAATATGGAATATATCAGCTGATTGCGGCATGGAATTTGTGTTAGCCAAAGATCAAGGGTCTTGATCATAGATAGATACTTCACCGTCTTGAAGTTGATCATCCCTCAACACATTTGGCACAAGAGGACCCGGTTATCTCATTGCTCCATTACAATCAGCGCCCATTAGCATGTGAAAAGTGTACTTCTTACAGCAAGGAAAGAACAGTTAAAAACTTCCGCTGATACATAACTTTATTTTAAAGATCTAAACCATTCATCTGAATTTTAAGACCATTGGAGGCAAAAAAAGAAATTTTAACATTTTTTCATACAAAATAAGTGGTTAGAATGATTGAAATGTATCAATTTCTCGTAGTCATCTATTTAGATTATTTTGAACAAGAGATCTTTCAACACAAGTCACAGTGGAGACTCAACTTCTTAGTCACCGACTCTGGCTTGATCCGAGTCCAAATGAAAAGGAGTTAAACGGGTAGGCTTCTGTGTAAAAATACACTTTAAAACCAAAGACTTTTAGCTGTGAAAACCCCGAATTTTTAAAGTTTAATATACTTAATTAATCAAAATTTATTGTAATCCTAAACTTTGTTTTTAAATATAATCCTAGGCCGTTAGATCGTTAAGTTATATAAACGATGAGGGACGCTGATGAAATATAACATGTCTTTTTATGTCCTACAGTTCTAAAATAATTTTACTCATATTATCATGGGAATTCTATTCATTTTGAGTTATTTTTTAAAGAATATAAAACGGACGATAGTTTCTGCTCCCTCATTTATTAACTTGTCCAGTGCCAATTCGCCTTGTGGACTCTGCCGTTTTCCAAGAAATCTGAGCCCTCTGGGTAATTGGAGAAGCTGGCCAGGGAGACATGGTTGCATTAGCAGGTTCACATGTTATCACAAGTTCCATGTTAGTAAATCAGGGGCCATTTATGAATATTTGTGCACCAATTAAAAGATATATATATAAAAAAAAAAAAAAAGGAAAAAGAAAAAAAGAGCAGCCTGGTATACAAAGTTCTTGCATATATCCAAAAGGAGACTATAAAGGATCTATAGTACAGTCTTACTTTGCATTTTTGTAAGTTGTTTTTGTGCCATGACTTTATGACTTCCTTATCATACGCAACAACTCAACCATTACACCAAGGTTCTCTCTCATACCTGCACCATTCAGGTTATTAAGATTGAGTAGAACACACAGAAGCATACCAATTGAAGAAGCTCGATAAGACCATAAACCATGATTAAGTCATTGATTACGTCTGCAAACTCGTGCAAGCCATGAATTTCTTCTGTAATTTTCAAATCATTATCCATTTTTGAGTTTCTTCACTTGGTAAATTAATCCAAAGCGCTGATACCAGAGAGATGTTGTGATCATCTATTCATCATGCAGGAGAAATTCTATGATACACCACTATCAAGGTGACCATAGTGCATGGAGATTAGGAGAGGAGAAACCTTTTGGTAATCTGACCCGTTATCAGATTTCCTGCCTTGGGATATATAGTAGATTAAAAAGCAAGAGGATTTTATGATTATAGCATCTAAGAACAGTGCATTTTACAGCAGATTGTTAAAACTTCCACCTTCAGCGAATAGTTTGGATCATCCAAAGGCGAGTCCAATCATCCAAAAGTTTATTTTTAGATTGAGCGATTTGGTTTTGCATTAGGAGGTGATGGAAATGGCCTATCTAAAAAAGCCATTTCCAGTGCAAACTAACTTGCTATTTGAAAAAATAGCCTTAAGCTTAAAGAAAAAGCAAGAACAGTCGAGCCCCTCCTGGCACATCTCCTTCTACTCTCATATACTCACAAATTCCCAGATTTTGTAATGACTATCTAAAAGCAGAGTGAGAAGCCCAACATGTGAACCTAACATTACTCCCCTCGCCCTCGTAGATTTTTTGTTAAGAGATCAATAAGAGTTAATAAAAGAGCGCCTTGGTGCTCCGGTAGAGTTGTTGTCATATGACCTAAAAATCACAAGTTCAAGACACAAAAACAGCCTCTTGTAAAATGCAAGGTATGGCTGCATACTATTAACCCTTGTAATCCATCCCTTCTTCAAACCCTGCATATGCAGGAGATTCGTGGACCAGAGTTACTGGATCCAGGACAAATCACAAACTTTGCAATCCACTATTTCATTTTTGAAGGCAGCACTTCTTAGATGCATTGAGGATGAACTCTGTATCCACCAGAACAATTTATCTACATGTAAACGTAGGAGATCAATGAAGTTTACGTTGCTATGCCCTAAAATTTAGGTTGAAGATTGATGACTTGGATGCATAGACCACACTTGACATGGGTAAGTCGCAAGTACCACAATTGCATTTGTCATCTCAGAATAGTATGTAAGGTTGAATTTTCTAACATCATTGAACGCAATGTAGCCATTTAAATCTCGGACTTTGATCTGTAGAATCAACAATTCACTATTAGTTCATTGATTATACTTAAAACTGATAATTCATCACGCTCTCACCCATACAATCCAGACACCATTAAAAGCCATACCTAACCTGACTAGTACTATATAAGCAAGAAGATACCTGTATAGGAACTAGATCAGTTAGGCTTAGCACTAAATTACAGTTCCATTCTCAGATTCATACCCATTGGGAGTGGCAAATCAAGTACTTATTCACATTCCAAAACAAATCAACAAATCAAGAGAAAACATCAGATGTCTGCACTGGACCACTGAGGAAGTCTTTCTCCATCCGCTTTCTGGAGAAAATAACGGCAAGGGCAGCAATTCTGAACTTTCGGTTACCGAAACCACAGCTTTCTTCCAGCCGGAGCCTCCGAAAACCACGAAGACGATATAGACGAAGCACCACACCATAAAGGTAAGGGACTACTCCTGTGTGCATTTCCATTGCCTTCGCCCACATCGCCAATTGATGTGTTCCAGTAGCCATCCAGATGTAACCTGCTTTTATATTTGGTGAAGCTTCTCATTCAACACTTCATTATAAAAAAAGATATGCTTATAATCGTGAAGGAAGATAATAAAAAACTAAATACTCATACTTTGTAGTTGAAGAGTCAAAAGCAATACATGCTTGCATGTCTTCTACGTGCATTCCACCATTCATTGACCCAAGTAATTGGTTATTAAGACAATAAGGTACCCATCGGAACATATGAAGTATGTTTATCACTTTCTACTGCCTTTAACAAGCTCCAAATGGCGCTTTATTGGAACTTCAATACCGATCTCCGACATAAAATGTTGCTGGAGCCACGAAGTTCACAATGATAATGACTTTGCATTTCTTAAGACAGAAATGTAAAACAACACTATGTTCAAGAGAAATATACTGCAATTTTGGGACTATAGAGGCTATTGCAGTAATTCGTGCATGTTACTTCGACCAAAAATAAAATTCATGTATGTTACACATGGTTGCAGAGTGAGAAAGAATTACATCTTGGATAAAGTAATGGAGTAGGGCCTCCTTCCTTGCTAGAAATTCTCAGAAACTCCCACTTAACGTCTCCTGCAAAAATGGATGAGTGAGCTGAACATTATGAATAGAAGCCCACAGCAAAAAAAGAGGATGTAACAACATTTACATGCGCGACAGAATGCAGGAGTCAAACATGATGAGGTTTCTGGAAGTTTGGGACTGTGAGTAAAAGGTTCATGTAAAGTTGCAGAGGCAAAGTTTGGGATTGTAAGTCAAACATGAGGAGATTTCTGAGTTGTGGTTAACAGTAAAACTGCAAAGGCAAACTTCGGGTATTGTAAGTCAAGGTTCATGTAATATAAGAGGGAGAAAGATAAAAAGATCTGCCGCCAGAGTGCATCATTATACCGTGCTTCTTAGTTCTATCAAGTACATACAGGACACACTTAGGTTGATGAATCACTCACGAATAAGCCTCCACCTTGGTTTACTACTACAGATACAGTACAGTTGTCTAGACTCCACAGCAGATACGTTTCTACAGAGATTTGAAAACCCAGGATTTACTGAGACTTGTGACACAGAAGAGTACTATTTGGTATTGTTCATGCAACTACTCAAATGACAGTAAGCATTGGAATTTTTCAAGTTCCAAATATTTTAGAGTTTTGATGCTGCTAGGCATATTAATGGTTTCTACCTCTGGGTTTTAGTGTTGAGCCTTTTAGAAGCTGTTTCATAATTTATATTGGAGTCTAGTAGTTGTTGTTTCTGGTTTCTTTTATTTTTATCATTTATCATTGGTTGTTTTAGTCTATTTTGCTGTTTCCTATTTTTGAAACTCCCTATTTTAGATTGGAGTCTTTTGGAAGTTGTTCTGGGTTTCTGATATCAATTAGAAGTCCTTTTGGGAATTTCCTTGTTGTTTAATTTATTAGGAAGTATTTTTTGTAGCTGAAGTCTTATGTTTTGGGAAATCTATACATATATGTAAAAGAATCCTGGAGAAATCAGTGATGAATGAAATAGTTCTGTTTCTTTCTTTCTCCTTGTTCTTCTTCTCAGCCTTCCACGGTTCTTCTATTATTGATTTCTCCTTTGAAATCACCATTGGAAAATCATGAGTTAAGTATGAAACTTCTGGGTTGTTCTCTTTGCCAAAAGGCATCTAGCAGCAATATAATTCCTAGAGTGCCTCACAACAGAAATCAAGAAAACAGATTTGGTCTGAAAATTATGGCTATTCTGAAGATCAAATGACAGCAGAAATAAATAACAGAATCACGTGAATCTTCCCAGGAAATCATTCGTACATCATCATATACCCAAATGTCGATCATTTTCACCAATCACTAGTCTAAATCAGACAAATTAGGTCATCCAACTATGACAATATGTAGGAGAGACTGGGTTTGTAGCATATATATAATTGTATTGTTTTACCTATGGGACTCCATATAACAATTGCAAACATCAGACCATAACAATCTTTCGATGGTTGCCACCCACAGTAAGCGCATGCGCACGCACATACACACAAAAGAGTTTTGGGAGTGGATTACTAAACCACATATATGACATTTATAAGCATATATGTATCACATATGCATCTAAAAATAACAACAAAGAGATTGTGGTTTCAGAGGAGACATGCAAATTACTAAACCAGTTCCAGTCCAAACTGGACAGCCACCTTAGCCACCAGACTAACTAACACATGAACCATAGGAAAATATAGATGCATAACAACATTACGCACTCATCCATGATCACATTACGTGAATCATTCTATATAAAGCCATCAGATCATCTAATGACAGCTATAAACATGATAACTAAACACAGAGAATAAGTAATTTGTGATGGTTGCTCATAGATTTATTCTCTGTGCATGAAAATAGTAATTTGCTCAATATAAATGGCTAACCTTGAAAAGAGATAAGACCAGTGGACACACTCAGAACGTGAACATGCTGGGACGGAATCTCTCTGTCTCCCATCATTCTTCTTCCTCTTCAAGGATAAGAAACCACCCTAGAAGGATGACAACCATCAGTCCTAGATAAGCAGTAAATCGCATTCTCATTTGCTTCAAAACAAAACTGTAGAGATACGATGCCATATGACTGCACTATGCAAATGTTGCAATTACAGAAAAGAAATAAGAGCAGACAATTAGACCACAACTGAAGGAACACAAGGAAATAATAATAATAATAATTAAAAAAAAGAAAAAGGAACAAATTATATTTTCAAGTAGCACAATTCTATGACAAACCTGCTCACCTGGAAGTCAAAAGTAAAATCTTCACGAATCTAGTAGACCTGACTATAGAAATTTTCACTGTTTGCCTTCCAGCACAAAGATCCTGTTTCACTGAAAGAAAAGTGGGTAATTTGGCAAATGCAACTTATCCAGCCCAAAGATAACTCGAAAATGGTAAAAAAGTGCCTAACCATGAGATTTCTTTTCACATCAACCAATCAGATAACTAACAACTAGAATATTTGCCCTGTGTGGTGCACAGGGTGATTCATTGGTTCATTGATCCAAACCATTATTTCAAATGGGACCTACATGAATAAATATGCTAGAAAGACAAGTATGGAAAAGAAAGAATAAAGAGACAGAGAGAGGGAGAGGGAGGGATTTTAGAAGAGGGAGTTTCTTTTAGAAGTCCTATTCTTTAGCAAATATATCCAACAATAAACGGGAAAGGTTAGAGAAAAACTCCATAAGAGCTCAGTAACTCTTCAAGGGTCCCACTTATTCAACTAATAGTACAAGGTTATATATATATATATATATATATATATATATATATATAGAGAGAGAGAGAGAGAGAGAGAGAGAGAGAGAGAGAGAGTGCTTAGAGATTGCTGGTAGAAGAAGTATTCAATTAGAATTAGAAGCTAAAGAAATTGAGATTCTGATGCCATGTGGCTGAAAGAGAGAGGAAGCACAAAGCAAATCCTCGGGGGCACATTTATCCAACTAATGACATAAGATAAAAATAAAATAATTAAAATAATCAAAAATGCCTACGTGGTGCAAGGAAAAATAAGGTTCAAGTGCTCAAAGAAATATTCAACCACTTATGGCCTGTCGCTTTCTGGATAGGACCACTTCTGGTTTATCAGCATCACAATTTCAATCATGTCAAAACGTAGCACTTGTTTTGGATGTGTTACAGAAATTTTTGATAATTTCTTGTTAACTCTAAATATTTCATTACACAAGTAGTTAATAAAAAAAGGCAGCCCAGTGCACGAAGCTCCATTGTCTGCTGGGTCTGGAGCAGGGGCAGATACACAGCCTTCCCTTGCATTTTACAAGGGGCTTTTTCTACGCCTCAAACCCATGACTTCAAGGTCACACGACAATAACTCTAACGTTGTGCGAAGGCTCCCCTTCTTATACAAGTAGTTAATCATGGGTAAAAAAGATGGGACAAAGAATAAAGTGTTACAAGTTTTCCAAATCAATCCAATTAGTAAAGGAAACACAAGAAGAAAAACCAACAACCTATAAAACTCTGAGTTAATCATTCCAATCAAATAATAGCAACCCGGTCTCTTGACAAAAAGGAAGTAGGAATAAGATAACAGCAAAGACAGAATATACAACATACATGGACATGCACAAAACATGTTCGTATTCACATTCATCTTTTATGCATCTATAGGGGAGCTAATTCCATTGGGCTGGAAGACCAGTAACCACAACAACTTTGTTCATCAGAATGAATCGCAGTACGTAAAAGAAATAATAGCTAGGATTGCCACAATTTTAATTGTAGGTCAAACTGAACATCTCTATTAATAAAGAGCATGAGGTCCAACAATTTTATGGAAGCCAAATGAGACCAGTCATTCTCACTAAATTCATGGAGAAGTAATTAAAGTCAGCCTTCAACAAAGATTATAATTCTTACATCTTCTGTGGCTCCTTATAGTTCCTGTATCTATGATGCAGTGATCTGTCACCAAGGTCTCTGGTCGCAGTTGTTTCAGCAGATTGGAGAAATAGAAATATGCAAATCAGAACAGTTATTCATTAAGATCATCAAGTCTGTTGTCTTGCCATCTGCCAAGCTGAGTCTCCAACTGAAAATATCCATGTGTCAAGAGAGTGATAACTATGATACTACTTTTGAGCTCTCCAATGAAATAGGAAGTGTCAGGCTGATAACTGTGACATATATTCGAAGTCTCCATCGAAAATGTTGCAGAGCTTCCAGATGATTATCTTTCCAAAATGCACTGTAGAAACTCAGCTTAGGGAAATCCACAAAACCTGCTTTGATCCCATTTCTACCTAAGAAATATGACCTTACACACATCCATGGCAAGCATATGTACAGCAGAAGCAGACCAAACTTCTAATTTAGCAGTACAACCCCACATTAGCAGCTTGAACTTGGTACTTGTGAGCAGTATCTAGAATCCTAGCAGTGTCTCCAGAAAGTGCAGTCAGTCTACATAACCATCACCAAAAGCATGGTCATCAGCTACAATAACTGCAACTTCCACCCGTAAGTTTATAGGTATCAAAAGCAGTAGCACCATCGGAAGCATGACAGTTGAGCTTAACCAGAGAAGTCACAGTAGACTATTTCAGAGGCAAATCATACCAAGCTGCAACCAAAGGAATTGGGGACTGGTTGAGACTTCATAATTACAATAGAAACCAACCAAATTAGTAACTAAAAACTGAGGTGGGAGGATTGAGCCATTAAATTGCAACTTATGCAGTATCTTTAGTGAAGCCTCACCAGGAACCTGGTTATGTGGTTAGTGATGCAACAACAACTTCCACCATATGTTCATTAAGCACAGAACCATCCTCACCACAAGCACAAGGGTTTAACTCAGAATGGAAAGCTGGAAGTTATTCATTTTCTGTATCATAAATATGATCAGAAGTGGCAATTGAAGTCCTAGAAGATGAGTGGAAAGGCGTTGAAAAGCCAGAACACTGACCCTCACCAGAAGCTAGATGGGCAGGTAAGGTTGTGATATTTAGAGATACACTGACTACTTCATAAATATAGGGTACAGAATCCATGCACAAATCAGTGTTGTTCTCAATGCGTGTCAATTCATTGCTGACTTCATAAGGGCCAAGAATTGTACTGTCAATAGACGAGTGGAGATTAGCAGCATCATTCTTAACTAATTTTTCCACCAAAACTGCTTATGTGATGAGATGTGTCAGATGAAAGGAGAAGATCTGTATCAGAATCACAATCCAGAAACTTAGGCAACAATTCAGGAATCCGCAATACAGCATCCTCACCAGAAGCCTGAAAATTATTCTTGGGAGCAGTAACCACTAACTAACAGAACTTGAAACATGATTGACAATACTCTCACCAGAAGCTCGAAAATTACACTTTGAAGATTCCATGGAATGAATGAAAACCTCAGATGTGCAGAGGACAGAACCATTCCCAAAAGCAAAAGTACTAGGTGTGTCAATAGCATCTTCAGCCATTACCACATGAGACTCGCTGACAGCACCCTCACCACAGACAGGAAGACTAGGATGAGGAGAAGCTGCAAGAGGCTTTGCTATCTCAGGCATATGATGATGAGTAATATAGGGGACAAGTGGAAAGGAAGCATCATAGCCAGACTCTAAGGACTCATCCAGGCAATCAGAGTTAATTTGTACGGTGCCCCAATCAGAAGCTTGAAAGTTAGAAACACAAATAGCAAACAAAGAATCAGTTCACCTCAGAAGTACAGTTAACAGTAGTCCCAGCAAATGCATGGATAACATGGGGACCAACTTCAATGGTCACTTCATCAGTGCCATGCTCACCACCCCCTTCACAAGTTTCAAGGTTACGCTCAGAAGCTACAGGAGTTTGGTTTTCCAGCTAAGGTTTTTCTTGATGATCTGCATTGAGGAAAAAAGGCACGTCAGTAGAAGAATCTGGGAGGAACAATCACAAGAATGGGGACCAGGATTTTCACCAGTCACTTCTCTTCTCATCTCAGTAATATCATCAACTTTATTCTCTTGAGAAGCATGAGAGTCAGGCACTAATGAAGTTGCTAGAGATGTATTTCCACCTTGGGCATAACAAGTTGGGTGCCCTTCAGTTCAACTGCCTTGGTAACTGGAAAGAGAAACAACATAAAATGTGAATCAACAGGCAAGTGATGAAAACTAATGCAAAAGGATGGCAAATCCTACTCCCATATTTACCTCTATCAGCAGCTGTATTTCCTTCTAAGCATTCACACTTAAGAAGTTGCTTATGTAACAGACCTGTACCCGGGAACATCAACATATTCATGGACCTCAGTTCATCCCTGAGTGATTCTTCAAGAAGCTTGAAACCAAAAACAACTGTCCATGTATGCATTAGTTCAGATATCGCAGGTATTATCAGTTTCTCAACTTTGAGGGAGCGAAGAACCTGAAATAAGATAAACATAGTAAGTTACTTCCCAATGCAGGCTCATTAAAAGTATATATACACTGGGTTATTGCGAGAAAAGCCAAATACAGTGACCAAAAAGAAGGATCTGACAAACTGGTATCATAATTTCATTATAAGAAAGTCAGGAACAATATTTTGATTAAAGGACAGTCAAAAGGCACAGCATCATATACTCATTAAGAACCTGAATTAAGATAAAGATAATAAGTTATTCCCAAAGGAGGCTCATTAAAAGTATATATAAACTGGGTTAGTGCAAGAAATAAGCCAAATACAATGATAAAAAGAAGGTTCTAACAAAGTGGAATTATATTTTCATAAATAAGAAAGTTAGGATATGTATGAGGGAGTGGTAACAAATGTTAGGACCACTAGTAGAGAGGCTGGTGATTTTTACTATAGGATTGCACCAAGGATTGGCATTGAGTCTGTACATTTTCACGTTGGTTATGGATGAATCAACAAAACAATGCATGTAGAGATTCCATGGTGCATGTTATTTGCAAATGATATAATTTTGATTGGTAAGACAAGGGTGGGCATAAACACAAAGCTAGAGTTATGGCGAAATGCATTACAATCTAAAGGATTTAAAATTAGCCGAAGTAAGACAAAGTATATGGAATGCAATTTTAGCAAGGAGAGGAGCAGGAGTAAGCACCAATAAAGATTGATAACCAAGAAGTCCCCCTAAAAGAACACTTCTGATTTTTGGAATCGATAATTCATGAGAGTGAAGAGCTTGAGAGGGAGGTTACCCAGAAAATCCAAGCAGGTTAGAACAAACGGAGATGTGCCTCTGGAGTTATGTGTGATAGGCAAGTGCCACTCAAATTAAAAGAAAATTTCTATAAGATGGTTGTAAGGCCAGCCATGCTCTCTGGATCAGAGTGTAGGGCATTTAAAGAACAACATGTACATAGGATGAGCTTTGCCAAAATGCGGATATTGAGATGGATGAGTTGCAAGACAAGAAAGGATAGGATTAGAAATGAAAACATTAGAGGAAACTTAGGAGGAGAACCAATAGGTAACAATATGAGGGAGATTAGACTTAAATGGTTTGGACATGCCCAATGGAGATAAAAAACGATACCGCTTAGAAGAAGCGAAACAATCCAAGTCTAAGGTTCTAAAAGGGCAAGGGGAAGGCCCAAAAGAATATGGATAGAAGCGGTGAGAAAGATTTAAAATTTTAGAGACTAAATGAAGCCATGACTTAAGAGAGGGGAATCGAGGAACAAGATTCATGTGACTAATCCCTAATTGGGATAAGGTCTTGATGATGATGAACTAATGATTCAATAACTTCGTTGTGCAAGCGCCCATTAACTTACAACACAAAACATCAGGAAAATGGTATCAAGGCTACCCTTAGAACTTGATGTAGTATGTTTTCTTCAAAAGTCATTGGGTCAAAGTTCAAACAACTCATTAGTTGCACTTGCATGAAATAATGAAAATGTTCTGCATAAAAGAGATGGTAAAAATGACAACAAGAATGCAGGTGGACATGGAAGCTCTAATACCAGAAGGAAGCCAAAGTCTGATGAAATTCAAGTACTGCTCTCTGCTTTAGTAATGAAATTTAGTTCCTGATAGGCAATGGTTACAGGAACCAGGGAAGATACAACATTTTATAGTAAGCAATCCTGCCTTGACCATGCATTATGTATATAAAATGAAATTAAGCTTCTAATATGATCTTAAACAGATGAAAGCATCATGAGTCATAACTAAGGAAAAATATGCTAACTTCAGTTTGCATCCTTTGAGAATATTTTGTTTTCTCTCTGTTATTTACTTTTGTCTTTGTTTATTTTATTTTATTTTGTATCAGCAACATTATTTTTCTGTAGAATAATAGTTTAAGAGACTGCTACTCAACTAATACAACTAGCAATCCCTTGTTTACTCATCATCACTCCAGCAACAAAGTGTCCTTGAAAAGCATTCCCAACCCTATAATATAAACTACTTCATTAATGATACACCAAAACCTCCAAGATTCACTATTCACTTGATTTCATTTCTGAACCAGCATCTATCACAACATTAACACAGATCCTATCGATAAATAGAGAAACTAGCACTCATTACCCATGTGTTTGATAAGCTGGACAAGGGAGTACATAGGAGCCCTAGAAATGGTAAAACACCTGTATGACAACCTTTAACCACCCCAAGAGCAGGATTCCTAAATTAGGATAGGAATTCAGATTTTTGTAACCATCCTGCTTCTGTCCCTTACATTTTCAGAAGGGATCTGATGTTGACAAATTGAAACCTCTTCACTGATTAAAGCCAACTTCCCAACATATATTTGACACCCAATTGAAGCCTGCTAAAAGAACTACTCAAGTCCTTGGCCATTCCTTAATCTCTCCGTTTTATAAGATAGAAACCACCAAAAAAATGTTGAGCAACAGAAATTGACCTGATACATATTTATCTCCACTTTCAGGAAAGATCTCCCAGGGACCAAAAACACCAAAAGAAAAGGTGAACCAAATCAAGGAAGTACTCCTTTAGTTCTTCTCTCTTGCAAAGAAAACTATGTTTTCTTCTAGAAGCAGCAAACAACAAAGATGTTCACCATGAAAATTTCTCTCAATAGTCATGTTACATGTTTATCCGTGCACACCAAGTCAATCACAAACCTTAGGACTGTAGAGGGAATACAAGTCTTTTAGTCTGCTACTAAAGTCCATTGCCGTAATTACCTAGCATTCATCATCATCATCATCATAAAAGCCTTATCCCAATTAGAGGTCAGATACACGAATTTTGTTTCTCCCTTCTCCTCTATCAAGTGTCATGGCTTCACTTAGTCAAAAGGTTTTTAAATCTTTTTTCACCACTTCTATCCACGTCCTTTTAGGCCTTCCCCTTATCATTTAGAGCCTTCGACTTGGATTGCCTCACTCTTCCTAATCAGTGCCAGTCTTGGTCTTCTTTGAACATGTCCAAGCCATCTAAGTCCACCCTCTCTCATCTTGTTACCTATTACTGCTACTCTTAAGTTTTTTCTAATGTTTTCATTTCTAATTCTATCCTTGTTTGCCATGCCACTCATCCAACTCATCATCGTCATTTTGACTATGCTAATCCTATGTATATAATGTTCCTTAACTGCCCAACACTTTGATCCATATAGCACGGCCAGCCTTATAGCCATCCTATAGAATTTTCCTTTCAATTCAAGTGGAACACACCAATCACACAAAACTCCAAATGCATCTCCATTCATTCCAAACTGCCTGGATTCTTTGGGTAATATCTCTCTCAATCTCTCCACTCTCATGAACTATCAATCCCAAATATTAAAAGTGGTCTTTTGGGGGTACTTCTTGGTTATCAATCTTTACTAGTGCTTCCCTCTCACTCCTCTCTTAGCCAAAATTCCATTCCATATCCTCTATCTTAGTTCAACTAATTTTAAATCTTTTAGATTGTATAGCATCTCTCCATAACTCTAGCTTTGTATTTATGGCCTTTCTTCTTATCAATCAAAACTATGTCATTTGTAAACAATATGCACCATGGAATCTCCTAGTGCAGATGTTTCATTAACTCATCCATAACCAACATGAAGATGTACAGCGTCAATGCTAATCCTTGGTGCAATCCTAAGGTGATGGGAAAATCATCAATCTCTCTACTAATGGTCTTAACATTTGTTATTGCTCTGTCATACATATCCTTAATTACATCAATATACCGACGTGAAACACCTTTCTCACCCAACACTAATCATATAAAGTCTCTAGGGACCTATCATAAGCTTTTTCTAAGCCAATTATGACCATGTGGAGTTCCTTTTGTATATTTCTCCATTAATTGTCTGAGGAGAAAAATAGCTTTCATGGTAGACCTCCCAAGCACGAAACCAAACTAGTTTTCTGATACACACGTCTCATGTCATAACCTCTTCTCAATTACTCTTTCCCAAAGTTTTATGATATGCCACATAAATTTGATCCCACAATAATTAGTGCCACATAAATTTGATCCCATGATAATTAGTGCAACTTTATATGTCTCCTTTATTCTTATGAATTGGTACAATAGAGTCTTTCCTCCATTCATCTGGCATTTTTTTTATTCTACAATATTATTAAACAACTTTCTCAACCAAACTACTCCAGTGTATCTCATGAATTTCCAAACCTCTATTCGTATACCATCGTGACACAAGGCCTTTCTTGATTTTATCTTTTGAAGGCCTCTTTTACTTCAAGTATCCCAATCCTAATATCGTATCTATATAGTCCAATGTTATTTGAGTTTACTATTCTTTCAATCTCTATAATCTCAGTACATTTGTCATTTAACAATGCTCAAAAGTAACATTCCGACCTTCGATTGATCTCATCACCATTGATGAGTACCCCTTGGTCATCACTTTGAATGCATTTAACATGGTTAAGTCCTTACTCTTCTATTATCTTATCTTTGCTAGTTTGGACCCATCTTTCTCACATTCTTGACCCTAATCTATTATAGAGATCATCATACACCTTTAATTTAGCCTTTTTCACTACTCTCTTAGCAACTAGTTTAACATTCTTATATTGCTCAAAGTCTTTATTACTTCTACTCATCTGCCACACTTTAAAACACACCAGTTTCTCTTTAATAACTTTTTGCACTTTTGTACTCCATCACCATGTTTCCTTTACTAGTTGCCTTTTACCTTTAGACACTCCTAAAACATCTTTTGCCACTTTCTTAATGGACTTGACCTCAATCCACATAGTGTCTACTTCTATTTCATTGTTCCCCTTTCCTTCTACCATCAACTTGTTTGTGAATGAGGTTATCTTCTTTTCTTTTAAGCTTGACTACTTAGTTTTTGGAAACCTATTAAGTTTATTTCCTTTCTTCAATATTTTAATATAAATATCCATAACCATTAACCTATGTTGTGTGGTTAAACTCTCACTAGACATAACCTTACAATCCTTACACATTGATATCTCTGTATTCCTAAGTAGAAAAAAGTCTATTTGGCTTTTATATGATCCATTTTTAAAGGTTAGACGTGTTCATCCCTCTTCTTGAAGCATGTGTTTGCTAGAGCTAAGTCATATAGGGGCAGCCCCGGTGCACAAAGCTCCCGCCTATGCGGGTTTCGAGGAAGGGGCGGACCACAAGGGCTTATAGTAGGCAGCCTTACCTTACATTTTGCAAGAGGCTAATTCCACACCTTGAACCCGTGGCCTCAAGGTCACATGACAACAACTTTTACCGTTGCACCAAGGCTCCCCTTCGCTAGAGCTAAGTCATATACCAAAGCAAAATCAAGGATAGCTCCCCCCATCTCATTTCTTTCTCCAATATCATAACATCCATGTATTCTATTATATCCTTCCTTTTATTCTCCTACATTACCATTTAAGTTTGCTCCTGTAAATATCCCTTGTGTTGAAAATTTCTTACATTACTCCATATCTTCTCAAGTTTTCGCCCATTAATTTCTCAAGTTTTAGCTCATTTCACTTTGGTTTCTTGGACAAAAGCTATATTGACTCTCCTACTTTTCACCACATCAACTAATTCCATACTCATACTTGTCAATGTGCCTATATTCCATGTGGTGACACGAATCTTATTTTCCTAAGTTAGTCTCTTTATTCATGCACATCTAGAACAACGAGAGAACCTTTGCCTATTTTCCACAGCATTTAGGATTCGATGCAAAACATTGCTTATGGGGGAATGCCCTAATAGCCCTTGCCCATTTTCCACTATGTCCAAGATCATATGCAGAGCATTGCTTACGAGAGAACGCCCTAGCAGCCCTTGCCCACTTCCCACTACATTCAGGCCCGATGCAGTGCATCACTCATGGGGAATGCCCTAGCTTAAGGAAATGCCTCGTGCTTTATTCAGGCTTGGGACCAACTCATCATCATCATTATCAAGACCTTATCCCAATTAGGGGTCGGCCACATGAATCTTATTCCTCCATTCCACTCTATTAAATATCATGGCTTCATTTAGTCCCAAAGTTTTTAAATCTTTCCTCACCACTTCTATCCACGTTCTTTTGGGCCTTCCCCTTGCCCTTTTAGAACCTTCAACTTGTATTGCCTCACTCCTTCTAACTGGTGCCGTTGTTGGCCTCCTTTGAACATGTCCAAACCATCTAAGTCTAATCTCCCTCATCTTGTTACCTATTGGTGCTATCCCTAAATTTCTTCTAAGATCTTAAAATCATATAGAACTAAAAGCACACAAGTGGAGTTGTAATTACCTAGCACTATAATCTGAAAAAGGACTTATTGTACAATACATCAAATGTGCTTAACCTCTCAAAATCATAACCTCAATGTCTATGAGACACTACTCTTATACACAGTCCTGCAATTTCCATGAACTTCTTCCAACAAAATGCTTGCAAAAAAAATGCTTTTGATCCCTTGAGCCCCTGATGTACTAGTGGTTGCAAACCACCTCAGTTCCTAATCAACAACAAAGGAAGTTCTTTTCCAACCTCCCAACATTCCAAATCACTTCTCATGAATTCTTCAATAAAGGCATGAAAAATTTGTATTGCGGATCAAGAGGCATCGATCAACATAGTTCTAGCACTGTGGAAGATATCTTTTTCTCCACCCTATGAGATTCCTTCCCAACTCCTCCATATCATGGAGCCTAACGGCTCTTTTTTTGCCCAGCACCCAAATGAGACCCAAAGACGAGATTGGTATTGAATACACCCTACAACCAACCAAACCATCTATCTCCATAAACCTTCTCAAATAAATTGAAATCCACTATACATTTTCTTAACATTTGTCATTGGTTCAAACACTACCTTAAGACCACTCAAATGAAGTTTGAACTCATCACTTAAAAGGCAGCCCCGAGGCACTAAGCTCCTACATATGCAGGGTCCGGGGAAGGGGTGGACCACAAGGGTCTATAGTACACAGCCTTACCTTACATTTTCGCAAGAAGCTGTTACCACGCCTTGAACCTGTGACCTCAAAGTCACACAACGACAACTTTACCGTTGCGACAAGGCATCACTTGTGCCCTCTAATTCTAAATAAAAGACCAATATATCGTCCATTACCAGTACAAAGGCAAGCATATTAATCAGCAATCATATGTCCATGCCATAGTTGTAGGAAGAGCCCCTTGGATGGGAACACCCACTTCTTGGGAGCATGATTCGGAAGTGGCAAGCTACTTAGCCTTCCACTATGGAACCACCTAAGTTAGCTACTTAGCTTTGCAAGTCAGCCTAATCAACTGCTCTACAAAAAATGAGACCCAACAGTCTACTTTCTATGCCCCTGTCACCTCCTTCCCCACAATCTCCAACTTACCCACTTTGCAGAAAATGGTACAACGATAACACCAAATCTGTATCCTTTGCAATCTGTCAACACCTGACCACACCAACCATCAAAATAATTCTTCAATCTTCTGTGGTTCCTTGCTAATATTGCAACCATTTGGCAAACTTCCTTCACTCCTCTCTTCCAATGCAGCTACTCGATTAGTCAAGCCACCCCGTCTCCTTCAGCCCAACTTTCTCTCTCTCTGCCTCTACTTCCAAACAACAAGCACAGAAGTGTCTCCCCTAAAAGCAATGAGTCAGTAGCATACCATCCACCAAATCTCAATCTTCAAGATTACTCTGAATTCTGTACAAGCTTCTATCTACAAGATAACCTCTGACGTCTACATACATAAGCAAGATGCATATTCCAAATAAAGACAGGATATTCTGCCTCAATTCATGGGACCTCTTTGGAAAAACAAAAACAAAGAACTGCAGCTCAATCCTGCACCCATAAAATCCTTCTTCAAGATATTATCTGATAGTGCAAATGCAAACTCATCTAAGAAAAAATCTTGTTATGATTCCCTCCATAAACTCTTTAAGAAACTGTAAAGAACCAATCTTTAGCCAATCTCATCATCACTTTGCCCTCCATGATTCAACTTGCCCAATACTAGGCATACTGCACTTGTAAATAAAGCATAGGACGAAAAGAATTGGATGTCATTTTGAAATGGAAGATATATAATACTAAAGCATATTTCCATGCCTCCACCAGAAATCTAATATGACTTTGGACTATCAAATAGACAAGAAGATAACAAAGATTCATACTTTTATCATTTTGAAACGGAAGATGTACAATTAGATAGGAGTAAGAAATTTATAAAATCTCATGTAAAATTAGGTGATTTTCCTTTTCAATCAAATGGAAGGAAAAGCCTATTACATTTCAAGTCATCAACAAAGTAAAATTTAATTCATTTTACAGCCAAGAGGTTTGTTTCCTGTGGTAAACATTGTAATGAAATCAAGAAAAGATGTAAAAATATCAAGGACAGCTTTATGTTTTAAAAAAAGGTATTCTGAAGTCAAATGCTCTTTCATGGATGGTAATCCCGATATGTAAGTCACATTTTGCAATTCAATAGGCAAAAAGGTCCCCCAACTCACCAGCCCTGAAATGGTGATGAGAAATGTTCTTATCATGCAGCACTTTGGCCAGATGGAGTTCCTAAAGCAAGGATATCCCCAGTGAGTACCTCAGCACCAGGTGACACAATACTGAACAATCAAATAAAAACTTGGCTATTTGCTGTCTTGTCTAGTCCAAAACAAAAATATCTATAAGCAGCAAATTTAGTACATTTCATTTTTCTTTTTGAAAAGGTTTTGCTTGGATAAAGAAGAAGAAGAAGAAGATGATAAACTGATAAAAAAGCACAATATGTACAGACTTTGATTAGGGAGAAGTGACCTGAAAACTGAAAATTCAAAAATAGCAGTTAGTACTGGCATGCTCTTTTCCTCCAATGGTAAGAATGTACACAAACTGAAAAAAGAACAAAATAAAAGGCGCAGAAGATAGGCAACTCACATGAAATTCTATCACAGAAAGCACATCCAAGAAAAGTTGCATGATCTGTATAATCTAGAGCTTATAGTCTTAATCGAAAATAGCACAACAGAATGATGCAAAAATGATATGGAGCCAGAAGAATAGTATGTTTCCTTTAGTACACTAGATAAAAAATATAATTCAGTGGTATACAAAGAGCATAACTCATGTAGTCTCAATCCCTCTAAGTTCAACTCCAACAATAGTGAACTCTTCAAAAAATTAAAAGCAGCACCAGCTGTAAGCAGTAATAAATAGAGAATCCTCATGCATACCGATTCTATAACATTCAGAAGCCGACGGCACATCCCTTGACGCCTGTAGATGTTCCGTGTCCCAATGAAAGGCATCTCTGCTAGTCTGGTTCCATGGATCCTAGTTAACAAGAATAAGCCATCTACAGATCAGGACTACTGGGGTTTATGAACTTGGCTTGAATGAAGAGACCAAATCATATGCTTCTTAATCCTAGGGAAAATAATAGTGACTAGAGGGACACTACATGCAAGATACTTCATTGTCTAATGGATGCAAAAACACAATGAACTAAACCATAAAAAGCGTGTTAAAGTGAGAAGCGAGATGAAAAGGATTTCTTATAGTAGATTAAGGCACTGGTCTGCATGTGTTAAAAGTACATCTGGGCCACACTTCTAGTGATTGAAGAAGTTCATTCCATGCTGCATTTTAGGTAGGTTATGCACCAGAAAACACCTCACTTGGATAATTGCGATCACCCTGTTCTATGGTGGAAAATAGAAACTCAGAATTCTAAGCAGATCAAAGGGTTGGCATCTCTCAATGGAGAAAACTTTTGAGATATTATGTATCTGAGATGCACCCCAGAAAAAGAACAATTTGGATCACAAACTATCTGGGCCCCTAGCATATGCATATCGATTCACTTATCTACACATGCAAATAGAATATAAGTCCTACGGGAAAAAACCCACTACCATTTTAATCATAGTTTCACAAGCAAAGCAGGCATGCAGAACACAAAAAGAGGTCTTTCCCTGACAGAATAACTTTCACATACTATTGTTAACAAAAATCGGGTGAATAGGAAAAAAGAACAGTGACAGGAACCACTGCCCAGATATTTTATCTTTTAAGACACTTTGATATGCAAATATCACATGCATCCTAACCAATTAATTCTTTATTTAAACAAGCAAGTATAAGCATGGTTTAAGACATGCAAATTCCAGTTTTTCACTCATTTTTTAAAAGTGTTGGTTAGGGTGTCAATGAGCCTCACACAATCCACTTTCACCTGTGACTGATTAGCCTGAACTCGGTCCTGGCCACTGGAAGGTGAATTTTGGATCATATAGGCCATGACTCAGATTTTTGACACCCATAACCTCAGAAGAATGGAAGACACAAATTACAATTTCATAGTCTCAGCTTTTCAACTATCAACCTCCAATTTTCTATAATTGATAGACGATCTCTGAAAACAATATTTACAAACAGCAAGCCCCAGTCAATAAAGCAGCAAATGAGCCACCAAGAACTAAGTTGAATGTCCACCTGACAGATGCTGCACAGATGATCTCATCACCCCTCTCCAACAGAATAGTATAAAAGCCACTGTAATCCAGACGATTAAAGTTTGATCTACAAAAGAAAAGAAGCAACCAATAAAGATACCACATAAATACCCTAATCAAATGTTGACTAACAAATAATAGCAGCTTGGTGTGCCAAAAGCTATGCTTATTGATCTAAATTAACATAAAAGTTCCTAAATCACTGGAGTCAAACAATAAGTGACAGATTATCTAGTAATGTTGTAGCTACTATAAGTACAGGAAAAAAAGACTGATGAAGTTAAAAATTAACCAAATTATAACTTCATATAATGCAACTTCAATCTTTTGCAAACTCATAAATGTTTGGTCAGTGAACACGACAGTTACTTTAGGAGTATGGCCATAAAAATTAATGCATAAAGTAATCAAATTATTGACACCTGTCCTCCCAGTTGAGGAATCTGCATAATGATACAAGTATTGCTAGGTTGATTTCTTGTTCCAACGATCACAGAGACTAAGTCTATTGAGGACGCGTGATATGCAAGTCCTGCTAGTGGAGTACAGAATTGTATTTTGAAGTAAGTAACCTCGTTTCACACCCATAATTTTCTCTTTCCATTTTGTCAAATTCATCTGATAGTAACCCGTAACGGTTACTGGAAACTTTTGGTACCGAATTCTCTCCTTGTGTATGCACATGGTATCAGAGCTTAGAGGAACCCAAAGTCCAAAACAGACCTATTACATCTCATTCTACATCCTTTCTGTCGCTAACTTGTTTGTGTAGGTAAAGAAACAGATTTATGATGTCCATGGAGGCTGCAAGATCAAAGTTTGAACACACCCTACAACCACATTTTTACCGCATGTATCATTAGCATAATTAGAGATTCATGACATTCAGAGTTCTTACTGCTGTTTCTACCCACTTCTCTTTTTGTGTCATTTCTTTTCTTTCTTTGAGTGATAAATGGCAACTTTTATTGAGAAAAACAGAATACAACATCTCATGGATATACTTCTAATCAGACAGTGGTCAAGCTTCCAAAGGGAAAGGATTTTAGAGTTTGATGAACCTGATAAATATTTAGCTGAAGACTTTGAAGTGTATGGTCACTTTTCTCCTTTTCTATAATTTATGGTTTCAAACAAAAAGGTTCATGAAACTGTTCTCGTTTTCATTATTGAACAATTACGATAATATAAGAAAAAATGGAAGATACTAGACATGTTGGTCTCTAGAGACAATGGACCTAGCTAAATATGCAACAGCTGTGGGGAGGCTAACAAATCAGTAACAGCTAACCACTGCAAATCGACCAATTCCCTTCTGTCAACACTGATTGAAAAAAGATAGATGTTACAGGTGCCACGAATTCTCTTTCCTTAACATGACCCAACCCACCCCACTCCCCCAACCTTAAGTGAGCTGACAAATTTGACCTCAACCAGCAGACAACAAATCTACAAAAGAAGAGAGAATTCTAAATAACGTGATTAGTTTAACGTCCACGGAACATTATACACTGGAAGAGAGATAAGAATCCTTGCAAACAAAATTTTCCAACCTCAACAACCAAGAGAAATTGCAAGTCTGGTATAATAAAATGGCATTGCTCGCATTAAGCTACGATTCAAGATCTCAAAATAATAGCTTGCCCCAAGCAGGAGCCATGGTCTCAAGACACATGAATGATATTTTTGAACAAGAAACTGCTTCTAGTGTCCTGAAAGATTAAATACATGTCATTATGTCACTCAGTGGAAAGTGAAGAAGATTACTATATCTAGAAGGCATATTTTGGTAATTTCTTACCCGCAATTATAAAGAACATTGCGGATCATATTGATACCGCTTCTTCTGTCAATTATGGGCAAAAAGCATTCGTTCATGAGAGCAAGTGCAACGGCAAGCTTGGAATTGCAGTCAGCCCTTTGAGCTACTGCACGGGCAGATGCCCTTGAGTTTTCATCAAAACGCTTGACTAGAGTCCATGAAAAACCCTCTTCCAGATCATGTTTAACACCAAGAAGCTTCCCCAATCGCTCAAGAAGCTGCATAGAGGACAAGCATTAAGTTTCACACAGCTGCAAGAGATAGATAAAATGGAAAACTAGTCCCTAAAATATCAAGTTGCTCATAAGTTCAACTAACTTAATAAAGTTCATTTGTTGAACGAAATTGAAAAGCCAACAGCATAGGATGACCAAACATCAAATAAACTGACCAACACAATCAAGTAACAGAGGACTAGCCCAACAAAAGAGGTGACAGAAGAACTGGACAAGAAGGAATACCTTTTTGCAGTTCTTCCCACAAAAGGAAGTGCAGGTACCAAGAGGTACAAAGTTTTCTTCACACACACATCGTTGGTGATCTACAGAAGGCAACAATACTGACGCTTTAACAGCATTCATTGCAGAAGTGTTCTAAGCAGCCCAAAAGCACCAACAGCAAAACAATATATGAACCCAGGGAAAAATAAAGATATCAAAATAAGATGGAGATGATGCACACATTTTTCGCCACATTGACCGCATGAAAGCAATGGGTTGAGAGAGACGCCATCACCAGGAGAAGTATAATTGCCAGCTAAACCACAAAATCTGCAAGAACAGTTTGGACAGTGCCAATCACCAGGAGGAAGCACCTGCAACAAAGAAAATCAACATTTTCCTTTGCTAGTTGATTGAACTCCTCATAGAAAGGCTACATTTGATGCAAAATAGTGCAAGATAGAGATGTTCATGTCAAAATAATTTGACACCAAGAACCTGTAGTGTGTTCTTCACAGTATCCCAGGAAGCATTGTCAAAAAAAAAAGGGCAGCCTGGTGCAGGAAGCTCCCGCATATGCAGGGTCTGAGAAAGGGGCGGATTACAAAGGGGTCTATAGTACGTAGCCTTGCCCTGCATAATCAATAAACCCCTAAAATATTAAGAACTAAAGCAGGCCCCAATTTTTCGTTCAGGGTTTTGCACCTTTATTGCCTCATGCAAGCACTGACCTTTTTTCACCCAAACAATGGGAAATTACCTTTTTCATGCAAACAATGGTAAAAAGGAAGATATCAAAATAAACCCAGCGTACTGCAGTTCTTTCATCATTTATGTACCAAAAACTCCAAAGGCCATGAAATACAAAAGGGACGAAAGACAGTGCTTTCATATTTATACTATGATCAATATGAATCAGAAATCCAGAGTTTAATAGCTTACACATACCTCTACATTTAAGCAGCTTTGATGGAAGGTTGATGGACAACCATCACAACATATCAAGTCCCCACCATCACCGCAAATGCCACATGTGTCATCATTGGGATCATCACCATCAATGTCTATGAAATGAAATCCACTGCGTTCAGATTCCTCTTGTTTATTCCATGCATCTAACTGACACTGCAAAAGAGAAATCCCAGCCTCTACGAATATATTTTGTAAAGGTTGATGCATTTTGCTACCAGCATGAATCTCAAACTTTGAAACAGTGAGGATTTTACTACAGCAACTACAATGAATGCCATCCCTTCTAATCCATCCCTCCAGTACTCCTCGTGTGTGTTTTTTGTTCATATACAGCACCTTCCCATTCTCAGGGACTGTCCCCGAATCTATAAGCCAGGATAGAACAGTTCTTTTTCCAGCATATGGTTTAAAACCATCAGTATCAAGAATTGCCCCTTTGTCTGAGCTGCGAACCAACAAACCCAATCCTCTTTGTCTTTTCATTTTCCCCCCTTGAAGCAAATCAACAGGAGAAGTAAAAGATAACTTCAGAGTCTTTAGTGGCTTTGGCATTTCCTTGAGCATGGTACCAGTTGAACTCCCTCGTTCACTAAGCAAAAGTTCACCATCAGAACCAGCTATGCCAGAGACATGAGCAGATTTAGAAATTCTGGAACCACCATTTGTTTTTGAATGAATAGAACCATTTTGCTTCTTACTGCCAGATGCACTGTAAGACTTCAGTTTTTCTTTCTTTTTGAAGCTACCCACACTCTGCTCAACATGCCTGTTCTTTAAGGACTTGGTTTTGCCAATGTTTTTGGTCTTCTTACTACCCCTTTCTTCTTGAAGCTTCTTAGCATTTTCTTGCTTGACCTTCTTGAGAGTTCTCCTTGTCAGGATACTGAGATCATCCTTTGGTATTATAGGAAATGGAGAACTTGTCCCATTAAGCTCATGATCACCGTGAATAGATGTTCGAGGAAGCTGCTCCTCTTCTAAATTATTGGAAAGACAATTGTCAGCCTTATTTTCCTCTTCTAGTTGTTTTTGTAGTGCATTATATGCATTAACAATTGACCAATAAGCAGTGCCCCTGGGATTTACATATACAGCATCTTGATAGTTTCTGTTCCTCCTCGGCCTAGACTCAATTCTCCAACCAGCACTTACAAGCATCCTCCTTATCTGATCACGTAGCTGTTGTTTTTCTGGTCTGCTTTTTCTCTTCCGTCCCATGTCTCTGTCTTCAATTGGCAGAGGACTTCCCAAGGCCAAACTACTCCCTCCCCTACTATTTACACCTGTTTGAGGACTATGTGCATCCATGCTATTTGTCTCGGTCTGCAAGAACATACTCCTGTTCTCCTTTTGCCAATTAGAGGGTCTGATTTTTTCAATTGATGAACATTTTCTCAGATCTGTTTTATTCCTTGCCATTCTAGCAGAGGAGTCTGAACTTTCAGGTTTCTTTTCCCCGGAAAATGAAGCACGAGCCAACAAATTCCGATGCTCGACACAGTCGATCCCAGGCTCCCTTCTATTTTCTTCAGTTTCCCTTCTTCCATACACATTTCCCAGACCCCCCACATTCATTTTACTATTGGGCATTAGCTTCAAAACACCACCCGTGTCCTGAAACCTGATAGGTTCACCCTCACAGACGGTAAACTCCTCCCCAGGCAGACTAGAAGGATGATAATTTTCACCTTTTTCCACCCTTAACATCTTCTTGTGAAATTGATCGGATGCCTTGCTTTTGATCACCAAGCTTCTGTCCCTACGAAAATGCGAAAGTTGCCTCACATCGATCATGCTGCTCAGACTGCATTCTCTTCCATCTTCTCCCCATCTAGAACCAGTAGTCATGAGCTTCGAACCCAGACCCCAAATAACGCTTTTGTTGTCTGAATTTTTTTCCCATGATTTCCATAATTCCATCTTTGTATTTCCCGTATCAACTTCTTCCAAATCCGTGTATTCAAAAACATCAATACTACTACCCTTTCTCTTCATTCCAGCTTCTAGAATCCCATTTCCGTTACATTGGCCATCTTCTCTACCCACAACGGGATACAATTCCTCGCCCATTCCTTCTTTACTCAAAGTCTCCATCTTTGTCTTTCTCCTATCAATTTCAGAACTCCTACTAATCCTTCTCTCAGCTACGAATTCCTTGATTCTCCTTCTATCACCAATTTCAGAATCTTCTGAACACCTAATTGCTTCTATACTAATTTCCCTTCCCTCATTTTCCACACCTGAACTCTTTTTATTCAGATCAACCGACCCATTCCCGCTCTGTTGGACTTTGGGAAAAGAAGAACCGAATTCTTCGGATTCGGAATCGCTGATCACCAACCTTCTCTTCTTCTCCTTCTTCAACTGATAAACCTTGAGCTTACCAGAATTTACATTCCTTGTTCCAGCTCCTTTCTTCACGAAGCCGAAACTTCCTCTACCTTTCCCCACCCTAGGGTTTCCAGATCTCAAATCCTCTTTCATATTGTACAAACAACCACAAAACCACCCGAAATTCAAAAATTCTCTTCTACAAATACAAGAAAGGCATCTGCTGACGAGGCACGAAGTTGCAGAAACCGAAGGTACAAAACATTAGATCACCTATCCAGCTTATTGGTCAGAAACTCTATATCCGAACTCTGGTCGGAAGCTAAAACGAAATCCAGCAAAAAAGAGCAATAACTAACGGTGAACGGCCAATCAAAAGAGGCCTACCTCGTCCGATTCGCT